>OX276471.1:11385000-12747500 GCA_946251955.1 Acronicta psi | reverse complement strand
TACTGACAACATGCTATGCGCTGGCTGGCTCGACGTCGGCGGTCGTGACCAGTGCCAGGGTGACTCCGGCGGTCCTCTCTATCACCATAACGTCGTCGTCGGTGTCCGCTCATTTGGTAACGGGTGCGGACTTCCCCGCTACCCCGGTGTCAACACTCGCGTTTCCATTTACACCTCTTGGATCCAGTCCAACGCATAAGAAAATAAATGCTATGATCCATTATTGTCTGTATGTATGTGTGATTGATAGGAAGTACCCTATATAGGGTGTCGATTAAATTACCTGCATCCTTCTAGCAGGTGAATCAGACCAACATGTACTACACATATCAATAAAAAAAACTGTGTATGTACGCCGAGAGATATCCCAACCGGCGATTGCCTTCACCCAACCTCATTTCGTGTGCCGAGCCATGCCAAGGACGTGGCTAAGACAGGCTGCAAGTACAACTCGAAGAAGACATGCTTTATTTCTTCGAGGAAGAATTTTGTGGAATTACTAGAGAAGCCACTCGAAGATTTAAAGTTCATTTACTTTTATGAATAGTAAAAGTGAAATAAATACAACTAGGTACTTAGTGTTTCAAAGACTAGGATAATGGTGGCTTTCAAAACATTGAGGAACAATGGATTTGTGTTATGTTGGTTAAGGAACTCCAGAGGGATTAGACGAGATCCGAAGAACGGCTGGTTGGACTGACAACTCGTTGTTTTGCCAGGTTTTATAACCGACTTGTACGTTATCTTTTTGTATTTTTTAAGTATTTTCCATGCTAAGATTACAAGTTATTTTTAATGAAGGAAAAAATCGGCGGGCGGGCAGGATTCGAACCTGCGCCTTCTGGTTCGGTACACCAGACGCTCTGACCACTAAGCCACCGCTCGCCCTGCTCGCCAGTCGAAATCTTCCTTCACATTCTAATTTACGTCTTAAAGGTGACGTAGCGACATCTATTGTGAATGCTTCACAACCGACACGACTAACTTTACAGCTAGTTCGATGTCGTATGATACCGCCTTACCTATTAACTATCTTTTTGTATTTTTTAAGCATTTTCCATGCTAAGATTACAAGTTATTTTTAATGAAATGTTGAAATGAAAAATTGTTAGCATGGAAAATGCTTAAAAAAATGCATAAAAACGACTTGTACGTTGTGAAACCTTCACTGAAGCAATTAAATAAAATATACTCAGTTTTAAAAACAAACAGTAAAGTAAAACTAACTTTATGACTTACGATTATTTTTCTGAACTTCGACTTGCTTGCTTGCTTGAAAGCTAATCTCGTTTACATTACTTGTACACTTAGTGAAATGTTGTTTGTTTTAACAGCGGGCAAAGGGTTAAAAGGCGCGGCTGAGTCGATCAATAGGGTGCGGCGCAATCAACGAGGGTTTACTAAGTACTGGTTAGTGTTAGTCGTCCAATGCAAACAAGTAGTGTTTAGGACTAGCAATCGTTAAGCACTGGGCTATTTGTAGTGTTAAAATTTAGATTCAGAAATTTTAACTTATTCAAAATACTGCTAGAAGGCACCATTACAAAGATATTTTGGGACATTTTACACGTAAAATTCATATACGAATAAAGTCAGTATTTATTTGTTTATCAATAACTTCTACACTATTGATTATTAAATAAATAATGAGTATTAATAATTAATTACACAAGAAAAACATCGTGAGGAAACCTGCATACCTAGGAGATTTTTCTCGTCAGCGCGGCGTGTGAAGTCTGCCAACCCACAGTAGGTCAGGTGTTGGACCCATGCCCAGCAGTGGGACGATTGATGGTGTACTATTTATCTATCTATGGCATCTAAAAGGACTTTCAGACATAAGGTAGTCTATACCTCACAATGCAATCTATTTGCATGCAAAATTTTATCGAAATCACTACAAAGGTTACATACAATACAACCTACTTTCGCATTTACTATTATTAAGCATCGTCACTAGGTTTCGGCTACTGAAAAACTTCATTTGTGAATTTTGTGGGGATTTCCATGGTTTTTCCCACTTTCATATCGATGTTTGTGGTTGTACCTAAGGACTCGTTGCCTTTGCATGCAAACATTGTAGCATGCGACGATTACCAATGCCAATAAAACACTTCGCGTGCTGTTCAATGACAGTAGGTTCAAAGACCCCACGAGTTTTTAGTCTATAATATTAAAGGGCTGATGGAAAGGATAGTTTACGTCTAAAAACGACAGAATCAGTACAATTCATTAAATTTTTCAAAATTGGAATTTGAAGGTCAACAAGGTTTTACTCCAACAATAAGTACCTACCTACCTACAGTTCGCGCCAAACTTATTGTCCGGGTTGAAGTTGGCGCTAGCTAACTTTAACCCGGCCGTCAAAATCAATAAAAAAAACATTAGATTAGAATAATTTAAAACGACAGATTGCAACTTGAGCTTTCGTTTTTATTTATTACAATCTAATATTTTTCTTTCTCCGATTTTTACGGCCGAGTCAAAGTTAGCTAAAGCCAACTTCAACCCGGACAATAAGTTTGGCGCGAACTGTACTGACTTGTACATAAAGGCTGTGATTTTGTTGGCTGTCGCAATGTCGCCTCCATCCTGTATATTTTTACATTATTTATTAATTAATTTCATCTTTATGTACATAAAATGGTACATAAGGCGGACTTAATGCCTTATGGCATTTTCTGCCAGTCAACCTTTAAACTATTCCAAAAGTAAAACGAAAGCCACTCATATAAGGTTGACATTCCGTTACCTTGCAAAGTATGCTCGAATGACAATGAAAATCGATAAAATTCTAAGTACACGCAGCAAAAAAGTTCTTCGTATTTATCGAAGAGTTACCATTTTTTATGGTTTGTGTTTTTATTTTATTTTTGAGAAACATTGATACCTATAAATTAATTGATTGTCAATTTACAGCTGGAGTCCCTGCAAGTATATAAAAATCAAGCATAGTGTTTCCTCTCCGATACATCCATGCATATCTAGCATAAGCTGGTCTAGTGAATTAGTGAGGGATAAGCGACATAATACGTCCTACACAATAATATTTTTGGGACGTTATAAGCACGTCCCAAACTAAGCAGAGAGTATGAGACAATGGATAATTAATATACTATTTGTATACTTTTTTGTAAATACATAGGTACTTATATACAACACAAACACGTACCTATGTTTATCACAAAAATATTTGTGTCCTAAGAGAATTGAGCCCATGACATTAGTCTGACACTCGACCACAGACGTCGTCGGTACATCTTAGGCCTGCAAGTCACCTCACGAGGTTTTCTTTTACAGAGTATAAAATAGCTTATACTCGTATTTGCTAGAAATAAAAAAACAATTAACGGTAGGCAATTTGCAAGCCAAAACCAGTTTCGTACAAAGGACGTTGAACGTTGCAATAGCAAGCCAATTTTGTAGCTCACTGTATCTACAGCACGTGTAGGAAACGGGGTGTGAAGGAAGCCAATTTCACGTAAGTACTGCAATCGATACGCCAGGATCGGCCTTTTGAAGTAAAAGCAAACTAGGAGAGCTGTGCTTGTGTTGGTGTCATTGGATCTTTAAAGGCGGTCCCACACGTTACGTCTTGAAGAAGTTTTGCAAAGAGAACCTTTTGAAATCTAATAGCAAAATGTGTGAGACCGCCATTGATATACGAGAATCCACAGTGCCGATATTACTAGTTGTTTTGGGTTAATAAAATCGAGTTCTTTTGTTTTGAAGAGCTAACAAGCCAATCACATTCTATTTTTAGTTCGACGCTACAGACTTAATATTAGTCCTACGCAGAAGGGCATCTTTATATCCCTAAGAATAAACACACCACCCCTCCCTACAATTTGATGTTAAAAACATTCCTTTTCTCATTTTACATATTATTTGCAATGAAATTTCACCGTTGCCCACTGCATCGCCCAAAATGTTGCCGTTGAATCTACAATCATCCTGAAGACATTGAAAAATAGATAAAGTATTTGGGACCATTCACAGCACCATCTAGCCCCAAACTAGGCAGAGCCATGCGTGAGCAACCATGAGTTTACGAGTCGCTATCAAATTGCTTTCAATAGCGACACCGTAAAATATTTGTATGGAAATCGCCTGCAACGCCTCTAGCAGTTACGTAAGGAACTAAAATCGGTTATAAGATTACGGCGTTTTGATGCGTAAAAATATATATTGAAAGCAATTTGATAGCGACTCATACACTCATGATTGAGGTACTGATCATGACCCCGCAGTCCAACACTCGAAACACTCAACCGCAGACATAAAAATAAAGGCGAGTTACGGATTTGATGAAATCAGCAGTAGAGATGAGTCGATCCATTTCATTAAACTGCACTGCACCTGCACTAGTTATTTGGGACACGTCTGAAATACCTAAAAGCTGGGATTGCGAGTTGAAAATCCAATCGCGGTTTTGAGTTCGGGCGCGCTAATTCTATTTGACATGTCGACGAAACTTGGAGAATTGCAGTTCAGTAAATCTGGTACCTGGTAAAAGCGGACAATATTCCGATTTCTTTTAAAAGTGAGAAATTTTTTACATAAATTATATAGATACGTAAATAATTTGTACTCTAATTTCATTGTTCTTTTGCATGATTTATACATCATTATGCTGCGAATCAGTGAATACTTCTCACAGAAAGACCCTTTTCCTGAAGCAAAAAATTGTGAACTACTGCTTTATTTTTTTACCCACAACCTTTAAAAACTCTGTTATCAATTTCCTTATGAAAAATGACCGTAAAGATATGCTAAACAGATTATAAACGGCATTTTTCCCATGATCGCGTACAAAATTACCAGTTTAACGTTAAGGTCGCAAGTGGGTCGCTGGTTCCGTGCAGATTCTTATTTATCAGATGGTCGCGTGCCACCCTCCGTTGGCCAGCCCTACTTGCCCTACATTCGACGGTTCGCCTCTGAATTGTTGCGAAACACTGCCGCTAATAACACGAATTAGGTAACAAACCTTTACTTACAATTTTAAAAAAGCAACGACTTGACTTACCAAAGTGTTTGCTTGAGCATCGATATACAACTTTTTTCATAAAATCGCATATAAATGCTTTCAATCTATAATATATGTCAAATATAACATCAATTATAATCAATACAATACATAATTATTCTTAATTGTGTCTAGACACCAAGATCCAAATGTGCACAGTCCCGAACGGAATTTGGAAACCACGTTCCGACTCAGGTACCTATTACCATTAACTAAGTAATAATCCAAACTCGGAGCTTCTACTGAGCATTTCATAGAAAAACCAAATAGCACTGCTCGACCTGGGAATCGAACCCATAGCAGTCGCGCTTAAGACCACTAGTATAACAAGGCTATTACAAATTTTTTATCTATCTATCTATGTAAAGGTAGGTATTATAGGAAATTGAATATAGCCTAACTGAAATAGCTGGTTAACATCCCACGTGCATTGTAAAACTCAACTGAAAAGAACAAATTGCTCTCTTGCGCGCAGGCAATGTAGCTTGGTATTTCTCTCGATATACAAGGTGGAAGGGACATCGACGCACAAACGTCGTGACAAGGTTTCACTCAAGATCAAAAATAAAATCACCTACGTCATTCGTAGAAAATGATCGCTTATTACAGATATGGACATTTTTGAGCGTGCAGTGTATTGCTAAAAATTATAACGTTCAGCGGTGAATGTTATCGCGCAATCTGAAATAAATGAAATAATGTTTTTCTTTTTTTCATTATAAATCTAATTTGGGTAGCTAGAAATAATGTTGTTTTACACGTTCAAGTAAAAAAAAACTGCGAAAAAAATTGAAACTGATGAAAAAAATTTACGGAACATTTTAATGCTGGGGGACCACACGGGCGAAGCTGCTGGCTGGAAGGCTAGTACCTAACATAATTATAATTTAAAAGTATTTCCAGCAGATTGGTCAAAACATCGAACATGGTCATCGTCTTATATCGATCGATTGATCTTATATGGTATTGAAGCCTAGTAAAAAAACAAATAACTATACAATTTTAATGAAACACCTACTTGCTGCAATATACTCGTAGAAAATCATAATTTTCATAATTCATAATTCATTTATTTATTGCTTGTCACAGGTGAAAAGAAGATCTTACAATTAGTATTATTGTATCACTGTAACATACCCATGGGGTGTACAATATTTATTTTTATCTCTTACCTAATCTACCTACAAATGCTGATTGGTTCTTAGCTATCTCTTTGTCACTATCGATGGTATGTACCTATTTACTTAAAGAAGATAAACACCTAATTATCTACATAGCTACATGTTGTTGCAGTTGATCATTTCAACATTAATATCATGTCTAAATTAGACCACTTGCAAGTAGATACCAGTATTATCAAAGTAATAGGCAAAGCTTTATCAGCATTGCATTGCATTTGACGACGTCTGTGGTCTCGATTGGGTGGGTTCGATTCCCACAAGACACAAACATTTTTTATGTGATGAACTTAGGTGTTTGTGTTTGTCTGGGTGTTTCTTATATATTATAAGTATGTATTTACAAAAAAAAAGTATATAAGTATTATATCCATTGTCTAGTACCCATAAAAATAAGTTACAAGCTCTGCTTAGTTTGGGACTAGATGGTGTTGTGTAAAATGTCCCAGGATATTTATTTATTTATTTATTGCAAATAACATCGTCACACCCATCAATGTAGTCGACGTGACGACACTAGGGGGCTAAATTGGTCATTTTCGAAATTGAATCATAATATGATAGAGTCATAATAGCATACTTGAGGGTGAAGCTGATGAGAATGGATGAAACGCATGTAACTAGAAGAGACGGATGGAGACGCAGATGGAGACCAAAGAAAAGATGGGTGGATGATGTCGAGGTTGATATGATTGAGAAGGGAATTAACCTCACCCACGATTAGAATAAATGATGGGATGTCGTCTGACAGGAATAAATATACGAAAATGACATACAGCGCTGACCTCAAATAAATTGGGACAAGGGCAGACAAGCTGACGTCACATTGAATGAAAAGTAGCTATAAACTTATAAAGCCAGGTGAGCCCATATCGGCACGCGTGCTGCCACGTATTCCCGATTCATCAAAAGTGGCCATTTTGCCCCCAAGGTATCAGACATTAAGCCCACAATTGTAGGCGTTTGAGACTTTCAAAGGGGCAGTAGAAGATTCCGAGAAAATTGTTGGCGTCAGGTCTTGGTTTCGATTCCAGGGGTGAGCAGTGTTGCTAGGTTTTTCTGTGAAATTCCTACTTACAGCTTGGAGTCTGGATTTGTGCCCGGTTAATGGCAACAGGCTCGCCCCTTATTGCATGGGACGTACCGGTGAACTGTGTACCGGTATGATGGATGGTATAAAAATAATATTTAGTAATATCCCAAATGACCACCTGCAACAACCGACTATGTAGCTATGTAGATAATTAGGTTTTTATCTTCTTCAAGTAGATAGGTATTTACATATTATCGATAGTGACAAAGAGATAGCTAAGAACCAATCAGTATTTGTAGGTAGATTGGGTAAGAGATTTTCTATATTGCAAGTAGGTGTTTCATTAAAATTGTATAATTTTTGGTTTCTTACTAGGCTCGCCCCCTAATACCTACAAAACCTAGGAATACCAGGAACCTAGAAATACCAACGAATTGTAGGTGCACAAAAGCGATGTTAAATCTTAGGCTGGACAAAGACCTACCCCAGGTTCTTTCATGTGCTCTTTTCTCGAAATATTGTTGAATTTGTCGAATGTCGCAAATGACTGAGTCGCTGTTATTCAAAACAAACTACATTTTTTATACCTTTATGCATAAGTTTACAAAAAGTAAAACTAGGGTTGCTGCTCTCATTCTCATAAAGTTTTACGAGCCAACATTTAAAAACTTTTCCCTCGCTCATAATTCATCTTATACTTACTCAATACGTAGTTACTTACTCCACGATGAAAAATAAATGTAGAACATTTGTATAACCAAATAATGTAGGCACTACCTATACACTTATGGTATGGAGGGTACTTCGTGTCAATCATAGAAACCGTAATGGTTCACATCATTTATTTTCAAAATTATATCTTATGCATTGGACTGGATCCAAGAGGTGTAGCGGGAAACGCGAGCGTTGACACCGGGGTAGTAGGCCAGTGCGCATCCGTTGCCGAATGAGCAGACACCGACGACGACGTTGTTGTGGTACAGAGGACCGCCAGAGTCACCCTGGCACTGGTCACGACCGCCGACGTCAAGCCAACCGGAGCACAGCATGTTGTCGGTGATAGCCGACGATCCGTAACGTTGACGGCAAACATTTTGGTTGACAGTCCAAATTTGGACGTGACGCAGCTGCTCAGAAGAAGGTCCTCCAGACTGGAAAAGAAAATAAATCATAAATACCTACTTAAATCATCATCTTCCTTGACTTTCTCCCACCCTTGTTGGGGTTGGCTACCGGTCTCCGGTTTTAGACGAAGCGACTGCCATCCAATTTCTGGGCAGTACCGATATTCGCAGGATAGAGTGGTTGTCAGGCTTTTTGGGTTTCTGACTACCAATAACGATTGTCATAGGTGTTTGTATGGTAACCGGGACCGACGGCTTTACGTGCTCTCCAAGGCACAATACCTAATCACTGTTTTTTAGTAAAACGTGGAAGACAAAATGTTCGAAGTGACAATTATACTTACGGAAATGGCTCCCCATCCAGCGGCCCAGACTATTTGATTGTCGCCGAGGTTGTAGTTGGATCCAGCGATGGAAGCGGCTTGCACACCAGTACCGAAACCAATGGCTGTGGCGGTACGAATGATGGCGATATCATTGTCATAGGTCCAACGATTGTAGCTAGGGTGATTGATGATAGTGTTAGTGTTGTGGACAACGCCACCGCTGTTAGCCCAAGTGGAGCCTACGCGAGATCTCCACCTATTTGCAGCATCTCCACTGTAAAAGAAATACAATTATGTAATACAAAGAATAATCAATGTTGATTCTTATTCAACATGTGTAATCTACTCGCTACCGGGCTGGTCCATAATGAGTAGCTACAGATGTACCATCTAATATCAGATAAATTATCCCGAGCCAAAACATTTGCTTGCATATTCTTTGCAACCTCAACAAGTATTGGTGCATTACTATGGTGTGGGGCTTACTGATGTACAAGTATCCTTATAAGGCTCTGACGGAAAACAGCTTGGCTCAGCTTTTCCGGACTTCCCATAATCATTCCATTCGTAAGGTATCTAGTACCTAATGGAAATAGTTGCGCGTGCGTTCGGTCCAAGCATGCTTTTATGTAGCTTTTCATAGTCTGGTGAAATGATTTCTTTCATTTCTTGTTTGCATAAGATGCACCCAATACTTCTTTCTCTGTTTTTTATAACTGCAGCTTTTTTCAAGTCAAAAAGTAGTAAACAGTTTAGTTTTAATTTGAATTAAAATGTGGCTACTTAATATACTCTATTAGAAACATTTTCATTAAAATTTAATGTCTCAACAGTGCAATTTGTTTCCAAATTCAACCGAACCCTCGAGAACCCGGACAGCTGGCTGCAATGCGATATTCAATCAAACTCAATGTTTTTCTTTCTTTTGCCAAAGAAATACCATGTAGCATTGTTTTGCAGAAAATGGTCCTAAGTTGGCTAGCAGGACAATGCTTAGGTATTCTTCATGATTTAACTTAAGTATCTACTTTTGTGCTCAAAAAAATAAAGAGTTGAATACATGATAGCATACTATTACTTACATTGTGCAGTGAGCAGCAGTAAGGACGGATCTGTTGTTAAGAATGGTACCACCGCACCACTGTGTATAGGTGACTAAATTCGTTGAGTACAGCAGAGCCACGATAGTAGGGTACTGGTTAATGGTAGTGACGGAACCACCGACGATCCTCTGGGGATGGGCGGGAACGGCTGAAAATAAAAATTTATTTAAACGTAATATTATTTTTTATTTAACGTTATAGTATGTTAACCCATAGGTGTAATTTGGAAATCTTTTACGTCTCTAGCACCCGGGTGCAAATATCGGTCCGCCTAATAGTAAGCAGTTATTGTAGCTTATGGACCTGTAGTGCGTAGTGTAGGACGCCCGCCGGCCAGGTCGAGTGATGACTTGTGGAAGGCAGCTGGTAGCGACTAGATGAGAAAACCCGAAGATCGGGCTCTGTGGCGTTCACTAGGAGAGGCCTACGTCCAGCAGTGGAGGAATACAGGCTGATATTATCCCTTGAGTAAAACCTCGGTGAGAAGCTGATCCTACAACCCGAATATGCGCGTTTTCTAAACTAATCTATACTATAATAATAATAATAATAATAATATAATGAGTGGCTGGATCAAGGGCTTGATACAGAAAGCGGTACTCCTAGATACGGCACGTATTGTTAGGAGGTTCCTTTCCCTGGAGCCCTGACCACCGGTAGCTTGGACTCTGTTCCCGATGCCGGTGGGCTACTATTTTTTATATTTTTAAATGTTTTTATATTTTCTGCTTTTTATAAAAATATTTAAAAATACAAATAATGTGTATGAAAATAAATAAAGAGCATAATAATAATAATATATATTATAAAGAGGAAAGATTTGTTTGTTTGTTTGTTTGTTTGTAATGAATAGGCTCCGAAACTACTGGACCGATTTCAAAAATTCTTTCACCTTTGGAAAGCTACATTATCCCCAAGTAACATAGGCTATATATCATCACGCTACGACTAATAGGAGCGGAGTAGTAATGAAAAATGTAGCAAAAACGGGGAAAAAATTATAAGACCACGCGGGCGAAGCCGCTGGCGGGAAGCTAGTAGTAAATAAGGTAAACATACCTGCAACCGCCGCCACACATAGGGCCAACAAAGCGATGACACGCATATTGACTGTTTACAGGTACACAACACTACTTTAACATTGCCAAATATTACTTGGTATTTATAGCAAAAAAAATTGATAACAGTGTGCTAAGATAATGCACTAATCTATAGTTGAATGCTAATTATTCTTTATCAATACATATAATAAAATTGTAACTGATCTACTGTTCAAATACATTCGGTCTATTATAATTTTCATTCTTTTCTGTTCTAGTGTCTTTGCTAAGAACGTTTTCTTTTAGAACCTGTTTATTCTTTTACCCTGTATATTGCGGAACCTTCGCAGCATAAGTCCAACTCGTATTTGTCTAGTGTTTTTTTAATAAAAAAAATATGGTCGCTATAATTAGCGACCATATTTTTTTTTTATTTTGCCAAAATTTACATTTTTATACATAATTTAAAGCAATTGTTAAATATTAATAACCAAGAAAATGGATAATAATGATGTTATCACTCAATCTACCAGGACTTCAGAAGTTCAAAGAAGCTCTATAATTACGAAAATAGAGGTGATGTGCAAGCAATCGATATTGTATTGACATGCAACGTTTCACGGGCGCGGTCACGGCCGTGTACTACAACTACATAAATTACTAGGAGCCATGAAACTAAGTTCTCAATGTCTTATTAAAAATTCAGTGGGCTATTTCAACTCGGGCGCCTACGCGTGACATTGAGCCTAGTAATCTATACTAATATTATAAAGAGGAAAGATTTGATTGTGTGTTTGAATTGAATAAGCTCCGAAACTACTGGACCGATTTGAAAAATTCTTTCACCGTGTTGGGAAGCTACACTATCCCCGCTTGACATAGCTAGCTATAATTTATAATAAATACCCAGACCACGGGGCGAAGCCGCTGGCGGAACGCTAGTTAGTATTTTTATATAGAAGTAACATTTAATTCATTAATTGGACTTTCCCAAAACATTGTTATCAATACTATAAGTTTCCCCGGCATGCGACTAAATTATAATCGCCAAATACCAGATTAGCTCAGAAGATAAGTACCTGGAAACATGATTTAAAAAGATAAATATACTCATTAATATTTAGGTGATACAACTTTATACACCCCGCCACGCTTCGAATACCAAGTGTTCGCTCTGGAAGTAGAGCAACTACATAATATAGAATATCTCCGTGGAACTGTGAGAGTGTTTGCAATATTTCACATCATTAATCCTTTACAAAAGTGTGTATCTAGTAATCCAGAAGTCAGTAGTTTTATTTCCATGGTAAAGGGAGGCAAGCGTGGTTTTTAATTTGTAGTAGCGCCCACCGCTTTGCACGGTTACTATTTTACACGGTTACAAATTTGCAGTCTAAACTTTTCCTGAATAATCCCATTTTAAATATCCTGGGACGTTTTCTACACAGCACCATCTAGTCCCAAACTAAGCAGAGCTTGTACTATGGGTACAAGACAATGGATATAATACTTATATATTTTTTTTTGTAAATACATACTTATAAAACATAGGAAACACCCAGACAAACACAAACACTTAAGTTCATCACAATAAATGTTTGCGTCCTGTGGGAATCGAACCCAACCTCGTGATCAGCAGTCCGGTACTCGAACCACTAGACCACAGACGTCGTCAAGAGTTTTAATGGAAAAATCTTCTGATCTTAAGATGGTCATGAAGTTGAATATTGTTTAAGTAGCTAGTTCATTCTTCTTCTGGTCTGATTATAGTATAAATACATAATTATCATTATCCGCATCAATCGTTACAACTAACAGTCTAACCTAATTTTTACCCCATCTCAAGAAAAGTAAAATAATTACAGCACCCAGAAAAAACTGCTATGACGAGGCAAATTTCCCATTCTAATTTGCTTTGAAATGCAATAATGCCGTCTCCATTCATTCTACGTTCCATGTGGTGGTGGTGCCATGGGGGTGGTAGTAAAGTCCCACCACCAGGCTCGTATCGACGTGCCCCGCCGCCGCCGCGAAAACGACGCACAAATTCCGTAGTTCAAAGTCGAAAACGTGAATTTTAAATGTAATATGTGAGATAGTGAACATGCAGTGACTATTAAAAGTGTGTTTATATTAATTTAATTTGATAATTATGTTTTTATTGTTCGGGAACGTTCAATCATCAAAGTATTTATTCACTACTATGTATCGAAAATCAAAGCAACTTATTTTTAATTAATCAGGATAAATAAATGAGTGTAGCATACTACAAAATTTCAATGCGAAGCAAATTTTCTGCTGGAATGTAGACTAGGATTATGTAACATTGTATTCATTAATAAGGGTATGACCACTTCACTTTTTCACTTCCGACGCAAAAATCGGGTTGCGTATCAGAGAATGGCTTTATTCTAGTAAGCTTCGATCAGCATTTTCTACCCGAAAGGCCTTGATAATATTGTACTTGTAGACATGGTATAAGAGAAAGATATACAAAGATGAATAAAAAAAGACACCAGATGAATAACAAGTACTTAGCTTGAAATGTAATGTAACAATAATATGGAAAAATTTAATAGAACAATGTAAAGTCCATAGTAATGGCCTGACTATCAAAATTAATGGTAACACATTGTACTACCTACTAGTACAATGTGTTACCATTTAATTTGTTGTTTAAACAACATAATACGAATAAATGTTTGCCCTGTTTTATTATGATTTATAACGAGCTTTCGCAACGCAGTAATGAAATTGTGGAGTGGGGTCCATTTCTATGGATACACTTAGTCTTGGATAAAGATAAAACTATCAACTTCCCAAATCCTTGGGAGCTGCTATCTTATTAATTTTGTTCTTTAAGTGTTAAACTGAAGTCGTGTCTTTAAGATAGCACTTTGAAGGCCACATATGTACCTAGAGATATTATAAAGACCTTTCTTTACATATTAAATTTTCGTATTAAAAATAGTTATATTTTCACCTCGGGCAAGATTTGAACCTGCATCCTCCATTTTTGGGAATTTACTTCTTGACAATGTGACTTTTTTTTATTCAATAATTATTTCGTTTAAGACAACATGATTACTGAAGGAAAATTTCGTGAGAAATCCTTGACTGTAAGATAATCATGTGCAATTTTTGTTCCGTTTTGTCATTATCATCCTTTCATCCATTAGTCTCTTCCCAATTAGGTATATTGGGGTCGGCTTCCAGGTCTAACCAGATGTGCATCCCAATTTCAAGGCAATCCTAATGCCCTGAGAGTTAGTGTTTGTCATGAAAGGTTTTCGTATGACAACCCGGTGCCCGTTTCTTCTTTTTATGTATGAAATCTTGGATTTATACGGCAAAATATTTAGACCGAACCGAACAAGCATATTCAAGTCACTTATTTTTTTAAACACAGCATTACCAGCAATTTCAACGTATAGCGAGCATCCTCTTTTGTCGTCATTCCATGAAAAGTTTATTTAAAAAATGACTTAATCTTAAATCTATCAGTTTTCAAAATACAAAAAGTGAGCTTTAAGAAACTGGTGATGTGAATACTTTTGTTATTGCATCTGTTTGCGATACATTTAGCAACATGTACGACGGTGGCGCCACGCCTCTGATGACGCCTGATGGCTACAGCAGTATAAGTCAAGGTGAGTTAAAAACTATACGAAATGAAGAAACTGTATTAAGTAATTAGTTAGGTACTCGATGGCATACTTCAGTGCAGTAGATAAAACATGTTAAATATTCATTCCATAAATTTAAGGACTATTTAAAATGTACTACAAAATAATAGATCATATTAAAAAAAAAATGTTTTTGGTCAACAGTCATGAACAGCAACATTCACATTCACACACTCAACATTAAAATTCAACGTTAATAAATTTTTGTAGTATGATTTATCATCATCAGCATCCTTCTGCCCGTTTCCCAATATAGGTATTTATTCCTTTTAGTTGTCATCTCATTATTCACTTTCTTTCCTATGATATCGACCTTATCATACATTATTATCATCATTTCATCATCATCATCAACCCATTAATCGCCCCACCGCTGGAGACGGATCTTCTTAACATACATATTTATATGTCTATTCTCTCTTGGTTGGTGTGGCTCCGACTGACTACTTAACATCAGGTCGATCTAACTCATCAGGTGCTCATTTGTCAATATTTTATAAAAAGTAAATAAAGAAGACGAAAAAATAGACAAGACGGTGATGAAAAATGTACAAAAAATCTAAGATTCAGAAGTGAAGATTACCAATTATATCGATTACCTACATTTGTGGTTTTCCCGTACATAATTATTATCAATAAATAGATTTAGATAATTTTAAATTGAGTGATTAAACAAAGCCTGCTTGTTTAATCTTTTTCTATTAATAATTTGTTATCTTGTATCATTCATTATCATATCATTACATCCTCGTAGATAATACACCTGTTTTCCCCGAAGACGAATTGTTGTTTTCCTCGAAAAACCCTGAGTTTCTCCTCAAACCAATATTGTTATTTATTGATATCGTACCATTGCTTCGTCTTCTTAGCGTGTCGATGGCAAATACGAAGTATACTATTTGCTCACTCGTGTCAGCCACGACCATAAACTCGGCTGCATTATTACTGGGTACAACCGTCCGGCGACCGGCTGACCTAGAGCGGGTTGGTAGACTTTACGCACTTTTTTATTATCTATGTCAACAATCGAGCAGATGAGCTTAATGATGAAAGTCATAACCACCCATAAACACCTGCATCTGCAACACTGGCTGGTGCCCTATCTCCGTTAATGAAGTAATGGGCCCGTCCGAAGGTAGCCCAGACATAACGATCCGTTAACACAAGGGTCACATTAAATTTTTGGGTGGGTGGGTACACATTGGGAGTAGGTACAACTGTCAAACTGTATTTTTATTTATTCTTACCCGAACGAATGCGTCCGTAGGTGGTACGGAGTAGCAAACGCCCGTAACGAGGGCCGAAACTACGGACTTCGTGCTTAGGCAGTAGACCCCCAGGGACGGATAATTCGTTCGGGGCCCGAAGAATGTATGTCAACACAATTTGGAAGTTTACGCCTACGCCTATGCCCTATGTGTTTTTTCCCATCCGAAAAGAAAAAAACCTACTAATTCAGAAGTAAAGTATTCTGACTTTGACTTCACTATCACTATATATTATAAAACAAAGTCCTCCGCCGCGTCTGTCTGTCCCTATGTATGCTTAGATCTTTAAAACTATGCAACGTATTTTGATGCGGTTTTTTTTAATAGATAGAGTGATTCTTAAGGAAGGTTTATAAGTATAATAACATACCACGCGGGAGAAGCCGCTGGCGGGAAGCTAGTTTGTAATAAAACAGCAAGCAAAAGTAGGTGAAGGTGGGTAACATGTCAGATTAAGGTGTAAGATGTGTAGGAAGAATGACGTGCTGAAAAAATTGTAAGAAAAGGTGAAAAAACTAAATTAAAGAAATTACTGGAAAAAAAGGTGTGTTTATTTGAAACCTCTAATTGATCCACTTTACAACTTTAAAAATTCTGAAACAATAATTCTGTAGCTCCGGGTATTTATTTCCTTACAAGACACTATAGATTAACAGTAACCATTTATCTAAACTGATAATAGTGGTTAATCTTTAAAATATAATATTATTACAGTATATCTATGTATAATAGTAATCTATACTTAATCTGATATCTACCTCGCTGGCCGAGTGGTTGTAAGCTACATTCAAATTTCCAGGCAGCAAAGAAAAACCCAACAAGCAGCTTTTTTTTATCGTTGATGGGTTTGCGCTTAGCCTCAATCTCACCTGATGATAAGTGTAGATGTGGTCTAAGATGGACCGCGTCTACCCAGCTGCATTATAGGGACGAGTAGGCTCGCCCGGCCTACATTGGGTGTAAATTAGGACGCATCCTCCTAGCGGGAATACTAATAAACAATATTTACATAATGTACAAATTCAATTAAAACAAAATGGGCGTCAAAGTACTTCTCATCGCTGTCATCTGGATAATAATAATATTGTGTATCATTCCTTGTGCGCACAGCATAGTTGTGGAATTCTCTTCCGGCGACTGTGTTCCCTGACGCCTACAACACGGGTCTTTTCAAGGCCAGAGTGAATGAGCATCTTTTGGGTAGACGCGGTCGATCTTAGACCACGTCTACACTTATCATCAGGTAGATTGTAGTCAAGCGCAAACCCATCCATCAACGATAAAAAAAGAACAAAATTTGTATTCAATTGTAGTTTCAATTTCGATCTATTCTTGAATTCTTTACCATTTTTTTTTTCGAGATTAAGGACCAGTTTCACCATGTCTGGATAGCCGTTACCCGCCCGATAAATTCAAAAATAGATAAACATTTATGATGTAATACTACTACTAGTAATTTATCGGAAACTAACTAGGAGGTTGTGAAAACAGAAAATAGTCCCTAAATGCTTGGCTCGTTACTGTTCGCAACAAAACTGAAATAATCTTTATTCTCGTTCCCTCACTGGTGAGGATTACGACCATATTATGTTGCTTGCTTTCACATAATGCGATCATACGATGTGTGGACCGCACGATGCATGCATCGTGCCGCCAACCGATTTCCTCGCCACACCTTGCAGGTACCCTTAGCAAATCTTCCTTCCACTTAACCCAAGATAATTTGCTTTTTCAGACAATTTAATGCCTTGAGGATCCCATAATATGTCTGAACTAACTGAGGGCTAATGTCTTCGGCCGATGGAAGAGATAAACATTGACAACATTCTGACCATGGCAATGAAGATAGAGGTCACAACATGTCCTTGCCATAGCCTTAACAAGTCCATAAATGGAACGCCACTAGTAGTGAACCGTGGCTTCGAAAGTTCAAGTAAAAAATCGATCCAGGTGTTCGAGTGTTTCCGCCGCCGCTCGGGCACTTCTGCCACTGACATTGGCCATCAGTAAGACACAACAGGTGGAAAAATAGAAACTAGCTAATTAACAGAATATTATTATTATTATCGAGATAACAGCGATGAGAAGTACTTTGACGTCTAGGTACAATTTTTTTTAAGTGAGAGCTTTGATTAATATCTATAGCTGTTTCACCACCTCCTGATAAGTTACCGTTAAATTACTTGGCAGATAATTTCACAAAAAAATTGTTTTATCGGTTAGTGGCTATCCAGATGTTGTGAAACAGGCTCTTAGTGTTATAATAAGGCCAAAAAAATTAACACAAACAATATTACTTAGTTCAAAATTTATTTAAACAAATTACGCGTTCGACTGGATCCAAGACGTGTAACGGGAAACGCGAGCATTGACACCGGGGTAGCGAGCTAAAGCGCATCGATAACCAAACGAGCAGACACCGACGAGAACGTTGTTGTGGTAGAGAGGACCACCGGAGTCACCCAGACACTGGTCACGACCGCCGACGTCGAGCCAACCGGAGCACAGCATGTTGTCAGTAATTGTCCAGCCCACTTCGGTGTAACGTTGACGGCAAGTAGCTTGGTTGACAGACCAAACCTGAACGTGACGCAGCTGCTCAGAAGAAAATCCTCCAAACTGTGAAATAAAATAATAACATAAATATAACTTTCCGCCTACTACTACCTTACTAGCTTTCCGCCAGCTGCTTCACCCGCGTGGTCTGGATATTTTTTATAATTTATTCTATGTTAATGACGTAATTGTCTATACTCATGTTCTTAAAACAAATCCATCCCACGGGAACCATACATTTTATCTGGATAAAAAGCCATTCTATTAAGAAAGAGCCTATGTGCATTTCCAGACTATAATCTATCTCTGTCCCAAAAAATGTAAAACATCCATCCAACGAAATTTTCACATTTATAATATTAGTAGAATTACGGTTTGTAAAACTTTAAAGGTAAATGGTTATACTTACTGATGTAGTTCCCCATCCAGCGGCCCAGACTACTTGATTATCGCCGAGGTTGTAGTTGGATCCAGCGATGGAAACGGCTTGAACAACGTTGTTAAAAGAGAAGGCGGTAGCAGAGCGCAAGACAGCGATATCATGGTCGTATGTCTCAGGATTGTAGCTTGGATGGTTGATGATAGTGGCAGCGTTGTGAACAACGCCACCGCTGTTGGCATTAGTGGAGCCTACGCGAATTCTCCATCTATTGGTGGCATCTCCACTGTAAAATATAAGCATAATTATGTAATAAAAATACAGAGTATGTTCAATACCACTTTTTTTCCAACATGTGAAATCCACTTGCTACCGTGCCGGTCTTTGGAAAGTAGGGGGATTCAACAAATGAACCATCTAAGATCAGCTAAATTTGCCAGAGGCACAATATTTGCTTGCATATTATCTGTAACCTCGACATGACTGTATTGTTGCACCGCTATAGTGTGAGCCTTACCAGCTCAGTTAGAACACAGCGTATTATTTTGGGCTATGCTATGCTTCGAATGTATACGAAACATACGAATCCCATGGTCGGATTATATGGTAATGGCCTATTTATTCACATGTATTTATTTAAACTCTATGGCCTAATTAAATTAAAAACTTACATGGTGCAGTGAGCAGCAGTAAGGATGGACCTGTTGTTAATGATGGTACCACCGCAAGCCTGCCAGTAGCTCACCAAATTCGACGAGTAAAGTAGAGCGACGATGGTAGGGTACTGGTCAATAGCTGTGATGGAACCACCAATGATCCTCTGGGAATTGGCTGAAACCGGAACGGCTGAAAAATTAAAAATGATTAAATAATAACAATAACTTTATTGTCATGACAGATGTTTGATAATCGATATTCCATACATAACATTCAGAAGACTTACTGATTTATGACACGTGAATACTGAATAACTGAATACTGAATACACTACATTGAAATAAAATAAATAAAACGAAATCTATACTAATACTAACAATAGTAATATTATAAATAAAAAGCTCAAGCTTGTGAGGTTGTAGGAGAATCTCTGGATCTACTGAACCCATTTTGAAAATTCTTTCACTGTTACATTATCCCCGAGTGTTATAGACTACTTACATAAACTTATAATAATAGTAGTGTGGGTTTTAACTAACGAACGAAAAACCGGAGGAAGCTCTCAATTCAGATGTTTAAATATGTTTTTTTTTTATGTAAGTATGTTCGCCGATTTCTCCGTCAATTATGGACTGATTTTGAAAATATTTTTTTTGTTTAAAACGGTATACACCCGAAATGGCCCCATTTAAATATGAAAGAAAAATTCACCCCCAAGGATAAAAGAATTGGGATGATTGATTTTTTGTACCTACTAAATTAATTGAAATGAAATGAAATGCTATTGTAATAAAAATTGGCACATATTATGTAGTTTTGGTGTCCGTCTGGCTTCCAAAATAATGGGCACCTAGAGTTGGTCTGATGATGGAGACAGGAGACAAACGAAGGAAACGGTTTACAGCAGCTAACGACACGAATCCTTGCCAAACAATCAAACGAAGATCATATTATATTTAAGTTGAATTTCTTTGGCACCTACTCAAAGTTTGTTAGAAAGACTAAAAAAGGTTTATTTTTCGCGTTTTAGTGTTTCGTCGGTTTTTATTTTTTGTTATAATCATGTGAATTCATACCTGAGTTTTGCAACCTTTTCTCATGTTAATAAATTAATCCTGAGCCTAATCACTGGACTACCAAGTCAAAAGGTTCGAGTTCAAATCTAAGGCACCTATGACTTTTATAAATCATGTGCATATTAATTTATTTATTTATTACGCGCTTAAATGGTAAATGGAAACAATGTGAGAAAATTGCGCGCCTTATAATTTTTTCTCGGCTGCGTGTGAAGTCTATCAACCCGCAGTAGGTGAGTGTAGTGGACTATAAGTTTAATTACAACTGCTTTACAGAACGTTATCCTTTTGGTAATTTAGTGCCCAGTATAGGAACGGTTAAAAATGTTGGTAAAGTAAATAATGGTGAATAATGGAAACATGGGTACCTGAAACCGCCGCCACGCAAAGGGCCAACAAAGCAATGACACGCATATTGACTGTTCACAGGTACACAACACTACTGTAATACTGTCATTATATTTACTTGCTATTTATATCAACCAAATGTTAATAACAATACCTACCTATTTAGAGACAATAATTATAATCTGTAATGTAGATTATTTTTATCTAAGTTCCGTCCAATTAATTGTTGAAGTTAAATTTTGATTATGATTAAAGTGACTTGTGGGGTATTCCTGTTGATTTTGGCCTATCGTAATCACAATTTCATCATCATCATCATTATAAACAAAAAAATGTCTTTTACCACAGTAGTCGTGAAAGACACAACTGCCTAACTGCTGGGCACAGGTCCTATCAAAATTATAAATAGGTCAAAGCTCTATAGCCTTAACGCTCCCAAATTTGACAGACTTCACACGCTATCAAAATCCTTATGAAGTTTTCGTTCATCGTTATAAACGAGTATTTTATCGCATGATAACTGAATGTCAGAGCTTCGTACTTTGGATTCAGACTAGGGCTTCCAATACGTAATTACGGCATTACGCAATTACATAATTACGGACAGATTTTAGAAAACTGATAAATACGGAATTATAGGGCTAAATTACGTAATTACGTACATAACTATACGATATAAATTAATGAATATAACTAACAAAATTTAGTTTTCAACTTACATGACATCGCAACACTAAACATGATGGCAACACTAAAACCGTACAATTGGGTATTGTCCTTGACTTATTGTATTTAAACTTTCTCTAGATAAGAGTTTACAAGGATATTTGTGTTGGTAGTGGATAGTGTAGTAGACTTTAAAACATTATTCTATAATTATTACTGCTACGTTACAAATAGAGCTTATTATTGTAAACTATTCAACCTAAGGGGAATGCGCAAAATTTGTCTTTACTTTCGTGAATACTGAGAAAAACTAGGTCCTGTCTCATTACTAAATAGTCAGTAGTTGCATAATGTGCTAAAGTAACCGACTTGATCAAAACTTTTTTTATTGTTCTGTGTGCAAATATGCAATTATGATATACTAGCTTTCCGCCAGCGGCTTCGCCCGCGTGGTCATGTATTATACATATAAACCTTCCTCTTGAATCACTCTATCTATTAAAAAAAACCGCATCAAAATCCGTTGCGTAGTTTTAAAGATCTGAGCATATATAGGGACAGACAGACGCGACGGAGGACTTTGTTTTATAATATGTAAGGATGTAGTGAGTAATATCTTCGGAAATATTCACTCAAATTACATGCTGTAAAAAGCATATTGATCTATAAGAAATGCACAATTTATTTAAGGTACTTAATTGGATAAGGATTAATGCTGTATTGTTTAAAATCACTTAGTAAATAACCATTTTTTAGTAGAGGATAAAAAATCGTTATGGTGGGTTATCCCTAAGAGATAGACATATACCATGGCGGACTTTTTTGTTGAACTTTTTAAGGTGGATAATATTGTAGTACATTATTTTGGTCTATCTCGTGGGGTTTAGTCAGCGTTTGCAATATAAGCGCAAAAAAACGTGCTTATTTACAACATCACATTAGAAACCTCTAAATTAATCAGTGTTTCTCTACTATATTATGCATGTATTTTACATATAAACCTTTCTTAAGAATCACTCTATCTATTAAAAAAAACCGCATCAAAATCCGTTGCGTAGTTTTAAAGATCTAAGCATACATAGGGACAGACAGCCGGCGGATAACGACTTTGTTTTATACTATGTAGTGATGAAATACAAAAGGCAAATAATTATGAAAAACAAATCTGTAGAAAACGTGGACTACGAATCCATCATAAGAGTAGAAATGTATATCTACAACAGCACTGGTGGCGGCCGTGAAGTTTTCTTAACAGCAGCCTGCAATTATTTATTGTCCATATCGCCGACCAGTGTTGAAGCTGAACGAGCTTTTTCTTCTGCCGGCTACTTATGCAATAAACTCAGAAGTTCCCTTAATGACACAACACTGCATTCTTTGTCATTTTTGAGATCATATTATCAAGAACAGAAATTACACTGTAACACCGCCAAATATTTACTTGCTATTTATATTAACCAAAATGTTGATAACAATACCTACCTATTTAAAGACAATAATTGTAATCTGTAATGTAGATTATTCTTATCTAAGTTCCGTCCAAATATTGAAGTTCAATTTTGATGACACACGACTTGTGGGGTAATACTTTGGCATATCTTAATCACAATTTTATCATCAAATTCAAATATTTTATTTCAATTAGAACATATAAATAGGTACTTTCGAAAAGTCAAACTAGTTGCACGGTTCCAAAAAGTTGGACTTAGGGAGAAGAGCCGGCAAGAAACTCCATAGTCACATGCATCATCATCATCAGTAATAAGAAATGTCTTTTCCCACATTAGTCGATTTACTGTCTAACTGCTGGGCACGGGTCTCCTATCAAAATGATAAATGGGTCAAGGCTCTATAACCTTAACGCTACCAAATTTGACAGACTTCAAACGCTATCAAAATCCTTATGATGTTTTCCTTCATCGTTGTAAACAAGTATTTAATCGCATGATAACTGGAAGTCAGAGGTTCGTACTTTGATTCAGACTTACGACTCAGCAGTCATGGTCATGTTCTTTAGCTATCACTACCTACTTTAAATGTTACACTAATCGTTTTCTGTGTACCACTTAACACAGAGTACTATAACGAAAATGGGCTGTTTCAAATTGCTTTTCCGGTTTCTTAGACGACTGGTTTCAAGACATGGCTGGTTCCAATAATGTTTCTTGGAACACAGCATTGGGCCCAGCGCTCTTAAAGCTAATCAGGGGGTCTACTCCCTGACCATGAAGTCCGTAGTTTCAGCCTTCGTTACGGGTGTTTCCTACACCGTTTCACCTACGGACGGATGATTCGTTCGGGGCCAGAACTAAGAATGAATGACAACTTTAACGGATCGTTATGTCTGGGCTACTTTCGGACGGTCCGTTACTTGGTTGACAAAGATAGGGAGTAGAGAGTAGAAAAACGTAACCGAATATACCTCGGTTATTTTGTTTCGCTTACGCTGGCGCTAGATGGCGCTAGCAAGAGACATCGACATCATAAGAAAATTGCTATAAGAATATTATAGCATCTCAATTACATAAGCAATCTTCGTAACACTTCTTAACGATGTCACTTTAAAGATGATTAAAAACTGTAGATAATAGCAAATATTAAGAATACAGAAAATGCAAACAGCGCCATCTATTGTCACATGCAGTACATACCCTGTAAAAATATGGGTTTTAAAAAATTAACATAATTATAACATAGCAGCTTTATTCCCCAAAGGTTTAGGCAGAGGTGTACTCTTCGCCGGTATGTTTAGGTCTTATGTACCTGATTTATATATAAGAAAAGGTTACATAAGCCAAATTAATATAACTTAGGTCTTTGTAACGCAGATTTGCCTGTTGTTAGGAAATTAACTAATTAATATCAAATTATTTGACCCATAGGAAAGTAAACTTTAACAAATTAATTTAGTTAAGTTTCTCTAAGTGAACTATGTAAAGTTCTTTGAGAAATGAATTATGTACTGATTAATGGCACTTACGCGAATACTAGACATTGAAATAAAACTACTTTTTACGGATATTGATATTATATTGATATTATTTTAATCCCGACGTTTCGGACCCTTTACAGTACCTACCTGAAGATCGAACTGCAAGACCGAAGGATACGGTGAGCTCGTTCTGCGTGAATCGGATTGCCAACAATTAACAAAAATGTAGGGTAGCTGTTAGTAATTGAAACGTCAAGACGCCTATCACCTTAGTCACCCGTGACCATGGACGATTTAAAGGGTCCGAAACCGGGATTAAAATAGTATCAATATAACGCGATAAGATCCGTAAAATCCGTAAATTTCAAAATGAATTATGCTTAAACCGAAGCCAAGGGGCGAGCCTATTATTACCGATATTGCCATCAATCCGTACAAATGAAGACTTCGAGCTGCCACTGGAAATTTCATAGACATAAACCTCGGGAATTCAACCCGGGAACTCTAGCGCAGCAGTCGGGCGGTCGCGCTACCAGTGCTGCTACTGTCAATTTTATAGAAAACCCCAAGAGGGCTCATTCGTTTTACCAGTATAAGATGTAAATGTAGTTTCATATTTTCTGAATGAATGTTGTATATTGTGCTTGACTAATAAATCGATACCGTTATCGCCATCTATTGAGATTTATTTGAACAAATTTTCCAGACAATGTATAATCTTGCATGGAATGTTTGATATTCCAAAATGATTTATCGAATGTAGGTATTTATATCGCAATTTTCCAAGATTTGATCCATTCTCGCATCACGGTCTTCTCTATTGCTTAGACATTGTATTGTAACAGACAATAGTAGGTAGGTACCGACTTAGATTGTATAAATTTCTTGTATTCTTTGTTCAGTCCCGGATCTAAAGAACCTGCCCCGGGCGGTAATTTCAGGGGAGATAAAATGATAAATAATATGTTTTCAAAATAATATTGACAAAGCTCCTTTATTGAAATCCAGGTTTTATCGACTATTTCATTCGATTTTAAAGCCCCCAGTTTTTTGAACGAGTACATCATTAGTTGGTTTATGAACTGTTTGCTGCCAGCGGCTTCATTTGAAATACTTTTTTATATTCTATGTGGTATTCTGATGTATAAACTATAATACACAGTAAAATTTCATCAACATGCGTTCAGTAGTTTTTGCGTGAAATAGTAACAAACATCCATCCATCTTCAGAAACTATCACAATTTATAGTATTAAGTGGGTCCCTAAGGGCCTGTTTCACCACCTCTGGATAGCCGCTAACCGCCAGATAAATTCAAAGATGGAACAAAATTTGTCCGACATTATCTGCTAAGTACCTAATTGTACGAGAACTTACTTAGAGGTGGTTAAACATAAGCTCTTAATCGATTTTAGAATGCCTGTGCGTGATGTCTCTGGGGGGGCGCCACTGTTAAATTTCTGCTCCTATAAAAAAAAGTCGTATCTTCACATTTTTGCCGATCGTGAACGTATTTTCGAAAATGATCAATTGGAATCCCATCAATACAAGGACTTCGCTTTTTTTCAGAATGGAATAAAAAGTATCTACCAATTTACCAATCTAAATCATTACTGACATTCATTATTATGGTAGCAAAGCCTTATGCAACAGCAACTCACTTATTGCCAATTCAGTTTTTCAGGAGTATACATAAATCTTCCGTATATTTCCGGGGTTCTATTCCATTGTTACGTTTGTTGAAGTACCTAGTTACTATCTTGTAAGCAATACTGATTCAAATATTTAACAACATCGTACATAGGTCTCATACCATCATACGTATATAGGCAACAGGCGATCTGTTTGCGTATGAGTGGACGAAAATTATATTGATATGTCAGAAGTACTGTGAGAGGAAGGTATGAAAGTGTTTTTTACCTCCTTTTAGTTACTTTGCTTTGTTTTGTAGATTGTAATAAATTTAGTTTTATTAGTTACTGTAATTGGTGTATTCGTAGTAATTAATTAAATAAATCAATAGGGAATACGTAGTAATTGATACCCTCAGTTTGCCAGTATGTTGAGGAACCGTGCAATAGGGGCGAGCTTATTGCCATTAACCGACGGGAAAACCAAACTCCGAGCTGCTATTGAGAATAGCTAATTAAAACCCTATAATACTGCCTGGGAGTCGAACCCAGGACGTAGCAGTCGTGCTTACGACCATTAGATGACGAGGCAGTCGTACTTACTCAAAAATCATTGTTTTTATTTTTACGTTTGACCACTACCTCATCTGATGTTAAGTGAGTGTCCATTATGGAGCACTCTTAAAAATCAAGTCTACACAACTCTTTCCATTCGTAGCTTTCTAGTGTTTCCATTCTGAGAAGAAGAAGCGTCGTTACAAACTTCCGAAGCACACTTATACGATGTGAGACATAAATTACAGTTATAATTCCAAACATCCAATACTATAATATACCAGGGTCACTACTATAGCACCTTTTTTCTATTGTATTCGTTACAAAAAGTGACTCACCACGCCTAGAGTAGCGATTCTTAACCTATGGTCCGTGGACCTCTGGGGGTCCGCGAGTATATCCATGGAAGTCCGCAGTCTCATTGGACCATTAAACAATAATAATATTAGACCATCAAATACTACGAACCGAACCTTCGGCCGTCGTGTTAGTTTCGGCCGTAACCATGACAGTTCAAGTGAGTACTTGAATTTGTGCTTGATTTCCTTAGGGTCCGTGAACTGAAATTGGTTAGGAAATGCTGGCCTACAGTAATATTTTCCAAAAAGGCCAAAAAGAAACTATCGGTGTTCGCCTGTCTAGCAGGCTATCTTTTATTTGCTGCGATTATCTGCGGCTCGCTATAGTGACGCAACCCTAATGGTATTGTATTCTGCGCATTCCGTATTATAGTATATATATAATATAACATGTCACCGTTCACATTGCGTCGCCACAGTTGGTTCCGTACCCCGGTAATGACAACATTTAATATCCTTGCATATCCGTATTTCTATTTCGTTAGAATTTATTCCTATTTCGAGGCATGGGACTTGATTTCATACTCACCTAATAACTACCTGCTTACAAACACCAACTTCAGGGACTCGCATAACTTGCAAATATATTTCAAATCATTTGGATTAATGAGGATTAATAATATCGTTACTACACATTCATGCTGCCTACGTAATGATTGGTAAAATTGTGATTGTGCAAATTTTGCTTGGATAATCATAATTTTGTAACTGCCTTCTGATTACAAGATAGTTAGTTCTCAGATAAAATAGTTGTCGAAGGAACGTTTGGCGTAGTATGTGGTATTTCTATACTAATATTATAAAGAGGAAAGATTTGTTTGTTTGTTTGTAATGAATAGGCTCCGAAACTACTGGACCGATTTCAAAAATTCTTTCATCTTTGGAAAGCTACATTATCCCCGAGTAACATAGGCTATATATCATCACGCTACGACTAATAGGAGCGGAGTAGTAATGAAAAATGTAGCAAAAACGGGGAAAAAATTATAAGACCACGCGGGCGAAGCCGCTGGCGGGAAGCTAGTAGTAAATATTTATATTATGAGCTACAGGTATATGTTCCGGATTTGGGTATTTGTTTATGTGAAATTATGTGTTTATAAAGGCACTCACGATACAGGCCAAATTGGTGTGGGGAAAATCAACAAAAAAAAAAAAAAAACAAGCAGAAAGTATTTATTATTAACTGGGGGATGTAGTCTCGAACTCAGCCTGAGATCGTATTTTTGTTCCACTCGTTAATGCAAAATACATACATACATAGCTTCATGTCTGTTTCCCAAGTTAGGTAGGGACAAAATAGTCAAACCGCCCCACCAGAGATTAGCCCCAGTAGGCTGCCCACGGTAATCCACGCGCGTTCAAGTTATGGAGCGAGGAGTCTGATGGGTCTGTTGGTTGTAACGGACCTCCGCCCGACACCACGACCTTGAGTCGTGGTGAATGTTACTGATCCCATGGCCATGACTTAAATAGGCTTGAGAAGTCGAATGCTGTTTTTAGTAGGTCCAGCATACCTTGCCCCCAGGTAGCAGAGATCCACGTGGACTTTCCGTACAAAAAGAAATGTACTATAAAGGATAAATATTTAGGGTGCTTTCTTTCATGCATACAAACAATAGCGGATAACAAAATCTTATTATTTATTTAAAAATTACATATTAAGCGTTTGACTGGATCCAAGATGTGTAACGGGAGACGCGAGCGTTGACACCGGGGTAGAAGGCTTGGGCGCATCCGATACCGAATGAGCAGACACCGACGAGGACGTTGTTGTGGTAGAGAGGACCGCCGGAGTCACCCTGGCACTGGTCACGACCGCCGACGTCGAGCCAGCCGGAGCACAGCATGTTGTCGGTAATAGAAATGCCCGCAGTGGCATAACGTTGACGGCAAGTAGCTTGGTTGATGGCCCAAATCTGGACGTGACGGAGTTGCTCAGACGCAGATCCTCCAGCCTGTGAAATGAAAAATATTTATATTAAATAATTATTATACTATAATAACTAGCTTTCCGCCAGCGGATTCACCCGTGTAGTCTGGGTGTTTGAATAATTTTTTGCCTATGGTACTTAGCGAAGAAGTAACTTTCTAATGGTAAGAGAATTTTTTAAATCAGTCGAGTAGTTTTTAATTTAAATCATAACAAACACACAAGAAATCAAGTCTTTCCTGTTTATAATATTATTTCATATATACCTAATCAAATAAATTGTATGTAAAATGACTGGCTGATAAAACGTTACAGATTATACTTACGGAAGTAGTTCCCCAACCAGCAGCCCAGACTTGTTGGTTGTCCCCGAGGTTATAGTTGGATCCAGCGATGGAAACGGCTTGCACGGTACTGCCAAAAGCAATATTGCTGGCGGTGCGAATGATCGCCATATCATTGTCATATGTCCAAGAATTGTAACTTGGGTGGTTGATGATGCTGGCAGTGTTGATGACAGTACCACCGCTGCTGGCCCAAGTGGAGCCTACACGAGATCTCCACCTATTGGCGGCATCTCCGCTATAAAAAAAAAATATAATTATAAAGTATATTCAGTATTGATTCTTTTCTTCTGTCATTTACTTGCTACTTGACAGATTCTTGGTAAGCGGGGAGCTACAGAGTACAGTTACATTCGCCAGAGCATCGATATTTGCTTGCATATTATCTGCAATGGTGCACTGCCAAAGTGTGGAACTCACTAGCGTATATTAGCCGTAGAGGGCTCACACGGAACAGCTTGGCTTTGCTATACTATAACCGGACTTAGCATAGTCATTCCATTCGTAAGGTATAGTGATGGTAATGGCGAGTACCTTTATTTAGGAAGAGAGGAAGCGTCACACCTTGTTGAAGTCTGGTAGTTGTAGCTCAAATACTGTCATAGTCATGGGGAATTCCACAAATCCCATAACCGTGGGTGAAGGGAAGGGAAGGGGAAGAGAAGGGAAGTGCATTATTTAGTCAGTACAAATTCAGCGAGCTGCCTCCCAAGGTGACAGACGCTCCCAAAAAAACGCGTTTTTTTTTAAATTTATTCTAGTAGTCAAAGCTCGAGTTTGATACTTTTTCTTTCTTTTGCCTTAAAACATTGCTTTAGAGAGCGTAGTCTTTAAGTTTGATAGCAATGCACCTATTAGTATCACGTGCCTACACGTGATTTTTTTAAAAATAAACTTATTGGTATTATTATACGAGTATATGTGCGGTCCTATGTATTCTTAAAGTTATTAAAATGATACTTATATTTTTTTCACAAAAAAAATTAAATACGTGACAGCGTGACAAATTATTTATAATAAAATAATCTATAAAATAAAACTTATTATAAATAAAAAAAAGAAATAAAACAAATTGATTTTTTATTACTTACATGGTGCAGTGAGCAGCAGTAAGGATGGACCTGTTGTTGATGATGGTACCACCGCAAGCCTGCCAGTAGCTCACCAGATTCGACGAGTAGAGTAGAGCGACGATGGTAGGGTACTGGTTAATGGTAGTGACGGAACCACCAACAATCCTCTGGGGATTGGCGGGAACGGCTGAAAATTTATGATTATTTAAAACAAAAATACCGAGGCGTGTGTATGACAAGATGTGGTCTCAGGAATTGTAGCAAGTGGCACTCTTAAATTTCTTTCTGCCTACCCCTAGGGAAAAGGCGCGCGTGTATACTTTCATTTATTGGTTTTATGTAATAATGTCAATAACGTGGTCTTATATTTTAGCTTGTTATGAACATAAGTGTTTGTGTTTGTCTGGGTATTTCTTATTTATTATAAGTATGTATTTACAAAAGAAAAGTATGTAAGTACTTTAACCATTGTCTAGTACCCAAGCTATGCTTAGTTTGGGACTAGATTGATTGATGATTAGGTGCTGTGTAAAATAATCCAAAAATATTTAATTTAATTTAATGTTCGGGTAAATCAATAGTTTTTCCTAAAAAATATACCATCACGTATGTATTCCCCGTAGCGTTAGGGAGAGGTGTACTAATGTACCCCCACAGTTCGCCGGTATGCTTAGGCCTCATGGCGGTTTCATGGCCCAAGTAGGCGTCGCGGGGAAATCCACGATCGCTTTATAGGGAATGAGAAGATACCTCGCCCTGAGGGTAGTCCGGTGGCTGCATCGGACCACAGACCTTCATGGTCGATTTTCTATCCCAAGCCCGTGACATATAGGGTGAAGAAAGACAAGTGGGTTTTTGTGAGTAGGAGTCCAATATACCCTACCGCCTAGGGAAGTGGCAAGGATCCATGAAGATTTTCCCATTTAAAAAGATCCCATGCGATGAGGGGCGAGCCTATCGCCACGAACCGGGCACTCTTCGAGCAACTCCGAGCTGCTGCTGAGAATTCCATAGAAAAACCCAATACTACATACATACCCTACTCGACCTGGAATCGAAACGAGGTTAGCGACTGCGTACACTTGAGCGGAATAGTCGCGTTAAGGACCACGAGGGTACTGACACAGTTTTTTCAACTAATAGTCAATCTGAACATACCTGAAACCGCCGCCGCGCAAAGGGCCAACAAAGCAATGACACGCATATTGACTGTTCACAGGTACACAACACTACTGTAACAGAGCCGAATACAGACTTCCTATATATATCAACCAAAATTTTGATAACAATGTTCTAAGACAATGTTTTAATCTTAATTAGATTAATTTTTATCGATAGGTACGTGCAATAAAATACTCATGTATTGAACCTATGTCTGACACTTTTTAGCTTATGTAGATATATTAATAAAAAATGTTATCAAAGCTATATTAAATATAATTAAGAAATATTTGCGATACCCTTACAGGGTCTATGTATGTTATGTTAATTAATTTTCTGTAACTACATAATGCAATAAATAAATAAATAAATAAAATTATATGTTCATGACTTGCATCTTTTTTAGATTTCCTTCCTATTATATTTGGCATGGCTCTGTCTGTATTTATAGGTAACTAGCTTTCTGCCAGCGGCTTCGCCCGCATGGTCTTGATAACCTTTTTAACCTGCTTTTCTGTTGAAATTTTTCCTGAATTTTCTTTGCTATAAACCTCACGGAGCCCGAGACCTTTCCAACGAATGCAAAACCGTGGAAATCGGTTCGTGCGTTCTGGAGTTATAGCGTCAGGAAGGAAAACCCGACTTATTTTTATATAGTAGAAGATTATTTTAATTGCAAGTTGCCCAGAGAGCGATGGAGAGAGTGATGTTTGGTATTTCCCTTAGAGATCGTGTTACCAACGAGGAAATCCGAAGGCGAACTAAAGTAACCGACATCACTCGTAGAGCTGCCACTCTCATATGGAGATGGGCGGGCCACGTATGTCGTAGAGAGGACGGGAGGTGGAGTCGTAAGATACTCGATTGGCAACCGAGGACCGCACGTAGAAATGTCGGTAGACCCCCGGCTAGATGGTGCGACGACATAGTAAAGGTAGCGGGAAAGAAATGGTCACGAGTAGCTCAGAGCAGATACGAATGGAAGATGTATGAAGAGGCCTTGGACCAGCAGTGGACAGCATCGGGCTGATGATGATGATGATGATGATATTATAATTGTATTAGGTACTAGCTGCTTCGTTTGTCTCAAGTGCGACTGATACGCTAGAGGTCCTAGGTTCGCGGCTCGAGTAAAGTGTTATAAGGATTTTTCTGTGAAATTCCTTGCAGCAACTTTGAATCTGGATTTGGGCCCGGTTAATGGCGATAGGTTTGCCTTTTGTTACATGGGATCTAAACATACCGGGAAACTGTTGGTGTACATCAGTACACCTCTGCTTAAATCTTCGGGGAATAAAGGCGTGATTGAATGTTATTTTGTATTATTTGCGGTACCCGACCACCCGCTGCCTATGATTCATTTTTGTATTAGTACCCATTATAAAATAAGGATTACTAAAAAAAAATCAAAACAAACTCACAAACTTTACTTCTTTTTATTATTAGAATAGAAGTATATATTAAAATTAAACATACGAGAATGTTAATTAAAATCCCTGAAAGAGGTTAGTAGAGACAAACTTTCTAAATGACTGGCAGACTTCAATTCTAAAAACTTAAAAACAAACTTAGGCACCGCATAAATACCTAGCAAGTTTCCCCTGTTTTTTTTTTGTCCCCTGTCCTGACCTGGGGAAGCAGCAGGGTATGTTCGACGACGTCTGTGGTCTAGTGGTTCGAGTACCGGACTGCTGATCACGAGGTCGTGGGTTCGATTCCCACAAGACACAAACATTTATGTGATGAACTTAGGTGTTTGTGTTTGTCTGGGTGTTTCTTATAAATTATAAGTATGTATTTACAAAAAAAAAAGTATATAAGTATTATATCCATTGTCTAGTACCCATATTACAAGCTCTGCTTAGTTTGGGACTAGATGGTGCTGTGTAAAAATATCCCAAGATATTTATGTCACACTCATACCGACTAAAAACCGCACTTACCTTCCCTTGTCTTTTACACGTAAACTTTGGTTAATGGCAATAGGCCCGCTCACTATTACATGATACCCAATCATCATCATCATCATATCAGTCTATTGTCGTCCACTGCTGAACGTAGGCCTCCCCCAAAGAGCCAATCATAATGAACAACTACATAGAACACCTCTACCTAAAATTCCCGAAAATACGGGCGTGATGGTGTGCTATATATGTTATTTTGATATACAGACACACAGACAGGCACTTGTAGAATAGAATTGATTGAAAAATTATTATTCGAAATCATATGCTGTAAGTATCAGGAAAACATCGTGCATCGCGAAGAAACCTGCATGCTTGAGTGATTTTCTCAACGCCATGTAAAGTCTGCCAACGGACGTGGTGGACTATAGCCGAATTCCATCTTATACTAAGAGAAGACAGACAGACAGAAGACAGTTTTAGTCGATAATGTAAAGACCAGAACTGGCCCGCACCCTGCACCACCAAGGAGCGCGTATCGCTTACGCTTGTTTACGCGTTCTTTCTTCTGCTATGCTCGTTCTGCTCGTTGTCGAATGCTTGTTCATTCACCCTGCATATTGTAAGGAACCCTCGGTCCGTAAATCTAAGACGCACTTAACCAGTATTTTAAGCCCGACACAGAAATGATAATGTGTTGGATGGCGTGTATGTCTGCTGTTACATTGATAACTAATATACCTAAATTAAACATACAGGATGTGGAGACGAAGTTACGACAGTAAATGAAACCATAATTACACATTGAAACATAATTTCATAGTAGATCCCAATTACACTGCTCGACTCTCTATAGATGCCCCTAGGATCTAGGACGCTATAGATCCTAGGGGGTAGCAGTCGCGTCGTAGCGCTTGGACCACTAGAGTAACAAGACAGTACATTAAAAATAATTCTAATAGGACCGTCAACGTCTGTGGTCTAAAGTTCGAGTACCGAACGGTTGATCACGAGGTCGTGGTTTCGAATCCCACAGGATATAAATATTTATGTGATGCTGTGTTTTACTAGGTGTTTATTATCAAAAACAAAGTCGCGCCCGCTGTTTGTGCGCTTAGATATTTTAACTCCGCAACGAATGCAACCGATTTTAATGCAGTTTTGAGCAATAGTTAGAAGAGAATTCAAGAGGAAGGTTTATATATATGTAGTACACATGCATATTATATAGTAGCGAAACCCCGAGAAATTACTTTACACCTGTGCGAAGCCGGGGGGGTCGCTAGTGTACAAAAAATGTATATAATTATTATATCCATTGTCTAGTACCCATATTACAAGCTCTGCTTAGTTTGGGACTAGATGGTGCTGTGTATGATATTACAAGCTCTGCTTAGTTTGGGACTAGATGGTGCTGTGTATGAATGTGCCAAGATATTTATTTATTTATTATTATATTATACAAAGTTCCCTCCTCTACGTAAATCTAGTAAAATACCGGTCGTCACGCGATACTATTTTATCTTTGATAAGCAGTTATCACATAATCCAATCAACGTAATAACAAAATAATCTTCTCATTTAACTATATAAAGGTTCAGTACTAATCTTTACATTGTTGATAAAACAATTTGCTCTAATTAATAGCAATAGCTTGTTGCTGCTAATAACGTCTTCATTGGATAAATTTAACACTTCGGTGACGCATAAATCGAGGTTTAAGTGGCATAAATAAATTATTTGTGTTGAAACCCATCTCTACTCTTAAGACATTTGAGGCCTAAATTAATAATGTATCTGTAGATTGTTTTCCCTATTGGAGATCGAAATTTGACATAAGCTCCATAGAAGTAATGTCAAATTTCTCGGGTTCTCGGGATCGAAATTTGACATAAGCTCCATAGAAGTAATGTCAAATTTTTAACAGATACGTTATTAATATCGGCCGTTAGCCGCATTGCTTAAACAAATTCGTGTCGTAGGAACTTTAATTTCATAATACATTTGTATAAAGTAGCAATAAAAGTAAAGGATTTTTTTAATGAAACGAAAAACTAAACCAACATGTTACAAGAACAAAATTGTATCTTCGCTTGTCCCGCCTAGAATACGTCATATTCCAACATTCAATAAGTACCTACTTCATTTCCGATATAACATAGAGCCGGCTTTTAGATTTTTATTTTTTTTGTACAAATTTTTAACATATAGATAGATAGATAGAATATTCTTTATTGCACACCAAAACCAATTTAAAGAACAATTTTATAAATAATAAATGGTACAATGGGCGGTCTTATCGCTAATAGCGATCTCTTACAGACAACCTTTGGATGGACTTATGTGAATAGAAAAACGATACTTAGGTAGTCTGGCGTACATAAACAGAAAAGAAAATAGGTACTTTTAAAATATTTGCTTAAACTTAAAATTTAAATTAAATTAACAATATGTCAGTTTAAATTACATTTACATACATATCATATATACATATATATATATATATATATATAGATAAATATATACAAATTTTATAAATATTTATATAAATAAAATATAAATATAAATAAAGTAATAACCGTCAAATGAAATTTTGGACAAGGACAACATTCCAACTATAATGTCAGATAATGCTCCTTAACCATTCTTCTGAAAACAGGTAATGTTTGTGCTCGCCTGACAGTCACAGGCAACTCATTCCATAGTCGTACAGCTTGCACTGTAAAAGATTTATCAAGGTACGTCGTAGCGTGCATTGGCATCTTCAGTCTCAGATTCTCTGATGATCGCAGATATCTAGTATGTGTGTCATGAAGGAACTGAAAACGTTCTTTAAGATAGGGAGGAGTTGCAGGATTGAACAGAACACTGTACAGAAGGAACAATATATGTGAATCCCGGCGAAGACGTATTGGAAGCATAGCAAGCATATATGTAATTTATTTTATTTTATTCCATACTTTCTAGTTTTTAAGTAATAATAGAATCACTCAGTAAATCCTAAATGATCATTAAAAAGGAAAAAATGAAAAAAATGTAGGAGTGACTCCTATATTTTTTTCATTTTTTCCATTTTCATAGACGATTTAAAAAAAAAATTCAGCACCCACATCAAAGCGTATAAAATCCACCATTTTGATTTTTTTAGAATTTTATTCCAACACTCGTATGTGACGTATAAAATCAAAATTTATTGAGCTGTTGAGTAGTTAGGAGCGGACATGAGAACTGACATACATTCGTATTTATAGTAACGCATTGATTACTTTAAAATATTTATGGGCTTACAGCAATAATATAATAGCATTTTATTTTTTAATAATAATAATAAATGAATATTTGGGGACATCTTAACACAGCACCATCTATTCCCAAACTAAGCAGAGCTTGTACTATGGGTACTAGACAATGGATATAATACTTATATACTTTTTTTTGTAATTATATACTTATTATACATAGGAAACACCCAGACAAACACAAATACTTATATTCATCATCACATAAGTATTTGTGTCTTGTGGGAATCGAACCCACAACCTCGTGATCAGCAGTCCGGTACTCGAACCACTAGACCACAGACGTCGTCAAAATTTTTAAATACAATCTATGCAAGAAATTAATTAGTAATCTTCTAAAAACAGTCTTCTAACCTTCGGTTACTAAGAAGTACAAAAATAGCACCAAAGAGAATGTTGTAATGGCAGAAGGAGGCTGCAACCGTGTCGCCTTTTTAGTTTTGATGTGGGGATTTCGAGAAACGAGAACGGAATTGCAAATTCTCAGCAAATTGCAAGCCTTCATTTTTCGAAATCACAAATTGTTGATATACGTTACCTTAAAAAGTAAGGCTGAAGCGTAATAATCGTAGTAATATGAGATTATGTTGCCGTCACTTTCGTAATCGAAGCAATTCTTAATAATGATAAACAATTATCAATAATTCAAATATTTTAATTAATATTAATGGATTACTCACTATCTTAGGATTATCAGTTTAAAATAATAATCACCACAATACTTCATAAACATGACTATTGACTATGTCTACAATACTTAATTAATGATCCTAATAATATTATAAATGTAAAAAAATGTGTTATAGTTTGTGTAGAGAATGAATGGATCAACGATGGATGTTTGTTACTCTTTCACGCAAAAACTATTGAACAGATTTTGTTGAAACTTTACAGTTACACAGCTTACCCATCAGAATAAGACTTAGGATATATAAAAAAAAGTCTTAGGATGCGAGTGAAGCCGCGAGCAACAGCTAGTATGTTATAAAGGCAAACTTTCACAATTTAATTCTATATACATTTTTAAGCGTTAGACTGGATCCAGTTACTGAATTGGGAGACTCGAGTGTTGACTCCGGGGTATTCGGGACGAGCACAACCAAAGCCCCACGAGCAGACGCCGACGACGACGTTGTTATGGTAGAGAGGGCCGCCGGAGTCACCCTGGCACTGGTCACGACCGCCGACGTCGAGCCAGCCCGAGCATAGCATGTTGTCGGTGATGGTAGCGCCAGCAGCAGCATAGCGACGCGAGCAGATTGTCTGGTTTACAGTCCAAATCTGAACGTGTCGAAGTTGTTCGGAGGCAGGTCCGCCCGACTGCAGAAAGAAATATAATAATACATTTATAGCTTTGCGCCTATTTCCCATTAGGTTAGGCAGAGACTGCGAAAGTGGTGTGCCAAGATCGTAGCAAGTGGGCATCTATATTTCCACTTGCTACGGTCCTGGCACTTCCTTAAAGCCTTAAATACTTACAGAAAGTGTACCCCATCCCGCAGCCCAAACAGCCTGGTTGTCACGAACGATATAGTTAGGCCCAGCAATAGAAGCGGCCTGCGCAAATCTATTATAGGAGATTCTTTCATTAACACGCATTATTGCGACGTCATAATCCATGGTGCGGCTGTTGTAACCGGGGTTTATAATTAATGACTGTAACGTGTGCACTATACCGCCACTGTTGGCCCAGGTGGAACCGACTCGGATACGCCATCTAGAGGCCGGGTCACCACTAAAAATAATAAATATGAATGAAACAAGATTGTTGTGATAGTTTTTTGGATCATACTCCCATTTGGGAACTCCAAGTCAGCTTTATCGCTCAAACAAAATTAAAGAAGATTTATATATATAACTAGCGACCCGTGCGCCTTCAATTGTGTTTTAACATACAAAACAACCAAATGGGTCCAGCCGTTTAGGAGGAGTTAGGTGGCAAACACGCACAAAAAGCCACTCGTGATGCTAAATTGACCAGTTTTAATGATCTCTCTCTCTCTTTCTCAGTCCAAAACAAACGACAAACAAAAGCTATTTTGAAACTTGTAGACCTGTACTAAAAACATGTAAAACGAATCTTACAATGGGCAGTGAGCAGCGGTCAGGATGGATCTGCTGGTTAGTATGGTGCCACCGCAAGCCTGGTTAAAGGAACTGCCGCCCCATGAGTACAAAAGGGCCACAATGGTAGGGTACTGGTCGATGGTGGTGACTGATCCACCCACAATCCTCTGCTGGTTCGTAGGCACAGCTGCGGAGAAAGAAACATTTGATTACATCTAATGATGGCTTCCGAATACTTTTCTATGGCAGGAAGTCTTGCTTCTATAAAGTCCCTCTCCCTCCTATTTTATTTCATAGGTCAATGATAACTGCACCCAGCTCATCTATACTTCAATACTAATTATATAAAGAGGAAAGATTTGATTGTTTGTTTGTATTGAATAGGCCCCGAAACTACTGGACCGATTTGAAAAAATATTTCAGTGTTAGTAGCCCATTTATCGGGAAAGGCTATAGGCTATATACGATCACGCTACGACCAATAAGAGCAGTGGTGCAATGAAAAATGTTGCAAAAACGGGGGAAAAAAGTTATTAAGACCACGCGGGCGAAGCCGCTGGCGGTAAGCCAGTATGTCATAACAAGAATACTATATGCTGATAGTTTAGTAGTCCTAAGCACGACTGCTACGCTAGAAGTTCTAGGTTCGATTCTCGGCTCAAGCAGTGTGTTTGGAGTTCTATGAAATTCCCAGTAGATCAAGTTCAGAGTTTGGATTTGAGGCCGATTGATGGCAATAGGGTCGCCCCACAGGCCAACTGAGGATATACAAAAGTACATCTCTGCCTAACCTTTCGAAGAAAATAGGCGTGATGGTATGATTTATTTTGACTAAATCATTACAATAAATGTATAATGATGATAAATTCATTGTTATCTTTGATGACTACATTTATTATTGTGTTTTCGTATATAGTAGATTTATTATAATCTATTTAGTTTAGTTTTACAGTACACAATGATATAAAGTTTGCTACCGAATTAATCTTATCTGGTATCCTTGATATTATGACTGTATAAGTATGAGTAGTGCTAAATTGCAATAACATAGGATTATCGTATGATTTATTAGGCCATACGACACCTTTTTGGGGTCTCATTCCTGAAATGGAGACCATCATCAGTAGCGTCAGTTCGTCACCCGTCTGTCTGTTGACACCCTTCTTTCTCAGGAATGCATCAATTAAAATTAATAATCAAATAGGTACATAGATAGGAGTACGGTCCCCTGAAGCTGTAAGCCCAATCAAGCCTAATTAACGCACTAAAAAAATATATTCGTGAATTAAATTAATGAATGATTTATGTCGCATATTTTATAACTGACGAATACATAAAAACTAATAGGGTATTTACCGTTGAGCTAGAATCATCGAATTTGGCAAGATCTTCTTGCCAAATTTTATAATTCTAGGCTGCATTCGGATTCAGAAAATCCGAATACCGTTAATTTGTAGTTATGTAAATATATAAATATTTTTGGTCATTTTACACAGCACTATCTATTGCCAAACTAAGCAGAGCTTGTACTATGGGTAGTTGGGTACTATAATACAAAATATATATATTTTTGTAAATACATACTTATAATACATAAGAAACACCAGACAAACACAAACACTTTATTCATCACATAAATATTTGTGTCTGATGAAACGCGAGCATAGCTATGCTCGCGTTTTCATTCGCCTTGCTCGGCTCATAAGGGTAATTAATATCAGTTAAGCCTTCGTTATAACCTTCCTAAAGAATTAGGCTATCAAATGCAAAACGATTTTTTAAATCCGACTGATACTTAGTTCCAAAGATAAGCGTGTTCAAACAAACAAACTCTTCAAAATTATAATATTATAGTACCTATACATAAAATACAAACCTACAGAGTTGAACTGTATTATAAACTTACGTCAGCAGACCAATTATTTCAACTACAATGTTATTTTAGGATATTATAATGTTACTCGTAGTTTATTACAACATTAAAAAGGACGATAGGAAGGGGAAGAGGTAAGACTAGAGGGATACATACGTTACAGTCACACGGTGTTTGGCAGATGAATGCAAAACTGGCAGGTGATGATATCTTAGACCATTTAGAACTTAACAAGCTAAGTAAACTGGTTTTAAAAGAAATCGAAATGTAGTCAAAATCGTACAGTATAATAGGGATGCGCTAGATGAAACGAGATACTTAAAGAAAATGAGCATAGGGTTGCGAAAAATAACATGGCACACCAAGGCACTGTTTCACCACTTCTAGATAGCTATGAACCGCCGGATAAATTCAAAAATGGAATAATATTTATATGAAAATATCTGGCATATAATTTAACGGGAACTTATGAGCATGTGGTGAAACAGGTCCTTAGGTAGCTAGCTACATACAGTTCTCGCCAAACTTATTGTCCGGGTTGAAATTGGCACGAGTTCATTTATTATGATCCAAAATATTGGATTGTAATAAATGAAAACGAAAGCTCAAGTCGTAGGCTGTCGTTTTAAATAATTTTAATCCAATATTTTCCCTTCTCCGACTTGTATTTTCTCGTGCCAACTTCAACCCGGACAATAATTTTGGCGAGAACTGTATTTCCAGTAAAATCGGACCCCTCATTTTAACAAAAGCCGATTTTATACGAGGTCTGTTTATACTGGGAATTTACAGGCACTAGCTAGTATTATCTATTGTAATAGTTTTAGACATACCTGCAACAGCAGCAAGGCCTACAGCCAAAATAATAAAAGTACGCATTGTGACTCCTCCTGCACTAAACATTTAACCTTAATTCCGAAGCACCGGTATTTATATAAAAAAACTATTGCGTATATTTACCCAATGTTATTGATTATTTATAGATAAATAACTATTAGTTAATTGACTAGGTATCTAACATTATTCAGTTATTGCAAAACCTATCCTGTCAGTGGTTTAATTGTCAGTATCTTAACCTATAAACGTTATCATTACCTTCAACTACTAATCTAATTTTTGGAAAACTAGTACAAGATCGTGAAATCATGTGATAGGCACCCATCTACTTTTGCAATTTACTTCTCAATTTTCTTTTTCTTAAAAAATATACATGGGAAGCTTACAAAATTAGGACCAATGGACGGACGGAACTTAGGACCAATTTTTATACGTATGTACCAATCTCGTACTATCTCTTTCTTTTAAACGACAGAAAAAGTTCCAACTTATCGTATTCTAAGGTGATACTGTTATCACAATGATATGTAAGCCACCAAATGGTACTTCACTGTGATATAATAAAATACCATCATGCCTATATTCCCCAGAGGCCTTACAGAGGTGTATTTAAGTACACCCACAGTTAGCCGCGATGTTTAAGAGGTAGAGCCTATTGCCATTAACCGGGCATAAATCTAAAATACTAATAGAAATGTTACATAATACTCGGACCAAGGATCTAAAGCGTATTAGTACCACTAGACTACCGTGACAATTATTTTTGATAAAGAGTATACATACGCCTGATAGATATATGACAGCATATGTTATCAATAGCAAGTGAACTGCATCAAAAGAAATGTAGGCACTCGATTTAAATATGCAAGTCGGACAAGCGGTATTCCGCTATTTTTTTGTGTCAAATTCGATGTGTAATACACCTAAGCTCATATCATATGACCCCCACGCTTTTTTACAATAATTATTTTTCCATTTTAGTTAGATCTTCTATAATATAAAAATGAATCGCAAAATGTGTTGGTAAGCGCATAACTCAACAACGCCTGGACTAATTTGGCCAATTCTTTTTTTAAAATGTTCGTTGAAGTCCAACGATGGTTCTTACGGCGAGAAAAAATCGAATAATTGCCGGGAAAACCCTAAAAACAGCCCTTTTCTTTTTCACATACAAACGTTTTCTAACTAAAACGTAGAATCAATTTGAGCTTTATTGCTATTCTTCTATATCTATAATATAAAAATGAATCGCAAAATGTGTTGGTAAGCGCATAACTCAACAACGCCTGGACTAATTTGGCCAATTCTTTTTTTTAAATGTTCGTTGAAGTCCAACGATGGTTCTTACGGCGAGAAAAAATCGAATAATTGCCGGGAAAACCCTAAAAACAGCCCTTTTCTTTTTCACATACAAACGTTTTCTAACTAAAACGTAGAATCAATTTGAGCTTTATTGCTATTGTATAAAGTTCATATCAAATTACAAACACTTACTGTTATCTAAGAAATGTAGGTGTGTTCCTAACGTCAAAAAGTAAATTTGCACTTTCTTACCGCTATACAAAGTTCAAATTCAATCATATCTATCAAAACAGTGTGCGTGTGTGCGTTGGAGCACAGAATACGTCGTTGGAGGATTTAATGTCGCGTTCCGAAACTAAAAAAAAGTGATCGCGGACCCGACCAAATTGAATAGTCACAAAATATAATAATAACAACTTGGTCGGCTTCGCGATATTATTTCTTTTGTTTTTCTTTCGGCAGGCGACAAAAAAAAAACATTGGTGGCTTTAAAAGATTTGACTTCAAGTCATATCAGATTAAAAAAAAACAAATTAAAAAAACAACTGTCAATGTCGATTTGCCGCCTTTGCCGGTGTTTTTTTTCTTGGATTTTCTGTTATACTCTACTGAGTGTGCTTTTGTTTTGTTTGCAGTGTTTTGTTATCTACCTATGAAAAAAAAGTTATTGCATGTGACACAATATTTTAATAATGCCTCCTATAAGACTCAATTGTATGTTGCCTGTTCCCGTATTGGAAAACCATCAGATTTGTTTGTCTTTGCGCCAGGTAATCAAACAAAAAACATCGTTTATCACAAAGCACTACAATGAAAATAGAACTGTTTTTTTTTTTGTTAATAATTATGATTTACATGATTAAAATTACTTACTTTTAAATGCTTAAAGTGTTTTATTTAATTATTTTTAATTCACACCGAATTATTACCAGGGTGGCGGTCCTGTTCAGGATATTTTTTTGCAAAGAATATAAAAAAGGTAGGAACAAAACACTGCCACATTACAAATTTTTTTGACAGGACGAAGTCTGTCGGGTCAGCTAGTTTTCTATAAAAACGTGTTTTTTAGTTTTGTTAAACTAACTTTTTGTATTTTTTTAAGCATTTTCCATGCTAAGATTTCAAGTTATTTTTAATGAAGGAAAAAAATAAATAAAAATAAATTAGAATGTGGAGGAAGATTTCGACTGGCGAGCAGGGCGAGCGGTGGCTTAGTGGTCAGAGCGTCTGGTGTACCGAACCAGAAGGCGCAGGTTCGAATCCTGCCCGCCCGCCGATTTTTTCCTTCATTAAAAATAATTTGTTAAACTAAATTAAAAAAAATATACTTTTGTTTGTTACAGGTAAACTTAGAAGTCAAGACAACGCTGGCATCATCAATATTCGCCATGTTTCAAAATGTTCATATTTCGTTATAATATTTCCTATTTATTAACTTGTCAAGGAACAATTTGCAGACACAACAGAAATGCATTTTTTACGAGACGCTGAACGGTTCTATAATTAATTAATAGTCGGATCCGTAAATACTTAGAACTTAGTTCTTATCTAAATCATGATTTTCAAACCTATATGCTCCAAACATATTGAAAGTTTTTTTAAAAAATACTTTTTAATTTTTGAAAATTAAAGTCTTTTTAGTCTGATATAAAATATAACGTTTTAAAAATATGATGTCGCGATTGGCGCAGTGGTCGCGCCATCGATAGCTCAGTGCTGTGCGGGTTCGATCCCGCAGATTCTTTTTATTTTTATATATCCTTCAGGGAGTTTTTGCCTAAATCGTTACATATTTATTGTGCAGTTTCTTTTTCTAAACAAACCCTCTTTATATGATCATTACGAAGACCGCTGTTTTCAGGTAAGTAGTTCAACGCCTACAAAACGGCACATTGACCCATTTTCCTTCATTTGCGCCTTAGAATTTCGGGGATAAAATAATACCCTTTTTTACTCCTTCCTTTTTGTTTACTCTAACCAGTAATTTTTCTTTTTGGTAAACTTTTAGGAATTGTATCATCAGCAAATAAGTAAGTAACGGGGATATCTTCGCGAACCACTTCTAGTGGTTCCAAGGACCAACATTGGTCCGTAAAAGCTCAACCATAAGCCTTAAAAAATATATTACCTGATACTGCAGCCACACACATCAATACCATAGTAAGAACAAGCATGATGCACTCTCAAATGTTTACTTATTTGTCTTCGTCGCCTGCAGTCCTTATATACAACCTTCGAATTATTGATTCAGTGAAGATAGTCCTATCAGTCAAATGGACAATGCAACTTCAAACTTATCCAGCTCTTCACTAATTAACACAAACAATCAATTTATGTTTTATCTGTGACCTTTCTTGCTCCAAAACAATCACGATCTGTTAGTCGGAAAACGTATGTATGTGTACATGTAAATAATGATTAGATCATGCGGCGATTCTTAAATTCAAATTAATCGTCTTTATAATTTGAAGACGAAAATAACATAATAATATTTAAAGGAGGTCATCGAAATCGGCCCAAATTATGTACCGAAGGTATTTATTGGAAAAAAATACCCTGTATTACGCTGGTTAAAACTCTAGTCGCACTTTTTTTTAATTTTGACTGGGGGATGAGAAAAAAATCTTTTAATTTGAGAAAAATCACGCCATTTTGGCACACTATTATCTGTTTCGTAATGATTTCATAGTAAAAACTGTCAGTGTCAGTTTCGGAATGTCAAACGCACGCCATTGCGACAGAATACATAGTGATTTCAGGGCTGAGTTGTATGGACTTTTGAGGACCTCCTTTATGTGTCTACTTTTACCCGATTGAACACCATTTTCTTTTTGTAGCAAACTGATTATTTAAATATAGGTAAGTACTATTTATTCGCAAAACTTGATATTAAGTGTACTTCACGACATTTGGGTCAGCGTGCTCAAATAACGACATTTATTCAATCATAATATCAGCCAGCACTGGCTATACTTATTGTGGAGAATTCAGCTTGTAACTATTTTAAATGTATAACATGGTGTCCTGTGTACGCGATTCATAGTATGAATCAAAAGTGGCCATTTTAACCCCTCGGTCTGAAGATCGGGTTCTATGGCGTTCACTAAAAGAGGACTACCTCCAGAAGTAGATGAATAGTAGACGGGTTCATGCTATGAGTTAAGACGACGCATTGAAGATTTGGGGGTCATGGATCTTAATATTTCTCAGCCATTACAAAACATACGGATCTGATTTTTACATATGTCATTATTCATGTCTTTAGCTATAAATTTGTAGTACAGAAACACGATTGGATCTACGATCTACGATCTACGATCGCAAACCACGAAGTATTTGCGGGGTGTAAGAGGATGGCGCGGTGCGGGGGTCCGATTTCAGATTCATAGTTTGTCAATGCCTCGCCTTAAACACACTTGCTACTTACCTACTGGGACCATTATCTGTTGGGGCGGGACTTCCCATAAGTCAGCCGCCCTTAGGCCACAGCTCATAGTGGCCGGACCTTTGTTAATAAGTTACACAAGTGTACGTTAGAAATTAATCTTATATCCGCCGGATATTGTGCAAACGTAGACTTCCCTAGAGATATACGTAATTAAGATAACGTACTAATTAATGAAGGTTACTAACAGGATTTGCATCGTAGAGATCCTATTGAACATAACAATATCTACAGTATCATTTCTTATGTATTTATAACAGGAACTACAAACGATTTGGACATTAGAGAAGGTTGTATTACGAGGATCTGCTCTAGGTACCTTTTTATAATGCGGAAAATCCTTGGATCCATGGATACTTTATTAAGGGTATCTTTCACCACCTCCTAGTAAATCCCCTTTAAATTGCTTGGCAAATAATTTTATATAAATTTTGTTCCATTTTTTTTATTAATCGCGCTAGACTATTCAGACATGGCGAACAGGCCTTCAATTTTCTGATTTACCTTATAACATTTTAATATGGACGATAAGTCACTGGATTAATATCTTTGTCCAATATGTTGGTCCAACATTTGATCACATTTCTTGTACGAATAGAATGTGTCTCGTGTTATCAAATTTATCATCCAATCTCTTTGATCAAAGTGACATTGGAAAGTATTTATTAATTTTCCTTTATGGATCTTCTCAGTTGCAGCTAGGAGTTTAGAGCATTATGCTTGCACCTATTATCTAGAGTTAAAAACATACCGGTAAAACGTGTGTGCCTTGGGTGAACACAGGCGTTATAGTATGTTTATATAGGTAGTGTATTACGATTTATTTAGGATTTAGGCGTTGCGCAAACGTGGACACTTTTGTGTCTTGTGTCAGATACAAAGCTAACAATGAATATTTGATTTCTATATAACCAGTATGAAATCAACCACTCGCTGCGTAGACGTAAACAGACACTTTTGGGTCTTGTGTGTGGGTCTGGGATAGAAGAGACTTTCGTGTCTTGTATGTGTAACTCGGATATAAGCTACCAATTTTTTATAGCGTCCACGTTTGCGCAACACCTTAGTCATGACAAAAACGGACACAGTTCAAACGAAAAAAACATGTGAATAATAGAGATCAAACTCCCACAGTTACAAAGAGTTCTTACAAAAGTTATAAAGAACAGTCTGTATGTGAACTTCACAAATCACATAAGTTTAGGACGTATTAGCTTTACGTGATTTAATATTGCAATATTTGATTCCCAAACACTTCATCTTTTTGCCGAAGCCTATCCAGACGTTGTATATTAAAATCCTGGATATTAATATAAAGAAGTTGGCCGAACGTTTCTTGTTCAAACTTTTTTATTATTTCAGTCTATATTTTACTTAGGACTTAGATAATGGATTTAGGCTGGGTTATTTGTATGTTACGAACTGCCTATAGTCTAGTGGTTCAGATTACTTTAGATCCCAGGTCGAGCAGTGTTATTTAAGTCATTTGTTTAAGTTTGGATCTGTACCCGATTAATGGCAATAGGCTCACCCCCTATTACATGGGACTTAAAACATGCCGATGAACTGCGTGTACAATAATTAGTTCACCTCTACCTTACCTTTCGGGGAATACCTAAGGGTTCGGCAAAAGTGTACTAATGTACACCTACATTTCGCCAGTATGCTGGGGGGGGCGGGTTTGTTGTCACTAACCGGGCACATCTCTAAACACCGAGCTGCTACTAAGAATTTTACAGAAAATCACAATAACACTGTTTGACCTGGGAATGGAACCCAGGACCAGCTTACCAGTCGCACTTAGGACTACTAGGACGAGTCCGTTTATAAAAAAATATTATGCCAAACATATGTAGATTCTAAGATTTTGTGATAATTTGTACCTGTCATAATTACCACTAATTTATCATCTATTTTTAACCCCCGACGCAAAAACGACGGGGTGTTATAAGTTTGACGTGTCTGTGTGTGTGTGTCTGTGGCATCATAGCTCCCAAACGGATGAACCGATTTTGATTTAATTTTTTTTATTTGAAAGGTGAACTAGTCGGGAGTGTTCTTAGCTGTTTTTATTTTATTTATTTATTTAGGGAAACATACAGCACAATGTAGTACATAGTGTTATAGATGTTTGATGAAAATCGGTCCAAAATGGCCGCCGCTACAAAATAGCGGATTACATATTTTTGCACAACTCCCTCAATATGGGTATCAAATAAAAGGGTTTAACTAGGAGAATACTCACTATGATACATTTCAAATCCAAGATGTCCGCCACCACAAAATGACAAATTACAGTCGGGGGTTTTCTAAATTTTTAATTATAAGAGAATTTGATAAAATAAGCTTTTTAACCACGCTTAGACAGACTATTTTATTTTCCTCACAGCCAACATAATCCTAGGAGAATATTGTGAAAATACACAAGGCGAATTCGTGCAGATATAAATCAATTTGGCAGAGGATAACATTAGTATTCCGCGCGCACAGTATTCTGCGCTTATCTGAAATTTCACTGACCTTACCTATTATTGAGTAGGAATATAGCCCAGTAACTAATGCTATTGGGCTCGTGTTTGGGATTCGACCGTGTCGTGCAGAGTTAGCGAAACTATAAGCGTATTAACACAGGGTCGTTTGATAATCGTATTATTGTTATTTGGTAAAGGTACAACTGTTTAGACTATTATTTAAATTTTTGATAATATACATGGCATACACCAAAGGTTCTGGGTTCGATTCCTATATCGAGCAGTATTGTTGATTTTTTGTGAAATTCCTGTTAGCAACTTGGAGTCTAGATTTGTGCCCGGTTTCTGGCAATAGGCTCACCTCCATTACATGGGACTTAAACATAAGCTACTTTTGTCTTTTAAAAATCCTATGGGTCACGAGCGAAACCGCGGTCATCAGCTAGTATATTTTTCTTTTCTTAAATAATTATATCCTTTCAGTTACTGAATCCTAAAAATTATGAAACAAACAAAACAAAATGAGATAATTCATAATAACACGGAAATTGCAAGGAAAGACAGTGACAACCCATAGAAACTCATTGTGACCGACAAAGTAGAGATAAAAAGACCTCGTGGACGCAGCTGTCCACAACGCTCTCCACACCGCCAGACACAGGGACAGTTGGAGAAAGATAGTACGGGAGAAAGTGATGAGTCACGACCCTCAGCACTGAGGACTACAACTCAAGAAGGATTTTTTTATCTAAGGATGCGCTGCGCTGGCAGCAAGAGGAATGTAACTACCGCTGCTACCAATATAGAACACAAAAACAAAGTGTCTTCCCCTTAATTAGAGACTATAAGAAAAGTGCCAATGGACACTTTCTTAGTCAATTTTATAAAGCTAAGTGAAACTAAAATTACATATTAGCCTAAGTTGGCTAGATTGTAATAATATTTTAAAAAAATGCATGATATAACTACCTTATCCTACGAAATCCCTAGGGCAACTAGATTTTCTCATCAGCGTAACGCCACAAAAGAGTTACGTTACCTTACTTACTATACCTTGGAAGTCGCTTACGATCCCTTCGGGAAATGATTTAAGTATACCAAGAAGTAGCATATATTTCTTGAATCGTCTTTATATAAGATGTTTCATTTAATTTGTGTTGAGAAACTAAAGCTTTAGATGTAAAGAAACAGATACCAAAAGCACTTATAAACAGTGTAGGTAAATGGTATCTATATGCTATTTTTGTCATATAAATTTCGCCTAAACGGAATTGCTACACTCGAGGTTAGATTCCCGGAGCAAAGTGTTGTTATATCAATGTCTGAAACAATTCCGATTTTGAATTTGTGCCCGGTTAATGGCTATAGGTTCGCACCTTATTTTACGGGACCTAACCACCCTGGCATACTGTGGGGTAGTATACGTATTTGCCTAACCCTTCGAAGAATTAATAGTATATTTTATATTATGTGTTATTTTTCATTGCTAACACTCGAAAAATCCGAGTATTATTAGGTTACACTACAACTGCTTCTCACGAAACTCACGAAAATGTTGTTGGAAATTGTTATATTTACCCTATCTTATATTTTGGGGGCATTATAGTTGTAAAGTAATAAGGACAACATGCGATTTGCTTAACATACTCGTACTCTTCAAAACATAGGGGAATCTTACAATGTTCCTATCTTCTTCCTGTGTTGCTTGTCTTTTGCCATTAGCCCCTCTTATGGAGTCACATTAAAAGCTGCTAATAAAATGAACTGGTTTTATCAGCGACATGCCGGTGGCGGCGTGCCTAATGTTCAAGCGCTGTTGGCAACTCCCTTTTAATATTCATTGTGATTCCTATTGATAAGCACGTGCTAGATACAAATTACTATTATGTAAACGTTGGGTTTGGGGATTTCTAATCATGTTGATTGAAAGATGCAGTAATGGAGTGTCTGTCACAAACCATTACCTATATAATTATACCTATTTTCTTACCATTACCCATGATTGAATAAAAAAACAATCATTATTCAAAAAACAATCATTATTATTCATAATAGAATCCAGTGATCTATTAAATAGATTTCAATGATCTATTAAACAGATTTCATCATCATCATCATCATCAGCCCGTATTCGTCCACTGCTGGACGTAGGCCTCCTTTAATGAACGCCACAGAGCTCGATCTTCAGCTCTTTTCACCCAGTTGCTGCCAGCTACCTTCTGCAGGTCGTCGCTCCACCTGGCCGGCGCGGGCGTCCTACACTACGCCTGCCTAGACGCGGTCTCCAGTCAACTCAATCATTGAAATATACTCCATTAAATATATTTCAATGATCTCTATGAAATAGATTTCAATGATCAATTAGAAAGACGTCAATGATCTATTAAATAGATGCAATTCATAATAATTTTTACACAGTGTTTAAAATTACCCAGTTTAAATCGATACAAATGGCATGTCAAAACTCCGTATAACACCAGTCAGTAGTCAGTAAGTACCTATTTAGATAACAATCAAACGTTGATAGTGATCCACATAATATGAGCAAACTCGGTCAATGACTGTATGTCACATGACTGCCAGCTTATCGTGCACCGTGCGGTCATTACTGTTGTTCTTTAACGAATATCAAATATATCTTATAAGTATAGATAAATAAAGATATCTTTGAACAGAAATGTCCGGACTGGCTGATTCATTAATGCAGCGCCTTAACTAGAAAGAAGAAATAATTCAATCTACTCTACAAATAAAATTGTAGATATAAGAAAATGTTTCTGTTTTTCACTACACATACACGTTAATAAAATTGGGTTAGTTTTGATAAATTCAATTATTTTTTAGCCTTTACATCAGTTACAAAAAGTAAATTAAGGATTAATTTAAATTCCACCGGTTACTTACCTATATGTGACTGAAATTACGAAAAGATGAAAGACTGTATTTTTTATTTATGAAAATTTGTCATCTATACTATTATAAAATTGTAAATAAGTCATTTCTGTACATTGAAGATATTAAAAAAAAAACAATTGGGTTAGAGTATATAAACGATCGCGAACCCAAAAATGTTATTTTTAGAATTCTTGTCTGTTTGTCTGTTTGTCTGTTTGTTAGGGGTTGGCGCTAAACCTACTGAATAGATTTGAATTTTGTATGAACTGTTGTAAAGCATAATTTCCAACTTAAAAACTGATGTAAAGCTTTTTTCAATTATTTGAATAGATCCTTGGATACAGCTTGACCTCTCTGTTGTATGCAAGCCCATAGAAAGAAGAGATCATCATTGTTGGTTTTTTGTTTTTTTATTTTCTATTTAAAAGCCCATCGTTCAAATAAAAAAATGAGGTATATCTCAATCCACTTGGTTGCGTAGATGCTGAGATAGAGCTTGACCTCTCTGTAGTATGCATTCCTATTGATATAAGGGATCATTATTGTTGGTTCTTTAATTAAGTTGTCATATGCGCAGATATCGTGATTGTTGATTAGTTATAAACGTTTAAAGTGGTATAGACTTAAATTAAACAATAGTTGTAAAGTTTGGTTAGAATTACGAGTTATTACGACTAACTGAAGCTTCCGTTTTCTTTTGGACATATTTTCACAAACAGCATCACCTCAGAACCTCATAAAGTACCTCAGTACCGAGACTAATTGTCGACCGGAATCGAAAAATCGATGTTTTTTATCAATGGGATCAATGTCTAATCCTAATTTTGTTTCTACATCCACGTAAGCGAAGCCGCGGGCAAAAGCTAGTTGTTAAATAAAATTCGTCTATTTATTTTTGAACTTAATACTACACATCATTTTAATAGTCATGTGTAGTAAAAACAATCATGTTTTAGACTAGTTTCCCGCCAGCGGCTTCGCCTGCGTGATCTGGATATTTATTATGAATTATAGCCTCTGTAAAGATGTAGCTTTCTAACGGTGAAATATTTTTTTAAACCGGTCTAGTAGTTTCGGAGCCTATTCAATGCAAACAAACGAACAATCAAATCTTTCCTCGTTATAATATAAGTATAGATTATACTATACCTACTATTTGAATCGTTATGCTTACCTTCATAACATACCTGCTATGTAATGTATGTAACATATATGTAGACACTAGTTAATGTTAACAAGACAAATGATAATCAAGATCGCAGTAATGATGCATGTTTTAATAAATATTGACACTGATATCGTGCGACGATTAAATCCTTCACTTTCGCAGTTTGTCATCTTAAACCGCGCTATAAACGCGTTTAAACAACAATATATTATATGTAATGTATTATATAAACGTGTTATTACATACTACTACGAGTGCTACGTTATTTTAAGATAAACGGATTATTAAAATAATATGCATTTGGATTTAGTGCTTACATATAAAATTACATTTACGTAATGTAAGTAGTATTGTATCAGTTTTGTGTAATTTCAAAATTATCTCAATAACCAAATAGTTTTAAGTGGTGTCTACAATGGTGGATGACTACGGGAAAAGCAACGCTGGATATGTACCTCTTATCTTTAGGTTCAAAGGTAAGTTAAAGAAAAATTAGGAAAACAATGTAGGTATAATGTATTTTTTGTAATGCGACTGTTTTTGGATCATTCGTGTCGCTATCTCGAGTGGCAGCAGGGTATGTCGAACTCGTGTCGACTAGAAACCACACATGCCTTCACTTGCCCAACATTACGGCCATGGGATTGGCAACATTCGCCACGCAAGCGGGTCATGCGCCCCCCTTCGGGAAAAACAAACGCGATAGTATCTACGTCATAATGCGCAGTATTCATCATTAATTTTAATCTCAAAGGGGTTGGTGTTAATATAATTTATGATAATAATTGACCTACTTACTATCTGGATTGCAATAATTCTGATATAAGCTACTATTTGTGCATTGAGCTGCAAATTGGATTGGGTCTGTTAATAAAAATCGGAAGAAGTTTGAAAATATTATTAAGTTTGTACGTTTTGTGTTTTATGCGTACGTAAGTTATTATTTACTAATTTATTAGTTACAACTGATCTGCCTTCACTTCGCTATATAACAATCAACCCATATACTATTCCACTGCTGGGCACGGGTCTCCTCTCAGTGTGAGAGGGATTAGGCTATAGTCCACCACGCTAGCCTAATGCGGGTTGGCAGACTTAACAAATGCCGTCAAGAAAATCTCTCAGGCATGCAGGTTTCCTCAGGATTTTTCCCTTGCCGTTAAAGCGAGTGATAATTACGCACATGATTACGAAAAGCCAGAGGTGCGTGCCTTGGATTTGAACTCGAGACCTTTGACTTGGCAGCCACTTGGCAGACTTGGTCATACCCCTAGGCTATCACTGCTTCGCTATATATGGAGCCTATATTATACTCTTAAGTTAGATATTAAATCCTACACTCCTTGCCCGCGTAGCAGTCGCTGAGAACCACTAGGCTAACGAGAATATCCGCTTAATGGTGTTTTTTAAGTCTCTTTGGCTTAAAAGGACCAAATTTTTGTTTGCCACTGTCTACTCCTTTGTTCACTGGTCATAACATTTTATTACCGAGCCGATATATCAATGACAAGTACAATATTATCGCAAATATTGTACGTATCAGATGCATGTGGATTACTCTGCTCAAAACACTTGGAATCCATATTTAACTACATTTTTACTGTTTTTTGTTTACCCACGTATTATCAGTCACATGAGGATCAATATCGATAAAGGATAACCTACTTTATACTTGTATATATATGATTTTTTAACACGAATGCCGACAGTTTTCTTTTATTGATATTAATCAAAATACTTGTGGCTTGTTTGTGTTTGTGAAAATGAAGTTGTCTTCGGGTCAGGATAAGGATGGTGGAGCTGCTGAACAGGGCCTTTTGAGAGGTCAGTGATCTTGTCGTATTTTGTGACTAAATTGACGAATGCTGAAGTAAACTGCTCTAGTGGAACCCAGAGGTTCAGGCAAAGTTTTGTTGGGTTTTCCCGTGAAATTTCCAGTAGTAGTTCGGAGTCTGGATTTGTGTCTGGTTGATGGAAGTGGGCCCGCCCTCTTTTATATGGGACCTTAACACACCGGTGAACTATTGGTATACATTAGCACACCTGGGCCTAAACCCTTCAGATAATACAGGTTAAGTTATGCTAAACGAAGCCTCAGAAACAAAGTTCCTAAAACAAATAAAATTGTTCTAATCACTAGCGAGTTGTTACCTTAAAACATCGGTTGTTGATAGGTCTCATACGCCCAGTAATTTCACTAGCTACAATAATTACCCATGAAAACAAAACACGATAATGTTAGCAAAGGCAAAGCGGTGATATCACCCCAGACAAACTCAGAAACAAACAAGAGTTGTACTACCTCAGAAGTTATTTTGTTTCAATGTTAAATAAACTTATGACACAAAGATTTTCAGAAGTACTTTTGCAGGTTCCATGTATACCTACACTTGTAAATGCGTAGAAAACTGTATCAAAGGATTTTCTTCCACGCGATTTTAATTTATAATGCTACCGATAGTTAAAAAAAATATTATTAGCGGTCTGGGATTATTTAGTGTAGCTCCACTACAACTAAGTCAATCCATTCAAATATTATGATTGGTCAGTTGACCAATTGAAATCACCTTTCCCACATAAACAATGTTTTCCTTCCGAGTAGTCGGAAACTAAGATAACTAATAAGAAATTATTTGATTAAATGTTGACTGCCTTATTAGTCTAGTGATCGCGGCTGTTAGGCGCAAGGTCCTGGGTTCAATTCTCGGGTGTTAATGATCCTTATATTCTAAATGCGAAAGTAACTCTGTCTGTCTGTCGCGTTTTCACGCCAAAACTACTGAACCGATTTAAATGAAAGTTGGTACACATATAGTTTAGAGCCTGAGAAAGGAGATAGGCTACTTTTTAATGCGAAAAAGGGCTGTAAAGGGGTTGCCATACGGGATGAAAGTTATAAGAAACACCCAGACCACGCGGGCGAAGTCGCTGGTGGAAAGCTAGTCTTTCTATAGGTATCTCAATAGCAGATCTGAGTTTGGATTTGGGCACGTGTATACGGGCCTCAAGTCTTATAAATGGGATCTAAAAACATCAGCGAACTGTAGGTTATTTATTGTAACTGTGGGTATTTTGCTACTCTTTTTCTACAAGCTGTTCTCTTATTTATTGTTGTTCTTATCTTTACTTTTTCTTTTCTTCTGTGGTGTAGATGCAATCCCCGGAGTATCGGCTCTAGAGAATTCAGTGCCAACCACATCCTCAGGTAAAGTATCTACTGTTTTTAAAACTGGGTTAATTTGTATTCAGTTATAATGTTAGTCGTATGAGCAGGTGAGCTTATATATGCTGGAAATGCAAATAGCAAGATGTTTAGCCGTGTGTCTGTGAATCATATTAAGATTCATTCATCAAATTGGCTGTTTTAGTATGCTAAGAATGCAAGTGAAATTCTAAATTGCGGGACGAGAACTCCTGTTTGCTTTATAAGTCAGCCGGGCTAACATGCACGCCGCGAGAACATTTTGTTTTCGCTTATGTCGTGCTTTTGTTTCGTTTTCGCACAAGAAAGAGCGAGACTAAAGAGTAGACAAAATTTTGTCGTGGCGCGCATGTTAGCCTGGTAGAACAGATATGTAACATGATAATTGGTTTCTGCTTTGCGTTTGAGATATGCGTTGCGTTTGCGTGTCACAGTAGACGCGTTATTGTGTCGTTCATCAAAAGTGTCACATTTGAATTAATACGGCTTTTGCTGCGCTTAATTTTGATTTAGATTAAATGGAATCTCATTATTCTCATGAACCCTCTCGCGAATGAGTTTACAAACATGTACACACGGATACAAAGGTACACTGCGCCATCCCCTATTGAATTCGGATAAGGGCAGGAGAATGATGATGACGATGAAACAAATATGGATCACCCAAATATTTGTCTCGTTTGGGAATACCCACGGGTATTGGCAAGGTGACAGACCTGCGCTATAGATCTGGGAATCAAACTCAGGATCTCATGCTCAGCAGGAGCTCTTGTTAAACACTAGACTATGAAAGTAACTTTGCGTTGATAAACAAATGAGTGACATTGCTGGTAGTAATTAGTGAGACCACTCGAGTTCCTGTCGCGTATGATTAATTACTTCAGCGGTCGCCTGGCTGCACCCACAGTGCATCTGACTGATTGTCACGTCAGATATAATTAGGTACTGTTAGTTATTTGTCTGGTAAAGTCGCTGAACACAACCAAATATTAGAAGAATCACAGCACCAACACTTCTGGGATCTGTTTCGTCAGGTGATGAAATAGATCCTAAATATGTGGATAACCGCTAACCGTCGGATAAATAAAAAAATTGGACACAATTTTTATGACATTATCTGTCAAGTAATTTAACAGGAACTTACTGGAAGGTGGTGAAACAAGCCCTTTGGTTTGTATTGTATATTTCTATTCGTATATTATTAATAAAAAATAAGTATAATATAAAAATATTCAACCCATATACTGTCCCACTGACGGGTCTCCTCGCAGTATGAGAGGGATTAGGCTGTAGTCCACCACGCTAGCCTAATGCGGGTTGGCAGACTTCACATGCCGTCCAGAAAATCTCATTAGGCATGCAGGTTTCCTCACGATGTTTTCCTTCACCGTTAAAGCGAGTGATAATTACACACATGATTTCGAAAAGTCAGAGGCGTGCCTTGGATTCAAACTCGAAACCTTTGACTTGGCAGTCCAGTGGTCATACCCCTAGGCTATCACTGCATAATATAAAATAAGTATAAATAATAGTAAATTAGTCTATGGAGTAATTCAACTTTTCATTAACAACTCCGTGCATTTTCCTGCACTCTAATGAATATTCCATAATTTGATTAAAATGTTAGAGAATGTAGTTTATTCAATAGATGACGCACTGCACTGTGGCTAATGAAATAGTCTATTAGAGTTGGCGTTAGTTGAGCTCGTCCAATTATTGCGGTCTAATGCATCCAGTTATTAGGTGCAGTGTTTAACTGCGCAAATGGCTTTGAAAGCTAATTGATCCATCAATTTCAGCTGAACTAGTTTCTAATATTCAGTTACTAAGTGTAAAATACATAATTACAATCTCGCCTGTATGCCTCGAAGGGGAAGGCTTGTGTGATGGTCGGAGGTTTGAGTTCAAAGAGATACTTAGCTTTATATTTACGAACCAACTAGCTTTCCGAATTTTCTTTGGGGGATAGTGTAGCTTCCCAACGGATCTAATTTCTTCTCTTTATTGATTATTTCCTTTGACGTTATTTTTTCCTTTGAAAAGTTACACTTCCTAAAATTTCATCAAATCGGCAATAGGGTGATATAACAAAAGGTCTACACAGCGGAAATTACGAAATTATGAAGGTTCCTTACGACGAGGCTCTAAGGAAGTTCATTATATAAAAATGTGACGTCTACGTGACGTCGGTTCCGGAAATTTTTGTAAACACCATAGATTTCTTTTTATTTATATTATATCGATACCGTAGGATGAAATGACTTGTGGGATGGGATGACTTAGGACATTATTTAAAAGGATTGCCCAGGAATTTGGTAGGTCGGGTCTGAAGGCAGTCGCTTCGTGTATTCAGCCGCATATCTAACTCAAACACCTGTTAGCTACCTACTTTAATGTTATTATTTTTGGTTATATTTTAATGTACCATAATTCTTTTTTCTATATGATAACTATTATGGCGTTATTCTCCTTTTATGTTAACCATGTTCCCAAGATTCCCTAATCATTATTTATTAATCAATTATTTTAATATCCGGATATTGAGGGTAACTGTCAAACAACAGTTTATAAAAGAGCTACCGCTTGGGAACATGGCAGTCTAGGTTCAACCGTCGTACTGTGAAGACGTATTTAAAAGAGAGTACTCTGTGTATGTATTGTATGTAATAAATCAAGTTACTTAAAAGTGTGCAGTGTTTTTGTTGCGTACCCGCTCGTTCATACACTGTAGGGAAAACGCTAGCGGGACGAATTATATACTTACATCTTTTTTTAATATCGTAGAAGGTTACAGAATGATTATTATACTTCTAATGGCATTCCCAAGTCTACATCTTAGTTAAGGAAGGACTACACCCGGTTTTATAATTAAAATTACAGTTAGAGTGTCTAGAATGTTCCCGAGACCCTCGGGTGTAATATTTTAAAACAAAAATGTGTTACAAACTTTTTTACAGGCAACCGTAAATTTAAATTAATTAAAAAGGTAAAGATAAATACTCAAATGAAGTTGGCAGATATTATAATCCTAAACACTTTTATACTTGACATGATGAGTGATATATTTACAAATAATAAGTCATAATATCGTATATCTTCTGCAGATGTATTAATAATCACGTAGAAACAAACCTTTAAAAACATTCCGCGCACGGAGTAGATATGAGATTTGGCGTAATTATACTTAATTGATTAATTCATTTTTCTTGTTTATATATTCTTTACTACCGACTGAACACTAATAAAATCATATTCAAGATGATGGAAAATTCCCCGACTCCCTAAAAATATCATTAATAAAACCAGTCCACAAAAAAGGCGACACCAATAGCCCTACAAATTATAGACCCATAGCTTTATTACCAACTTTTTCAAAAGTGTTTGAAAAGGCCATGTGCAATAGACTATACAATTTCTTAGAAAAATATAGTATTTTAGATGATAGTCAAAATGGTTTTCGGAAATCTAGGTCAACAACACTTGCCGTATACAAATACACTCAAATGGCACTACAACATATAAACGACAAAAAATATGTATTAGGAATATTACTAGATATGACGAAAGCATACGACAAAGTACTTTATAACATTCTTCTTAATAAATTACACGGATCAGGCATTCGCGGTCCAGCCTACTCCTGGTTTAAGTCGTACCTGGAGAATCGAACACAAATAGTCCAAATAGAAAATCATAACACGGAAACAAATGAAATAAACATAATACGATCCGAACAAAGAAAATTAACATGCTCTATACCGCAAGGAAGTGTATTAGGATGTATATTATTCCTAATATACATAAACGACTTACCAAATACCTTAAATAAAGAAATTACCTTGCCCGTACTATTCGCAGATGACATATCCATACTTATAAAATGCGAAAATACCAATAGCCCTAACCCTTTACTTCAAGACACCCTACAAACCGTAACAAGTTGGCTTCATGACCATAACTTAGAGATAAACTATAGCAAAACCAAAACAATACAGTTCAGATCGTACAAAAAACCTGCAATAGATATAAACACAACTTTTCAAAATATACCGTTAGAAACTGTAGAAACATTTAAATTACTTGGAATAAATATAGACACACACATAAACTGGAAAACACACATTGAATCCGTTAAATCCAAACTATCCCGATTTACTTATGCACTCTTCCAACTCAAATGTAGTACAGACGTGAAAACGGCGCTATCCGCATACTATGCCTATGCTTACTCGTGGCTGAGGTATGGTGTCATGCTATGGGGTAATAGTGTCAATAGTCACGATCTATTTATATTACAAAAAAAGTGTATCAGAATAATAGCCCAAATAGATAACCAAGATAGCTGCAGACCTTACTTTATAAAGTACAATTTATTAACACTCCCATCCCTATATATACATGATATTAGTTTATTTGTGTTCAAAAATATACATTTCTTTACAAAAGTTAAAGACACCCACAGTGTCAATACCCGCCATAAAAATAGTCTTTATTTGCCACATTCTAGAATAAAAATGCTTAACCAGAGCCCATATTATATGGCAGTAAAAATATATAATAAATTACCAATAAATATAAAAAAGGAAATAAAAATAACACAATTTAATAAAAAATTAAAAGCATATTTAGTCAAAAAATGCTTCTATTCCTTAGAAGAATATTTTGAGACTACAAAAACTAATAAATACATATATACATAGCTTCGCCTGATAAAAACGTATACAATACTCAAAAATACCAAATTAGAACTAAAATAAATAAATAAATAAACAAAAAAAACGTAATAAAAAAAATAAATAAATAAAGAGGTATCTACATATTAAACAATAAATTAATGCACATATATTGAATTAAAAATAAAATGTAACTATAGATACCTACACAGTGAGTGTGATATCATAACAAACAAAATATATTATATACTACATACATATTTAGTAATTGTTAGCATAATTATATATTTTGTTGTAGTTTAAAAGTAAGAATAAACTAGACTAAATATGTCTTAATATAAAACAAAAACTGTTATAATACATTAATATAATATTAAAAATACATAGTTTTATATGCTAAATTTTATAAAATTGCAATGCTTGTAGAAGGCCGCTAAGTCATAAGTACACTATTACAAAATGTAACACCTTATTTATACACTTAGTACGCAATAAATCTTTTGAATTTTGAATTTGAATTTGAAAATATTTATACTAAAATGTTGCCTACTATTTTACAATGGACTTTTAAGACAAAATAAGGAAATAGAAGTATATATAAAATTTGAGGAAATAATATTTTGTCTATTTCCTCAAATTTTATCGAAATTTGTTTAGCGGTATAAGCGTGAAAAGATAACAGACAAACAGACGAGTAACTTTCACATAATTTGTATTTTTATAGAAGAATTATTTTACCAAAATTTCCCCTTGAGCTACCCAAGAGCTTCTCTCTTACCGTTCCAACATAAAACCTAACTTTTCTTTACAAGTTTAAAGGGTGCATAGTAATTTGTAGGAAAAATGAATCTTGAATATTTCTTCTAAATTATTATGAAGAATATTCAAGAACATTTCCGTGACACTCCTTAGTTTTACCTCAGTATTTTACGATGAAAAATGCTTGAGACCGTAACACAGTAAAGCTTTCCGTTCCTTTGTTCTGGTTTCAATAACTTAGGAACTATTATTTTAACCGTGCATTACTTACACACAGTGCACTTTGATTTACTCAACATGGACTTATTGTACACGGACTTTGTAAGTTCCGAAGTTTGCAGTTGAAGACTTATGTGGTATACAACACCTTGCATTACTACACATAACTTCTAGTTATCTGGAGTATAAATAACTGTGCTATCACGACTGTATTCCCCGAAGGGCGGGGCAGAGGTGTATACACACAGTGCGCTGGTTTGTTTAGGTCCCAAGTAAACCGGCCGTCTATAGTTTTTTCTTTCCAAGAGTCCCGCTTATGTCCACTATAGTGTCGCTATTCTGGACTATTCCTGTTCGAGGACCAATTATATTTTAGAGAACCTGTTTTTTTAATTCTCATTTGAAAATGTTCAAGGTGGAAGGGACATCAACCCTCATCCGAATACCATGAGTTTAGACCCCCCTGTGTGGAAATTTTCTGTACTTTTTTTATTTTTTTTTGTGTTTTTTTTTACTTTAACCTGTAAAAACACATTATTTCTATCTACCCAAATTAGGTTTATAATAAAAAAATCATTACTTCATTTATTTCGGATCGCGCGCGCGATAATATTCTCCGCAGAGTGTTATAATCGCGTATTTAGCAATACACTGCGCGCTCAAAAATGTCAATATCTGTAATAAGCAATCATTTCTTACATGAAAGACTTAGGTCATTTTATTTTCGACCGTGAATGAAACCTTGTCACGACGTTTATGTGTCGATGTTCCTTCCACCTTGTATTTAGTGCTCATTGGGTGCTCTAAAAACAGGTGCTTGAACGGGAATACCTACTCCGCTATTCTTGATACGACATCTCGTACGTTTATAGGACATCAGAACGCGATCTTGTAATAATGTTTCTCTTCAAATCTTTTAAGATAATTTATCTTTTCTCCATAGCAACAATATTTATCTACTGGAGCATTAATCGGCATAATAAGACGGTAACCTAATGAGTACGGAACAATGGGCGCTCGCCCGTCAAATTAAGCTGACCCACCTCTGAACCAATTGTTATTCCGGTTGTAGCAATGTCTGATTCTATTTATATAATAGTTAAACCCGGGAACAAAAGGAAATTTCAAGACGCTTTAAATATTCGAACGTAATTATTCTCATCACAAAAGGCTACGGCGATTATCTTAGGTAGCCTTCTGATTGTTTTTTAAGGTTTTGGAAATTTAGTTGAAAAAATATAAGCAAGCTTAGAGGCTGATTGTTGATAAGCGACAACCTCAGCGTCTACAACATTAATGGTATCACTAACGAGTTGACATCTTTAGACCTCATAACTGAGAATCCAATGATTTTTCTTCTTACCTTGCTTAGTCTTTTAGCTACGGATCTCCTCATTTCTGATGCAATCAAATATGGAGAAATATCAAACATAAGCTATATATAAATATTAAGCATCGTAGTTTCAACAACTATATTGCCAACATTAAACTTTTCCTTCAAAGCAAGTACTTATTTAGAAATGTAACTAGAACACAACAACTCTCACAAAAAACCGCTAGCTCTGTTTATTTACACACAACTCCCGAGACGACTACTAAATAAACAACAGAACAAAGACATTCAATATCTTTCAAATCTCTTTGCAACAGAATCAACTTTTTTATGCTTTATAACGAGCAGACGAGCCAATAGAATTTCCCAAAATCCTTTCTTAGCAGATGACTATATTTTATAGGGAACCAATCTGCCATTAGGCGCCGTAGTTAGGTACCAAGATTTCGTGTTATTACGGTTTTTTTTACGTAAAAGATAGATATTACTTAGGTACGTCATCACTTTTACAAACATAATCTAAATATGTAGTTCACTATATCTGCTAGCCGACTTGTAAAACAAAATGGCGTCAGACTCCGAGCAAATGCAGGGTTAATGATCAACTTAACCCTTCGTGCAGTAAATAAGCACGGCTGGCCTGCTGACAGTCGAGGCAGTGTAAGAAATAGCCTGACTTTAAAAGGGTTAACTAGATAACTTGCAACGAAGAAAACTTGTACACTTATTTTTATATTTTTTATTTTTTATTCCACACAATGAGTGAATGATGGTATCTTCTAACATTTTTAGTATTCCTCGTTATAAATATAGAAAAAAATTCTAGAGAAACTGAATACAGTTTTATTTAAGTGTATTGTTAGATTATTATTATTTTTTAAACTTTTAACTAGATAAAGCTGTTCCTCACGGTGCTACACGCCTTCATATATTTTTCGCAATCCCGTGGAAATTTCTCAAAATCCTTTCTTAGCTATCTTATCTTAGGTCAATGTGCTATGTGTTGATAGAACTGTCAGTCAGGGTTTCCTTCCGTATATACGGATATACTCACGCCTTTTTCCCACAGGGGTAGGCAGAAAGTAGAGACTACCACTTGCTTCGATTCTTGCATACTTCTTCAGCTTCCTCCACCTTCGTACATCTTGTCATACACACGCGCTTATTGTGAGTAATACGAACCTGAGCTTTTTGAAGGACCTCACCTAGGTAGAGTAGGTATAAGTCTTTCTAGGCCCCTAGGGCGTTAACCTAATGCTTCCACTGACATTAACCTTAAAAACCCCTTTATCAATCGCCGATAATTCATTCTCTCGTTTTTTTACCACTAAGGTGGCAAACATGCTTACATCCCGCCTGATGGTATGCGGTTAGTGTAGCCTATGGACGCTTGCAACACCAGGGGTATCGTGCGCTGCCGAACCCAAAAATCTCTTAGAGGTTTATGGAAGATTCACTGCGCCTACAGTTTGAGGGTATATTCCTCTTACTGCCAGCGCAATGCATTCTTAGAAGGAGCTCTTGCAACCTTACTTACTGCAGGAACACAAAATGTGTTATTTGGCTGCAGTTTTCTGAAGGATGGAGAGACTTCCCCAGATGGACTGCTCCAGATTTGAGCTATAAATGGCTGTGTCCTACCTCTCTTAAATGGTTATGCCCAAAGCATCTCAACATATTTTTCTCAATACTAGTCCCTACATTGTCACTATATACGAATAATGATTAAAATGAACACAGCTTCCAGTCGCTAACGACCTGTGGTTTTGCATTCGACTCGTGAATTGGACAAAAAGGTAATTGGATCGTTCGATCGTTAATGAACGTCAAAAGCAGAGAACAATTCCAGTTGGTCACTTTCATGTTAAGCGTTCATCAATAAACTATTATTAATTATCCATATTATACTGATTAGTTCAGTTTTGTAAATCCAGTCGCGAATTCATTGCAAAATTTCAATTATGGAACTATATAGTTACTAGAAATTAGACAAGTTATTTGCCTTTGTTAGACTGCCCTTTAGAAAAATATGTCGATTTGATATGTTGATTTAATGTCATGTCGATTATTATGATTAAATTATCATGACTCGACTCATATTATGTCTTGACTCGCAAAATGTTACCGATATCTGTTCAGCGGCTTAGGCGTAAAAAGTTAACAGAAAGACAGAGATACTTTTGCATTTATACTTATATAAATGCAAAAGGTAAGGTAAGGATATTATTTCTTTGCCTCAGATATTCCATTTAATTACTAGTCCCACGGTGGGCGCCACTAAGGCGGTCAATACATTACCCGTATTTTCTTATTTTCCTTCTTACAAATAGGGGAAATGTGCTACTAGCCATATTTTCAGTTTCACAAACACTCACGACCGGCAAAGTTATTATTACACTAATAAATTGTATTTGTGCGAACAGCGGTTTTGATACACCTGCCGTATGAAATTGTATGTTACCAGTTATAAATTGTATGTAATGGTATGTTTAGTTTTTGCACTTAGAGCTTCGAGATATTTATTGTGTTAGTTTCAGGTATGTATCAAATTATTTAGCAAACTTTTGCGGAAATAGAGTATCTAGAGTTGAACATAATTAGATATTTAATAGAAAGTCGGATACAGTTAAATATTTTGTTCATTTTAGATGACGTCAGTAACATATTATTTTGTAATTTAACGGATACTACTTGGTAGATTAAATGCAAGATACGATTTATTTACGGAAAGAAATTAATGTGTGATTGTAGTCATCATTGCAAACCGCTTTCAGATCTGAACCAAACCTGGAAAAACGAAAAAATAACAGTTTTTCCATACATTTATGTTCACACAACTTACCAAAATATGAAATAACTGATTCAGGGGCATTGTGCTGATACGGGCGGGCACTGTATGATTATAAACAACTAAATCTTATACTATGGGACCAACCCTAAAAAAACAATTGTTCCACGATAACAAATATTAGAGCAGTTGATTCCATATCTCTTTTTTCGCGTAAGAAAAAATAATAAATATTAATAAAGTACGAATAAGCTTTAAATCTACAGATACCATGGATCGATCTCAAATAAACCATAACCCCACGGGAATAAGACAAAACAAAAATACAAGGTGGAAGGGACATCGACGCACATTCGAACACCATGAGTTCAGTACATGATTCTGGACCCCCCTGCGTTGAAATTTTCTGTAACTTTTTTCATCAATTTTCCATTTTTTTCTGCATTTTTTTTTACTTGAACGTGTAAAAAAAACATTATTTCTATCTACCCAAACTAGATTTATAATAAAAAAATCATTATTTCATTTATTTCGGATCGCGCGCGCGATTATATTAACCACGGAGCGTTATAATCGCGTTTTTAGCAATACACTGCGCGCTCAAAAATATCTGTAATAACCGATCATTTTCTACATTAATGATGCAGGTCATTTTATTTTTGACCTTGAGTGAAACCTTGTCACGACGTTTGTGCGTCGTTGTCCCTTCCACCTTGTATATCGGTTCTTTGTTACGTCTATAGACAATCGGTAATTCAAAGCTTACTTACAAAGAATATACCACAGCAATGCTCGGGGATATTCGAATAGAAAGCAGAGTACTTCGCTCCCAGATTGTATTACCTACGGGGATTTGGGGGAATGGAACGGGCCGGGCCGGAGGTATGGGTGATTGAGGTATTGGGTGTAAGAAAATGTGTTAGGACGCTGCTTATGGCCTAGATAGTCAAGTCTTATCTCTTCCCTAATTGTGTGAAACTGATAGATTTTTTCTTTTATTTAGGAGATTAGTTAAACGTGGCCTAAGCTCCAGTATGTATACTGTAGCTCAAGGATGAGTCCCTGAAGTCATGAAGAAATGAGTTAACGATTTTTTTTATTAATCGTTAACGGTAATCAGCCTTCGAGTTTCACGATACTCTAACTTTACTATCCGTCAGATACGAAGTCATGCTTAAGTTTTTCATTCAAATCCTGATCTAACTACTTGAATACATCGAAACTTCGAAAACTTATGCTAGCAGTTTTTTAGTTCCCTTAACATCCGCCGCAGCGCTTATCTGTGTTTATAATAATAATTCGAATTCGATATAATTATGATAACTGGTCTATTACTAAAGTGACTCGTGCTTGAGGTACTGTAACTATGAATTTATTTTTTCAATTAGGTACAGTTTTATTTTTATTTTTACACTACTAAGCTGGCAAACAAGCATACGGCCCGCCTGATGGTAAGCGTTTACCATGGCGTTTGGACGCTTGCAACTCCAGGGGTATCACTCGCGCGTTACCCGAAAGACCTCTTGGAGGTTTATGGAGGATTCACTGCGCCAACAGTTTCAGGGAATATTCCTCTTGCTGCCAGGACAGCGCATCTTTAGAAGGTGCTCTGGCGACCTTACTCACTGCAGCAACACAACACACAATAAAGTGTGTTATTTGGCTGCAGTTTTCTGTAAGGTGGAGGTACTTCCCCAGATGGGCTGGTCCAGATTTAAGCCATAGATGGCTGTGCCCTACCTCTCTTCAAATGTCAACAATGTCACAAAATTTCGGAAAAATAAATATGGTACGAATTTACAGTAGACTGCCTCGTTGGTCAAGTCCCAAGCGCTGCTACACTACAGGTTTTTCTGTGAAATTCCCAGTAGCAGCTCGGAGTCTGGATTTGTGCCCGGTTGATGGTTCGCCCCCTATTACATGGGACCTAAACATACCGAGAACTGCAGGTGTACATTAATACACCTCTGCTTAACCGGGAAATACAGGCGTGATGGTATGTGTAAGAATTTACAAGTTATTGACTAGATAACAACTTTATTAATATTTATTACTGTTAAATAGAGTTTGGAAGCAATTAGCACGATAATCATTTTTCATTAACAAAGTGGAGTAACTTATTTATTTCGTTGCGTGGCTTTTGAGCGCCGCAAAATCGAGCGTCGCTCGATGCGGAACAATATTGTATACAGGAAAGTTAAGAATTAGTGCGATTCAGCTGTAAGCTGCCACGCCGCTATTTATTGCTAGTATTTTTTTCTAAGAATAGGTATTCTTGGTTAGCGTTTATTGCCCTACAGTTGTTTGTGGAACTTTATATATTTTAAACACCGATAACAAATGAAGTTACCTAAGAAGTTTGCTTTAATTAATTTGTTTCAACCTCTTTCTTTTAAGACTTTCGCCTTCTACAGTTTCATTATCTAAGTGCGGCTGTGTAACGTGAGGTATTGGGTTCGATTCCGAGTTGGAGTAGATTCTTATTCGATTGCAACAGTTGGATATCTGGGCTTGCCCGCTATTATAATTGACTTAAAAATTCATAAAATGTAATTCAACTCTGCCCTACCCTTTGGGAATACAGGCGTAAGCCAATGTTATGTTCTCCAATATCTTTGCCGGCATAATATTGGACAAACTATCTTGTATAATTCTTCAGTTTCAGAACATTATCAGAACCGATTAGAAAAAAGTAGCTGTAATGAAATAACTAAAAAAACTTCACTTCTGCATTGGTCTGGGAAATCAACACCAAGTTTGTGATGATATCTCAATCATCTCTTAAATCAGAAAATATCTTTAATTGAAGAAGTTCCCAATTGCAGTACAATATAAAAATCCACCGTAATGTCAAACAGATAAATCTACAGAAAGCTTTGGTAACAAACGAACATCATCTGCAATGCGTTGCCACTAATTAAACTGTTCACGCTGCAGTTGAAAAATCTTAATTAAGTTGTATACGGATAAAGGGTCGTTCACAAACAGATATGAGCTTATTACCGGACGGCTTGAAGTTGTCCTCATTTGGAAAATCTATATCACTACGGCAAACTCAGTACATAGTACGATCCTGTCTTGCACTCCCAATAAAAAGTTTATTTCTTTTCAAAGATATTGAGTATTTACTAATGCAAAATACAACAAACAATAATCACGACATAATGTGAGGTAAAAATATGTCATGACACCATTTTTATTTACACTCAAAACAAGATTGCTTGTGTTAAACAGATGAAGAACTATAGGTACAGTATGATTGTAATTACGCTATGAATACAACTTTGTGCAACTTCCATAAACTTCAGCGGACTCTGAAAAAGATATCGATAGATATCTTCAAAGAGGATGTAATTAATTAAATATAATTAATGGTTCAAGTTTTATCGCATATTATTTAGCATTTCCAAGTCGCCAGTGAGGTTAACAGCATGAAAGGAACTTGAAATATTAATGAACCAGATAACACTAGCTTTGATTTCTTAACTGGGATTAGACTATATTTGCCTGTAATAGATTTAACTACAAGATAAACAAGAATACAAAATAGTGTAACCTGACTGATTGTGACATCACGTTATTTACAAAACAGGTAAATCTCGCGACAAGCTTTTATATATAAATACATAGCTTTACGCCTGTTTCCCATAGGGGTAGGCAGAGACTACTTATTTCCAACAAGCTTTTATATCATTTTATATAGGTAATTGATATATTTAATATAATGTATATTTTTTCTTTTAGGAACATTTAAATAAAAGCTAGTTTTTTTAAATGATTTTTTATTTACTATTGTATTAGTATAAATACTATTTGGTAATATAAATCACACAGCTCCGTGATTAATGATTTAACTTTGACATAGCGACAGCTAAAATTATAAATTTTCGACTTCCTTAGATAATTATTTCATTTTGTTAAAAGTTAATCATGAATATTACACTGAAGTAAACCGACAAAGTTTTGCTACTTAATTAATACATGAAGGCGGGTGAAATTTAATTAAGATTTTCAAAGTTTTTTCACAAAACAAGACTGTGTCGAGGGGGATGCTCTATTTAGCGTTCACACCTCTGAAAAGGCAGTCTACGGTATAAAGGAATAACGTAGTTTTCATCGTGTTGAAATTGGTTCGTGATGTACGTTAGTATACCTCTGAGCTCTGCTTAAATCTTCAGTAAATAATAATAATATTCTGGGACATTTTACTCAGCTCCATTTCGTCCCAAACTAAGCAGAGCTTGTAGTATGGGTACATAATAGTATCAATAGATAGGTATACTACTTTTATACTTTATTGTAAAAACCTACTTATCTATACTCTTATACTAATGTTATAAAGAGGAAAGATGTGATTTTTTGTTTGTTTGTTTGTAAAAACTACTGGACCGATTTAAAAAAAACTTTCAGTGTTAGTTAACCTATTTATCGGGGAAGGTTATTGGCTATATACCATCACGCTACGACTAATAGGAGTGGAGCAGCAATGAAAAATGTTGCAAAAACGGCGGTAAATTCACAAGACCACGCGGGCGAAGCCGCTGGCGGTAAGCTAGTAATAAATGTAAGAAATGCCCAGACAAACACAAACACTTAAGTTCATCTCGTGAATATTTGTATCCTTTGGGAAACGAACCTAAAACCTCAAGATCAGCAGTCTGGAACTCGAACCTCTAGACCTCAGACGTCGTAAAACAAATACAGTCATCATGGCATGTTATGTTCATGCGGGGTTCAACCCCGCATATAACGCAAAAATATCTCTCACAGCCACAATGCTATTCGAGCCGCGTAATTGAAATATTTACATCGCAAAGCAACAGTAAATAACGGCGATCTTCAATTAAATTCAAGTATTTCGTCCCTCAGCTAAAGAACAGTTTAGTTGGTGTACCAAATTCAATTACACCGAGATCCGACTCGGATACAAATTGTTAAAGTAAGCAGCTCCCAGATCGAGTACTAACGAATCGTTGTAGAAAAATACAAACTAAAAAGTATTAATCGCAAGAAAGATCTGGGACTTATCATACCATCACGCCTATATTCCCCGATGGGATTAGACAGAGAAGAGAGGACAGGTTATTTATTGATTTTTCATGTGATATTTACAATTAGCAGTTTAGTTTGGATTTTTAACAATGTTTGTTGTTTGTTTTTTTTTATATATACCACTAGGTGGCAAACAAGCATACGGCCCACCTGATGGTAAGCGGTTACCATAGCCTATGGACGCTTGAAACACCAGGGGGTATAACTCGCGCGTTGCCGACCCGAAAATCCTCCTAGAGGTTTATGGAGGATTCACTGCGCTGACAGTTTGAGGGAATATTCCTCTTCTCTCTGAGCTCTGGCGACCTTACTCACTGCAGGAACACAACACACAATAAAGTGTGTTATTTGGCTGCAGTTTTCTGTAAGGTGGAGGTACTTCCCCTCCAGATTTGAGCCATAAATGGCTGTGCCCTACCTCTCTAATGTAATTGACTAATGTCTAATGGCAATTGACTCGACCCCTATTACATGGAACCTAAACAGGTAACTTGTGGGTGTACATAACTACACCGCTGCTTAGCCCTTTAGTTAATACCGGCGTGATGGTGTTTTAAGGTAGTGTAGTAATATTATGTATACGGTGAAGACGAATCTACCGTAACGTTTTCTTCTATAAAGTTGCCAGTTCACTAAAGCTGAATACACTCGTCAACACATTTCAAAGAAAACACGTTGTTGATAACAGTACTTCTAGAACGTTCGCAAGATACATTAGGTTATTACATTAGTATGTATGTAGGTACACTCGAAAACAAAACAGAATATTGAGCGACATTCCTACTTGTATCAATATTTTTATTGTTTCAACGAAAAATAGGGCGCACGTCATCACACACAATTTCAGTTCGGTGAAACAATTGTTTTGGGAAATCAAATTCGAGTACCTACAAGCCCATCCAGCGTTTGTACAAATGACTGAAATACATCAAAACTGCAACAATAAAGCGATCACAAGAGTCGGAAAACTATGCGATTGGAATTTATAAATTGGATCCGTACGCCATGACGTATTTTGAATAATAGTCAAAGCGCGCGTTGGAAGCGTGATGACATATTGTGACATGGACCAAATACCATTACGCCTGTATTCTCTAAAGGGTTAGGCAGAGGTGTACTAATGTACTTTGTTCACTTACAGTTCGCAGGTTGGTTTAGATCCCGTGTAATAGAGGGCGAGCCTATTGCCATGAATCGGGCACAACTACAAACATGCCCCATAAAAACACTTTGCTGGACCTGGAAATTGAACCTAGGAACTCGAGCGCAGCAGTCGCGCTTGGGATCACTACACCATCAATTACTTGTTTAATGATATATTCTAATAAAATTTTATAATAGACTAGTTTCTTGGTCTTGATAACTTTTTTTCCCCGTCTATGCAATATTTTTCATTGCTACTCCGCTCCTATTAGTCGTAGCGTGATGGTATATTCTTTCCCGATAAATGTACTATCTAACACTGAAAGATTTTTTCAAATCGGTCCAGTAGTTCCGGAGCCTATTCAATATAAATAAACAAACATTAAAATCTTTCCTCTTTATAATATTATTAATATAGATTGCTCCTGCAATTATCCCAAATTATCTTCCATACATCATCACCTACATAAAATATATTAGACAAAGTACCCTAAAACAATTACTGTCTAAATTAATTGAAATCAAATACCTCTTTAAGTTCTGTAAGCGTTAAACCAGATCGCTTAATCTGATACAAATGGAAGCACCTGTACATTAATTATGTAATCCTGGTACCTTTCAATTGCATTTGTTGTTGTTTTCAAAGCCCCTTTGTATCAATTAGTTGGATTATTGACATAAATCGGCATACCATCATCATACCCTTGAACGGTTAGACACAGGTATACTGCTATACATCCACAGTTCGTTGATATTAGGTGAGCCGACATAAACCCCAATTCTGAGCGGCTACTGAGGCACTTTGCTAGAACTGGGAAGCGAACCCAAGACAACATGATCAACAGCTACATTCGCCACCACTAAATAAATGAGACAGTTAGACATAACGAAATTATTATTATTCATTTATTAAAGCACTAGTTTTCCGCCAGCGGTTCGCTTGCGTGGTCTGGGTATTATAGCATAGCTATTTGGTAATTATGTAGCTAATTACTAATGGTGAAATAATTTTTCTATTTTTCTACTGTAAAAATCGGTCCAGTAACTTCGAAACCTATTCAATGCAAACAAACAAACAATCAAATCTTTCTTCTTTAAAATATTTGAATAGATTAATTAGTTATCTTTTTGTATTTTTTAAGCATTTTCCATGCTAAGATTACAAGTTATTTTTAATGAAGGAAAAAATCGGCGGGCGTGCAGGATTCGAACCTGCGCCTTCTGGTTCGGTACACCAGACGCTCTAACCACTAAGCCACCGCTCGCCCTGCTCGCCAGTCGAAATCTTCCTCCACATTCTAATTTACGTCTTAAGGTGACGTAGCGACATCTATTGTGAATATATATATATAGATTCTTCTATAGATGAATTAATATAGATAATAAATAACGACGTCTATTTTACCCTCAAATTAATTTACAGAATTATTGAAGCGGTAACAATTATTTTACAAAACTACAAACCTACGTTTTCAATGCCAATTAGGTGAAAAAAAAAAATTATAACCAAACGAACGACGCGCATAGGCTGCGTATAATCAACACATGCACACACTCGCACACGGAGGGGTTGCGTGGTGACGTCACGGGGAAACGAGACAGCATTATACTATTACTCCCAGGTGGAAGCGAGAGAGAATATAGGCCAAGAACCGACCTATCTTCTGCTGCTGATACAGTGGCGAGCCGAGCCACCTATAGCTGCTAGGGAGCTTGTAATAAGGTCGCTCACAAACTGTGAATAGCCTACAAATTATATTCATAATTTTTATACGCTGTCGCAAATTGGTGATTCACATACAAATCATCACGCCTATATTCCCCGAAGGGTTAGGCAGCGTTATTAGTTAGTGATTTATTGGAATGGTAAACTAGGTTAGGTAGGTGCAGGCAGTGATAGCTTAGGGGTATGACCACTGGACTGCCAAGTCAAAGGTCTCGAGTTCGAATCCAAGGCACGCACCTCTGACTTTTCGAATGTGCGTAATTATCACTCGCTTTAACGGTGAAGGAAAACATCGTGCGGAAACCTGCATGCCTGAGAGATATTCTCGATGGCATGTGAAGTCTGCCAACCCGCATTAGGCTAGCGTGGTGGACTATAGCCTAAACCCTCTCATACTGAGAGAAGACCCGTGCCCAGCAGTGGGACAGTATATGGGTTGAACTATAACTATATAAACTAGGTTACCCCTCAACCTAAAAATAGAATTCCGCGGTATTTCCCAGCTCGCTACGATAATTCTATTAAAGCTATCAGTATACATACGAAGGCTTCCATGCGTGGAGCTTTCGCGTTTTCCCTGAAATATAAAGTGATTTTAAAAATTCATCTGTACTCGCTCGAAAAAATTCATTTTAAATTTTCGCCGCGCGAACTTTATTCATGAAGTTTTTAAGCTGAAGTAGAGCTCTTTACAAGATTGTTATTCGAGTTTTGTTCCTATAATGTAATAATATAATATTGAGTATTTATTTTGTTTGTCTACTCGTCCTCTTTGCGCTCCTTGTTACAGTTATTTATTTGTGTTTTATAATTTATGATTTTTAGTATACTTTCAAACTGTGCGAAATAATTTTTGAGCCAATGCGGCAATAACAATAGCGGTTGTCATAAAATTATAAGTGCTCTTAAATGTTTTACGAGTTACTAACAATAACTTAAAAAGTGAATGCCATAACGACGAACTTTTAATGAATACTTTAATATTTTCCTTATTCTTTTATCAATTTAATACTTACAAAGTAAGCAACATACAAACATTAGTACAAGCTACATGCATAGTTTGGGACTAGATGATGATGATTGTGCAAAATGCAAATTTATATTATTAATATAATATAAATATCCTGCAGGATAAGGTAGAGGTGCACTGCTGTATACCCATAGCTTACCGGTGCGTTTAGTTCTCATTATGTAATAAGGGGCGGGCACTAATACTAACTCGTAACTGCTACTGACAATTTATAACATCACGCCTGTTTTACATTTCGCCGGTATGTTTAGGTCCTATGTAATAGGGGGCGAGCCTATTGCCATCAACCTCCGAGCTGCTACTGGGAATTTCACGGAAAAACCCAACAACACTTTGCTCGACCCAGGATTCGTACCCAGGACCTCTAGCGTAGCAGTCGCGCTTGGGTCCACTAGACCATCGAGGCAGTCATACACGACATATACAGACTATAATATACTATGCATGTTTACATATGAGTACACACTATATACTAACTGTAACATGAACACATATTGGACGTATGCCGTACTCAAGAACATCAAATGAGAGCCATTTCCATAATGTTGGCGGGAATGGTTGGCAATATTTCTTTGACTAATTTTAGTCCAGGACACTACCACACAAAATTATAAATGCGGAAGTAAGTCTGTGTGTAACGTTCTGCTAAACCAATTTCAATATAACTTGGCAAGGAGGTGAATTGCATCCTGGGGAAGAAACTCAGAAGAACTTCTATGAAAACATGCAGGAAGTGCAAGAGTAAGTGGGACTTTCTGTGTTCTATAGAAATAGACAGAAAGTGATACTTTCTGTGTTCTATGAAAACAGACATAAAGTGGTACTTTCTGTGTTCTATAAAACAGACAAAAAGTGGTACTTTCTATGTTGTATGAAAACAGACAGAAAGTGGTACTTTCTGTGTTCAATGAAAACAGACAGGAAGTGGTACTTTCTGTGTTCTATAAAACAGACAGAATGTGTAACAGAGAGTGGAACTTTCTGTGCCTATATGGAAACATATAGAAAGTGGTACTTTCTGTGTTCTATGAAAACAGACGGAAAGTGTTACAAAAAATTTAACTATTACAATATGGATTACGAAAAGACAGAGAGAGCCTTGGGTCCGAACACATGCCTTGGGTATAGTGACTCCTTGGTTTTAGTGCGTTATCCGGAGACCCGAAATACAGTACAATAGACTATATAGCAAGGTTAGCCACCCATCCCATCCATCTCACGTACGTTAACTTAATCTACAGTAATAACCTTTACGTTGATAGTAAGTTGGAGCACATTACGAGCCCACTTCAAACATTTGAATTTGAACCTTACGTCAATATTCTTAAAACCCACGTGACAAGCGCCCGTGGAATATGTGAGTGTTGTACAGCGTGTTAGCCGACGTCCCGAGGGTCCGTAGAGTCCGCCCAACGCGATATGCAGACCAAAACATTTCAAGGTTAAATGCTTCTACTATTTTAGAACAGCGTGTATTATTCAGCGGTTTTGCGTGTTTCTACAGTTTTAGTGACGTATTTAAACATGCTGTACATAACAGAACATACCATCACGCCTATATTCTCTGAAGGGTTAGGCAGATACTAATGTAGACTTACAGTTCGCCGGTATGTTAGTCTTATGTAATATTGGACGAGCCTATTGCCATCAACCGGGCACAAATCCAGATTCGGAGCTGCTGCTGGGACTTTTACAGAAAAAAAAACAAACAATACTGGTTGGCCCGGGCATCGAATCAGGACCTCTAGGGGTTGCAGTCGCGCTTGGGACCACTAGACCAACCAGGCTGTTATATGTAATCGTGCACTATACGTTAGGACGAGTTATGCTCAGTACCTCGACCAAAAGTTTTTCTCACATAAACTCGCTAGCGACGCCGTAATATTTGAATGGAAAACCTTCCAATGTCTCTAACGGTTACGTAAGAAACTAAAATCGGTTAGGTATTATAGTCTGCGCGGAAATAGTTGGCCGCGCCTTAGGTATGTGAGCGGCGGGACGGAGAGGTGGGGTCGCCTGCGCGCGGTGGGACGGAGGAGCGGGGGCGCTTGTTTTTGTTCACAGTAACCCACCGCCTCACCCACACCGCTACCGCGCGGCCAACAAGTTGCGCATGGACTATAGACAGGTTTTGAAGTGTAAAAAACCTATCGAAAAAAAAATGGTGACGGTATCTTGGCCTTTGAAATCGGCCTACCCGCATTAGGCCGGTGGAGTATACCCTAATCACTCTCATACTGAGAGAAGAGACCCGTGCCCAGCAGTGGGACAGTATATGGGTTGATGATAATGACTGGATCTTGATAAGATACGATTTTCAGCTCGGACACCTAAGAATTTGCCTTGAGTAATTCACTCATACAAAAATGTCATGTGTTTCTGAATTACGTGAATAATAAGGTAGACAGCGAGGTCACGACACAGATAATCATCTTGTGTTATATTCTTTCTTACTAATTTTCATGTGGGAGTAAAGCTTGCCTGTGCGTCACCCTTGACGCAATATCTATACAATATACTTATCTACAAAATACTTACTAGTAAAAGATACATTAATCTTTTGAACCGACTTAAAAAAGGAGGAGGTTCTCATATATTATGTATTTTTAATAGTAATTATGTACCTATCTTAGCTGTCTATTTCGTTTTGGTGTACAATAAAGCATATTATATAAATGTTAAATTATGTAGATGCCTTAAAAGTTTCCTAAATAAATGTTCATATAACCTAAAAGCTATACAATTTCTACTTTCTGTCGCTGATTTCCTTATATTATGGAGTATGAATAGTTCTCATCTCAATCTGTGTACGATGATGATCATCATACACATATTACAGGGATATATTACTGGGTTCTACCTCTTCTCCTACCTATTCCATAAAAATATAGTATACTAGCTTCCCGCCAGCGGCTTCGCCCGCGTGGTCTTATAATTTTTTCCCCGTTTTTGCTACATTTTTCATTACTACTCCGCTCCTATTAGTCGTAGCGTGATGATATATAGCCTATGTTACTCGGGGATAATGTAGCTTTCCAAAGGTGAAAGAATTTTTGAAATCGGTCCAGTAATTTCGGAGCCTATTCATTACAAACAAACAAACAAACAAACAAACAAACAAACAAATCTTTCCTCTTTATAATATTAGTATAGATAAAACCATATTAAAACTATTCACATAAGTACCTATATTCACAACCCATACTACACAGCAATATGCCTATTGCAACACGAATGTGCTGTAATAAATTCCGATTCAATAATTCAGAGTTAATTTAATTAAGTTTCAATCATGTCCATTGCGTATTAACTATTGCAAATTGATTTAGTCATGCAGTAAAATGGCTTAATTGAATATATATAGTTAATTTTCGCGTTCGCAAACTATTTCGATCCACGCGGTTTACTTATGTAACCTACAGTTTTTAGCGAGTTCCCCCAAAGTCCCAACAGATTATGTACTTACCTGAGAAAAAGAAAAAAGTAGTAAGTGGTCCCACCCTAAACTTTCGATAGGGACGGCGCAGTTGACTCTCTAAATAAGTTTTTCCAAATTCAGAAGCTAAATTGGTGTTCCGCACCGACCGTTGTCGGTGTGCACGTTTTCCGTGTTTGGACAAAAATTTCCCGGTTTATTGCCAAGGATAATGGGCTTTGTTACCAGCTGTACAATACGGAGTAGGTCGCAGCCGAAGTGAGCAATTTATCGGCCTCTGTCAGGCCAACATCCCGCATGGGGCCGTTGAGAGCTAGTGAATAGGCGCGACCGCAATTAAAATATGGCCGCCGAAACACGGGCTTACAAAGGTCTTTTGACGGTAAATATAGGGTCTCTGCGGTTTCGGGGTCGACGGTGTATTTCTCCGAATGTTGCACGAATTACTTTACCTTTTTACTGCCAATAACTTTATTATTATGGCATTTTTCGTTTCAGAATTTCCTCTTCCATCGTAAAAAGTAGTAGTGGCATAAAAAGGAGTTCACAGGTAAAAGTAGCAACTGGTTTCAAATGCTATGTTGAACTATAGCCTAATTACTTTATCTATACTAATTTGTAAATTATAAACGAAAAGTAGGGAAACCTGCATTTGCAAATCTGTAACGTCTGCGTTGGTAGACGCATTAGGCCAGCGTGGTGCAGTACACTCTCATTCTGAAAGGAGCCCCATGCATACCAGTAGGACAATTAATGGATTGATGATTATCTTACACCATGTAGACGACAAATAAACGACTCAACCGAGTTGTCACACGTTTTATATATAGTTTCAGTTTAAATCATATCTGTGTTAAAAGCCCCAATTCTGATTGAAAGCAGTCAAAACAGATAAGCCGATAAATTGAAATTTATAAGCTGGAAGGATAAAATCATAAGCCGATTTATTTACGACAGTATTTTCTAGAATACAACAACAGGTACATGAATAATTTTATAATAAAAAGATAAGAAACTTTATACCATCATACCATCACGCGTGTAATCTTCGAAGGGTTAGGCAGTGGTGTACACCCACAGTTCGCCGGTACGTTTAACTCAGAGCTGCTACTATCTATTTCATATAATAACCTAATCACAATTTGCTCTACCTGGGAATCGAACTTAGGACCTCGAGCGTAGCAGTCACGCTAACTACTACTAAGCTAACGCGGCAGTTACAAGTATATAGTTAGTTTTCTTGTTGATTCAAGGAATTAAAGGAAAATGAAAACTGGCGGTCGACTTTCCCCGCAATTGAATCGCTTGGAACCCTATATTGGGTCGGATCGCTACAGGCTTTCAAACTACTGTGGAGTTCAACTCTTACTGTATATTATTGTTATCCGTTGCCTCCGATTCCTTGGGGAAACTATATAACTAGGCCAGTGTTTTTCAACTTTTGTCCAACCTTCCTTATTAAGATCTATAGACCCCACCCCCTTGGAATCGGCCCCCAGGAGAATAAAATCTTCAACTCCAACATAAACATAATGTACTGTGTAATAAAAACATAATTTGTAAGTAAACCTTATTTCAGGAATAAATCAATCCATGACAAAATCAATTAGCTCGTTCCTTTGAATGGATATAGCAGTTATTTTACTGAGCTCAAATTGAATTAGTTCAATGACCCTAGTCGTTATTCTGAAGGGTACGCGCGAATTAATAGGTTTTCCTAAATTCTAATTGAAAATTGTCCATTAGCATTACTTGGCTGTAAAACCCAATATTGGGTACGTAATGAGATTAGTAGAACCAAAGGATATACCTATTGAAACATCTTTTTCAACATAAATAACATTTAGGGTTTTTATGGATTCTTTTTAATGGTATCACAGTAATTTATATTGGCTTGGCGCGGATTTCATAAACTGTTAGGTATACGCTATTAAAAAAAAACAGTTATTTATGGGAAGAATTATGTAATGGGCTGTGCCAGGAACTTTTGAAGGCGGGGTCGTATTTTTTCTGACGTAGTGCTCGACCCTAATATAGTTTACAGTCGTAGGAACAGGATTCACGCAGCCTAGGCCTTAGTCTAGGTCAAAAATTAACAGTAAATTAGTTATCACGTCTTGTACTTAAGTATATACTGAGAAGTAGAAGAATTCCATTAATAAATCTTTACTTTCTTTCCAGGTATGTCAATTTGCTTCAATTCTCATCATCAATCTTTGTAAGTAAATCTACAGATATTTCCAGCAATGAAGATAAAATTCCACGTAGATCGTACTATTGAAATTACAGTTGAAGGATTTTACATCCGACCTCAAAGCTCGCGAATTCCACTTTACGTTCCAAACTCAAATCAAACCGTATTGAGGTCTTATACGAATTGCTTGGTAAGTAGAATTGTATCAATTTTGCTAGCGGAATTTGCATCAAGAACTAGTTCGGTCATATTTATATATAAATCTACTTACAAAAGATGTTTTTTTAAATCATTGGTCGGGACTACTGTATCGATGAACAAATAAGTATTACTAAGTGCTCATGATTCATTCAGTAATCCTGATGTATGATTATTTATTTGGTATCTTTTTTCTAATAAAAACAGCACACAAAAAGACTACACCGATAACAAATTACCTGATGCGATCTTATCAAATTAATACTTACTTAACATTTTGTTATTCAACCATTGGTTTCCCAATGCAGTGCAGGGCAAAAGCTTGCCTAACTACCTTCTACTCTTCTTGGTTTAAAGCTTTCTGCAGCAAAGCCTTCCGATACTCAATGCTCAATCGTCGTCCAATGTTGTGTGAGCTCCAATCGGTACTGTGTTTTTCCCACAACTCGGCAAACATGAGACAGATGTGACCATTTCAAGCTTCAGTCTGATAACCGGACCCCTAAGATAATGCACTCCTGGTTTGGTGACACCACCCAAATGCAGAATTTTCTATGCCTCGTCAAAACCAACTTTAATTATATCATACCGAAAGGAAGAATAATTTCCTTCTGCCACCAAAATAAGTGTTTGCTTCCAATGAAAGTGTAACTAGATGTAAACAATGGAATTTCACCAGCCATTGCCTACCGGCGCGCTCACGCTAACTTCGTTAACGAAAATTTATCTAAAATAAGCAATCTCCTTTTGTCAGTCCGCTGTAACCCTTCTATTGTTAAAGAATGTCATTAGGCAGCCCGTGAACGTTTCAACTGCGAAAATTGTTTTAAAGGACTTCATCCAGTGTAGTGTACCAACTATTGCTGTTGTTTCCTCTATAATACACAGTCCTATTACGGTTATTGTTCTGTCTAGTGGAAGAAATGCTCTCGTGAAGCACATTATGGCCCCGACTATAGACCCAAAATTAATCGCTGCATATGCTGTTTAGTTGACATAGTTAACGCTATTTCAAGGAAAGAAAGGAGCAGTGAAATGATACAGGCTGATGATGAAGGAGCTCATAGAACAATTGATTATTATTAAAATTTTATTAGGGTTAACCCTAATAAAAAATAAAAAATAAAATCCTAAAAATATTTGTACGCCATATAATGTGGCAAACATGTTTGAGCTATGAAAATTATGTAACATCCTGCATGCATTTAGTAATATTTTTGTATGCATACACATGTTTATTTTTACAAATAAATCTTATTCTATTCTATTCTAATAAAGAAATATGATTATATGGTAATACAATACCTAAGTATTGTTATGTGCCAAAGCGTTCTTAATGTAGGCACCTAACAATTCCTATTATATTATTACACAATCTTTGTCAAAACACAGATGGAATTATCTGCCTGAAAACTTATCACATTTGTTATAATAAATGATACGAAAATTGTAACTAGATTATAGGCTTTATTTTCACTAATATGTATGAAGATAAAATAAACTTATCTTATTTACATGGTTGCGTTGCTAATTGCTTCGTGATTAGTGCTAGTTGAATACACCGTGCACTTGTTAACGGCGAACTCCCGGTGACGGCAAATGTGCGGTCATTACACTGATGATCCCTGCCCATTGTGCCGTAACTTTAGGAAATCCGGGTAGAACTGGAAATGCCGGAGGGCTCTATCTTGAGAGTACTCTAAAGGCGTAGGGCTCTATTTCATAGAAAGAGAAGTTTTTAACGTATTTTTTTTTTATAAAACTACTTTTTACGGATTATTCAATGTCTAGTATTCGCGTAAGTGTTAGAAATCAGTATATTTTTTTAAATTCTGTATTGGAAACTCCTTAGACTCACTTTTAAAAATGTATGCTATTCACCACTTTTTGGAACCGTGCAACTAGTTTGGACTTTTCAAAAGTACATGTTTATAAGATTTTGACATTTGACTGAAATTTAACTCCTCTATAAAATGGAGGCCTCCGCCTTTCACAACACTACCAAGGCAAAAAAAGTTACAGCACAGTGGGTGGGGTCTTTAAATTGAAAAGCCTTCGTACTAGCAGAAACTGGTCAGCACAACGGTCTTTACTGGCCCGATACTGTACGTAAACGTTTTGTGCCGTAATTGGTTTACGTTTTTATGGATTCCGACTCCATTTTTATAATAGCCGAGGTTCATTTTTATAGGTTTTTATTTCCTGTCGTAGCTATTTTTACCGGACTGCCGAAGGAGGGGTTATTAAGAGCTGTGGTTATATTGTTTCCGTCCAATAACTACCTATATAGGCATTTTCTAGGTCAGTCCTCGCATATCCCTTTCATCAAACCATGTCAAGAATTCGTCACCCGTTTATTAGTCAAAACTCAAGTTGTAAAAATATTTACACAATATTTGCATACAAATTCAATCATAATTCTAAATTTAAACAAGTTTGAATAACTTCTGCCGTCGAAAAACAACGATGACGGTTTAATTAAGTACATCTTACACCAGTTTCTAATGTAGTAAGTTTAATTAGCGCAAAAGGGCCCAAGTTAATCACCTCCCAATAAACGGACTCGATGCCAACCGGCGCGCGACGCATGTAACCCGCTGACATATTAATTTTGAGCTTATAAGGCTCATATGAAGTTAATAATTAACAAACATTTTTTTGTCTGTCGAATCAAATATTCCCTGCTAGCAACTAAGGACTATAGAATATACTGAAAAAACATAGCTTTTTTCAAACAAACTAAACATCATCCTGTTTTTTGTGTACTGGGTAGTGTTTATTGGACTGCCAGGCGCTCTAATCTACTGACCTAACGTGTCAAAAAGTTTTTTGAGAATAATGACTACCACGTTCTTGAAATAAAAATCCAAAACATTCAATAATTCAAATTTACATGAGAAAAGGCATGTAAATGTGTGTGGTAATGAAATAGTTTTCTTATTATGTAATCTGGCTAAAATTACGCAAATTACCTAGTTTTCGGCATCAAAATGTTATCATGACTTATCGTGATTTATTTGTGTCTATTAATTAGTTATCGACGCCGATAATGTAGACATGTTGCAATAATTAATTAAGGCTGTAGGCTAATCCTTTACATACATACTATTTAAGGACAGAGTTAATATTTTTTTATTAGTATTCGAGTTATAATAGCCTACTCATTTTTTTTCTATTTCAATCTGCCATAAAAAGACCGTAAATATAAATACTATATGTTTTTTTTCTTCAAAACTTACCGATAATCCGCTGTGCCAATCAGTAGATTATGTATGTACAATTCTCGAAAAAAAACAACAAAGTTCACAAATAATATTTTATTTTGGTTCATAATCGTTTAGGTACTTGAGAGGTACTATACACTGTCCACTATAGTGCGTCATTGTTATCACTCGCTTTAACGGTGAAAGAAAACATCATGAGGAAACCAGCATGCCTGAGAGATTTTCTCGCCGGCATGTGAAGTCTGCCAACCCGGATTAGGCTAGCGTGGTGAACTATAGCCTAAACCCTCTCACTGAGAGGAGAACCGTGCCCAGCAGTGGGACAGTATATGGGTTGATTATTATAGTCAACCACACTAACCTAATGCAGATCATTGGCTAACCTAAGTGACTATAAATACTCTTATATCGTCTATTAATAATAACCTGATTTGGAATTGATTCCTCTCTTTAACATCAACATGGACTGATGATGATCATCAGCCCATATTCGTCCACTGCTGGACGTAGGCCTTTTAGAAAGCGCAACAGTCCGATATTTAGTCGTTAATTCTATCTTTATGCCGAGTCGAACTACAATTGGCTCAGTAGTTTAGTCGTTAAGTAAGGCACAAACATACATTCTTAAACATGTATAGATAGATAGGTGCACGTAGCCTGAAAATCTAAACGCTAAACAGCTTCGTCTATGTAAAATGCATCGCGCAACTCTTCGAGACGGCTCCAAGCCATTTACTGCGATAACATTATTCCTACTTTAACGCCATTTAACTTTTATGGCTAAGAAGACTATACTGATCCGGCAGTGAAAGAAAATCGTAGAATAAATCCTGGAACAGTGTTTACAGCGAGATATAAACGTCATCTAGCGGAAACTGCTTATTTTCTACTACTTGTGTTAACTCTATTGCCTAGGTATATATTCTGTAGCAAAGGTATTAATTATATTCAGAAAATATTTGTAGTTTAAAGAATGAAAATAATGATGTATTGGATATTTTAGATTAGCTATCGTAATGTCTTGTGGATAAATTATAATCGCAATCTTAATGATCGATTTTATTTACCTACATACTTACGCTTATATTTCTTGAAGGGTTAGACAGAGATATGATAATACACACACCTTTTACCGGTATGTTTTTAGGTCACACAAAATAGGAATGAGCCTATTGCCATCAGCTGGACATAAATTCAGAATCCTAGCTTCTACTGAGCATTTAGTCGTCGTATGCGAGACTAAACACTAGGGGTCCCGGGTTCAATACCCAGGTCGAGCTGTAAGGGCTTTTCTATGAATTCTCAGTAACCGCTCGGAGTTCGAATTTGTAGCAAAAAGCTGTTACTATATGGGACCTTAACATGCCGATGAACTATGAGCGACCGTAAGTACAGCTATACCTAACTCTTCTGGAAATATATAGGTAGCTAGCCATAATATATATACGCTAGGTATACGAAAAATAACGTTAGAATCTTGAATTTTGTGTACCGAATATCCCAAGCCGGGAAACCCATCTAGCGGTAAGTTAACGCGGTTATACACATCCGTGGCCCCGGCTTCGGTTGCGCTAACCTTGTAAAGGGTTGCTGAATAAATTTCCAGGGGTTGCAAACTTTTGGGATAACATCTTCGGGGGCCGCTTTATACGTATTATATGAGAACGTTCTCCATTTGTTGATGGAATGTTAGATATGCCGAGAACTAATAAGTTAGTTTGTTGTTATTATATTACTTCAACTACAACTACAATGAATATTTATGTTTTAATATTTCAGTTTATTGCTACTTATTCTTGTTCATATTGCAAAAGTTTTGTAGTAATTATCAGCCTGTTTGCTGAAAGTCTGTGCCAAAAATAGCCTTATCTATATTGTACAGATACTTAATTACTATTATCTATAATAAAGAATTGCACGTAACCGTAATCAAAAGTCTCAACTGGGATTAAGGGTCATTTTTCCATGAAATCATATAATTACTTTCAAAATGTGATTCAAAATTGCTTTCGAACAAACAGCTCTAATGCTAATTAATTCTGAATTAAGTAAACCATACAAATTCGCAAATCTTGAATTTTAATGAAACCACATACAATGTCAATAAAGTATTTTCACCGAGGTACAGCCGAATATGAATTCACTTAGATAGGAATCCTTTGAGCACGCTCGTTCGTTTCCGTTCCAGTTGAGGTTTTGATTAATAAATCTTTAGTGCTACAGTTGCTTGGCAATATGTATTCGTGAATAAATTCGTGCATTCTTTGAATAATGCAAAAAAATATAAATAGCGGAAGCACCATTTGACATTTATACACTATATTATTATATATTATTTATTTTGACACTACGGCTAATTGCGATCTATATTTAAGAATGTACCTATGCCTATATATTTCTTTATTTACATTTTTTTATCATTTTGAGTGAAGTGATTATTTTGGTAGCACCTCACCTGATGGTAAGTAACGATGCTGCCGAGGATGTAGCCCGCAAAGTCAAATAATGGCCTCTCCGCTCTCTCGCCTTGAAGGGTCCTAAATTATATGAATTAGGAAACAGCAGCAGTATATTATTACGCCTATCTATATATATAAAAGGCCTAAACTTCTTGCTTTGTAATATCAAAATAGGTAACAAAACAAAGGCTTATACGGTACGGGAATAGTTCTGATCTAGATTTAAAAGAAAACATTAATTCTACGGAGGTAGAGATGACTACAAACCTCTTAGCGTTGGTACTGCCGAGCTTCTTTACGTAAAAGACAGATGTAAATAAATAATAAAAACTGTGTGAAGACATCACTTGCCAAAGATACCTTTCTTTTTGTAGAATAATTGTTTATTTTTTATATTTTCCAGTACGAGTACCACAGACAACAAATAAAAGATCTGCCGTCCTTTTTCTTTTCCTAAGACTACAGGCTGTTTATTAAATAGGCTTGACATTTTTGCATTCTTAATGAATACATCCGATTTTTTTTATTATTTATTTGCGGCATTAATATCACTGCGATCTTAGTAGTGTTGTGATCGATTATAACACTACTAAGGTCGCAGTACTAAGTTTAGAATTCACCGCTAAACCCTGCGGCCGACACAAACTCATGATACATCCTAATTCATATGTTTGAACTTTATATGTACTGATTGCATTAACCCTTTGATCGATGTAATCATAATACAATACATACATAAATGAACATTCGATAAACATATCAAATGATTCGGAATGTCAAATTCAATGTTGTACCTAATTAGTGACGCGTATACTTACTAAGTCAGCTCAATAGGGCAGATCGTTCAATCATAATGGAAAATGAACCTATGGAAAATCGTGAATATTCCTTCTTCTCGTTATTCAAATCGTCCAATCTATGTCAATTTTATATTTGTAGGCATGAAAGGTCGTTTGGGATGCCAATTTTGAGGCCAATAATATTTTATTGAAATTCAAAGACGCTCTGGATTTACTTGCATAATTAATTGTAATTGGTTGTAGCTTCTATATCTCCAATTCTGTTTTACTTGCATTGGTCTAGTGACCGAAATCCTTAGATATACCTACATCTATTATATGTAACTAGAATTATTTCCAAAAAAAAGTATACATATAAGAATTATATCCATTGTCTTGTCCACTGTCTTAGTTTGGGACTAGACAGGGACTATACAGGTGACAGGTAGACTGGTGTTGAACACAACACCATATTTATTTTTGAAACATCTATACTAATATTATAAAGAGGAAAGATTTGTTTGTTTGTTTGTTTGTTTGTTTGTTTGTTTGTTTGTTTGTTTGTAATGAATAGGCTCCGAAACTACTGGACCGATTTCAAAAATTCTTTCACCTTTGGAAAGCTACATTATCCCCAAATAACATAGGCTATATATCATCACGCTACGACTAATAGGAGCGGAGTAGTAATGAAAAATGTAGCAAAAACGGGGAAAAAATTATAAGACCACGCGGGCGAAGCCGCTGGCGGGAAGCTAGTTAGAAATATTTTTGGACATTTAACAAAATGTCTAAAAATATTTATTTATTATCCATTCATTAATTATTAGTACCTACGCCTCTGCCTTACCCTTAGAAGAAACCAGTGTGATGGTACATATTATTATAAATGCTAATCACAACAGATTTCTTACTGTGATCAAAAACATAGTAGTAAAAATAATAATTTTACATTATTACCATGCCATTAACTAAAGTTGGCTCAGGTATAACCCGCAATTTTTCATGTTCCTGTGTTTGTGCCATAAAACTTTGAGAACTGCTGGCTCGCCGCTCCATGTTTCACGGTATCTGAGCGCATTATCACTCGGTGAATAAAATTTTATGCATAAACTAGACGTGATGCGGGTGCGGGCTTCAAGCTCCCTACATATTTTATGAAAGCTTCGTTTACACAGAATATTTGATTGCTACACTGTTTTATCTGAATCCGAAATAAGGGTACATAAAGCTACTTGTATTTATGAAATTATATTGGTTGGTTTATTTAATTCCCATTTTTAATGCGACAAAACCTGAATCTTGGTGGCAAAAAGTATCATCATCATCATCATTACGGACAATCCACTTTTGTTTTTGGGTTCGATTTCCGCACTTAGGCCTAAAGTGGACCATTGTACATGTCAAAAGGTATTGTTAAAAGTCTCAACAGGAAAAAATAATACTATATGGGCTCTTTACAAATGGGTAACTAACCTAAGCGTTTAAATTCAATTAAGAACACTCAACGTTACCAGTAAAGTAACACTCGGGCGCTTAGAAGAATATATTATGGTAGTACTTAACTAAAGCTGTACGTTTATACCGCCCAGCTCGTTCATTGAGACAAAGTGCTACAAAGCCGGTGGCATCTACTTCGCCACATCGTCCTTTGTTTAGATAGGGCCCTAATTAAGGGAAAGACTTTGAAGAGTGCTACAAAAACTTCACCTCAGTGGTCGCCGTCTGTGCCCTTTAATTAAAGCGAACCACTCGCAAGCTCAACTGATTGGCAGTACGATGTGAAATCGATAGCGGAGACGATTATGAATTTCAAGCATTCAATTGAAAAAATAAATTAGAGATATCGTAAAATTATACTGCAAGTTAAATCTATACTAATAATAAAAAGAGGAAAGATTTGATTGTTTGTTTCCATTGAATAGGCTCCGAAACTACTAGGCCGATTTGAATAATTCTATCACCCTAGGTATAATTTATAAGAAATACCAAGACCACGCGAGCGAAGCCGCTGGCGGAAAGCTAGTTAAATATAATTGGCTATCAGTTCGTGAGAGCTATATTTAGAATCCATCTTAATATGAGACGGATGTTTAATCGAAAGTAAATTATTACGATTACGCTTGACATTTCATGGATTTCTATAATAAATATGGGCCTAGGTTGTTACCTTGGGGAATAAAATCCTGTAAATAAGCCTTTATACTATATAGCTGTTCTATCTCGGAATATATATATATTACTTATTTACGCAGATTATGTTCTTAGAGGCATCGCTCACGTGTCACAGACGTAATTCAATAGGTAGTTATGTTAACACAAACGTATCGATCGGCGCACAGCATCGAAGGCTTATAGCAGGTATGAGATTGCTTGTGATTGGATATTCCGAATACGCTCCCGGCGTATAAACAGAGCTCGTAGGTAATAGCAGATACTTCTAAATGTGAACATTGTAGTATATAACATTCTTGTCTAAATTCATGAAATTCATATGAGGTTAGATAAAAATCTTGTTTACCGACAGTCTCAGAATGAGGACAAAGCAATGTCATATTATATACGCAAATGTTAGAATTTTTATAGTTTTATTTCACTATTATGACTCGACAGTAATTCTAACTAATGTATCCTAAGGCAGTTATTCTGTGATATGTAATGACGCAGAGCGGGTGATTGTTACTCACAAGTAGTCATCAATCGCTCCAATAAGTCCATTTGTCCTCCATTTGTCCTAAGTATTTGTAAGAAATGACACCAGACAGGCAAAGTAAAATTTTGTATTTATTTCAATTAGACCATTAAAATGGGTACTTTTGATAACTCAAAAACTAATGTACCCCTAGGGTACACCTTTCCTGTAGCCTAACCTTCGGGGAATATAGGCATGATGCTATGTTTTCAAAAACTAGTTTCAATAAGTGGGTCTTAAGGAATAAACCCGGCAAGAAATAGCATAGAGACCTAGTCTTGCAGTCAAATCTATTCGCAACGCTACTATTCTAGAATTAACTGGCTTTTTTAACTACATTGATGTCAAAGAACTAAAGCTGGCACGCAGTAATTTAAAGGAGATGAAGCAATTTCACGCAGATCCACCCGCGCCGTCGTGTTCACCACAAAAGTTTACTTATCTCCGCGTATTACACTCGTTGTCTTACAAAGAAAATTACAGCCGTCGGCTCTTGTTGCCTCAAAAGCTTGTATTAATGTTTACTTTTGAACTTGATGAACAGTTTGCTAGCTTCTTGGCAACTTTAAAGGCTGTTACACATGCTTACTGTAACGTACATTGATGTGTAAATGTTACATTACTATTAAAGATATAGATCCTTAATCAAGTTAGTGCCTTACTAGGATAAATATATTTAATTCTAATAATGTAAAAGGCTATAAAAACTTCAATAAAAAATACCAGCAAAGTCATGCTATGATTACATATTTTACATTTATAGAAGTCTTGTGTGCTAGCCTTTACATTGCGACGTTAATTTCAAACATGCTTCAAACTTGACGGAATAGTCAATCTATTTGTGTATTAATAAACTTATTACATAATTCAAACAATCCTTTGGAATTCAGTAACAGTTACTTGTTTACTTGAAAGTGAAGGAAATGCTCAATCATTTATAGAACGTTAAATAGAAACTGATTTGATTCAGTGCGGCCGGTCGACCCAATGTTTATTTAACGTTCCAATAAAACGCCTAATGGCTGTCATAAAAATATTCGTTTATTTTAATTTTTGGACAGTACATTGAGCCTTTTTAAAATAAGATGTTCCTTGGTAAAAGATGGATGCGAAATTGCAAACATTAATTATGCAGCATTCGAACCTACAGAATTTAGTAGCTTTGGGTAGCTTAGTTGGCTTCTAGCTTCTAGCAGTTTCGTTGCCTGTCTAAGGTCGATTTTTCTTTACTAGTTCATTTTGCTTTTCCGTAGGAAAAAGCTAAATTCTAATTATCCCCATATGTTTTCAATAGCTGTGACCACATTTTAATCGCACCAATATAATCGAAAACCACCGATCTGCTTAAGATTAAATAGGGCTGAACATCTCATGAATAAAGATCTTAATGGTAGGTACATGTTTGTTCACCGGTGACTGACAGAATCGTTACCAACGCGCAGACAGGGGCTGTTAGAGACATAATTCTCGCGGCAACACGGCAAACCGATGACGTCACTGCTAGCTAATAGATGGTATTCCAATTTGGCGCGACGTGTTTGACACTCCATAGAGACAGTTGCTGTCATACTTGCCTGAGTAATTTAGAGCAAATGATAATCAATGTCTAATCTAAACATGTTCAAAATCAATACAACTTTGGTATTTTCTGTAAAATTTATTATCCTTATCTAATATCTTATCAATGTAGGTAAATGTTGTTGAAATCGCAACTATTACTATTAGACATCTTATTATAACCATTAACTGCCTTAATAAAATCTAATAATTAATCATTATTTAAAATAAAATAAGTCTCCTGAATCACATGATCTGATTGGCAACATGGTTTCCGCTAAGCAATTAACATATGAGCCGTCGATAATCCAACGTGATAGCCGCGATAATTGTGTCGGTACTTAGCGGATTTAATTAAAGCTATGATAAAAACAAGCTAATTAATCTAATGATAACAACATTTATTGATGATTAGTTGATTCTTTACGTCGAAAAGATTATCCATGAATGTTTAAATCAGTTATTATTTCTTGCTGTCCCCGTATATTTATGTATATTTTTGTCTAAGTAAATTCCTGGTTCTATACTTAAGTCAAGCATTTCTAAAAGCAATAGGTTCGCCCCCTATTACAATGTACCATAAATAAAGAGAGAGCAAAGATATGTAAAAACTTAAAAAAGTGCAACTACGATAATACCAATGTCACTATAGTATTGGTTCATAAATAATATGTTCGTAATGCCACAAAATTTCTATTAGTATTTTAGGAGACAATTTCTTTTAAGTTTTGTCTAGTGTATACATATTTATGCTCGTCACTGTATTTATACATGAGTACACCACTGTTTAACCCTTCCGGGATTCAGTTTTAATCTATTGTTTGCTTTACCAAGTCATGAAAACTATTCTACATTTTTAATTCAACCGTCTTTTTCTTTTTGATGCATAGTTTTAATTGAGATTTCGTTCCATTTTAGAGCTCCACTAAAATGTGTGAATACGCAGGTCCACAAACGCACCAATCCCGTGGACTTTAATCCTCTGGGTCGTGTGTTGAATTTAAATTGGCAAAGTTTGTACTTGCACAGTTTTATTCATTCGCAAGTGTTATCTAGGGATGAATCGGCGTAAAAACTTGTGATATTATCATCCACGCCCTGCTATATTGATTCGGTCATTCGGTTACTGGGAAATGGTGTATGTATGAATATTCCGAACGTTTTCCGGACCACGCCAGTAATATTACATTTTAATTGGTTTTCAGGAACGCTTTAATTATGCAAAGTTACACTAACGTAACTTTTTATGCAGAGTGTGTAATAGCTGTGTGTTTAATTCAGCAGGGTAATAGAATATTTATTTATACAAGCGATATTAGCCTTTAAACGTACGGTATACATTGATCTGTCGAAACTAATGGTCTGGGTAAATATTTTTATAAACACTACAGTTTTATAGACGCAAGGGTTGCTGCTATTTAGTACTTCGTGTCTTATTAGTTCCCGTTTATTCTTAATAATTTTTTCATGTTATAAAGTAAAATGACTGACTGGCGATCAACGCACAGCAGAAACCGCTGAACGGATTGGGATACGAATTTGACACACAGATAGTTGTTATGACTTACGCATCCGCTAAGAAAGTATTTTGGGAAATTCCTACAGGATAGGGAAAAAAGAGATGAACGCGAATAACACCGCGGGGAACAGCTAGTATTAAATAAATAAATAAATAACTTGGGACAATTTTACACAGCACCATCTAATCCCAAACTACGTAGAGCTTGTACTATGGGTACTTGACAATGAATATAATACTTATATACTTTTTTTTGTAAATATATACTTACATATATCAGAAACACCCAGACAAACACAAACACCTAAATTCATTACATAAATGTTTGTGTCTTGTGGGAATCGAACCCACGACCTCGTGATCAGCAGTCCGGTACTCGAACCACTAGACAACAGACGTCGTCAAACGAACTTATTCACATTTGCATGTGTTTTTAATAAAAAAAAAGAGAAGAATTACATTAGCGTAGGCACACGTTCTTACTTAAAATCAACGCTCCGATACTTATCTTACTGGATACAAAAAGCAATTTCCCATCGATTCCCCTTTCAGAGGAAAGATAAAGTAAATAATTCAAAGGTATTTTTAATGAAGGAAAAAATCGGCGGGCGGGCAGGATTCGAACCTGCGCCTTCTGGTTCGGTACACCAGACGCTCTGACCACTAAGCCACCGCTCGCCCTGCTCGCCAGTCGAAATCTTCCTCCACATTCTAATTTACGTCTTAAGGACACGACTAACTTTACAGCTAGTTCAATGTCGTATGATAACGCCTTACCTATTAGAATAGGTAAGGCGCAGGTTCGAATCCTGCCCGCCCGCCAATTTTTTCCTTCATTAAAAATAACTTGAAATCTTAGCATGGAAAATGCTTAAAAAAAATACAAAAAGATAATTCAAAGGTACTTTATGTATCTTGCAAAAAGTTTTTTCCCGGTTCTTAAATTAGATTAAGTGGTCTCTTTAGAGTCACGAGTTCTCAGCCGTATTACACAGAGCCATGATAGAAGTGTATTAGGTTAAAACAAATCTACTTTCCTCAAATGTATCCGAGTCTGTCAAAAAGTTGTCTTGTTTTGTTATGAAGTTTGGGAGGTCAATGTCAAACACGATTGCCATACTCATTGATAAAGGACCTTAAGTAATTCGAGTTTTATTAATCTGCATAGCCTATTGGACATAAGCGTGACTGCTAGAGGTCCTGGGCTCGAACCCCAGGTCGATCATAGGCAGCTCGGAGTTTGGATTTGGGCCCATGGGATCTAAACATACAAACGAACTAAAGTCCAAAAAGTCCTAAAGTCCAAAGGTAGCCTAGGTACAATTTGGAATGTACAAAACTTGTATATGTAGAATTTATCGCTACTTATACCACTAATGAACCCGCCACCCCACACTTTATAGCAGGGATGGCGAACCTTTACTCATCTGTGTTCTAATTTTTATTAAAAAAAAATTGAAGAGACCGTGACGTGCCGATATACAATCTTAATTCATTAATTAATGGGGGAAAGAATATCGATGAGGCACCTAAAGCCCAAAGTTTAGTGCCCAAGATATTTTGACACGTGCCAGCAATGGCACGCGTGCCATTGGTTCGCCATCAATGCTTTATAGGATTCATAATCGTTTCAGTAGTAGGTTTACTTCATACATACATACATATAATCGACGACGTGTGTGGTCTAGTGGTTCGAGTACCGGACTGCTGATCACGAGGTCGTGGGTTCGATTCCCACAGGACACAAATATTTATGTGATGAATATAAGTATTTGTGTTTGTCTGGGTGTTTCTTATGTATTATAAGTATGTATTTACAAAAAAAAAGTATATAAGTATTATATTCATTGTCTAGTACCCATAGTACAAGTTCTGCTTAGTTTGGGACTAGATGGTGCTGTGTAAAAATGTCCCAAGATATTTATTTTATTTATTATACCATCACGCCTGTATTCCTCGAAGGGTTAGGCAGCGGTGTACTAATGTACACTTACAGTTCGCCGTATGTTTAGGTCCCATGTAATAGGGGCGAGCCTGATACTCGAGCACAAATCCAGACTCCGAGCTGCTACTGGGAATTTCACAGAAAAACCAAACAACCCAAAAAATCGAACCCAAGATCTCTAGCGGGGCAGTCACTCTTGGGACCACTAGACCCACGAGGCAGATTTACTTCAACACGTTATATAAATGTCTGTCAACATATTTGTGACGTTCGCGTGTCATAAGTAATTGTGTACAATACAAATAAGTTTGAATATCATAAGGTTAGCGGGGATTATGTCCGCCCAGTCAACCCCCCGACTGAACTCGATGTCGACAAACAAATTGGGCGTAAAGGTAAGCGACTTAACCTGTCAATGACGAAGTTAATACTATTCACAGTCACGTGGTCAACACGGTGGCTCGTCTATAATCTATACTCAGCGACCGTGAACATCACCGTGAAGGTATAATCTGTTGTTATTCCGTAATTATTATCGATTTATTTTGTTTTTATTAATTTATTGCGTACTAGCTTCCCGCCAGCGGCTTCGCCCGCGTGGTCTTATAATTTTTTCCCCTGTTTTTTGCAACGTTTTTCATTACTACTCCGCTCCTATTAGTCGTAGCGTGATGATATATAGCCTTCCCCGATAAATGGGCTATCTAACATGGAAAGAATTTTTCAAATCGGTCCAGTACTTTTTGAGTTTATTCGTTACATACAAAAATACAAATATTTCCTCTTTATAATATTAGTGTAGATAAATAATGATATAATACTATGACAATTTGTATGAGTCAACGTATTATCATTTACTAAGATAGAGAAGTTTTGATTACAATTGAGAATTTATTACTAGCTGATAGTCAAAATACTCTAATAAAACGAATGTAACATAACATAACATACCATCGCGGCTGTATTCCTCGAAGGCTAGGTCCTATGTAATAGGAAGCGAGCCTATCAGAACCGGGCACAAATCCAACTCTGAGCTGCAAAGAAAAACAAAGAATTTTATAGAAAAACCCCAATAACACTTTGCTCGACCTGGGAATTGAACTCAGGACAAGAGCAAGACAAAACAAGAGCCTAGCAGTCGTGCTCACGACCATAAGGTTAACGAGAAACTTCGTCAGGTCCTAAATCCTCTTCTTCCAAGCCTTTTCCTAACCATGTTGGGATCGGCTTTCAGTCTAACCGGAATGCGGCCGAATATCAGAATTTTACACGAATCGACTGCCATCAGACCTCCGCTACCCAATTTCTGGGCAATACCGATATTCGAAGTATAGACTGGTGGTCTTTTGGCATTTTGGGCTTCTAACTACCACTCACGATAGTCATAGGTGTGTTCATATGTTCGGTCCCGCCGAAGGCTGCCCGTGCTCTCCGAGGTACGGAAGGTCATTATTGCCAAAAGATAATAATAACAGCACTGACGAAGACTCATGGACCGCCAGCTATTACCTGGGTTCACAATCTGATCCTGGGACTTAATGAAACAACGGGAACATTAAATTAATTAAGATAGCGCAGTACCCCGGGACGTCCCATTGCATATTTTCCTAAGCCCTTACAAACACAAACGTATAGCTTTCAGTAATTGCTTTGTATAGATTAAATGTGTATTTATAAAAGTAAAAACTGACTGACTGATATACATTATCAACTCACAGCTCCAACCACTGAATATATTGGGCTGAAACGAGGTCATCGAAATCGGCCCAAATGATGTACCGAAGGTACACTTATTGGAAAAAATACTCTGTTTTACGCTGGTTAAAACTGTAGTCGTACTTTTTTTAATGTTGACTGGGGGATGAGAAAATAATCTTTTAATTTAAGAAAAATCACGTCATTTTGGCACTCTATTATCTGTTTCGTAATAATTTCATAGTTAACTGTCAGTGTCAGTTTCGGAATGTCAAACGGCAGATTATTATCAGTTTCATAGTGATTTCATGGTAATAACTATCAACTTGACAGCTGTCATGTACCTCTGGTACAAATTTGGGCTGGGTTGTATGGGCTTTTGATGACCTCCTTTGGCACACAAATATTGTGATGCACGACTTACAGGAGAAATGTGGTGGATTTATGAGCCTCGAATTTAGTGATATGTCATCATAATAGGTATAACATCGCGCCTGCATCCCTTGAAGGGCTGGCAGAGGTGTACTTACTCATGTACACTCACAGTTCTCCGGTTGTTTAAACAGCGCAGCATGCTTTAGTCAAGTCAGTCGAGAGTCGAGCCACATATTGCTATTTGCCGAGCACAATACCAAACTCCGAGCTGGTCCTGAGAACTTTGCTTGACCTGGAAATAGAACCCAGGACATCACGCTTAGGACCACTGGGCTACCGAGGCAGTTAAGTGAAATGTAAATACGTAAATATGAGAGAAAAACCATAAGATAAACACATCAAGTAACAAACGTAGTAAATTCTTTCATCAATCTCGGGATTATTAAGACCTCAAAAGTACTGTAATCATTTTCCCCAATCAACTGTACCGTAATGTTACATCGTGTAATATTATTTCTTTAATTCCGTTCGGATCATGTAATCCGCGTCGGTATATTTACGTGGCTCTCGAGGAAATCATAAATGTCAATAATACCCGTAACTGTAGCTTCTGCTTCTTTATCTTTGTGTTATTTCCCTGTTTCTTCATTTATATTACATTCATTTCGCTTATTTATTTATGTTATTTGTGTAATTTTTTTATCATAGCGTACTGAATAATATAACAATAATAACTGCCTCGTCCCAAGTACCTATCTATGGGGGTTGGCTTCGGCTGAATATCAGCATTTTACACGAAATGACTGCCATCAGACCTCCGCAACTTTTGGACAGGACCGATTTTCCAAGGATAGACTGATTGTAAGGCTTTTTGGGCTTCTGACTCGTGTAAAATATGTCCAAAATGGCAAAGCATCGTTTGAAATAAATATTGTCATAGTAATTGTAGAAGTTAAAACAATTTTTTAAGGCGTAAATTCCAATTAAATTATTTGAAAGATAATTTGATACAAATTATGTTCCATTTTTTTATCGGGCAGTTATCGGCTAACCAGAGGTGATGAAACAGGCCCTAGAATTATATCTTATTTTTTTTGTTTTTTATATTTTTATCAAAAAATATAGAGGGGTTTTTACTCTTCTATATTTTTTTTCTATCTTAATCTGCAAAGAATGTATACTAGATGAATACTATAAGAATTTACAAAGCAAATGAAATATATCATAACTTTACTCACAAGTCAGCATTTCTTCTAACTTAGTTAAAGTTAGTGAAGTGGCGATGAAAAGTAAACCAATTTTAATCCCATTCCGTTTTATGACCGACCATACTCTGAAACGGGTCACTGCAAATCACATTCGAGCTTTTGTTTTCCCCATTCAAGCGCTGCGGATTATATTGTTTGAAAAAACAATACATACGTAATTTTGTTTCAGTTATTATAAAAATGAAATTGTAAAATACTATATTTTATTTGTTCAATGAGTTCTGTGGTGTTTGCCACAAAATATTAAAAACAGGTTCGAATATTTATAAACTTTTTCAGCTAACATTTGCCCGCGGTTCCGCCTACGTAAAATTCGGTATATGTAGTTTATCATTCTTCCCGCGGAAACACGAGATCGGGCTAAAACGTATCCTAAGTGCCAAGTCTTTGCAGCGTAAAGGAGTAAACGTTTACATTTATAATATTAGTAGGATTTATTTATCGTATCATTTAAAAGTGCTTATTGTGAGTATGCCAAATATAATAATGTTTGATTGTAGTAAAAACGTTCCATAACCATGTGGCACGCGTTCCAACTACAAGCCGGACTACAATTTTTAACAATTATTAAATGCCGTTTCTCCTGTGCCAGAACCCACAACGAAACAAAAGGAATAAGAAAGAAAGCTAACCACATAGTAAATGAGTTGCCTTTTGTTTATTTTCGTGCATTAAAATAAAACAGATTACCAAACTCGAGACGTTAACAAACAGCATATTAAAATTTATGATTTGTATTCGGCTCGTTTATTTCTCTATTATTCTTTCTTTGTCTTCCCGTTGATCTGAAACAAAACGTCTATTAAAAATTCAGCCCCGGAGCCGGTAAGCGATGCCCCCCATTGTGGGACCGCGCCATTTCTATAGACCTTCAACTCACTGACGGAACAGTATTTTTATCGTCTTCCTAACCCCATTTTGATAAATGATTTCAGTATCTCTGTTTTATGAGTTGATTCGTGGAATAGATTACATTTTAGAACTGAGGCTTTACTTTATATCGTGGGGTTAATTTGTTTTAAATTATTTAGCCAATTGCTACTTCAACGCTATAGAGTGTAATAATTGTTATCCGCTTATAAATAATCCCCGTAGCGTTAGTCAGAAGTATATTGATGCGGGTGATTCGCTGGTAAGTTTTAGGTTTTATTAGAACAATTTACCAGCGAGTAAGTACAAGGGGGTGAGCCTATTTCCACTAACCGGACAAAAATCCGAACCCCGAGCAGAGAAAAACCCAATAACACTGCCCAACCTGGGAATCGAAACCGGTACCTCTAGCGTACCAATCGCGCTTAGGGTCACTAGGCTACCAAAGCGTCGCACTTCATTTAAAAAATAAGAGTACATCCTTCGGATTTAAAAAGCAATGGGTGTCCCAATATTTTTTTTCAATCATTAATTTAGTCAACACGGAAGTCGGAATTTTAGCCAACAAATTAAATCGACCACCTTTTTGCTAACTACTAAAAATTCCGGTCGTGACGTTCAGGGAAAAAGCAATTCTTGGAATCTTCAAATTTGTTTTTTTTATCTTATAAAATGTGTAAATATACATATACATATACCTATAGATAGATAGATAGAATATTCTTTATTGCACACCAAAACCAATGTAAAGAACAATTTAATAAACAATAAATGGTACAATGGGCGGTCTTATCGCTAATAGCGATCTCTTACAGACAACCTTTGGATGGACTTATATGAATAGGAAAAACGATACATATATATTTAAGAAATTTTGTAATATTCGCATTTAGCTGCGGGGTAAAATTGCCATAGGCTGCAAACATGGCCATAAATTTTCCGATAAAAACTTATCACTTATTGTTGAAAAGCCACTTCCATAACAGCACCCAATAACACTAATTTCAAAAGTTCAAAGGCCGTAACATAACACCTTCGGTGATATTCCTATACTGCGATATAACTTCATTCAATATTAGGCCTTAAGGCTAAATGTTAGTTATTTACTATTGGAGTATCACCGAATATATGCCAGTAATGTCATAAAAACTTGAGTGCATACATATAAGATGTCCTTACCCAAATCGCCAATCCAATTGAAAATATGTCGAATCGTCCCGTGCCATCGGCTCATCGCCTCCAATAAAATACCAATACCTGTTAGCGACACGACATGAACACGGAAGCCGTGACGTCACGTAACTAGACGAATTCGATTCGACCCTTGCCTTTACCGTTCGGAATAATTCCCCAGGCATCGACTAAAGCCCTGCCTCCAGTCATCATGTCAAAGGTTTCAGTTAAGTGGGCGTTTGAAAATCGAAATGTAATGTGACGTAGACGTGTTCTGTGAATTAAGAACAAACAGATTCAATCTAGGTCTAGAGAGTTACTTTGAATATATCTGAATATCCTGAATATGGACCATGCTAAGATTACCAGTTATTTTAATGAAGAAAAAAATGTACGTCGCCTTGAGACGTAAATTTAGAGTATAGAGGAAAATTTCGACTTGGCGAGTAGAACTCACGGTGGCCTAATTGGTCATAGCAACTGGTACCAGAAGACGCTGGTTCTAGTCCTGCCCACCAATCCATTTTTCTCCATTAAGGTATAGGATTAGCTAAATAGCAGTCTAGCTCAGTACACTGACAATGAAAGCGTAAAAATTATGCCAAGATATTACCAATGTTAGCTAACGATTTATTTACGCTAATTGACGTTTTTGAGTGCGGCAGTTAGTTGAGTCGAGATCATTATCGAAAGACAAATAAAAAAAAACATTGAAATCAATCAATTAATTCAAAGCACATGAAGGAGTACCTAATGTTTTATTTATAACCTCAAAAAACAACGCTACTGATTCGCGCACTCGAATAGTTACTATAAATACTATAGCTAAAGTACAGAAGTAACTAGAAGAGCACTTTAACTGGGACAGGAATGAAAACTTAAAAGTCCAAGAGATAAAAAATCGAGTCAACATTTTCTTGCTTGGAGGCATGTTACATAACTCTGTAATTCCTCTTGAACTCGTTCCCCAGTTTCTTTTTAGTTCGATGTCAATTCTAAAAACCAATAAACGAGGTTAGCCTTTGAGTTTTAACTGGAAAATTGGAAACTGTGTTTGAAGTCTCTGCCTTCACTGGGCCTATTTTTAACTAACAGACATTCTTATTTCTAATGGCATTAAACACTTCTTATATTTGTAAATTAATTTTTTATTCAATCTAATTATATGTATTATTTATTTTAAACTAGTGACCCGTGCACAGCTTCACCTGCGTGTGCCAGTGGATTTAAAAAATACACACAAATCTTGTCCTGACAATAATATAGGTACACAACAAAAAATAATTATTAAATCTGATGCAGTTGTTCCGAATTTATGCGCGTACAAACATTTCTGCGATTCATTTTTATTACACAGATATGAATATTTTTGTATAATTGATACTAGGCGCGGCTAATCAATAGGCGAACGCTCATTGTAATTATTTCCAACCCCGTCGGTACATACGTTACGAAATAAACCTAGGTACGTCCAAAATTTCAGTTTTTTACACTTCGTAGTTTTTGGCAGTCAGTCAGTCACGCTTTTTAATAATAATAATAATAATAATATATTCTTTATTGTACACCAATTTTCACAAAAAATAAAAAAAACAATACAACATTTCTTAATAATAGTAGGTACAATGGGCGGCCTTATCGCAATTTGCAATCTCTTCCAGGCAACCTTAGGATGGACTCAACTGAACTGAACAAATAATGGGGTTGATGGTGCATATAAATAATAATGACATAAATAAAAACTTTTTATTTATATACTTATATACAAATGACCGAAAGTCACAATAATTAAAGCTATCAGTATGCTATACAGATAATAGTGAAGTACCTACTTATTCATAACAATAGAGTCGCGTACGTAAGAGACCGTCATTAACGAAGCTCCTCCATTCAGCCACGAACATGCGTCACTCGCCCGTACAAAAATGTGGACGAGGTATTTCAAAAAGTTGTAGTTCTATTCATGCTTGTCAGCACGAATAGCGCAGTGGAAAAGTGGTCGGCTTCTGCTACAGTACGCAGGCTCGATTCCTACAATACTTCATAAAATCCTACGTACACTAGAAAACGACCACCGAACACTGTCTAGTGACGAGAATGTGGTTTGTACACTAGACTTCAGTCTAGTGAGGCTCCAAGCACCATTAAGGGAAATTTTCCGCAAACTTGCTTATCAATTAGAAATCTGTATGATTATGTAAAAGTAAACCGTGACCTATCAAGGATAAACAGGATCTTACTAGGCTTGCTGTCCAGTGTTCGCCGGGAAATTTAACTTTCAACACTGTGGAATTCACTCCCCTTTTAATGCTTTAAAAGTAGTGCATCTGGAACGCCAAATAATTAAAACGTCGAGCCTTTACATACAGAGCATAGGACGTGAGGGACGCAAAGTGCTTTCGTGATTTTAGCCGTTCCAAAAACTTTCTGGACAAACATTCAGCTTTTGTTACGCAAAACTATATTCCTCGCTTTGTTGCTATAATACGCGATACCCGATGTGAGTGTGATGGCGAATAAATCTCGTACGCTGCGATTAATACCTCTCTGTTATTCTTTTTGTTACCAACGTCGACGCGTTATTGATTTTCTTCGAAATCCGAAACAAGCAATTATTAGACCCTCGAAGATATAAGTTATTGTTTGAAACTGTAAACATATGGAATAATAAGTACCAATAGCCATCCAGTAGGCGAGCGTGGTGGGCTATACCCTAATTCCTCCATGAGGAAACCCGTGTCCAGCAGCTGTGGTACTGTGGTATAGTTAATGGGTTGATAATAGTGATGATGATGAACATTCTACAGTCTAAATAGTTTCTTAAAGATCACTTTAGATACAAATACCTTAGGAAATTAGTGCTTGTGTGTGGTTTAAACAAACTTACATAAATACTGCGGTGTCAAGAACTAGCTGGTGTCTTTAGACTGCTATTGCCGCTTACCATCAGGCCTCCTATGCCTATTTGTCGTCTTAATACTATATAAAAAAAGACGTGTGACTCACACACACACACACACACACACACCGCTGTACCGGTCGGAGTGGGGGGTGTTAGGTTTTTTTCGTTACGGAATTTCTGGATTCGGTCCCCACGCTCAAGGCCCGCGATAAAAGCTATGCAATAGCTTAAAAAATACTTGTTTTCCTCGAAAAGTTATTTCAGTGAAAAAACTGAGTCCGAATCAACATTACTGTTGGCACAATGACTTTTGAGGGTATCGTTAGTTCCAAGCGAGCTGTTTCTGTAAATCAAACCGAAAAGTTTAACTGAAAACGTGCAACGAACTTTCAGCGACAGATCTGCTCGTGATTAAGTACAATTAGATTTATACTTGAAACGTACTTTATCACAGCACTTTGGATTTCAACAAGAAGGTTTCTACCTAGTTGCAAACTTTGTTCAGTGGCTCGACCATGAGTTTTTCTCACTAGACTCGCTAGCGACGCCGTAAAATATTTGTATGGAAAACCCTCGAAGCGCCTCTAGCGGTTACGTATAGAACTAAAATCTGCTATGAGATTACAGCGTTTCGATGCGTAAAAAACCTATCGAAAGCCATTCGATAGAACTCATGGTTGAGGGGCAGCTACGTAAAGAAGTTATTACTACTTGGGATACCGTTATCAAATACTACTATTACTAGGTAGAGGACCTATAAACCTGTATTCTCATTGTCTCTGTATCACCGTAGGGTTGTCTGGAAGAAAATGCATAATTGGCAAACCGCTTTTATACCAACGTCTATTCTATCTTTACGTAGCTAAATAAAAAAAAAGTAGTTCACAGTATAAAAGTTAAAAGTAAAATCATCGAATTATCACATAAATATGTTGGAGTCAGTTAAGCTAGATGCGGCTTGAATAAAAAGTAAAATAGTTTTATTTTCATAACCTCAGGCAACTATGAAATATCGAATCTAGGTGCCCGATTCTAGTGTGAAGTGACTACCATCAGACTTACTTCCTGAGAACTTAATTCCTGGGCAATACCCGATGTTCGAAGGAAACCTTGGTTGTCAGGCTGTTTGGTCTTGTACCACTAACGATTCTCATGTATACGAATGACAACCGAGATCGAACGCTTTACGTGCTCACCGAGGCACGAATCTCAATTTGTTGCAACACAGCTTAAACTTACAGACCAGTTAAGTACCGGAATAAAAAAGTAACTTTACAGATAATAAAAATTATTTTCAACGGACAAAACAAGCTATCCCTTAAGTCGTCCAACGAACAAAGGAATGTTGCAAATGATCAAACTCATTATCGATCACTCATCGCGAAACTGATCCCATTCCAAATGTCGTGTTTATTTTTAAACGGTATTTCACTGCCTTATTATGTTCTTTGAATGGAACTTAATGAAAACGAATCTTAAATTGGAGTACAAGATATCTTCCGAATATCGCGACAATTCGATTTCTTTTACAAAGTAATACAGTAGTTCATCCGTAACGACCTTTGTAGAATGAGGAAACAGGAATCGACAATACATGAATTAAGGGATAAATTTCCTTTGTAATAAATAGCTACATAAGCGGCGGGTTAACCCTCAGTGATGATCATCTTTAGTAGAGGTATATGAAAACCCATTGACCCTTAAAGGTCAACTTGCCCTAAACGATAAAGGTTGAACTAAGAAGAATAAATAGTTACTGTACTTGAGCGGGTAATGTATACGGGCATAGAGATACCAAGTAAACTTAATAACAACAATTTCGTTCGTAGGATCCAATATTGTGCCCACGGTATATGTAAGTTATATAAATGAAACGGCCTTAACAAAAACAACCTGCCGACACTTTCGGGCGTCCGTCGTCGAGGGTGGCTGAGTGGAAGCCCTCCATTAAGGCTGATAAGACACGCGGCTATCGAGATCTAAACTCAGCATACTGCCGTCTTGGTCCCCCCGTCCTCAGTACCTACCACCGGCTCTTAATGAAAATGTTTTATTTCTTAGTCTGACAAACATGACAGTAGGCGGACAGAAGCCATCGCGCGCCGAGTTAATCTCAAAGGCTGATCTCGGATTTTTACGAAAATAGCTTTTCCCATTAAGAGTAAAAGACACCATGAAGCTTTCAGAGAGTCATAAAAATATTATACCTACGCTTTCTTTTGCACCGACCTTATACTTGTAGCAGACTGACTGAAGTGTTTGTTGATTATTTTGAAACTTTGTAATTAAGAAGGCGAAAACTTTTGTGGTTTTATGTAACCATGATAAAACGTACTTCCCCAAAAAATAGTTGGCAACTCTACTCTGTCATCCTTCCTCGTAAAGTGTCATCCGAATCGCCTGAGCCTAATAAACGTTTTCTACGTTAAAATTCATCATAGGCTAAAATTGGCAGACTGATTTGAAAAAATGCCATTATAAGATAGAAGGTATCGTAAATAGTCGGGATGAAGAGGGAATTGAAACGTGGTGTGCGGCGTCGTCGGGTCGGCGGCGCGGCGCGGCGCAGCGGCGGCCGGTGGCGGGCGCGAGCTAACGGGCGCGTGCGCGGCGCGAGCGGGGCGCGGGGGAGGCGGGGCGCGGCGCAGCCTCCCAGCTGCTGCACTCCGCCGCCGCCCGCCGCCCGCATCGATCCCGCCCGGGCCGCAGCCTCCGGCGAGCCGGGACCCGACGCGCGCGTCCCGAACGCGCGCCGCACGCGACCTCCACGCGTTCCGCACGACGCCCGCACGCCGCGCGCCCGCCGCGCTCGCCAGCCGCACGCCCCAAGGTCCACATACCCCTGCATCTCATCCCGCGCCCACAACAATAACAGTAATCGCCAGTGTTGCAGGTTATAACCGTGGCTTACGTAACGGTGAAGATTTCGTGCGTATTGACAGGTTATGTGTGTTAGTGGCCCTCGTCTAAATTGTCGTGACATTCGCGAAGGTTTCCTCTTGTTATGTATGTGTCACAGTACAGCGCTCGATTTTTATTGTGTTGCGAAGTAACTGTCACGTAAAAGTTGCGGATAAATAAAATTTACTATGATACATTTATCTCAATAAGTTCCTTCTATTCGAGTGAATATTTTAGCTACGAACACTGCTACACACATAGCCTGCAGTCTACGAGAACCGCCGTCGCGCCGTAGTGTTCCTAACTGTTCATATAAATTCCGACTGAAAGTCTAAAGTAATAGAGTCGAAAAATGAATGAAATTAAATAGTCTTCCACAAATAGGCGCATTAAGCGGTTACAAACAGAGCTTTTGAATGCTCCTTCGTTTATTAGTACTATTAATAGTCGGAACTTGGGGATTTGTTAGTGATATAATTAATACAGTCGATTAAAAACCTGTTCTGGCGCATTTTTCTAATTTCAACAGTGAAATTCATGTAAATCAGGATTGTAGCATTTTTTCCCACACGCATTAACATTGGTAATACATAATTATATCAATGTGTACTTCACTGCATCTTCTCACTGTTAATAAATACCCAATTTAATTAAAAATACTGACCGAAAACAAGAAAATTAATAGCAGTTAGCTTTTTATCTTTCATTAAAATTTACGTGCAAATAATGAGGTCATATTTAAACTCTGAGAATTTTAATAATTTTGAATCTAGAACTGAAAACGAAAATTCATTCATAAATTGAAATATTTTATTATAACTTCATTCATTCATTCATCAAGGAATTGATAATTATTATTCTGTTTATTTTCAATAAATTCTAATTCCCGTCGGCAAGAGGCCCTTTTCATACAATTTCAAATACATACAAACGAAATTATTTACTTACATTAAAAGCAACAATGCATTATTTAACACATACACTACCTGAAACTTGCTTCCTTGTTTATATAACAAACGTAAAAAAGTACCGCTAACAACTATGGAAAATTTTGTCACATGCCGGAAAAATCAAATTGTTATTATATTGATACACTTAATTTAAATCACGACTGAACCTATTAAGTACCTATACCAACACTTACTTTGTATGTAAGTACTTTGACCTTTTTCCAACATGTTAATTAGTTGTAACATATTTAATGTGTGATTAGCGCGGTTTAACTAATCTAGTATTGTGATATACGTTGACAGTTCCAGTAACCATCTCGGTATAAACAGCCTGGACGAGTCACGGCGCGGGCGCAACGTGATCATATACCAATTAAACAATCACGTACAAGATAATACTTAAAAGTAAAACTTTACAAACACTCGACATAATATATTAAGAAAATTCCCAGTACGCCAGTACTCGGCTATCAATTTACGTAAATATTAGTTAAATTGTGGTCGTTTTTTAAATATTTTAAAGTAAACATTCGGTTGGCTGTTTGCCAATTTTAGTCATCAATCGCTCATCGTTCATTATCGGTAATAGTCATTTCTGTGGTCCTTGGGTGCGGTCGTATGCAGTCCGTTTAAAACTAGTACTATTACGGTAAAGACAGGTATGAGCAGCGGAGTGGCTGTGTTGTAAATTCGGACGTCTGTGTGTACTGCGCTTAACCATGGCTTCCGAAAAAGAGAAGATGGCGGCAGCCGAGACCAAGTCCCCCTCTAACAAGAGCAACTGCACCTCCCCAGGGAAGAAAGGTGAATATTCCATCATTCTTCCACTATCACACCATCTGTATTAGACAAGATCAGCAAATTTAAATCATTTTCCATTAATGTGTCAAGTACACTGATTTATTTAATTTTACAATATCTTCATTAGTCTGAATACTATTTTATCTTAATTTTACGACAGCGGCACTTAGTGCTTTTTTTTATATGCACTGATATCATTAAAATACCTACCCAATTTCTTAAACTGAAATAATACACAGAAATGTATTATAATGCAGATATCTAATAATTAAATTTATTTGCCATACTACCTACTAAACTAACTTGATTTATGTCAGTCAAGTTAAAGTTGCCAAGAAATGACATATCAGAATCAATTTCCTTCGAAACAATTTGTTTAATTAACGCTTCTACGTATTAAAGGCACAACCTTTAAATGGTATTTATAATAGAAAAGACCCTTGAGATTTATAATTCAAAGGTAACCTTAACCTCTCGCCATCGGTGGCAAGGCGAAGGAAAGACAATACGGAAATAAACTAAGTAGTTGGTACAGTTGACCGGCTTCGCGCCTTGGTGTCGAAGCCCGATCGGCTTAGCGGTGTAGGGCAACGTGATTGCAACTCGAATACTTGTCTATACATAGCTGCAATCATAACGCCTAATCAACCATATCTGTCAAGTAGGGGTGTGATTTTCAAGCGTGTATATTACTTATTCTTTTAAGAAAATGCTGCTATTATCGTCGCTGCACTAGCTGCGCTGCAAATGTAGCAAATCATAACAACAATTCGAAGAAATTATGTGATCTACGCTCAAGCGGCGTCTCCGTAATTGAATGGATGGATGGATATAGTCCTTGTAAATCTTTTATGAAACACGTTACACACAGAAACACAATTTTTTTTTGCTCCAATCACACCCAGATTTCCACGACTTTTTTGATTTGATCGCCAGTCTCGGAGCGTTTAGTCAAGAAACAGTCTCGAGTCTGCTGTATTCCACATGCCATCTCTAGACTTTCAGATGTCCTATAATATTGGAAAGGCATTTTAAATATCTGCCGAATTAATATCTTGAATTTAAGGCGTGGAGGATCTCTATAAATTGAACAGGGCCCCTTGATAGAGAAAGATGATATTAGCATAATCTTTTAAATTCGAATGTGAATACTCAAGATTAAATCTTCAAATCTCTTGTAGGTACTCCCAAAAAATCTTTAGCAATGAACATTTAACATAACCAAAAGTCGTGCTCTCAGCAAATCTTAAAGCCGTCGGCTTCTCTAGCAGTCGACAACTCTCGACGTTGAGAGCAATCTAAAGCATAGTGGAACTCCTTTTTATAATCACCTATCCAATTACTAAATATAATGAGGTCGTTCGATCAATAATAACTCAGCCTTGCGATACTTGTATTAAAAATCTTTTACGTCAAATTTTGGTATAAGATCTTTTAGCTAGCGAGCTGAATTATCTGTTTTAAAATTACATGACATACTTTACCTTACAAATATATAAGAATATCTAGTAGATCTTTTTATTTTCCGTATTATTTCGCTATTACATTAAGGCAGATTTTACTCCATGTTCCATCCATTGTCCATCTGTTGGAAACTTCTTATCTTTTCGGTCTATCGTTGCCACTAGAGTAACTATATCCACTCTAACGATAAGGTTCTTCTCGGGGATAAGGAGCTACTTTCAACTTGCTAATTCTAAGAGCCGCTTCACTGGCTTTGATCCTTTTAGAGCAAATTCCTCTAAGCATTATGTGGTATAGACGAATTCGGGTAGTTATCATGGGCTGTTGAATGCTTGACCTCTTATTTACAGTTGATTGATAATTTCCTCCGACGGCTCTTAACTTGACGGGCTACAGGGAATGGTATGTGTAGCTGATTATGCTAGATATGAAAATGCTAAACAGTGTTCTGAAGACTACACATAAAGTCGTTAGGTGCAGTAGGTACACGGTCTTGAACTCATATCACATAATGATATAACAATACACCAGTTTGAGATCTAAATGCCCGCATTCAAATTGTTTCAGTGCTTAACGATAACCGAAGGGTCTTGTTAATTTTTCACGTCGTTGGGCAATTGTCAAAGTTTATTTTATCTATCGGCGCGTTTATTGTTCCGGGGCGGCGCGGTGGCGGCCCGGCCAACGGTAAAGTTCCTTTGTTTCAACACAAAGCCTCCAATGGATGGCTGTCAGTATTGGACGGTCGTTCATATAGTCAGTTGTTATTTCTAACAACAGTTACGAGTTTTGATGAAGAGGTGTATGGATATAAATTGCCCCATTCCTAATAAAATGGTCTCCCGGGAGAGTACTGTCCGTATCTTCATATTCATATAACTGTTTTGTACATACCGTTTATTTTCCTTTAAATATCTATTAATGGCTAAATGTGTTGCTAAGCACAAATATTTATTTTCAAATAGGTAGGTATTTGTTGAAGTCTAATGAAGGTTTCTTATGAAGAAAGAAATTTGAATTTAGATAGATAGTGGGGGTGTAATGTGGGTTCTAAATGTGGGTGGGAAAAGCTAGTTATTTATAAACTCCAACCCAATAAATACTTGAAAACTGCCAAAGTTATACGCATATAACACTGTTAATCATTTAACTTTTATGTAACACAAATAGCAGTAAACATTCGCCCTGTCATATAAAACCACCAATTACTTTAATTATACATTATAAAATCCCTTCCTAACATTACGTTCATACTCAGGTACCTTAATTACCCTTTAATTGCGAAGCTCCCTCAATAGGCCGCATTTAATATCCGCATTTAGCGATAAATTAGGAAGGTTTTTTATGATAATACGCTTAATTCCAAATTGTGATTCTCACCGTCATCATTAATTTATTTTATGTAATGGAAAATGTGATACCATTAGAGCAATGTTCTCAATGCCGAGAGTCATTTTGATAACTGAAAAATAGGAACTGGACTTTATTCTGCTATCTTCCTGTACTGTACTGTACCGACATCAGTTTTACCGAAAGTAATTCTATTACGTCACGTTTAGATTACTCTGAGATAGCCGGGCCATTCCAAGATAATGGGTTGTGCCAAAAACTCCCAGATAGGCACTATAGTAAGAAAAGGGTTTCTTTTTTAGGATTAGGATTTATATAATATTAAAACCCGTTCATGCTAATCTATTACTTTATCAAATACCTGTTCTGTCGAAAAACCCATTATTTTAAAAAGCCTTGCCGTTCAGGTAAGATTTTTTATCAGAGAACTTCATTTATTTTGCACCTTATCCTTCTTCGGTAGCTGTTCCCTCAAAAGATAAAAACTTTCCGAATCACTACTATCCGGACAGTTTAAAGACGGGCACTTCTTGCTTTCTTAATGTTTGCTGTAAGACCGTCGCAGTTTCAAGCGTAAATTTAGGATGGGTCGCCGAAGTTACAAGCCTCTAAACTTTTTAAATTGAATCTGAATCCTTGCGAAACTTTGGGTCTGTCCTTAGTTACTTGTGTACATAATAAATTCTCCGGCCTTTGCCTATTGCCAATATTTCAAAGTTAAAGGGTAAAATTATGCGACGTACCAAAACTTCTCGAATGTATTTTCAAGTTATTTGGTACTTGAATAGGGCTTGCGGAAACAATTAAAATTTAACAGCTCTCTCTGCATACCAATGGCATTGGTCAGAGGTTTGCTTTAACGAATATCTTCCTAGCATCACGAGCATCATCTGTAATCATTTAAGCGACTTCAAAATCATATGTCCCAAAAATCTGTATTGTGCACAAGCTATGTCCGACGTAACAATTTACGTTTTCATAACACAAAAAAGATGAAAGCTTAATCTTGAACGCATTATTAAGGCGCAGCGCTAAGCACTCAGCGGCAGTAGCAGGTAAAGAGTTAGAAAAGCATTGTTCTTATAGCTAAGGCGACGTGAGCAAGCCGGCCGTGCTCGTTACGGTATAAAAGTGCTCGAGCCCCATTCCGCTCTGCACAGATCTGCATTAGCGCACACTGAACATTTAATCCCAACGCCAGGCACCCGGCACCCGGGTGTTACTAGCAGAACTCGCTTTTATGACTCACTGAGTTTGATATTCCAAATTTTCTATGAGATTAGTTTTTGGGGTCTGACCTAGTTTGAGTGTGATGTTAGTAATACTGTAATAGATGAAACTGACTCATGGCCCTACTGGCCTACCTGCCCTACTACCTAAGTTCCATTCCCAAGTCAAGCAAAATGTTATTGTGATTTTCTATGAAATTCTCAGTAGTAGTTCGGAATTTGAATTTGTGCACGATTAATCGTAACCTAATCGTAACGGAAAATAATTCTTTGGAGAATACAGTGTTGATATAGTAGGTACGTTTTGTGACAGTAATGTTGATGTTTATAATAAGTTAAAATAAAAACGTTAAAATAACTAAACATCGTTACGTTACCTACCAATAAAACCCGGTGGTGTTGGCTTAGTTCAAAAAACATCACTATATTTATCATGCGCAAGAACTAAAATCACGTGAACATGTTGATGTCACCGCGGTTCCGATTCTCTATTGACACACAGATGACACAGAGCTAGTTTAACCGTGTGTTTTTATCAATACAAACACACACCTATGGCCTCGGCCCCCATTTAATAAATTGCACGAGCAAAATAATATTTATCGTTCGCTTGCTTTTTTTATTTTATGTAAATATATACTATGCTATATGAGTAACTAGCGACCCGCCCCGGCTTCGCATTGGTTTGAATTTCTTGTATTTTCTGTACTATAATATATATGTATTATATGTGTATTATATATATTCAATCACTCTATCTATTAAAAAGAACCGCATCAAAATCCGTTGCGTATACATACATAGGGATATAGGGACAGAGAAAGCGACTTTGTTTTATACTATGTAGTGACGAGTAAGTTAACTATAATTAAAGTAGGCACAGAAATAATTTAACACTTTAGTAAGGTAAAGACACCTAATTTCGAGGAGTATTGACGTTGGTACATTCCGAGGTACTTATTTAGAAAACCGGCGTTTTTTCAAGTAATTTACAACCTCATTTTTTTAATTGCCAAACTTTTAGTATAATTCAAGATAAAATAAAAAAACACGTCTTCCGATAACAAATATTAATCCTATATGCTTAATTTTTTAATGTCCGAATAACAACTAGAATTTTTGACAAAAAACCTGGGAATTGGGTGCCTTTACCAAATTTCTTCAGTTTAAAAGCTAAGAGTTATATCGAACCTAAATGCTCTTTACTTTGTGACAACCAGGCCTAAGAGCGGAATTTGAGCTGTAGTTTGCGCTGAAAGCAGTGAGCGAGACAAAATAAACTGCTTTATTAGCCTATTGGCTCTAAACGCGACTGCTATGCTGTCCTGTAATCGATTCCCAGCTCGAGCAAATTGTGATTGGGTTTTTCTGTGAAATTCTTAATAACAGCTCGGAGTTTCTACTTGTAAGGTCTAACTCTACTCTCTACTAACAAGGTCACAATGAACAACTGTACAGGTACATCTTTGCCTAATCCTTCGGGGAATTCAGGCTTGATTGTATGTTATACCAACTAACATAATATCGGTGAGAAAACCCTCATCGAGTTTTCAAAGTAAATCTGCCTGAAGCGATGAAAGAAGATTACGCGCTTAAAGCTTTTCGGTTCAACGTCGAATTGGTTTTAAATTCATCTATCTTATATGTAAATTTAGAGACAGATATGAAAATATTACCTCTCAATTCACATGCATCGATTTTGAAATTGTAGGATGAGTTCGCTTAGTATTTTTATAATAGAACAAATAGCTAGATACATGCTTCTGAATACTCTTACAGTGAAATCAGTATATTTTGATGAAATTATAAGTCATATAAGTGGTTTGAAAGCCTATTACTGTGAATCTCTGTCCCTAATAATATTATAAATGCGAAAATAACTTTGTATTTCTGTCTTCCGCGCTTTGACAGCTAAACCGCTTAACCGATTAAAATGAAATTTAGTACAGAGATAGTTTAGACCTTGAAGAAGGGAATAGGCTACCTATAATCGATAAAATTAAAACGTTGTTAATTAAAACTTTGTGTTTAGGAACTTAATAAGGAATAAATAAACATTTGTTGAATTGGGGATGAAAGTTCTTGTGGAACAAAGTAACTATGCCACGCGAACAAAGTCGCGGGTAAGAGCTAGTCAGAATTCTAAAGTGAAAAGGTGACTGACTGATCTATCAATTAACGCACAGCTAAACCACTGAACAGGTTGGGTTGAGGCACACATATAGGTATTATGACATAGCCACCCGCTAAGGGGCAAAATTGCGATATCCTTATATTGGGAAATTGCCGAAGGATTGGGAAAAAATTTTTGAACGCGAGAAAGACTATGGGGAATAGCTAGTATACTATATACTGTTGTACGCAATTTTGCCCCTTATTCTCACAGGGTTCTAAAGATACATATCAGTACCTGTTACGAGTAGACAAACAAATATACAAGCGTCTGAGGTAACTGCTGTAATAATTCTAGTAATTTAGGCAATTTACAAGACAAGGGCAATATTGCGTGAAGTCTTGTATGCCCCGTTATGGCCATAATTATGCAAATCTGCCCGACACGATTATTAGCCCCTTTGAGGGCAACCTCTAAATTAATTTCAGTTTAAACTACTAATGGCTTTGGCTCAGTGTACTAAAATGGACATTTACACTTAATACATTGTATCAAGCATAAAACATACTATCACTCTCGAGCTGTTCCTAAGATTTATAGAAAGAAAAACCTATTACACTTGGCCTGGAAATCGAACCCAATGACAATAATCTAATCGATTATTAATTTACTACTTCAATTTGATTTGATAAAGAAAATGTTATCAAGATTATCGTTAAACATATAAAGTTCTCGCCAAACTTATTGTCCGGGTTGAAGTTAGCACCAGCTAACTTTAACCCGGCCGCAAAAATCGGAGAAACAAAAATATTAGATTGTAATAAATAAAAACGAAAGCTCAAGTCGTAGGCTGTCGTTTTAAGTCATCTAGTCCAATATTATTCTCGACGGCCTTCCAATATTTTTTTTTACGGCTGGATTAGCTTACATTACTTACATTAGCTTACTAGTAAGCTCGTGCCAACTTCAACCTGGACAATAAGTTTGCCGAGAACTGTACCACGGGATAAAACATCACAGTAAATTTCTTTTGTACAGCAACCACTTAGTTAAGTAACACAAACACTTACGAAAGCACTCAGCTCCTGACGACCTTAAGTCGAGATTACAAGTCCTGAAATAATGACCTCAAATACTTCCTGAGCCGGAAAGTTTTTTATAAGGGATAATGATGTGTGGTTGCTTTGCCTCCCTAACTGATATTTAGCCGACTTCAAAAAAGGAGGAGTACTTGAGAGGCAATCTTCCGTCTCCATCATCACGTCAATGTTAGGAGTCCATTATGCTATAGCATGAAATTAAATCCAATAAGCTCTAATACGAGGTAGCTGCTGTAAACCGTTGAGGGTTTTCTTCTACTGTCTTCCGTCTCCACCATCAGGTCAACTCTAGGTGTCCATTATGTTGTAGGGTCTACGACATAATGGACACCAATGGTGGAATTACATATATGTTCAACTTCACCACATTCGGTCCACAAGTGAAAATTTTAAAATTCAGAAACCAAACATCCCCTATTTTACTACCCTTAGGGATGGATTTTATCTTTCAAATTTAAATGAGATCACCTCGGAGGCTTACACTTCAAAACAAAAAAAATATTTCAAAATCGTGCCACAATTGACGGAGCAATCGGCTAACGTCCATAAAAAAACATACACACAGACGATAATATAGAACCTCCTCCGGGTTTTCGCCGGCTAAAAACTCGAATCCACCTATATTATAAATATGTTTTATATTATACAATAAAGGAAAATATAAATAGACATCTACATCAACAGCTTTTTTTTCTCGTTTGATCCCACGTAAAAAGGTAGCTATTATAATAGGTTTTTGTATAACAATAAAAAAACACTTCCGTATTGTGTAAAAGAATTTCCATAAAAAAATCCCGAGTATTTTTCACCTCTTATCCCGAAACATCGAAAAGTATTGGGAACATAATGGGAACTTTTAAGATTTCAACGTTAACACAAAAGCTTTTGTTTGCGTTTCACTGTGATCACTTTCAAGATAAGTTTCTTTGCTGATCAATCTGCACAGTTTAGATGTGCTTGCCGCGGTCAGTCTATGGATAGGTGACCGTTAGCAGGTCGAGACGCCTCCAAGTTTTAGACAATGCCGATTGTCATACTAATACGTATGACAATGAGTAATTATTAATCAGAAGCCCGAAACGCCTGACAACCAGTGTATTCTTAGGATATTTGGTGTTACCTAGATTGAGCGGTGAAGCTCTAAGAGCATAGTGATTGCTATGGTATAAAATACTGAGGTTCGACTACTATTGGACCCCAACATAGTTGGAAAAACGCTAAGAGGATGATCATACCATCACGCCCATATTCCTCGAAGGGGTAGGCAGAAGAGTACTAATGTTCACCGACATTTCGCCGGTACGTTAAGGTCCCATGTAATAGGGGGCGAGCCTATTGCAAAAACATGATGAGTTTAAAAAATAAAACAATTAGCTTTAGTTACGTCCTTTTAATGAATAACAATTAAATAAAAATAATATCAATATAACGCGATAAAATCCGTAAAAAGTAGTTTTATTTCAATAACAATTATTTTAATATTACGAAAAGTACTTTGTGCCCAAGTCTTTTCTGGCTTCTTCTATGATTAAATCTTAGAAAACATTATCTTAATCACTTAATCGTATCGCGTATTATAAACTGAATTAATTTTACATTGAATGAAAGTTATGTAGAAACTTTGAAATGCTATACGCAATTAAGTTGACTTAATTGTCCCCAGTTCAACGTCGTAAGGGTTTATTAGAATTGAATCAAAACTTTAATGTTAACTGTGCTGTGGGTTCATTGGTTCACTCACACATTCATTGGTAAGTAGTTCCATTCATCTAAAAATCATTATCTAGGTTTTAAATAAAATATATTTTTTGACCATTTCAACAATGATGTTAATATGGTTTGGACATGTCGATAAAATGGATGAACGGAGATTGACTATTTATAAGGTAAATGTCAATGGAAACGCCGGGGGGGGGGGGGTTATACCGACCTTATTGGTGAAATCCTTCAATAAGGTCATAAGGTCAGGTGCGTAGTACTCACAACCGGCGCGTGTGTATGACGAGATGTATTTGAACGTGGAGGAAGCTAAAGAAGTATGTAAGTATCCTAGTTAGAGCCATGTGGGAGAAAGACTATAAATACAGCTCTTCTGATGGTGTGGGGGATGAAAAGGAGTCGAACTAGGATGTCTGGCCAGAATACAGCCAGTCCGTTGCGCAAACTGAAACTATCGCTATTATCATTCTGTCTCTTAAGATACAGGTTACCCTAGTTTAAGAGGTAGGAGTTCCAATTATTGTGTACAGATTTAACAGCATTCCTTATAAGTACTTATGTAAAGTACTCATCTACCAACCTATGTGCAATACATACTACAACCATTTGTAAACCAGCAATCTGTATTTTTTGAGTAAATAAATTATTATTATTATTATTATCAGTATAATAGCGGTAGTTTCAGTTAGATGCGTGATAATAAAATTATATATATATATGCAGGAAAATCCGTAAAAACTCATAAAATAAATACATTCCGCTATCGTGGTCGTTTCACTTATAAAGATGAAAAGCGTCAAAAAATCAGCAATCGATATAATTAGATGTCTCTCGGACGTTGCTTTGAAAGAATCGTATCTAATTTATTTTGCTTTGCTGATTTTATGTCCAGTCTTAAAAGTAAATAAAAATAAGCAAAGATTTATATTATAATGTACTGCCATGACTAAAGTTATATTCAGTAATAATTCTAAGTGATACAATGTTTTAAATCAATGTTTAACATCAATAGACTCCCGATGTTATAATATTAGACAAATGCCGACGCCATCACTGATCTTCTCAGTTTAAACTGAGCTAAATGCACAAAATGTTGCCACGTCACCATTTATATAAATATTCCTGGAGCACCATCTAGTCCCAAACTAAGCAGAGCTCGTACTATGGGTACTAGACAATTGATACTTATATACTTTTTTTTTGTAAATACATACTTATAATACATAAGAAACACCCAGACAAACACAAACACTTAAGTTCATCACAATAAATGTTAGTGTCCAGTGGGAATCGAACCCACAACCTCGTGATCAGCAGTCCGGTACTCGAACCACTAGACCACAGACGTCGTCAACTTATCAACAATATTATCACAATATTATCACTTTCCATACAATTTATACTTGCAACGTTTTACGACCTGCGTCAGATATAATAACGTTCTAGCATTTCTGGCACGAGTTGCCTACTTCATCAGAAAATCACTAAACGTCTGGACGCATTCTCATTAGTATAGGTACTAGCTACGTATCAGCAAATGAGTTCGATAAAACTAGTCGATCTATTCTTCTATCATGGACCATATAATTTCAGTCGAAAAGAAAATTAGGGCACGGTTGATGGTCGAACGCCATTTGGATGTGAGCCAACCAGTAGGTATTACAGTGGATTTGGGGACAAATCCGTTGGAAACCAAAACCTTAATCCAACCAAGTAAAAAGTTCACCGAACGACGCTCGAAACTGATTTATAGGGTTTAAACTAATCAGTTGCAGGGCCGGAGTGCGGTTTGTGGTAACGTGTCCAATTTATCAGAGCTAGTCGACTTCTAAGCTGCTAGTCGCCTATTCAAGCAAAAAAGCGTCGCTCCGATTACAATTTCAAATGGAGCCCCAGATCCGAAGAGAACTCTTAGAAAAAATATTGAATTGGAAGCGCCGCTATGTATTTATTCAGACTTATAAACTAAAGTCACATGAATTGAGCTTATTCAGCCAAATGTAGGTTAATGATTGATAATGCATGAATATCAATTGCTCAGCTGTCTCGTTGCTGATAAACGAGTCTTTTATTTAAAAGGTTTAGCGACACTTATTAAACTAAAAGCCCTCTTCAACGCAGGAGCTTTTCACAGTTGAAAGAGGAGACTTTTCCCTTAAGTTTATAAGCGTTTTACCAACTACTTATATAATAAACTTGCAAATTAATGCACATAAGTATGAGATAAACATTTAAATGGCCTCAGTCGACTTACGGACAATTTGTAAAAGAAAGCAAAATAAAGATATACACTATTAGAATTTTAAATGTAAGTCTCGTACCAACCTTACGATGCAAATCCAGAGTCCACAGTGGTTCGGGGAGTGGGGACGAAGCCTACGTCTATTAATTATTGCAGACGAACAATTTACATTTATCCTGTACATTGTACAATTAAAATAAAGTTGAAGAAACAAAAGAAAAATAGAACAGAAAAGTCTTTGTTCAAGTTCTTTTGTATGGAGGCTATATTACGAAGTACTTGTTGGGACATTTAGCTTAACTTGATGTGCTAAGTAGTCCGTTGTGACCTATTTGCCGAATAAATTACTGGAATACCCATTACCTTTTAGAAATATGGAAATAGGTATAATATTAACTGCGATTCCGCTTGGTCTTGAATTTAAATCTGATATTAATGTTGAGTATCTTTCTAAATTAAAAATTTACCAGCATTAATTGATTATTTGTAGATTATATCCAGCACATGGTTTCGACACAAGACTCATTACAAATTTATATAACCCAAAGGTGTGCCCAACGGTAAAAATTGTGCCCATCAAAAGGCACAAAACATCAAGAACTGTGCTCTAGTGACCAAAATTTCAAACAATACGTACTTAGTTGTCCTCGGTGGTGGGTAAAAGAAACTTTACGAGTAGGTACTCAGACTGTCGGGACACTGCGCTGTGTACTACACACTCGCAAGTTTGCGGGATCGCTCCACTTAACGTCAGTGCCAACAGCTGTCTTCTAACTTTAACGGTTATAGGCACACTGGACCGGCAAACTCGAGTGTCGCATATTCAAAGAAACAAAAGAATATATCTAATTCTTAGATTCAGTAAATATTAATATATTCATGACCTTTTTTGTGCCAAGGAGTGCGTAGAGCAGTTTATTTCTTTCTTTATTCTGTCAAGATTTTTTATGGCACGATCATGACACGGGTTCGATAGTATTTATTTTTAAAATTGGTCCAGTTGAGTTTATTCATTGCAAAGACAAAAACTACAATTAACATTATGGTATTATATCTTTGACTGCCTCGTTGGTCTAGTGGTCCCGGGGTCGAGCAAAGTGTTGTAGAGTTTTCTGTGAAATTACTTAAATTATTAAACAGTAGCAGCTCGGAGTTTGGATTTGTACCCGATTGATGGCGATAGGCTCGCCCCCTATTACATAGGACCTAAAAACATACCGGCGGAATGTGGGTGTACATTAGTACGCCTCTGCCTACCCCTTCGGGGAATATAGGCGTGATATTATGATGTGATATGCATATGTGGTATTTGGTATTCTATCTTTTGTATTGGCAGTCTACAGTTTATTTAGTAATTAAGACCAAACCCTAATTTAAAATAATTAATTGATCTAGTTTCGTTATCTTAAGTAGTCATTGAAGTCGTAACATCTATTTAGAAACGTTCTTAAAAGTACTAGTAGGGTTTAATTGTTAAAGTTGATAATAAAAGGACACTCTGCCGTACTCTAGAAACTTTTCTAATTTCTTTCCGATGGAAATTCACCAAGTATAACCATCTCACCATCAACGTCCGGTTTTGGGTTTCCAGAAAACGTATTAAACTTGTCTACTTAAGAATATGGATATTTTGTCACGAAAGGAGGTTTCATAACTTAGGTCTCTCGCTCATACCATCATATTTTTGATACTGTTATTTTAATGTAACGAGTTTTTTACTCTAAGAGACTAATTCATTTTGGTGAGATGGTTTAAAATCACAACTTACTTACGTTGTTGAAGTTATTTCAAGGTCCTAAAAACCTTTTTTTTGCTACCCTTATTATGTGCTGACCAATAATATTTATTTTTTAAACTCCACCAGGACTAAAATAATGAAACCAGTATCTTGGTTTATTTAAATGAAAGTATGGTAAAGAGTGTAACAAATAGCCCCTTTTCAATTGCGAAAATGAATTCTTAATGATATACATTTACCAACGGCATGTGATGAAGTGACGTCATTTTCAAAAGTAAATTCAGTTGATTAGCCTCTCTCAGAGAGCGAGCTTTTGAAACAACTTTTGCTCTTAACGTAATAGCAACTCCGAAAGAATTAATAACTTTGCTATTTTCACTTTACTGGCGCTAAGCAGTTTTTCGCTTAATCAATGAAGGCGGAAAACTTGTCTATGGTACACATAAACTATTAGTACGCTTATATAGCTGCTTTTTATATATAACAATGTAATTAATGTTACAAAATTAATGATATTATAATTAATGTTACAAAATTAATTATAGGTATTATGATTAATAAATTTAATATGAATTGCTAAGTTCCGGATCTCCTTAGCTATTTATATTTGGAACTCCTTATTGCTTCATATTATTCGAATTCCTCTAAATATGAATGAATGATGAATTTTAGAGGAATTGCTTATGATACCATCAGGATAAATAAGATTAGGGTAATGTCTATAATTAGTAAATATATGTAAGCGTGTGTTGGTAAAATCTCGCTCCTCTTATATTACGTGGAGATCCATCACGGCCGCGAGGCGTTAATTAATTAATATAATTTATAGTCGGCACGTAATCGCCTCCACACACCTACCTAAGTCGTATTACCTAGCTAAATAAATACAGTAGGTATTCTCATATACCATTCAAGTACTTGTTTCTTAAAAGGTTTCTTGTTCTGAATAAATTTATTTTAACTCTTATTACAATAAAAAGTACAGTTTGCTGAACGTTTAAAATATTGATTCCGAGGTCAAGAAAAGTGTTATTGAGGGTTATGCGGACTCTCATCCGCATTTGTGTCCGCTTAATAGAAATAGGCACACACCCAATTAAAAAGAACCCAAACATATACCAGCGAACAAGGAATATAGGCTTAATGTTGTATATCAAGAAGAATCGATTTACTGTGTAATTAATTAAAGCTTTAATAGAAATTGATCCCCTCCAAACTATGCGAACAGACGCGTTAAACTTGGTACCATCACTCACACAAGTAAGTAGGTACGTGGAACGATAACTTAGTCTTAAACAATACAATCAACTACCGACTTAATGGAAGGAATTTCTGTTAGAGGTACGAGTACGTAGGCAATTAGCTGTCTCAAACTTTGCCCACTTCCAAACCGAGTTGGCGGTGGAATACATAAGTATTGTGTACTTATTGTGTAACGCAGACGAGACTCGTTTCGGAATAATAACTTAAATAAGTTGTTATGTAATCAGCCTTACGTTACACCCAACTTATGTAACTAATTTGGTTTAATAGTTTATGAATGATTTTATTATTGTAGTTATCAGTTTTTTCAAACTATATTATTTTTACTTTTTACCACCTAACAACTTACATTGTGGAATGCAATAAATATTGAGTATTGAGTATTGGGTTGATTCCTAGTCTAGGTATATACGGCTGAATATTGGCATTTGAAACAAAGCGACTGCCGTGAGACCCCTGCAACCCAATTTTTGAGCAATACCGATATCTTAACGATAGACTGGTCGTCAGGCTTTTCGAGGTTCTGAACACCAGTAACAAATAGAAATAGTATGCTTACTAAATCTTCTGTTTAATTAGCTCAAATTGGAAACTATAGGAAAAGCTAGAAATATTCGGCAAGCTTCGAGCCTTTTTCGGGGTGTTTTCGCAATTTTTCTTACAAACATAATATACCTAAAAACACTCCTTTCATCCCACCTTCGTCATTTTATATTACGATGAAAGTAGATGGTGTAACATTACATTCATGTTAAACAGGAATACAAGGATAAGATGGCAATAAAATAAGAAAATGTCACGATCTGAGCGTCAAATAAAACCTATGTGGATACTGCCGCCGTGGATGAGGTGGGTGACGACGGCGGCGCGTGAGCAAATACCACGAGGTCTTTAGAGAGGCTTCGTAAACGTAATATCGATAAAACGCGTTACATATGCGTGAAATTCGCTTGTATCTTTTAATGCAGCACTGTTGATTAAATCGTATTAAAACCTTGGTAAACGTTCCAAAAAAGTAACTGTCATTCTCACTTAGGTACGTGTTTATTTCTAAATAAAGAAAATAAATCTTGATTTATCAAATGTCACAACCTCAGTCATCATATAGATTTAATCTTATAACCTTGTTATATGAATATTTACTTAGTTGAAAACTTTATGTAATAAAGTAATCCAGACCACATTTCCAATTACTTAAATCTCGTAAATAGTAATTACTTAAATTAAATTTCTCCGAAGACAAATCTCATAGCGAATATAACATTATAATCAAAACTTGTTGTACCTAAGCGAAATTAACATTTCCCTCGACACGTCACCGCCTTTTCACCAAGAAATTTGAAATTGGGTCTATATGCTTAAATATTATTATAATTTATTAGTAATATTCCGGATCTAGCTAGTTGAATACACTGAAGTCAAGAGATTTGACAGTAATGGCTTGATACTTTGTACTTGGTCCTCTCACACACATTCTTTAGCATTTATAAAATAACGTACCATCACGCTTGTATTCCCCAAAGGGTAAGGCAGATGTGTACTAATGTACACCCAGAGTTCGCCGGTACGTTTAAGTACGTACGTTTGGTGACTACTACTAATTATTGGCACGTCTACTACGTGTCGAACCCAGGACCTCTAGCGTAGCAGGCGCCCTTGTTACCACTAAACCAACGAGGCACGCATTTAAACATTCCTCCATAGAAAATTAAAAGTAACACCTTACCTGTCATCTTTTTGAATATAGAATACATTACTAACTATACGTCAACTGTACCAATAAATAAAAAATATGTGTACGTTATTATTTACCAAAAACTGCTATTTATACGATACCTAAGAAGTTTTGCTGGTCTGTATCTGTCTAAAACTTTGTCTTGAATAGGCTCCGAAACAGTTTTCAATGAAAATTTCAGGGATTAATACAGACATTTTCGTGTCGGTATATGCCATTTCACATCTCGATATCTTGCAAGTTTCAGAAGATACGGATAAAGAATAATTACCTATATAAACTCAGGTAACACCACGTGACATAGCTAGTATGTAATAAATACGAGAAAGTTACACCAAAGCAATATTCACGGGCACAGTTAGCGTCAAGCTGTCGTCTTGTGCTGAAACTTCCCCGGTTTAGCGACGATGTCAGCGTGTGGTCATTTGTTAACAACACACGCCTTATGCCCGTCGCACTAACTAGCAAGGACATTTCTAATTAAAACTTGCGCCTAGTCAAACCAACCGGCGAACGTCGAGCAAGTTTTTTTTACTTTCACTAACTACGAAGCTTTAATTTATCAGGGTTTTATTTATTCGGTGAAAAACGAAGTATAGGTATAAATACACACATATTTTTAGCCCTGTCTCCCATTGGGGTAATATAGTGCTACAGACAGTATAGTGAGGTCAGTTTCATTACTAAAAACTGGTCACAGTCACGTTCACAGACGCGCCATAAAGCATTCAAAATTTATTCACAGTCTCCTAAAGTTTGTATAAGCGAAACGTTTCAATTTTACGCAATAAATTAATACAGCGAGGACACAGGGTACCCAAAACTTTTCTATATAAATAAAGATAAAGCTTAGCTAACCTCATACCACACTGGCTTACGCCGTCACAGAGCGTCGTCCGAAAGTTGTCAGTACCTACACGACTAGAATGAAAATTTCAAAATGTTCGGGATTTAAGAGTGCGGAGTGTGGACAGGCGACAACCCCAAGTTCGTGCGACACACTTAAACGAACTGGACGAGTCGACGATGCGGGATTTCAACCGCAATGAGACAAACAGTAGACCTCAGTTGGAAGGTTTTAATCCTACTGTGGAATTAAATACTTTACTACAATACGCTTAAAGTAACATTGTTGATTAATTGTTTTTGAAATAAGCCCGTGTTCTGTTGAAACTAGTTTCAGCTTTTACCAAATCCATTTAGATAGATATGATAAATTAGATTAAGCCTAGTTGCGAAAGTTAAATTTAATTAATAGTTTGCTATGGTTCTCTTGGCAATCAGTTCATAGTCCCCTTTTATTCTGCAGATTATTTTATATGGTAATATAAATAAATGACCATCCTCAAAAAATGAAATCTCAGTCTTTGCCAACTTCAGGACGTACTTTCCACTTTAGGTTATTACTTTTAAAGTGTTTACTGGTAATGTTATAAATTAAATATCTCATAAGTTATTACGTTTTTTTGCTTGCAACGCTTGCTTGTTTGTTTTGGCTAGCATATTTATATGATTTTGGACATAGCAATTATCGGGTTCATCTTTACTAAGAAATTGTTACAAGCTGGTTTAAGGGTCGATTATAACCTAGACCAATTTATTAGCAACTGATAGGGAACAAAATATTGTAGGAAAAGGTAACAACAAAAGCTTACAAATCAAATCCCTAAGTCTATGATTAATCAAAATTAATCATTTCAATCTGAATATTTTTACTACTACTAAGCAGTAATAACATCAAAGTTATTCCAAATATTTGACATAATACATTAACTTAATACAAATGTGACATTAGATATTGTTTATATTGACACCACCGTCATAAATTTGATTTATCGGATAACACAGTGAAAATATGAATCGCTCGACAACCGTATCGTTACTGAGACAAAACTATCCCTTCTGGCGACCCGCCAAAACGTTAGCCCGGCCGAATTGTCATCAATAAAAGTTATCATTCTGCCCGCCGCGACCGAATACCCCAAAAAACCCACATCTGTGTTTCGAACTTTTGTTCAACGTTGACAAATTTGGTAGCAAAACATTTTTATTAGATACATTATTCTCTCAACCGACTTTCAGGACGTATAAAAAGTATCATACTATGATTCAACAAATATATAATTCTCTAGCGCAGGAAACGTGGCTCGGCGACAATGCGCTTCCCTCCGGAAATACACCGCTTATTTATATTGCTATCTATATAGTTTGAACACTTCAGAGAAAAAAGCAATCCCGCCATTGTTTATCATCTATTTCTTTTCTGTTGGACCAGGCCTTTCTTTCCGTATTGCTGTTTGACTTCGACTCTGTTCTGATAATATTTTGCTGTTTATTGAATTTTTTCAGTTCCATTCCAGCAAGTCGTATTTTAATTTTAACAACTAGAGGAAAAGGAGGTTATTCTCAAAAGTGCGATGGAAAATATAAAAACGGATGAACAAGACGGTCCAACTAAATGAAATCTTAGTATTCCAATGAGAGCTGATGGACACGCCTAAACGACTTCGGCGACTATCTTGCGCGCCACCACTCATCCGTTTGTTCTGAGACTTAGTCCCCAGCCTCCCCCTCATTTTGTGGGTCGGGCATCAATAAAGCTTATCGTTGGTAGTCTGTTCGCGACATCTCGTGTACACAACGAGCCTCCTAGCCGTGTGGGCACCATAAAGAAAATATTGCAAATTGAATTATTTTTTTACTCTGGCACACAATTTATGATATCTACGGTTTTATGTGAGGCGCAGAGGCACGTATGTGCTAGGATTAAAGTGCTGCCTTAAACAGTTGGCTCGGCATCGTTAAAATTTGACGTCTCTCGTAGGGGCTGTGCTATATTAAGCCGTAGTGTAATGTGGAGCCGGTAATATTTTATCTTGCTGTCAGAATTATACATGGCTGCTTTTACGTATTTGAGATCAAATTCACAGCCAAACCTTAGTCATAAATATGTCATATTATTTTAGGGGCCTGAGGGACCCATTAGTAGGAAGTAAAGATCCCTCAGGCTTCTAAAATAATATGAACGCGGATATACAACACCAACCGACCCTTCGCACTGTTATCATTGCAAATAGGTAATTTAACATTACGTTAGTATCGTTATTTCAAAAACATCCGTAAAGTATTTATTATTTTACTGACCTTTTTAAATAACGTTACAGTTTCTTGGTTATAAAGGCGTGTTCGTACATCTTTCCCGGTCATTATTTCGTAAACGATTAAGGTAACCGCACCCGACCTCGCGAGTCATAACGCTCGCGTTGCCCGGGGCCGTCGATTTTCTGATCTCACGCTTCCAGAGGCAATGATGGCACATTTATAAAAATTGGCACGATCGACAAACTTCGTAACTAGATAGAGGAAGGTCTGGATTTTATAGGTTTAGTTCAGATAAATTGCTGTATACTATGTGATAGGTATAGGTACTGGTATATAAAGAAAGTATTATACTATTTTCTTGGTATCATGTTCATGTGTGGTGACAAGCATTAGCTTACTATTAAGCAAATAACTGGGCAGATTGATAGCAAGGTTTATGGCCTATTTCACCACTTCCTGATAAGTTACCGCTACCTATCCGGTTATTTATCTGGTAGTTAGAGGCTATCCAGAGGTGGTGAAACAGGCTCTTACTGTTTAACTAGTTTAAATTAAATATCGACACCATACGACCCGAAATTTTGTAACACATGACAGAGATCCTATGATTTGTAACAGATGTAGGTAACTACTTCATTTTTATAATAAAAGTAATTACCGTGTACATTTATTTAATTACTGGACAGCGCAAATAAACTAAAATACTGAAACAAAAGAAGACTTTGTTCATTGATAGATTGTCACTGAGCATTCATTAAACAAGCTTTTGTGTTGAGAAATCTGATTAAAAATTAATCAGAACAGTATCGAACCTTCCCGCGCGAGTGAATACGAAAATAATCCGACACTGATGTTCTGTCTGTTCAATTAATTGAATGCCACATCGAGCGATCACATTGGTTTAAATATTAATTGGATTGTGAGGCTTAGTTCGGACAAATGTTTTGTGGGATTCGGATGAGTGATGGTTTTACTTTAGGTATGTGCCATTAGTCATGCGGAATGTATGTGGCTGGAATATTACACGGGGAGAGTGAAGATGGTTTGGCTAACAGTTTGAATATTACAGTACAATTTTACAGAATCTGCGACAAATCTTAGAGGTACATCTCAAGGTGCCCGTGTTGTGTTCGATTGCCAAATCGGGGATAGTATTGTTGAATTTAGTAATAAAGTTTTTAACAGCCACCCGAAGCTCATAAGCTCGTTCATTCAATGATTAAAAGCATACCGGCGAACCACCGATGTAATGATACTTATACCTCTGTCTTATATTTATGTGAATACAGGTTGATATATTGATATATGATACTTAGGTTTAAAAATTTCGTCGGCGTCCTCGGAATCCTAGTCCTTTGAACTGTTCCCTACAATTATAAATATAGCAACGAATAGTTGTCAGTTAAGTTATCTAACATCCCACCCTTCTGCCCACGACTGAGTAGAAATAGGTTTAGTGAAAAGACCCGCATTTCTATGAAATACGGGTCACGAAGTTTGTTTTTTCATCTCCCACGATATTACGCTGGCTCCGAGCCAATAATGTAATTATCGCCCGACGGCTTAGTTACAATTTTATCTATCAGCTGGATATTGTGCATCGTTATGTAAGTACTTAGACTTTTCGTATACGCTCTTACATCTAGTGAAAAATAGATAGATAGTCTTTACTTTAGCTCCAAAAAGATAGCAAGAAAATCATTTTACGAGTATCTACAACTCATTTTTTTGTTGTAAATTGGTTATTTTTGAATCTAGAATACATCGGTCCCTATATGTATACCGACACACGACACATTGTGCCAAAATAATGTTGGCACAAAGTTTCGTCACAATTTGAAAAAATATGACTTATGGTGCATAGGTTTCTGACTGCTATTTTTATCTTGGGCGAAAAGTGAGCAAAGAGTAAAGGTTTTCTATGTCATTTTTAGTTGCAGCTCGGAGTTTCGATCTCAAAAGGTTTTATGTTCTTATTAAATGGGACCTAAAACGTACCAGATAACCGTGGGTGGTTCACAGTACACCCCTCTAATAATTACAAGCGTAATGATATGTGTTTATCGTACGAGACGCCAAATATGTACCCCGATATGTATACCCGTAGACAGGGCTTAATGTGTCTCACTTACATCTATTATTCACAGACAACAAGTCCATCGCCGCCCACCAGATAAACAAAGAAACAGCGTTACATAACATAGTGAACAATAGTGTTTAAAAGTGTTTACGCACACAAAGCCTTAATGGCGGCGTTGTAATGAAATCCTGGCGAATCGCATCAATTATTAATGCCCTCTAATTCGGTACTACCGCAGATTTATTTATAAAAAATTAAATAAATATTGAGCTTATGATAAATCAAATGTGTGTCCCTGTCCAAATAATATTTGTTTCACCGTAAAATTTCGCGTTATTGCTTTTGATTATTAAATATTTAGGCTTTATCTTATTTATCTATTAATAACATCACATTATTTCGGAAAAAAAATAAACAGAAAATTTATGTGCCGTTTTTATTAGATTGCGCTGTAAAACGTAGCATCCCACGAGGAAATATTAAATCATAATAAACCTTATTATGTCCACATAAAGTTAAAAGTAGCCTCTTTCACATAACATTATATTTCCAGTACAAGTTGACCTTTGCTTTGAAGTAAAAGCTTATAAAAAGCGAGGTCTGCTCATACTGGCGACTTACACCACGGCGTGGTCTCTCGTGCATGCAATTCAATTATTATTCATCAGAAGTGGCGATTTTAACCCTGTTTTTACCCTGTTCTACGAAGGCAGTGACGAAAGATTGTCATCATCATTAAAAAATTTCAAATAAACACTTATCTAACCATCACGCCTTTATTCTCTGAAAGCTAAGGTAGAGGTGTACTTAATGTTGCCAGTATGCCTTACGTCGTATGTAATAAAGGTGAGCCTATTGCCATCAACCGGGCATAATTACAGACTCCTAATTGTTACTGAGAATATCACCAAAAAAATCAACAACACTTTACTCGGCCCGGGAATCGAATCCAGCGTAGCTTAGCCAATCGTCATTATAAGCCTTCTCGTTATCTTCTTCGCGTCCCCATCTCGATGTTACGAGGAATAAGTAGCCAGTAAATTACTTAAATGAAACAAGGGCGTACATCCTACTAATAGTGTAAATGTGAAAGTTTGCAACGAGGGATGGATGGATGTTTGTTACTTAATCAAGCAATAAGTAACTACGGAACGAATTTTGATTAACATACCATACCATCACGCCTGTATTCCCCGAAGGGGTAGGTACAGGCGTACTAATGTACACCCACATTTCGCCGGTATGTTTAGGTCCCATGTGATAGGGGGCGAGCCTATTGCCATCAACCGGGCACAAATCCAGACTCCGAGCTGCTACTGGGAATTTCACCCTGCTCGACCTGGGGATCGAACCCAGGACCTCTAACGTAACAGTCGCGTTTGGGACCACTAGACCAACGAGGCAGTCGAATTTTGATTAAACTACAGTATTACATTAGTACAGTAGGAAAGATTTAATTGTTTGTTTGAACTGATAGGCTCCGAAACTACTGGACCGATTTGAAATATTTTACCAATAGACAGCTACATCTTTACCGAATAACATAGACTATAATTTAAAAGAATATACTCAATCCACGCAGGCGAAGCCGCTGGCTGAAAGCTAGTAGGCTATAAAAAAGTCTTTTGGGATGCGAGTGAAGCCACGACCAACAGCTAGTCTTTAATAAATGGTCGGAAATTCAAACAACAGTAATCTGGTCCTTGGTGCTTGCATAATAACTTTCGGGAGTCCCATTCACAATTATGACATAGGTATATTAGCTATTCGTCTCGCGAACTCGCTGCGTGATCATTTCATGCTTCAAGGACTCTAAGACTTGAGTCCGAAACTAGTTAGGTGAGTCCTGTTAATAATAACAATTAAATAAGAGGAGTATTCCCGTTTGAACACCAATTTTTAGAGCACCTACTTTCTTAATTGATAATATATTAAGTGCTCAATGTATCGGGTGCTCAGACGCGAATACTCAAAATTAAATGTTATATATTATGTAGCTTATTTTACATTTAGTCTCAAACTAACCAGAGCCTTTACAATGGGTCCTAATAGGTACCTTATACTTATTCATGTAAGCTTTTTTATAATTTTTTATTGTTTATAATAAGATAAGAAAGACTCACACCAACACAAATACTTATGTTCATCATTACGTCAGAAATACTTGTTTTCTGTGAGTATTGAATCCCCGACATTAGATGTGCAGACACTAAAACCACTAGATCACAGACGCCTCAGTTGATCGGTATTCTCAGCAAACAAAAAGAACCTAAAAAATCCCAGCAAAGAATAAGAATACCTAATAATACCTACCTGTAATAGGATACTCTTTATCATATCCACGCAAACGAAATCGCGGGTCGAAGCTCATTATCATCAACCCATATACTGTCCCACTGCTGGGCACGGCTCTCCGAGAGAGATTAGGGTATAATATTCCAAAATGCTAGCCTAATTCGGGTTGGCAGATTTCACATGCCGTTCATCTCTCAGGAATGCAGGTTTCCTCACGCTATTTTCCTTCACCGTTAAAGCGATGATAATTATGCACATGATTTCGAAAAGTCAGAGGTGCGTGACTTGGATTTGAACTCGACACCTTTGACTTGGCAGTCCAGTGGTCATACCCCTAGGCTATCACTGCTTTTAGACTACTACTGGGCGTACTACTGGTTACAACCTAACAGGTTAAAATAAATAAATAAATAAAATGAGTAGATTAAGGTCAGCCTTTGCCAACTTTTAAAGAGCAATACTCGGAGGCAAAAATGTACAACAAAGTTTAACGTAATTTTATTATGAAGGGACGGACGCCCCCAGTTCAAAAGGTAACAACATAGATATATGTACAAACAAAATTAATACTGAAATTTTCATTAAAGGCGAAAACATAAACCATTGAAACTGGATTCGGAATCAAGAATTCCTTTACTTTCAAAGTCATTTCGAAATTATAAACATTTGTACCTTTTAAAAGATCGGAACTCACTAATCTGCTTTTATTACTATGAAGTTCTTTTATAAATTGCGAGCTTAAGATTTCTCTGTTCCGTGTAAACCATAACGAAAACATAAAACTATTTAATCAAGATTAAAGGGTTAACGTTATCCGGAATTGTAGCTAGAAACCTTATTACGAACTTGCACTTAAGGCAAGGTTCTGTTGTGTTATCCAGTAGGTGGTGAGAATGTACCAAACGCGCGCGCCAATAGGCAGCAAAGGAGGACCCCACCTTAAATGGATTGCAGCAATTCCTCTGGACCCCAGCCTGCCGGGGTCACAGTACATTTTATCACAAATATTTGTGTGTGACCATAGGGCAAGTAAACTCAAGTGTGGTTTTTACTGACAAACCACATGCCTCCCCTGGCGCTGGACGAACATAATGTGACCATTTTCCGCATTCTAAATAAAATAAATTCAGATTGAAACTCAAAACCTTGACGTTCGTTGTTGCACTGCCGGAATTTTACAAATATTTAAGAAAATGTGTTTTAGTTGGATTAGCGGATTTCGGCAAGCAAGATTTTCTATTGCAATTTTGTGTTTCGTCCACATTTAACTGAATTGTGGAGACAGTGATGGTCGTACCATATGTACTCTCTACTCAGTAATTTAAAAAGACAAATAACAACCTCTAGAAAGTAAAAAGGTTGTATTGTGGAAATAGAGTACAGTTATTGAAAAAGTTTCAATAATTGCGCGGCACGTAGCCCGTGTGAATTGGGACGTGCGCGGCCTCCCCGAGGATTGCACACTCGCACAAATGAACGCGACGTTGATATACCAACCGCGTTCGCAGGTATACGCCCAGTCCACGCCTCAACGAGTTATCGATAAACTGTAACTGTGCTTGTAACTGCCAATGTACTTACTCAATACGTTTACTTATTTGAGGAAAATAATCGTCAGTAGATTTAAGTCGCAACAGTCTCTGAATGTGATTACGTTCCCAATCACGTGATTATTTTATTTTCAAACTAAGTAATCAGAATTTACCCAAATAGAAAATGAAATACGTAATACAGTGTCATAGATAACCTTCCTCAAATAAAAACCTGAGGTGAAGCCAAAATCTTGTTGAAATCCTAACTAAGCAAAGCCGCGATTAAACGGTATAAGAAGCCTCTTAACTGTTTGGTAAACAGATACTTAAACAACTGCTAATACCTACTACAACTTTGCTCATAATAGGTAATATTGAGTTAAGTTTAAATCCGCCCAACCACAAATTCATAAACGCTAATGTCAGATTGGCAAGATCAAGCTCTTTGAAGTAACTGTTGACCTTTAAATTCTTTGAAATGGCATGTTATTAGGTGACTAGATGTACGCGCTACTGGTGTGGCGTACAAATCCATATTGGAGAATCTAATAAAGGTCGCCCTCTGACATTCGTGTGTAAACTCGTCGGAAAATTGTCTCTGATTGAGTTGCCCGCGACCTTTCATGCACAGGCTATTAATATGACAAGTTATATTTGTATTGCATTGCACGTTCGAGCGAACTTTATTACAGTATCTCGAGCGTATATCAAATTAACTGAATTGATGATTACAAAATTTATACTTGACTTTGTATTGATACTAATAAAGGGTCCCCTATAATATATTTTGTGTCTACATATGATAGAGGGTTGCAAGTAAAATAATTACTCGCACTTTTTATCGATATTGATTATCGGGACGATGTGCCCGTTAACTACTTTATAATATGCTGTCGACATTTTGATTCGTAATTCAAACACTGTTGCTATTTCCCACCGGCAGAAAATTAATGTTGGAAAAAGCCATCAAGCCATCCATCAAAGTGTGACTTGCTCGTTTCAGGGAACTGTTCTATGACACAACAGACTTTATTTCTTATCATAACTCCATGGGAGTGTCTACAACGACTGCGAAACGGCCACACCATACTCACCTACTTTTTGACTACGGTTTGTAGAGTTAAGGACTAGATTGATAAAACGACTCATTTACATGAAATGTATTTGTTAGAATTTTTTAAAACGAACTGCCTCTGCCATTTCGAAAATAAACGTAACTCCGAGTAGGAAATATTTTCAAAACAATTCATGACAAATATTTGACTTCAAAGTCAAAGTCAAAGTCAAATGTTTTATTTCAATTAGACAATATCAATAGGTACTTTCGAAAAGTCAAACTAGTTGCACGGTTCCATAAAGTGGATCTTATGGAGAAGAGCCGGCAAGAAACTCCATAGACACTCCTTTAAAAAAATGTTGGTTACAATATTATTATTTTATTTACAATCTTGTTTTGGATAGCTACTGAGAATAGTGCAGTTTGCATAAGATTTACCTATTAAATATTATTTAAAGAAAATAGTAAAATGTAAATAATATAATATAAATAAAAAAATAGCAAGTACGAGTACGACTCAAGCAACAAATGTACAATCTGAGGTATGAGAACTATTATACCAATTAAAGTGCCTTGATTCTAACACCTCGTTATTTCACATATTACTAACGCAATTACAACGCTTAGCGCGTTATATCATATGTATAGTTATGCGTACAAAACAAACGGGTGCGCTGCCGTGCGTGCGGGGCCGCGCAAACAATGTGTTTACACACCTCCTTGTACATATTTACTGAAGGGAATACATTACGACTCACGCGGGAATTATGCGGTACCTATAAATATGAGCCTGTTTTGTAAGGCGAGAGGCGGTAATCCCGAAAGCTTTTTATAATCAAATATCCACATAAATTTTGAACTGTCTGCTTGCAAGAAAATTCTTGCGTAACAAAAAATGGCGCATGTGGCAAATTTTCTCGTTAAAATGCCCACATATTTTAAATAGCAGAAGTTACGAAGTTTTCTTTGTGTGCTCGTAACACATCCTTCACAACAAATATTTTGTTGTTTAAGTAAAATCCGCGAAGCATGTCATGATCACGGATGATCTATTGACTTCTCAGAATACCAGTGCCATCTAGTGAGGCTCGATGGACTGCATGACGCAGGAGACTCGGAGTGAAAGCGGCACAGAGAAGAATTTTCATAAATTTTGGCACTTTTGGTTCGGAGGTCGTCTAGAGTACACGTCTTGAGATGGCCATGCAATGTTTTATTATTTAAGAGCCTGCCTTAAGATTTTGTTCCGGCTCTTCTGCTTTTCACTAAGGGATACATGGCACTAGTCAAATATCTTTGTACTTTGTATCTTATTTTTGTATATTATATTCTTATTTATTACTTGTATCTTGATGCAAGAATTTATCAAATTTCGTTTACGTGCGAAATATAGGTACCTAGTGTACCTACTACCCAAAACGAGACAAATTTTGATGGCTTTTGGGTCAAGAAAGTAGTTCTCGTTACTGTAGTCTCTTACAAACATAATTCTTTAAATATTTGATGCAATACGCATTATTTTTTTTAATAAAAAGAAGTGCTATGCTACAAGAACAATTAAACTACGTTACCTCTTACTTTATTGCATCCTTTTAAGTCTTCTTCCGTTTGCGCTCTGGTAGGTAATGATTCTTCCTGTTTTTCTAAAGATAGCTGGAATAACAACATAGCGCTGCATCGCTATTCATTCGAGTTGTGACGTAATAACACTGTAGGAACATTGCACGTGTAATTATGTTTCCTATAATTCTATTTTGTTCGCGGTCGATCTTATGCTGACGTTTTGAAAGTTAATTTTGCAATACATCTATATAAATGATTGTTCTTTGAAATAATACTTCTGTATATACCCTGCGTTAAAAAGGGTTATATTTTTGCCGATCTTATCGCATCATAATGATTTTATTTATTTGTGTCAGATACCTTCTTGCCCTCTGTATAGTTTAAAGATAAAATACCTATTCCAATAGTGCCCATGTTTCACAAGCATGTAACATTTACCTTTTTTCTAAATAATGTTTTTTGCTTACAGGTGAAACAGACGAACATGGCTCAGAAAAGGACAAAGGATGCGACACCAACCTCTACCTATACCACGTAAGTTGTAACACCTGCTTACTTTACTAAAGTTATGTTAAACCTTTTTAACTTCAGGGTAAAAGCCCACGCCGGAATACGTCGGGTAGGCACTGAGTGAGCCTTCCTCAAACTTTGCTACACATTAAATATTAAAGGACATTAATTATTCACTGTTTCCTGCAATAATTGTTACTGAAGTAGTCGGCATTTAGCAATAACGTACATATTATAGCAGCTCTGAATTTTTCAATATAGAATAGTTCAAGTGACTGCTAAAATTACATTGTAGAATTTTGGTGACGTACCTAGTAGTTAACACTTTAACCATCGCAGAGCTGGTGACAAAGAAAATTGTTTTAATTCATTCTCTAATATTCGATTCGAGTGTCATAAACCCGAAATTGTTACATATTTATTTTAAGACCATAATAGTAATAAATAATTACATTTTAATTAATTCAATCCTGGAATTACTTAATCCTTCCAGAGTCCTTTCTCCAGCAGTGAGCTACGTAAAAAAAGTCTATAAATAAGAAAATCCAACCCATACACTAGTGACTAAACTACAGTCATTTAACTATTGCAACTGTTACATGATTGCACCCATTGAAGACACAAAGACATTATATGATTTAAAACGAGCATAAACACGAAATATGTAATAATTTTTTTATAACAAAATGCATACGAGCGAAAATCTGAAATGTGATAAAAGATAATAGTATGTACAAAGTTTAATCTTCTCGCCAGTATAATAGCACTATTCTACTAAAATTATTACACAGTAAAACGTACATAATGTACGTAATAGGCACAAGTACATAGTCTCAGTCCGGATAAAGGAGATTAGCCCCGTCTCCTCAGCGTATCCTCGGAGTTACGCGATATTTGAACACAAAGGTGGGCCAAAACAGCTGTTCATTATTTACGAGATGAATTGGACAGTTTCGTTATATATAACAATAGACTTTGCGTACATTGTAATCCGTGTGGATCAGTTGCAGTAAATCTCTTGGAATGGACGTATTATGTTAAGGGTATTATGGTTACGGTGAAGGAAAACATTTCGCTTCTTTACAAGAATAACGTGACATCTCATCAAACGACGAGAGTTTGATGAGATAATAATAATAATAATAATAATTTTTATTCCAAAAAATGTACAGTGGCTTTCAATAGTACAATGATTTCCAAACTAGGCTAAGCCTGTATTTTGGAACTCTGAGTTGAGTCTTAGAGTTAAGTCACTATTACATTGGACAAAATTATTAAAATAATATGCAATAAAATAAATGTCAATTCTATAAAATCTAATTGAGATCGTAAGTAATCACAATAGTAAGAGAAAAAAGGTTAACTTTAGTACATGTAGTAGTAGTAAGATACAGCAAAATATTCAGTGAAATCTTTTTACACGACTGAAAGGTGTGTGTGTGTGTGTGTGTGTGTGTGTGTGTGTGCGTGCGTGCGTGTGTATGTGTGTGTGTGTGTGTATGTGTGTATGTGTGTGTGTGTGTATGTGTGTGTGTGCGTGTGTGTGTGCGCGTGTGTGGGCTTGAATGACCTGAAAGAAGTTAAAGTGTGACTATTTTCTCTGTTTCGGCATATGAAATTCCTAACAGCCATTTTTTTATAACTTTTTTACAGGAGGACATGGTAAGGTCTTTTGTGTCACAAGTTATAATGTTGTTGACCTTATTGTACACAAATAAATGTAAAAAGGCCGGGCAACGTCTTGCTAGAAGAGAAGTGGTCCGGGATATAGGGATTCTGAACACACGTTTTGCTCTCATAGTTTTGTAGTCGGGTCGGGATTTTAAACTTTTGTGAGTTTGCAAGTATGCGTTAAGAATAAACAGCTGTCGAGCGCGTAGTACTGCGAATTCTTTGTATAGTATGTCCGTGGGGTAGAAAAATGGTTTCCTTAAAATTACTTTAATGACAGCCCTTTGGGCTCTTTCAAGTTCGATCATGACCGTTACACCGGCGCCACCCCAGACTGAAATTCCATATTGTGTTATGGATTGGCAGATCGCGAAGTACACAGTGCGCAATGTTTTTACTGGAGTACAGTCCCTCAGTTTCTTCATCACATAGATGAGTTTTCTGAGTCGGCCAGAGAGGACTTGTATATGCTCTTTAAATGACAAGTTTTCATCTATAATTAGGCCTAAGTATTTGATGGATCGTGTGCGACATATACCTTCGCACGTGCAGTCTGGTCGTTGTGTACTTGTGTTATGAGTCTGACAGGTATGGAATTTTAGAGTAAGATGTTGTGGTGGTTTAGATGCCTGGGTTTTATGGAATGTTAGCAGTTTGGTTTTTTTTACATTCAGTGTTAATAAGTTTTTATTCAGCGTTTGAGCTACCGTTGCTAGCCCTTCCTCCGCAAGAAAGTAAACTTGTTCCCAGGTGTTGGCGTGGAATGTAATAACTGTGTCATCTGCGTAAGAAATTATTTCTGCATTTGTTAGGGTAAGATTCAGGATATCGTTCATATAAATGGTGAATAAGGTTGGACCGAGTAAGCTGCCTTGTGGGATTCCGAAGCTAATAGGAAGTAGGCCACTTGAATGTTCACCTGATTTAACATATTGCTTACGGTTTGTAAGATAGCTACGAAGCCAGTCAAGTGGTGTCCCTCTCACTCCCATTGTTTCTAGTTTTTTTAAAAGGAGTTCCGTTGAAATGGTGTCGAATGCTTTGGCTAAGTCTAAGAAGACCGCCATGCATCGATCACCTTTCTCTATTATGGAAGATACTGAGTTAGTTAGTAATTTTGCAGCATCCTCGGTAGATCTACTCTTCCTAAAACCGAACTGTCTTTCTGAAATTAAATTGTGTTTTTCTAGAAAGTTAACCAAGCGAGTGTTAACTACTTTTTCTAGGATTTTCGACAAAATGTTTAGTAGTGCTATCGGTCTATAGTTCTCGGGGTTGTCAGTTGGGCCACTTTTATGAATGGGGCTGACCGCTGCTATTTTCCACTGTTCTGGGAATATGCCTGTTTCCAGACTGAGGTTGATTAGGTAAGTTAATGGTTTAATAATGATATCTTGAGTTTTCTTTAACAATCTTACGCTAATTTTATCCGGACCGGGGGAACTATCATTTTTAAGTTGGTTTATAAATTTTTTAACTTCTAATTCGTCAGTAGGATTTAGGAAGAAGGAAAATGGTAGAGTTTTCTGAGGTATGTATTTGCAAGCGAGTGACATTTGTGTCTCTGATATTTTTGACAGTATAGTTGCGGCAAGGTTTGAGATGTCACGTTATTCTTGTAAAGAAGCGATTTATTTATTTTATTTATTTATTTAAATTGGTTCACCAACAATTGCTTACACTATTGACAAAGGTAACATGTTAGAAAGCATATGAAAGTGTAACAAGCACTTAAAGGTAAACTCTGCATGCAATATTAAAGAAAATATATTAATTTAAGTCGTACATTAATATGCTATACTAATTTATATTAATTTACGCTCATAAACACCTTGAAAGCTCAAAACAGAAGTAAATATGGATCAACGATCAATCAACGTTGAGCATGGATCACAAAGATGTTGTTGTTAATATTACAAATTAAACTTAAATACTAAGTATTCAAATTAAATGCTTTAAATCAACATTAAGTACATGTGAAATCGTTTGTTAATGGCTAATCTAGGAGATACTTATGGAACAACATTATGAGGAAACTTGAATGCCTGGGAGATTTTCTCGACGGCACGTGAAGTCTGCCAACCCACATTGGGCTAGGTCTCCTCTGCTTATCGAGAGGAGACCCGTGCCCAGCAACAGGACAGTATATGGATGATGATGATTATGGTTACGCCTTTGCGAGGGAGCCTAAGAATAAAACTTTCTCTAACGTGATATTAGAGTAACTGTCTTTTAAGCTTGAACCTAGGCGAGACTGCTTGAGGTCCTGGGATCGATTCCCGAGTTGAACAAAAGGTGTTATTAGGTTTTTCTATGAATTTCTCAGTAGAGCTCCGAGTTGAAATCGTGCCCGGTAGATGGCCATAGACTCGCCACCTATTACATAGGACTAAAACAACGGCGAACAGTGGGTGTACATTATATACACTTACCTGCTGCTGAGGAGTTAACAGAAAAATCCATAAACACTATGTCTAACCTGGTAATCAAACCCAGAACCTAACACTCAGCAGCCCCGCTTTCGATTCTTACTTGGGTGTTCATTTATATGTTTAATGTAAGACAGCACTTCCGAGACGCTCGTAAAAGTCTTGGGAAAGTTATAGCCCCAGTTTGTAGGGGAGAGTTTATTTTATACACTACAAACTCCACTGAATTTGAATGCCCCGGCCTACCCACCGCACTTTAGTAGTTTCCAGACCTCTTATCTTTTCGGGAAAATGCCTTTGTGCTAAAATTTACGCTGCGAATTATGCTTCAGTAGTTATAATATATTTTACATTTCTAGTTACAGCTTTAACATAAAATTACTCAAATAATTTTACACTAAAAATAACATACCAATGCGCAATTGATTAAGCAGAGTTCGTTTGTATGTTTAAGCTAACTCCGAGCTACTACTGAGAATTTCATAGAAAAACCCAGTAATACTTTGCTCGACATGGGAATCGAACTTAGGACCTCGAGCGTAGCAACCATGCTAAAGACTAACTAGTCTAATGAATAATGCTACTAATAGAAGTAGTTTCAGTTAAGTTTATTAGTCAAAAAAAAATTAATTAAATGTTAATAAAATACATTCCCAAAAATAACGTATATATATATATAGTTTAATTAGGTAATAAGCGTGTAATGAGTACCTGTTCCTTTGCTAGCCACGCTCGACGCAGTTTTCATCACGAAAGATAATATCTAATAATTAATTCATTTAATCTTCTTCCACGCAGCGCCATCCCAGTGGAAATCTCGAGATTAAAAAATCATATCCTGTTATGTGTTGTTTCGTTGGCTACTTCTAATTATCCTTGACCTGATTAACTTCTGAACACGTCTCATCATACGGGTTGTGGGCGCGGAACTAGTTGGCCGCACCTTAGGTATGTGAGTGGCGGGACGTAGTGGCGGGGGCGCTTGTTTTTGTTCACAGTAACCGCCGCCTCACCCCCGTCCGTACCTAAGGCGCGGTCAACTAGTTCCACGCGGGCTATAAGCAGAGGTGTATTTTGGTATGCCCATAGATCGCCGGTTTAAGTCTTATGTATGCCATTAACCGGGCACAAAGCCAAACTCCGAGCTGCTACTGAGAAACATTTTGCTTGACCCGGGAATCGAACCCAATCTACCTCTCAGCAAACGATCATAGATTGTTAATCAAATATCCATTCCAATCTTTACTTCAAATATCGTGACATAAATTATTCGAAATAACATTTATATGGGCCAATTTAAGACCTGGATTACCTAAGTAATATCCGAGGTAACGGAATAAATCGACCGGGTTATTGAAATTGAGTTAGGAACGTATTACCGTTGCTACGAGAGGCGCACGTTTACGTGTGCTCTCAATGACCCGTACAGATCGTAGCGTCCTCGTAGCGCTCGTAGCGTTCGTAGCGCTCGTAGCTAGTTCGTAGCTCGTTACATTGCGGTCGTAGCACTTCAATCTCTTACGCTATATTGCCTATATTGGTTACATTTTTTTGCCCCTTTCATAACGATTCCTAGGCCGGAATACTTGCCAATTTAACGCCACAGTTAAGCTGCGCCGTTTAAGTAAACGCAGCGTTTTAGTTATCTGGTGCATGAAGTAATGAAACCTCAATGTCATGTTCGGATCTCCAGTTTTATTTTTAATTTTCCATTCAATTTTAAAAAACCTCTTCAATAATTTCTTGTCCCTTACACCCACGACTTTTATCGGCTTTCGTCTGCCAGTAAGTTTAATTAACGAAATTTAAATAGTAACAATGAATATATAAATACAGAGTCTGCTGGTAGTCTTGAAAAAATATACAAACGCGCCGCCACAAAATGGAAGAGGAACAAAAACATTTGTATTCCGCAATACAATACAAATGGTTATTTACATAAACCGCACACGTAGGAAACTTCGCGTGATGAAAATAATCCTTACTAATATTATAAATGGGAAAGTAACTCTGTCCGTCACGGTTGCACGCCAAAGCTACTGAACCGATTTAAATGTAATTTGATCACAAATAGTATAGAGCCTGAGAAAGGACATAGGCTACTTTTTAATGCGAAAAAAGGGCTGTAAGGGGTTGAAAGTTAAAAGAAATATTCAGACCACGCGGGCGAAGCCGCTGGCGGAAAGCTAGTCCTTAATAAAAAAAAAAGCTGTGGTATATAAAGGCGAGGCCACACCTGCGCCGTGGTACGCACGGCACGCCGGAATTATCCAGGGGAGCAATCTCCTATATAATTCACGCACCATTTGCGAACCTCCTGACTTCTGCCCATTACGTGTAGTGATGGCGAGGGAAAGATGGCAATAGAATTTTTATACGCTCGGTATTCATGGATCCGCGATACGCGTTCTTGTGAATGTACGCTATTATAATAAATGCAGATTCTGATCTTTGATTGTGTTTCTGCAATAGCTGAACAATTCAAAGGTACATTTGCTTTAAATTGGTTTTAATTTATTTTCTTCTAAAATATAGTCTTACAGTTACACTGCATAATGATAAGGCAAAGTTTTCAAATAAATAATACAGACTTACGGGCACTTTTAGTATATGTGACACGTTATGCACTTATTAATAAAATGGGGGGTTCTTGTGGCTGAGAATGCTTAACCACGAGCCCCTCATTTCTGTTCTGCATGCTGCCTTTACCACGGTCGTGGCAGCCTATTTAGTGCTGATCGTATTCTTAACACACCGAGATTCCATCGTGCATTGAGAGCACGTTCAGCTATCATTACCAGTTGTCATACGAACACGATCGTCAACGAAAGCCCGAAAAGCATGACAAACAGTCTACTGCCTCATGATATCGGTATTACCCAAAAATTGAGTATCTGAAATCTGCTTAAAGTGGCTTCATGTACTCAGTATTAATTTTGTATTGTATGTGTGTATTAATAGTGTAAGTATTGATTGATACTCAGTATTGGCAACTGTATACTCAGTATTTAATTAAGTAATATTTGGCGGCTTCATTGCATAGCCAGGTTTCAATAAACACTAATGGCAAACTAGTGGTATAATTATAGTTAAGTACACTAAATATCGCCGGGCACATGAAATTACAGTATAATTAATTACACGCGTTCAGTGTAGGCGACATTAAATTAACATAATATTTGTACTATCTGCGATCGCAATTAATGCTGGTATTACTGCCGAAACTCCAGAATTAAGTGCCTTTATGGTTGAAAAAAAATGTGTTCAATTAGGTATAATGGCTGTTGTACTTGTTTATGCTATAAACCTTTTTGATACTAAACGCGTTCTTATTAGACTAGATCGTACTTTGTTTTTTTTATAGTTTTAATAGCAATAATTGGATTAATCCGTCTAGGTCATTAGCAGATACAATGGTAAAGAATATTGGTCTGGACGAAGGCAGATCGCACAAAGCGTTAATATTCCTATAATTAAAACACTGTATTGATTGATTGATTTGTTATCTTAAATAATAAATTCCGATGGACTATTACGAGTTACCAGTTACAAGTTAACCATAGTTTTTTTTGTCGGTTCTTCTCCATAGAAAACGACCAATTTGGAACCATACACCTAGGTTCGACATTTCATAAGTACCTGTATAAGGTTTATATGAAAATAAAACTATTTTGATTTGATTTTTAATAATAATAATTATTGTTATTAAAAAAAATCTTATTACCAAATAGTAAAAGAAGAGAATCAAAACCATTAGCACTGCTGTTAGTTACCATTTTACCAACATATCCTAACCCTGTCAGAATTGTTTTTAATTATTGTTTAGGAAGTCAGCGTGTCATATACATTGGACTTCAGCGCCGTGCACCTATATCCGTCGGATATTGGTGAGGCGCGCGGCACGGCCTCGGTGTCTAAGCGGCACTAAGCACCCTACAGCCGAGGCCGCTCTCGGCACAAGGCCACTCCACCGAAATCAATGTGAGAGCCTCAATAACGTCTCCATGGAGGTTAAGAGGCTGACACACTTAGAACAAGTTTCTGTTCGAAATTTGCGTTCGAGTTTTGTTTTAAATTCCTCTTTCATGCTGCAGAAGTACCCATCGAGTTTCCAAACCAAAAAATATTGGGCAGTAACAACGATTACTAAAACTTCGGATACTTGTAGTATAAAATTACTTTATAGGTACAGAAAATAATAAATTAACTTCAAACTAACAATTTTGGTATAAAAATGTTTTTACAGGTCTAATCCGTGTTATGGCATAAAATCTGGACTTAAAAGGCTGAACATAGTACTGGGCAATGGACTGTAAATACATATAGTATAACTACTTCAGCGCTGTTTAACGGTTGGTAATCCAATATTGTCACTGACTCTCAATAGCTGTCGGACTTGAAGAGACCAATCAAATAAGGTCATTACAGGCGATAGTGGTACATGTTATAGCTATATAAATCCATAAGACAGAACTTTAAAAATTTATCAACAATCGTTTTAAGCGATGATAAACCGTTTTGATTGTTAATACATTCGAATGTATTACATTTTGTCTTATTTTAGTCCAATACAAAAAACAGTCGAACAATTAGTATGTCATGTATTTTGCACTTTTCTATTGTTTTATGTGTACATACCATGAACTAAACAATTTATGGATAGATACCAATCAATAGCGTCGTCGGTATTGTCGCCAAGATTAATTCAAAAACTATATAAAGCCATCGCTGTAACAGCGTCATCGCCGATTAACGTTAATAATATGTCGAGGGCTCCTCTCTGAGGCCGACTCCGTAGAACTGAGAGCGAACAAAGAACTTCATTACGCTCGCGATTCTGACCGAGAGCGATCCGGATACCAAATAAAGTGCCGAATAATGCCGACGGAACAAATGAAAACAAATAGGAAACGAGCTCCAGAGATAAATTGCTTGTGTTGTGTGCCTTTATTTTATTGCTCAACATAATTCACAACGCGTCGTTTAGGACCATTATTGTTATTTAAAAGATTTGCTTTTGACTTTAATTATTCGAAGCTTGATTGATTAAACACACCGCATAAAACGAATGTATTGTATATTGTATAACACAGGTTCAAAATGTTTAGGGCCTCGGTACAACACGATTGAAAATAACTGAATAAATATATTACTGCTTCGTGGTTCAGCGGTAGAAATAGATAATAGAATGAAGTATTGTCACGAAGGTGGAAGACAGATTCCAATACCGAATTCAGCAACATCTCAACGATTGGGAATCCATTTTAAATTGAATTACTGAACTCGCTTCTTTGCGTTTGGTGGGCGATGTACCTAAATCCTGATTTACATGTATCTACATTCCCTAGACGAGACGCTGAAGTATTCGCCGCAAGTGAAGATAACGTACTAGGAATGTTCGGAGCCACGAGCAACGGTGTGCGCCGATGCGATGCAAATGGCGCTTAAATAAAATACGAGCAATTGGAGACAAAAATCCTGTCACTCGTTCCACCAATCCGGCTCTCGGCACTCGGCACTCGGCCCTCGGCTCTCGGCACTCGTATACGGAATTAAAAACTCCTATGCCAGCTATACATCATAATTTGAACCCCATCTTATTCGAATATTGCGCGCACATTAAACTTTTATGTGGGTCTTAATTAATTTCAGTGTCGTAATAAATAACTGCAAAAATAATTCAATTGAAATAATAAACAATTCTGTTTAAGTTATTAGGATATTTTTGAAAAAGAACTTTGTTCTGGCTTTATTAAGAAAATCTTTAAAAGCTTTCAGCTATAAATAATACACATTTCGTTGGTCGCTACACCCTTTTCGTTATACATTTGTTCAGTGCTGTGTACAGCTACAAACATTTCCAGTTAAAACACTGGAATAAAGGCGGTAATCATAATGGAAGTAATACAGTCCAATCTCGGCGACAAGAGCGTTATCATGAAGACGTCACTCTCGCTAACGTTATCATAACCGCTTTCAAGATTGCGTTCGCAGAACGGGCGGGTGTCAAACAATGATTATGTAACCTTGAGTTAGTCTGACTTTGTAGAAACGTACCCGCTGGGATCTGCTACAGCCTTATTTTTACGTATATTCAAGCGTATTTCATGTCTGCTACGTGATTTGGATACATATTCTTAGGTACTCGCTCGCATGATGTCGATAAAGTTGTAGCGATAAGCGACAGTGTATGGCATCGAATGTTTCATTACAATGTAACCTGAGGCAGGAGTAGTATTTTACATACTATTTTGTGCAGCTGAGGTACCATAAAGTGTATAATCGATAGTTAAATACTGAAGATGTTAATAATAAGGTTATGCAAATAGTTTAAGCCCCTAACGGTTACATAGTTATCTATTACCTAGCTATAAATCCCAGAAGGGTTAATTAATGTAATAAATTATATATAGGTACTATATTACCTCTAAAAATTATCGAGAAATGTCTTAGGTACATATACAGATTTTCAGACAAAATTTTTCTTTCAAATCCATTCATAATGTTTTCTCTTTGTAACCGCAGTTAGTGATAGTTTACTTAACTCTTCATCCTCCTGTCTTATCCCAGTTTACTTAGGGCTAGCGATGTATGTCATGTCAGTTTACTTAACTAATAAAGTAAAAAAAAATACTGGATAAGACTTGGGTGACATGGGTTTTTTTTTTAATTGACAACAACTTGTACAAAAACTTTATTTGTTAACAGGAAGAGCTGGAAGACCGGCCCCGAGCCGCCACCTTCCTCAGCTCGCTGGCGAACTACTCGAACACGATCCCGACGGCGTCGGCCGCGGACCCTGACGTGAAGCCGGTGCCCCCGGCCCGCATGGGCACGCTCATCGGCGTCTACCTCCCCTGCATACAGAACATCTTCGGCGTCATCCTCTTCATCCGTCTCACGTGGGTGGTCGGCACGGCGGGAGCTATACAAGGATTTCTGATTGTGCTTGTTTGTTGTTGTACGGTAAGTTTTTCATGTATACCTTTGTGGACTTGGTATGACGATCAACTATATTTCCATCATTTATTGTTTCCAGTCAAATGTAGTGGTTAAAACAGTATAATCCGGTCTCGATAGATATATGACAAACCAGTCTTGGTTATCATGAAGATATTATCTTCAAGTATATTACAAGGATCCCTTTCTTTAATACACTTATCATATTAAATTTGTGTAGGTATTATCCCGACCACTAAAATTACTTACGCAAGTAGCTATTCATATTTCTCCGAGGGAGGGCGATGACGCACGAATAACAACTCCTATATAAGAAAATAACTAGAATGGACAAAAATACATGGCTATTCATACCTATACCTCGAAATAAAAATACGAGAAAAATGAAAATAACTCATCGACCGCGTTGTTCCCTCGGCATGCGGCAGCCTATATTTTCTTTGATTACGTTATTGTTACGTAGAATTTCCCCGGGGTCTGTCCGAGCCTCGTTTCTAAAGCTAGGTACATTTATAGCGCGTCTAATACTAGCTGATCCTACAACTTATATAATTTAACTTACTGACAACCTTCTAGGCACTAACTAGGGTTATTATCCGGTCTAACTATGTTATACATTTGTTGCTAATGCTGAATTTCTTCGATAAATCTAGACTAACAACAATGTCGGTACGTCTGACCTTTATTGTGACTTTTATGTGATAAGTCGTTGTCCACGTCCAGTCCCCTAGCAACCTTCTTCTATTCGTTTTATGTATTAGATAATATGTGAAAGATTACATTTTCGGTCTGGAATTTGAAACAAGGTTTTATGCTGATAGAATTTACGCAAAGAGAGAAAACCTGGCCTTATACAGGAGCTTTTATGTCCGGCTTCAAAAGCAGTAACTGTTATACCGATATTACGATACGTTAGAGAGGTGAAATACAGTGCCAGTATTATTTTAAATATCGAAAAACAAACTCAATTGAAGAAGGGTTAAATGTAGAAAAGAAATTCGGCATCACAGAGAGGGTTTACGTAGATAAGTAGATCAAAGCGTATGGTGTATTTAATTATAAGGACGCAGGTCCATACCTATCACAACGTCTCTAGTTTTTGCCTACCCTTGTGGGCAAAAAGCGTGAATGTATGTATGTCTGCCATCACGCCTGTATTCCTCAAAGGGTTAGGCAGGAGTTTACCTCCTTTCAAGTAACCTGATGTAATAGATCGCAAGGCTATGGCCATAAAACGGATACAACCTAAGCTGCTACTGCTCCGAAAAAGCTAGTAACACTGCTCGACTTGAGAAGCATTAGCAGCATAATTTTTATTTATTTTTATTTTAGCCCGAACTGTCCCAAAATTGACCAAAGGCCTACCCCCTCTTTTCCATGCCAGTCGGTTGCACGCGACTGTGGACCAGTCTGGTTGAAAACAATCCAAATCGTCCCGCCACCGACGACTTGGGCGTCCTCGTCGTAGCCTCGAAGTATTAGCAGCATTAGCAAGTATTATTAATATTAATATAAATTGTGTTGACAGACGATGCTGACGGCTATCTCGATGTCTGCGATCGCTACGAACGGCGTGGTGCCGGCAGGCGGGTCGTACTTCATGATCGGGCGCGCGCTGGGCCCCGAGTGCGGTGGCGCCGTCGGCATGCTGTTCTACACGGGCACCACGCTCGCAGCCGCCATGTACATCGTCGGAGCTGTCGAAATAGTTCTGGTAAGTACTTGCGACTGGATAGACAAACAACCAGGGCCTGTAGACAAGTTGCATTTTGACATTTGAATCGACAACCGAATAGAAATTATTTTTAAACAAAAAACAAACCGCCTCCAAAAAACACATAGGAACTAAAAAGCAAAAAATAACATATTTACACTATGATTTCTAACTAATTTGGAGGCGGTTCCAAACTACTCATTTAATTCAAATATGACGTTCGTTGATTGTCTGTTTGACATCGCCTCCAAATTAGTTAGATCTTATGGGACCAATCTGTAAGCACCAGCTTTCGAATAAAAAAAGAATCATCAAAATCGGTTCACCCAGTCCAAAGTTCTGAGGTAACAAACATAAAAAAAAAACAGTTGAATTTAGAACCTCCTCCTTTTTTTGAAGTCGGTTGATAAAATGTATGGAAATGACACAAGCTTTCGACAAATCGGGTCGTTGCTAATATCATTCCATACATTTCGTTTCTATTTGAGTGTCAAATTGCAAGTTATCTAGCCCTCCAGAGCCGGCAGCACTACTAAGTCAAACAAATTGTGTTGTCGAGTTCGGAGGGTCCATGTTAACCGTACTCAGCTCCGACATACATATATACCTGTATTTAATTAACTCATTTTTTCCTCTAGAATCTAGGCCTACCCTCAATATTTTTTTCAAGATTCTAGTTTTTGGTGTGCAATTAAGAATATTCTATTAATTTATTTATGTGTACAAAGGCGGTATTAATACCTTAGGCATTCTCTACCAGACAACCTTAGGGTGATGCAGACCCGATAAAATCGTATCTATAAATCTGTTTCTACTACCTAATGTAATGCAACGAAAAATATGTATATTAGAAATTCAAGTTCTTCCAGGTTGTGGAGGGACGAGGTGTGTTGTCCCTCGCACCAAAGGGAGGATCCTCCGACCAGGCGGGTGTTATGCCTGGCGGGCCACTGCCCTACGGTTGATGTCGGGCGGTTGTATTTATGCAAGTTGCACGGTAAATTTCACTTGCGCGATTCAGGATTTGTAGCTTCGTACAAGTTCTTATGTAGCGCGTTAGATGTCGCTACATCACTCCCCTCCTAGACCGGAGGTCGATGAGAAGTCAGCGGTCAGTGCGTCTGAAGAGCTTGCCAGTGCCAGTGTGTTCCAGTGGGTCGGAACAGGATGCCGCGTAGTCCGCAGTGCGTCGGGACTGTAGTGCGGTGAGTGCGGTGCGTCACCAGTGCGTCGGGGTAATGCTGCGTAGTGGCTGGCTGCTGCGTCGACCAGGAGAGATGTCCTCTGCTTGTTGACCGGCCGAAGTGCAGTGTGCTGTGCCACGTCGTCGTCGTCGTTGTCGTTCTCGTTGAGTCGTCGTTGTTCGTTGTGTCGTCGTGTCGTTGCGTCGTCGTTGTCGTCGTTTGGCCGAGGGGTCTGACCAGGCATGCGCGGTTGCTGCAGGTGTGTGGTCAGGATGCCCGTTGAAGCCGGGAGAGTGCTGGCTGGCTGCTCGTGTGCTGCTCGTGTGCTGGAGGGTGCTAGGAGGGAAGGTGATGACGAAGCTGCTGGTCTTCGAAGGCTGCGTTGATATCACGTCGGGGTCACCACTGTGGAGGGACGAGGTGTGTTGTCCCTCGCACCAAAGGGAGGATCCTCCGACCAGGCGGGTGTTATGCCTGGCGGGCCACTGCCCTACGGTTGATGTCGGGCGGTTGTATTTATGCAAGTTGCACGGTAAATTTCACTTGCGCGATTCAGGATTTGTAGCTTCGTACAAGTTCTTATGTAGCGCGTTAGATGTCGCTACAAGGTTTTGACTCATTTTTTTCATTCAAAACGAGTATCTATTCAAAGGTTTATTATTTATTTTTTATTTTATTTTTACAGTACCTTATTTTTTAATTACCGTCTAGATGTATGAGTATTCATTTAATTAAAAAGAGTTTTAAATTTTTCCAAATCCTTGAAAGTTCATGTACTGCTGCACTAGAGCTAACTAATGCTGATGTAGCGTACATCGTATAGGCGGAGTAGCCGGCTCATACGTCACACTGGTCTCTGCCCGGGCTCCACGCAGGGATGCGGTTGTTCCGCCATTTAGCGCTGACGCGACACAGCCAGCATTAATAATTTAACACAAGACCTCTACAGCTAACTACATATTAATCTGATGGATAAACGCTTAGATCAACATTTTAATAAATTATAACATTTCATTTATAAAAGCAAAATATTATTAACAAAGTCATGAAATCTGAGAAACTGTGGGTTTGTAACTTGAAAGTACGCGAAGGTACTCAATAAGATTTATGGTATGGGAAATTACCACGGGATTAGAAAAACTAGATGTAGTTAATATTAATTAACATGTTAATATTATTATACTAATAGTACACTAGTAACACGACGGGAAACAGCTATTATGGTTATATCCGCGATTACACTTCCCGGGAATAAAAAGAAACCCATAGTCATAGATATAATACACTCCATGCCCATAATAGATTATTTTATTCGGAGACTTTTATTACTGAAACCACACTACCCCTATGCTTGATATTTTGCAGGTTACCTACAAACACGCTATTGTCACTGTAAAGTTTGGACACTTATCGTGTTCAATAAACGTTATACTATGAATAGCGATAGAAAAGCATTCCAGAAAAGAGATTGTGTGATACAAGCGAATATAAACTCGTACAAAAATATGATAACTCGCAAAATACACGACTCGTGTTATAACGAGCTAATTAAACTTTTATTCTTATCTGACTTGTGGAACGTACACAAAGCTAACTCGAGTTATAACACTACAGTTTATTATTTAGGTACTCGGAATACGTAATGCTTGTGTTTCATACGTTAATTGCTGTCGAGATACAGAGAATAATAACTATGTTTGTAATATTAAAAGCTCTTATCTCGTCCATAATTGCAAGCAAAAAGCCTGTGTATTATGTTTCAATAATGATCAATCTAATAGTATTATTATACTATTGATTTCACTGTAAATAATATCATAATTCATTCCGTCTAAGTAATTAAAAAAGTCGAATGTGGTATGTTTTACAGGCGTCTTCTATATATTCGCAAATAAACGATTTGATATTTTGATTGATTCATTATAAATAACAGTGAAGAGAGGGCAAATTTTATTTATTAGATTATACTCTTTTACGACATTTACTGCCAGGCACGAGATAAATACCTATATACTGTTAACATACACATAAAATAATGATCATTAATTGTGTGGATGACTGTATAGACTGTAGGTACTGGTACCGTTTACGTTCTACATGCGCCCGCTTACAAGCAGCGAGCAAGCACGAACCAAAACGTTGCACGGCTCATAAAATGTATAAACTCGGCCCCAAGCCACCTAATATGCAAATATATGGCAATTAGTACGATATCTGGAGCAATTCGTAGGTTTCTACTTGAGTCTGCCATGGCCATTCTAGTTTTGTATGAGCAACTAATTGGTATGCGTTTTAAAATTTCTTTTATTTTCTTCCTTAAACTAGGTGGAACATTACGACTAGCATTTGTTTTAGAAGAAACATACCCGCCCTGACTTCGCGCCAGTCATAAATTATAGCCCAGGTTATATTCCTATATAAGCTCTCTTTGAAAACCGTATGAAAATCCGTACTACAGTTTCTGTGATCAGCCCGAACAAACACCAACACTTTGGCACTGGCGGGCGGTTAAAAAAAAAATACTAGGAGAATAAATTATAAATAATGATTGTTTTCTGTGCTACCGTGAGATACTTATCAACATCTTCGTTGACAGACGTACATGGCGCCGTGGATGTCCATCTTCGGGGACTTTACGAAGGACCCCGAGGCAATGTACAACAACTTCCGCGTGTACGGCACCGGCCTGCTGCTCATCATGGGCATGGTGGTGTTCGTGGGCGTCAAGTTCGTCAACAAGTTCGCGACCATCGCGCTCGCCTGCGTCATACTCTCCATCACCGCCGTCTACGTTGGAATCTTCGTCAACTTTAATGGAAACGATAAATTGCAGTAAGTGCCTGTTATTATGTTTATAAGATACCTGATGCAAAATATATCATTGATTTTCATATGCGGTCGATCTTAAAGATCCAACAACTGGGAAGTTGGTGTTTCACACGGCAAAACAAAGCTACGGAGTTAGGTATACTCATATAAAACAAAACACGTGTAATTTTTCGATTACTTAGTTCATGGTTTAATTACATTAAAACACCATGAAAATTAACATCTGTACTACTGTAATGTGTAATTTAAATTAAAGAACAATGAAAATGTAAAACCTAAACAATGACGGTTGCCTCTGGAAGTGAGCAAAATTTGGTTATACAGTACAGAAACATCGGTCCCCACACATTAGCAAGGGTGAGGCGGCGACTGAGATAGTCGCATGAGTCATTAAGTCGCGTTAATGGCACACACGAGATGCTTTCAGAGATAACATCAGCTGTTTTTATAACACGGCTGTAGCTGCAAAAGTTTTCAAAGTATGAATAAACTTGAAACCATCAATCTCGCGAAGCCATTAGGATATATTTTTTATCGCAGCCACGCGTCCTTAGCTTAACAGGGTTTTTAGAGATTGGTTTAACTTGCCAAACTTGCCAATTACAGTGATGGCTCGGTCCTTTATTTTGAGCTATAAAAAGAAAAGATACATCACTTTGAAGGGGAAAGCTAGTTTTTTTAATTAAATTAAAATTTGCACAAATTAATTAGAAGACTAGTTTGAGTTTAACATTCAGAAGTAACTCTTAACGTTAGATACCGCATTTAACAACTTTTTATATTATTATCTGTATTATACAAGAAAGAAAAGGTGACTGACTGGCCGACTGTACAATCAACGCACAGCTCATACCACTGAATAGATTGAACTGCAATTTGGCTTACGCAGAGTTATGATGACATTTTCTAAGCAAGGATTTACCGAAAACTCCGTTGAATTGGAAAAAAATAAATGAAGCCGAGTAACACACTGGGGAACAGTCAAGTTCTGGTGGTTGTCTCACTTTTCTACTAAACGGTAATTTGCAGGATGTGTGTCCTGGGCAAGCGACTGCTGAAGGACATCAACATCAACAACTGCACCAAGGAGGTCGGCGCGCCGCTGCACCAACTGTTCTGCCCCAACAACACCTGCGACCCCTACTACTTGGCACACAACGTCTCCATCGTACAAGGCATCAAGGTATTAAAGGCCTGAATTATAAAATAATGCTGTCTCTATCATTTCTTATACCTTTTTTGTTTCGGTTTCGGGGGCAAACTTTCATATGGCTGTTGGTCTTTGGGGATTAGACAAGGGAGTTTGAGATTATTACCCAGTAAAACCACCCCTGTGGCTCCAATTAAGTAGTAAAAAGAGAGGGGACATGTGTGCTCTTAAAGTAACCCCTCATTTCATACACCCACGTAAATTGCTACTCGAGGAGAGATATTTAAAATCACCTCATGATTGCCATTCAAAAATGTATTGTTTTGTATTGTATTGTGTGAAAAAAATATAGTGAAAATTTGGTGTAGGCTCGGAACGCCCCTTAAATCTTGCCCCTTTCGATAAATAAATAATTTCTTTAAAATATACATTGTTGACCCACTCAAACACAAGTTTACAACATTGGTTTTTGTCTCAAGATTCACCGCTCGTACCTACCACGCGTTGCCACACTTTATTTTACAGACAAGCATTTACTAAAACATAGCTTGTTTTTGCAACCGCAAATTGTTAACCATAATATTCATGAATGTTTTCTAGGGATTGAAAAGCGGAGTGTTCTTCGACAATTTGCAAGACTCGTTCCTGCAATTGGGCCAGTACATCGCGTACGGCAAGGAACCCGATGACATTGAACAGATGGAGAGGCCCACCTACAACCAAGTGTATGCTGACCTTACCACGACCTTCACCATCCTTATCGGAATATTTTTCCCCTCGGTCACAGGTAATTAATACGTGATATAGATTAATCTTTCGGAATTTTCTATACGAGTGTTTTTTTTTTACAAACTTCTGTGTAACGTTATGCTTAAAACATTGAGGCTTTCCAGCATTGTAGAAGCTTTGACTACTACGTTTGAGGTCCTTGGTTCGATTTCCAGGCACCGTTATTAGATTTTTCTATTTAATTCTCAGTAGCAGCTCGGAGTTTGTGGCTGGTTAATGACCCCTAATGAAACCTGATTTTTCACACACGTATACTGTGAAAATTATATTTGAAACATATTACTCAATTATCATCATCAGTGCCAAGTTGCCAACAACAATTTCAGAAACTCGAGTCAATATTACAGCTTCAAAACTATTTCTCAGGTATAATGGCTGGTTCGAACCGTTCCGGTGACCTGGCGGACGCCCAGAAGAGCATCCCCATCGGAACCATCTGCGCCATTCTGACTACATCCACCGTCTATCTGTCCTGCGTTCTTTTGTTTGCTGGCACTGTCGACAATCTGCTGCTCCGAGACAAGTAAGTACTTGCTGTAGAATATTATGGATGTTCCTACTACTATGGATTCACGTTAAGATTTTCTTAGATGTTGTTTTACTATTTTTGTTTGCCCTTTCCTAGCACCATGCATAGGAAGTACTTGAATGAGCTTTTACACAGATTTTAGTCATTTATTTCATACAATACGTCCAAATATGTAGACCTAGTAACTTAAAGTTGAGAGACTCCAAGAAATATCTTCTCAGTCATCCTATATATATATATAATTATATGTGTCCCGTATTGGAGGTTAAGAAGGAATAAATGGAGGTTCCATAATATGATTTCATCCACCGTACTTGCCGACTAGTGGTGCTAACGCGTACTGAGAGCGGTTACGTAATTTTTACGTCACCAAGATGGCCGCCAGGCACATTATCAATTTGCGGGGCTTTAACAAAATGTGTTCCTAACCTATTACAGGTTTGGTCAATCCATTGGTGGTAAGCTAGTGGTAGCGAACATGGCGTGGCCGAACCAATGGGTGATCCTGATTGGTTCATTCCTGTCGACCCTGGGCGCGGGCCTACAGTCCCTCACCGGCGCCCCACGACTGCTGCAAGCCATCGCCAAAGACGAGATCATACCGTTCTTGGCACCTTTCGCCGTCTCGTCCAGCCGGGGTGAACCAACAAGGTAAGACAAGAAACTAAACTAACTAAACTTCCTTAAATTATAACCTAAATTAGTGTTTATAGAGGTATTAGAAAACAAAATACTACGCCACAGATCATCTACTGTTGAAAATGATAAAACTATCTTTTTGTATGTTTTAGCATTTTCCATGCTAAGATAATACCAGTTATTTTTTTTTATTTTTTTTACTAGCCCACTTTGTCCCACCAGTTATTTAATGAAGGAAAAAATGGGACTCGCGGTGGCTTTAAAGTCATAGCGTCTGGTGTATTTAACCAAAAAATGCGCAGGCGCAGGTTTGAATCCTGCCCGCAGTCGACTTTTTCCTTCATTAAAAAAATGAAAATACTACTAGATCCTAATTATTACTACGGACTAAGGTTAATGTAGGTAAATGAGAATTGGAGCTGTAACTGTACCCGTATCCTTAGGGCCCTGCTCCTGACGATGGTGATCTGCCAGGGCGGCATCCTGCTGGGCAACGTGGACATCCTGGCGCCGCTGCTCTCCATGTTCTTCCTCATGTGCTACGGCTTCGTCAACCTCGCCTGTGCGCTGCAGACGCTCCTCAAGACCCCCAACTGGCGACCCCGCTTCAAATACTATCATTGGTAAGATAAACTGTTTTTCCTAGCCATTTGCAAGTTCAAAGATAGGTTTTTTACTTCAAACCCATCGATGAAGAAAGTTCGAAGATTTAAGAATTTTATGACCTCGAACCTCTGTTCTTTCTGCAAATACATACATCTTCGACGTTTAATACCAACGTCTTTTGTAGGAAACGGACTAGCATAATCACGAACTTAAAAATGTTGGTGTATACTCAACACGCTTCTGCCTAATCTTCGTATGACTTGCAGAAGCGATCAAGGAATCCTATATTTTGATGTACTAGGTTCAATTACAAAGGAACCTTAACCCTTTCCAGGTCTCTGTCCCTAGCCGGGCTCACGCTGTGCATCTCCATCATGTTCATGACTTCATGGTTCTACGCCCTCATCGCGATGGGAATGGCCGGTCTCATCTACAAATATATTGAATATCGCGGGTAAGTTACTACGTTTTATTTTGAAGCTTTTATTATCATGTGAAAATCTTCACGGATGCCTTCCTTATGTTGGACTCTTCCGACTAAAAACACACGGCCGTCTCTAGCACATTGTGGAGGGGACTCCTCCAAGATCTACAATGAACGCAACGGTGGCCCTCCTAAGCTAAATCATAGAAATAATGTGAATAAAATAAATAAATAATATCCATTTCATTATTGAATTCCTAAAAAAAAACTTATATTTAGCCCCAAGAAAAATCAAGAAGCTCCCCAAACATAGAAGAAGCTTCAATAAAATCCAGTAAAGAAACTCACCATTTAATCAAGGAAAATTACATAACTACTGGAAATAGCTATATATTAATATTAATTATGATCACCAACCATCTTACACCTTATAGAGCGGAGAAGGAGTGGGGTGATGGTCTCCGTGGTCTAGCGCTGTCGGCGGCGCGCTACTCGCTGCTGCGGCTGGAGGAGGGCCCGCCGCACACCAAGAACTGGCGCCCGCAGGTGCTCGTACTCGCCAAGCTCAACAACGAACTGATGCCAACATACAGGAAGATGCTCGCCTTCGCTAGCCAACTCAAAGCTGGTGAGTTTGACTTCAACTCGATTCGATTGAAATTTGAAAGCTCCGCACTCACCGTTAAAACATTACTCGGTTACTTTTTAACAGACTTCAAAAAAGGAGGAGGTTTTCAATTCGACTGTATGTTTTTTATAATGTATGTATGTTACGCGAGTTCTTGTCAATTGTAGACTGATTTTAAAATGTAGTTTTTCCCGATTTGGTGTGGTTGGAGACAAACTTTAATTGAATAAACATAATATGATCTTCGTTATTTGTTTGGCATCGACTCCAATACCAATTATTTTTTGGTTTTTAGTTCCTGGGTGTTATTTCTCATGTACTAATTGATATGATTGACATCCATCCATTATATACAGGCAAAGGTTTGACGGTGTGCGTGTCTGTGTTGGGCGGCGAGTTCCCGCGGCGCTCGGGCGACGCGTCCACCGCGCGACAGAACCTGCGCAAGTGCATGGACGACGAGAAGGTCAAGGGCTTCGTCGACGTGCTCGTCTCACCTGACATCGCCGAGGGACTCAGCCATTTGTAAGTTATATTTAGCTACATACTTTCACAGATAAAATAGCAGGCTCATTACTTATACAGGTTACAACGAAAAAAAACAACCTTACTTATCTGAGTGAAAATTCAATGTAACTTTGTTTTATATTCAAATTCATTAAAAATTATAAATAAAACCCAATTGTATACTTAGAATGAGGATCGATCGATTCCATCTACAGCTAAAATGAAAAAATACTTTTTGGTGTAATATTGACGGTTGAGCGTTCCACGTAGCGTCCAGACGTCGGGTCTGGGCGGGCTGAAGCCGAACACGGTGATCGTGGGCTGGCCGTACGGCTGGCGCCAGGCGGAGCGCGCGGCGCCGCGCTGGGCGCACTTCCTGCACACGGTGCGCGCCGTGGCCGCCGCGCGCATGGCCATGCTCGTGCCCAAGGGGATCAACTTCTTCCCAGACTCTACAGAGAAGGTAATCAACGCTGCCGCTGACTTAAACAAATAGTGTTGCTAATACTGATTTCATGATTTTAATTTAATCTTTTCTTTTCTTTATTAAGTCTCTGCTACTGTTGCAGTGTTACTTCTTGCATTGTTACTGACCATCTGTGCAATAATATTGAGGTTTGCAATCCTTCTAATCGGCAGCTAGCTGTTTATAGTTTTTTAATACAATAACTAAAATCTAAAACGCCCCAACATCATACTATTTGAATTTCCAGGTATCCGGCAACATTGACATCTGGTGGATCGTACACGACGGTGGTATGCTGATGCTGTTGCCGTTCCTGCTGAAGCAGCACCGCACCTGGAAGAACTGCAAGATGCGCATCTTCACCGTTGCGCAGATGGAGGATAACTCCATCCAGATGAAGAAAGACCTCAAGATGTTCCTGTACCAACTACGACTTGAAGCCGAGGTGGAGGTTGTTGAGATGGTTAGTATTAGAAATATTATATAACATACTTGCCGTTTCCTCTTTGCTAGGTCTGATAAAGACCTTAGACACAACCCTTCACGAATCCCAGCTTTAATTAAAATATCTAAATATTACAGACGGACAGCGACATATCTGCCTACACATACGAACGGACCCTGATGATGGAACAACGCAACCAGATGCTGCGCGAGCTCCGGCTCAACAAGAAGGAGACCATGGGCATGGTGAGTGGAATACACGTACGCAAAATCTCAATGAATAAAATCCATTTGTTGACGCCGGAGCTAAAGTGTGGAGTGGCCTATGACATAATTTTGTAAATTTTCATGAAGTACGCTTTGGAATATATTTCAAACAAGATTAATATGGAAAAATGGCCTATTTAACATTCACGCATTTTAATGGTAATTTTGTATCACTTTAGCTCCATGGTCCTCAAATTGTTCACAACATGAATGTTCAATCTGTACAAAGCTTTGTATATTATTAACTCTACTCTGACCTAGAACTAACATGTTTGTCTGTCGCTACAACACAGATGCAAAATTTCGTGGATTATCGTGAAAACGCTGAGGAGAAGTTACCTTTGGTAAAGTGGATACATTAACCCTGATTCGAGTCCACTTATTTTCTTTAAGAGTATTTTGTTAGCTATTGATTGATTTACAATATATCCCCGCATTGTGGTCTACACTAATTTCTGCTATTATTTTGATCTAATCAATGTGTAGATGAGTTTTCGTTTTAGCTTTAATGAATTCTTGGTGTATATTAGATTAAATGTTATCCTTTATATGGCTAATACCTTTCACATTCGCTACTTCATCTTGATATAATACATTTCTATCACCACATTTCCACTGATTCAGTAAAACATGAATATGGCTAACTACAACTTAATGTTTGCTTTTGGTGTTATAGATCCTCTCTTCATTATATACCATACATTATAGAATTCATACACTGTACTTCACTCTTCACTGGACAAACCTATGCTCATATAATCACTTCTTGCACATATTTTTAATACACTGTATTATCCTACTATCTAAATCCCTACTTTTTATAATACCTCCGAATGTTTCTAAAATAATCAAATTCTAGCTAATAGGATAGCATGCAGCCTCTGTTATATTATGAGAAATTACGTCCTGCTAGTGTTAACTGTTAATTTATTCGTGTTTATATTGTGTGCATACTTTAATATCTATTTATTTTTATAATTGAGACCCCGATTATGATTAAAATTACAATAGTATCAGGTCTTCCATTATTTACTGCTAGTCAAAAAATCTTCCATTTTTATAAATAATCGTATTTGCGAGATTAAAGTTCTACAAGGTTTAATTTATATAATTGGTGAACAATACTAACCACTACTAATAGATCACCGTTCATACCTATTTCCCAATTCATGCGACTGTTGCTACGTCACACAGTGCGCTCGCCATAATATAATTTTTTCTATCTAATAAAATTTCTGCCCTGACCGAAACAATTGTGGCTATTCCTGCTCCAAAATTCGTACAGTAAATAGTTGCCGATGACCTTAGTATATTTTCCTTTTAAACTAGGTACTTTTATAATTAATTTCTGTTTCATGAAGATCAATAAATGATAAAGAAATGAGCGAGCAGTCTTACCCTAAATTACCAACATAAAATACCATTCCATATAGACATTATTGGGAATGGTCTAATATCATGCTATGCTGTTACGTCGCAACAATCGCCAACATATTATATTGAAACTAAATCACGGAACGTGCTTAAAGTAATTGTCATGTCCAGGTCCAGGCGATCGTGGACCACCACCACGCGGACGTGAAGACGGCCAGCAAGGTGCGCTTCGCGGAGCCCGGCGACGAGGCGCCCGCCGACGCGCCCTCGCCGCCGCTCGCCGACACCGACGACAAAGACAAGGACGACAAGGTCAATATACTGCCCACACACACTTTGTTAACTCTATATAATGCACTTAGCCGTCGACTGACTTGAGGAAATTAGATAAAAAATGACATGACATTTAATAACGTTTCCAAACGGCAGGTATTATTTTGAAAAAGTATTATATGAATCTTATGATAACTACGAAACTATGAAACTTTTACCGAGTTCAAAAATAAAAGAAAATATCAAAAGGAAAAAATAAATAAAAGATATTCTCGAATTTTGGAACATTATAACATCTCAACTCTGAACAACTAATATTAAATGGCACTAAATGGTATTTGTACGAATGTAATTGAATAGTTCGATAGTATTATTTATAATCGAGAACTACATTAGTCTCTGCAAGTATCCATACGTACTTAGTCCAAATATATAATATGCAGGTTGCATAACTATGATTAAATTAATGAAAAAAATCTTTGCATATAATGTTGACGTATACTAACTATTATGATGCATTAACAAGCTTCTTACATTCTCAGCTAGTAAACTTTCATGGTCTAATTATAATTTGACACAACGAATTCATTTCCATTATGCATTTCATTACATCTTCATTCAAATATTACTTTATTTAATAAAAACTCGACTACGTGTTGACGTCGTTTTGTTTTCAACATTTGTTTATACCTAAATGTGGAAAAAATATTTTTCACCACGAAATTAAAAAAAATATAAATCAGACAATGTGTAATGTCCTACATTTTATGGTACTATAAGTTATACCCATCCTGTTTGATGAAATGACAAGGGAACAAAAGTTTGATTTCACTTCAGCTTTCACGGTTTTCGTACTTTTACTTAGCGCAGTCGGGTATTTACACGCATACTCATTTATATTTAAACTTGTCTTGGTCAAGTCTCACTAACAGATTCAAGGCGCGTTTCCTCGGCGCATGCGGTCTCGGGCCTAATCCTGTCAGATCGGTTCTATTTATAATTAAACGTAAATAAAACTGATTTTTAAGGCGTTTTACCTTTTTATTTTCGGGATCACGAATAACAGAAAGCTAAGAGGATTGGGCTGCCGAAAACGTTTAGCGCAATGTTATTCATTAACGCTGGTGTTTCAATAACGCACTGCAATCATGTTTTGCCATATTTTTATTTAATATTTTCTTTGAGTTACCCATGGTCGACCCATACTCATAATGACGTCACCAACGAGTCCTAGCGAATTTACACGGTGGTCATATGTTTGCGATGATTTCATTCACGTTGATTTATTCACTTTAGTTTGTTTCGTTGTCCACATTAGATAAGAGATTGGTTGTTTGAATGTCAGTAGTGAGTTATCGATTAACAATTAAAATAATATATGACATCCCGTGTTTCATTCGCCTTGAATCCGTCATGTGCAACACAAAAAACAATACGCGATTCAAAATTGAATTTTGGCAATGGAAATTTCACAAATTGGGGTGAATAGGACGACTTTCGAAGTAGTTTGTTGCACATAATCGATTCAATGTGGGACTCGCCCGATGAACGGTCGCAGTGCGAGGACGCGAGCCCGCCGCCCGACGACAACAAGCACAAGGACGGCGCCAACGGCGATGCCGTCAAGCCCAAGCCCAACCTGTCCGACATCACACCGTGAGTACACACTTTGTTACTGTTAACTGTTTAGGAGTTGTTGAGAAGCCTCCTGCATATCGAACTTGAATCAATAAAAAGTTCATTTTCAAATTTGATCAGTTGCAATATTTTTAAATATTTACCCCCACATTGGCACGTTACTTCAATGATGGTGTGCTAATTTTAATAATTCACTATTTAAACTTATGCTGGTTTATTAGAGTCGAAAAATATAAATGTAAATAATGTGTATCAGTGACGAGGGCACGGTGCGACGTATGCACACGGCGGTGAAGCTGAACGAAGTGATCGTGTCGCGGTCGCATGACGCGCAACTCGTCATCCTCAACCTGCCCGGCCCGCCGCGCGACACCAACATTGACCGGGAGTCCAACTGTAAGCGTATTGTATTACTGTATTATTACACTGCGTCACCCGTGACAGCACACATAGGTACATCAGACATCAAGGGTAGATTTACCGTGGGTACTGCGTAGTATAACATAGCACTGCTACACCAGACAAATCGTAGCACTGCTACACCAGACAAATCGTAGCACTGCTACACCAGACAAATCGTAGCACTGCTACACCAGACAAATCGTAGCACTGCTACGCCGGACAAATCATATCACTGCTACGCCAGAACAATCGTAGCACTGCTACGGTAATCCAACCGTAGTATTTGCTACGTTTAAACGCCGTACGCTACAGAGTGCTACAGAGTACGGCGTTCGTAGCAAATGCTACAGAAAATCCGATATTATAATGAATTAAGTTATAAGGTCGGCGAGCAGTTTAATATTAAATTATAATATTTGCTGCCACAGTTTTACAATAACAGCGACGTTAAAACATTTCTGTAATGTACATAAACAAGGAGATTGGTATGTTCTGCAGATATGGAGTTCCTGGAAGTGCTGACGGAGGGGCTGGAGCGAGTGCTGATGGTACGCGGCGGCGGGCGCGAGGTGATCACCATCTACTCGTGAGCGGTGCGGAACGCTCCGCGGCCCCCGCGCACCTCTAAGACTGCCGACACGACCGTCGCGTTCCGGTTCGTTCATAAATATTGTATGTATTTTCTTACGATGATTGTATTCGGCGTTCGTTTTACTTGTAAATGTTAGCTTAATTCTACGATACGTTTTGTTGAATTTGCTGTTTAGAGTGACGTTGTTTTGAAATTTATTCACTGTTGTATAGATATTTATGGATATAATGTATGTATCTAATGAGAAGCCTTATCTGTCGAACGTTAGCTCTAAGTTTGTTGTTTTATTATATAGATTAGCTAAGAGTTACTTTAAGCACCCGAGAGGTCTCTTGTTTATCGACATGCCATATAGCTTTTATTTTACTATAAATGATTTAGTATTTAGATGTTACTTTGTATCGTTTTTATACATCATTTTATTTTCTATGATTGTTAAAATGACGTAGATATACTTTATAAGAGTATATACATTTACTAAACACCATAAAGATTTTTAACTATATAAAATTGTATTTTGTAAATAATATTGTGTTCTAAGATTTTTACATCTGCTCAACTTAAAACTTACCGTGGGACTGAACCAAAAATTAAGAAGTTACAAATTGGTCGCGCTAACCGGATAGATTTTCAGAACGTTTCAATAAAAAATAACATTTCTAGTCACTTTTCGATAGTAGCTATGTCTGATAGTCATACATAATTCGTTATACTTACCAAAAAATGTAAAGTCATTTAGTAGACATAACAGGGCGAACCCTCGAGTTTTTATGATGAGTAGATTGATCAGAAAATAGAACGTGCTGAGAGGGGTACATACATAGGTAACTATTAACTATTCGTATTTTAGTATTAGCGTGAAGATTTAATAGTTAACGCGATCCCCCGTCGCAACTAACTTAGTGACTAACTTGGAAACTTATTGCGCACATTCGCGTAGGTAGATGATTTCTTACTGTGATCGTTTATATAAAGGTTTATTATTTTAGTTTTACTTAAGTGGTAGCGGTAATATATTTATATTCAGATAATGTTCAGTAGGAGTCATCGTTCAACATTTATTTTTCCCGTCGTAGTCTCGACTTACTCGTGCGAATGTTACAGAGTCGCCTCATCTGCCTTATAACGTGCGTCACACACCAAAATATAAACCTCTACCGTGGAGACACTTTAAGGGAATCTTATTAAGTCACAACATCTGTGACTGCAAGCTTTGCTCTTGTGATTTAACAACTAGTCGTTCACACAAGTAGATATCTGCATTAGCGAGCGATTATTTTCAAATTGTATGATTCTTTAAATTTATATGTTCTTGCATACGTAGGTATTACATTAAATATTAGTAATATAATTAGTTAATTTTGGATAAAGTCATCTGTAGCGGTCAACAACAATGTTACAAATATGCAACCTGCGTTTGCGTGCGAATGATGAAAACTTGTCAATTTTTATTTACCGTTACACCACATTAGTGTAAGGAACTATTTCTTATTCGTATAAAGAGTGTTAGATAACTGCCAAATAGGAAATCGGTGTTGTAAAATATCCTAGTCCATAAGTGAGCTACCATCTACTCAATATCTTCGTTTAAGAAAAGTGTAATCAAATATTTTAGTTGTTTAGCCAACGACACTTCGTAGTTGAAAAAGATAGATAACTATATTTCCTTTCTTTTTACACAACAAAAATAGTTTTTATTGTATTTATTATATTCCTTTAATGTTGAACCTATCCGTAAAGGTTATTATAAAAAAAAATATCAATTACCTACATAATGCCCTAAGATTTTACGATAGCGTCAACTCGAGTTTTGTATAAGAGTTGATATTTTTAAGATTTTCTCCAATAAAAATATCGTAACCTTTTCATAAATAGTACTCACAACTACAAGTAAAGTCATTTAAAGTTCACGCGCCTCTGCGTAAAGAACAAAGTAGGAATAAATTCGAAGGCATTTAAGTATTCCTTTTTGTCATGGTTGTAGATGCCATAATAATAAATTAAGTAAGTAGATGTTAGATATTCTATAAATCGACTGTCGAATAACCGTCTATAAAACACCAGTGTGCAGTAACTGATCACTTGGTCGCCTAGCAACCAGACGAGGCCCGCGGCCACCGCTCTGTCTCCCACTGTAAAGCCGCTATGCTTTGACAAAATTAATCACTTAATAAGATTAAGTATAAATCATTCTAAATTATATCTATCTATAAATCAACATTTAATGACTATTTCGTGTTTAAAAACCGCTCGTTTTCATTTTGCGAATGTGTTCTCTATCACTTAGTGATATAAAATACACGGATGAAATGAAATAGTGATCACATATCTTCCTTTTCACATAGAAAAAATATATCGACGTATAAAGCTATTTATGCCTATTAATAGGTAATGGACAATTATATTATTTTAAAATAACTTTACAAATGATAAAAAATATTCAAATTTAATATTATATACATTACTTATTCATAACTTCTAAGTCGAAATTGAAAATTGGTAATAATGAAACTATATTTTGTTCTGTAAGAACATAAAAATGATTAGGTATAATTTTATGGACTTTGTTAAAAACTGTCGATTACCCCTTCAGACGGACGTTGCGCGTGTTGTGTCGAGATACGAAGATCCGAAAAAAAAATAAGCAGCCTCGCTGTCAGCACCCGACACTGTAGGTAACTAGATCGAATTATTAAGTAGGACTAGTTAATATTTCATGCCAGCGATAACGTCATACATGTGCCAAACAATCAACAATCATTATTTCAGTGAGTAAATGAGTCGGTGGCATTTCTACCTGTAGTAGGTTATCCTACTGGCGTACTCTAGTAGACTAACTACAAAATCAATGAACTATCAGTAATGTGTGTAATACATTGTTAGAAATGTCACGGTAATTAAATAGTCGTAATTAAACAACATGCACACACATAGTAAACTATTCCCATAGTATTCCAGATAGATTTAAAATCGTGTTCGTAATTCCAGTCGTTTTACATATTAGCTTTATAAAAGTCATTAAAAATTATAAAACGTACAATCGCCAACGTATTCGTGGCCACAAATATTGTTGAATATGCTGTTGTTGCGCGACATGAAGTCACTTGGCGATTGTACGTGACGAGTATCAAGTAATTATTGATGTAAAATTATTAAATTACCTATTTTAGATTTTAAGCTGTGAGTCAGCGTAAACACATTCTTTACAATTTATTATTCAAGCTAGAGTTGCTGTGATACACCATTATGGCTGTAAAATTATAGTGTAGTCATTTCTGGCTATGAATAACAATGGGAGGTAACGTGGATACACGTTAACAACGCCATATTCTATCTGTGATTTCACTGATGTGTAGTTGCACCTTAACCCGCGTAATCTAGCAAAATCCTGAACTCATCCTCCCTTTTTTGACTTGAAAAATGTCGTATCGCAAATTAACTACAAAGTACATAATGAAAAATAAGGCTGTCCCTACTTGAAATCTATTTTGAAAATTGTATTTTATAAAACCTATCAGAAACAGCCAGTAATGTAACTACATCGATTTTCGAATAGTGAAACAAAACTATTCGAAAACTTTTCTTGGTCTTGTAAATTAAAGCGAACAAAGATAGCTTACTCCTACTGTAACCTTCTTTATCTCAAGATTTTGAGCAATAACGAAAACTATAGATAGTGATCGCTGAGCGGTATGCTATTTAACTATGTATTTTGATCTGGAACGAGTTTTTCATAGAAAAATATTTCGAAGTGTAAAAGTTGTTTAAGAAATTATTAAAATATTCAAATAATAATTCTAGAGAGTTAGTCAGTGAGTAATTATAAGAAAGATGTTACGAGTATAATAAAATAAACTAATAAAAAATAAACTCTACCTTTATTACCTTACCCTTTTACATTATTATTATTTTTGACGACGTATGTGTCAAGTGATTCCAGTACCGGGGATCACGAAGTCGTGGGTTCGATTCCCGAAGGGCGCAAATATTAATGTGATGAATGAATGTGTAGGTATGTATTTACAAAAAAAGTATTATATCCATTGTCTAGTACCCATAGTACAAGCTCTAAGTAGCCATCAAATAAAATTTATAGTAAGTATATAAAATATTTTATTCATTAATTCAAAATGGACAATGGTGACTTAACAAATCAGTATTAATAGTAAAAACCCGTTTTGTCACCAAAATTGTTCATTAATATAATATTATTATCTAAGTTGCAAAACATTTTGCTGTAAAACTTAGTACAAAGTACTTATGGCAATAGATAAATATGTCATTGGTATGGTTATATGCCCCTTTACAAATTTTAAAAAACAATATCTGAGGTCAGGCCTTTAACCTTAAGACTAGAACAATATTGTTTTACCTTATTTTACATAGTAACTTTATTTATACAAAATCTAAATAATATGTTAGAAATTAATCAAATCTCTATGCATTGCTCAGCATTATTAATACTATCAATCAGGTACTCTCTCAAACCACTTTTATTGTATGATGTATAAAATTTACTTAGTAAAGAATACTTAAGGCTCACAACTTTGAGCCCTAAGATTTTGAGGTGCGTTTTCTTCATCATTTGTGGGCCAATCAAATGCTCATTATTCGAACAATAGTGATCAGGCAAATGAATTAAGATGGCAATATTTTCATTGCGAACAGTTTTTGATTTCCAGTTGAATGTTTTGCTCCCTAAGCCAGCAGGGTGTAACATTACATCCAACAAGTATGTTTCATCAGATGGTAAATATGGAACAGAAACTGACATTGACAATTTATCAGTACCCCCTGCTACATTAACCAATGTCTCCATTATTTTTTCCAAAATGTTCTTAATTCGAAAATCTTGTGAGATTGGTTTGGACCACTGATCTTTAGGTAATAGAGGACCTGCATAGTTCTTATATTCTAATGTCATTGCAGTATCAATCAAGTATAGTCTTTTCAATATTTCAGGGTTGCTCACTTTATTAAGATACTCTGGGCTTAGCATTCTGCGGATTAAATTAGAAGGATATTTGCCAATGTATATTAAAGACAATAATATTGAACTGAGATCACTACTATTTATTTTATCAAATTTCTCAAATAATATGTTATCTATGAGGGTCCAAAATTCTGTGCCATTTGCAGGATCAAAATGCAAATATCCATATGGGTATATAAATGACCTCAGGAAACTTGGAGGCACTTTATACCAATTACTTATAAAATATTGACTGCATGAGTTTAATATATGTTCATTGTTAATTTGAAATTGCATACAAAAGTTTAATATTCCTACAATTAGAACATAACTCTCTATCTTAGAGCCTTTTAATTTCAAATATTTTTGGACAGCTTTTTCAATTTGATCATCAGTATATTTAAGCCTAGTAAGCTTAGAAATCATATCTAGTAATGTATCTTCATCTAAGGCATGTATATTGGCACAAAGCCAACTACCAACAACAGCAAATGATTGTATTGACAAATATTTTTCTATTACAAAAGAGCTCAATATGTCTTGCATGACTGGTACTTTAATTTTAAACCATAAATCACATAATTTTTGTTCCAGTAATGTCAAAATAATTCTTTTGCTAACTTTCAAGCCATGCAGAATACCAAAGACTTGTACAATATTTGTTTCATCTACTTCATTTTCCCTAGCCACAAACCCAACCCACAGTTTATCAATTGTCTCAGCATACTTGCCATCATTTTTGTTTCTGATAAGAAAAGCAATAAACTCACAAAGCTGTTCAACAGACAACTTGTTATCAATAACTCTCATAAGAAGTTCATCATGGAATTTGTATTTGTATGGTTCCATAAATGATGAAACTGTATTCAATATATTCAATATTGTCCTTGTGTCTTCAGTCTTCATTACCACCCTTAGTAGTTTATCTAAAATAGCTCCTTTTGCTAAATTGATGTGCATAGTTTTGGAATCTAATATTAATGAGCTTGGGTTCTTTTCAATATCATAGATACGTTCAATAGCACCTAATGCAATATTGGGAGTTATTTTAGTGCACTTTGAGAGTAACGAGAATACTTCCCGCAGATCCAAGCATTGTCTAAACTCTTCTTGTATCAGCTGATAGTTGAGAGAGTCGTGCGCACTTGTTGCTTGTTCTTCGGTTGGCTTGTTTTCGATATCTGACAGATTTCTTAACTTCTTTATGACAACTGGAAGTTCTTGAACATTAAATCCATTCTCTATTAATATTGTACTACTACTAAATTGTGGATTATTGCCAGATTTGTCGTCACTGAACGTTCGAGGAGGCAAAGTTAGTAATGGACCAGACAGCGAAATGTTTCCATTACCAGACGACAGGATATTATTTTTAGCTTTTAAATACGTTCTTCTCAAAACTAATGACATTTCAAAACATTCAAAGTTTTAAAATAAGTAAATTAGACGTAAATTAAAGAAAATGCAAAACAAAGTAAAACCTACTATCACATCTTTGACAATGACATTAGGAGGACAGAGTCAGAGCAAAGAGTCAGAGTCAGTAGAATAGACACAGATCACAGAAATACAGAATAAATAATACCATAGATCTATTTCTAATCTATCGATCTCACTCACATGAATCCATGGAAGTAGTAAGTATACTTAGTAGATGTAAACGAAGTGTAACGAAGTTTGACATATTAGTTCCATGCATGAATCACATATTCACATGACATGCATGACAGTCGAAGACTCGAAGTCGTCTTGTCATTGTCAATTGTCGTTCATCTTCGGACTCTTCGACTCTCTGGTCAGTTTGGTCGACGCTCGTACGATCGTGTTTTGTACTGTGATTGTTTTTCTTTTTTCCGTCTATTCGTTAATTTCCGATAAGATACAAAGTTATTATGTAACTTATTAGATTTGTCAATGTTAAACACAATAAATTTAAAGCTAAGTTAGGTTATAAAACCGGCGGACTACTGCTTTGTCTGAGCAGATATTTTCATCTGTTCAAGTCAGCTGATTTTAAAAGTAAGTACACTTTTTTGTACCTATATAACCTTTAACTTTAAATTAAATAACAATATTCTAAGCCTCAAACTTTATGAATGGGGAATCCTTGTCTGATAAATAGATAATAATATATTTTGTAAATATTTCTTATTGAAAAGATTTAGAGGAACGAAGAAATATTTCTAAATTGATTTATTTATTATTGTGATGGAAACAATTCTTTGATTAGCTGGGTGTTTCTTTTGTGCTATAAGTATGTATTTAGAAAAAATATATATGTTATACCATTGTTTATTGTATTAAATATTGTAATACAATAGATTGTTAATAGATAATAATAATCTGTAATAGATTGTTACACTTAACTTATTTAATTGTGATATTATTATTATTTTGTCTGAGTGTAAACAACTGTTGATGAGCCTAATAAATAAAATAAATAGGGTAGTTTCGCCTGTTCGCCGACCGTCGCCACTTTTCGACTTTTCATCGACCTGTTTGACTAATCGGTATAAAATTGAAATACTGACCACATTACAAACTAAACAAAAATATTGTGGCATACCCAAAGAGTTCAGTTATACATACAAATAGAAAAAATGCATTTGTGTAATTACAGTAGGGAGTAAAAAAATAAACCATTTGTGGTGCGCAAAAAAATTGTCAAAAAGCGTACTTCACTGTAAAAAAATAGTGGGGAGCCCCACAGTTCAGAGTCACTTTTAGCTGTCCTTTTATGTTTTTTGATATGTTTAATATTTATATTGATAGACAATGAGTTATAGTATTTATTAAAATTATTTGTTATTTTAATTTTCTTTAGAAAACATATAAAATTTAATAGTCGGTAACTGGTACCTCGATTTCGAAGAATACCTAGTTTTCGACCGCGGGGTCGAAAACTGGTCGCAGAGTCCGATAAAGTTGCATCACTTTTTATTTATTTTTAATGGAACTGCTGAACCTTATTTTTTTATTTTAAATCAGAATCAAGTCAGAATTGAGTCAGCCAATTTTCGACCAGACTATTTCAAATGTTGTAAGAATACCACGTATCGGAAAACCTTCTAGGTCGAAAACAGGATATGTAATAACTGTATGCCATATTCCGACTTCTCTATTAAAGTTTCATGTTTTAATTATATATTTTCGTACTTTTTCGTTAGTTATTTTGCTGATTAAAGAGATTATAACCTAAATATTATAATATCCATAATTTTCGGTCGAAAATCGCCTGTTTTTGATTACTTTTTAAATATTTGTTTGCGGCTATAGTATCAATGCAACTGTAGTTGGTCTATTGTAAGTTTACCGCTAAACCCTGCGGCTGTCACAAACTGCAGGATTTGCTTAGGGGTGAGCTTCTTTATTTCATCTGGGTGAAAAATATGTTTCCTTGGGATTGTGTATTAGCGATCCACATTCTCTTAGAAGGTGGAATGTCGTTCCAGCAACCTCCTCACAATGTGGGCAGGTACGCGTATCGCTCAGCCTTAGGTTGAACATAATATATGTTCTTGTTAAGGCAACAGTGTCCTGTCACAATGCGCACACTGTTCCTGCCTTGGCTTTGTTAGTGGCTTAGAGTGGACCATGCTTGACGATTCCGCATAAATTTGTGAGGGTTCTTTGAGCTAGGAGCTATCCTACAGAACGGTTCGGGTCCCTGCTGCGTTCCACTAGCTCCATCCAGCTCTTGCGAGTTCATCATGTTCAGTGCCAACATATGCCACCATGACTCAGTACCCATCTTAAACCTAATCATTCTATCATATTTATCCATCATATTCCTCATTCATAGTCTTCCCCTCAAAACTAGAATTGCTGATGTTGGTCAGAAAGCTTCCAACTTAGAGGGACTAGGCCGGACATTTGTGTGCCGCATGTCGGACGACTTGTGGGCTAGGCTTAGCATAGAGTGAAGTCCGCAAGGCGTCAGACGACGTAGGAGGACGTGGGACTCAAACGGAGATGACGAGAAGAACGGAACCCCTTTTTAAAAGATTGAGCTCATAAAGCCTTAAGGTCTAAGGAGTGGAAAGAGGGTAGGGAGGCATTTGCCCCGCAGTAGGCCCGACTGAGGTGATGATAACACATGCATTCTCTCACCAGTTTCGACGAAATGACGCTCGAATTCAGTGCTAAGTGATAAAAGAGTTGCTTGGCTATCCTAACCCATTTGATTTGATAGATTATCTTCTAGCAGAAGCTAGTGGTTTAAACTTCTGCTTGGAAAATGGAGGCGTACTGTCCCAAGTTAACACTCTCGTTAAATTTGGGCTACTCTCTATGTATTCCACAGCCTAACTCCTGTCCCATTTTGGACCCATCACCAGTGTACGTACCAGATTAGACAATCTGCATCATAAGGTATCTGGAATTTTGACCAGTCTTCCCTTGAAGTTACTTCTATGGTGGAATGTTTTTTATAAACATACCGCAAAGCATACTGCAAAAGCATGGCACCAGTCGCCGTACCAAGTATTGGTGTTTCTAGTTAAATATAGAGAGAGGTAGGGCACAGCCATTTATGGGAGAGAGGTAGGGCACAGCCATTTATGGCTCAATTCTGGAGCAGCCCACCTGGGGAAGTCCCTCCACCTTACAGAAAACTGCAGTCAAATAACACACTTTATTATGTGTTGTTTTCCTGCAGTGAGTAAGGTCGCCAGAGCTCTTTCTAAGGATGCGCTGCGTTGGCAGGAAGAGGAATACTCCCTCAAACTGTCGGCGCAGTGAATCCTCCATAAACCTCTAAGAGGTTTTTCGGGTCGGCAACGAGGCGGGAGTGATACCCCTGGTGTTGCAAGCGTCCATAGGCTATGGTAACCGCTTACCATCAGGCGGGCCGTATGCTTGTTTGCCACCTTAGTGAAAAATTGGAAACACCAATAGGTCTTGAAGAGTCCATATCTTGAGTAGCCACTTTTTGCCCAGGATGCTGGCCCTGTACATGGTAGTTTTCGCCTCTATACGGATACATGTAGACGCAGGAGCCCCAGCAGGGAATTTAATGGCAATGCTGGACATTCGGACATAGCCCCTGAGTCTATGAGACAGGCAGGCCTCTGCAGACTGCCATGTTTTACAATAAATTGTAATATTTATTATATTTTAACAAAATACAGGTTTTTATTACATTACGAATTAATTAATTATTGTTTGTACCATGAATTTGTCGTCTCACCCAATGGTCGAAAACTGGCGAATACAAAGTCGGGAACTGGAAATTTCGGTCGAAAACCGGTAAAATGGGCATTTTCGGGTTTATTATTTTTTGTGTAATTACTGCTAGGTCTAACATGAAAATAAAGCGCATTAGATGAAAATAGACTATATCGACTATGTGTATAAAATTTTTCCAACAAGTAATTCATATTAATTCAATTTTATTTTTCGTTCTGAATTCGACAACTCCACTAATCGGTCGCTAACCGGCGAAATGACCCTACCCATTCTTAACTTGGGTTAGAGACTCAAGCAGATGTTGCTATAGAAAATGTCCCAAAACTTAGATTTCTAAGTGGCTTATTTCAGTTTAATCAGAATTTTTTATAATTTTATGTTTTCTCTAGATTTTAAATTTAAATAATTATGTCTACTATCTTTTATCAGGGTCCTGTTTGTGTGCCTTCTAACACCAGTATTTTAGATACCTACAAGTGGTAGTATTAAATGGATATCTTCAATTACATAGAACAAAATTATAAATGGATAGGTACTAATATGTTTACTTTATTATTTGTAGGTGAACTTGGTTGCAAGATAAATGATATAAAATTAATAAGCAAAAACACATCTCTGTACCATGCATGACCAAACAAATGTAAGTACCTACCTACTTACTTACCAATAGATATAGAATTTCTGGTACAAGATATCACAATGGATCATCATGTTCTATCAACCCAACTGCTTCATTAGCATTAATTAATTATACATATTTCATATACCTAGTTCATTCATATTTCATACATAGTGTATTGTTAGTTCATTCATATTTCATATTTATGCAGAGTAGGTTCATAATATATGAACTACTCTGGATAAATACAATTTATGCTAAGTATTTCTATATCATGAGAATATTTCCCAAGATTGAAGAAAAGATAATTGTCTAGTTTGTGGGCTACTTAATTTCTTTATGTTACAAAAAAAAACATTATGTAGCAAAGGACTGAATAAATTTTATTAATTAAATATGATTTCCTTGTTATTCTTGTAATATAATAATATGTAAATGGCAATCAAGAGTCAAAGCGTAAATAAATTATAATATTACATTGCTTATATTATATCTATTTGAATTGAATTAATTCCCACCAAGCACTAACGTGCTGAGGAAAGACTTAAATCAAAATAAACCCTAAATACACATACATACATAGATACACATAGTGTTTTTTTTTCAGATAGAGAACAGGAAAATACTAAATAATTAGTGATCATAAAAAATAGCAGAGCAATACTAGATTATAATATTTTTTCATAAGAATGTCTTTAAATCTCCATAACCATGAGATACACATCATTCAACCCCCACTCTTACCGCCTAGCCTTGTGCAATTGACAAACACACTGCCAATTAATAAAGGAGACAACAAGAACAACTAAACATACTTGTTATTTGAAACAAACAATCATCTATTGGAACACTTAATTAACTGTGTGTCATACTGCTCACATATTACTAAACATTATGATCTCCCATCTCATGTAACAGTAACAAACTACCAATCAACCTAGTTGACCAATAGACGCTTATACATTTACTCTATGTACTATATACTCAGCTCAATTTACACATTTATATAGAGGCCTGCAGAGGCAGGTTGTTGTATCAGTCCATTCCATTGAGGACAAATCACAGTGCATTGAAGTCGAGATATCTACACTGTGTACGTTTTTTCGTGATTATCTTAAATGATAAGAAATACTTAATACTCTGCTCTGTTATGTTTGCTCACCTAAGTACATAGAAATACTTTTAGTTATTTCTACTTGTTGGGTACTAGTGTCGTATTTCATATTGGTGTTGCACGTACGGTATTATCGAATTACTTAGAGCATCCATAAAAAACGTTGCAACAAATGTAATACTGTGTAAGCAAATAATGCTACACTGTGCGCGACTGTGATTCAATGCTATACTAATTATTAAGCTCGTATGTATTACAAAAAAAAACAGATTTTTTTATTATTGCTCCAACCACATTCGCGTACATTAGAAAAAGTAAGTAAAACCGTACATAATTATATGAAAAACCTATTTTTACACGACTTATTATCTAATTTCTTATGAGATAACTGCCTCTACAGACTCAATAGTAAGTATACAAGGTAATGTGACACCCGAAATCTGTAAGTACCTGGTACTCATACTTATAAGTGACCTCAAATAGTGACTGATTGAGTACCTACGGCCTTTGTAGTTTGTTCTTATTACAACAAACTATACCATATAATATACCATGAGAAAGTAATCCACGATTTAAGCTATTACATAACACTAGTATTGATATAAATGCAATTATAAAGCGCCCATGTTAATATTTTGATCGTCATCATAATCAACTGTAACCTTAATTGACTGCGTAATGTCATAATCTTATCTGAAAACCCGTTGCTAATTTACAGATTAACACTCCCATCAGTCACGCCTATTGGAGTTGTTTTCAAACGACTATGATGTCTAACGTATTTTTCCAGATGAGTTTCCAACTGAAATGGGGAGTAGCTGGAGTGGGTATGATAGCTCACGACTTCTTGACCGCGCTGGGGACACTACCCGCGGGCCAACACACCGTCATCGCAGTGGCCGGCAAAGATCTAGAACGTGTCCACAGATTGGCCACGCTCCACAAAATCAACACAGCTTATGAAGGCTACGAGGCACTCGCGCGTGATGACTCTATAGGTAACAAAACGTCCTATTGTTTAGACAAGGAACAGTAAACAAACAAAAGATAACGAGCTAAATCATTACAGCTGAATGACTCTGACACTTACACAGAGACAAACTAGCCTACGGCCTTCTTACTAACCCGCCTGATTTGCTTTATGCCTGATTCAAAAATGTTTGTTTTAGCAAATACCCAACATTAAAACAAACACTTATGTTTTTATTTTATCAGAAGTTTATTTTACAAAATGATACTAGTTTCCTGTATATAGACAATACTTTCCTTTATCTTATAACATATACTTATATATGTACCCTGTAAACGTCGGTCTGTAGTCGCAGTACTCTGAAAAAGTAACACAGCATGGGTTATTGATGTTGTTGTTACGCCTCCACGAATTCTCTTGGCGTAACGGTCTCTTCTCTTCAATAAGAACTAAGTAGTTAAATACATTTCGTATCTAACATAATAAAAAACAATAAAAGAAGCTCTATTTCGTTACGCTTGTAAAAATTTCAATTTGAAGAATTGTTAATACATGGTACACCTTGATCTCTACAAAAATACATAATATTATAAATTTTATGTAGATAACGAGCTAAATCAAAATTTTACTTACCTGTGGGTAACTAAAATTTTGGTGTAATTAAATAGTTACGAATTTTCCATTGAATACGCTAGTTGCACGGGCTTTGCATTGGGATTTTGCAATTGGGATCATTATTCTGCGATTGCCTGTAGCAGGCTGCCTACTAACTTTTGACTCAACAGTCGAAAGTATAAAAACATTGAAGTCTAGTCACTAGAATCGCGGTTCGTGCCGCCGGTCGTTCGCGTTCAAAGCAAAGCTAACCAAGTGCGTGCAGCAAATCACAACGCACAAGTGCACTTGACCTCCGATATGACATTGCACCATTTACCTCCAAACTTACATTATGCATACCTACATAGCAGAATTATTCTAGAATTGAATAAGATTTAATATGAGGCTACCTCAAGGCAAGATACGACATAAGTACGACATGCAAAACATGTTCATGCTCACGACAAGTACTCTCGGATTTATTGGAAATAATTTTCTTGTTTCCAGACATTGTATTCGTGAGTGTTCTCAATTTGCAGCATTACGAAATAACTAAATTAATGTTAGAGAATGGTAAACATGTGCTATGCGAAAAGCCTATGGGCATGACTTACAAACAAACTAAATCGCTGGTGGACCTGGCTCGCGAACAGAAACTGTTCCTCCTTGAAGGGATGTGGTCGAGGTTCTTCCCCGCTTACGACGCTTTGGATCAGCACATATCTTCTGGCGGGCTTGGGGACATCTATCACATCAGCATACAATTTGGGGTCGAAATTAACGACATTGAGAGGAACTTGTAAGATATTTATTATCGTTCACTGCTTTTATTTCGTAATAATGCTTCAGCTCATCATCATTTTTTAATGTAAATAAATTATAATAAAAGCGTATTCAACGTTAACATTGAGCATCGCCATAAAGTATAAAAACTAATACATATTATGTATAGATTTACAACATAGGATTGTAATATGGACGATAATTTCAGAATGAAAGACTTAGGCGGCGGTGCGGTGCTAGATTTGGGTATATACATGTTGCAACTAGTGCAGTTCATATACAAGGAGCCGCCGACGGACATCGTGTGCACGGGCCACCTGAGCAAGTCCGGCGTGGACGAGTCCGTCTCGTGCGCGCTCAAGTACGAGGACGGCCGCACCGCCACGCTGTCCGCGCACACGCGCGCCAACATGACCAACAAAGCTGAGATCGTTGGCACCAAGGGAGCTATCGCTGTGAGGACTAGTTCTACTCGTTTATACTTAAAACAGCTAACTATTAAGTCTATGTACCTCGATTTGTCACATTCATCAAATGTAAAGACGGCAGTGTGTCAGAAAGCAACGCACCAGTCAAGTGTTACACGATCGACCCTCCAATATCTCAATAAATATTGGGCCTTCAAAGTTGCAATCGTGCCGGTTAAAGTCCGAATTACTAAATTAATTATTGGAACTGTTTTGGTCACATACCAATATTGTATGATCTAACATCATACAAAACTGCATCTTTAGTCGTAAGCGCGGCCGCTGAGTAAAAAAGTCCTGGATCGAAAAATGTTATCGAGTTTTTTGTAGTTTTATGAAATTCCCTGTTACAGCTCGGTGTTTGAATTTGTGCCAGGTTAATGTCAATACGGACCCTATTACATGGAACCTTAACATGCTGGAGAACTGGATGCACAGCAGCCTAACCTCTGCCTCTACCTCTACCCTTCGGGGAATACAGATGTGATGTTATGTTTTAGTTGTAAACTGTGAAAACTTACCAAGTTTTACATATTCAGCAGCAAGTAAGAGTAACCTAACAAACTCTCTTTTTAAAGAAGTAAAGAAAGTTGTACATTCCTGCAACTTTACTGGATTCTCCATAAAATTTGATACTCTAGATTCCGATTCCAGTGACTCGTATCAAGCACTTCAAATGACTCGTATTTTCAAATCACTAGGACATTCAACATAACCCAAGCCATTAGCAGGTGTATGCTAATCTTAATAATTGATTATGTATTCTTATTTACAGTTGGACTATTTTTGGTGTCCCACGGTACTGCAAATATCAGCAGCTAACAATACGGAATGGAGTTTACCTAAAGGGAAATATAAGTTCCACTTCCACAACAGTGCGGGCCTCAGTTATGAGATACAAGAATGTTGGGACTGCATCAGTAAAGGTAAGAACGTCATAATAACATAATGTGAGAACATTATTACCAAGAAAAATATTATTGCAATACGCGGTCACAGTTCGCTGACAAGAAATGAAAAACATCTGCACTCGTACGTACTCCTTTATTTTACAAACAGTTCACCTTGCAGTATCGTCTTGTTAATTTGAAATAACAATTCCATGTTTACCAAGTTAATTCATGAGAAGCACGTTTTTTCCGACGTGCTGGTAATTTTGTTTGCAAGTACGCAGCTTAAAATGGATATAGATGTGCAAATAAGTACTCAATTCTTTGTTCCAATAATTATTCATTTGTAACAACGTCACGTCTGGAAAATGCTAATTTCATTATTTTTTGTTGAATCAATTTTAAGATTGTGCGCAACCATTTTTCATTGTTGTGGTTAGTTGGTTTCGCGTATACCTACATAATATTTAACGCTGTTTCGTTCCAGGCTTGTTAGAAAGTCCCAAAATGAGTTTGGACGAGACGATTCTATTGTCAAAGTTGACTGACACTATGCGAGCTCAAGTGGGAGTCCTAGAAGCTGAACTTAATTGAGGGAACAAAATATAAATGCCAATACCTATAGCAATAATAAATATTACCCAGTCCAAGTTTTCATAATAGCTAAACTTTATACATATACGTAAAAGATTTGCTTTAATTATATTATATTGTAATGCTAAGTGCCAGTGGAACAAAAGAGCTATGCGTTGTGATATTTTACCTTTATTCGGCTCATACACGTGTATAAAAGTTACTTAAAGTACAGTATTTACCTCAACTAACTGTGATTATTAGTGTGTTGTGAGATGGTTGTTAATTGTTACTATGAAAAATATATACCGTGCAAAATGTGTGCATTTTATTTAACATTTTAACATTCAATTAGCTGTATAGTTAACATAGCTAGACTATGAATAATAATCTCATAATAAGAGTTATAGAATAAGTTTGGTATTCTAAAATAGTTTACTAACACAGCCTTCTTCAGGAGTGAACGCGTCTTTAGTGACTTGAAGTTGAATAATAATAGTAGTGGGAGTTTATTTATCAAAGCTCTCGAGCACTTTGCGGATGATGTTCACGCCGTCCCTGACCTGCTGCTCGGTGATGACGAGCGGCGGCGCCAGGCGGATTGTCTGCCCGTGCGTGGTCTTGGTCAGCAGACCCGCGTCGCGCATGCGCAGCACCACGTCGTACGCCGGGATGCCTGCACAACAAACAGTTATGTATCCACTGGACAAACATTAAGGTGTAACGACTAATTATGCGATGCAACATCTAACTTCAAATACATAGTTCTGTTAATAAATTTATAGCATCCCAATGGCGTAAATACGTAGAAATAGTTTGAACGACTTTACATTTATGCATATTTTGTATATTTATAAATGTTTCACATATCTATTAAAAAGCACTGAAGCACATATTTTCGTGGCGACGTTCAAAGGAAAGTTAGTTCCGCAGAACAAAGCATATTTTGATTGTATTATGTTGCTAATTAGCATCGTGTTTTAGTGAGACGATACCTTTTCGTAAATAATGTAGGTAAGGTACCTACTTATTTCGAACGGGACAGTTTTTTCAGTTTTAACAACCCATGTACTGTCCCAATGTTGGGCACGGATCTTCTCTCAGAATGAGAAGGGTTAAGCTCCACCATAGTCCACGTGGTGGCAGGGGACAGAATGTAGGTATATAATAATGATACTCATAGTTGATTGTGAGCATTAGTTCGTCACTTACTTTCGGCGGAGTAAGATGCCTAGATATACAAAATATGATACTGTTATTTCCTCAGTTCTGCAGCATATTCCTCAAAAATTTGAAAGTATTTTATACGTACTGTCGTGGACCACCATGGCGCACATGAGTCCTCTGCCGCGCACGGTAGTGAGCTTGTTCTTGGGGATTTTGTTCAACTCCTCAAGCAGCACTTTACCTAATCTCTCTGCGTTTTCACATAATTTCTCCTCCAATAGTACCTGGTAACAATAATTATATCAAACCCAAATACTTCCATCGAGTGATCCATAAAACAAAAAATAGTAGTTTTCCTAAAATCATACAGTATTTAAGAAATTAGGAAGTCCCCACTGGCAGGTCCTAATTAGATCGGGCTTTTCTCGGAATTTTGTTCAGACTTAATTACTTACAACTAATGAAAACCTTTTTGTCTATGTCTACTTCATGTAAAATACGTTCGTACTATTGATAAACGACGTAGAAGAAATGTAAAAGGTTCAGTTCTAGTGTCACAGCTGGACAGTAGGTACTGTAGAGACTCTGTTGATCAATTTACCTTAATAGCTTCTGTAGCGACGGCGCAAGCCAGAGGGTTACCACCGTATGTAGATCCATGAGTACCTGGCTTTATCACCTAAAACAAACAAAACTACAATGATATTTTTGACTTCTGACATCCCGAAAAATATAAGTATACTTTTGTTTACGGGGGGAAGAACCTTCAAAAGGCTGCCTTCAAAGACCGGGGTGTGTGGGTTTTGTACCCACCAAAATACCCCGGTTGCCACCATTAGCCCATGGAAGAGGCAATGTTTCCTCTTAGAAGAGACATTCCCGGGGAGTCTGTAAAGGGGAGTCCTCTGAGCCTCCTCAACCTATCTAAATACTGAAGTAGGTACACGTGTATACTTACATCCATAATACTGTTGCTGGTCAACACAGCGGAGACTGGTAACACTCCGCCACTGAGCGCCTTGCCCAGAATGAGGATGTCGGGCTTCACGCCTTCGTGTTGCACGGCTAACAGTTTGCCAGTGCGACCTGCAATAATGATGCAATTTAACATAAGTTTGCGACAAAAAAAATGTATAGGTAAAAGTAAAAAGGTAGAGTCAGTATAATGCGCAAATAAACCGACCTAGACACGCAAAACAAACGTACCTAATATTATGTATTTTGTAAAGTTCAAAGTACTGAAAGTAATGTAAGGATGTGTGTGAGAACTGAGTGACCAGACTGGGATTTCGAAAAAAACTATTGTAGGATTTAGTAGTCCTAGAACATTTGTAGGCTAAATCTGGGAATTTGTAGTGACATATTTTAAAAGTTACAATCCTTAAAGTGTGGTCCCTCAGTGGTGTGTGGTCCCTCAGATGTGTGTGAGGACTGAGGGACCACACACCACTACCTACCTTACATATTATGTAAGGTAGGTAGTGGTTTGCATAAGCAATGTACACCCAGATAAAAATGTTATTATCTATAATAACTTAAAAAAGAAGATATAAAAGAAGTAAGTAACTGCTGTAATACTGAACGTCTTCGGTATATATAATCAACTAATCAGAATGTCACAATGGAAATGTTTTATTTATATCTTTCGTATGTTATAAGTAAACACATTCATCTATCTATTGTTGACACGGGCGCGATAAACTGTGACCCTAACCTTAGTACTTACCCAAACCGGTCTGTACTTCATCAGCGATCCATAGCACGTTGTACTTTGTACACAGTTCCCTGACCTTCTTCAAGTATCCGTCATCAGGGATCACCGTACCCGCCTCTCCTTGGATAGGCTCTACCATGAACGCAGCAACGGTGGGGTCTTGGAGTTTCTTCTACGGATAAGAATTTTAATGCATTTTAGTAAGTAGGTAATTAAAGAAAACATGAGCCTCCAGAACCTCAATAAAATTGATTTTCTATTGTCTAATTGTCCTACACTAAGTTGTGTAGGATACAATTGTAAATAAGTACCCTAAGTATACACTAGTGAACTTTTACCAAACTCTCAAAATGATGCAACTATGACTGACATACTTTAAGTTCCTAATATAGTTTTCATAGCTCTCTTCCATACCTACGTACACTCTCATACGCCACTTGCCTATAACTCTTGCATACTTCTTTTGCTTTGTCAATATTCATACATCTTGCCATACATACGCGCCGGTTGCGAATCGCATCTGACCTTTTTGGAGGACCGGACCTCACTAATGAGGTCGGTGTATGTCGTTCTCGGGCATCCCCTCGGGGGGTGCGGGCGCTACAGCTGACATTCGCCTTATAAATTCCTAGGTTTTATATTACATTATTATGTGCATACCTCCAAAGCAGGAATGTCATTGTAAGGAACTAAGTGGAAGCCAGGCATGTAGGGCCCGAAGCCTTGGTAGCACGATGGATCTGACGAAGCTGACACGGCAGATAGTGTACGGCCCCAGAAATTGCCCTCGGCGAATATTATCTAGAATGAATAGAACAAATTTTATTTGCCAGTGACGCAATGTGATGGTTGCAAGCTAGGTATTAACCATTCAAAATTTCTACATAACATAAAAAAAAATTTGGAATTAAAAAATAAACAAAATAGATTTTAGTATCGAAACAAATCGAAACTAGAAAGTAAAAGACGGAACTTGGATTTTATATTTTTTCCTACAGCTGGAATTCATACCTTTGCCTGTCCTTCGGGAATTTTCTTAACGTCATACCCCCACTTCCTGGCTATCTTGCATGCGCTCTCACCGCCCTCTACACCGGTGTTCATCGGCAGAAGACGGTCGAAGCCTAACAGTTCCGTCATAAACTTCTCGTAAACACCCAACTGGTCTGAGTAAAATGCTCTAGAAAAATAATAGTAGGCACCATTATTGTGTTAGTAAAAAACTAAAAAGACGTATACTTAAGTGCGCAATCTTTTGGATCACTTCAGTGCTTCGGATCAGTGAGTCGGTTCTGTAAAGAGTTACACAGGCCTAGTAAAAAGACGTATACTTAAGTGCGTGTGGCTACTGGCGTGATGTATACTTAAGTGATCATAAATCCTTACTATCCTTACTAATATTAAAAATGCGAAAGTAACTCTGTCTTTCTGTCTGTCGCGCTTTCACGCTAAAACTACTGAACCGATTTAAATTAAATTTGGTACACAGATAGTCTAGAGCCTGAGAAAGGACATATGCTACTTTTTAATGCGAAAAAAGCGCTGTAAGGGGTTGAAATAGGGGATGAAAGTTATAATAAATGCCCAGAACACGCGGGCGAACCCGCTGGCGGAAAGCTAGTAAAATATAAACCCATAACCCTAAGCAATTCTAGTAATGACCCCTCACGATTAATACCTATTTAAAACATAACCTCACTTTTCTATATATTTCGGTATAATAACCCCTAGGTACCCACCCACTATCATAGGCGTTTTTATTAATCCTTAAGCTTAGGAACTACCCCACACCTACCCTCTGTTCAACCATATTTTTTTATTCATGAATGGATCTGCCATAGTACTGTACTGGCGCGATTTAATCTTGATTTAATATTCTCAGGTATTTCACATCCCGCTTCTAAATTCTGAGGGCCCGTGCCTATATTTGGCTGAATTAATAGGAGGTTAGTGGAAATGTATGCATAAGTATTGTCTACCTGGATATACAGTTGAGTCTATCAGCCTGTGCCTTAAGAGCAGCTACGATTCTTGGGTGGCAGTGGCCCTGGTTTGTCGCAGAGTAAGCGCTCAAAAAATCATAATACTTTTTCCCTTCGACGTCCCATACGAACACACCTGTAAAAATAACATATTTTTTTTTCTAAAATAACACAAAAAGTAGGTACCTATCTATTTTTCTGAAGGTCTTTACGTCTTCTTCTTACTGTTACTAGTCAGTATACTAATATTCTGAAGCGGTAAAGTTTGTAACTGGATGTTTGATTTACAGCTATCTGATTTTGAAATTCTTTCACTGTTAGAAAGGCATCCCTGTACTGGCTATCGACTACTTTTTATTTTCAAATACAATTTTAACCTGTAACCGATTTAAGTATAACCTAATTCAAGTTCTGAACTGAGTACCTACTTATTATAAGTAGGCTTAATGCATGCATTATGCAATTCATGTCAAAATAAATAACACCTAATCCAAATTCAAGCTGTGCAATCCATAAATCAAAATATTATCAGTTAATTGTGCTGTACCATTGTGTTTGGCCAAGCACTATAAACCGTTAAGCTAGCTAACAGGAATTCCAAGATCAGAAAAGTAAATATTTAATTATTTCATATTGTAATCGTCCTCGCTTCGATATCTACCTTCAAATAAGTTTATAACACCATAAATCCTTTCCATGTAGGTAGATCTTTAGACAAATGTAACGCGGCTCTAAAATACTTATCTACATGAACACATATATGTTTCTGTGATACAGATTACAGATACTGTGGTAAATTAAAGTTCCGGAGCTCTACTCGAACTCGTATAACGTCCAGCTAGATCTATTTTGTACCTATAGATAAGTACCTAAGTTATTAATTTAACCCCTCTCAGTCTGAGAAGACACCCGTGCCCAGTAGTGGGACGATTACCTAATGGGTTTATAATAAGGGAAGTTGTTGTGTTGAATTTGTGAAAAAACTAATTTTCCTAGAATTGAGACCAAGCTAGATCGATTTTTCACCCTGTAAACTCTGATATTTCAAATTTCATTGAAATCTTTTATGCCGTTTTCGAGAACTGGCTTATTATATAATACCTACAATCCTACATTGTGACAGGTGAGGACGGCGACTTTGCGAATCTTTTAGAACAAAAGTTATTAATTTGGATATTTAGAAATCCTGCCCTATGATAATTTCCGTCTTATAATAAAAAAAAATATTATAACAGAAGATGGCTCGGTAAAAATGAATAAAATTTCTCCGGCAACACGATGCTGTTATAAAGGTGATAACAGTGGTCGGACACCTTTACCAAAGAAGCGTGTTGCCTCCCACCGTCTTTTACAGGTTCAAAACCTAATAGGTAGGTATGTTTATCTTAATTATCAACATTGCAACATCCAAATATAAATTCATAATCACTAGGTATGTGAATGTGACACATTTTTGTAGGTCGGATTTCATCATATCAGCCCGAATTTAGTCATAAGTGGCCACATAGGTAGGTTGATGTAGGTACCTACTTAACGCCGTATGTTTTTCATAACAAGACGTTAATAATGATATCGAAATGTTGTAGCACAGCACAGATTAAAAATAGTACCATATTTAAATTGGTAGAATATCATATATTATCGGTACTGCTGTAGGTACCTTGTTTTGTTGGTATACTCAGTACCTAATTAACCCATTTTAGTAATTGACACTAATTGTCTTATATGCACGCACTATTTATTAAGTATTATTTACGTTACGATTATGATAACAACACACAACAATGAGATTTCCATAAATGAATTACTGTTTATAGCAGTCCATAAACCATACTCCATAAACCGCAGCAGTATAAAATATAAGGAGGAATTACAATATAAAAAAAAACACTAAAATAATTGGGTATTTTTCACATTCCTCAATATTTTATACTGCTGCAGTTTATGGTGAATGGTTTGTGGACTGTTATAAGCAGTTGTTCATGGATAACTTGGTCCGAAATAAAAAAAAATATTATTATTATTTATGAAACTCACAAATTTAAATTCACAAATTTAACAAGTGTTACAGCGTTTGCAACATATAAGTTATCTGAAAAACCCTTTAGTATGGTACTGAACCCTACTGATGCAGAATATTAGTACTGATGCACGCTCAGACGAACATTCCCAGTTGACCCCACATGGATTGCCACTAGATAGCATAAAATTCCCAGATGCCACCGGGTGGCGACTACCTATGTTATTGCCCCCACTTTAAATCGCTGTACATTGCGGCGTAGATCACTAACCCCCTCATCGCTGTCTTTCTTACGGCCGCGGAAAAGATTACTTATGTACCTACTAATAAAACCACATTGGAAAAGTCTGCCCGCCAACTCCTTTATCGCGACCATAAGACATGTGGGTGGGGGCCACTAGGAATATTCCAGCTAAACTGGAAGCAGCACGCGAAAGGTTAGAACGGTAGAGCCGTGTTCGGATGTCGTGGAGATCCACGACATCCAAACACGGCTCTACCGTTCTAGACGTGGTGGGCATGCCCACAACCCTAGTTGAGGTCGCTAACTCGATAAACTAATGTTTTTGTGTGTCCCATTTTGAAAATTACTCTCAGACTTCAGAGAAAAAGTTTCATTGAATGGGATTACAGATTTTATTACAGTACTAAAAAAGTAGTAACTACTGAACTCGTGGTTACTACTTTTTTAGGGTTGGATACGGGTCCGACGACAGCCACTGTCGTTACCATTATGCAAATATTACAAAATACTATCACGACACAAAGAGTTAGGCAGACATGTAGGAAACTTACCTACTTAGTGCTAAATACACACAGTTCCTAAATTATACAGCTTATACTAACAGTACAATAACGATAAATTATTGAAATAAAACTACTTTTGGATTTTATCGCGTTATATTGATATTATTTTAATCCCGACGTTCCTTAAAAAGTAGTTTTATTTCTATGTCTAGTATTCGCGTAAGTGTCAGAAATCAGAACGAGTATTTCATTTTCTATGCTTAAGTTACCTATCGCTTATCAAAATGTTTTTTAAATTAGTAACAGTTATTTTACGAGACGAATGAGACGTAAACATAATATCAATACCTAAATTATATCCGTTTATGTCCCCATCAAGATCATCGGGACGATCGGGAGTAGGTTCCTAATTTATATTAAAATAATTTTGTCTATTTTCTAAGACTAAATTATTGTACCTAATATAATTTACACCTACATGCATAATTTCCTTGACCCTTCCTACACTAGGATTCCACTTCCTAGTAAGTTGCCGTTAAATTATTCGTTAATTATTCGTTATTATCATTCTACCTATGTAGGTAATTAGCTATCAGCATATCTACTAATAAAACAATGAAGATTCCTAAAAAAGAAGCCTTCTAAATCCAAAGGTTAAAGTTTAAACTTCTGCTAAGAGGAAGACTGAAATTAAGATCAATAACAAAAGTCAAGCACTGGTAGGCTGAACTTGACTTACCTTCACCGCGAGTCAGGGCGACGGGCACAGGGGCATAGTTGCGGCACCCGTACTTGTCTTCCAGCGCGAAGATCTCCTCCGATGACAGTTTGGCGTTCTTTCCGACCATACTGCAGCAACATAACAATAAAATAAAAATTAAATTAATATCAAATTTATGAGAATGCTTTTGAAAAATGTGGCAAAACAATGCAGAAATTGTTTATTTCCTTGGTATAATTTAAATTGTATTTTAATTATAATATTTTTTTTAATTAGTATTCAAATACGCACTTTATATCGTATTAATTGTCTAAAACTGTATTACTGCGATGAGTATCTCCACATTAATGACAAAAAAATATGATAAAGTGACTTATATAGTCTCGCCTCTGAGATGAGACACAATAAAGAGCTTAGATTGCAGCCTCTGCATAGAGATATCAATTAAATAAATATTATTAATTACGCTGTGCCCGGTGATAACTTACAATTGACTTATAAGTACCTAATAATTGAATAAAAATACTGAAAACCAGTTTGCGGTACTATAAACAAAGATTAAATAGTTATTTATGTAGGAGTCGGTAAACTCATATTTCACTCAATGTCAATATATTATAAGTAATAAATATAAACTAATATTTCATTCACGTGTATATATGTGAATGGATAGATAAGTACTTAATTAAGTATTTTGTTAAGTAAACAATGTGCGATGATAAACTCTTAATGAAAAGTTTAAGTAAGTAATTGAAAAAAAAATAAACCCTTGTTGATGGAATCTAACCTTTCGACTCTTTCAAAATAACGATACAGCGATGAGTTCAAAACTTGTAGGTGAACAACCCGGGAGAGGTGTGTCTGCGTCCAAAATTATCCAACGACTGAATGTGAATAAACAGTCATATATAAACTACTACTGTAGGAAAAATACCACATACAGATTGCTTACTGTCTCTAGATGTTACGTCATACGCCCCCCAGGCTGATATAATAATCAATTGGCAGACTACAAACGTCACACGCCACTCAACTCGCTGAACAAATTCTCAAATCAAATCAAATCAAATCAATCTTTATTGTTGTATTGTGTAATCTTTATTCTTTATCTAACTAAACTAAAAATACTTAACGGTCAAGGTTTTATTGGGATCTTCTTTAAATTTTCTAATATCCAAGCTTTACGGTACCGTAAGGTACAAGACCTAGACCTTACTAGGTTAGGTTACGTCACAGGTCTTTGTCCTGTTCCGTCGAACCTAGACTATTTAATATTCTTAATTAACAGTACAGTAACCGGTACCTTTGGCGTAGCTAGGTAACCAAAGGCCCTGGAGCAAACACTTAGCTAGGGCTCAACTACCCCCTAAAAAAGGCTTTCGAGATTCGAGACTTGTTGCGGATTCCCCTGTATTTTTTCAAAAGTAGCGTTCCTGGAATCTGTTTTTTTTTTATATTCCGAATGTGGGAGACATTTTTACTAGTTCAATTTATGGTTTGTAAGTCTCAGAGTCTCAGGGCCCCCTGGGCTTGAAGGCCCCGGGGCACTGCCCCGCCTAGCCTTCCGGTAGCTACGCCACTGGACGTACGATGTATAAAAACATGATTGCGAAAATGCGAACATTGCGACAGACATAATTTTGACGGTATTTGTGATTGATGTGCGCAGTAGCCATTTACGGGCGACTTCATCGATACTACTGATATCACACCGTCACACATGACAATCATACTCTAAATATCTTTGTTCCAATTGACCGATTTTGATAACAATATATATAAAGAATCCCATTATTTCTAGTTTTCTGTTTACCTACGTGGAGGTTTCACAAGTGGTTCTAAATATGTACTTATTAGTCTATGAGGGTAGGTATACTCTACTTCAACCGTCCGTTACTATTAGGATTCAATAACATTATCCACACCAATGTTATTATTACTGATCTTTTCAATAACAAAGTTTATCAGATACTTGAAGCGAAGTAATAATTATGTCGCTTCAAGTATCTTGGCATTAAAAGCTTACATTATTAGGTAATTCATCAGCTTGGGGTACCTATTACATTAAAATATGTAGTGTGTTTATCTATACATTAATGTCTTCACGGACTTCACTGCTTTCCAGCCGCCGCACAGTGCGATTTTAGTATGACAAAATGAGAAAAATTCATAACTGACATTTGACAGAATTTCACAAATAAATAACACTGCTCGCTCTGGGAATCGAACCCAGGTCACAAGTCACAAGACGAACGAGAAATTTAAATAGCCTATGTTTGTAACACATTACCATACATTGTATAGCTAGTAATACCTATTACCTAACAACAAAAAGCAATTTAGTCGAACTAAGAACCTACTTTTTTGAGTTGTCAAAGATTTAGTAGTTGAATAGTATCTATGTGCCCGTTCTTCCCCTACACAGAATACCTACTAAAAATACTAAGAATAAGATTAAATTTATTTACTAAAAAGTTAACATTCCCATACATTGTTTACTTTTACATATTATTATTATATATTAACATTATTATTTAATAGATTAATAATTGTTTTAACAATTAAATTTGACGTCACCTTTAAGACGTAAATTAGAATGTGAAGGAAGATTTCGACTGGCGAGCAGGGCGAGCGGTGGCTTAGTGGTCAGAGCGTCTGGTGTACCGAACCAGAAGGTGTTCGAACCCTGCCCGCCCGCCGATTTTTCCTTCATTAAAAATAAATTAAATTTGAATCAAATCGACTTAGACAGAGCTGTTACGTTTCGGTTGTGTAAAGTAGTTAAGTGTTTTGTAGACATGTATGAGTAGAGACTTAGATTTAATAATACAAGTAGACATAACTATGTTAGTATGTGTGTGTGTGTTTGCAGTTTGCACAGAATACATATTAGATTGTGGTGTGTGTGCGCGTGCATGTGTGAGTGTGTTTGTGTTTGTGTGTCTGTGTATGTACTATTTTTGTGCACGATATAACCATATTAATATACAACTTGTACATAAACAATTTATCATATTCTCTAACATTTTTTTCTATATCAGCGTAGGAAAGTGATAGAAGCCATTTGTACACAGTCTACTAAGAATTACATTATGACCTGCAGGCGTTACATTAACTCATTATTATCCCTACATATCTTATCGCCATCGACATTATATGAAGGGAGATTATGAGATCAGACTCAAGACTATGATTAAATTCCACGTGCAAACGAGCTGCTACAACTGTAGCACCTACTCTAGCACCTACCTATATGGTAGACTGATAATAAATTAAGCATCTTACATTTATCTTGCATAGGTAAGATCCGCCGTATTCATTTGCCAATGCCAAAGATTTAGGTACCTACTCAATCATAATAAAATTAAGCGTCCAAATTCTACTGTTACCTACCTACCTATATTTATTTATTTTATCACTATAAACAATTAGGTAATAGCAAGTATTAGCCATACATCAAATACGAAGCCATCATTCAGTATTGGCGATTTTGTTTGTGGTTTCTAACGGTTTTCGCTCTGAAAACGAAAGGAGTTCGAGACCTATACATTACACTATGCCTATACCGAGGTCCGAGGTACACTGGGTTTCAGCCGGGGCTTCAAAAAATAATATCAAAAAAGACTTTTTATATCTAAGTGTGTTTTTCTGATAAAGGTATAAAGGTAATAACACTGTAAGTTGCATCATATCCTTTCAGAGTAGTGTTTGCGTGCGTGAGAGTACTAATACCTAAACAACCATCCATCTCACAAAATTTCAGATTTATAATATTACTAGCTTTCCGCCAGCGGCTTCGCCCGCGTGGTCATGTATTATACATAGAAACCTTCCTTAAGAATCACTCTATCTATTTAAAAAAAACCGCATTAAAATCCGTTGCGTAGTTTTAAAGATCTAAGCATACACAGGGACAGACAGACGGCGGAAGCGACTTTGTTTTATACTATGTAGTGAAGTACCTAGTTGAATAGGATTTCCCTGCTTTATATTTATTAATTATAGATCTCGTTACAAGATTAGACAAGTATGTAACCGCAAGATGGATGAACTGTGGGAGAAAGTATAATTATATCCACAAGGGAATTGAATGACAACATGATGGCTAATAGAAAAAGACGTACTGCGCCGATTGGAAATTGGAATAGGTAAGTGCAGGAGGATGATGATTTCTCGTGCTTTACGGGGAATATGTATACTTAGGATGCCGGGTGGCAACAAACTTACCGCGGCAAATCCGGTCATGAGCCTTTGACACCTTCAATCCTCCAATGCCACCAATAGGTAACAGAAAAGATATAAGACTACCAGTTATTAAAAAATCTACTCGCTGGCAGGATTCGCGGTTTCTGGTTCAATTCATCAGAGGTTCATACATTCGCGGTGGCTTAGCGGTCATAGCGTCTGGTGTATTGAACTAGAAGACGCAGGTTCGAATCCTGCCCGCGAGTCGCTATTTTCCTTTATTAAAATAGGTAATCTTAGCATGGAAAATGCTTAAAGAAGTACAAAAACAAAGATAAACGAGGTCAGTGCGGCAGTTGAATACGATCGAACCACCGTATAATAAAATAATTTCGCCAGACGTTTAGCCTATGACTTGGCTTTAACAAAATCTACATAATTCTGGTTTGGTTCTGTTTTAGGGTCAGCTCAGTTCAGGCGGAGTACTTAGGTTCGGCACAGTCAGCATCAGCAGATACATTGGGAAATACAAAGTATTCAAAATGATCCGAACAACTAAGAAAATTAAACTTTATCTCAATGGCACAAGGACTATGTCAGAATGAACACATTACATGGCAACTGTCATTCTGAAAGAAACTTTATCACATTGAGGTAAAGTTTTATTTTCTTGGTTGTTCCGATCATTTTGAATACTTTGTATGTCCTGATATATTTGATGCAGACTGTACTGTCAAGTCGAGTAGGTAAGATAATCCCACTCTGATAATTTTATCTAATATCAAGGATCAGGGTCAAAAGTCAAAACCTATTGAAGCTAAGTAGCCTACTAAGTAGGTACCTATATTGACGACGTCTGTGTTCTAGTGAAGTACTGGATTGCTGATCACGAGGTCGTTAGTTCGATTCCCACCGGACACAAATATTCTGATTACAGTTCTGCTTAGTTTGGGACTAGGTGATGCTGTGTAAAATGTCCCAAAAAACCTTATGTATTATTTTTACAGACAATATTATACCACCACAATAAGACAAGATACAAAGCGGTGCGCGAGCATTCGCGTGAACCCATGCGCTTTTACGCGAAGAAACATCTGCAAATTCGCAAGAATACGCGCACATTTGCGCAACAACCGACAAATTTGACGCTTCGACTAGACTGCTCGCTATGAATTGACCCCTAAGTTAGATTTTTTCCTTAGGTGCAATAATGTTAGGGACAATAATAAAAAACAATTCAACAGAAATTATTTATTACCTAACTACTTACTAATGATCACAGCAGATGGATGAGGTGATAACATTCTTATTTACAAAAACCTTGACAGTCATTAAACTACATATTAATAAAATAATAAATTAAAAACTTTGTAAGTAGTCAAATTTTAAATATTGAAGTGTTTACATAGTATATTGAATCCATTTATAAGCATTAAAATATCTACAAGTAATACTAGTACCTAAATAAGCTACACAGAGTATTGCATCACTGTGGTGGTTACGAATATGACGACAACGAAATTAAATATTATGATGGTTTCTTTCCCAACATTTGGTTTATTCACAGCATGAAAAACGTGACGTGAATCATCATCAACCCATTAATCGTCCCACTGCTGGGCACAGGCTTCCTCTAAGAATGAGAGGGGTTAGGGACTCCTTACACTTATTCAGCTCCATTCGCGTTTTGCAGAATGATTTTGGTCACACTTATACAATTCTACTTCTATCAGCCGCGTACAGCGTTGTAAGAAAAAAAAAGAAAAGCCGTCATAGTGTTATCTCCGCAGAAACGCTTCTATCTACTGCGTACGGCGGGTGCTGAATATGATGCGAAGACGGTAAGAATGCAGTGAAACCTCTCTGAAGGAGGCGGAACAGCGCTGAACTCTATGGATGTGTACGGATGCGTACGCGTATCTACACAAAATATTTTCTATGGAGAAGCTGAATAGAGCTGTAAGTGTGAGTAGTCCCTTATTATAATTATATAGTGTTACAAACAATAAAAATACCTATTCACTTGTCTTGTTTATGAAATCGTATTAACAAGACAGTTGTCACAAACTTATCAGAATCTTTTTTTTTATGTGATATAAACCAAAATAACTTTAAGAACCTAGGTGGACCTATATTTCTGGTGGACGTAAGTGGACCTGGTATTTATTATATTTATGTTAACATTAACATAGGTTCTAACATATTTCATAATCACCTTGCAAAATTCTATTTGTTTTTATTTATTGACTAGTACAACACAAGGTTTGTGCCTAGTACAGACTGAATCTATTGAAATATTAACTACTTAATAGATAGTCTATGAATTCTGTTTAGGCTTATTTTCAGGGTCTCCAGTGGAGTATTCGGGGTACACAGGAAATGATAGGTGACCTCTCTCTGGCAAAGCTGGCACAGCTCCCCCATCAGACAACCGTTTAGTCTCTAATTTTGCAGCATTTATCTTCTTCATTTGAGCAATTGCTAAATTTTTGGCAATTTCCTCATCAGTGGGTGGTTCCGATCTATAAAAAAAAAACTATTATTAGGTATTTAGCTGTAAGTGCATGTTTTTTAAATATATTGTATATATAAAGAAAGTATATTCCAATAGTCACAACTATTGGAACAAACTTTATTTATAACAAAATAATTATTTGCAATCTTATAGTAATAAAAAACAAAATTATTGTTTACCTCCTCATCCTTAACCATGCCTCCCATTCAGCAGGTATTGGATCTTGAAAGTCTTGATTTTTCGGAGGCTTGTACCATCTAGCAGGTTTCCTTTTACCAATACTAGGATTAGCAGGAATTTCATAATAGACATTTCCTATGTAGTCTTTACCTGAAATATATTTTTTTTTTCTGATAAAATTATGAATATGAATATACAATAATATCAAAATTCATCATCATCATCATCATGTCAGCCAAAAGAGGTCCACTGCTGAACGAAGGCCTCCCCCATTGACTTCCACAGGGACCGGACGCATGCTACCTGCATCCAGCGACTTCCAGCGACCTTTACCAGGTCATCGGTCCATCTCGTTGGAGGCCGTCCCACGCTGCGCTTTCCGGTGCAAATTTATTATATATATAATATATCAAACAACATATCAAAATTATTTCATCCATATTAGGCTACTTAACTGATGATTTTTTATGGCTTTAAAAAAAATTTGACCATTAATAGAGATAAAAAAATATACAATTAAAATCGGTTCAAGAATATATATTGTAAGGGCCATCTCTGTTTCACCATCTCTGGATAGCCATTAACCACTGGATAATTAAAAAAATGGAACAAAATTTTAATAAAACTGTCAAATCTGTCAAGTAATTTAACAGGGATTTATCGGGAGGTAGTGATTGTATTGTAAGAAAGGGACAGAGCATCCCGTACAGCCCCACCCACTTTGTCAACCAACTATAAGCGCTTATATCTTAGGACTTATTATCTCAATAAATTTTAATATTTTTTTCAGAATTGGAATTATAATTAATTAATTATTTTTCAATGCATCTCATATTAATATAAATCATCCACCTGTAAAATACCCTAATAGGTAATATAAGTAAATATGGAACAGTTTGTCATTTAGAATTATATAACTTGTCGCTATCATTATCAGACCTATGGAAAGTTGAGTAAATTCACAGTAAATTAGGTACTAAATGAATGCCTTTGTCAAACTGTCAATTTTATATCACTACATAGTATAAAACAAAGTCGCTATTCGCCGTCTGTCTGTCCCTATGTATGCTTAGATCTTTAAAACTACGCAACGGATTTTGATGCGGTTTTTTTAAATAGATAGATTGATTCTTAAGGAAGGTTTATATGTATGATAACATACCACGCGGGCGAAGCCGCTGGCGGGAAGCTAGTTTTCCCAAACCACCAGTTTACTTCACAATAACCATATAGAGTACCTACATGCCATTTACAGTAATGAATCACAAGCAAGCCAGGACGCCAGCCAGTAAAGAATCACAGGCATTAGGCACACCAGTAAAACTCAGCTTATCTCTTTGGAGATACATACAAGTGTGTATGTAGGAATGTATGTTGTGCATGTTGTTATCTTCTACAAGTGTTGATATTTATAATTATTGTTTTTAAATTTACCCATGTGATTTCCCCTGATCTGGCGAGGTTTGAATGAATCAATAAAATTTCGGACTACATTCCAATACACATTTCGTGTGGGACCGGACATCTGAAAACATGAAATGAAATGCTATCACATATGTACACACTATAATAGTGTTGATAATTTGCCAATTTTCCAAAAAATACCTACAGCCAAATATATTTTGCGACTTCAAATTTAAAATAATAAGGAAGTATGGAACAGTGCTTTCTTTCGGTCCGGGAAATTTACCTTTATTGCAGCTATGTCGTTACAATAATATAAATATGATTCAAATTCTTCTTGTTTTCCTTCTAAATAATATAATATAATAGATAAATCGTGCTAAACTAAATCCAAGAACAATTTATTATTTCAATTATAATAGGGATGTTGAAAAAATATCGATATATCGATATTATTTTTTCAATATATCGATATTTTTGAGCGATATTTAATATTTCGATATATCGATGTGTCGATATATAATTCCAAGTACAGTTCTCGCCAAATTTATTGTCCGGGTTGAAGTTGGCACGAGTTAACTTAAACCCAGCCGTAAAAATCGGAGATTGAAAAATATTGGATTGAAATAATTTAAAAAGACAGCTTACGACTTGAGTTTTGCTTTTCTATTTATTACAATTCTATAATTTTGTTTCTCCGATTTTTACGGCTGAGCTTAAGTCAGCTCGGGCCAACTTCAACCCCAGTGGCGTAACTAGGGTGGGGCAGGCAGGGCACGTGCCCTCGGCGCCAATCGAAGGGGGGCGCAAAATCGCCAATAATTAAATTTTGTAAATCAAACCTATAACCATTTTATACTGTTATAATGATTTACTTCGCAATTTCATACCGTCTTGCCCGCATCTCATACACCCAAACCCTACACGGTCATATATCGTTGTTTGCCATAGACCTAATACATTAACTTACAATTTTTTTTTATAGCCCTATGGTTCTGTTTGATTTTTTCTGTACTTGGATAATCCACACAGACGGAACGTCTGTGGAAACCCAAGATCATAAATCGAAATCTAGGGACGCTGAAGGAGGGGATATATTATATGTATATAAGTCGTTTCGTTCGTTTCGTTTAAGTCTTTTTGTTTAATAAATAAGCTAAAGTTGCTCTATTATACTCATTTTATTTTAATGAGTTTACGTCAATAATTGATTTTAAAGAACACATTCTTCTTTTAGATTATTCAAGAGATTAATCGGGTATACTTTTCTTTTGTTGCCCGTGTGATTTGATCTCCTTTCTAACCACTGTTGTTAGAAGGGTAATTAAATTTTTCCCTTGTTCCTAGCCCCAACTGACTCGCCGCGTCACTGAAGCAATGCTTAAAACGAGACACTTACTTAATGCAATGAGAAAAATCAATGTAGTTAATGGTGAAAATGATGGACACGCGGAGCTCCTACTTCTGTGTAAAGGGTTTAAAGTAACTTAACACGAAGGAGATAACGGGGACTTCGTTCGCTCGCTTTGCTCGCGCTCTAGCAATGCCCATCACCAGTCATAACTTTCTAACCTAACCTGTTCGAGGTGGATGGCCCAAATTTTCGAGCTCGCTTCGCTCGCTCATAAGACAACTGAAGGTAGCCGCAAACTAGTTGTAATTACCCTTTATTTTAATGAAGGATAAAATCCACTGGCGAGCAGGATTCGAACCGAACGAACGAAAATATGATGCGTGCCCTAGGCGCCATTTTCTATCGGTACGCCCCTGTTCAACCCGGACAATAAGTTTGGCGAGAACTGTATCGAAAAGGTATCAAAATCGATTTTTTTTTTAGACCAATAAAAAATGTTAAGTTAAAAGATTACAAATTACCTTTTTTTTGGCTGTTTTATAATTTGGTTTTTAAGTTGGCCGATATATCGAAATTTTTTGAAAATATCAATATCGATATTGATTTTTTTTTAAATATCGATACTTTTTGCATTTCCAACATTCCTAAATTTTAATTAATTTGATTTTAAGGATCTGTCAGTGTCATGTCTGAAGCTGAACTCTGAAGAGTGACGACTGTCAGCCAGCACCATAGACATATATAGCTCTTTGGCCAGCACAGATTACTATATTGTAGCAAGCTAATTAGCTAACTGTCAGTGTCATGAGTCATCACATCACGTCAGCTCACTTCAAGATTACTTCAATTTATGTATTCTACTCTTTCTCTTTGGCTCACTTGTAGCATGTAGATGAAGTAGCTACCAACCCTAAAGGTGTGTTTGGCCATGGTTTAGCCGATAAATATATTCTACAAGCTTTCCGCCAGCGGCACCCGCTGTCGGAAAGCTGCCGACTGCCGTTGATAACTTTTTCCCCCGTTTTTTGCAACATTTGTCATTGCTACTCTACTCCTATTGGTCGTAGCGTAATGGAATATAGCCTTCCCCGATAAAAATGGCCTATCTAACACTGGAAGATTTTTTTAAATCTGTTTCAGCCTATTTAGTACAAACAAACACAATCAAATCTTTCCTCTTTATAATAATAAGATAGTTATAGAAGTATAGATATTTATGTTATTGTTATGTTCTTCTAGTATTTATTTCCTTCCACAAAATCATATTAGTTGTTCATTCACTTTGTTCGGTATACTAGTTTATAATCTGTGATTACATGTTTCTTTTGATAATTATTTAACTATGAAACAATAATGTTTCATGTTAATATATGTGTAAAAGTAAACAATGTATGGAAATGTTAACTTTTTAGTAAATAAATTTATTCTGACGACGACGACGTCTATGGTTTAGTGGTTCAAGTAACGGACTGCTGAGCACGAGGTCGTGGGTTCGATTCCCACAAGACACAAACATTTATGTGATGAACTTAGGTGTTTGTGTTTGTCTGTCTGGGTGTTTCTTATATATTATAAGTATGTATTTACCAAAAAAAAAAGTATATAAGTATTATATCCATTGTCTAGTACCCATAGTACAAGCTCTGCTGCTCTGCTTAGTTTGGGACTGGATGGTGCTGTGTAAAAATGTCCAAGGTTTATTTATTTATTTATTTATTCTTATATTATTATTATCTGTCTATCTATACCATAGACAGCTATCCCATCTGTCATACAAAGAATACCTGTCGACTGTCGTGTCAAAAAGTCTTCATTCAAGATTTCAAGCTTCAATTCAAGTTCAATGGTGAATGGTGATCGCTCCAACTTGACTCAAACGGTGACGGCAATATTTTATAGTAGAAATAGAAAATACCTACTTACATATTCAAAAGTACTATCTACACACATTTTGGCTATATTAGGCACTAACAAATTTAAGGTAGGGAAAGGCACCAACAGCAATATTGCAAGTTGCTGTTGATATCTAAAAAGTACAAAGCAAATTACTTTTATTCCGAGTGAAGAACACTGACTATTCAACCGAAGAGCAAACTAATCCAGCAGTCACCATGGCGAAAATGGCATTTCAACATCAAGCTGGAACAGCTATGGAGTGTCTCAGCGTAAGTCCGAAGACCACTCCCATTTGGTTTTGTTTATGTAGATAATATTTTTTTACAACAACATAATCTTTCTCAGATACCAATAACACTTCAAAAAGAAGCAGGAGTTGACTCTGAAGGAAGAGAAGTTATGAAATGTGGTTTCAAAATTGGAGGTGGTATTGATCAAGATTATCGCAAGAGTCCTCAAGGATATACTGACAATGTAAGGTGTTATTGACCTGTGACATTAACCTCTTGGAGCAGCTCTTTTTCATATGATTGTTATGTTTCAGGGTATATATGTGACTGAAGTACATGAAGGGAGCCCTGCAGCCAAATCTGGATTAAGAATGCATGATAAAATATTACAGTGCAATGGCTATGACTTCACAATGGTGACCCATAAAAAAGCAGTAAGCTACATCAAGAAACACCCCATCTTAAACTTGTTAGTAGCAAGGAAAGGTGTCACATCTACATAAAATTATAAATTAGAAACCATCTTACTTATAAACATTATTTAGTTTTGTATAAACTGAGGTTTTATCTATTTATTACTTTAATAGAATAGGTATCAAGATTGTGACTAATTGTTCATTAGTCTTAATAAGTTTAATTTAAAAGTACACATATTTATTAAACAAAGGAATTATCTGTTACATTGTCATAGATTGAGACTAGCCACTGCTATATTTCATGTGATAAATGTCATTAAATTAGTTGTTTTTATAACGCATTTACATGCTATACAACAGATATGTTTGTCTTGTTTTTTCCATAAGACCAACATAGTAATTGAGTAGGTAAGAAAAGAAAAGAAACCATACACAATTTATGTTTATATGTAAAGGTCCAATGTTGACCAAACTTAACTAGTTTGTTTTCTTATTATTTTGGCTCAAGTCCTAGATTGATTAAAGAATATATTTGTAAATATGAAACACCAGAAGAAAAATACATTTAGGTGACCAATAATAAAAAAATATGTTGCAGGAAGTAATCTTTTGTTTTATAATATCACAATTATCTTATTTAAGACAGTAGTTTATATATACTCAATTTTGTCAACTATTAATGGAGCCTCAAGAAACCATAAAGTTTATAAGTAAATATGGAGTAAGTAAAATGGAAAATTGTTTATAATTTTGGTTAAGGTGATGAGTGCACTGAATTAGTATTATATGACAAAGTGATCATATTAAGTAATGTTATTTATTTTTTTATGTAAGTTTTAGTTAGTAGAGTATAATTTTTATATAACAGAATTGTGCAACTTTTGTATAACTGTCCTACAAAGTACAGCGAATTACTAAGAGGCATTTCAAAGTATTTACATTTAATGAGTTACCAATGACATATTTTTATACAGAACAGTTTGAATTTATATCAGCAGTTGCAGCTTTTTAACAAAATTTAATGAAATCTATTGGAAATAAAAAAATATGATTACTTATTTTGTAGGTATTATTAGTGGTTACATTTTAAATATATAAAATTTATGAATTGGTTATAATAATCACACTACCTGCTTTACTTGCTTACTTATGTTCGATAGTTTTTTTACTACTGTTGTGTGTATAAGGAATTTATTTATGTAATAATTATTTTTTCTGTTTAAAAATAATATCAATTGTTTGTGAGTAAAGCAGTACAATTTATAAATTGTTAAGGTTCAGTTATGTCTTATTAATGATTATTAATATTGAATGAATATTAAATAAAATGTTACAAGCATTATTTGTAATATTTAATGGTTTATGTACTGTGCCAAATACCACTGCTCCATGTATTACAATAATTGAACTGAAAACTGTTAGTTATAATAAAACTAAATTAACTATGTATGTGTATTTTAATAGGAGCTTATTATTTTTGATATTTTAGATTTTGACTAAAGGCAGAGACAACATTATCAAAAATTTAAACAAACAAAAAGTTTATTAACAAGCTGTATTCTATTTACTAGAGATTGTACCTACTAACATTGTAATAATGATAAAAATTAAGGCTTAGTCGGAGGCCAGTCCCACTGGCCCTTAGGTGGTGTAGCAATAAGTGGATCCCATGGTTTCCAATTCAGCATTTTTCTTGCCAAATTCAATTCATTTTCAGCTTGTACTATTAGCTCTTCTGCTTGACCGCAGTTAATTTTTGATTCAATCTCATACACTTTTTTAGTCTGTAAATAAACCAAAAATATTATTGTCACAGCTTATTTTCTATGAAAATATCAAATTAATGAAACAATACAGACCTGTGTTAGCACAGCAGCTCTTTCACGAATGAGTGGCTCAGTATATTTTCGGTAAGCAGCAGTTTCAGGCATCTTTTGCAGGACTCTTAGAATCTTCCCATAAAGAGAACCAAGGGTATGGTGTGCATTTGGGGCTACAGCCATGCCCACAAGACCGGTACTCTAAAATTATACAAGGTTCAACACTATTTTTAAAAATTGCTCCAGAGCTGACATCAGAAACATAACATCCAAGAATATTGATCCCAATTTAGATTTGATTTCTGTTTATCATCAGCCACAAGTCATATTCGTCAACTAGTAGTAGTGAACACCACAAGCCCGATCTTCACTTTTATCGGGCTGACTATTATGAATTATACAGAACAATTTCTTCCCAATTGGAAACTAAAATTGATATAGTCAATATATACATTTTATAATGATAGATAATAGAAAACCAATAGAATACTATCTAGTGTCTATCGCTAAAATTTAAATGTCTTTACTTATACGCTAAAGAAAAGATCGAATTGGCAAATATTTTAATAATTTATTGTAAAATAGGGATACTGAATAGTAAATGAAGATATATTTATTTATCCACCGAATATCTTAAAGATATTATGATTAATATCCACTAAAGTTACCTTTTTCAAGATACTCATTATTCAGGATTAGATAACAACAAATGCTCGCCTGCTCAGCTCAATGAATTTGGATGATTTTGACAGATTTTGATTGAATTCGTCGATGACGCTGATGACATTGACACATTCAAAAATTGACTATTTTAGAGATGATGCGTATATACTGTCACAGGTTTCCAGACTAGGTTTCGACGAAGAACGGAAGAAGTATTGCGTACGAGTATTGCGTCTGCGTACGAACGCGTTTCGAGTATTTAGAAGTATTTCAAGTCCGAGACGCGTACTTCTAAATAGTGGAGCGCGTGGAGCTAGTCTTTGGCGCCAGACGTATTTGCACGTACTCGTACTCGTAAGACTCAGCACGGGTTTTAACGAGTACGACTTATCTCCAGTCTATAAACTGACATGATTTGTCAGTAATATAGTACAGTCGTACAGTTCTCGTGAAACTTATTGTCCGGCCTGAAGATGATACGAGCTAATTTCAACTCTGCCGAAAACATCGAAGAAAGAGAAATATTGGACCTAATGTATCAAATAAAAGCTCAAGTCGTAGGCTGTCGTTTTAAATAATTGTACTTCAATATTCTTCTATCTTTTTGTATTGTTAGAAAAAAATAGTTAATAGGTAAGGTAGCATCGTACGACCTCGAACTAGCTGTAAAGTTAGTCGTGTCGGTTGTGAAGCATTCACAATAGATGTCGCTACGTCACCTTTAAGACGTAAATTAGAATGTGAAGAAAGATTTCGACTGGCGAGCGGGGCTCGCGGTAGCTTAGTTGGCACTTTGGCAGAGCGTTTGGTGTGCCGAACCAGAAGACGCAGGTTCGAATCCCGCCTGCCAGCCGATTTTTTCCTTCAATATTCTTCATTAGGTTATGCCATGACGATGCACACAAAACGTCCGAAGCGCCCAACAATTACATAATTTACATACCTACACTGAGTGCAAATCACGATGTTTGGATTGCGATCTGATATTTGATAGATTGATTCGATCCGCAGATCAGGATCGTTTAGTTTCGATCCGATCTGAAAATCGATTGCATCGTATGCCCTCGATCCGATTTTCAATAAGATCGGATCGGATCATCGCATTCCTAGTTGCTACCATTAGAAAACAAACGAATTACGCTTACGACTTACAGTCAGTTATTAAGTAAATGTATTGGGTACCGATACCGACCAATTGGTTGAACCGTTAAATAAGCTTGTCTCACTGTTAGTGCCGTCTGTAATATTGTAATGTTTAAATTGAACATGTCAGCTAAATCCAGTCTCCAGTGTTAGGGTTTAGGGCCACATAGTTAAAGTTTATTTTATAGAATAGAGTACTACTTAGCGTAATGCAGCTTTATCTCGCCAAGTTTAAACCCCGATAAACAATATTTTTTTTCTCTTCATAACAACTTTCATCGGACTTCAATGAATATTTGAAAACGAATCTTTAACCAAATAAGTCAAGCCGTTTGCTGTTCTTGAGTTTTTCGTGTAACATATTAGCCATCTAAATATTAAATAAAAAATCTGTTGTATAATCTATGGAAGCCCCTCCCTCCTTCTCCTTTCCTTCCTCTTTCCTCGTCTCATCTCATTCCAGTTTTCATTTTTACGTGTGCGTATGTGTGCGAACGTGTTTACGATAATGCGCTATTCCTATTGCAGAGCTGTCTTGTGTTTTTATTCTTGCTTTTGTTGGAAATAGCCTGTCTCAGGCGTAGTTCTGACTGCTAGAATCATGATCTTATGGATACGTTCTTGTAATATAACTCAATAACACTACTGAAAATTTCATTATTTAGCTGAAATCGAATCTCAGTGATCGTACTTAAGTACTTCGTCCCTCGTCACGTCACAATCACAAATCTGTTTCACCAGAAATCTGTCAAGATCACACATTGCCAGTGAGTACCTACCTACAGAAATCTCAGGGAGATGTATTAAAATTATTATAAGATGTATTGTAGAGAGTTATAGCACCATGCTCATTACTTATGTACCTAGCTGTCATTACTTCATTCAAACTGCGATACTACACCTGTTCTGTAATGTGTAGGAATAGGGTATCTTTTATTATATGTAATTAAGGTAATAAGTTACTAAGTACAATAATAAAATACACATGACAATCAAGATTCATCAGACACAGGTTTCATGATTTGTTGTAAGTACTTTCATGTAATTTATAGGTATTTAAAAAAAATTAGTGTCCAAATCCAATGAACCCTGGAGAAAAATGTACATATAATTGTAATCTATCTAATCAGAACATCTGTATTAGATTAGAATCTAGTCTGTGAAGTTTATAAAAGATCATGGTTTCTTAGATCAACTAATATGATTATATCACTGTAAGTAGAAGAGATGTATACATACATATTAGATAAATACTAATCTATGCAAGTGAAGACATGTAATTATGTAGAAAAAACCTGGGACAAATAAATATAGTATATATTATGTTGCATAGATGGGTTCATTAGGTCCATTTTCTGGGTGAAGTACTGAGTAAGGGTCCAAATAACGCTAACAAATATCCAAATAACGCGCGGGTTACGCTAGGCTTAGGTCCACTATAGGTGTGGATTGGCAGACTACATGGTAAATAATGATGGAATCATTGAAGTATTTGTAACTAATTAATAACAATACACTGAATGCAAGACTTAGCAATCTGTTGGTCCTAGCACTAGGTATAATCTTTTCTCCTTTGTATAAAAGCAGTGTTGATTCACTTTGTTAATTGACTTTAAATAGGGTACAATATTCACATACTACAAAATAACTTAGTTAATCAAATTTGCACTTGTTGCCTGCATTTTCACTAGTAACTTACCTAATGTTAATAGAGTACCATCAACACAATTAATAATTTCAGAAAAGATAAACTAGTAGTAATAATTTCACACCACACACACAGATAAGCTGTGATGGAGGCACTTTCTGCTGCACAAGATGACAGCTCAGGAGCCAACCCCAGCAGTATCAAGAGTGATGACAGCAGCCCACGCCCTGACAGTCGTTCAGGCTCTCCTCCACCTAATTGTGCCATATGTTTGGGCACATGCAAAAACAAATCATTCACAGACTCCTGTCTACATCAGTTTTGCTTTTCATGTCTACTAACTTGGAGTAAGGTAAGCTTCCAGATATTATTTTGCTGCTTCTGAGTACATTATGTTTCATTTCACAGTGTACTGATAGCAGCTGGCAGTAGACACCTACTGTTAACTGAGTCATCTTTTATATTATTTCTATAATTATATTAACAGAATATGTGAATAAATCTTTATTTAGACTTGAAAGAAAGATGATTCCAATATTTATTTTGACTAATTGGAATCATCTTATTTTCTTTTCAACAGAGTTCTTTTTCAATATAACATTAATTAAGTCTAATAATATTCCAGGTAAAGGCAGAGTGCCCTCTCTGCAAGCAAGCATTTAGGTCAATCATACACAATGTGCGGTCCAATCACCAGTATGAAGAGTACCTGGTGGTGCAACGACAAACAGAGGAGTCCAGCAGCCGGATTGACATTGACAGAGTCACAGCTGCCACACACCGGTTTAGATACAGGTATAGCTGTGGATGTGCTGTATGTTTTGTTTGTAGGAGGCTTGACATTTTAACCATTATCTCTTATCTTGAAAATGTGGCCAAGTGTTCCTCAATAAAAATGTTGAAACAAATTTCAAAGAAATAGTTGTCACCCTTATACTAATTAACTAAAACTAGGTATAAAAATCTGTTACTGCATTATGTACAACCTTATTCTGTTATACATATTTTATCTCTTATCATCATAAAATCAGTCATGTATGTATTAAAATGAGATAAAATTACTCAATATTTTTTGTAATTATGCAATAATAATATGGTATTTGTTGCTAAATAGGTTCTAGTAAAATCTGAAAAAAAAATACATGTTATTAATGTGTATAATATAATAATATACAGGACTGGGGGGGTCAGTCGACCATTTCAATTTGGCACATGATGCACCAAACACCCTGTATCATGATAGTAAAAATGATAGTGCAAAAGTCTAAAATATATTTCAAATGGAAAAGAGAGGGTAGAAAATCCTAATTATAAAAACAATTTGGAAATATCAAGGCTAATCATTAGTTCTTGAGGTTAGGTCAATTACCAATAAATAAACAATGCCTAATCAGAAAAGTCTAAAATATATTTCAAGCGGAAAAGACAATCCTAATTATAAAAACAATCTGGAAATATCAAGGCTAATCATTAGTTCTTGAGGTTAGGTCAATTACCAATAAATAAACAATGCCTAATCAGGATGCATAATTATTTGCATGTCCAGGACAACGCTGACGCTACCGCGGCAGGAGACGATAGCGATCCAGCAGCTGCTGCGGCACTACCCGTTCATGGCGGACGTGTTCCCGCCGCCGGCGGCGCGCGCGCTGCCCGCCCGGCGCCGGCGCTCGCCCGCGTCCTTCCGCCGCACCGTGTACCGCCACAACCTGTGGGCGCGCCCGCTGCCAGACTTCACCGGACGTTTCCGAACCTGCACCCCAGAATTTTACAGGTAACTTACGGCGACGCGTTCAAATAGCGCTGTGCATAACATGTGCATATTCTCAGCATGGTGCAAATATTTTAATTCTGAAACGACATTAAAATCTTATAATTTTGGTCTTTAAAGGTACAACGACACTCAAATGCACCGTTTGGTACCTTGGCTTAACAGGGAACTTCATTATTTATTGAATGAAAATATTGGTCACATATCTTACGTCATGTCACGGATTCTAGACTTGCTGCCACAACACCATATCAATTCATCTGAATTTAGAGAAGCAATGCAACGTTATTTCGGAGAAAGAAATGAACACTTCCTACATGAACTGTACTGCTTCGCATCAACCCCATACGACATGACTGGCTACGATCGTAATGTTCAATATACCACAGACAGTAGAATATCTACCATGGTTAATGAGGTAATATCGAGTTCCGACTCTGAAGCAAGTGTAGACTCTGACATTGTTATGGTGTCTAGCTCGGAGCCGGCCGAGGCCCCCGCAGGCCCCTCCAGATTCCCGGCACCTGTTTACCCACAAAACTACATCTCACAGCCTTCCGCAGATAATAGTGTCATTCCTATCGAAACTATATCTCAGTCGGACACCGACGACGACTCGTCAGAAGTCATGGTGGTGGGTTATATTAAACCTCCTCAGGAGAGGACTCCTGAGATAGTGGACTTGCTCGGGTCTGATAGTGACGTCATCGTGCAGGACAATCCTCAGCCAGAGCCAATATCTACAGAGTCTCAGGAAACCAGGCCCGTGCCCTCGGTGAAACTTACGCTGAAGCGGCACAGGAGTCGCGACAGCGGCGGTGCGTCGGACAGCTCGGACAGCTCGTACCGGCCGCCGCGCCGCCGCCGCCGCGCGCCCTGCGCCTCCACCAGCGACACCAGCCGCAGCACGCCCGACGCCTCGCCGCTAGCCTCGCCGCCCGCCTCGCCGCCCGCCTCGCCGCGCAGCGACCCTAGTGCCGCTCTACCGCGCAACTCTCCCGGTACCGCTCTACCGCGCAACTCACCCGGTACCGCTCGGCCGCGCAACTCGCCCGGTACCGCTCTGCCGCGCAACTCGCCCGGTACCGCTCCGCCGCGCAACTCGCCTGGAGCCGCCTTGCCGCGCAACTCGCCCGGCGCCGCCCCGCCCGCTATCCCCGCTGTCCTCCCGAGCCCCACCGCCCGCGACAACGCGACCACCACTACCAGCGATGACGACACCGACGATTACAAGTTTATGGTTAAAAGAAAATCAAAGAAGAAATCCAGTAAGAGTTCTACGTCCAGTAAAGATCGCAAGAGAAGTAAAAAACGTTCGTCACATTCGCATCAAAAAGAAAAGAAAAATAGCCAGCTCATGGAAAAGGATAAACGGAGCAAGCGAAAGTCTTACTCTGGAAAAGGCGTAAAGTCTTCTAATAAAACGAGTAGTCACGAGTGGAACTGGATACCCCCCGAACAAACTGTGACCACTTTAGATCAACCCAGCACTAGCGGTACGTCGAGTAAAGATAAACGTAAAGCCAGCAAGGAACGGAAACGACAGCGGCGCGACAGTCGCGAGAACAGAAGACTGAGAAGTGTTGTAAATGTTATGTATAATAGTCATAAAAATACTGATGAATCAAATTCGAGTGCAAATTACAATAATGTAACAGCTGCTAATAAAAAGTCTGACGGCGAGTTGACACCGGGTACGTGTGATTCACGGGTCGACAAAGAGGAACTGCCTACTGGTCTCAGCACTAAGTACAACTGGTCAGATCTGGAATCTTCATCAGATTCTGAAGACAATTTACCTTTGAATCTTACTTTACAGAAGATAGGTCCTCCATCATGAAGTGCTGTGTAAAAAATATAATTGTGATATAATTATTATTAAACATTAAACCATTACATAGTAGCGCATTACAGTATTGATTCAATCGGATTATACTTTTAACAATAATGAATATCGGGGAATAATAAACCAAAGCTATTGTGACGACGAATTATTATTGTTATTATTTGTACAATGAGTTTTGTATGAATTATTCTAGGGCTCGTTATAAATATGTAACATGTATGTAGTGGTTATCCTACGAAATATTTTAGACAAATAATAATAACTGCCTAATTATAATCGACACATTTTGATCACAAGTTCCACCAGTGCTGCAACAAGGACTTTAGAAAAATGTGTGTATATTTTTTTTTATCTTATCATAATTATTTCATGCAAAATTGGAAGTTGTATATGTGTGCATAATTTATATGATATTTTAGCCCAATATTTTATTATTATATCTACAACTCCAGTAAACAAATTTTTACAATTTTCACTTATGACTTCATTTTTTTAATTTAAAATACGGGTATTTAAGTAGATTATGATTTATAAATGATTCATTTTAAGTCCTTTGATATATAGTTATGATCAATAATTTTAAGTTGTGAAATACATACCTACCTTGTAAACAGCATTTTAATACAAAATTTACTTGCATATATTTTTTGTCACATGTGAATGGGATGCCAATGCATGAGTCTGACTACAGGATGTCAAATAGATAAGAACCGTATAAGAACACATTGATTGTTGCTTTGCTTTAATTTCTTATAAAACCGTAAAAAACCCTTTTGTACAGACACCTCTGATTTTCAAATTAAACACGGCTGATGTTGTGATGTGTTGGAGAATTATGACCGCTGCGCCCTGTTGCCTGTGCCCGGCAAGCCACTGCTTTCAAGGCCGGGGCCTTAGTGGCCAGTCTAGTTTTGTCGTCTGAAGGTTTTCACAACATCGCTTATGTACTGGAAAACCCAGGAAATAAAGTGATGTGAATATGAACACTTTTTTATTATTTAACTTTTGTATGTTTGAGAATCCATCTTACGGAAAGTTAGGCCTCGTCCTGCTGCTAATTTAGTTCAGCCGGTGAGACCTAGTGGCATAGTGTAATAAATTCTAATAGTGAGCCCTCTTTGTGCGGACGCTAAATGCCGACAATCGTCTAGACTCTAAAAATAGCTTAGGGTTGTCATAAAAACATTTTGCAAGTACTTACGTTCCTACAGGTGATATGATTGTAAGTTCAAATTAATCTATGTTGTAGTTGCAGTAGTATTGATTTTTAGCAAGATGTTACCTTCGTGATTTAATGTTTACTCTTCGTGACAGGCCGAAGTGAATCACTAAAACACAGGTTAAAATCTCCAGTTTATTTATCTACTGAGAGATGCTTAACTGACAAATATTTGGCGATTTTAATTTTAGGTTGTTAAATTTACGAGATAATTGATTCTCATCCTCACAAACGAATTAAAAATCTAGTTTCTATTTTTACTGCTGTGCGATGCCGAATAACAACCGTAAACTCAACAAACGCTTTATTGAAAAATAAATTGGTAATATTAGCAATAGCCACACTTGAAACTCCGTACCGACGCGCAGTGTAGGTCAGGCGGACGGGCCGTCTGCGAAAAAGCGGTGGGGAAACGCCGCTCTGCCCCGCACCGCACCCCATCGTTGACCTGTCTAGACGGCCGAGTCGAATCACTGATTACACTGTGCTAGTGGCCTATTGGCCGACAATAATTTCATACAAAATTTAAATAGTCGTTTATATATTCGTTTCGATATATAAACGACTTATTTATATTATTTTATATATTACTAGCTTTTGCCCGCGGCTTCGCTTACGTGGATGTAGAAACAAAATTAAGATTAGAAATTGATCCCATTGATAAAAAACTTGTATTTTGAAGTGGTGTTTTAGAGGTTTGTAAAAAGGGCCTCGTGACTAAGTTATAACGGCGCTAAGCTCAATGAATATTGTGGGTTCGATTCCGGTCGATAATTAGTTCCGGTACTGAGGTACTTTATGAGGTATACCGAGGTGATGCAGTTTGTGAAAATATGTCCAAAAGAAAACGGAAGCTTCAGTTAGTCGTAATAACTCGTAATTTTAACCAAACCGTACAGCAACTATTGTTTAATTTAAGTCTATGTCATTTTAAACGACTGTAACTTATCACCAATCACGATTTCTGCGCATTTGACATCTTAATTAAAGAACCAACAATAATGATCCCTACTTTATATCGGAATGCATACTACAGAGAGGTCAAGCTCTATCTCAGCATCTACGCAACCGAGTGGAATGAGATATACCTCATTTTTTTAGTTGAACGACGGACTTTTAAATACAAAATAAACAATCAAAAACCAACAATGATTATCTGTGATTTCCTGTAAGTGAAAAAACATAAGGCCATTGTATCTATGTTGTATTTATTTTAAATGTAATGTGTATTTTTCGTTGGAAATCCTAATAAATAAATAATTAAATAAATCTCTTCTTTCTATGGGTTTGCATACAACAGAGAGGTCAAGCTGTATCCAAGGATCTATTCAAATAATTGTAAAAAGCTTTACATCAGTTTTTAAGTTGGAAATTATGCATTACAACAGATTCAAATCTATTCAGTAGGTTTAGCGCCAACCCCTAACAAACAGACAAACAGTCAAGAATTCTAAAAATCACTTTTTTGGATTCGCGATCGTTTATCAATGTATCGCATATTGTCGTAATGATCGTTTATTGTTAAAAATGTTAAAGATAAATAATTAACAATATTTTTATTTGTTAAAGTGAGTACGTTGCCCAAATATATTTTGCTCGTGTAAATTATCTGAATAAACAAAAGAGCGGACTGTTCTGACGCCATATATGTAAAATCATAGACTTCCCGGAAGGTAAAAAGGGAGATGATGACTATTAAAATAAGACAAAATAATAACGTATATCGTTTTCGAGCTATATTATTATTACTTTTAAGAGGCGAGTTTTTTTATAATTAACATTGATATGTACGTAGGTACATGACATCGTTTTTGGGTGTGGTGATTACGAATATAACATCTGTTTCGAGATCCAGTGGCGGACGTGACTTATTATTATGTACAAACAGAACAAGGAAAAAAAATTGTGACAACCTTACGGTATGACGAAATGTCTAGACGGAAGCGGCATTTTGCGCGAGTGCATCATCAGTTTTTTAAGTTACAAGGGATTTTGGATTGCTATATTACAACAAAAAAAAACAAATTTATATTATTTCATATTTACTCTTATAACTCAACGATAATACATTACTCTACGTAGTGTAATACTTACAAATTCTTGACGTAGTCTGTATCACTATCTATACTATTATGAAAATATAAGATTATATCTTAAAATTATTCACATAGGCCAAGGTCAACTAAACTAAAATTGCACGGCCCTCCACTTAACATTTTTCACATACAGATTACAAAACTTTATAGGAAAACAACGGCACAATACCTCACTTGTGAAGTAACTTAAACGTAAACTGGAGGGGCGCAAATTTACCTCTACCGACTTAAAACTTGCGCCTAATACGCGTAAAAAGTACGCCTCTTGTTATTAAAATATAAACTTCTTATTTTACGAAGCATGAGGGCGACGGACGGAAGCTCGATTATATCGGAGTCGACAGCTACACAATGAAAATTGCTCCCTCTGTGCTCATTTTAGTCGTAGACGTCATTAATACTAAATTACAGAAAAACTAACACTAGAATTCCTTCGTCTGTGTATGTGTTTACAGACCCCATTTTCATATGCAGTATCAGTCATCTGTAGGACACAAAATGTTAATTTTGAGTTCCGAAGCATAACAAAGTAGTGTTAATGATTGTTGCTACCCTAATGAGCTTCCATTGTATTATATACTTATTGAATAATAAAACAGTAAGTATAGTATCTGAGGCCACAATAATTAATTTCGCGTATTAGTCGCAATTTCAATGTATAAACAAAAAATGGCAAATTATTATTGGTATATATTTCATAATCTAAAAATACACATCCTACCTAAAACATTTTCTGTCGTGTTACTTTTGCAAAAAAGTAATCATTTACTATGTAACTGAGCAAAATAAATTCACACCTCGATGGACGGCTGGTCAATTTTTACAAGCTTTTATTTTTTAGTCTCTGCTTCAATAATGTATCTCTTTTGATGTTTATACTAGGAAGTGTTAGATTTTTTTTTTTTTGTTGACATGAAATATCAAATCTTACAAACTAATTGTTATTAGCAGCAAATTAGCACCACTATCGTGAATAAAGCCAATTAGTAGCGGATAACACAGTGCATTGCCTTCGACTGCTTTAAAAGTATCTCTATTTTGTAATATTATTATGTAGGAAGTTTATTGCTTTCATTATCACTATTAAATGATAACTAGTTGACGTATTTAAAAACATATATTTTTTTATTTTATAATAAAAGATGAACAGTGATGGTGTACTCTCCAAGAGCAACTTACATTACAGTGAAGCATTAAATGCCTGTCAGAGCCTCGTTTTTTTCGATAGTTTAAAATCTATTGAGTCTTAAATGACATGCATAGCTACAATCGATTGAAATCCATCTGAATTCATTTATATAAATATATAAAATATAAATAACACACGTTTGTGCGTGCGACATCTATGTACTTAAAAGACTTACATAGTATCATAATGAAGGTTTCGATAATAACTGTTAATGCCCAAAGCATATGACACTAACTGTGTCATATTTTAATCAATACACATACTTTTAAAAATCTTATTACAATTATTATATTTTTATTATCCATACAGTATTTTATATAAAATACTTGGGGCCTATTTCACCACCTCCGGATAAGTTCCCGTTAAATTACTTGACAGATATATATATATTATTTTTGAATTTATCCGGTGGTTAACGGCTATCCAGGGGTTGTGAAACAGGCCCTTAAACTATTACAATACAGCTGTCAAATTGGATGGCCAGCATAAAAAATCGTAGACATATAAAATAAGCTTAATAAATAAAATACAGTGACACCACGGATACTTTTTAAATACACGCAACGCATCTGTCTACATGTCGTACTTGTTAATTTATGCAAGATATTATTACTTTAAGTGGACCTAATTTTTTTTTTTTACCCTGGATTTATTAATAACCCATAGATCATGTGTACCGGTGTTCTTACAGCAAGGTTCAAGTAAATTAATGATTCTTTAACAATAGATATACTGACTTTAAGATGGGGTCACTTCTACCACTGTGTTCATGTGTTGGGGATAGGGTTTGAACTCCACAACTTCTTTCCACACCAACTCTGTAAAAATAATAAATATGTGTCCATCTACAATTCTACATTATATAATTTTTTGATTAGATTTGTGATCGAGCATGAAGGAGCAGGCCTTTGCCCAGCAGTGGGACATAGTAGGCCAATCGAAATGGGAAATATTTTAAGCCGAATACGAAATTGTTGTTTTAGGAAAATATCCTAAGATTATGACGAACTAGAATGTGAGTAACACTGCGATGTGGTGACAGGTGTCGATATATATCCAAAAAACTCAATACAGGTGACATTTCTGAAAAATCTAATCCAGCTCTCATGTGATACCTAAGAAACTAGGTAGTTGTGTAAAATTGTAGATGACGGAAACTACCATCCACCCACACGCTTAAGTTTTTAATAAAATCATTAAGCCCTTTTGCCACCAAGGACAATGCGGATATAACGTTATCCAATAGAGTTATAAAATGCAAATATCGTATCATATTCCTATCAAACAGATAAGCAAATCCAATCAACAAACAAAATTTTCTGTTATCTTACTAATACAATGAAAGTGCATATAAGGCAGGAAAAGTAACTAAAATAGCTTTCGTTGATGTCAAAATGTTTAATGAAACTTCGTAAAAATTTGCCACCTGAGGTCCAAAATGAAAACTTGTCTCATTTATTTATGTACTTGGGCCACCGAGATGTGCTCGAGTGAAAATACGAAGAAAACGTAATATCGACCTAGCTAAATCAATTTTTTGACCCATATTGCAACTTTCATCGAAATCGTTAGGGCCGTTTTCGAGAACGTAATTAACGTTGAAATAATTGCTTATAAGACTTAAGAATTACCAACGAATTAACATAGTTACATTAGTAATAAAGGCGCGTTTTAATGATAATTATGTGCTACTGCATCAGACCAGTAATGGTTCGAAAAGTTGACTTGTTCAGCGTAGATGCTGTTATTCCATATATGTGACTGAAAGTCTGGATTCAACCCATCGTCATTATAAAATATTCTATTCGTCTTAGTGTTACCTTTCCACTTGTCTACGGGCAACTCCATATCCTCGAAGCTCTGGTCATATGGCGCAGATATGGGCTCGTCATCCGGATCGGCGTACTGTGCCAAGTACTCGTGTGCGAGCGCTAGCTCTGCTGTTATACGCCTAGAAAGAGCCGTTTGTTAAATTATATGCGTTTCATTGATCGTCTCAAATGATAAAATATAGAGTAGCTCTTTAAATAAGTACGTGAAGCTTAATAGCTTTTTTTTATTAAAGAGAGCCTGACACGACTCTGGAGTCGAAACAATAAGTGCATGTTGATCTTGTCATTATTTGATGGGAATCAATTTTCATGGTAATCATACCAGCCTATTTGAATATATCTATACTAATATTATAAAGAGGAAAGATTTGTTTGTTTGTTTGTTTGTTTGTTTGTAATGAATAGGCTCCGAAACTACTGGACCGATTTAAAAAATTCTTTCACCTTTGGAAAGCTACATTATCCCCGAGTAACATAGGCTATATATCATCACGCTACGACTAATAGGAGCGGAGTAGTAATGAAAAATGTAGCAAAAACGGGGAAAAAATTATAAGACCACGCGGGCGAAGCCGCTGGCGGGAAGCTAGTACTATAATATACCTACACAGACTGCTAACATTTTCTATATAAACCAAGTTTATGAAGCAATAAAGGAAACAAAGAAAGCAAATTCTACTTGTGGATCGCTATTTTATAACATTGTAATCATCAAATCACCATAAAAAATAGCCTACATAATATGGTTCTTAAAAGAAAATTCAGTAGGTAAAGGTATCATTTCGTTTCCTTAATAATTTTATAATGAAAATTATTATTATTTTCATTATAAAATGATTGAGGAATTATTATTCTCTTTATTTATTTTCATACACATTATATTTTTTTTTAATATTTTTAAATATTTTTATAAAAAGCAGAAAATATAAAAACATTTAAAAATATAAAAAATAGTAGCCCACCGTCATCGGGAACAGAGTCCAAGCTACCAGTGGTCAGGGCTCCAGGGAAAGGAACCTCCTAACAATACGTGCCGTATCTAGGAGTACCACTTTCTGTATCAAGCCCTTGATCCAGCCACTCAACGAGAGCCTCCTTAGATGTTGGTCGAGACTCTTGGCTATTAAGCCATTGGCAGACACAACGATCGGTACAATGATCGCCGAACTCACCTCCCACATGTCGACAACCTCACGTGCCAAATCAAGATACTTTATTTGTTTATCTTTCTCGGCTTTCATGAGGTTCTCATCATGCGGGACGGTGATATCGACAATCATTGCACTACGCTCTAATCGGTCTATCACCACAATATCAGGCTTATTGGCAACAATAGTCCTGTCTGTGATAATAGAGCGATCCCAGTACAATGTGGCATGACCATTTTCGAGAACTGGGTCGGGCACATACCTATAGTACGGTACCTCCGATTCCACAAGTTTGTATTTCAAAGCAAGTTGCTGGTGGATAATCCGGGCCACCAGGTTATGTCTGTGCAAGTACTCACCGTTAGCCAGACGCGAACAACCAGATATAATATGTCGGATAGACTCTCCCGGACGGTGGCATGCCCGACATATGTCAACCGTACCATCCTTCACTATATATTTCCTGTAGTTGTTAGTCATCATGACTTCATCCATAATTGCACAGATAAAACCTTCGGTTTCTCCGAAAAGATCTCCGAAGCGTAGCCAGGACACGGACGCTAACAGGTCTACTCCTGAATCATGGAGAGCCCGATAAAAGCGTCCGTGTAGCTCTTTGCTTTGCCATACCTCCTTGCGATCGTTTGTACTCAGTACTACGGGTTTGCGCCAGTTCTCTTTGCCTAAGGAGAGCGGGGTAAGTCCTTTGTCCACTTTAACCACATCTCGATGCATCCCCACTTCGATTTTTTGGAAATATTCTCGGAGACTGCACACCTCGCGATTGTGGAGGTTTTTGGCATTTAAAAAGCCTCGACCTCCACACTTTCGCGGGATGTACAGTCCCATTACCGACGAACGTGGGTGATGCATTCGATATGCGGTCAACAGTGTACGGACCTTCCTATCCAGGGTATCTAATTCTGTCTGAGTCCACTTGAGTATGCCAAATGAGTACATTAAGACTGGCATGACCCAACCATTGAAGGCACGCACCTTGTTTCCTCCTGACAAAAGACTTTTTAAGACTTTTGTCAGTCGGCCAAAGAAACGCTCCCTCAACGATTGCCTCATGTCAGCCTCGTTGATGCCAAGTGCCTCTGACATACCCAAGTATTTGTAAGTCTCCGTTGAGGCAAGTGATCTAAGTTGTATGGAATCCGAAAGTTGAATTCTCTCAGATTCCACAACCCGCCCTCGCTTTACATGCATAACTGCACATTGAGGAATTATTATTATTATTATTAATTTAATTAAGATTTTCGTTTTATAATGAAAATTACCTTTTTACATAATTAAACAATATAAATATTTAAAGGATTTACTAGTAGCAGCTGTAGTAGCGGCATTCTGTAATATTACTTTTTATGCAACACCGACTAAACACCATGGCAATCGTTATGCAAATGAAATAAATTGTAATCAGTTGACTTGTGAATAACAAATAAGTAATACTTACTACTTGCCTACTCTCGGATCTATTTTGAATGACACACAAGCGGCGCGTCATGACCTCCTTACGTGAATTCCGCATAGAGTAAACAAAAATATAACAAAAATTTGTATAAATAAGGTAGATTCTTACTTGTCAGCATCCAACTCCAGCATAAGCTCGAGCAGATTAACGGCCAGAGGATTGGCACCGCGGAAAACCTCACGGAAATCACGCCTTTTCAATGCCGGCAGCGACTGTATGTAGTTCCTAGCCTAAAACATGACAATACCACGCATTTTTCAAATAGACCTTTGAAAATAAGAGAAATAAAATTCTTTACAGACAATGGGAAAATGAGCAGGTGCAAAATTTTATTCAGATACGAGGATAAATTTGTACTGTACTGTACGTAAATCGTTGTTAAAAGGTCAAAGTCGGTGACTATCTCTTCTAAGCCAAATAAATAAATAAAATATTAACCTGAGCATGACTATGATTATTATTTGATGGCTTAGAGATAGCCAAATAAACAATTATTATAACACAGGTGAACAGTAGAACATCCTAGTATTTCTAGCCAAATGTATTTGGCTATCTACCAGTTAAATAAATTATGTATGTTCATTGTTCAACCTTCCTACCTCTGTAAGAACCTAGTATTATGATGATAAACAAATATATTGGGCGCTTATTACTACTACAAACCAGCAACTCCTAAAGAGCGGTTTTTAGAAAAGTCATCAGCATTCCTTTGTTTACATATTAAATTATTGTACCTATCTATTTATATTTTATTCGTATTTCTGCATTAATAAACGCTTCTTAATAAATGTTTGAAAAGATATAAACTTTTTTGTGGAAGATTAATTATAACTGGGTGTGAACTGTGAGGTTCCATGAAATAAACAGATTTCTTTAGGGTTAGCCTTAAAAGTTTGGGAACCGCAGTTAAGACGACTCCATAACTGATTAAATATAGCTCAATGCAAATAAACAATGGAAAATTCTTATTTATGAAAATGTATGTTAGGGTTTGTAGTGAAAATAACCAATAAATTGATTTGTGATAAATAAACGATTAAGTGGGGATGTTCTTAATAAACTGAGGAATAAAAGAATATCAGAAAATGGCTTATATGAAGTAGGTACAACATTAACATGTAATTAATTCGATTAAAAGCAGGATATTCCTGAGCGTTAGGAGTTACGGTAATGATCTGAGACGTGTTTTGTTACCGTTACAGATATAAGTAATTTAAAATTCTCATCTGAAGTAGGTACGGCCAGCAACGAAAGTAGCTGAAAACATCCAAATGTTGGAAACATCCCAGCTCTAAAACTTCTTATTCGATTCTAATAAAGGTAAGCAATATAACTATCCTAATAGCAGAGAACTCGTACAACCATTTCGGGCCAACTTTTGAATAATAAAGACGTTAAAGCGTTTTGAAGGATGCATCGTGTTTAGCGACTTTCGATATGGACTGTACCGAGTCATATTGAACCCATTTAAGTGTGATCTTTAGAAAACCCACCCATATAGCAGAAATGGTGGGCAAAACGTCAGGGTTTTTTTCCTAACATAAAATAGTATCGTTAAAAAACAATGTATGTTATCTGAGGCACGCGACCTTTCCATGACGACCCTTTCCACCACGCGGTGGAAATAAGAATGTACAGTCAACAGAAATAAGAATGTACAGTCAACAAAAGAGATAAGTATACAGGTATTCTGTATATACCTATCTATAAATCTTTTTTATCAACCAACAAAGGGTTTGGTATGTAGGCAGCTAACAACACCTGCGATTTGACACATTTTTTTGTAATACATTTTATCACAATTTTTGACAAAACACAAATCTGCCTGTATTTTTTTTTACATTTTTGTTGACTGTACCTACGCCTACGGTTTAGAATACAAAACATATAATTTAACCTCTTTAGTTTTCATACCAGGAATTGGCATTGCTGTTTAGGATCTGAAAAAGTCTCATTCTAACATAACCGGCGACCGGGTACCATTGTCAAAACATATAATAACAATGTAAGGAATTTCATTGTGATTACAGAATTATCTTATTAAACTATATAATTTTTCTGTACGTGTGTTTGTTACCTAACTCCTCCTAAACAGCTGGACCGATTTGGATATAAAGGTATATTTCAATGGGTTCCTGGATGGTTTGAAAACACAATTGGATCCGGTAGATTACGCCGCTGTCGGGACTCGGGAAACGCAGCCGAAGGGGTGGCTGCGCACGGGTCGCAGGTAGTCACATAATTTGCGGAACACAAGGCAAGACACAGCACAGACACAAAAAAAACTGTATTTATAGCAAACAGGCTCAGTGTGGGGACTGCAGCCTGTAGTGTGAATAGGAAAAGGGTCTTCTAAACAGAGCCTCGCAACCGTATGAACCATGTAATATGGTAAGGGCACCATTTTTTGCAGATAAGTTTTAAGATTATGTTAAAAAAAGAAGAAAATAATGTTCGCCACAGTCAATCGATTCTGTTACGTTACGTCTTACTGCTTTTAATAAAACACTAAATATAGGGTCTCCCCACAATTAGACCAGATGATTGGGTATCACGACGCTACTCGTGAAAAAATCCGCAGTATTATCTTCGTCAAAGCCTAGTCGAGAATTGGCGGAATACATGGCCGTCAAGTTTTTCTGACCAGCCTTCAAAAATTTGGCGAGACCCTAAAACGATTCCGCGTCCACAATGTGTAGTGACCCCTAATGAACACTTACTAAAATATTCTATGTACAATATAATATTATTATGTACTTACACTTGTTTAAAATTATAGTTGATAACATCAAGAATACTTTTATTATTACTTCCATTCAAACAAAGCTATTTTTGAGATTAATTAAATATTGTTAATATTATTACTTTATTATTTTTCCAAATCAAAAAGCGCTGAAGCCGGTTTAATTATTAATAATATTTTAAATATTTTGTTAACCTAGTCCTCTTAGCTAGTCGATTTTAAAAGATTTAGTTGTTACTCTTACTCACCTCTTCACTAATTATTTTGTCAATAGTCTCCTGATCTGGTTTTCCGCACAAAAACAATATTCTTGTGAGGTGATCAATATCTGACACACATGTTAAGGTTACACAAGCACCAAACTTACACAAGCCATTTATTAACATGACGGAACAACATAAAAAAGTAAGCAAGTTACTGGCAAGCTTTATTTGCTCATACCGATATATGTACATTTGTTACACCATATCACCGAGAAACAATGTATGAAAGCTACTTACAGACTCTGAAGATATTTTCGTCATAAACTCCTGAGCAGGTGTCCCCAGTACTTCCATGATCAAATTCAATTGATGGATATCTGTCTTATCCATTAAGGTTGAAAGCCATTGAGGTTTAAAATAAATTACAAGCTAAGCTGTGAATCTAATAAAATAATTCATGAAATCTTAAATAAGTAACTGCCTTTAAAGGAACGCTAAATAGGTTAATTTCCTGTGATAAAACTAATTAACATCTTTTGATTAAAACAATGTGGATAAAAGAAAGTTAATAAACACAGTAAACATGTAAAAAATGTTAAACATTTACACTTACTTTGTCCTGTAAACCAAAATAGAATAAGATTTTTTTCCATAAACCTTAAATTATGTACAAGAAACAAAAATGTTTTATGTCAAAACTTAATGTGGCAAATATCCTAAATTCCAGCATTTATTTCAAAGATGAAACAGGACTCTCTTAATAATGTTGTTCTTAATGTGTGCAGAGAATGCATGCTCCAAAAATTTCTAAACATTTAGATAAATAGAAAATTGATGCAATTAAAAGGATACGGTCTGAACCTGGGAATAATGTCCGTCCAGTCAATAATTCAGCCATGATACAACCAACAGACCAAATGTCAACTGTCTGGTTGTAATGCATCCAGTTCAGCATAATCTCCGGAGCTCTGTACCACCTGCAATAATTGTTACATAAATATTATTCTCCTGAGAGGTTAGCTCTTAAACCATAACAACTCAGCCCCTGCTTGCTAAAATAACTGATATATTCCAAAAGGTTGTGTTTTCTGACTACTAGTAATTGATATAATTGAACAAGTAAATACTGTGTAACCTTGAAACATTTTTCTACATACCTTGTAGCCACATAGCCAGTCATCTCTGTTTCAGTTGGCCTGGCTAGACCAAAATCTAAGATTTTCAACTCACAGTCCTCATTGACGGCAATGTTAGAAGGTTTTAAGTCCTACAAGATTAATACTTGTGTTAACATGAAAAAAATCAAGCCTAAAGCCATGCAAATATCAAACTGTAAATAAATAAGATTGATCAATAGTTCTAAATAATAGGAAATTTAAATTAATAAATTGCTTGTTATCTATTTCTTCTATAAGTAGTATAATGAGAGGACATATTTTTTTAATTGGTAATGAATTTCATTATTTTTATTAAATATTCCACTAAATGTTTTGTAGTCAGATAGATACAGAAATTTATGGTAGCTTACCCTGTGAATGATGCCTGCAGAGTGGATATATTTCAGTCCACGGAGAATTTGATAGACTAGGAATTGGACATGGTCATCAGATAGTTTCTGAGTACGAACAATATTGTTCAAGTCGGCTCCCATCAAATGTGTCACTAGATACACTTGCTGAAACTCCTCCAGGGATTTTTCAGGGCTAAACACATCCAGCAAACCTGTACAGTTGATAATATTATGTAGTAGTATTGTGCAGTATTATGCAGTAGTAATGAGGAGTCATTGTGAGATGCTGAACATAAATAGATACATTACACCTGTATTCTCAAAGGGTTGAGTTCACCGGTATGTTTAGGTCCCATGTGATAATGGGCGAGTCTATTGTAGAAAAAAGCAAAAATCAACCTCCTGACTGCTACTGAGAATTTCATAGAAAAACCCAATAATAATTTGCTCAATCTGGAAATTAAATCCAGCACCTCAAGCATACCACCACTTTTCTTAATTTTTCATGGTAATGTTTTAATGAAATAAAACTAATAATTGCCACTGTAACATATTTACCTATAACATTCTCATGGTTCATATGCTTTAACATCCTCAGTTCACGATAGGTCCGTTTAGCATGTACGGCTGACTGAAATGGTCTCGCCAATTTTTTTATTGCCACTTTCATATTATGCAGAGTGTCAATTGCAGAACTGTAAACAAATAGTTGTAATATAAGAATAGACAAACAGCTTTAGTCAGCCCGCCCACGTAAGGATAATGTGCCTACTTATTTTAAATTCTATTGCCGAGCTGGATTCCACACTATTGAAATATTTAACGCATATACAGATGTAGTATTTTCGTTACATATAAATACTGGCATATTGCCGATTATATTATTTTATACACATACCAAACTTGTCCGTAGGCACCTGAGCCCACAGGTGTTAGCATTTGATATCTTTCCGGGACAATCCATTCCGTTTTATTAATTTCTACCTTATGGAACCGAGGCATCTTATCTTCTTCAGGATATTTTTAAACACGACTAACAAAATAAAAATGTAAACGCTAAGTACTAAAAAATGAAAATTATTATCTTTATTCTCTCTGACAAGACAACGACGGAGGGCAAGACTGATGAATGAACTGAATTATTGAATGAAAAAGACAACTTTTTTTTTTCTTAAGTTCTGGCAACGCACTACTTGTGCATTTAGCCAATGACAAGTAAAAAGACAACTTATGACAAGTTTGAGTTTAATTCATTCATAATGTTTACAGACTATACGTAAATAGATTTCTATGAATGTAAAAAGAAAATGACAAAGACTAGAAAGAAGTTGTGTTGTGAATATTTTGATAAGATACATAATCTCTTCCGAAGAGCTAAACTATATTAGTATAATTATACTTCACTTGATTTCAAACTAATAACAAGTTATGTATCTATTCTAACAGTAGAATTCTAGCTATTAAATATCGAACGAACTGAACGCTCAACCCAAGTGCTTAAACCATAAATCAGCAGAGGTTACCTTTGCAGGGCGATTTACCCACAGGCTAATAAGGCCGATAATAATCGGAGAAAGAAAAATATTGGACTAGAATGATTTAAAAGGACAGCCTACGACTTGAGCTTTCGTTTTTATTTATTACAATCTAATATTTTTCTTTCTCCGATTTTTACAGCCGGCTTAAAGTTAGCTCGTGCCAACTTTAACCCGGGTAATAAGTTTGGCGAGAACTGTACCTATATTACATTCGGAGGAAGGACTTACACACACTGTCATGTCATAAGTGCACGCACGCACGTTTGCAGCATGACACGCAAGTTTGTAGCTCGTTCGCGCGTTTTACTTTGCAAGGAGAGTTGCTCACAAACGTCTGTAGTTGCAGTCGTCTTGCAGCGATACAATCGCAAACATTTATCATGTTTAGCAGCGACAACAACGCGCGATAGCGACACGCGCGTCGGCGGCGCGGCGGCGCGGCGCTTTATATAAACGTGGCGCGGTGCATTAGCCCTTTGAATCGCCGATCTAGCATTCTAGGCATTTTTACTAAAATCTGAACCGTCTGAATTAGAGATGGGATTCTACCCGGTATTTTCCCGGGTAGATTGAAATTTGGGTAAAAATCGGGTATTTACCCGGGAAAATACCCAAAAGGTGGGTATTTATTTTTCTGAGAACGAAATAATTTTAACATATTTGTAATAACTTCTACGGGTGATAAGTGTAGCAAAGCTAGCTTTTTCAAAATACTTGTTATTATTACGTTTCACGGGGATGACATATTGTTAATTAATTGCACCAAATCGAAAATCACACTTGTAATAAGTTATTTAAGTGTTCCATAAATTATTATGTATCAATTTACTAAGCAATGTGCTAATATTATTTTAATCTAATATTGCGTTTCGATTTGAAGGCAATGTTGTCACTGAAAGAACTGGGGAAATAAGACTCAAGATACCACCAATAGAGTTGCTGACGTTAATATTATTTTTATAAAACATATTTACCCGATTTTTACCCAAAATAATATTTACCCGGGAGCGAACGACCGACCGAAACGACCTTGGATCCAACATAACATTATAGGTGAATACAACAAATCTATATCTAATATATAAAACAAAGTCGGGTTTGTTACAACACTTATAACTCGAGAACTGCTGGGCCGATTTTCATGATTTTTGATTTGTTGGATTTGTCTTCGCCCCGAATAACAGAATAAAAAAAAAACGGGGTTCAAACTTAGCGCGAGCGAAGCTGCGGCAAAAAGCTAGACTAGTATGTATATAAAAGAAAGTCGTGTTAGTTACACTATTTATAAATGAAGAACAGCTCAGCCGATTAGGCTGAAAATTGGTTCGGAGGTAGCTTAGAACCAGAAGACGAACATAGAATACTTTTTACTACTACTACTACTTTACCATGACAGCTGATGACAAACTTAAGCAATCCGATGGAAAGTACTAGGGTAGCATAAGCTGTACCAAGATAGTAGGTACTGGTTTTCGTCACGGGGGGCGCTGTGTATGACCGATGACGTTGATGTTCTGAGAGACTTCGGAATACTAGGGTTGCATAAAACATGAATCGTGGCGTTGTGTGCTGATTCCGGTAGTATGTACCCGTGTAAAACCGGGGCCGGTTGGTTAGTTAAATATAAAGTGAAACGTCAGTAGTATATTTACTACATTTAAACTTAAATTCTGTGAAACCAAGAACCTATATTCCAAATGACATGCCTGATTTGTGAATTGATACAATTTACAAACAATACGTTATCCCAGTGCAGTTTAGTAATAACTAGCATTTTGAAAACTGCTAACTATGCAACCATTTTTGCACCAATAACATTTTAAGAAGTAATTACGAATATATTTATATACTTCGTTCTTAGAAAAATAAATACCCACCTTTTGGGTATATACCCGGGAAAATACCCGATATTTACCCAAATGGGTATTTACCTGGGTATTTTCCCAACGGGTATTTACCCATCGCCCATCTCTAGTCTGAATAGACATTTGACATTGACATTTGAAACAGCTGTCAAAGACAAATTGACAACATAACGTCATAACATATTGTAGTACTGACACTACTGAGTACTGACTACTGTCTGTACTGCTACTGTGCTTTCGCGTAATAATATTGTTGAAAATAGAACACAGAACAAAAGGCTTAACATAAAGAGATAAACCCTTATTGGGGCACCATGGCTCAAACGGCGGGCGTTAAGCCCATGTCCATTGCTGGACGTGTGGCATCTGAACGTGAAAGATGTCTTGGGATGACCGATGTCGAGAGAGCCTGGCGCAAGCAGTGGCTTAAAGATCAAATTTTGGCTCCCAATGAACCAGTACACGTAGAAGAATACTGGAAAGAACGCACTAATTTATTCCGCCGTATCTATCGCAAACCGTTAGATTCGTTATTTTCTGCTCTCACTCCGACTTTGGTGAGGTTACATAACAGTAACCTTATTGGTTATAAACAATATTTGTGATACAAGTACATTACAGTGTTACAATTAATTTCAGGGAGCGGCACGTGCTGCTGATTATAGGTATCTGACTGGAAAACTTGGATTAATTGCTTTTGGAATTCTCTGCACACACTACTACTTTAAATATAGTGGAAACGTAAGTAATTTATGTCAACAATGCGGAAACTTGTACACAATTTCACTGGCAGAATGTTTTTGAGACTTCATGTGCATCTTTTGTTTATGGATGAATAATTTTCTTTCGGTAACTTAAAAAAAATATTTGGGTACTGTAAAGTATCAAAATAGGAAAATGATCCAGGTAAATATGAAACATGACTACTGCTAATCAACTATATCTGTTATTATTACAGGATTGGACCAAGAAGGGAGGGTGGAGAGTACATGTTTCTAAGCCAATGGTGCTACCAGGTCAACCAGGATTTCCCTTCAAATCAGAACGCAGTAAAGGCTCTGACTATGCTGACAGAGGCTTCAAGAACGCACCCATATAAATATGAAGTGCATTGGACATTGCATATTTTTTTTTGTTAGTGAAACCAATACCAATGTAATCAATAATAGATAGTAAAAACACTCATTATGAATAAATTTTATTTATTTTTTATGAATAAAACAATAAATTATGCAAAATGTATCCCTTCGGAGTTGAAGGCATGTAACAACTTCATGAAGTCATCTATGTCCATCATTCTAGCTCTCATCTGTTCTGTTCCCGAATTTGTCAATATTTCTTGAACCTTTTCTTTTATATCAAAATCATCAGGTATTTCCTACAAAAATAAACAATAAGTTTGTACAACTGGGAAGAATGAACTGGACTTGAAATATGTAGGGAAAATACTCTAAATATTAAAACTTGGGGGAATATTCTATTATTATTAAAAAGTGAAAGTAGTAGAACTTACATGAATAAATTTTTCATAGTTTCTTGGCTTCAATTATAGGTATTGAATTTACACAAATATACACCAGCTTTGTTGATTATAAGTATCAAATTCACATTGCATGTTAAATTTCAATAAAATGAAACATAGTGAGCATAAATAATAATTATATTTAAACTGGTAGCAAGTACGTAGGTACTTGCTACCAGTTTAGTTTAGTTCTAGTAACAAAATTATGGTCAACTGAAAATCAATGGTTTGTGTGTATCTGGAGTCTTCGGATAGTAAGTTTGTGGATTCTTAGGCTTATTGTATTAATAAGTTTTTTTGCCATTCAGTTGTTTTTCTATATATTTAAAAAATTGAAATAGCTATAAAATATGTATGTATGTAATGTAATGTAATAATACCTTATTATGAAGAGAACAGTGTACTTTATAATTCTTCTCTAATACAGCCATTGTTGTACCATGTTTAAAAACAGCTGCCAATGTTTTATTTTTCCTTACAAATGCTATCCTTGTCAGCCCATCCCATTCAACAAAATTAATAGGTGGTGGTGGATTTCTTGGTTCTATCCTTACTACACTAGATTCTACTTTAGGAGGGGGCCTGAAGTTATTTTTGCCAACCTGTTAGAACAAATAGACAACATGAGATAATTTAATTTGTTGAAAAAATTTAATTTCAAAGGCAATAACAACTAACCTTCATCAACATGTCTACCCTAGCCAGTAACTGTGTATTTATTGACAGTCTACAATACAGCTTATCACCAGGCTTTGCTACAAGTCTCTGTGCAAATTCTTTTTGAAACATGAGGACTGCACACCTAAAGAACGGTCTGTGCAGTAACAATTTGAACACTAGAGGGGAACTGATTTGGTATGGCACATTGGCCACACATATATCAAAGAAAGGTAATTCTGTTTTAAGAACATCTCCTACTAGAATTTGAAGTTTAGCTTGATATGGAGTCCCTTGAACACGCTTCTGCAATTCAGCAACAAGCCTAAAATAAATAAAAACTTATTATATTTTGTTTTTCAAAAAGATATACATTAATTAATATAATTACCTTGTATCTATTTCACAAGCTACAACTTTCTTGACTCTGTCCAATAACTTGACCGTCATGTTACCAGTACCTGGACCAATCTCAAGAGCAACATCTGTAGGCCTTAGACCAGCTTTGTCTAACATTGAAGTTATGATAAGAGGATTCTTTAATATATGTTGGCCGAAATCCTTATTAAATTGAATACCTAAAAGGCAAGGCAAGGCAATTTTTAATTATCTCGGGACATGCTATGGAAAACATCCAAATAACCTATCTTATCCAAAAAACTGCTCACCTTGTTTAGCAATTTCATTGTGCACTCGTGACTTCTTTTCAGCTTTAATTTTCGGCATTTTAGCAAATGTTGAAATGACTTCTTCTTTGAAATACCTTGTTTCATTGAATTCTGAAAAACAAAAACATGCTCTCCGTTCTCCAAAGAAGTGTCAATACTGTCAATGTCAAAATAAATTGTTTATGTCAAAGAGTTTTTTTTAATCGCAACTTGGCAAGTGAGTGTACCGGTATGATTCTCGCCACAGAGTGTGTTTGGGTAACACGTGTGTCGCGAATTTTTGCAGTTTCTAGGGTTTTTGTGCCTGTTGTGACTTGTTATTGTGTTCGTTCTAGTGCTGTCTTACTAACAACTTTAACCAAGGTTCGTATTTCACGATTTTGTCACCCCACCGTCCAAAATTAGTTTAGATAATGGATAAAAACAAACCTCCCGATCCCCCTGACAGACCGTCTACCCCAACATCCGGCTTTTTTCCACTATCTCCCAACCCCTTAACTCAATTTGCTGAAGTTGCATGCAGCTTAGATTCCCAGACCCCCAGTTCCCAACCCATCACCCGTAAGCGTCCCGTAAATGAAGACACTATATCAGATCGGCCTCCTAAACAAGCACGAAATCATGTAGGTCGGGTAAAATACTCAGCCTCAGATAAAGGCCCATTTATAGTGCATGTTTCTCGCCAGGAAACTCAACCCAACGCCGGTACCACCCTTCACCCAATATCTTTCGGCCTCTTCTTATACAAAAATAATATTAGCAACATTGTCCGCGATGGTGTGAAGAGAGTTGGCAGGAATCGTGTGTCAGTCGAATTTGCTTCCCCTCAGGATGCAAATTCATTCATATCTAATAGCCTCTTAGGCAAAAACTGTTTCGAAGCCGCTATACCATCATTTAATATAACTCGTATGGGTGTTGTCAGTGGTATCCCTACAGACATGTCGGACGATGAGGCAAAGGCTTACTTAACTGTCCCAGCAGGTTGTGGCCCAATCCTAAAAATTAGACGCTTAAATAAAAGAGTAGTGAAGGATAATATCACGGAATGGAAGCCAACAGAAACATGCGTTATTACCTTCGATGGACAAGTCCTACCAAAACGGATTTTCTGCTGCTACACCTCCCTCTTAGTGGAACAATATATTTACCCCACCATACAATGCCGCAAGTGCTGCCGTTTCGGCCACGTAGAATCCCTTTGTCGTTCCAGACCTCGCTGCAACAAGTGTGGCAACGATCACCCCGGTGATGGTTGTGACATTGCTGAGAATGAGGCTTTTTGTGTGTTATGCTCTGGCAGACACTTTGCAAATAGCAAGGCTTGCCCGGAGTATAACAGACAGAAATCAATTAAAGTTATTATGGCTGAGAAAGCTATTTCTCACTCTGAAGCCAGTAAAATGGTCCCAAACTCTTCCCGCAGCTATGCTGACATTACCAAACCCCAATCCCAAACTCAGTCATACCGTAAAACTATCACTTTAAAGCCGAAGTCCCATGCCCCTCTTTCTCCGTCTTATGACAAAACCGCCCACCAGCTGTTAACTTCCACTCCCCAATCTTCACAGCGCAATGGTTGCGCCCTTGATAACCAACAACTGGAGTCTCCTGACAACTTATCCTCTATTATCCAACTACTTATTAAACTTTTATCTAATCTTCTGATTTCTTCTTCTTCTTCTTCTAATTCATCTCAATCCCAATTACCGTCCAACGTTGCCAACTTACTTATAAATTCCCTTTCTAACCATAACTATGGCTCGGTTAGTGTTCCTTCAGTGGAATGTGAGGAGCGTGTGGCATAAGAAGCACGAACTCACATTCCTTCTTAACCGATATAAACCTCTAGCATTTTCTCTTGCTGAGACTTGGTTAACCCCAAGTCTTAGCTTCCGTATTCCCCACTTTAACACTCATAGATGTGATCGTTCTGATGGCTATGGTGGATCTGCTCTCTGCGTGAACAACCGCGTTCCACTTGCGGCTGTATCTCTACCTCCTTTTGGTGGAAATATAAGTATTGTGGCAGGAAAAGTTGAGGGCATCACCCTATTATCTATCTATATTGCCCATCCCAATCAAAACCTTCTCCAAACTTTGAGAAACGTGCTGGAGTGCATAGTTGGCCCTATGCTTGTCATGGGTGACTTCAACTGCCATCATTTTAGATGGGGTTCCGAGCGATGCGACCCCTTTGGTGAGGGTTTGGTGGAAATCTTAGATGACCTTAACTTATGTATCCTCAATAATGGCTGCTCCACTCGTAGAACCCTCCCTGGTCAACACAAGAGCTGCGTAGATCTTTCCTTTTGCTCTCTTAATATTGCAGCATCATGCCATTGGGAGTGCACTAGTTTGACTCATGGAAGTGACCATTATCCTATTCTGATTTCCATGTCTGAAAAGACTTATTTAGAAAAATCGTGCCCTCCACTTTTGAGGTATAACTTGTCCAATCCTGACTGGGCGTTATATGCTTCATCTCTGGAGGACAAAATTGGTTCTCTCCAAAATGTAGGTCCTCACGTTGACTTTTCTAGTCGCTTCCACGTGTCAAACTGTTACGAATCCTTTGTATCTGCCATTGAATTAAGCGCAGATTCTTCTTTCCCAATTAAAAACTCTGCTCGTGGCAAGATTCCTTCACCTCCATGGTGGGATCGGGAGTGCACAATGGCAATTAGGGAAAGGAATGCCGCCGAAATGAATTATAATACACAAATGAATACCCCTAATCTAATCCTTTTCAAACAAACCCTTGCCAGATCTCAGAGATTACTGCGGCGCAAGAAACGGGCCGGGTGGTCTCGCTTCTGCGGATCCTTATCTCCTTCTACCCCTATCTCGGTTGTTTGGAAAAGCATCAACAGATTTAGAAATGGTTGTTGTCCTTCTTTGTCCTCTCCAATTACCCGAGAAACCGCAGAACTATTCTTTGACAAAATAGCCCCTCCTTATGTTCCATCAGAAGCGGAATGCCTTCTGCCACCAGTCTCCTCCTCCGAAGATCCTTTTGATTCTCCTTTCTCCCTTCAGGAACTTGATATGGTCCTAAACTATATACATGACTCCGCTCCTGGCATTGATGGCATGGTCTATTCCTTCATATCACACGCAGGTCCTAAGGCAAAAAACTACTTTTTAGATTTAATTAATTTTTCTTTTATCAATGGTTGGATTCCCTCTCAATGGAAGACTCAAGTTATTATTCCCCTTTTAAAGCCGGGCAAGCACGCTGATGATCCTAATGCATTTAGACCCATAGCCTTAGCACCTGTCTTTGCTAAGTTACTGGAACACTTAATTAAGAACCGGTTGGAATGGATAGTTGAATCCAGAGACTTGCTGCCGAGCTCCCAATATGGTTTCAGGAAGGGCCTAGGCACAATGGATAGTGTTGGGGTACTAATTACAGATATACGTTTGTCATTTTCTAAAAACGAGTCTGTAGTTGCTACCTTTCTCGATATTTCGTCTGCATATGACAACGTCCTTCTTCCCATTCTCAGGCAAAAGTTGCATCAGCTGAGACTCCCGGCGAGGATGGTACAATGCATATGCAGCTTACTAATGTGTCGGTCATTGGTTTTGAGGGTTCCAGGAGAAGAATTCAACCCTAGACTGTCGTGGAAGGGCTTACCGCAAGGTTTTGTCTTAAGCCCCATGCTATATAATCTTTACACCGCGGATCTGGGGTCATACCTGAACAACGACTGCCGAATTCTACAATATGCAGATGATCTTGCTCTGTATGTCCCTAACAACTCCATCGACGATGCTGCTACGTCGCTCTGCGTCTCTCTGGACTCTCTAAACCAATGGCTACTTCACCATGGTCTAAGCCTGTCCGCCCCGAAGAGCTCGGTAGTGGTTTTTACCCGCAGGAGAGTAATCCCTCAGGTCTCGTTGAATATCCAAGGTCGTCTTATCCCTGTCGTTTCAGTAGTTAAATTTCTAGGCGTTCATTTGGAATCAAAATTAACAGGCCTTCATCATCTAAATTATTTAGCCGACAGATGCGAGAGAATCATCCCCATTTTAAAAGCTCTCACTGGCGTCTGGTGGGGTGCTCATCCCTATACCATGAAGCTGGTATACAACGCCCTAATCCGAAGCGTCCTTGATTATGGTTCTTTTCTTTTGATTCCCTGTAACAAAGGCGCTCTCGCTAGGCTTGACGGGATACAGGCTAAGTGTCTTAGGATTATTTCGGGTTGCATGAAATCCTCACCAATTAACGCATTGCAGGTAGAGTGTGCTGAACCTCCATTATCTTTAAGAAGACAATATTTGGCTTCTAGATTTTGGACTAGGGTATCAACCAAGTCCACTCATCCACTTTTACAAAGAGTGATTGAGTTGGATTTCCTTTGTAATAGATCCACTTATTGGAATAACAAGGAAACCCCCCTGTACCTAAAATCATTTCGTAAACTTAAAAATTTGGACTCCCCTATCGCCCAATTCTCGAAACTCCCTATTTTTTCATTTGGCTACAACGTAATTTGTTTCAAACCTGTTATTTTTTTCGACATTGGTATATCCAAGTCTTCGTCTTCGGCGGACTCTATCTTTAATGCGGCGGTTGGTGAGCGATGGCTCGGTTTTGAAAGATTTTTCACAGATGCTTCCAAATTAAATAATTCTAGCTGTACTGGGGTTGCGGTATACTATCAAAACTCTAAAATAATTTTAAAATTCAAATGCCCTGCACAATCCTCCGTTTTCACGGGTGAGTGTGTAGCCATTTTGGAGGCCTGTCTTTACATCGAGTCCCACAACATAAAGTTTGGCGTCATTTTCACTGATTCCCTAAGTTGCTTGCAGGCTCTTAAACAGAATCCATATAAGAGCAAACTTTGCAGTCCGATTCTGTTTCAAATTAGAAAATCTCTTCTTTCTTGTACCGAGAATCACCAAACCGTTCATTTAGTTTGGATACCAAGCCACTGCGGCATAGGAGGTAATGAATGTGCTGACTCTCTCGCAAAACAGGCAGTCTCCTCCCAGTCTGTTGATCCCAAGCATTATATATGTCAAGGATATGACCTATTAAACCTTCCCAAAAGCAGTTTACAGACCTCATGGCAAACACAGTGGAACAATTCAAGCAAAAGAAAAGGTGCTTTTTACTTCGCTATACAACCTTTTATTTCTCCAAAGCCCTGGTTCCACCCTCATAAGAAGTTATCCAAAAAAGTTATTTCAATTCTGAGCAGACTCCGTGTAGGCCATTGTTGCTCTCCAGTTTTTTTACATAAAATTCGGGTTCGGGATTCGTCTCTATGCGAGTGTGGGCTAGATATAGGTACCTTGGATCACATCTTCTTCAACTGCCCGACGAATAACCCTTCCCTTGATTTATACAGCTACCTCCCAGAACTGAAAATCCCTATCCCTATTAACTTTTCTTCTTTACTAACATATTTCTCCCCAAAACTTATCGGAGCGTTGATGAAGTTTATCCGGAGCAATAACATTAAACTGTAATTTGTCTTTTCGTCCCAGTATTTGTGTAACCTATGTGTGTGTTCTTATTAACAATATTTGTCTTTGTGTTTGTTTCAGTGTTCTAATCCTGTCAACAAGTTGCCCAGACTTAATAACGTCCCCTCTCATAACTTTAAATCCCTAATAACTTTTACTCCCTCCCCTTTATTTACAATCCAATACACACGTCTTCTTAACCACTCTGACATTGGCAGAATTGTCGACATCGGCACAATTGCCATAGTGAAAAAATAGAATAGAGTGTACCGGTAGTGCCGGGCGCCAGTGTCGCGTTTATATTGCGCTTTTATTCGAAGACGTGTGAGAAAATAAATAATAAAAACAAAATAAACACATCCTTTCCTTACTAATATGCGAATAAATGCGAATGTAACTTTGTCTGTCTGTTGCATTTTCAGGCCAAGACTACAGAACTGATTTAAATGAAATTTGGTACACAGATAATTTAGAGCCCAGAACAAAACTAAACTACTCCTAGCGGAGGTATAGAGCCTGAGAAAGAACATAGGTTACTTTTTAGTGCGAAAATATATGAGGGGTTGAAATAGGGGATAAAAGCTATAAGAAATACCCAAACCACGCTAGCGAAGCCGCTGGCGGAAAGCTAGTGAACGATATTTATGTACCAAAGAGTTGTTTGGTCAATTTTAACGTCGTCGTCAAAAACCAATTAGTTTTGAATAAGATAGTACCTACACGATTAATCGGCTAAATTTTCGGATATTCTTGACAGCTTTAACATCCCTAATTTGATTTTAATTTTAAAATATTAATCTGGCAACTTCAAATTTTGGCATGGTTGATCTTTACGGGACCGAGTGAAATAAAACCGTTTCGTAGAAATATTATGAAAATGGAGTGGAAACCTGAACAAGAAGGACTAAGACAAATACTAACACTTCTCAAAGAGTCTCAATCACCAGATACAGCAACGCAAAGAGCCGTTCAACAAGTATCCTTTTCATAATTTCCACATCTTTCCAGCTATCGGCGTGGATATTTTTTGTAACTATAACCGCTTTATTTTCTATTTACGTTGTAATCGTTATCAATATTTTCATATTTGCATACAATTCATCATAAATGTAGGTCTTTATGCCTTCATAACTGATAATTGTTTCATCTCGACGCTTGCGATAAAATCGATTTTTCCGACATGACAGCCATTGACAGCCTTTATTTTCCTAACAATGTAATCTCAGAAATTGGAAGAATTGAATAAGTATCCAGATTTCAATAATTATTTGATCTTCGTTTTGACTAAACTAGTCACCGAAGAAGAACCTACAAGATCTCTGAGTGGATTGATCTTGAAAAATAATGTCAAAGCTCACTACAACAGCTTCTTGCCTGAAGTAGCTGAATTTATAAAGCGCGAATGTCTATCAGCTGTTGGGGACCCATCGCCTTTGATTCGAGCTACTGTAGGCATCATTATAACTACCATCGCCAGCAAGGGTGAGCTAACATCATGGCCCGAGCTTCTGCCTGCCTTATGTCAGATGCTGGACTCTCAAGATTACAATGTTTGTGAGGTAAGTATTTTTTTACAGTTTCAATAAGTCCTTGAATTTTAACCTAAATGTTGTAAGTTTTGCATGTACAATCTCGTACAATTAAAGCAGATGGTAGCATAACTGATAACTTTGAAATGACCTCACATACTCCTTAGTTTTCAACATTTAATTTCAAATTATAAACCCTACAGATTTGAATATGGTGTAAAAGGAACATTCTGTATGCAATACTATATTACTAGATTCCGAAAGACAAGCATTTTTTAATATTTTTTTTTATTGGGATCACATTTGATAGTGGTTACTGTGCTTGCAACTGAATGTTGGCACGTAATTCCTAGGATTTTTGAAATTCATAATACTACAGCCATCATTTGTTTCTACTAGTATTTTCATTTAATTACTAGCTTTCCGCCAATAGCTTGGCCTTCATGGCCTGGGTATTTCTTATAACTTTTATTCCCTATTTCAACCCCTTACAGCCCTGTTTTCTTATTAAAAAGTACCCTATGTCCTCTCTCAGGCTCTAGATTATCTGTGTACCGAATTTAATTTAAAATGGTTCAGTGGTGTTGGCGTGAAAGTGCGTCAGACAGACATACAGAGTTACTTTCGCATTTATAATGTTAGTAAGGATGTAGTTTTGTGTTGTTATGGTTTAAAACCACCAAATAATTGGTATTTACATAAAATTTCTTGCTCACTTGGTTTCTTGCTTTTTAGTGCCTGGGTGTTTTTCGGATGTGATTCATTTTTATTTATAAAAATAAATCAATCGGGCAATACCAATATTCGAAGGAAAGACAGGTTGGCAGGCTTTTTAGGTTTCCGACTACTACTAACAATTGTCATCGGTGTTTGTATGACAACCGGGACCAACAGCTTTGCATGCTCTCTGAGGCAGGGAGGAGTCTTGATATGTTAAGAATGGTCACCCATCCACAGACTGACCGCGGCAAGTGTAGCTTAACCTTGCAGATCGGTTGATCAGCATAGTTACAACTTAGCCCCTCTTATATGGGACCACCTCTGAAGTACCAAACAAAAAAGAATCATCAAAATCGGCTCACAATTGATGGAGAAATGGCGTATTTACATACATACAGTTAACTCAACAAAAATCGAAAACCTCTTCCTTTTTTGTGAAGTGGGCTAAAAATTCGTATTTGTTGTTGTATGTGTAAAATTAGTGGCACTAGAAATAGAAAAAGAAAATTTCAACTCTACCTATTATGTTTCATGAGATACAGCCTGCTGACACACAGATGAATGGATGCAGTGCAGGTTTAGAGTAATAGGGTCCTGTTGGCACCCTTTGGGTACGGAACTCTAAAAAGGTTCCATATATCTGATAACTTTACACCTATTTTTAATAAATCAAAAAGTAACTACATTTGCAGTATGAATGCTTTAAAAGACCAAAATCAAAATCCTTTACAATAGGAAATATACATACATATCTGCTCTGTTCAATTGTAGTGAATTAAATCATAACATTTTTGGAATTTATTAACTCAACTTCCTCATTCTAGGGTGCATTTGGAGCATTGCAGAAGATATGTGAAGACACAGCAGAGATCCTGGACAGTGATGCACTTAACAGGCCTCTAAATGTGTTGATACCAAAATTTCTTCAGTTCTTCCGGCATTCAACACCTAAAATCAGATGCCATGCTATTGCTTGTGTCAACTACTTCATCATGGGACGAACCCAAGCTCTTATGTTGCACATTGATGCTTTTATAGAGGTAAGACCCCTTCCCTTAAATAGTCAACATTATTGTATTGTCTGCAATGTACATAATCAGTTTTCAACTAATTGACTGAGTAGTGACACAAATATAACTGTAAATTAAAACATTCTGTTTGCAGAACTTGTTTCACTTAGCAGCTGATGAAGACCCAGATGTCAGAAAAAATGTCTGTCATGCTTTAGTGCTACTTCTAGAGGTCCGACTGGACCGGCTCATCCCTCATCTGCCTCACATCATTGAGGTAAACATCAACTATACACATAAATAAAATTGAAGTATCTATTTGTAATGTCAAAATAACATCTTTTTACTAATGCTTATGAAAGTACAGATATGCTTAAAAATCTTTTTTTTAATTTTTTGTTGGTTGCGCCTAATCTCGAAAACGGCTGTACCGTTTTTAACTGGCAGATAGATGATACCATGTAGCGTAACTTGGTCTACTTTTATTTTAGAAATAGAATTAGTATACTGCACATTTCATTGATTTACACGCCAATCAAGTTAAATATAGAAGTTTATTATAGACAAATTACGATTGATAATGTTGTGTGCACAATATAACATAAATTTTCCTAAGCTGTGAAACAGGCTGTATGTGTATTTTATATAATATTTTAGATGCTATTATTTTCGTTTAACTTGTTAAATTCTCTAGTACATGTTGGTGAGAACACAAGATCCAGAGGAAGGTGTGGCATTGCAGGCTTGTGAGTTCTGGCTGTCACTTGCTGAGCAAAATGTCTGCCGTGAAGTAAGCAATATTATTATTTCAAAACTAGTTTTAGTATTGATAGGTGATAATTATTATTTGTGATGTTATTATATTGAGTATCATTATCACAATCGGGAGGCTTGATTGATAATGCTCTTCATTGATGTTGAAGTGAACTAGTTGTTATTTTATCAAGTTATTAACAACTCAAACTATTGCGATATCAATTATTATACATGATGCAATAATTGTCCTAATTTGTGAGTAGGGCCGTATGCACATTTAAGCCCTCTTTTTATAAATTCAAAGGTCCTAGGCCCTAGACTGCCAGCCTTGCTACCGATTTTGGTCCGCGGCATGCGTTACTCGGAAATGGATGTCATCTTGCTGCGAGGTGATCGTGACGACGATGCAGACGACGCGGAACCCGACCGGGAGTCCGACATTCGACCAAGATTCCATAAACCTCGTTCACACACCGTCAAACACAATGGTATGACAGCTTACGTTACACAATTATAGTAATCTATGTGAGGGTCAAAACATGTAAATTTTATAATTTCAGGTAGTCAATAATCCATACTAACCAATAACTAAATGTCGGTTATTTTAAAATATGTGGAAAGATGTCTAATTACAAATAACAGTTTTTTAATATGATTTGATTTTTTGGGATAAAAATTTTTTTTCGTGTGTTTCTTTAAATATGCAAAGTATAAAAGATATGAATATTATACATATTAGGATAATAAATTTATCATTAATTTAGGAAATACATATTATAACAGATATAATAGATAGATACAATACCAACACTTCGGTAGTGTAATAATGAAGGGTTTGTACTGTAGTGAATTTTTTAATTGTAGTAAAAGAAGTTATTGTCATGTTATGTAGCGGGCGCCGGCGACAGCAACATGTCGGGTGGCGGCGAGTCGGACGACGACGACGACGGCGGTGCGGACGCGGACGACGGCTCGCTGTCCGACTGGAACCTGCGCAAGTGCAGCGCCGCCGCGCTCGACGTGCTCGCCAACGTGTTCGGCGCAGACCTGCTGCCTGTGCTCTTCCCAATACTCAAGGAGACACTCTTCCACGAAGATTGGGTCATAAAGGTAACATAAAATAATACAACTTGAAAAGTTTACAACTATTATACCTAAAAACAAAGATATCTCTAATCTCATCTCATGACTTAAAGACATGGACACCTTTTTGCCATACACTGCATAGATTGTATTTCCTAATTGCCAACATGTTCTACTTTTATGTCTTCTCTGGCACACTACTTCTGTAATATGCCTTGTGGAAAGCCACTTGTGCATTTTTTATCTAATTGGACAACTGCATTGTGTAGTACAATTCACTTTATTTCCCGCAATAATGCTGTTTGTGTGAAACACATGAATGGTTTGTGTAATGTGTAACGCCGCGCGGCGGTGGCGCGTGCAGGAGAGCGGCATCCTAGCGCTGGGCGCGGTGGCGGACGGCTGCATGGGCGGCATGGTGCCGCACCTGCCCGACCTGGTGCCGTACCTGGTGTGCTGCCTGGGCGAGCGCAAGGCGCTGGTGCGCGCCATCACGTGCTGGACGCTGTCGCGCTACTCGCACTGGATCGTGTCGCAGTCGCACGACCTCTACCTCAAGCCCGTCATGACCGAGGTTACTCTTCTTGCTTACTATTTTATATTACAACCTTTGCAATGACATTGCAATTTATAGAATTATTAATTTATCATATATGATATTTTAGCTCTTAATAATTATTATGATTGTATTTCATTTATAAAGATTTAAGATAAACAAAATTGCAGTATTGTTGGTTTAGAATTATAGAAGTCATTTAGATTTGGCTTACGAATATTTTATATTTTCAGTTACTGAAACGCGTTCTAGACAACAATAAACGCGTACAAGAAGCGGCATGTTCAGCTTTCGCCACCCTTGAGGAAGAAGCGTGCACTGAGCTCGTTCCCTACTTGGGCTTCATTTTACAAACTCTTGTGTATGCATTCAGCAAATATCAACATAAGAATTTGCTCATTTTGTATGATGCTATTGGAACACTAGCAGATTCTGTTGGACATCACCTCAATAAACCGGAATATATCAACATGTTGATGCCACCTCTCATTAATAAGTGGAATGTTTTGAAGGATGACGATAAAGACCTTTTCCCACTTCTAGAGGTATGTACTTAATAATAATATTACAACGTCATTTAATAATTTGCGTTGATATTAATAAAAGTATTGGTTGCAGTGTCTGTCATCTGTAGCCACAGCCTTACAATCAGGATTCCTGCCTTATTGTGAACCAGTATTCAGAAGATGCGTATCATTAATAGAGCAAACGTTAAATCAGAATATCGTAAGTATCTTTTTGACGTAAACATTATGTTTATGTTTACTAGATTTACGTCTACTACGTTACTAACTGTTGCCTGCAGTTTTACTTGTGTTCCAGAAGGAAACATTTTTTTTGAGACAATCTTGATATACCTTGAACACTTATCATTGGCAGCCATTCGGAAGGTCTAACTTCTAGGAACTATAATTATGTCTACTTTCTACAGTTTTCGCCAATCTTTTTGTCCGGCCTGAACTTGGCTCAAGCCAACTTCAACCCGGCCGTAAAAATCGCAGAGACAAAAATATTGGATTAAAATGAATGAAAACGACATCTTACGACTTGAGCGTTTGGACAAGCTTGGGCCACCGTGAGACATGCCATCTTAGGCGAAGATCTTGTCCATAGTTCAAAAGATAGTAATTTCCTCTCATCCAGGCCAAAATTTTGGTGGATACGCCCATTGTTTTGCACTTTATTTTACAGTTTATCTACAAGTTCAAGTGATTAGATTACCATGTAATAGGGAGCTAAACTATTGCAATTATCCAAAAGCAGCCGCCCGAATTCCCAGTATGACTGTAAACCTTCTTGAAAAAAATTCAATAACTAAGTGGAAACATACCCAGGGATATACCAAAACAATGTGTTTTCAGGCAAATAGTCAAAGCCCAGAGCAATTTGAAGCGCCTGATAAGGACTTTATGATCGTTGCTCTGGATTTGCTGAGCGGGCTGGCAGATGGGCTGGAGGGACACATAGACCACCTTGTGTTCAACTCGAACCTCATGCAGTTGCTGTTCCAATGCATGCAGGACCCGATGCCTGAGGTATATCTTGTATGTGACTCATGCTTAACTACTCACAGGGACAAGGGTGCATAGGGAATTTTTATTATTTTAAGGTATTGTGGAGTTTTAATGTATTTAATTTTACCATTTAAGCTGTATTTAATATGGTTGGATATAATTTCTGGTTGCGTTACCCAAAGCTGTTGGCTTGCAAATTGTGTGAAAAAAATATCTTTATTTCGAAATCGGTATAGATGTGGTGTGATATTATTAATGCTTATTATGATTTGACTAAAAATTGCTTCATAGCGGCGACAGCTTTCATTGTAAAAGGCGAAAATCCTATTTTTTTTTTCGGAAAATAATAAATTACCAATTCGAACAAAATGCTAAGACCTGTTGATAGTATTATTTAAAATCTTATACAGTTCACGCCAAACTTATTGTCTGGGTTGAAGTTGGCACAAGCTAACTATAACCCGGCCGTAAAAATCGGAGAATCAAAAATACTGGATTAAAATGATTTCAAACGATTGCCTCCGACTTGAGGTTTCGTTCTTATTTAATAAAATCTTATAGTTTTGTATCTCCGATTTTTACGGCCGGGTTAAAGTTAGCTCTCGTGCCAACTTCAACCCGGACAATAAGTTTGGCGATAGATTTGTGAAAGGTCACTCTGACAGCTGTCGTAGTTATCGATTATTTATTATTACAAACTAAAACGACAGCATGCAACATAATATGCAGTGGGCAAATAAACATTCACTCAAAAAAATATGCAATTAGTTATAACGGTTAGGTACAATTGTAGACAGAAAACATCAAAAAGATGTTTGTAGTTGGTATTGACAGGAATTGCATTTATTGTATTTATAATCAGCTTTAATTTTGCTTGCTTGTCTCGTCTTATACTCTTTGGATCGCGCAACCCGTCCTCGCTTTTCTCATCTTTGTTTGGAGGTAGACTATATTGCATTTAATTCACCCACAAAACCATTAACACTCATTGATCTTGAAACTACCATACAAAAGTAACTAACACGTATTGGGTGAAGGGATTTTTTAGTTCAAATATAGAATTAATATTTTAAGTGGCGTTTAACATCGTCAGGTGCGACAGTCATCATTTGCGCTGCTGGGTGACCTGACCAAGGCATGTTTCCAACATGTTCTACCATACATACCCGAGTTCCTGCCGATATTGGGCATGAATCTCAATCCTGAACTAATTTCTGTTTGCAATAATGCCACTTGGGCAATCGGTGAAATAAGTATCAAATTAGGTAAGTGTACAATAAATAAATAAAACCTACATATTTCCTTTGCTCCAAACACATTTTTACGATCATAAATAATTATTTCAGGGCCCGAAACATCAAAGTATATTCCTTTAGTATTGAACAATTTAGTTGAAATCATCAACAGGCCTAATACACCCAAGACTCTACTTGAAAATACAGGTAAGTGATTTTCTTGATAAAAAAATTATATTAACATTATTTATTTTCAAAAAAGTGAGAAACTAATCAGTACTGTTTTATTATTTGCTAGAACTAGAACGATTATAAATTAAATAAGTGACCTCCTTGGTGGCAGCCATGTTATGTATACTTATTATGTATATGTTACTATTCAATGTTTTATATTAAGTTGTTGTGATGTTCATGTTTACCACTATACCACATTTATGTTTGCTATAGTAACCCGCCTTTCTCTACCTGGCAGAACTACAGAATTCATTTGATATATCAGAGTAACTATGTATTTCATTGTGTTCTAACTAAGTGCCTACTAAGCAACACTTGATTTATCATTAATCGGATTCCATTTATTCAACAAAACATGTATTTAACTATTTACATGTATTTTATTCCATACAAATATATTATATGTAATATATACAACCAGTAGATATCTCAATGCCATAGCTTATTTAACTTACTTCATGTTTATTTTGGTTTCTGGGGTATAATGTAAATATAACTATCAATATAGTAGAGCTGAAATCTAAAGTGTGTGCCCAAGTTAAAAGATGGCATAGATGTTGCAGTATTATAGCATCAGCTTGCATGATTTAAGTTTGTACTTGTTTAAATATAATTGTAGCACTACTAAAATGTTTCAAACTATCCAAGTTCTAGGCCATCTTTTGTCAATAATACAATACCTATATAATTTGATGGATTACTTAGTGTATACCTACAATAATTGTTTCATGTTTTTTCCATTTGTAACACTAATTTGTTGCTGTTGAATTATGTAATTTAACTATGTTTTGAATGGTTTGTTGATTTGTTTTCTTGGTTTTGTTCTCGGTATGTCGTGGCGTGTAGCGATTACTATCGGTCGGCTAGGTTATGTGTGCCCCCACGACGTCGCACCCGTTTTACATCAATTTGTACGCCAGTGGTCTGTAGTCATTTTTTTTATTATTACTTTATATTATTACGTTTAATATTAAATAAGTTATTAATCGGTATTATTTCGATTGTGGATGGTGTTTGTCCAAGGCTTGTTAATATTATTGTTTTATATGATATGTTATTCCTGATTTAAGTTAAACCAAGCATGAGAATATTAATTCTATGTATTAATTGTGCGGCCACACTGAGGGACTCACTGATTTTCTGGGTGGAATGTACCTATATAATCATCTTATTTTCAGTGCTGTAATTTATATGTGTTGAACACCATCCGCTTTCTAAACAATATTATTATTTACACCAAACTGCAAGACAAATTGTTTTGACTAACTCCCTAAGATTATTTGCAAATTTTTAGTATGCTAATTTTATTATTTATTATTATGATTGATTTATTTAATTATATATGTTTAACAAAATTTGCTTACAGTTTGGAATGTTCTGTGTTCCAATACCCATACAAATATTTACGTGTGCTAGTTTTAATACCTATTTGCTATTCACAAACATAATCTTTCTTCTGTAGTCCACAAATTTCCCTTAATCATTATACAATATTAATTACGCTTGATTAATTTACATGAAATTATTCTAGAATACTTATTTTGGATGATATTTCAAGTGGTAAGATATGATGTACTAATGTTATTTTGTATTAACAGGAGAAGTTATATTTTGAAATATCATTTAAATTGTTATTATGGTATTGTGATTGATTAATCACTCTCTTACGACGCGTTATTTTAATATCAGGTGTACATCACTACGTAACATTCGTGATAACGACGAGAAGGACTCTGCTTTCCGCGGTATCTGTCAGATGATCCAAGTGAACCCGGGCGGCGTGGTGCAGGACTTTATGTTCTTCTGTGATGCGGTGGGCTCGTGGTCGCATCCTAAGGATGATCTGAAGGAGATGTTTACCAAGATTCTACATGGCTTCAAGAACCAGGTCGGCGAGGAGAACTGGCGCCACTTCACCGACCAGTTCCCTGTGCAGCTCAGCGTGCGCCTGTCCGCCATGTGCGAGATATAGACGTCATCACTGCGTTATGGTATGGTGCCCTGCCTGACCGACCACTGCCTATCCGCTGCGGTTGTCCAGCGGCCAGCACTAATGTAACGATTGTTTGTGTGCGCAGGGGGAACCAATGTCAGCACGGGTCGGGAAGACATTGAGGGTGACGCAGCCGCACCCGGAGCGTAGGGAACACGTCACGCCGGACGGCGCCGGCCGCTGCTTCTGCCGCCGCGTTATGTGCCAACACACCTATCTACAGAGAATATTATCTAGATTGTAAATTGTTACACTTCATTCTTCTGTTTGTACCTGAAAATTATATTTTTTTCGTTCGACGAGACATAAATGTAGAAGCGGCGTAATCACTTAATCGTAATGAGTGTATCGTGCACCGATTGTATAGAATGTAGCTTGGTCGAGGTCGTGCAGGTTATGAACCGCTCCGCTCGACTTGGACTATCAGACGCACAACGCACAGGGCGGGGCCGTGCACAGTGGGGTGCTAGGCTTTCTTTTCGTATGTTGTGCATTCATGGCGCACGTTGCATGCTTACGTGCCCGATTATTTAACCAACGTAACAACGTACATTCAACGTGTACGTCAATTGGCCCTTTCTAGTTGTAGTTTTATTCACTAAATTTTGTAACGCGGTGACTTTTACCGAGTTAAATGTGGAGTATCTACTTGTAATTGCATGAACCTTAGAGATAGTTTCTAGTTTATAACTAAATAAAAGATGAGACTAGTATTTTTTCAGTTTGATATACCGTTTTTTAAATTGATAATGTAATTATTCTGAAAATTATGATAAATTTTTATGTTTATCCATTCAAAATTTGTACTGTTTAGCATCAATCTATAATAAGATTATAAATACACATCGAATCGTCAGAGTCTCATCACAGAAATTATCAAAAGAAAAAGTAGTGTAGTTAGTTTCGTATCGAATTGATATTGTGGGATATAGCGTCAAGTCTTGTACTGGTAAATAAAATAATAAATTCACATCAGGAGTCGCTTGTAGTCGTTACAAGATACGATAATTCAAATACGAGCATTCGATCGCCAGTCACATCATTCGCCTTATTGCTCGTAAATAATTAGCTCAGGTTGACTGATGCTCTTCACTGCTCAACACAAATATAGCACGTGTTTAGTTATTAATTTACTGACGTTAATACAGCATTGCTGCAGTTTGATCTAGAGGATTTCAAATAAGTCATTTGGTAGGTAATCGATTTTTGTTCAACAGCATTTATCTACACTCACTAGAGCTTGCAAATGTTTTAGTAGATATTTAAATTTGATGTGTTAACTATTATTTTTTATAAATTACAAGACTTAGTAAAATCGAGAATTTATGTCAACTGTGATTTGTGACTGGTTTTTTTTACTAATATATGTGTATGATGAGTATATGTCTGTCAGTGTAGATATAATATACTGCTTTGATAGATTTTATGACGGCTAGATTTCTGCTATATAATATACCAAATAGTATTTTTACGTTGTATATTGTTTAATGGAATTGTATGTTTGAGTTGGCCAGGTCGGGCGACGCTTGCGCAACGACGTGTGCCCCTGCGGTTCATGCAACATCTTGCAAAGCTATATTTACATATTTTGTACTCGTGTTCGTCGTTACTGCGACTGCCGACGAGTTCTGGTCAACTTGTATGATTGATATAAAGTACTATTTACGTGTATATTTAATTAAAGTAATATTATGTATATGTAAATACATATTGCGATGTATATTATTATTATATTCAAGTAAAATTGTTATTTTTTTGTTTTATAAAAGCTAAAAGTCTGACTTTAAACACTTGTTATATATCATTTAGTTTCTTTTTCAGATTCGGGGGTCTGAAATTATGTAGTTCAAGGAAACATTAGTATATTTTACAAATTACAATTGTAGAGTAGGGTTCAGTGTCAAAATAATATGGTATTTTGGGGATATAAGAAAATTATAAACATTCCGTGAGATCTAAATTCTGTCTTATTTACAATTCAAGTTTCACTTTCGAGTGCTTACTACATAAAATATATATTTTTTGTGTCACTAAATTTGTACTGTTTAGATATTGTGATTTAATCAAATAGTTGAAATCCCCGATCCCTGAGATCCTATCAGTTCCTATCCCTGGTCCTGTCTAGTCCCATCCCGTGTCATGTGCCAACGAAGCCCGGCGACTTGCAGATGGATGTGCCCGCGCCGGCGCGGCGGCGGTGCGGGGCGGCGCCGTCTATCGATACGGTAGCAGTTTCACGTCTCGGTACCCGTAGAAACGTTAAATTACTGTAGCTACCTTTCGGATAAATTTGAGACACATTGTTTATTTTTTAAGTAGAATCCATTTTATATCGATGTTACGGGTGGCCTCGTAATTTATTTTTAAGGTTAGTAGATTTTATGGTCATGATTTTTTTTTTAAATGTAGATGTTTGTTTTTCCTAAAAAAACCGTGATAATAGTTGGATAAGTGATCGCATGCGTATATGTGTGAGTGAGGCGGCATTCGTAAGGCACTCCCTTCCTTGAGGCATAGTTAGTATTTTATGAAAAATATTATAGTTGTATCGTTTGGACGAACATTAATTGTGATGCATTGTCGATATAATTAATGTAGGTTGTTTGTCGCGTTAAATTGTCTTGTGTTGTGCATTATTGTCGAAACGTACATATTTTGTACTTATAAAACATAATACATCATTTATTTATTTATAAATATATTATACATGTAAATAGAATAATCACATTGTCAACATACGTTAACACAACATATTATTACAGTGTGTAGGTATCTAAAAAAAATATTTTTGTTACATGAAATACTTGTCGGACACAATATTTTTGTATGGTAGCATTTACACATTTACATACTTCTTTCTTGAGGCTGCTGAGACGTTAACAAAAGTCGCCGGGCATATGCAAGAATTCGTGTTGTTTATTCACACAAACTGTGTACATACATGACAAGAATTTTGGATCGAATAGGACCGTGTAGACGTTAAGAATGTTTTTGGGCAGTCGTGCGTAGGGTGTGATAGAGATAAAGCCCCACCTCAACGCACCGCAGCAATACCACACGTAGTGTCTAGCGCAGCAAGATTTTTCTCTGATCAGCTCCGAAGTGGTGTACACAGTTTGTGCGTAGAAACAACACGAATTCTTGCGTAGGCCCGGCGACTTTTCTTAGCGTGTACAAGCGCCGTAACAAGTCTCTTTATTTAAATAAAATAGAGTTATTATGGACCTCCCGGAAGTAATTTATTTAATAATGCATAGAATAGATTGTTTCCATTAACATTTTATATGAGGAATATCACTTCGAGGAATGTACAGCATGTGCTGACGAAAAAAATAAGTATAAAGTGTACCTATATTTTTTCTTTTGCTTTGTCGATATTCCATTATTTTTATTCGTCGTAGTCTTTGGGGTCTCTGGTATGGGGTGGTAATTCCGCAAATAAAAATACTTACCAACAAGGCTTTAATTTTGGTATATTAAGTGTGCGTATGTGTCATAGTATTTTTATAAAAACGTTTTTTGCCGTTTTCATCGCACAAAATCCATTTTGTGAGATTTATTTTATTGCTAAAAATTATGTGAGGCATGTTAGAATATAAGATGGTCTTTAAAATGCCTCAGAAATACGGTACACTGACATTATATTTCGAGATTATGCAATATTGTTATTAAACTCTCATGCTAGTTTATGCGTACGTCTATAATCTTGTAAATTCTAGCCCATATTGGAATATACGCTTTTTTAATATTTATTTCCTCCAGTTTATCAAAATCAGAGTCTTAACACATGTAGACAATGTGATATATTTTTAACGTATATCTACATACCTATTTATTATTATTTCGCAAAAAAAATACATTTAGTTTTGCCATTTATCAATATTATATTATATATTTTATTATTAAATATGTACTAATACTTTATTATTTATATACCCTAGTTTTATTTACAAATCACTACCATTAGTTAGTCCTCTTGAAAATGATAGGAAATCTATCCGTACAAACTGTATCGTGTATGAAAATGAGTATATTCTTAACAACTGTAAATTCTTGTCACCTGTAGTCGAAGTGTGTAAGTTTATTAACATAAAATTGTTGCAACTGTAATGTTTGTATTGTAATACATAATTTCAGCTATAAGTCAACCGGTACAAAATTACATACCATACATAATATTGAGTTGTTCATTTACGTAAAGTGAGTACAGACAAATCAATCTTGTAATAGACGCTACCTACCTCTATTTTAAGGCCTAAACCTAGGCGACTTGTTCAAAATTAACAATAAAAAGTTATAATTTTGGAAAAATATATTTGTATAATGATAACAACACACTTTTGAAATGTAAATTATTCTGTACTCATTTTATATAACTATTGTCTACCTGTTAGAAATGTATACAAATTAATTTGTAAAAGTTAACTATATCCAGATACACTAATCAATTGTTTAAATCTAAGTTCTGGTTGTAATAAGATGACCTCACCATAGACATTCTTTTTACCAAACATTTCGTTAATAAAGCACTCATTGTTCGAAGATAATGTTTTAATGGTTTTTTAAACAGTGATCTCGTCCAATTATTTTCAGCCAATATCAGTCGGTCATAGTGACTCCTCGATAGATTATGCAATATTGAGGAGCAAATACTATCGATAGTTCTTATATCCGTTTAACGACAGATACTATTGCTGTTGATCGATAGTAATACTATATAGCTCTAACAGAAGCTTATAGCCATAGGGCGACAACACTAGTACAATTATTGCCAGATCGAGTCAAAAGGTATTAGTTTTTCCGCAAAGAAAACTAACCGCTATTAGTACCTAACCTACCTACTAGCATTATACATGTTGAGCCCCGATTATAACAAGTGACTATAATCTAGTGATTTTGCTTTAGGATAATATAATCTAGACAGCAAAATTGAAGGAAAGCAAGGATGTAGAAGACCTATACTTACCTATATCATATAGTGTGGTGTACGTTGCCGGTATGGATATTACCCTCTGATTAATTATATAGGTTTTTCTTACAACTTCAGGTCCATACCTACTGGTAGTTAATCTGTGGCACGGCGGGCTGTGTACGGGAGTGATAATATCGTTATTAATCCCTCTGATATAGAGGGTTCCCATTGAGCGTCATGATTTAAATAGATATTACTGTACTCCTATGATAGATTCGATAGAAAATGACAGCTTCTGCCGTTGCGGCTGACTGTGTGGTGGTATGGGTGCGTAGGTGGTGAGAAGTGCGGCGAGTAGGTTCCTGCAGAGGAGCGCGGCGGGCGGCGCGGGCGGCGGCGGCGCAGGCCCGCGCTCCAACTCCACGTCGGCGAAGGCTCGTCGCCGGCGCACACGCTCGTTCCAAGCTGGATCGCTTGAAAATAGCCTTCCATTACCTGCATGAAATTGAAGAACTTGTAATTAATCATTCAAACACATCCAGTCCAATGAAAACTCATTGGACTTCTTGAACCCGAGTTCTGACTATTCGGGAGTCGTGGAGTAGAATAAGGAAGAGCCTTTGGCCCAAAAACGTTAAACACTTTACCGTAGGTACCTATGGCCCAAATGCCCAATGCTCTTCTTTTTCTTGTGTGGTTAATCTATTTCTTAACCTATTTGATACCATGATGGTATGCTCTCTTCACTGGTGTGATGGTATTACCATGACACCAGTGAAGAGAGCATCACCGGGGTCACCTAGTCTTGAACAGGAAATAAGTACCTACCTACCAAAAGGGGATCAAAACCTATTTTTGGGTTAACCAATTAATTATTAAATGTTAAATTCGGGGCAATCTGTTACGTTTATTAAAATAGGTAACTCGTAAAGATAAATATAAAGTACAAATTATCGAGATGTCATAAGTTTAAAGATCGTTTTGGCACCCGCGGAGCTATCATTCAACAGCGGAAAGACATGTTTACAGTCAACAGTATTGCTGTAATCCAACACCCCGACAAAGAGCCGCCTCCGCCTTCTCTTGTAAAACAATCTTCACACTTTTTTAGAGCCCATAAAAATAGTTAAAAGAAATTTTAGTTTTTTGTTTTAATAGACAGTGAAATGTTGCCGAGTGTTGGATGACAGCTTTTGTTCTGTAATGAAGCGGGGACATTTTCAAGTCATTCAAATTTTTTATTACTGCTGTTAGGTACCTACTCTATTTTTGTATTTTGAAGACGTTTTGTACAATATGGAACGACGCATTTTGTAAATACATTTTGTAAATACATTTTGTTACATGTCAAGAAACGATTCTTAGTCGGTATTATTTTATACCATCACGCCTGTATTCCCCGAAGGGTTAGGCAGAGGTAGGTACTTATACTAATATACACCCACAGTTCGCCAGTATGTTTAGGTACCATGTAAAAGGGACGAACCTATTGCCATCAACCGGGCACGAATCCAGACTCCGAGGTGCTACTAGGAAATTCACAGCAAAAACCCAACAACACATTAGGTACTCGACCCGGGAATCGAACCCAGGACCCCTATTTTGATTTGTAGATACCTACGCAATTATTTTTTATTCAGACATTTGCATTATCGTCGCACTGCAGGGCAAAGTCCTACCTACCCACCTTCCACACATCTCGGTTTATACATATAGAATTTACAGACGTAGTTAGATCTACGTCTATGATGTTGGAATATGTATTGCAGGCGGGACAAGCAAAGAAACAATTTTGTTCATGAACGAACAGCTTGTCCCGCCTGAAACACATTTTCCAACATCACAGAGCTTGTTTTTAGATTTTTAGTTAGGACTTTTTACGCAGTCGGGTTTTTTGTTTCATTTAATAATAGATTTTTTAATTTCATGTAACCAGTGACACTCGTGCCATCAAGACGAATCTATTGAGGTGATTTATCTAAACCGGTTGAGTCGTTAAGTAGTTACGACCGGACATATGAACGGACATACATACATACATGTCAAACACATAACCCTCCTTCGGCAGTCGGGTAATAACAGTTAGTGTTCTGAATAATGATCAGTCCTACCACCTACAATAACCTCTTCATTTTTTAAGGGTGTAGGTACCTAGGTAGACTGATATACTCCATACTTGTTAGCGACGATACATGATGCTTCGTGATAAGTTGAAATTATTGTTCAAATAAAACTATTAAGTGATTATGTAAATACTAGTTACTAAGTTTAAATAAATAATTATTTCCCCTTGTTTTTTATTAAACCTTAGTAAATATACTTAATATCTAAGCTAGGTCATGTAAAAATTATTAGTTAAGTTGTCTCGTTTACACACCAGGTGGCACCACTAGTACCATATCATTACAAAACACTAAGGTACGACACTTCTTTACCGTAACGAGAACCGCTAACACATTTTTGCATTTTTTAAGGTTTTATTTAGGAATAAATGATAAGAAGTTTATGTAATTATGTAGAATAAGTTAATTACTATATTTTAAAAGTCACTTAATGTATGTAAGGTGTTCTTAACCACAGAAAACTGCCAAAATTACATTCCCATACAAAGTAAACATTAGTGCCGTGTGCACACTTGAAGCGTTCTGATTGGTCCAGCCTATCGCGATTAGTGCCGTGTGCAAAATTGAAGCGTTCTGATTGGCTCTAGGAAATTATATAAGCAAGGGCAGTTTCTGCGGTTAGGCATTCCGAAACCAGCAGTATTACAATAAGGAAGAAAGGAACTGGAAGAAAATAAAGGAACATACTTCAACAGTGCATCTTTTATTAAGAACCCGCCAGCAACCCTCATACACGCAACAAATTTGGTCCTTCGAGCCGGATCGGGAGCAAGAAATCGAAGATGCCAACTACAAGATCAGGGTCAGTACGCTCCAAGACTACGGAAGAGAGTGCTACGACAACAGATTGGAGTATGAACACACCAAGTGAATCCACGAGTGCGTCGGCAACAAGTCGGTCAACCCTAACAAAGAGAACGCCGACCCGCGTACAGGGAAGACAGTCGCCCGCGCCACACTCAAGTCGAACTGCTGGGGAATCATCACAGGGGGAGAAAGCAAGCGCCGCCCCCCCGACCCGCACCACAGAAGATGATCGTATCGCCACGGAAGTCGCATGCCAGGAAGGAAGCCATCCTACGGAGAAGGTTCAAACACGCCGAACATTAGTAAGCGCGCCGGCGTCAAGAGAAGAGAGTTTGCAGCGACCTCAACCTAAGAAGCCGACCTGTGAAACGGACAACCAGTCCGCCCGCTCGTCGCAAAGGAAGAGAGCAGAAGCACAAGCAAGGATGACCCTGGCACTAAGGGAATTGGAAATAGCGGAGGCACGATCAAGGGTAGCTCAAGCTGAACTGGAACTAGCAGCTGCCGAATCAGAAGAGGAAGATGGTGCTGGAGAAGAGTTGTTCGAGCGTACACAAGAGGTCGAGAAATGGTTTATCCAAACTGGAGCCAGGTCAAACAAGGAACGAAGGCCGATCGAAACAGAACAGAAGAAAAGTGAAATCGAGCAGTTAGCCCAAGCCATACACAAGTTATCCGAAAAATCACACGATGTAATCACACCGAAGCACTTCGAGCTCCCTCACTTCAACGGGGCTTGTGAAGAATGGTTGGCATTCAAGAGATCATACGAAGACATGGCCACTTCCTTCAGCAAAACGCAGAACTTAGCGCGCCTCAGAAGAGCGATCCAAGGGAAAGCCAGGGAAGCCGTCCAGAGCCTGCTGTTCACCGCTGAAGACCCACGTGAAGTGATCAAGGGACTGGAAGCAAGATTCGGAAGACCCGGAGCATTGGCATTGGCTGAATTAGAGAAGATGAAGAACATGTCAAAGGTCGGCGAGAACCCCAGTGACATTTGCGTATTTGCTAGCAGAGTGAAGAATGCTGTCGCAACAATCAAGGCTCTGAAGAAACCACAGTACCTCAGTTCGCCCGAAACCATGAAGGCAATAGTGGACAAAATGCCACCATCTATGAAATTCCGATGGTTCGCTTACCATAGAGATAGAAGAGATGAAGACCTCCAAGAGTTAATACTCATAGAAGCATTTCTGGAAATAGAAGCCGACATGTGTGGTGATTTCGCCCCACCTGAAGCAACTTCAGAACCCAGAAAGGGCACGAAAAAGCCAGTACATACCATTCAAGAGGTCTCGCAAGAAAGATACAAGAAGACATGTCCTATTTGTCAAGAAGAACACTATGCGATAGAATGCAAGGCGTTCAAAGAAGCCAACATAGATGAAAAATGGGATATGATCAAGAAAGCCAGAGTCTGCTTCAAGTGTCTTCGATTCAAGCACTCAAGAATCAACTGCAAGGCCCCGGTCTGCAAACAATGTAAACGATGGCACCATACTACATTGCATCCCGACAAACCACCAGTGCCTGTTGAAAAGAAAAAAGAACACAACGAAGAGAAGACAGAAGAAACGGTCGCGTCAATTCATAAAGCCAAAGGAGAAGAGAGAGCATATTTGAAGATTATTCCAGTAGATCTTTACGGACCTAAAGGTCAGGTTCGTGTACTAGCACTACTGGACGAAGGATCAACAGTCACACTCCTGGATGCATCAGTAGCTAAGAAGATTGGAGCTGAAGGTCAAAGTGAAACACTTACCATCGAAACAGTTGGAGGGAAGGTGATAAAGAAAGATAGCTCACAGAAGATCAAGCTGAAGATAAAGGGAGCTCATAGAAGAGACAAAAAGACTATCGAAGCAAGAACAATTGACGACCTGCAACTATCAGAACAAAGCATAAGCAGAGAAACCCTGAAGAATTATCAGCACCTGGAAGCGATCGAAGAGCAACTTCTCTATGCCGGAGATAGACCCAAGCTATTGATAGGTCAGGACAACTGGGGTCTCATAGTTACAAGAAGACTGAAGAAAGGCAAGCCGGCTGAACCTGTGGCTTCCCTTACCAACTTAGGATGGGTGATGCATGGGTGTGAAACCGGAGCAAACGTCGTAGTGAACTTCATTAACTATAATGAAGCTCAAGCTGACAAAGAAGACATAGAAGAAATAGTCCGGCATCACTTTCAGTTAGAGTCTATTGGAATTCAAGATCGGCTACCAAGAAACGACAGCGATAGAAGAGCATTAGAAGTCCTTGAGAAGAATACAAGAAGGTTACCAAGTGGTCAATTCGAGACAGGACTCTTGTGGAAAAAGGAAAATGAAGCCCTACCCAACAATTACAAACAAGCACTTCAACGCCTAGTCAACATCGAAAGGAAGCTAGATCGAAATGAAGAAATTAAGGATTCATATGAAAAACAAATTCAGAATCTACTTGAAAAAGGATACGCAGAGAAAGCTCAAGAAACTGCGAACGAGGGAAGAATATTTTACTTACCCCACTTCGCTGTTGTGCATCCAGTCAAAAGGAAGCCAAGAATAGTTTTTGACGCGGCTGCCAAGTTTGGAGGAAAAAGTCTCAACGACGCCCTGTTACCAGGTCCAGACCTATTACAATCATTGTTCGGGGTACTGCTGCGCTTCAGGGAAGGCCCAGTGGCTGTCATGGCTGACATCCAAGACATGTTTCTTCGGATCAAAGTTAAGGAAGAAGACCGGGACAGTCTGAGATTCCTCTGGCGAGGAAGTCAAAGAACGAACAAGCCTGAAGAGTACAGGATGTCTTCAATCATATTTGGAGCAGCATCGTCACCAGCTACAGCGATATACGTAATGAATAAGAACGCGCAAGACTTCAAGGAGACACATCCTGAAGCAGTAAAAGCAATTAATAGAAACCATTACATGGATGACTACCTGCAGAGTTTCGACTCCAAAGAAGAAGCCGAGAAGATATCGAGGGAAGTAAAGGAAATTCACGCAAAGGCAAGCTTCCATCTAAAGGGTTGGGCCAGTAATGATGCAAGAATACTGGCAGAAGTGGAAGACACCAATAATGAAGATTCCTTACAACTTACAAAAGAAGAAAAAACTCTGGGGCTAAGATGGTTGGTGAAGGAAGACGCACTAGCCTTCAACATTGGTCTGCGCAATACACCAAAGGACGTGCTAGAAGGAAGAAGGACTCCTACCAAGAGAGAAGTTACAAGCGCTGTGATGTCTACTTTTGACCCGATGGGCTTCGCGGCACCAGTCCTAATACAAGGGAAGAAACTAATTCAAGACATTTGGCGTAAGAAGATAGACTGGGATGAAGCAATCAACGAAGACCAGAGAGAAGCCTGGACTAAATATTTAGAAAAGGTATCGACGCTGACCAGTGTAAAGATTCCTAGATGCGTCTCACCCCACATCAAAAAAGGACAGCTGCATATGTTCTCTGATGCAAGCGAAGAAGCTTACGCAGCAGTAGTCTACTGGAGAACGGAACAACCTAAAGGAAAAGTTCATGTCTCTATGATTGCCGGCAAAGCAAGAGTAACGCCAACGAAGCCAGTGTCAATCCCAAGACTGGAGTTACAAGCAGCCTTGCTGGGCAGCAGACTGACTGCCACAATAGAAGAAGAAATAGAACTTGAAATAGAGAAAAAGACCTATTGGACCGATTCAAGTACAGTACTGCAGTGGATCCAGTCGGAGCCAAGAAAATTCAAGACCTTCGTGGCTAACCGACTAGCAGAGATCGAAGAAAAATCGAAACCTGAAGACTGGAGATGGGTACCCACCAAAGAAAATCCTGCGGATGATGCTACAAGGGGAAGCCCAATTGAATTCGACCACAACGCAAGATGGTTCCAAGGTCCAAAGTTCCTCTACCAACCAGAAGAAGAATGGCCGTTCCAAGACTTTAAGCCAGAAAGTGTCACGTTAGAAGAAAAGAACAAACAGAAGGTTATGACGATGAAGGCGAACCAAGGAGCTTTACTACACCCTGAGAAGTTTTCCGACTGGAAGCGACTGCTGCGCACCATAGGCAGAGTGGTTGCTTTCGCATGCCTCTTGTTGAAGAAGACCCGTAAAGCAACCACCACCGCGGTCTGCCGGAAGGAAGAGCCTTGGAGACCTCACAGGAGATCACAGAAAAGGAAGGCACGAACCATAACTACATCGAATGAAGTTAAGAAACGGCAGTACCTACCCTTGGAAGAGGAACATTTAAGGAAGGCTGAAGAATTACTAGTAAAAATGAGTCAAAATGACAGTTTTCCAGCAGAGATAAGAAGTTTAAAGAGTGGAAAGCCTTTGGAAAACGCTAGCCGGCTTAAGAAGATCGATGTTTATATAGACGACAACGGGATTATGAAGTTAAGAAGCAGAACCATGAAGTTTCGCGACGAAGAAAGAAGAAAAATGAACCCTATCGTCTTAGAAGGAAAACAGAGTATCACACGTCTCATCGTTCAATATTACCACAAGAAGTTTCTCCATGGAAATGTTGCTACAGTCATGAACGAGATTCGACAAAAATATTGGGTCCTGGGATTACGGGCAACATTGAAGGCAATTGCACACAACTGTCAATGGTGCAAGACAAGGAAGAATTTACCAGAGATACCACCCACAGGAGACTTGCCAAGCGAGAGACTGCAGCATCACCAATTCCCATTCTCATGCGCGGCCGTAGATTATTTTGGGCCGATGCAAGTGACAATTGGAAGAAGAGTCGAGAAGCGCTGGGTAGCATTGTTTACATGTCTCACAACAAGGGCCGTTCATTTGGAGTTGGTACCTTCTCTCAGTACTAGCTCCATGATTATGGCACTTCGTCGAATGGCTGCCAGAAGAGGAACTCCGAAGACTATCTTCAGTGACAATGGGACGAATTTTGTCGGAGCCAACAAAGAGCTGGAAGAAGCAGCGCAAGATAGAGGCATAAGATGGAAGTTCATACCACCAGGAAGCCCGAACATGGGAGGCGCTTGGGAGAGGCTCGTGCGGACAGTCAAAACGGCGCTGAAAGTGGTTCTCAACGAAAGAAGTCCACCAGAAGAAGTACTCCACACCTTGATGACTGAGGTGGAACACATAGTAAACTCCAGACCCCTCACTCCAGTCAGTATGGACTCAGAAGACGAAGAAAGCTTAACCCCAAACCACTTCCTGCTGGGAAGATCATGCGGAGCGATGGCACCGGGAGAGTTCAGCGACTCAGAATTGATTGGAAAGGCGAACTGGAGAACCACCCAACGACTGGCAGACCATTTCTGGAGAAGATGGGTCAAAGAGTACTTGCCCCTTCTAATGCCAAGGAAAATTAGTGGACGAGAAACCACCGACCCAACAGAAGGAGATATCGTGTTAATAGTAGACGCGACGCTACCTCGAAACTCATGGCCTCGAGGAGAAGTTATCAAGACATATCCTGGTCCAGACGGGAGGACCAGAGTACTAGACGTACGAACATCGGGAGGAGTGCTTCGTCGCCCAACTCGACGAGTGGTCATCCTGGTTCCAGCGGCATCGTCGCTCCGACAGGATGATGTGCTACGCACCGTGGGGGAGAATGTTAGCGACGATACATGATGCTTCGTGATAAGTTGAAATTATTGTTCAAATAAAACTATTAAGTGATTATGTAAATACTAGTTACTAAGTTTAAATAAATAATTATTTCCCCTTGTTTTTTATTAAACCTTAGTAAATATACTTAATATCTAAGCTAGGTCATGTAAAAATTATTAGTTAAGTTGTCTCGTTTACACACCAGGTGGCACCACTAGTACCATATCATTACAAAACACTAAGGTACGACACTTCTTTACCGTAACGAGAACCGCTAACACATTTTTGCATTTTTTAAGGTTTTATTTAGGAATAAATGATAAGAAGTTTATGTAATTATGTAGAATAAGTTAATTACTATATTTTAAAAGTCACTTAATGTATGTAAGGTGTTCTTAACCACAGAAAACTGCCAAAATTACATTCCCATACAAAGTAAACATTAGTGCCGTGTGCACACTTGAAGCGTTCTGATTGGTCCAGCCTATCGCGATTAGTGCCGTGTGCAAAATTGAAGCGTTCTGATTGGCTCTAGGAAATTATATAAGCAAGGGCAGTTTCTGCGGTTAGGCATTCCGAAACCAGCAGTATTACAATAAGGAAGAAAGGAACTGGAAGAAAATAAAGGAACATACTTCAACAGTGCATCTTTTATTAAGAACCCGCCAGCAACCCTCATACACGCAACAATACTACTTACCTAATATTAGACTGATTATACCTTTAAATACGAAATTAATTTAATTATAATTATTAGTCCTTTCAGAACTCTAGTGAAACTGCGGACAACAGTTATTTATGAATTATCGATTCTCGAAAATTCTTCAAACAGAAAATTTGGATACTTACTAGATACTTATTTATGATAGGTGAAGCTACTTTTCAAAATACCTATTCAATTTTAACTCTCACCCTTTGTTCCAAAATAAATATTTATCCAGCTAATTCGCATTTAGCATTTCACGGATGAGAAACGAAACACTCGACAGTATCGGCTCGGTTACTACAATAACAACCAGCGGAGTGGTGCAGGCCGACGACACCCTGCTCTTTGTCACAGTGTACATTTCATTTTAAAATAACTATTTAGGTACATACATCCGTAACATGTAGGTATAGGTATTAATGACTCTATACCTGTAAGACAAAACAATCCTAATATTATAAATGCGAAAAGACTGTTTGTTACCTTTTCATGCCTAAACCACTTAACAGATTTCGATAAAATTTGGCAAGGAAATAGATGCATATTATAAAAATATAACACTAGGAACTAGGTAAGTTAGATATCCAGTACATACATAGCTGTTTACAATGTACACGTGTGTTCCTGTTTCCCATAGGGGTAGGCAGAGATATATAGATTTCAACTTGCTACGATCCTGGCATGTCACACCAGTTATGCTCATCAACCTCCCTATGCATGCTCGTCGCGCGAAATAATAATGCTTGATATAACTACTTAAAAGTATTATTTTATTTTTACGGAATTGCACATGGAGATAAAGAGCAGAGCATGTCACATAAACACTAAATATTCGACAAAACAATTTTCGTCCTTAAGCAGCCGTCGAAATGTGGGTTTACATTGGTAGGCCTTCAGGGAATTCAGGCGGGATGGTATGTTGAAAATGTTTGTGGTGAAGACACAGATTACTATATACCTAGTACCTAATGGTGGAGGTATGGGCAGTGGCAATTATAGGTACTACCTACTTTCGATATAATTTCCACTGTTTTTCTTTCTAAAAGGGCTCGAATCTCTTATTCCCAATGGCCACTGGATGGCCTATGATATGACGACACGGCCCCGTCATGAAGGCAGGGCCGTCATGTCATATACATCATACACATGCTATTCTCTCATGGTTTACTACGTTACCTTTGCTACGTTACGCAATCATAAGACGGCCCTTCTTATTGGAGATCGATAAAACCATGACAGAACAGCGGATGTTCTTCGAATACAATCATGTCGTTGGTTCATACCTACAGATACGCATCAAACATGATCAAAGTACTTTTTAATTTCAAGGCGGATGATCCGCTCATACTAGAAATGTATGTGGTCCACTGGTTCCGGAAACGGGGAAACCCTATAAAGTGCGAGGTCGGATGTATAGCTTGATGATGACGTGGTGACTCACCATAGACGGCTGGTTGTCCCTGGAATGTCCTGGACATTTGCATGCAGCGCAGGCGGGCGCGGTAGGCGCGTTTGCGGGCAGCCAACGCTGCCGCCTCACCATCGCGAGCCTCCGTGCCGCCGGCACCCTGCTGTCTGCGCAGTGCCACCTGATAACACGTTTATTATTAGGTACAAGTTTTGACAACACACTAATTTTTAAGTAGGTAGGTACATAATTTAATTGTATAGTAGGTATTTTACCGCTAAGATTCATTGTATAGGAACCGCAAGAAAATCTTGGCGGTGTGTGGTAAAAGTATGAAATCTCTTGAATTCTCATACTTAATTGCTTACCGAAAAATACATTACCGATCTATGTAAGTTAGGTACTTCAAAGTTACAGACAAAAGTTAGGTAACTATACCTACCTAGGTACTACCTACTTACTTAATTGTTTAGTGGGTAGAGATGGAGGCAATGGTATCTACCAACTAGATTTATTAAATTAACTCAAAGGTCAGATTGATTAGATAGAATGATGATCGATCTGAATTTAATGTGTAATTACAAAATAGTTACTATAGGTACCTGAGCAGCCATGACGCGCTGACGCTCAAGGACCAGCAGACATCCAGGGCAGCGGCAGTCCCTCCAGCGGCATAGTCTCTTGTGTCCCTTGAGGCACGATATGACTCCGTGGTTGCGACACCGGGCACACTTCGGCGTCCGCAGCGCCTTCCGACAGTTACCGGAGCGTTCACTCTCACCAGCACCTTCGTTTTGCATTTTAAATTTACCCCCAAAATACTTTCAAAGGGAACCACAATATCAGCTACCACCTAATTCATGTTGTTAAACGAACCGAGCTCAACGATTATAAATTTCTTAATGAGGCGCGGTAGCGAGTCATGTTAGCGCTGAAATATCGCTGCAGAGATTGACGGCTGTAAGTGGGTTTCAGGTTTAAAAAGTTCGGTGGCACTCGTCGCTCCGCCCCGGCCGCTTCTCTATTGGCGGAGTGCGATGTGGGCGGGCGGCGCGACACTCAATGTTTTATTTTTCTAAGCAAAATGATACAATAATCGCTCCATGGGTCATTATAGTGTTTGTCGTGAGTATTTTTAACGTTTCAAAGACACATTACAATAACGTAAACAATAAAAAAGCTGTAAAGTTTTTCGTCCACAATAAGTGCAAGATTAAAGTTTTTTAAAAAAAAAGGTTCATGTGAGCATGTGCTGATGTGCATGCATGTAAATTATAAATTTTAACTAAGTTAGTTAAGTTTACCGCGAGGACTGGTTCGAGGCGGCACGAGATAAGAGCACATGGAAAGACCCGGGGGAGGCCTTTGCCCAGGACAGTAACGGCTAACTAAAATGAAAAAGTAATTTAGTATTAAAATTATTCTCAATACCTATAGGTATTAATTCAGCTCCATTTTGTTCTGCTAATTGCATTGGCCTTTATACTGTGATCAGTAAGTAGGTCTCTATAGGATCCGCCTAGACACTTGCCAAGCCAAGATAGTGTATCTAAGCTTATCTAAACAAGATTGGCCCTTAAAAAAGGTAGGTAGGTACTAAAATCTACCTACTAGAATATTTTATAAAATCCACAAATAAGTAATGTAATAAGTAAACAAGTGATCCAATTTAATCCGCAATAGTAACGTGAAAATGATATTCAATCTCTAGCGGCGATTGCCAATTAGCGCTCATATTTCAATTGTCCGTGTCCACGCGCTTTCTTTGGTTACTTGACTTAGCAATGTAACCACCTACCTACTTCTTGATCTACTTATTGATTCTGATAGAATTTGAAGATAGTGTAACTATATATAAGTATAGGACATATAGGTGCTTCTTGATGCTAATGGAATCCTTTAAGAATTGTCATGGGCACAAGATGTCACGCTAAGGATTTTTCAAAACCTTGATAGAACTGTTTTCTTCGTACCTAAAATCCTCAAGAAACAGAGGGCGGGGGCCAAAAACAGCACTTACGGTTTCCTTACCTTGAGACGAGGCCTTCGTAGGTACTTACGTTTGCTTTTACCATCAGGACAGCAGTAGAGATGACAATTCAAGTCAAGGATAACAGCGAAAGGAGGGATTACCAGAAAACTGTCCAATCAAGTCAAAAAATAAATGTTATCGCCAATTTGAATACATGTCTATGGAAAGAAGGAAACTAAAAATAGGTAATTAATAGGGCCTAACGTTCGGGTCAACGAACGAATATTGATTCCCAAACATTTTGTTTCTATTCGTTCGTCAATCCGAAGTTAGATTGGTTAGGCCCGAAGTAAAGCTAAAGGTGAGGAGAAAATTTTAGAAAAAATATGAAATAGGTACTAGTAGAGTCCTGGGGTTTGTGACGAATCTCTAATGGACTATTGGTAAGACAGTCGGGCGGCTTCAGAACCTTTTTTACGTGGTACTGTGGTTCGAGTACCGGATCACGAAATCGTGGGTTCGATTTCCACAGGTATAAAAATGGCACAAAAATATTTATTTAATTATTATTGTTATAATTTTGATTTGCATACTATCTATATTTGTTTGTCACATTGTACAAAAAATAAAATCTGTCTTTTTTCAACGTTCTTTGACAGGCGCGGATCCAGCCCTAAATTTAGGTGATGGGCACGGCCACCAGAAAATCGGTCAAGTGCGAGTCGCTCACAATCGATATACATAAGTAGGTATTTTGAAGGAAAGGAGACCTGTATAATGTTAGTCCATTTGCTTCAGGAAACTTAAAAAGTATATTAATTTGTTCATATAAAATTACTCTTTACAATAATCGCATTATATTTATGAATATTTCATATTTCAATGTCTAATATTCATATTAAAGGCGTAGATCGATACAAGTAGTAATGTTAATGTGATCTCCTTTTTTTAATACTACAACAGTAAGTTATTAGAAGGGTAATTACAATTACTTTGTTACTACCAGTTGTCTCATGTAAGAGCGAGCGAAGCGAGCTCGGAAATTTGGGCCACCCAAAGACTGGGTTTGAAGACTAGCTACAATCAGTTTGTTACTAGACCTCCAGTTATCTGATACTGTAAAAGCGAGCGAAGCGAGCTCGAAAATTCGGGCCACCCACCCCGACAGGCTGGGTTAGAAGACTATAACTACAATTAGTTTGTTTACTAGCAGTTATGTCATGTAAGAGCGAGCGAAGCGAGCTCAAAAATTGGAGCCTTTTGTTGGAAAATTGGATTGTCCGAGGTGAGCTCGGGCAGGTTAGGTTAGGAAGGTAATTACAATTAGTTTGTTACTACTTCCAGTTAACTCATTTAAGAGCCAGCGAAGCGAGCTAGAAAATTGGAGCCATTTGTTGGAAAATTGGAATGTCCGAGGTGGGTTACCTCGGACAGGTTAGGTTAGAAGGGTAATTACAATTAGTTTGTAACTTCGAAATTTCGGGCCACCCACCTTGGACAGGAGAGGTTAGTAGAAGAGTAACTACAATTACTTTGTTTACTAGCTCCAGGTATCTTACCTAAGAGCGAGCGAAGCGAGCTTAAAAATTCAGCCCCCCACCTCGGACAGGCTGAGTTAGAAGAGTAACTACAATTAGTTTGTTTACTACCTCCAGGTGCCTCATGTAAGAGCGAGCGAAGCGAGCTCGAAAATTTTTGGGCACGCACCTCGGGACAGGTTAGGTTAGAATGGTAATAAAATTATCTGCGGAAGAATGCGTTGTTCCCGTAGCCCCCGACGCAAGTGCGAATGGGAACACCGGGGTTGGTTTTAGTCAGTAGGAGTCTGACAGACCCCCCCACCCTCCCCGGGGCGGGGAATTTCCAACCACGAAAAAAAAAGAATGGTAATTATAAGTAGTTTGTTACTACCTCCAGATGTCTCATCTAAGAGCGAGCGAAGCGAGCTCGAACGAGACACGAGAAGCGAATTCGGGACACCCACCTGGGACAGGCTGGGTTAGAAGAGTAACTACAATTAGTTTGTTTACTACCTCCAGGTGCTTTCTTTTATACCACTAAGGTGGCAAACAAGCATACAGCCCGCCTGATGGTAAGCGGTTACCGTAGCCTATGGACGCTTGAGACATCAGAGGTATCACTCTCGCGTTGCCTACCCTAAAAACCTATTAGAGGTTTATGGAGGATTCACTGCGCCGACAGTTTGAGGGAATCCTGCTGCCAGCGTAGCGCATCCTTAGGAGCTCTGGCAACCTTACTCACTGCAGGAACACAACACACAATAAAGTGTGTTATTTGGCTGCAGTTTTCTGGAACGTGGAGGTACTTCCCCAGATGGACTGCTCCAGATGAGCCAAAAATGGCCGTGCCCTACCTTTCTTGTAAGAACAAGCGTAGCGCCTAGCCTAGCCTCATGTAAGCCTCTCGAAAATTTGGTAGGTTTGGTTTTCAATTGTAGGATGGTTCTGAAAGTCAGATTGAAACTCATGAAATTATAATTGTGAAACATGAAAGCAATTTCAGCTCGCATCAAAATCAGTCCATTCGCTTAGGATAACTCCAAACCCGATAGCACTGTAAGGTATACAGACAGACACGAGTGAAAGTTATAACAACATCCTTTTTGGATCTGGGGTTGAAAAATTCTACTAAGTACTTAATATATTATTTTTTTTACTGACTGACGACTTCTGAAATAAGAAGAATTTTGGTTACTATAATTTTTTAATGATAACAAGTTTGTAAACTTCCTTCCTGAAAAGTATCAGTTCAGTGTACAGTGTACAGACGCGTAGTTTTTTTTTTAATTATTGTTTTTTTCTTTCGGCTTCGATTTAGGTGATGGGCATGCCCATCATGCCCATAACGGTGGATCCGCGCTTGTTCTTTGATGATCCAATAATAACAACGAGACGTATCTACGCAGTTATACTAATGAAGTATTCAGTAGCGGACAAAGTATCTTTGTTACATATATAATCGAGGGTTAGCTCAGAGTATAAAGCGGCCTTTGGTAGCGATCTGCGCACAGGATAACAAACGCACTCTGTGTCCGATTTATACCGCTACTGACACGCGTGCATTCGATTCATTACGCGGCTCAGTGGATTCGATTGTACAATACAGTGTTAACAAACCAGTTCGTCTTTTTATTATAATTAACTTTAACTGCTAAGGCGCGTTTATAATTAGTTTCCCGCCAGTGCGCCATCGAGATACAGAAAAGTGAAACCCACAATAAGATTTTAATAATATTATATTTTAGAAACTAAATAAACTGAAACAGTACAGTACAATTTAATTCATTTTGATAATAACTTAATTGTTTTATATAGTGCAAAGATAAACTATTATAATAAGTAGGTGGGTATAAATATAATACAAATAACATATGTTAATTATTATTATTATTATTAAAAAATATAACTAGCTGAACGAACTGACGTAGGTATGTGGACTATACCTACGTCACTTCGTTCAGCTAGTTCAAAATTTCAATCAACTATTAATGGGTACCACTGTCTATATAAAAATACTTTCAGGTTTTCCCCTAATTTTTCATTTTTCTTTTCCTTCTCTTAGAGAACTATATAGTCCGGTCAATTTAGACAATTGAAATAAAGAAAATTCCGACAGAGCCAAATCTTCGTAGAGACCTTAGGTTTACCACAAGGAATAAAGTGTCAAAAGTCCCCATCAGTCCCAAATATTATTTATCAATTTCCAACCCCAGTCTTCAGGGTTCAGTTCATTGCCTTCCCATGTCTGAACTTGATAGTATACTCCCTCATAGGTGGTGTGGAAATGTGTGCATATTATGTAGAACGTGATTCTTACAAGCGCAATATCGGGGAAATAGTGGGTTTTAGAGAAAAAATTATAGGGGCCATTTTTATAGAGAATTTTAAGATCTACAACTTTGCTCTAAGGTACTTTTTCGATAAAACTTACCGTTTTCGAGAAAAATCCAAAAAACCTAAAATGTTGACCTTGGGCCCCGAATAAGTCCCTAAGCACACATGGGACTGATGGGGACTTTTGACACTTTATTCCTTGTGGTAAACCTAAGGTCTCTACGAAGATTTGGCTCTGTCGGAATTTTCTTTATTTGATCACTATTTTATGTCTAAATTGACCGGACTAATAACAAACATTTCAAAATGAGATTAGCCAAATCAGTCCAGCCGTTCGCAAGTGAAGCGCTAGCCTTACCAATGAATATTTTACCTGTTATATATTCTACCATAATACGCATATTATCATAAGGCACTAAACTTAAATGCCTATACTTTATATAATTTTGAACTAAATTGATCGTGCTACTTGAGGAATTTTGTTTCCTCAACTAATTCTTTTTGTTCAAAGCAGGCATGTAGCCAATCTTCACACACTATAAATGCATTTGATTGGTCCCGAAGATTGACAATTTCTGTATTTTCAGTTTCGTTGGGTACCACGATGTGTGTGCAGTCACTGGTAAGGCTGTCGTGCAAAGTGGCTCCGTACATCTTGGCTAGTATTGCAGCAATACTGTCTTTATTTGTCATATGTATGAAGCATGGTCGCAAGAACGAGTGGGGGTTGTTTTCGCCGAAGATCTCCTTGTCTAAGTTCAGCATCTCTTGAGTTGTGAGGTAGATCGGAACCTGTTATTAACAGCGTGTTATATTTTAAGGCTATTAAAGCTTCATATGCAACTTATACAGAATAACAATCTTCTAGTGGGACGGTAACGTTTCGTTTTCAATCAGTTACGAGAGTTGCAGAGCGTAAAAAGTTTATAACGTTTTGTATATGTGTTTTTCTTTGCATTAAAATAGAGTTGAAAATAGCTTACGTTGCTTTGATTTCTAGAACAGATAATTACGTAAGTCACTCACTGTGACTCTTGTTGAAAGCATGGTTTCTATTGCAATTAATTAAAGAAAAGATTACTGTTGTGTTGCGACGAATTAATTGAATACTTACATCGGCTTCCATGTTGTCGAAGCACTGTCTCAGGGTGTCCTCGTCGGTGGGTTCAGTGTAGCTGTCCCCAAAGCTGTCGTAGTGTCGTGCGAGCGCGCGGCGCGTGGCGGGCGCGGCGGCCAGCAGCGCCAGCGGCGGCGCGCGCGCAGGCCGGCGCGCGGGGCGCAGGCGCCGCAGCCAGCGCGCGCGCAGCACGTCGGCGCCGCCCGCCGCCAGCACGCCGCGCACGCGCCGCGTCAGCCGCCCCGCCACGCAGCACCACGTGTCCGGACCTGTGCACCGCATTACTGACATCTACAACTGTCTCCTTGCCACTAATATTTATTGACACCCTACGCCTGCATTCCCCGAAGGGTGTATAGGCCCGGCGCCCACTATCGGCAAGGCATGCAAGAAATCCTTCGGCATAACTATGCGCAGACGCACACTGACGCCAATTATTGCCGAGGAGTCTTCAGGCATGCCGACGTGTGCTGAACATAAATGTCACCGCAACAACCTGGTCCCTAGTTTAAATTTAGAATCATGACAACGTTGTAAGCGAACATTCCTATTCAAAATGTTAGTTTGGGACCATAGTAGTGCTCATTGCTATTCTCGCTAACGAAGAAGAAAACCTTCGGCGGATTTGGTGTCCCGAAGACTGCTGAAACTAGCCGAGGCGTCCTTAGGTATGCCTTGTGCACCCAAAGAATTCCGAGTTATGCCGAGTTGTTACTACCTTGACAGTTTTGACCTGCCATGCCGTGCCGATGGTGGACGCCAGGCCTTAAAAAATACGTAGGCAACTATATCTTACCATTATTAGCAACTACCTTTCCTCCGTGCGATTCAATAATCCTGCACAGTTCGGGTCGCTTACAGTCGTCGTCGTCGGAAAGTATGAACAGTTTCCGTCCCAGCAGCGCCTTTGAAGTGATTTCGACGTCTCCGCTCGGACTGATCTGAAATTGCTCGGCGACCTGTGGCGCTTGCGTTTTCCTCTTCGCTCGTGGTTTCACTATTTGGTCGCCTATTTGATCTCCATTTATTTGATTGGTACTCAACTTTACCACCGGTCCCTTATTCTGGAAAGGATAAAGATAAAATTAACTATACTACACCACACAACACCAAAATTTGTTATTCTGACTTCATAACAGGGGAAAGTTACAGTTTTCGTTAATATTTTTGTCCAGCCTGAAGTTAGCTCGGCCATAATAAACCGAGAGAAAAGGCAGAAACGACAGCCTAAGACTTGAGCTTACGTTTTTATTTTAATCCAATAATTTCGACCGCGATTAAATTAAAATATGGGGTGTAAAATTACATAACTGTAAGAAAATTATAGGGTTGTACATACGGCGCACAGTCGTTGAAACTCCTCCAGCGTCATGACGTCTTGTACGGGTTTGTCGTCTCTAACTTTCATGACTCGCGGAAACCGCAGCGTGTAGTCGGCAGCGAAAGCCGAACTACGAATCAACTCAGACGCACGAACCTAAACGTTAACATAGATGTAATCACTCTCATAATTTCAGGTACTCAAAATAAAACTTGAATAAATAAACTTAAAGCATCCGGGGGAATTGGGTAGGTATATTGTAGACCTCTGAAAGAATTTTCTTACAGTTAAAACGACGGACTTTTCAGGCGGGATCCAGAAATCTGGCTTTTCTTTGCTAAAGCATAAGTTTGAAGGCGCAGGTGTCTGTTTGTACGGGGTCCAGTGGCGCTCAAGTTCTGCACATAAACTCTCTCTCTCGTCAAAAGTGAGGCCGGTAGATACACGCCCCACCGATATCCAACGCTCTGGCATTTTACCTGTCACAATAAAATAGATTACATAATATATTGTGTACCTATACTCCGTTATCTCATCCTGAACAAGTAAGTTTTCTATGGTTTATGTCAGTAAGCCCAAGCGAGCAGATGAACCACTTGGTGGTTACTAGATAACGCCATCCATGGACAACTGGAACAGCAGTGACGATGCTGATGCGGTGCTGATCCTATCGACTGCTAAGCAACCGCGCACGCGAAAGTCGGGCCACACACAAAGGTAAACCTCAAGAGTGATAGGACATCGAGCAAGTCCAATAATAATTAAAATTATTATTATTATCAGCGTGGTTGGTCCCACTGCAGGGCAAAGTCCTCCCTACTAATTAAAATAACTTGTCCTTTTTTCAACATTACATAACAGTTAGTAAATTTGTACTAGTACTTATGTACACCCACTGCACACTGCGGTGGGCGGGCATTGTATCCGTTTATTGCTTAATGAGCTTAAAAGGAGCTTTAATTAAAATTAATCATATTAATTGAATATTTATGAATGTATATGAATGTAGCCTAGGTACATAATTTATTAGATATAATAATTAAGTTCAAAATGACCATATTGGCTCACCAGGAGCGCCGCCATCGGAGCAGGCGACGAAGAAGCTCTTGGCGCGTCCTTGCCTCTTGTTCTCGGCCTCGTCGGCCCCGATTATTACAAGGTCAAGGTCGCTCATGGTACCGTCGGTGTACTAAAACAGAAAGCATTGCGGATACAAATACCTATGGTATTTAAAATTGACGTATTAATAGACAGTAAAAATGAGTTGTTAACTTATTATAAAGAAAAATTAGTTTAAAGTGACAATTAGTGTTTGGGGTGTGCTGTGCACCAAATAACTCCATAGAAATTTTCCAAAACTTTAATCAAAGGCTACAACAACATAAGTAATACTGATCCATGTGCCCGTAAAGAAAATAGGGTTGCCATTGTGAAATGTATCTATTCTAATGCATGGTGCATTTGGTGAGTTAACTAAGTTTAGGGTCGCACTATATCTAAGTTGTTCTGTTCTTACAGTAAAGTGTAGAAGATCGTTAGTTGTATGAAAGTACTCCCAGAAGCAAAGAAGTTTTAGACTTGTGTCAGGTATGTTAAGAAGGTACATGATTAATTAATACAATTATGTACAATTTAATGCTTTTACGCAATAGGCGTAAATTCATGTTGCTATTGAACAAAATCTATGATTATAGGTAATAAAGAAATATATTAAAGTAGTAGGTTTAAGTACCTCAGGTTTTATTTTGTACCATCCGGCGTTGCGTCGGTTAGGAATGTAGTATGACTCCACATCTTTGACTACAATACCTTCATCTTGGTTCTCGATAGCTTTGTTGAGCGCAACCAATACGTCAGATGTAACGGTCCTGATAAAAAACATTAACACTCCAAGTTAACTAATCAAAATAAATATCTAGTACCTACCTACGTGCGATATTTTGACACATATAACAGGATCTTTACTCAAAAAATATACTGTATTTATCACTAAGTACAAACTATATTCCCCTGCCGCGCTTATTTGCGTTTGCTCGGGGCTAATCTCAGAAACTAAGTACTTTAATGTAACTACAAATTTTCATGCGATTTCCACCAAAAGAAAGAGGGATTTTATCTGGGTAGGTTTATTTGTTGTGGTTTATTTGTAATTTAAAGTCAAGCGGATTTTTACGAACCGGCGCAAAAACTTCGCGTTTTTAGAGAAAGATTTAATTCCTTGAAGTCTACCTATTCGGATCTCTAATTATAATCAACGATCAAAATATTTACCTATTCGTAACTATCTGTCTCTCACTATGTTGTATAACTCCAGGCACGTTCACAAATATCTTGTCTAATATCCGAAGCCTTTCGCGGAGCGGCAGCCCTCCCTTCTCCGGAGGGCCCACAAGAGTCCTCCCGTTGTAGTAGAGAATATCAAAAGCACAATAACAAGGCCGAAATTTTGAGTTCTCTGTTATCTTCTTAACATCAAAAGCCATTCCTGTAAACACAAATTTTGGTGTTTAGAAATAATACAGTAGTATGAAATAATACAATAGTTTGTGGTTAGAAATAGAAAAGAAAGAAAAGGGCAGGCCTCGGCAAATTTTCTCTATAACTCTGACTAATAACATCAAGAGTGACGGAGTGGTCGTAGCCGAATACCGAGAAAAACTAAACACATCTCAGTTTTCTCTATAATTCAAGTAGGTTTCTACTTTATACTAGGTTCTGTATAATAAAATATAGGTTTACCTTTGCACCCAAAACACTGCTTTTCCTTGTGCCAACCCATCATCTCGCCGTCAAGAATAAAACTGGTGACTTCAGAATCAAAGCAATCTTTTAAATATGGTGTCAATAAGCCAGAGTCATAAGTACTTCCATAATTAGCGGTAAACGAATATCCTCTTCTTGAAAAATATTCAAATCGACCATTTTCCATGTGCATCTGATAAAGAAATAAATTACAAGGAATCAAGGATGCTACTATGCACGCTGTGTCAGAAAGAATAGTAATGTCTTCTCGACTTGTCGTTTCCAAGCCAGATTAACTTTTTCGGAGATATAATCCTTACTAATATTATAAATGCGAATGTAACTCTGTCTGTCTGTCTGTCTGTTACCCCGACAAAACTACTGAACCGATTTAAATATAATTTGGTACACAGATAGTCTAGAGCCTGAAAGGTCACAGGCTACTGTTTAATGCGAAAAAAGGCCTGTAAGGGGTTGAAAGTTATAAGAAATACCCAAACCACGCGGGCGAAGCCGCGGGCGGGAAGCTAGTTTACTTGTAATCTTGCGGATGAGCGCAGGTGGCAGGGGGTAAGCAATTGCCCAGGGTATTTAATACAGAATACCGTGAGTAAGAGAGTATTACTATTTAAATGATGTAGGTTCCAGTATTGTATAGATAGCAGAGTGTCTAGGCTTTTACTTTCCGATACCTTCATAAATTATTGAGTTAATGCACTTACCTGGAATCTCTCGCCATCAAATTTATTTTCTATCTGATAAGTTTTGTCAAGGCAAAGATTGCGTGTGATATATTTGACATCGAGTCTTTCGGAGAGCATTGGACTTATCGCTAGGAATAACTGGATTCCAAGCTCTAGGGGGCGAGCGTCACCATCGCCTAGCTCTTCACACACCTAATGAAAATATAAGACTGTCTGTTATTCTTTTAAGTGGGGTGGAATTTATGGAAGTGGGGTTAACAATACCTGCCCTAGTGGGGAGGCCACTAGGGCAGGTATTTTTAGCCCCTGTTTCCCGAAATCATGCATGTACAATTGCGCGATTTTTAGTGATGCTGCAAGTAGTACAAAAATGTTATACCTTGGGCAGGTACAAGTTTACAGTAATGCAAAATATTTTAACTATCTAACTTAAAATATTATGTTGATTCCACACTTAGGTAGGTACCTTTTGTAACACCACCACACCACCTTTAGGTGCTTGGCAGCATGTCACAAGTTCGGCTGTGCGCGCACTGCATGCTCTAATCGTCAATCCAGATCAGTCAAAAAAATCGAGCAATTGTTAAATGGTAATTAAATATCAACCTTATTCCATTTTAACAAAAGAACGAAATTTTATGTTACATTAAAATTGGATAAGATTGAAATGTTGCATACTATTTTCAGCTTTATCTAAACGGAATAAGGTTGATATTTAATTACCACATAAAAATTTGCTCGAACATTTTTCTGCCTGATATGAATAGGAAGACTGGTGTTGAATTTGTTAATAATCACACGCTTATTGAAAAATATCATTAGCATACTTCGTATATTGAAAATAAATATTAAATCGACCAAAAAATTTCTGATAAATGATAAATATAAATGCGTAAATTTTTTTTGGTGGGAATTGAGGGGGGATTCTCTGTCCCTTTCCGCAAAACGAGTGTTAGTATAGAATTAGTATGGCGCACGGTACTTTTGACGTCATTTGTAAGTATAGTGCGCTCTCTATTTAGCATAAAATGAAAATGCTTTTAACTTCGTTATTTTTGAACCGATTTAAATTTTAGTTTTTGATAATCGGCTCTATTTATGGTCAACTTTTTCATGAAGCCATAAAAAATAATTAGTCGCATAGCCTATTGACCCTAAAAGTGCAGTAGGTATGTAGGTTAGCATGTACAGCAATGTAGGTACTACTTAATCCTTACCTTAAATAAATTGCCACAGGTTTCATAGTACTCAGGAGCGTCAGGATGAAATAATGCCAATATCCGGTTGTGTCCCATCTCCAGTTTGAGATCCTTTAAGATGAACCTTAGAAACCACTTCAGTTGGTCTGGCGTCACTTTATTTATAACGTGACTGAACATATCATCAAGTACAGCTGTAAATATGAGTATGAATGGATTATCTTTGTAAGTACTGACACAAGGAAGACGGTTGGTATACAAACCCAAGACGATTGCGGTTACGGCCGATTTATATTATTTTTATGTTACATAATAATATAACAACTGTTCTAACGACCGTCCGATCAAATTTAAAGCAACGTCCAGCTTGTGACGACTTCATGACACCTGCGTAATACCCACATCTATGATGGCGGACCTTAGTTTACAACCGGACTAGTTTCTCTGCAAGTGGCTGTTAGCTTTATGGGCTTGTTTCACCACCTCTGGGTATATTTTTCTGGGTAAGTTAACCGCCGGATAAATTCAAAAATGGAACAACATTCTACTAATACATAAACATAAACTAGTAATTTAACGGGAACTAAAAAGTCAGTTAATCAAGAAACTTCATTTACTTACATGCTTTCTGTCCGACTTCAGCAGAGGCTATCTTATCAAGGATATCATTGATATCGCCAACAGTGAATGTGTCGGACTTTGGACTGAGTCTACTTTTAAAAACAAAGTATGCTACACCTGCAAAGTCGCTATCGTTTGAATTGCTGACTGACCTATAGTTTATTAATTTCTGTGCATCACGCGATTGTTTACAAAGCGACAGAACTTTGACCAATAAAACACCTAATTTGCTTTCCTTCAGATTGTATGCATTTCTTTCTCTATCTAGTTTTGGTAACAGCAGCCTAAGGATGGGGAAAATGCTCGAATTCTGGAAATAATATAACATTTAAGTTATTATGTCATAGCTTCCCGCCAGCGGCTTCGCCCGCGTGGTCTTATAATTTTTTCCCCGTTTTTGCTACATTTTTCATTACAACTCCGCTCCTATTAGTCGTAGCGTGATGATATATAGCCTATGTTACTCGGGGATAATGTAGCTTTCCAAAGGTGAAAGAATTTTTGAAATCGGTCCAGTAGTTTCGGAGCCTATTCATTACAAACAAACAAACAAACAAATCTTTCCTCTTTATAATATTAGTATAGATATAGATGAACAATGCCATTATATGTACTTATATTGTTAAAAATATCATTGGTCATGAAATCTATACTAATATTATAAAGAAAAAGGATTTGATTGCTTGTTTGTTTGTATTGAATAGGCTCCGAAAATACTGAACCGATTTAAAAAAGTTATCAAGACCACGTGCGCAAAGCCACTGGCGGGAAGCCTAGTATAAAATATACCGCGGCTATGAAATTTTGGTACCTATGTACTTATAGGTATTTACTCCACTACCAAAGGAAATGACAGCATTAGACTGACTGAAATGTACAAGTAATTCTAAGCTTAGTTAGGCAGTGGGGTATTTCAGCTGATTTGATAAAGTGTAATATTAATGTCTTTAGGTGAAATAAATTTCAATCTACTACTAAAGGAAATAATAGATTATGTACCATAAAATATTGTTGACAAGTAGATTTCACCGCGACTTTTTTGTAGAAACCGAACTCGCGACCAGTGCCTCGACCATGAGTTTTTCTCACTAGACTCGCTAGCGACGCAGTAAAATATTTGTATGAAAAACCTTCGCAGCGTCTCTAGCGGTTACGTAAGGAACTAAAATCTGCTATGAGATTACAGCGTTTCGATGCGTAAAAAACCTATCGAAAGCCATTCGATAGAACACATGGTTGAGGTACTGTAGTACAGACGCCGAGTCCCATGAATATCATAGGTAGGTACAAAACAGGTAATATCCAGCTAGCTGGGTGGTACACCTAGTCATATATTTATCCATCAGATATCGTTACATATCTCAATGATTACCTATTGTAGGTGTCTACATACCGTACCTACGCACCTAGTTCTTTAGTTGAGATTTAGTATAAAATTGAAATAGTAATAAAATTACCTTTCGATCTATTATTTGCGACGCATTTAATTTAAAATCGTTTATGAAGTTGCCCAATATTTTATCTTGTTCTTGCCTTTGCTTTTTCTTCTTGTGCAATTGTTCTAATAGGTTGCACAGTTTTTCAAATTTTATATCATTGGCCGGTGTTACTTCATTGGCCATATTAACCAACAACAATAACTTTAAAGGACTCCTAAAACAAACAAATTATTAATAAAACCAGCCCCGGCCCTATAATCATCTGTTTCTATAAAACTTTCAACTACACTAAGTTAAAAGCATTATAAAACTGGTTTTTATTGCCGGCTTAGGTTTCTATAATTATTTAATTCTTACTGTTGTTGATTGACCTATCTGTATTACTACTATGAGGATTGTATGTAATTGAAACTGTAGGTTGATTATTTTATCAATTTTATTTATTAGATAACAAGGTATTTTAATAAATATTTTCTAGCCATGACAGGTGAATGGTCTTTATATAACAAATATAAATTATATGCAGTTTCCTTTGTCAGATCAATGACTCCATGCTGTTTACATTTTGTGACATATTTGCAAGCAAGTGCTCTCTCATAATACTCAATAGCAAGATTATTAATATTTAACATTTGATATACTCTTCCCATATTATAATTAGTTTCTTGATCACATTTCCTTAATTTCTGATATTTCTGCATATAAGCCATTCCTTGCAGAATAAGATTGTGATGCTTGTCCACTGTTCTTTGTGCGGCCATTACCAAAATAGTTATAGCGATTAAAAGTGCAGACAAAGGATCTCTACATTTTTCATGATGTTCAAGGTAGTATTTCAATGCTACCAAGTATCTGCCTGATATAAGGAAATTATTACCAAGAAATAGATTTTTAACAACATTGTTACTATCTCTTTGAAACAATCGTAACAAAAATTTTGAATGGGTGTTTCTGTCAATGTAATTGATAACCACATTTAATAAACTCCAAGAACAAGGGCTTGGATGTTTCTGAGATAATTCTCTTATGAAACGAAATGCATTTTGATTATCATTACTTAAAAGGCAGGCTTGTAAACAATAAAACTCAATATCTGGGCGATGAGCAGATAAGCTCTTAGACATCATGGCGCCATATGTTAATCTTTGCATTGTAAAATATTTCTTAAATTTGCATGCGATGCTGAGCATTTCAAGGAAAAACTCCCATTCTTGTTGTGGAGTCAATTTAAATGTTTCATCTTCATCAAAGTGAATATCATTTTCATGATATTGGCTCTCTCCTCTCATTGTACGAAAATTGTGAATAAGGTCAATTCCACACCTGGCTTTACATGCCATATTTAATTCTTCTTGGTGTCTAAACCTAACAAATGTTTTAGACAGTAGGGCTTCACCTATTTCTAAATACTTTTCCCATTTATTATATTTCTTTAAAGCTAAACATTGCTCATAAAGTAAATTTGCACTAACAACATACTTAAAATCTTGTTCTAGCATCTGCAAAGCTTCATCAATACGACCTTTTTTCTCTAGAATAGAATACAATTTTCTCCTAGCATCAGGATGTTGTGGGGCATGTTTTAAGACTTTATAAAAGGAGTTAATAGCATCACCTTCTCTGCCTAACATGTACAAACATTCTGCATGTTTTAGCCATACTGCTCCAAGATCAAAGCTATTTGTTTTCACTAGAGGCTCTAAAAGCTGTATTGCCAACTCATGATGCCCAGTTGAAGAAAGTGCTTCTTCTATATCCATGTATAAGTCTCCAGCCTTTTCTACATTATTAGACAAAAAATCATTTAGCAATGTTTGGACTAAATTAATAGCTCCAAGATGTATGAAACACACTAATAACTTGCTTTTTAGATCTATAGGTAAGGAATTAGGGATAGAGCAATTTAAATAATTAGTTTGTTCCTCTATATCCCCTTCAGCATTTTTAATAGTTTGAATTTCAGCTTCAATTTCTACACCAGCATTGGCAACAAATATTTCAATGCATGCCTGAAATTGTTTGTGACCTATTAACAGCTCCAAAAATATGTTTAGATCTTGCAAGTTAAATAGTGATGGACATTTTTTATAAGCAGAAGACATCACAGCAAGAGCACGCTCCATTTCATTATTGTTATGATATTGTGTTACAGCCATTTTAGCATACTTCATAATGGTATCTCCAGCAGACGCTGGCAGTGAGGTTACTATCTTATGATAGCATTTGAGTTTTGTAATATGTAGTGTCTGAATTGGATATTTCATGTTTTCTAATTTGTCTAGAAGGTCAAGTCTTTTCATATGATTGTCAAAATTGTGTGCATCATCGGCTATGGCTTGAGTATAACAAATCATTTCTTGCCTGTAATCATTTCTTGCTTTAGATATATCAGCAAGTCTCAGCCATTCTTCCGCATCTGGTGGACTCAGATGAGCTGCCAGTAATGAAAACTGTAATGACTTCTCAGTATCATGTTCATATAATTGTGACAATGTTTGATATGGCTCCGGAGCTGTAGGAAATTGCTTTATGATTTCATGACACATCTTCTCAGCTGTATCTCTATCCCCTCTTACGAAGCGTAAATTCGCTTCACCCATCAAACCCAGAAGGCCGGGAGGTAACCGTGCAAATTTGCGACGCCTGTGCAATCCTCTCCCAGTCAATACATTGTGTGGTTCATCTTCGTTTCTCTTATTTGTATCATCGATATCCTCTTCATCGTCAAAATTATACCATTCATTTGAATATTCAGCAAATGACATTTCACCGCTCAAGAACTTACTAGTCAGATCTTTTTCTAAATCCATCTTTTCGGTTATTGATTACACACCCTTTAAACAGTTTGAGTGTTCGATGGCTAAGATTACAGGAATGAAGTGTCTTGAATATTTACTTACTTGAAAAAGTTTAGCGGTCTCCCAGAGAAAACGATTATAATCTTTTTAATCTTAGATACTTTTCAACTATCAAATAATATTTTGTATTTCTTCTGTGTGAGTTTTAGATTTAATTGCAACATGCTGTTGCTTAAAGCATGTCAGGAATTCTACAGTTTTATCGCAAAATGCAAACAAAGTACAAGAATAACACGATTCATCATTCACGAAATGAAATGGACACATTGTTGGAGTTGGACACTGACATTTTGTAGTTGTACGTCAAAGTCGGGGGTGAATTTCGGCATGTTCAAAACGATAGTACAAACAATTTAAAGGGATATTATTTGTACAAAAATTAAAGTACACTTTATTCATTTGAATCAAAAGTCAATAAAATCAATACAAATATGTTATGCAAATTTTACCTCTTCCAAGTTTATCAGCTGTTATTCAATATTTGCTTGATCCATAATAGGAATATACATAGACTAAAATCAGTACAATTACCACATTTGCGCTACCGCATATGAATCGTGTTGCCAGTTTGTGTCTTATCTTCAAATATCTGGTAATGGCAACATAGTCAAGCATTGTCATTTATTATATGTCATTTGTGTGACTTGTATTTTTCTGTTTTGTTTTAAATTTTACCAAAATAGTACATAGTGGTCCTAAAATATAGCCAAAATTTGAAGCTGCTTATCAAATTGTTACGGTAACATTATTGATGCATTTTTAGGATATTTAACTGTATTTAAAATACAGTGTCTAGCTTGTTTAGTAAAACCTCTGTTGATTGTATATAAAAACATATGTTTTGTATTGTTAGGTTTTGCATACATACTTATTCACAAAAGCACTCTTGATTGAAAGATTACGCTCTTGTTACCTTATTTAGATACCAATGACGTGAATGCGATGCAAAGAAATAAATGAAAATAAGACCTCTAGTTGTTTGTTATTCTTGAATCGCACAAACTACACCGAATTGACGAAAGAAATACTTATGACTTATGAACATGTAGCGTCAGTAAAAAAATCATAGTTATCATAATAAGTTAGTTTTAATAACCATAGTTTAGCCAAATGATAATAATCACCCCTTGCAATATATATATAAAAATAACTGATCACAAAAACTGGGTTTTAGTTGTGTAATTAGGTAATTATTTTTGTTGGACACTCATTCCACATTCTGTGGACCATCTTGTTGTCAGGGATCGCACTGGCATAGAGCCTTCACAAATCACAAGCTATATTACTTCACTTTCCTGTGGATCATGGAAGTATATATTTCTGTTGTATATATTAATTGTTAAATTAAATACATGTTCTCTAAATATTTATTAAAATTATCACTTAATTCCAGTTAAAGTAGGTCTAAAAATGTTACTTACCAATTCAAATGTGAATGGACTGCTTTTAAACAATTAAATGTATTGTTATTACTTTGTAAGTCTGTTAGTTTTGTTCATGATATGTATAATATAGTAATAAATATGAATATGTTCAACTGTCTTAGGTTCCCAGTCATAATCTCACAGAGTGTGCAGCCAGAACTGCTGAAATGTGTGATATACTGCACACAGTTAAAGACGAGTTGACAAATATTGAAAATGAACTTGCTACGAATTCAGAGACTAGTGATATGTATGACAGTGGTAAACCTACACTATTGGACATGCCTGTTGAGGTAGGCTACATTAAGTTTACTCCTAGGTATACAGCCCTTTTGCGCTTGTAAGTGATGATACAATTTATTAAAATTATTTATTTAAAGTGCTTAACAAATAACAAGCAAAAAGCGACTCCATAGAAGGCAAAAGACTTAGGCTTGCTTTGCCATTTTCTCAGATTGTCCATTTAGAGAGTAAAAGATCTAAATGAAGAATGCGAGATAAAGTTTTACTAAGCAACATTTAATAAATATAAACTCTGATTTTAATTAATTTACTACAGATCATATTGAAAATCTGCTCATTTTTGGATGCACACTTTTTAAAACATACTTTAAGTAAAGTGTGTCAGCGATTTGATGACATATTAGCAGATGATCATCTTTGGAAATATTGGGTACATAGTAAAATCAATGGTTGTTTCCCCACATTGCCGCATTTAAAAATATGGGATGAAACGCAAATGGACTGGGAAGCAGTTTGTGTAGAAATGAATGTGGAGATGAAGAAATGGACCAATGTTAAGGATACAATGAGGCATATTGTGGTTAAAGATGTACATTTTGCCTCTGTGGATACTGTTCTACTAGTTAATGTAAGTACTTATATACTAAATCAATTTTTCTTCCAAATCACAAAATTTGCTTAAATTTTTTAGCAAAATACATAAAGTCACCAACCAAAAAGTCTTCTAATTTATTTGCAGAATGGTGAAATGTGTGTATCAGGCGGAAGAGACCGCGGAATGGCATTGTGGAATGTTCTGGATATTAGTCCTCATAATGAAAGTGATAATATCACTACATTCACAGATGCGAAACCAAAGCAAATCAGGCATGATGCTCATGCAGGTTGGGTTTGGGACCTAGCTGCTGATAGTATAGACTCTGCTACTACTATATACTCAGCTTCATGGGATAACACAGTAAAGGCATGGGATCTGGCCGCTGGATTTGAGTGTAAACAAACATTTCGGTTAGATTTAAATTTAATTTTACTAAATATTTAGCATACCTTACTCATTTATTTTGAATGAAGGAAAAAATCGACTGGCGGGCAGGATTCGAACCTGCGTCTTATTGTTCGTTACACCAGACGCTATGATCGCTAAGCTACCGGGAGTCCTGCCCACTCGAAATCTTCCTTCACATTCTAAACTTATGTCATAGGGTGACGTAATTTTTTTCCTTCATTAAAAATAACTAGTAATCTTAGCATGGAAAATGCTTAAAAAATACAAAAGGTACTTACTCATTGTTACTTAACCATATGTATAGAATGTTTGATTTCAACTTTTTTAAATTCCTTTAAGTAATCAAAAAAAATGTTTCAGATGTGGTATGTCAGCACTGTCTGTTGTTACTATTGGTAATGAAGTTATTGCTGGATTGTATTCTAAAAAGATATTATCTTTCGACTTACGTGCTGGACCTGCACCAACTTACTCTTACAAACCACATAAAGGACCTATCTTAGCACTTCAAACATTTAATAATTTGGTTGCATCATTAAGTGAGGACAAAACAATGGCTGTGTGGGACAGGGTAGCTGGAAAGCTCCGATTGAGTGATATAAAAATACCTACTCACACAGCTTATCCTGTATGTATTAGTTGGAGTCCATCAGCCTTGTATGTTGGGGATTCTAAAGGCTGCTTGCACCTCTTTAACCCTGAAGACCACACATATGTGAGAACACATGAAATATGGCCTGAGCCTCCTATAATAAAGCCATCCAGTAAGATAACAGGCTGTTACCAAAGTCAAGGAAACATGATTGTATGTTCAGACAGGGGTGAAATCAAATTCATGTATAACTGCTATCCTCCACAGGAATATACAAATGTTAAGAGTAGTACATTTGATGTAACTCAGGTAAATCCAAATTATTGTCTACTACAATACAAATGTACCTAATTGTTACTCTGCCTGTCTGTTGCTTGTCTGTTACGCATTAACACATAAACCGCTGAACCAATTTTGATGAACTCTGGTATCTGGTCAGAAGATTTGTCCAGTTAGTAGAAAGACATAGTTTACCCTATTCTCTCAAATCCTTTAGGATGCGCGTAAAACCTCGAGCAACAGTGTAGGTACCTACACAACTCATTTTAAACTTGTGTATTAAGTGTAACTAAACGGCTAGATCTGTTGGCTTAGTAGTAGTAGTAAGCACTGTTGTATAACAGACATCAAAGCGAGCTTCGCTGCAGGTTTTGAATAAAAAGTGCGCACTCTGTACGCATCTTATAATTATTATAAAACCCGGTACCTATTAGATAAATCGGACAATTAGTTCATTACCTTTTGAGCGGGCGAGTCCGAGTCTGTTAGTAACCAGCCTGTGTTATGTTTACTGCATTTTCAACCGCCTCCAAAAACATATTAACTAAAAAGCAAAAAATAACATATTTACATTATGATTTCTAACTAATTTGGAGGCAGTGCCAAACTACTCATTTAATTCATATATGACGTTCGTTGATTGTCTGTTTGGCACCAACTATTTTGCTTTTTAGTTCCTATGTGTTTTTTGGAGGCGGTTTGTTTTTTGTTTAATTTATATTTATTTGCTTTATTGAGTCGTAAGTGAATATGTGGTTACTTATTTCTTTTTTATATTTTCAGCTGCGATATCAAAATGGCGTCCTAGTGGTCGGCACTTGTGATTCGGCGTTGGAATTTTGGGTACCGAAAGATAGATACTCACATTGATTTCGGTACAATTTTACTGGAGCGTAGTTCGAAATGTTAAGGTATTCATCCTTGTCTATATGGAATTATGATGCCTACGAGTTTTCAATGACTTTTTAAACATTTTTAAGAATATTAATGTGTTATACTAAAACATTTAAATTTACAAATCCTAGTTCCTCTAGGACAATTAAGCCACGTAGTACTCTAATAGGTTGGCACTTGGACTATCTATAGCTTGTGCTATGATCTGTTCTAGATTCAGTTAATAATATTTACTGTGATATGACATCTCAATAATTATTTAGTAGAATTATAAAATATTTTATTTATTATAAATTTGCTGACATTGAATAATAATGAATTGAGACAAAATGTGGAGTAGGTAATCATGACCTATTGGTAGAACCTTTCGTTAAAAACCACATTTTGATATAAGTACAAGTAGAAGGCAATATGAACCTACTTACCTACACAGTTTTATTTGAATGTGTCGACGAACGTAATTATACTTGTTACTATTATACTAACTATAAAATAATGTAGGTATACGAAAACAGAAGTAGCAGCTACATAAAATCAATTACAGTATTCTGAAATTCTTTTTAGTTTATACTAATATTATAAAAAGGAAAGATTTGATTATTTGTTTGCGTTGAATAGGCTTCAAAACGACGAATTGGAAAATTTTTTTCACCATTAGAAAGCTACATCTTTACCGAGTAATGTAGGCTATAATTTATAAGAGATACCCAGACCACGCGGGCGAAGCCACTGGCGGAAAGCTAGTAGCTATCTAATAATATTTATAGATAAAAATAACAAATAACACGCTAGTAGCGTCAGTGACAAAGACTACAATATAATATAGGGAAGTCAGTGACGACGTCACGTCGCGACAGAGCGACAGATTATTGTGCTACTCTACGTTCCGACTTCGAAGTTAGACCGTTCGTACCGATCGGCTAATCTGTATTTAAATATTTCACGTACATTGTGTAGGTACGTGTGGCTAAGCCGTGTGGCCTCTTTCCCAAGCGTTAGTTATTCGATTTTACCGCCCGGATGTGCCGAAATAACAAGTTCCCTCGCTAAAGGCAGACAGGCTACTTTTACCAACGGTTATCGGCGATTTAGTCGCTTATCAGAAGCAAAATGCAGCGACCACATGCCGCTAAAGCGCGCAAACCAGCTGAAGTTTGGCCGTGCAGGTGAAGTTCTCCGCGATAAAACTCTTTGATGTGCAGGAGTTTACAAACAGCGGAGCGATGTGCTTGAAACTTCGCACGAAGTGCCGAAGTATTCGCACGAAGTGCCGAAGTATTCGCGAAGACTTGGCTACACACGTCGCGATAACCAGAAGTTTCGAATTATCACGATGTGTGCGACCTAGCCATAACTGCGGTATTACAATTTGAATTACAGAAGCAAAAGTTTACGCTTCGTTTCGTCTCTGAATATTAGCCTAAAAGTAGCATGACTGCTATAGCCCTAAATAAATGAAATCCTTACGGATGCCTGTATATTAAAATGCGCAAAATGTGCATGCTTAAGTATAAATATGTGATCCCTACCTCCAAAATTTTAAGTTTGTATATTAAATAGTCTGAGATTACGTGATTAGTGAGTAAGTGGTATCTCGCTTGTAGATTTATAAAAATAAAAGTTAAGCACGGGAAACTTTTTAATCAGCCTCCCTTGCAATCGACTTGCCAAAAGTACTCGCTTTCGTGACTGATGTTGAATGAAGCACAGCCTACATTTTTTTGCATTCCACTACCTACGTACGCTTAGATTAATAACATATACTTACGTATCCTTCAAAATACCACCAGGTTAACTGAATGTGTATGAGCAGTCAGGATTCAGGAAACAATAATTTTCGTGTTTTATCTTTAAGTAGTAATATTGAAAAGAGGTAAATAAAGTTTGTAAGGTTGTAGGGGGTAATTTCTGGATCTAATGAACCGATTTTGAAAATTCTCTCACTATTAGGAAAGTACATTATCCCTGAGTGCTACAGACTACATCCAATTATATTAAGCGAAGTACCCGAAGCGAAGCGAGGGCGGATCGCTAGTCAAATATAAGGCCCACATTGAGCAATTTCTCTGATCTGGAATAATTTCCAGAAGTAAAGGATTAAGGTACCTACCTACCTATATTTTATTATAATCGTGTTCAAAGCTGTTACAAGGTGTTGTAAATTAACCATTACAAAGGATATTTTCTTTTTCATTTGTACTAAAACCTAACTTAATTAATAACACTTGTATTTACCTACTTAATAAAGTTTTTTATGAAGCATACCTACCCTCGTTTTATTTATACTTACCTAATATTTGGATCACATGTTACAATATAAACCTATTAATTATATTGTTTGCACTAGGTATCTATATTACCGTGTTACAAGACCCTTAGTTACTTAGACCTCCGCTAGGAGTAGGTAATATTGTTCCGTGAGCCAGATCAACCCGAAGGTCATAACATCTCAACCAGGATACCCGACAAGAAACAGAAAGCTTTAACTCTGTGCATATAGAAATAGTTAAACTAGACGGCGCGACATATCCTGTAGGAACTAAAGTTCGCCGTTTGGTTACGCTAACTTTAGTCCGGCCGGTTACATGCCGCGCGCAACTACTTTAGATCAGATTCAGATAGTAGTAGTAGGTACCTAGGTACACTTCCTAGACGCTCGTACTGATGTTGATGAAGTCATAACTTACTAACTGATGTTTGAGTGTGGCCTGAATTTGGAATTTTCGAAGTTTTCGGCACACGAAATTTAATTTTAAAAAGTCGTACCATCGACACGAAGAAGAAGAATTTGGACCCGGTAGGTGGCCCGTGGCGGTAGGTTCGAGTTCGGGCAGGACAACGTCTAGCGTGTAGTTGTAGTCTAATATAATATAATTATATAGTCCGAGTGCTTAGTTGGCCTCGTGGAGTACCACAGCTTAACTGATTTAATGTGTGTGTCCGACAAACCCTGCCACCTCCCCAGGTGGCGAGATCTACATAAGGATTTTCCGCAACAAAAAAGGTATAGTTCTCGCCAAACTTAGGGTTGAAGTTGGCACGAGTTAAGCCGGCTGTAAAAATCGGAGAAAGAAAAATATTGGATTAAAATTATTTAAAGCGTCAGCCTACGACTTGAGCTTTCGTTTTTATTTATTACAATCCTATGATTTTGTTTGTCCGATTTTTACGGCTGGGTTAGCTCGTGCCAACTTCAACGACAAAAATCATGGTCACTAATAGAGCGAGACGAGTTTACTGTACATGACTCTACCCCCGTTTTTCTGAGTTATTCATTCCAAATGAGTAAACAGTAACTAGTACTTGGTAGCAGTGAGTAGTTGAGTACTATTACTATTATACTATTTCGATGGTTAGATCTTTTGCTGGAAAGAAATCTCAATAAAACCATAAATAAAACCAATGACGTTGGCAAAATGGCAACATTGCCGTCATGGCTGAACGAAACTGTTGACTATCTGTCAATTTTGTGAAATCTTTTATTTTCGCCATGATCAGGAGTAGGAATTTGTGAGTTGTGGTTTTGTAATGGATAGTGTTCAATAATTTTCTCATGAGTATTAGTAAAAATTCATCATGAACGGGTTAAGTTTCAGTGAACTCTGTTGCCTGTTTTGTTGCCCACCATGCCCGGGGAAAATCGCGGCTAAGCTTGCGTTTCTGCCTCCAGAACCTACTTATGCATTTACTCCAGACGAAACAGGATCAAAATTCTCATTAACGTTGACCGAACGAGCAGAATGGCAATATTCAGAACGAGAAAAAGAGAATATCGAAGGCTTCTACTCGAGAACCACAAGAGGCAACAGAATAGCTTGCCTCTTTGTTCGTTGTAGTCCCAATGCCCGATTTACGATATTATTTTCACATGGAAACGCCGTAGATCTCGGTCAAATGAGCAGTTTTTACTTAGGATTAGGTACTAGAATAAACTGTAATATATTCAGCTATGATTATTCTGGTTATGGTGTGAGTGGTGGAAAACCATCAGAAAAAAATTTGTATGCTGATATTGACGCTGCGTGGCAGGCATTGCGGACTCGTTATGGCATTAGCCCAGAAAATATTATACTGTATGGACAAAGCATTGGAACAGTACCAACAGTGGACCTTGCTGCTCGCTATGAGGTGGGAGCTGTGGTGTTGCACTCTCCTCTCATGTCTGGTATGCGAGTCGCCTTCCCCAACACCAAAAGAACATGGTTCTTTGATGCCTTTCCAAGGTAAGTGTCAGTTATTCATATTTTTTTACTTCAATTTGTCCATTTACAGTTGTTATGGTGACTCATCTGTGATTAACAAAGCATTGGTTGCCATATTGAAATACATTATCATAGAATTGACATAGATTCAATCTCACCTAAAATTAACCAAATTACCTATTTATGTGTTCCCCAACTCATATAAATTATACACAATAATGGACAAATGTGTCAGTAGAAGTTTGTTATTATTTTACAGTTTATCAGGAAAATATTATCATTATTTCTTCCAAAAATGTATTTGTTGAATATTTGGGCATTTAGGGCTACCAACATTTCACAGTTTACCTGTTTCTGTTAATTTTGTAAGGGATTTTAATCTGTAAAGTAATAAGAAGAAAACATGGAAGCAATAACATAATTCTTTTAAATAATACAATATTATCAATTGTTACAACTAGTATTTATTTAACGTCAAAATTTTTTTGTGATGAACAATTTGTTATTTTTTTTTAATGATTTCTTGCCATATCTTTGTGTATCTATGTACAAAAATTTATTGTGCTGAAAATTAAAAAAGAGGGTAAGTAAGTAAAATCTAAGTTGCCTTGGATAAGTAAAATAATTTTTTTACAGATTTTATTATTATTTTATGTAATGCAAATCTATCAGTAATAAAATCCATAAAAAGTATATTTTTAGTCTAAAATCAGGAATAAGTTTAATTTGGGTAAATTTACTTATTTGATTGAGTTAACAACACTTGATAATTAGTTATTTACAGTAGATACAAACTAGCGTTAAACAACCAACTAAAGAATATAAATTGATAAATTCAATATTTTAGCTATGATTAGGAATGTTTTGTTTTTTCAATAGATTATTATTCTTTAAAACTACAGAAACTATGTACTTCTCTTTGAAATATTTATCATTCTAGCATCAGTTTTTTCAAAATAATTAAATGTCAAAATATAATTTATGATCATTTTTGACATTTAGTCAGATCTATCCCTATATTATAATTTATTTTTATGATACTTTTAACTTATTATTTAGTAGAGAGATTCGGGCACAAATGATGGACAGCATAATGTTCTATTGTTTCTGCTGCATAGTAATTTAAAGTAGTAATAGAATTGCTATTATATAGCTGCAGTCATACTATATACCCACAAACAAATAATAATATTATATATATCTAATAAGAATCTAGAAAAGTTCAACCTTATAGTTAAACTCCAGCTCTTTCTAATTCTTACAGTCCAATTATGTACATGTTGTTTTAATGACTACTGCTTCCTAAATTGCATTAGGCTAATGTTTTTATTCTTCAAATCAATATTTACCCTAATGCAATTTAGGAAGCAGTAGTCCTACCTAGACTAAAGAAAAGAATATAACATTATTGTAACATTTTAAACTGCAATTGATGTATTTGACCTTCCAGTGACTTGTTAATCAATATTGTTTTCCTTTCAACTTTTTATCATACTTTACATATAGAAACAATATAATTTACCTAGTTACAATTAAAATGTAGCGGTGCAATATTCTTTGTGCTGTCAACAGTATTTTGAAGGATTTTGTACATATTTTTACTTACGAAAAATTCCTAACAGCATCAAGGCAACACAAGGACATAAGGCAAGGATACAGTCCTTTTAAATAATAGACTATCGAATAACATGTTACCAAATTTCTTAATGCCAAACCACGTTGTCTTCATCCTATTGCAAACAAACAGGGCATGGACAAGACACAGTTGTAGAAGGGGTTGCAAAAAGGTGTGGGTTGCAAACGACATGCGAAGACCCAAGAGATAGATGGATGACCTGGTAAAGCAAGCTGGAAGTCGTTGGATGCCTATAACCGGTCCTTGTGTAATCTATAGGGATTGTCCATTAATCATGTGAGGTCGAAAGCGGAAGGAGGTTTGACAAAAAACACTAAATATCACGAGGAGGGAGTGGAGGGTGTAGTGAGATATGGTGTGTGTGGGTGTAGTGATTATGTATATTTTTCTTTATTATTACACTTACCTTGCTACTAAAGATTAATACACGTAATTTCGGGTTAGTCTTAAACCTCACCACGTATCACCAGGGAGGGGAGATTTAGAAATGCTAAAAAAACATCGTGATTAATGGATGATCCCCATAGCAGAGGCCTCTACAAGTACAAGAGACAAGTACCTCTGACACAAGTACCTTTGACTGATATAATTATGATGACGAGATCCATTATTTATGAATAAATAATGCTAGGTTTTCTGTTATCATGATGGGTATGTTTACATAGTACTATAATAGACAACTTCTCTTGTTTACAAAAAACTAAAAGAAACAAACATTTATTTAGACACAGCACAGAAAACACACTGGATACATATTATTAAAATAAAAATATTTGTTGTGTGGGAATCGAAACTGCTACCCTCGACCTCGCCGCCTGCATACAAGGATCAATCACCGTGCCACAAGATTTTTTGGGATTTTAATAGTTACATTTCTCGCCAATATTTATGTCCGGCTTCAAGTCGGCGCGAGCTAACTTCAACCAAAGAAAAAAAAACTAAAGCTCAAGTCGTAGGCTGTCGTTTCGAGCCATTTTAATCCAATATTTTTCCGGCCGGATTGAAGGTAGCTCGTGCCAGCTTCAAGCCGGACAAAAAGATTGGCGAGAACTGTATGTTTTGGTTACATACTGACTTGATAACATATTTTATAAAGATACCTACTTAAAGTGATATCTACTTATCAGAGATAACATCATTATCACAGTAATTAGGTTGCTTGCTTCATTTTAGTTCTCGTGTTTTTGCAAGCAAACAACGATAATTCTTCATTATGAAAAATAATACTTTCATTTACAAATACAGGGTTTATTAGTAAAAATTGATTACTTGTTAGCCCACATATACCACAAAGCAAAGTTTATAGTGGTACTTTTTAATTTCAAATTTTGACGTTTGAGTGCTTGACTTCTAGTACCTGATAATCATTATTATTAAGTAGATAGGTCTATATTGTAGCTGAATTTACCAACTTTCTTGATGTCTCATAATTTGTGTTTGGTTTAAAAATGTCGAAGATTAAAGTGTGGCCATAAAAAATAATCGCCCTAGTAGCCTATACGTAGATTGTTATGAAAATAATTGTTTCAAACTTTTAATACTTACGTACCTAGGTGCTTCTCTAAAACTTGAATGAATTGGCTCGACTCCTATTTTTAGTGTAAATACGTTTAAACAATCGAGGCCAGAGGGGTACTGTGCTAATTTGTGGCTTTCATATAACCGATAAATATTATTGTGTAGAATGCCCTATTTCAGAGGAGATACATGGTTTACTTAGTTTAATCCAGTTTTCTAGCAATATTACTGTTTCTCGCTTAAAAAATGCGATGATATTTGCTGAGACCCCCCATCTTCCCACGTGAGTTAGTGTGCGATTTAGTTCGACCCCCTCCCACCCTAAACGCCTCACCTAATTAACGGATGCGGGATGCCCCCTAATCAATATCACTAATACGGTCGAACATGCTCACATTGCACACTTTTTACTGTGGAAAAGTGTAAAAATACTTCCTCTGCGTACGCTCGGACGAAACGCGCCGGTGTAAATGCCAATTAGTGATCCGCCTGACTACGATTTATTCATGTGCCATGTAATAATAACGACGAACCTATTGCCATTTAACGGGCCCAATCCGAACTCTGGTCGGCCTCTGACAATTTCCAAAAGGAACACTGCCTGACTTGAAATGCTTCAAAATTCTTGGTATCTGCCTTCCTATGTCTATGAATATAATAATAATCAACCCATATAACTGTCCCACTGCTGGGCACGGGTCTCCTCTCAGTATGAGGGGGATTAGGCTATAGTCCACCACGCTGGCCTACTGCGGGTTGGCAGACTTCACATGCCGTCGAGAAAATCTTTCCTAGTAAAAATCCTATGTCTAGTAGGTAGATAAAAAAGAAAACTACTATGTACTTGTTATTAAACTTGTTCTTTGCTTTCACTACTACACTTACATTTATTCAGCCGTTAAGTAGTCCTCAATAACCATTTAGCGTTGAATTGATCGCCGTAATAATTATTTATGTAACGGTTACATACTAACTAGAATTGTCACGTATCAGTGAGCCTTTGAACATAATAAAATAACTAACTGCATGATGATTAACTTGACGAGTATTTATATAAGTACTGCTAACCGTGCCCTGCGGTGCGTCGTCCGTCCGTGTTCATCTAGGATGCACCTTTATCAGGTGGGAAAAGCGAAATTCTACACATTTTTGGTAAATTTATATTAAGCTCATTGTTTTCGAAACAACCCCAAGTCATATTTTCTTGGCCTGAGTATGCAGTATGAGTATTTCTTTGTGTTTTTATATTCATGATGTTCTTACTTTCGCCATTAAGGCTGTTGGGTGTTTAATTGGGTGGTAGGCCAATCGATTCCCAGTGTGACTCCATATTTACTGATTCTTGGTTGAACGAACAATGCACAATATTTAAACCATTATTACTTTTATCTATATTTCAATTAATGTTCCTCTTAAGGCTTGTCTCAAAAACAGATGTAATAGATGTGTAATTTTATTGCATACTTTATACTTTACCGTCTCAATCAGTAAAATCTTTTTTTACCGTTACAGTATCGATAAAATACCCAAGGTGACCTCTCCTGTTCTTGTTATACATGGAACGGAAGATGAGGTTATAGATTTTTCGCATGGATTAGCAATATATGAACGCTGTCCTCGTGCTGTGGAACCGCTATGGGTTGAGGTAATAAAATAAAATCCTAATAAATGAAATAGCAGCATCTATTTTCTCGTACTAATCTTGAAAACAATTACAGGGCGCGGGGCATAATGATGTCGAACTCTTCAACCAATATTTAGAGAGACTGAAACGATTTGTTTCAGTAGAATTGCTCAACTGACAAAGACTGCCGGCCACAGGCCAGACAACTCAAGGTTTATTAATTTTTTATTTTATAAACATACTGTTGGCCCCAGCTTCACTCGTAACCAAAGACAAAAGGTACCCTATATGGACCCATTTTCAGGATCCAATAAAATCTGTTCAACGGCTAAGCCTGGTTAAGGCGTCCGTAACTCTGGCCGGTTCTGTGTGACTTTCACATAGAGTTACACTTTTATAACATTTGCATGGATTATAAAATAATAATAATAATAATAAATTTATTGATCCATTGTTACAGTTTTGGTCTTAAAAATAGTTTTACATGGAATTTCTGTTTGTAACTAATAAACATTTACAATGATTCAGACGGTGGACCCCAAACTAGGCAGAGCCTGTCTCTTGGGGACCGGAAAATGAGTGTAGGTATATACTTAAATATTAAATTCGTATGTTTTAGGTGACGACCAAAATCCCGCATCAACACTGAGTTCCGGCACTTCTAGTTCAGCAACAGAGAGACTCCTCTAGCTAGCGGGGGCCGGGCCTAGCCGGGCCGGCCCCACCAAAAACTCTGCGAACACTAACGGCTCTGTGAGTCCCCACAATTATAAGGAAAACAATAAAACAGACAATAACGAAACAAGTTCTGCTGATCTGAAACCCTCCGTCGCGCATAACATCAGTATAAACGTGACCGATACCGACTCGCCGGCTTACTTACGAAGGCGGATTCATTTGCGATCTCTCAGCGATGTCACTCCGACTAGTCGCACACATACACCGCGTGCACGCTCGCATTCGGAAAGGCCGCGAGCGTCACCAGCGCCGTCACCGTCTCACGCGGCGCCGCAGCCGCCCGCGAGCGCGACCGCGATCGCGCTGCCCGTACCCACAGCCACACCGGCTGTGCTTCTGCCGCGCATCGTGCGCAGCGAGCGCTCGTCTCCCGATGCCTCATCGCTCGCATTGAACGATGGTGCAGAACCACGTTTACGAAGCCGAGATCGCTCTTGCAGTGACGCAGTTTCAGTTCTGGGTAATCCTTGGCGGAAAATGAGCGAGGTCGATTTGAATGCAGCCGGTGGCCGCGGTCGTGCCACCGGTCGCGGGGCGCTCGACCCATGGGTGAGAAACCTGCGACCTGACAAATCTTGCGACCGACCTACATCTCGAGAAGATGTGGTTCGCGCAGTATCCGAATCTGAGCAGAAACAAGAGGTAACCACATTCAAGCGAGGTAAGCTAGAGCGGCGATCGCCAGTGGTGTGCGAGACGTGCGGTAACGAAAGTTGCGAGTGCTGGCGGAGCGGGTGGGCGCGGCAGGCGCGCGCGCAGTGCACGTGCGAGGCGCGGTCGCCGCGGTCTCCGCGGTCACCGCGGCCCTCGCCGGCTCGTCTGCGCCCGCGCCCCACTGCACGCGCCTTCTCTGATGATGAAGATCGCCCACGACGTCTTTACAAGTCTGCCTCGCAGAAGGTTATTTGTACTTCGGTCGATGGTGACCGAGTGAAAAAACTCGCTGATCCTCTTTTAGAGACAACCTGTTGAGTTGACGAAAGACGTCTACGACAGTGCGACACGCTGTCGCGTCACGTCGCTTCTGGCGGGGTGCGTTATCGTTTTGTGTACGATGTGTGTTGTCCCTTTTTGAAGTACGAGTATTATTAGTGCGAATTTTGTATCCCTTTAGTGATTAAGATTTCAAAATTTATTATTGTACTGTATCATAATATTGATAAATATAAAAAGTATGCTCGTGTTATGATATGAATGTTTTTCATGAAAAATGTATAATTGTCTTTTAATTCAGGAGGTTGTGCGTAATTAGAAATTCTGCATTATTTCAAGGTATCTTAAAAGATTTTTAATTTAAAGTGACATTTTAAAACCGTCATAGCGCGATAGCGTCCAAACGTTTTTAGTTCCTATAACATAATTTTGTATGGTACACCAAATACTTGACGCACAAACCATAGTAGTTGAGTAGTTCATTTTCTGTTTCTTGCAATATTTCACCAATACATGCTTCTTCCATAAATTGTAAATATCTTTAGATATGAAGTTAACATTTATTGTAATACATACTAGTATACTATATTGAAAAATTAAATCGATTTATTAGGCAAGATCAGTTTCTATCTACATTCCACAGTGAGTAAATAATTATATTGTTAAAAATGAAATAAGATGGATTTCCAAATAACGTTAAACATGTACTACTGTATATATCTGGAAATTCGTAACATTCATACTAATAGGTTACGTTATTTTGAATGATCTACGTTACTTGCGTCGGTATTTCCAGCGCTCACCGACATGCAAATATCTCGGTAATAATAATAATGTAACTGCAATGTTACCGTTAGGTATGAATCAAATATTTCTGTGAAGTAATACGCCGTTTTGTTGACAGTCCTTCAACTTTTTTTATGGCATCCCTTTAATTAATTACAATATTGTTAGGACGCTCCGCAGAATCGTATTTATCTTATTTTTTATTCTTATTTAATCTTAATATACAAGTCGGGTTAGTTACACTAATTGTAACTCTGGCACGACTAGACGGATTTTTATGATATTTGATTTGTTGGATTTGTCTCCGCCCGAATAGCAGAAATAAGTATTAAAATATCGCTAAAATTCACGAAAAAAAACATCGATTAGAATTCAACACTTGAACAGCAGTGCCTTGATGAAGTTCATTAGCACATATTAGGTAATATTATGTTTAATAATAAAACCTACTTAGTCACCTTAGTTTTCTTGGAGGACTATATTGAATACATTTTTTAAATATTAATCAGACAAAAATAACTTACAGGTGAATAAAAATATTTTTTTTTGTCTCACAGGTTATAAAATGGCAACACGTTAAAATGTTGCTAATAGATTAATTTAATGAAGCCCTGCAAAGCAATGCCATTAACAAGGAAATATGTATTATATTTTAATATCAAACAGGGAGGCTTACAATTCTTGAGCAATGAACAGAACTGTTTAGAAAGATCATAATCTATGTATTTCTTCCCAACCAGGTATATATTGACATGAACCCCTTTCATGACACACTTGTTAATTTGGTCTAAACGAATTGAAGGCATGCTTGAACCTTTTATGATGATGCATTGGTATATAGACTAGAGATCTATGTTAATTAATTATTTATAGTATTATGTATTATTGAGCAATTTCCTTTCATGTGCTCAATGAGATTGCTTTGAAGAACTGAAACTTTTTATATGTAACCTATTAGTATGGGCCCATTATTCAAGCTGAGAAAATAATATGTTCAGTCACGAGCAAAAATATGTGTACACTTACAAAAGGGCTAAAGCGATTATTTTTTTTGCGATTGCAAGTTTGTGATAACACCAATGTCACTGTAGTATTGGTTCGTAAATACTGTGTTCGTAATATCACAAGTTTTATTAGTAATTTAGGAGAAAATCGATTTAGTGTATACATGTTTTTGCTCGTGACTGTACCTAATGGTTATTTTAAATGTCTAATAAAAAAATTGAGGAAAAGTAATCTCACAGTCAATGAATCGTTTTATAATTTTACATAATAATAATTCGATTTCTAAACAAGATCTGCGCATTTTGAGCATGATCTTATTTATCCTTTAATATATTTTTTGTCATGTTTAATAACAATTATTATTTGATGGTTTCTATTCTACCTACCAAGATTTTGCAGTATTTCTTTTTATGCAATCATATCATTTTAAAACATAATACTTACATGTTTTATTATGTTTAGAGAGGCTCGTGGTTAAGTTATAACCGCGCTGATCAACCGATCTGCAAGTTTAAGCTACGCTTGCCGAGGTCAGTCTGTGGATGGGTGACCATTCTTAACACATCGACACCCCTCCGTGCCTCGGAGAACACGTAAAGCCGTCGGTTCCGGTTGACATACGAACACCTATGACAATCGTTACTGGTAGTCAGAAGCCCAACAAGCCTGACAACCAGTCTATCCTTCGAATATCGGTATTGCCCAGAAATTGGGTTGCGGAGGACTGATGGCAGTCGCTTCGTGTAAAATACTGATATTCAGCCGCATCTGGTTAGACTGGAAGCCGACCCCAACATGGTTGGGAAAAGGTTAGGATTATGTTTATCTAAATTATGTCCATGAAGTAGAAAAATCATAAAAACTTCGTAATCCCGTAAGATAATTTCCAATTTTGATTTTATATTACCTAAGTAGAAGTAATAAAATTGAATATCAATCAAGATAATAATAGGGTAGTTGACTGGATTTAGATTTGTTTATAATAATCAAAATATAATGAATTATAAATTGTATACTGAAACAATAATTTAGATCTAAAAAAAGATAATGTATAAGCGCTCTTCAATCCCCCTCACAAAAACTTTAAAGTTTTTGTGAGGGGGATGCTCCGTCCCTTTCACGCCTAGCTGCACGCAGCTTTTGACGCTCTCTACCTAACTTATCATTAAAATATTTATAACTTCCTTATTTCTTAACAATCTTATTTCGTTTTTGTTATTTGGTTCTATTGATGGGTAACTTTTTCAGTAAACCATAAAAAAATAACAGTCAACTACTCTATTTAATTTACATACAACAGATTTTTTTGTTATGACTACTGTTAAAACATTTTTTGCACAATTTAAAACTTAAAACTTTTGTGTACAATGAAAAACTACCATTAGTTTATTGATTACGAACCATTAGTTGTTTGGGTGTTCCCCGAAGAGTTAGCCCTTTGGGGGAATACAGGCGTGATGGTATGTTATGTATGTTAATAAAAGTCTTGTATTGTACCTACATTGAACTGGTCTTGAGGATCAAATTAGAAACCTTAATTGATTCGCTTAGTTAGATATCAGTACTTAAACATAACATATATAATCAGTTAAAATGTAAATTCTTCATTGATTCTGGAACTTGCTAGCCCGAAATCATGCAAACATTAAAATTCTATGCAAAACAAAAGGAACCTGACCCGATTTTTTCAAGTCTCATACACACTTCCTATTCGAATGAATTGAACGCTGTGATTCGACCAAGTAATTTATTATGAATTATATTTTAGTGAGCAACACCAAACGTTATCAGTATCACTTTATCATCGAACATTTTATCATTGCAAAAAATCTACCAATACCTACATTACCTACACAAGATTTTTATTTTTAGATAATGTTTTTTTTTATTATTACGACGATATATCACCTTAAAAATGTATCCTGGTTTTAGAAATAGGTACTTATCTAGCATGTATTTTAAAGAGTTACACAAGGATCAAAAAACTAGATAGCTTTGACTAAATTGGAATGGGTCAACTAAAATAAAATATATTATAAACACAGAATCAGCCGTTATATAAGCATAATTTGTATGATGCCGATAATACACCCATATTCGCAATATTAATATAAGTAAAAAGAAATTGTAATCTGTATGATATGAAGAATAACTTCATTTATAATAACTTTCTAAATTGTATCATAAAGAAGTAATATTAAAACCCAAAGTAGTTCCCATTACAGTGCCATTCTTTGTTATACATTGAAATATGGAGTGGTTATTAATTTATTTGCTACAGACACCTATTATTTTTGTTTTCAATTAACCGACCTGCTTGGAATCAAGTACCTAGTGATAATCTACATTAAATCGCATTGATAACTGGTTATCTACCTAGCTAGGTACCTACCTATACTTATGTACGTACGTTATGCGATTAGTTTCCTTCTTCGGCAGTCGGGTAAAAGTAAATACAAACAATTCATTGGTATATAGCAGCTCACTTGAGTTGCAATAAATTTTCTTAATATTCTTCTTCAATATTTATAAATGGCAGTACTATCCTGAGCTAATGTGGATTGTTACATACTACTTAGTTATGTGCTCACCAAATCAATAAAAAATATCTATGTACTTATTTTACTAATGTACCTACAGGAAATGCGAGTTGTTTACCTAGTTATTTGGTCTCAACAGCTATTTTATTATCATAATTATTATATGAATGTTATCTCTAAATTGTAAAATAAGAGGTAAATTAATTTTTAACTAATTAAATTGCACATATCTAATATCTCCGACTATTATTTAGGATTCCTAAATACTTTAGCAATAACAGGTACATACCTATTTACATTATGATTTCTAATAATCAAAACAATACTAATTTGCAGTCGGTGCCAAACAAACAATTAACGAAAGTAAAATTAAATTAAATTAGTAGTTTGGCACCGCCCATTCGAAAATCCGAGGTAACAAATATAAAAAAAAAACATAGTCGAATTGAGTACCTCCTTTTCAATATCAACCGACTTCAAAAAAAAGGAGGAGGTTCTCAATTCGACCGTATTTTTTTTGTTTCTTACCTCGGAACTTTCGACTGGGTGAACCAATTTTGATGATTCTTTTTTTATTCGATATTCGGTGCTTCCCTAACCCTCCTATACGCCCTGCAAGGTATATGTCGAGATACCAGTAACCCTGTTTAACAATGTCCGTCAGGCTGGCCCGGCCCCGGCTTCGTTTTATTGGTACCGCTCTGGCTAAGACGTTTGAGGCACTTTGGTGGCCCGGCCAGCCGGACGTTTTCCTTGGCCCCTGCCATAACACGAAAAGTACAGTGTACTGAAAATGTGTTGCTACAGGTGAATGTACTCTTCAAAATACATGTGTGTGCCGTTTATTTTACGAAAATATTCAATACCTTCGGAGATATTAAAGCAGATAGGTGGCCGAGCTGAAATTTTTTCAACGGCTCCAAACATTAAAATCATCAGATTTCTTTAATAAGTACAAATAATCTGCGGCGAAGTTGAAACGTTTGTACCGCTTTATTTTTAAACTAAACTCCTTATTTGAAAAAATATAAGCGAACCTTAGCTAATATCTCCGTAAATACTACACTAATGTCTGGACATGAGAGACAAGAGAGATGGGATGGGACAAGAGAGATGTTTTTACACTTCTACAGAGTAATGTACTCTGTTATTAATTCAGTTCCAGTTCCTCAGCAATTGACCTTTTAATTAACTAGAGTATATCTACATAACCTAAAAAATAATTTTCTACCACGTCCTTTTCCATATTCACCAGCGCTAATACGGTAGAATGAATTTTATAGTTCTCGTGGTCACAACGAGGCAACTATCGTTGCTGCCGTTAACAGTGCAGGACGGGGACTGATTAAATACGATGCCATAATACGTGAACTCTATAGTTCCACGTATTATGCCATCGTAACGTGGTACTTATCGTAAAGTTATCTACTTACCTACCTACATAACTTGCAATGCTGCGGAAGTTGTCCTTGTTTGTTGTCCTTTCTAATCAGAAATCTGCGTAAATCAAAACAGGTTTTTAACTTTAAGTAAAACAGTTTAGGTAATTGAGTCCTCGACTGAGAGGTACAAGGGCGCGGGGGTGGGAGGACGAGAACGGGGACCGAGAGAGGTGCCCGCGCCCCCAGCGGCAGGCGTTCGTAGTACTTCGGAGTGTCTTCATTACTACTGTAAACTGTTGAGGGTTCACTTCGACTGTCTTCGTCTCCATTATAAGGTCAACTCTAGGTAGGTATCCGGTATTTATCATGATATAGGATCATTATGAGTCTGAATGAATCACCACAATCGGTTCACAGGATAAAAATTCAGAAATCAATCATCCCATGTTTTCCTACCTTAAGGTGGGATTTTTTTCCTATAGGCTCTCTCCAGATCGGCCACCTATAAACCTTGAGACCGTGGACGTTCTCTAAGTTCTTGTCCTATCTCCGCGCGCCTGAAACCCGCAGGCCTGATGCTCAGCGTAAAGTAAGGCTTCCGTATGTCAAATTGTCATACAAATTTGTCATACGGAAGCATAAGTTCATGTTGAGTCTCGTTTCTGAATATCAGCCTGAATAGCCTTAGGCTAATATTACTTTACGCTTAGCGTCGTCTCTGAATATTAGCCTTAGTGTACTGTGTAAACATAGGGATAAAAAATCCAAATATATTATAGTACTTGGTATAGTTTATGTGAACCAATTGGAAAGCTTGAGTGATGATAATATGATTCTTCACATACTTAAACTCATTGCCATTGCCAAATTTCAATCAAATTTTTATAAAATCCTATTTTAATGTTTTGTCATTTTAATTATATATAAGTTGTGGCTTCCTATAATGCCTATTTATTTCAAAATCAAACAATTCTAAAATGTAGGTATCATGCATTTAATCAGCCTATTTTTGACAATAATGATTTAAGTTAGTGAGTGTCCATTGGAATGCGTTCTTATTTTAAAATTATAATAGCTACACATACTTATCTCAAAGAGTAATAAAATTATAGATTATGAGGAATGAGATATTTCAGGAAGTATAACTTAAACCACTGTAGTTATGGTAGTAAAAGTATATTATAAAACAAAACAAAACACGTGAGTACACAAGATAAACCCTAAAAACTAGTTAACGTGTAAAGTATAACGGACGCGGCGGGAGCGCGGAAGGAATAAAGGCACGTGTGCGCAGCACACGGTCGGGCGGCGGACTGGTGAGCGCGGGACGCGCGCACCTACGTTTCGCGGTAACGGCGTGGCTTCATGCCGCGAGAGGCTCTTATTGGCCGATTAGACTGGCTAGTGATGTGGGTTGCTATATACTCCCCCTCCAATCCTGGAGAACGCCCTCGCTCTTGGATTGGTAGCGAACTAGCAGCTGGACGACCGCGATTCCGCTTAGGAACAAGAGGTTTTGGAATAGGCTCGTTGCTACCGATAACGGGCTGCTGATAACGGACAAGGTCCTGAGAATGGTATTTACCTAAAAGAATATCAGGTTGTTCTGTGCTTGCAATGGTGTAAGTTGTGGGGCTAACCTTCCCTACAATCTGATAAGGACCATCGCGGCGTGGGTGAAACTTAGAAGTCAGGTCTTTGGACCCTTTGCTCAACAGGTGCGACTTAAGCATAACCAAGTCGCCTACTTCATAGGTGTCAACAGATCGACGTGCTGCATCGGCATACTGCTTCGTTTTATCCTGTTGGATTTCCACTCGTTCACGAACAGCCGATAGTGACTTCAGGAATGTCCTGAGATAAGGTGTAATTTGTGGGACAAAGTTTTCTTTGTCCAGGATCGCACGAAGGTCGTGAACGACCTCTGTGGGGGAACGCATTTCTCTGCCGAAGGATAAATAAGCAGGTGATCTACCCGTCGTGCGACACTTTGCGCTATTTAGGGCGAAACGAATCACCGGCAACTTCTGCGGCCAAGAGGTATGGTCCTTTTCCACGAGATGTGCGAGCATTGCCTTTAAATCGCGGTTCTTTCGCTCAGCAGGATTAGCTTGTGGGTGATACAATGGGATAAAATTTTGTTTGATGTCCAGTACTGACATACATTGTCGCATCACTGCAGAAACAAACTGGACACCGTTATCCGAAATAATCCTGCGGGGTAGGCCAAAACGCATAAAATATTCCTCAATGAGGATGCGAGCACAGGCTTCTGCTGTGGCTTCTTTAAGAGCGAACAGCTCTGTCCACCGGGTGGCGGTGTCTTCGATGAGTAAGATCCATCGCTCCCCCTGGTCTCCTTCCGGTAGTGGGCCAAATAAATCTATAGCCAACACCTCGTTACGCTGGTTCATAACTGGTGTCTGGAGTAAACCTGGGGGTTTGGTGTTGTTGGCTTTATAACGTTGGCAGTGGATGCAGGCTTTGACATAATCGGTGATTATTCTGCGCATTCCTGTGAAATAATACACCTGTGCTACCTTCTGGTAGGTTCTGTCAATACCTGGGTGGCCAGCAGTTGGGGAGTCATGTAACTCCTTTAAAATATCTGCCACTTTGGCGGCAGGTATTACTAACTGAGGGGATTCACTCTCAGAGTCCGGATTGAGACGGTACAGGACACCTTGGTCCATGAGGTAACCCCTGTCTAACCACCTTTGGGCTGAAATATCATCGGATTCCTCAAGCTCTTTGACTATCTTCTTCAATTCAGGGTCCGCATTCTGTTCTAGGCGGAGCTGGCTGGGCGTTTTCGTTGGCAGATCGCAGATGACGGAGCAGATGCCACAATTGTCACGAGAATCGCTGGAACAAATTGGTCTACTCAGAGTATCTGCCACGACGTTCGCCTTTCCCGGAGTATACTGGAATTGGATATCGAAAGATTGGAGCTTGAGAGCCCAACGGACTAACCTTCCAGCTGGCGATTTGAGAGAGAGCAGCCAGCGGAGAGGTTGATGATCACTGCCTATTACGACTGGTTGGCCGTCTAGGTAAGGTCGAAATCGCTCCACCGCCCACACTACAGCGAGTGCTTCGCGCTCCGTTGTGGAGTAATTGCGCTCAGCTGCGTTGAGGAGTCGGCTGGCGTATTCGATGGGCCTTTCCTGATTGCCGTCGCCCTGTAATAAAACCGCGCCCAAGGCGTAGTTACTTGCGTCAGTACGCAGAATGAAGGGACGACTAAAATCGGCTTGTACCAGTATTGGAGCTGTGGTCAGTAGACGCTTCAGCTCGTTAAATGCTTGGGTCTGCTCTGAGCCCCAAGACCACACTTGGCTCTTCCTAGTCAAGCGTGTAAGTGGTTCGGCAACCTTTGAAAAGTTTGGTATAAACTTTCTGAACCACGAACATGTTTGCAAAAAGGTTCTCAGGTGTTTCAAGTTACCTGGTTCCTTCATCTCGAGCACAGCACTCACCTTCCCAGGGTCGGTGGATACACCTTCTTGTGTAATGACGTGGCCGAGGTATTTAACACTTTCTCTAGCGAAAGCGCACTTCTCCCTATTGACGTGGAGGTTAAACTCGGCTAGACGTCTAAAAACTGCCTCAAGGTCCTGTAAATGCTGTTGGTATCCCTGTGATATTATCAACAGATCATCTAAGTAAGCAAGTAAAGTTACATCTTGCAGAGCAGAACAGGAGCGAAGACGATCGATGAGACGCTGAAAAGTCGCTGGTGCGTTCTTGAGACCAAAGGGCATCCTTTTAAAACGAAAGGTGCCTAAAGGACAGACAAAAGCAGTCTTGTCTCTGTCAGCTTCACATACTTTAACTTGCCAGTATGAAGATCGAAGGTCTAGCGTGCTCATGTAGCAGTCCCGTTTAGTGCTCTGTAGTAACTCGTCGATGCGTGGCATCGGATACGTGTCGGCCTTGGTGACTGCATTCAGGCGCCTGTAGTCGACGCAAAAACGGATACTACCGTTCGATTTCGGCACCATCAGCGCGGGTGAACACCAAGCCGATTCACACTCTTCTATGATATCTTCTTGTAACATCCTACCTATTTCAGCTTTCATCAGCTCTTTCTTTGCAGGATTTAGGCGGTAGGGAGGTACTGCTATTGGTGGATGCTCACCGGTTTCGATGCGGTGCTCCGCATTCGGTGTTGGGCCTCCCCCTGCTCTAAAGACGTGTGCGTGCCTGGTGAGGATGTCAGCGAGCGCCTGTCGCTCAGCTGGTTTAAGGTGAGTACCTTCATCATCCCTAAGAACATCTGTAGAGGCGCAGGACACGCTACGCGAGGTAGGTTCAAAGCACAAGTTATATTTTACTATATGATTACTACTGAAGTACCACAGTTCCTGACGAAAATCAATTACTACTCCAGCAGCGGTAATAAAATCAATACCTAATAACGTCTCGTTATTGGTCGAATCAGGAAAAATAATAAATGGAATTGTGATAGTTGTAGTCTCTAAGCACACCTCTAACGTGGTGGTAAGTACATCCATCGTACGGATAATACCGTCAGCAAGCTTAACTTCGCGCGTGGAAGAGCTGAGGGGATGACCTTGGCGTAGAAGGAGAGTATATAGCGTGTGACCCGCAATACAATGCTTGGCAGCTGTATCTATCAACGCGGTGCCGTGAAACCCTAATATTTTAATTTTAAAGATAGGACGTAAATCACGACCAATGGGTCTCGAAAAATCACTACTATACAAAGATAAAACATCTCCACTACGTACTACATTATCACAACATTCATGTAAACAATCATTATTATTTTTAGAAAAATTTAAGTTACAGCAATTTTCCTTACTGGAATCAAAACACACAGTACACATATTTGTTAAAAAATTTGGGTTGTGACCCTTTTGCTTCTGAACATTTAAGTTGGTACAAATATTTTTTGAAAATTGCGGGATAGGGCCTGTTTGGCAATGGGTTTGTTTACATTCGTTATCAACCGAACATTTTTGCGAAACGGGATTACATTTAAAATTACTATAAGATACTGATTTAATTGAATGGTTACGACTACGTGCCCGTGGGCGAAAATGTTCGGTAACCACACAGTTATTATTATTAGTTTGAACACACTTTTTATCAAAAACATTGTTATCACATCGAATCGAATCGGAAAAACACATAAAATTCGTGTTCATGGTGTTGGATGCACTAACATCGTTATTATTATTAGAAACACCGGGATGATAACAAGATGTGTTATTATAATTTAATTGCGAATTAGAATTCGATTTTTCAAGGACAAAATTATTATTTTGTTGGAACGGGCTCGATTTTGACATGAACTCCGAATTATTATTGCATGCATCACCACATAATGTAACATTAGCTAAATGAGTAACATGTTTGTTATTATTATTGTTACTAGAGTTTTTTACTGACGCGATGTTTTTCGATGAAAAACATGGATTTGACTTTGCTATTGGAGGTGAACATTTACGTATTTCACGAGATTGAACACAATAGAAAGACTGACTTTGAACACAAAGATTTTTATCACTATCACTGTTATCACGCACTTCCGCAGAGTTATTATTGAATTGGGACTCACCTTGATTCTGCAACTTACGACACTGGTCCCTTGTGTGTCCATACCGTTTACAGTAAACACAGGTAGGTCGTTGCTTCGTCGCGGCAGCGGTGGAGTCCTGAGTCAGCGGAGATTGCGCGGGCGGCGGCGGGGGGCGCGGCGGCACCACAGCGGCGGCGGGCCGCGGCGGAGCCCTAGCGGCCGGCGCGCGAGCGGTCGCGCTATCACATGTAGTTGATGCGCGAGCGATAGGTTGAACACGAGACGTCGATGTTGATGGCGAGCGCGTATTTACTTGCGTTCGGCGCTCACTCGTCGTCGGCGTCGGTGTCTTTTGTGCCTCGTCGAAAGAGTCCTCGATAGTACGTGCGAGGCGGAGTAGTTCCTGAAAATTGACGCACTCTTCTCTCCTCAGCCTTTTCCTGATTCGGCTGTGGAGGAGGCCGTATGTCATGTCGATCTGTGCCGACTCTGTGACGTCACCTTTTGGTAATCTGGCCAAAAGAGCGCGAATTCGCGACACGAATATATCCGTGTTCTCCGTTTGTTGTCGGGATGCGAATATTTCCAGGTATATCCGATGGGGCGGGCGGCGGTCACCATAGGCGCTTATCAAGTTTTCCTTTGCCTGGCGCCATGATGTCACCGAATGCTTGATGCCCTGCCACCATGTGGCGGCGTCCTCTTTTAGTAAATACGCTAATCCGCGTAAAATGTTTGAGTCCGTCACCTGCGCGCATTCACTGAAAGCATCGACTGCATCGATAAATGCTTCTACCGATTCTTTTTGTTGACCGGCGAAAGTAGATTTACAGCGGGCTAGAGTACTCGTACTATGCGCGAGTGACTCTGGGGTAGAAGTGTTCGCGCGTGTTACTGAGTCCAATAGTTCCCTGAAGGCTTCAGTCTGCGAACGCTGGAGAGACGCTATGATGGTAGCTACGTTCTCTGAGGAAAACGTAGAATTCGCGTCGGGGCGCGGCGAGTAGAGCGCGTCGGCGCCGCCATCTTGTTGATACGCGGCGGACGCCGGCGTTGGCGTGCTTGGGCGCGAGGGGTTGGGTAATGCTTCGCGGGCATCTTCTCTACGCTCAAGGCTTACGGCTCTGCTCCTTGTCACCGGCATTGTCTACGAACCTCACTGTAATCACCGTGTCCGAAACTTGGGTACACTATACACGAAAAAAAACGTTGGAGCGCCACATATGAGGAATGAGATATTTCAGGAAGTATAACTTAAACCACTGTAGTTATGGTAGTAAAAGTATATTATAAAACAAAACAAAACACGTGAGTACACAAGATAAACCCTAAAAACTAGTTAACGTGTAAAGTATAACGGACGCGGCGGGAGCGCGGAAGGAATAAAGGCACGTGTGCGCAGCACACGGTCGGGCGGCGGACTGGTGAGCGCGGGACGCGCGCACCTACGTTTCGCGGTAACGGCGTGGCTTCATGCCGCGAGAGGCTCTTATTGGCCGATTAGACTGGCTAGTGATGTGGGTTGCTATAAGATGGATTTATCTGTAGGTAAATATGTTAAATTCTTGACCACCTAAGTGCTACATTTTAATTCTGTCTACATAAAATACCTAAACCCTATTTTTTATTCCTTAATCATTCTAATACCTACCTACTATTTACTCCTATTAATTTAAAATGAATGCCCTTGTAACAGTGACGTGTTTATAAACTGTGCCACCATTTCTGCTACTCTTTCAGACGATTTCAACACAAATGCATGGTCAATATCTACCTTATTCATTAGAATTTCTGGTTGAAGTTTATGCAGCTCCTCCATGTATGAGACTGGAGCCCAGTTATCTCTATTGCTATATATAATGTTAATCAAATGCTTATTTTTTACAATTACATCCATATTCAAGTTTCTTACATTATCCATTTCATTATAAGCTAAGAATAGTACTTTTTCCCCCACCCTCGGATCCAAAAATTTGTTAATGTATTTTGAATAATGCAAAGGTATGGAGTGAAATTTTAAATAGATTTCAATTAAGAAAGCAACTATTGCATTTGGCAAAAAGTTTACTATTTTAAATAGGCACAATATAAATATATGTAAGTTTCTAATAAAGTAGTTTAAAAACCTGCCATTCCTGGTCTCTGCCATTTTTTGCAATGTTGGGAATAAGAGATTAATTGTATTAAGTCTCATGGATAGATTCTCATTATCTTGCAAGAGTTCTAAAATTAGCCAAGCTCCAATAGAATGGCCAATTAAATGTAAGCGACTCTGCTTATCAATGTAATTATTGATAAGTTCTAGCTTATGTTTAACTTGACCATCAAGATGAAATAAGTGCTCTTGGCCTCTCAGATCATTTGACTTTTTATCTGGAACTACTTCATGACCAGCATGTCCTGTGAAATAATAATATTAACCTAATTAAATAAGGAATACATCACAGTGATGTGTAGCATGGGCTAGGTGCAAATTGAAAACAGAGAGAACAAATAGCCTGAAGAAGGCTACTGCTGCCCACAGATGTGTTATTGTTGTGTATGTTAATTACTAATATCTACTGCTAAACAAAAGCCTCTACCATAGATTTTCACACAGTTATATTTTTGGAGCTCATTGTGAGTATCTTCACTAAAGAACATATTTTATCCTTTTAACCCACCAAACTGGTTATTCTACAAATCTCATGAAATTTTTCATGTAGTCTATTCAGTTGATGGACAAATACTAAGTAGGTATAGCACTGTCTTCAAGTTGTGCTCAAGGGTACCCAGCCCTTGAGCTTTCATAAGAGACCCATAGTGTGGCCATGTCTCTTGGATACCATATCATTATTATTTTGACCATGTCTGTGGTCTAGTGGTTTGAGTACGGACTGCTGATCACGAGGTTGTGGGTTCAATTCCCAAACCCACACAAACATTTATGTGATGAACTTAGGTGTTTGTGTTTGTCTGGGTGTTTCTTATATATTATATATAGGTAACACAGTGCTTTGAATTTTGTCATCTTCAGCATTAACAAGCACTTACAGAAAACAATACAGGTACCTACTTACAGAAAATAATATTTTCAAGGCTAAGACTTACCTACAACACATAAAGGCAATCCAGTAGCTTTATGTAATTCTGCTGCAAATTCTTTATAGAAATCAGATATACCTGGGTTTCCAGTGATGCAAATTATAACATCTTTTCCATCACAATCGAAAGGATTACCAAATGTTATTAAGTGAGTTTGTATTTGGTTTAGAGTTACGAATTGATTCCTCATTTTAAATTTTTGTCTTGTTACAAATATTCTTCTTACTGTTCTACATTTTAGTAAATAATGAATTGCCAGTCCAGGTTCTGTAGTCTGTACTTTTGTTTTGACACTGCAGCCAGGGTTTGATTTGGGCATGTTTAAAACGATAGTACAAAAAATTTAAAAGGATAGTATTTGTCCAAAAGTACGCTTTATTAATTTGGAGGTTAAAATCAATACCAATTTAAGCAAAATTTACCTCTACAAAGTCTATCAGTTATTCAATATTTGTTTGATCCTGAGTAGGAATAAAATCAGTACAATTACTACTTTTGCGCTACCGCCTTTGAATTGTGTTGCCAGTTTGTGTCTTATCTTAGTAAGGTTTATTTACTGAATATTCTCTCACAAAGACAAGACTTTTCGTTTCGAAGGGCACTTGACGAGTGGAGACGTGAAGTTATGTGATTTATTTTTAATTTTGTGGTTTTTTAAATATTGGCTTGGTAGTAAATGGTATTTATTTATTTATTTATTAGTAATTAATGCAAAGTAATTAAATTATAGGATTTTTCGTACTATCCTTAGATATGGACAGTATATAGTACGAAGTATAACATTATAGTACAAATACGATGTGCAAAATGGTTTTAAAAAAGCATATAAATACAAAATACTTTTCAGATTTACTATTTCAAATGCAAAATACCAAATAGTTTTGCGTTTTGTATTTCAAATGCTAAATTCAAAATAGGTATTTTCAAAATAAAATACCTTTCGACCAAATCTCAGGTATTTTAAATTATTTTAAGCATTTATCATGAGAAATAAAAGAATATCATAGCCACAGATAATGTTCGTCGTTTTCGTTTGACATTGACACTAGTCAGACATAAGGCGCGCATTCTGACCATAACTCTGACCAAGAAGAAAAAAGGGCGCACATGGCTAGCAGGCGCCTCTATCGGTCAAATTCGGCAATACAAGCGTCATTCGTTCATTTCATTTTGTTTCACTAGTAATGTTGGCTAAACTTAATCTAAAAGTAATTTGCATTTTGAAATGAATGTTAAAAAAGCAAAAAACATCTCGAAAGGTATTTCAAAATAAAATACAAAATGTTTTTTACTAAAAGGCATTTAAATGCAAAATCCAAAATAGGTATTTTGCATTTTGTATTTGCATTTTAAATAGACGCATATTAAACTACTTAACTTATTAGAAGCTTAATATGATGAGATAGGCACTTCCGATTTCCGTTGTATTTTACCTCTTTTTCTACCGTATGTTGCTATCTCTTTCGCACATCTCAGGCGTGGGGGTGATGGCTACCTGATGGTTGCAATCACCCTCTTCGTTTCGTCATTGCGTCGAATTATACCAGGCAGTGATAAAAAATAAGCTTCTAATAAGGTAAGTAGTTTAATATGCGTTTTATTTCAGGTAAAACGCGTCTATTAAACCACTTGACCGTTATTAGAAGCTTAATATAATGAGACCTGTTTGTTATCGCCTGGTGGGAAAGAGCCAATCTGACTGAGTAGGTCAATTAAAAATAAAAATATTTTTATTTCTGTAACAAAAATTTACAACATAATTTACCGTCTTGAAATTAAGAACGGTATTTGCTATGAAAAAATTATAGACACAGTTACAATTTTTTATATCATAAACATCTTAACAATTAGAATCAATTGTGATTTAAATTTCTCGTCTCTTGTCACGTAATCTACAAAATTTAAATTTAAATCATTCTACAGGATGAAATAAGGAGGTTACTGATGAATTATTAGTGTGCGTCATAATTTCACGGTGATAGAATTTTTGAAGGGTCTTAACCGATTTCCAGTTCCATCTGGCTAGAAAATCATCAATTGGTAAATTATCAACAAAATTTCTGGAAGCTACAGCAGATCGCAAGCTACCTGGAGTCGCTGTTATGCCAGCTTCTCTCATAAGGGCCTTGATCCACCCTGCAATTACAATGCGGGAGGCCGCTTTTGGTGATCTACGCAATGTTATAAATAAATTTGATGATGCAGACTTGCTAAATCTTTGATTGAGTATTGCTATGGTTTTGTTGATCCAGTAAACAGGATCTAAATTTTGTTTATCAGGATTTAGTATTAGTATTGATTTTTAAAACTTCTTACAATACTTCCACTAAACTAATAACTTCATAAACAGATGTTTGTTGTTGTTAAAAATCACAAGTCAAAATAAATCGATTTTTTATTAATTGTTTCTTTTTAATATATAAATCAATATTTTCAAAATATCTATTATTTTTTCACATAGCTACTCTTTCATAGAACAAGGTGGCAATGGTGGCAACGCTGTAATAAATTTGTCAAGTTGTCATCTGTGGTTGTCATTGTCTTTGTATTAATATTTCTAAAACGTAACTTCACCTCTTCTTGGTAGGATTTAAATTTCAATACACAATAATTATAATGTCACAAGAAAAGAAAAAAGCTTTGTTCATCTGTCTTGGTATGTAAACTTACTACAAAAACTAAATGTATGTCTTGATAATTTTAAGTCATTGTGATCGATCACAATGACTTAAAATAGTATACCATGATCACATCATAACAGGGTTGGATTTGGCATGTTCAAAATGATGGTACAAAAAATTTAAAAGGATAGTATTTGTACAAAAATTATAGCACACTTTATTCATTTGAATCAAAAGTCATTAAAATTAATACTTATTTGCAAAATTTTAACTTTCTAAGTTTATCAGTTATTCAAAATTTGTTTAATGATCCTTATTAGGAATAAAATCAGTACGATTACCAATTTGTGCTTCCGCCAATGAATTGTGTTGCCAGTTTGTGTCTTATCATACTGAGGTTTGTTTACTGAATATTCTCTCACAAAGAAAAGACTCTGGAAGGTCATTTGAGGAGCGACCGAGTGATGACGGATGTTATGTAATATGAATGTCTGACGGCTCTACACATGCGTGCAAACATTTGTACAGTTCTCGCCAAACTTATTGTCCGGGTTGAAGTTGGCACGAGCTAACTTTAACCCTGCCGTATAAATCGGAGGAAGAAAAATATTGGATTAAAATGATTTAAAACGACTACTACGTTTTTATTTATTACTAGCTTCCCGCCAGCGGCTTCGCCCGCGTGGTCTTATAATTTTTTCCACGTTTTTGCTACATTTTTCATTACTACTTCGCTCCTATTAGTCGTAGCGTGATGATATATAGCCTATGTTACTCGGGGATAATGTAGCTTTCCAAAGGTGAAAGAATTTTTGAAATCGGTCCAGTAGTTTCGGAGCCTATTCATTACAAACAAACAAACAAACAAATCTTTCCTCTTTAAAATATTATAGATATTATTAGTATATTAGTATAGACAATCCAATATATTTCTTTTTCTGATTTTTACGGCCGGGTTAAAGTTAGCTCGTGCCAACATCAACCAGGACAATAAGTTTGGCGCGAACTGTACATAACTTCCGTCATCACTCGGTCGCTCCTCAAATGACCTTCCAGAGTCCTAGTCCTATATATACAAGGAATATCAATAAATTTTAATTATTGTACATGTACTTATCTTGCAGGTAATATTTGTCGATCACCTATAGCAGAAGGAGTATTTCAAAAAACTGTTAAAGAAATGAATTTAGGTGATCAATGGGAAATTGATAGTGCAGCCATAGGTGGGTGGCATGTTGGCAATCCACCAGACTGGAGGGCCTTAGACACAATGAAAAAACATGATGTTTCATACAACAATCATGCAAGACAGGTATGGTGTCAGTGTTAGTTATCATCTAGTTAGGCGGATGGGAGAAATATAAGGTTATGTGACTGCTCATGACTAATGGTCCAAAGTATATTGCGAATCTTATCAAGAACTATTTCTCTGTGAAGTCTGTTGGATCTGGCTGAGGAGGTACTCACCAGACCCAGTAACATGAACAGTAGAATAATGGGAACTAACTACTGACATAACACATGACATACGTAACTAAGAGATATGTCTAGAGGCAAGTCAGGCAAGTCCTCGGGCCGTTAGCGTTGAGCACTTGCAATAGATTGGGCACATGGCCCATCTCTAGTTGTGCCTCGTCTCAGTAGGGTCCTAGCAATGTACTACAACTCTGTGAGCTATTCCTACTTGTCCACGGATTTAAGGATCGTTTTCTTCGATTTTAGGAATATTTTTTCATTCTCAATTTTTTATGGCTGGGTTAAAGTTGTTCTTTCCAACTTCGAGCCGGACAATAAGTTTGGCGAGAACTGTAGGTACGAATTATTCCAGTGTTTGATTGAGGTAATTAATGTACATTAAGTTGCCAATCTTTTTGTTCACCCAGAGGCGCATATTGGATTAAAATAACAAAAACAAAAGCCTCGTTTTTATTAATTTTAATCTAATCTTCTCTCTACAATTTTTACGGCTGCCCGGTCAAGTTGAATATGGCCAAGTATAATATATTAGTCTATGAATATGGCTAGCGCAAACTTTAACCAAAAAAAGATGAAATAAGAAAAAAAATGGCGAATATTTTGTGGTACTATAATTTTCAGATAACGTCGGAAGATTTTCACCATTACGATTACATATTTGGAATGGATGAAGCTAACATGCGAGATCTAAATAAAAGAGCGCCAAAAGGGAGCAAAGCAAAACTCGTCCTTTTTGGAGATTTTGATCCTCAGGGTGAAAGAATAATTAGAGACCCTTATTATGTATGTTTCTTATCTACACTAAGCACCTTAGATACTTTTTGATCACTAAATTTTAATAATGATTGTTATTTTTTCAGGATAGTGATTCAAAAGGTTTTGAAAAGTGTTACCAACAGTCACTTAGATGTTCCAAGGGTTTTTTAGAGAAACTGCAGAATTGATGTGGATACTTAAACCTTTTATATTTCTGATTATTTTTTATTAAATAAATATGTAGTACACAACATAATGCATTTATTAAATTTAATCAACTTTTCTATTTATTTCATCTTCAGTCCAACCATAACACTTAACATATCTGCATCATCGAAATACTATCAACATAATCAGGTACTAAGCAGGTTGTAAGGAATTTGTAACTAGATTGTAGATCTTTTAAAAAAAGGAAGTTAAGAAACCACAATGATGTCGTTTTATCATTATTGACGCTGTGATTTAGGCATTGAAAACAAAAGGAGTCTCTCTTGTTTAAAAATCCAAAGACCATTTTGGAATAACGATCATTTAAATGTTTTTTTATTTCCTTACTTGAATTTAATCCACTTCCGATATAACGCTGTAATTTCAAAAAATCTTCATTGGTTTTCCTATACTCTTCATAATCGAATCGATTATCATTTTCATATGCAGGAACATAAGGGATTTCATCACATTCCGCTGAAAGTAAACATAAGGTCATAAGTTACACCATGGATGATTAGCAAGTACGTACTTCATGCACATAATTCACGTCTAAAAATAAAAACGTTAGGTAGTCGAGTAGATATACCTAACTACACTCACCGGCACGCTTGGCCAAATTTCGGTTGAGTGTAGAAGTTTTAAACTAAACAAGAGCAGGTATTATATCCCATTAAATAAATAATCATAAATTAGTAATATCATACAGTATCTACATACTTGGTAATTCGTCATCACTATCCAGTATCTCTTGCAAACTATAAGTTTTTTTTTCCAATTTCTTCATCATCGTGTTATAAAGAAACTTACACGCTAAAGAATACAATAAGAAGGTTGATGAAGAAGAGAGATTTACAAACAATCAACGATTGCGCCAGCGCATATTTTGTCCACTTCTCTACTCACAGAGTAATAAGGAACTGGGAACCTCTGTCCATAGATAATGCCATCCATCACTATTCACTAGTGATGTAGAATATTCGACTATGGAGATGCTAAGCTAGCCTAATCGGGAGTGCGTAATTTAAGTTTAAATCCCAATGGGTAATTCTTCTTAAATATTATGTAATGCAGTAAAAGTAATCAGTATATACAATTACAAATTTTAATAATGGTCTCAGGGAGCTTACTGTAAGTTTCTATGAAACCATTAATTTCGAGCCATTTCAAACGCAGACCTGTTTCTGAATCGCTAAAAATCATACTATGACGGTAATATTAAAGTTTACCAATAAGGATTACAAAACAATCTTGTAAAAGTTTCAAGTTAAAAGATCGTAAAATAATAACTTTTTCAGGATGGCTTATTTTGGCATTACACTTTTTTTCTGGTCTGAGGTTACAATAGTGGTTAGTATTAGTAAGTATTTGAAGTCTCCCTTTAGCCCTTTAGGGAAATAATACCTGTATAAGGCGACCCCGGTCTTCCATAACAATATATAGGTAGTTCTTCTTTCTCTATTTCTTATTGTCCGGTTTGAAGTTGGCACGAGCTAACTTTAACCCGGCCGTAAAAATCGGAGAAAGAAAAGTATTGGGTTGTAATAAATAAAAACGTCAAGTCGTAGGCTGTCGTTTTAAATCATTTTATTCCAATATTTTTCTCCCTCCGATTTTTACGGCAGGTTTAATGTTAGCTCGTGCCAACTTCAACCCGGACAATAAGTTTGCCGCGAACTGTACCTAGAAGAACAGTTTGGGAAAAGTACAAAAATGTCTACAAAACGAGAAATTAATGTATTCCTAAATGTGCTTCCGTGTGTTCTGTATCCAATTTATAATGGTGTTCCTACATTCGTAATATTTTTTGTATATAAATAAGGTATTTTATTTTATTACACAATCACAAATGCTAAGCTTGTGAGGGACTGTGGTACTGTGGAGGGACGAGGACGAGGGGGAGGTACTGGTTATCCAATATAACATATTAATCTATGGTACTGGTGGGCCACTGCCCGGGTGAATTTTCATTTTTTGATTTATTATGACAGTTTTTGTGCGATTTTTTATTTTATATAAAAAATGAAAAAATGGCAACTAAATAACGATAGTCTTACAAAAACTAAGTCTTTTCAGTATTTAAACTATAATTTTAATGAGAAAATTGGGAGAAAACCCATAATATCGAAAAATTACGTAGAGGTGAATGATATGATGTAGAGTTGAATGATAAACCTTATTGAGGTGAATGATAAAGGGTATAAGGTAATGATGCAAATTAAAATCAATACTTGTAATCAGCTTATTTATTCTGAAAAATACAATCATTTTTGGAAATTTTACATTATTTCTTTTTAAATTACTAATTAGTTAACAAAAAACAAACTATTTAATTACAAATATTCAGCCTTCGAACCATTTTTGATCAATTTGTGGGGGATGGATCCACGTCCAGCAGCGGGCTACCTAGGGGGATGGTGATCGGGGCGGCTACTAGGGTGAGGCCCTGGGGGTCGGGGGAAGAGAAACAGAAACCACGTACGACAACGGTAACGAGGCAGTACTTCGCACCCAGGGTGGATGCGGGTGGTGACGAGGTATATATATACTAACTGACTGACTAACGTAATATCTAGCGGTAGGTTTTGGGTACCTATTAGGGCCAGGAGCGCGTAACAAGTGCAGGTAATACCTACGGGGGCCCTATTTATACACTGGATACCTCGTCCCGCTCCCACATCCACCCTCCTTAACTGCCATTTTATTAAGTACATTTTACATTTTCGTGCCCTTATAAGGAAATGCTTAGGGACTTCAAGCGCTAGCGGTGTTGCGCGGGGTAAGGGACGTGCGAGGTTGCGTTGCTACGCGTGGTACTCTCTTTCTCGCACGTCCCCTCCAAACTTTTATGAGAGCTAGCCAGCGCCGCCAAAACAAACACAGACAACAATGGGGCGGGGCTGGCATAGCTAATGGGTAGAACCTTTATTCCTACGTACATATTAACTTATTACTATACTTATATACAACGACCGTAGCGCACTCGCGGGATTGTCTTTGTTGTCGTGCACATTTCTCCCGCCGTCGCTCTCCGGCGACAACACCTGTAGCACGACATCTACGTGTTGCCGCAGCGGTGCCCGTTGCTCGTAGTGGGTTGACGTCTCGACGACTCGTAGCTCGTTGCCGGGGTGACGCCGTGGCTGCGCAGCCCCCGCCGCACAGTGGGCTTGTAATCCCAGCCCACTGTGCGCCGGTGTTGCGAGTAGGTGTGCTCGCACCCCACAGACAGCTGACGTAGGCGGAGCGGTCGAGCGCGCCACCAGTGTTGGGGCGTCATGAGCTGGGTCGTCGGGACTCACCGCCACATAGTGAGAGGGCGGGAGTATCCCTGGGCGAGCGTCTCATCGCTCGGGCGCTGGTCGTGCAGCGCAGACTGTGCGTAGGCGCACCGTGCGCCGCTACGCTCCCGCCGTGTACAGGGCGGCGGGGCGCGGCAAGCGCTGTGCGGTGGAGCGGGCTGGCAGCCGGCGGCTCCTGGTGCCGCCTGGGTGCGCTCGTGGTCAGCGGACCACAGGCAGGCGGCATCGCTGCTCGGCAGCTCGGCGGGGCACTCACGCCGCGCCACAAGGCGGCAGAGTGCGGAGGTGTCGGGCTGACGGCCGGTGGCTTCAGCGTCGCCTTCTGGCGCCACTTGGGTGCGCCCGTGGTCGGCGGACCACAGGCAGGCGGGGTTGCAGCTTTGCAACTTGGCAGGGCACTCACGCCGCGCCACATAGGCGGCGGAGTGCGGGGGTGGCAGCGCTCAGCGAGGCGAGCTGTATTGCTCGCTGCGTGGTGCGTGTGTACAGCGCCGCGCACTGTGTCTTGCGGCGGCCTGCGGTGACCTGGGGTGACCCGAAGTCCAACCCCGCATAGGAGTCACTCGCGGCCGGGCGCGCTGACTTGGCGCGCCGGGCACGACGCATGTACTTTCCTTTCACACGCATCACTCCCTGACTATCTGTAAACAAATACAAACACTCCAACCGCTCATCATTATAAATAAAAGGCGCCTGACCCTTTTCCCTGCGCTTCAATTTGCGCATCTTCACAACACGCCGCAACTCCTTGCGTGCGTGTGTCCCTCTAGGCGCAGCGGTGGGATGTAGTGCGCGCGGATCGGGTTCGGATCTCGCGCTCCCTTGTTCTTTTTGCCTTTTCCTACGTCCTCTGTGACGCACGGCAACTGCAACACATTTTACTTGCGTTCTAGGCGATGTATTTCCTAAAACATTAGAAATAAACATATTCAATATTCTTCCGAGTCCGCAACGTTCTGTCGGTGCTCGTTCACATTTATTTGACAGCGGCCTCTTTTGCGTCGAGCGCGCACTATCTAGTGCGCCGTCTGGGATCGATATAATCGGTGCGGGCGTTCGGTGCAACTCGCTCCCGCCGCTACATACTGTAGCGTGCTTCCATCTCACCTCGTAGAGGGCGATTGCGTCGTCGGTGCGGTATATCGCCTTATCTCCGGGGAGTATTTCTGCCTGTACCTGCTCACAAACATTATTTTTAATATTTACATTTGTTTCGTGGCGTTCTGCCACTACAACGTGGGAACAAAATGCAATAGTTGCGCCCTGCAGTGTGTGACATCCGTGTAATACCCATCCTAGTTTTGTGTGTGAAGCTACTGGTTGGTCGCGGCGTCCACTTTTCATAGCACGCGACACAATTAAATCCAAATTATCCTGCCCTATTAGTACGCGCGGAGTGGCGTTTTCGTAAACCAACTCTCGCTTTATTTCGTACAGGTACTCACAGTCGTCAAGGTCGAGTTCATTGACCGACTGCGGGGTAAAATCTAGTCGCTCAACCGTACGTGCATGATTCATCACAAATTCGTTATCACTGTACTTGCCTCTAATATTAAAATTTACTCGCTTACTTTTATTGTACGTTATCTCTGTGCCGCCTATTCCCTGTACCCACATCGGCTCGGTGGGACCTTCGAGGCCGAGTATGTCGGCCACGGATGCGTCGACGATGGTCACCGTGCTGCCTTCGTCGAGCAGGGCATACGTCTCTATACTGGCTTGGGGACCTCTTAGTACTACAGGGATAATTTTTAATAATACACGTGAGTGTGCGGCGACGGCTATTGTGTCCTTGGCCGTAGCTAGTACATGCGCGTGTGGCGGCGGCGGCGCGGTGTGCGACTGTGGCGGCGACGCGGCGCGCGGCGCGTGGGGCTGCTCTGGCGCGCTGTAGGGCTGCGCGGCCGGCTCGCCCGCGGGCGCATGCGGTGCGCGCTGTGTTGGCGGGGCCGGTCGCGGCGACTTTTTGGTTGCCGAAGCCGGCGACAGCGATTGTGTTGCGCTGTCGTCGTTGTGTAGGAGACGATGATGTTGTCTCGCGCACCCTTTATAGCCACACGCCTTTGCGCGACAGTTTGATCGCCGGTGTGTACTAGCTAGGCACCTAAAGCACATTCTGTGTTGTTTCGCGATTTCCCAGCGTTTGTTTACATTAAAATTTATGAAGTGAGGACAAGTAATTAAATTGTGGTTATGCTTACATACTGGGCACGTCGGTTGTGTGTCGGCGACTGTGTAGGTTCGCTCGCTCCTTCTCGGCGGGCGGTGTTCACTTTTCACACACTTATCACTGTCACTAGAGTACCTTTCGGGTGACGCGTACGCGGCACACTTATCGGCTTCACTGTTTAGGAAGGCCGCGATTTTCACTAGGTCCGGCGCGTCGTCACTGTTTATTGCCACGTAATCGTACCATTTATTACGTAAAATGGGATTCAGTTTCGCGACGATAGTACGCAGCATCTCGGGACTGTGCAGATACTGTGGTTTATTTAACACTTGTACGGTCGCCACGACGTTGGCGATGCGACTCGCGAACACACACAAGTCGCGGGCGCTCTCGGCGAGCCGCGGTAACATTTTTACCTTCTCCATTTCGTGTAGGAGTATGTTGTCTGGCCGACCGAACCTTCTTTCTAGCGCCGTAATGATAGCGTGTGGGGCCGGCTGACATATTAGCAGCGCGCTCACGGCTTCTAGCGCTGCTCCCTTCAGGCTCACCCTTATACGGGCGACGTTCTCTGTCGCTGTGAACCTGTCTTCCGTGTCTCTGAATGCCGCCTTGAATGACAGCCACTCGTGACACTGGCCGCTGAATGGCGGCAGCTCCTGTATGAACTTAGGTGCTGACTTCCCTGATACTCGCACGGCTGCGGCGAGTGCTTCGGCTAGCGACGTGATGTCGACCGCGGAACTTTGACGCGCAGGCGGGTTATCCCGTTGCCCGTATGCCATAGTGATACGGGCTCCCTGTCCTCGTCCTTTTTCCTGTGGGGCGGTCGGCGCTTCGGTCGCTCGCGCGTGTGCAGCTTCCTTTGTTCCCAGCTCGGCCGGTGCCGCGGCGGCGGCGTGCCGGTCGAACCACTTGTTAACCCTATGTTGTTGTGAGTGTGACGCTAGGTCGTCGGACTCGTCACCTGATACGTCGGACTCCGCGTGTAGTCGCGCGAGTTTCGCCTGCTCCAGGACTGCGGCTGCCTCTAGCCTTTGTAACTCGAGCGCAGCGAGTCTCTCTTTTACCTCTAGCTCTTCAAGCTGTCTTCGGCGTGACGTCACGGATCGGCGTGACCGAATTGATCTCGCCGCGGCGGTCTGTGACTTACTCGTGGCGGCGGTAATCGTGCCGGTGTTTGTGGAGCCCATCACGGTGATGTTGGCGGCGGTCGTGCCGCTGGCTTCCGTCTCTTCAGACCTGGTGCTCTCACCTTTGTGGCTGCGGGTGACCACCATCTCCTTGGCTGCTCAGGGATCCGGCTCGAAGGACCAAATGTGGGGGATGGATCCACGTCCAGCAGCGGGCTACCTAGGGGGATGGTGATCGGGGCGGCTACTAGGGTGAGGCCCTGGGGGTCGGGGGAAGAGAAACAGAAACCACGTACGACAACGGTAACGAGGCAGTACTTCGCACCCAGGGTGGATGCGGGTGGTGACGAGGTATATATATACTAACTGACTGACTAACGTAATATCTAGCGGTAGGTTTTGGGTACCTATTAGGGCCAGGAGCGCGTAACAAGTGCAGGTAATACCTACGGGGGCCCTATTTATACACTGGATACCTCGTCCCGCTCCCACATCCACCCTCCTTAACTGCCATTTTATTAAGTACATTTTACATTTTCGTGCCCTTATAAGGAAATGCTTAGGGACTTCAAGCGCTAGCGGTGTTGCGCGGGGTAAGGGACGTGCGAGGTTGCGTTGCTACGCGTGGTACTCTCTTTCTCGCACGTCCCCTCCAAACTTTTATGAGAGCTAGCCAGCGCCGCCAAAACAAACACAGACAACAATGGGGCGGGGCTGGCATAGCTAATGGGTAGAACCTTTATTCCTACGTACATATTAACTTATTACTATACTTATATACAACGACCGTAGCGCACTCGCGGGATTGTCTTTGTTGTCGTGCACACAATTATTTAAAATGATTTTCGAATAATCACTTTAAGAAATTTGAAGTGTAAAAATTATTATTTGTATATAATACCTACTATATTATTATATACATATAGATAAATTTTACACTAAGGTTATACAAAATTAACTTATAATTAGTTAACTAAAATTATACTTGTACATAGATTCTCGTAAAACTTTGATATAATCTAAAAAACACTAAGTGTAACTAAATCAGTCTATATCTTCCTTTGGTAATATTTTGAATGATTTTAAATAGTTTTATCAGCAAATTAAATAGTTAGACAAATAAAATATTTTCATAATTGTTATGGTCGAAACAGATAAACAAACACTCAAAATTCTTATTTTAGAACGGTAAGTAATTCACCTTTTATTTTAAATCAAATTTAATCAACTTGATGGTATTTTAAACCAAGAAAAAAAAAACAAATAAAATGCGTTACTTATAAAACTGTGATATTTTAGATGTAGATGGTTGGTCGAAATTATACCACTCATTGTTTTTTAACGTTATATCTGATAATATTGTAATACGTTTGTTTAAATTTTGATGTTGCTGTCTGGGTGCAGTTTCTGCAAGTAGTGTCACTATATTTTCGTTTTCGGATTCATTATCATTACTTCTTATATTATATTTAGGTGCAGCTACATTAAATTCATAGAATCCAAGGTGTTTGCCATGTATGCAACGCTCATCAATATCACATAGAAAGCAACTTACAGTTCTTAGAGTAAGTTTTTCAGATAGCATATCCCAAAGAACCTGGTGGACGGAAAAGGTGCCTCTAAAAGGTTTAAGATTTTTCGGAAGAAGATTTTCTTTTTCTTTAATAGTATCTTCCTTCACGATTTTGATAATAATACTTTCTACGTTCTCTTTTATTAGTTCACAAAACGAGTCGAAATCACCAACATCTTTTCCGAAATTAACAAATCTGTCAGCAGTTCTTTTCAGAACTGCACCTACACCGTCAGGGGCACCCTTTCCATGCCCTGCCTCTGTATAATTCCATGTTATTCTCGAAATATATTCAAAATCATTTTTGATCTGTGTTATTATAAAAAAGATGAATTTGTTTCGGTATTGGGATATGGGTGAATCAGAAAGAAAATGTAATGTTGTAATAAACGGATTGATTACTAAAGCTTGTTGTATTAACGGAATTAAATGAGCCCAAATAGCGGCTGCATCATGACGAACACAACTACTAATAGTGCATATCGATGTTGATTGAATGCTCCCTACAGAAAAATTATGAGTGTAAATAACTGATGTATGCAGGCTAACTTGCTGTCTGCTTCCTCCGAAATGGAATGATTGCACTTCTTCAGCGTACTTTAGGCAGTAGTTTTCAGAAAAATCTACATGAATAACAGCTTCAGATACACTGAGATTATCTTTTAAGTTTTTCATGGTGGTATATTGAGCTACTATGTTATGGATGTGTAATAAAAAGGGACACAAAAGCCTTTCTAATTCTCTTATTGCTGTTAATGGTTGTGTAGTTACTTGGTCCTTTACTGTTAATACTTGTTTCTTTTTTAGTGCATTTTTCGTAACTATCTCTTTTGTCGTTTTCTTCCATTGAAAATATGTCAAACTCTTGTTGTTTGCAAACTCTTTATAACTTAAAACCTTATCTTTACAAAAGGTGCACTGTCTCATTAAACATTTGGTGTTATTAGGATCACAACATAAATGTGAAACTACTTCGTTAGAATTCTTTTCGCCTATAATAGATGCATTGTATAGAGCTTTTATCAATAGTTCTATATTGGTGTGTTGAGTACATAAACATGTTTCCCTGTTTGTAGGTTTAGGCTGAAGCACCCAAAACGGACGATGTTTAGTAAAAAATGAATAACTTACTTTTATATCAGTGTCTGCTAGCATTTTCTTATGTAAAACCTTCAAAGGAGCCGTAAGATATCTTTTCTGCATTCTTCTTTTATTTTTAGTGATAAATTCCTTCTTGCCAGCGGAAATAGTACTAACGGCGTCATCGTTGTAAAATGTTTCAATAGATTCTAGTACTTTTTGGCGCATTAAACGAAATTTTGTATCCTTTCTTGATCTTAAGTTACATATATCACTAAGACGATGTATTCTTCGCTTATTAGTTGGATTTTCTACAGTTTTGGCATCTCTAGTATTTAATTCTGGGCGACTACTATTAATATTATGTTCATTGAGTATTGATTTTAGTCTTCTTATCATCATTTTCTGATTTATATTAACCTTTTTTACAGTTTTTAGAATGCTTGTCAATCTGATTCGTTTCTTCCATTCTTGATACCTTATCTTTCTTTCAGCTCTTTGTAGGTCTTCTTTAGTAAATAAACGGAGAGGATCCACAACAGGATTATTTTTTTTTTCTGAAAAGCTGTCAGGCGCTTGGACATGAACGATACTTGGTATTTCTGTTTTTTCAGTTTTCTTACTTTCCCTATATTTTTTAGAATTTTCCTTCCACTTCTTTCTTATTTGCCTCTTTTCGCGTGGACTTTTTTCTGATATAGATATCTGTTTTTTTTCTATTTTACGTTTCTGGTATTTTGCACGTTGTTTTTCTTTTTCTATAGCATACAATTCTGGGTCATTTTTTATTTCTGCGTACCTGCGTCTTTTGCATAGCCTTTGTTGGGCTAAACGCTCTGCTTTTGTTTTAGCCATCACCTGCGTAAAAAAAATCAATATTATTAACTTTAGAACGATTACTTTAGAAAAACCAAATCTTTTAAGTCTAATAATGAAAAGCTTTTATTGGTTATTATTAACGTCAGTAAACAAGTTAGGAACATTACTCTAGGAGTATCAGTTTATTTTGCGTAAATCATTAACCTCAACCATGCATCATTAAATACAACAGAAATATCATTTCCCTCTACATAAATCATTCACCTCATCCAGAATTACACGGTGAATGATGTTGCGATAAATGACGTTACGATACGAAACATGTCACAACCTGTTAAAAGTTTAGACACAAAATATTTGAATTTAACTCATTTTGTTAAACAACTTATGCGGAAATCATACTTGCTTAAGGTTTAAATAATTACAATTTACTTACCAAGATAAATGCAGTCGTTTAATGATGAGATTTGATGACAAACTGAAGCTAAAATCACTTTTTGCCTTCTTTTACTATGAGCACGTCCACGCGCGTTCAAATCTCAATCACGACTGAGGGGCGCGAGACGGGGGCTCGCTTTGGACGCGTTTGAATATTTGGTAATAATAATTTGGTCAAACAAATTTTATAAAACTAAAAACGTAGAAGGTAATGATGAAAAACTTGTGACAAAAATTGAAATGGTTAAATAATAACGTTAACGTGTAAGTTATGGTTTGAAAAATATATCGGTACTTAGCTTAGGCATTAATTATTACGTATGAAAATTAATAAAGCAAAATTTAGGAAGGTGTTTCGAGTTTCTTGAGAGATTAATGAATATCCTGTGAAATAACAGAGCGGTGAATGATTTTTGGGCATTATTTTTAATTAATTAATAATTAAATATCATTTATATGTTATTTTTTTTCCATATAAGTTTTAAGTAAATATATAAAGTTCTCTTTAAAGTACGTTTTGAGTAATGAATTTGTGATTCTGAAACTGAATGTTGAATAACATTGATAATTTGCTATTTTGAAAATTCACCCGCCCGACGGTTGATGTCGGGTTTGGGCGTTGCTCGGTAAATGTCACTTGCATGATTCAGGATTTGTTGCTCCGTTCGTACAAGTTCTTATGTAGCTCGATAGATGTCGCTTCAAGTTACTGGGTTCGATTCTTAGTTCGAGTAGTGTTATTGAGTTTTTTAATAAATGTAACAGTTTGGAGATTCAACTTAAACAATAAAGCCAAATTAGCCAATTTAAGGGTGAACGGTAATGTATGAGCTGCTAGATATTTCGGGTGCTAGATAATAATTTCGAGCTGAGATCTTAAGCTTTACCTATTCAATATATTATCTAAAATCTAAATATCTACAAAAGTTACATCGAAAGCTCCAATGTCGAAATACAGATTATCGGTTGGAGTGTACGTAACGGGGCACAGGAAAAAAGACGCAGTTTTTTTTTTGCAAATCTTTTATTTTCTCGATGTTATCTTATATAACATGTAAATATAAGGCTAAAAGCCTCTTGGTGTTTTTTGGATCCGAACAGCCGTTTGTCGTAAAAACGATGTCGAAGGGTTCCACTTATAAAGGCGTCAGGGACTTAGAAAATTTTTAAAATTGAATATTTTGATTTTCGCAAATCGTTGATTTCGTGATTCTATCGTATATAACACATAACTATAAGGCTAAAAGCGTCTTGTTTTTTTTTTTGATCCAACCAGCCGTTTGTCTTAAAAACGATGTCGAAGGGTTCCTCTTATAAAGGCGTCAGGTGGTGGTTGGTGTTTTTTGTCTCCAACTAGGTGTTTGTCGTAAAAACGATGTTGAAGGGATCGGTACAAAATGCAATAATATTACTGTACCTACTAGGAGAATTTAGGATGCAAGAGCGAGCGAAGCGAGCTCGTTACTTGGGGCACCCCGACTCGGACAGGTTAGGTTAGAAGGCGATGGCGGGGTCTGCAAGACCCCGAGAAGAAGAGAGAAGAGAAGAAGTTTTTTTTTAAACCACCCGGAAGTAGGAGCCCCGCAGGGCGGGGCTCCGTCAACTACGCCTTATTACTATTGCCTATACTTGTCCTTGACCCCAAAGTCTTTTTTCATAGTGCCCCGTTTCGTATCCAGTGACCCTTTATTGTACACCAAAATTATAATATATAAAAATAAAAAAAACTATTTTTAATGAAGGGAAAAATCGGCTGGCGGGCGGGATTCGAACCTGCGTCTTCTGGTTCGGTACACCAGACGCTTTAATTAACGACAAAATTAACTAGTAGGTATTTTTAACGTAGATATTATGAACTTAGATGTTTAGATGTTGATATTTTGAACTTAGGCATAATGTCATTCGATATTTTGAATCATTCGAAATTTTAATCACTCGGCATTTCAATCTTCGACGTTTTAAGGGTAGGTATAACAATTTTCGACATTTTAATATATACTATATTTAAATTTTCGATGTTTTGAACATTGGTATTTTAATATTCGATATTCAAATACGTACCCCAATCTACATACAACTTATGAAGATTAGGTATAGGTAAATAAAAATTAATAGCTAGAATACAAAGGTACATTTTTTATTATCACGTCATATTACTATCTAACGATAAGTTTGATGAACTGTGTACAACTACTTCTAACTCTCCATTTTTGTTAAATTGTAGCGTTTTCAAGCGCCTTTTTCGATATCGGTGTTTTCGAAGTCTATCTAATGCATTATCTGAAATTTCTGTCAAAGGTTTTTTTAAATAACCTGAAATTTTGCAGACTACCCCCCGAGATATTTGATACAAAAATCTGTGTGTTAATCCATCTGGAAATTGCTTCACTAAGTCTTTCCATCGAATGTCTGTCCACACTTGATAAGATGATGATCTAAGCCTGAAAGTGTATAAGAATTAACTTAGTTGTTATTTATACTAAGTCCACACACACGTACGTAGGTCATAGCAGCATGCGACCTATATGGCCTGTTCCGATTTCGTTTCATGATTTTCAGTAGTTTTTTATAGTCAGGTTAAAGGAGGTCATCGAAAGCCCATACAACTCAGCCCAAATTAGTACCTGAGGTACGTGCATACCAAATTGTATTGAAAAATCAGTCTTTGTTCATCAGTCATTGTATAGAAAAATCCCCGGGCCACGAGGGCCCCCGACGTGCAAAAGCAACAATTAATAAAAACTTCCCAAATTTTTTTTTTATTTCGGAAATGAAAAAAGTCAAAAATAGCAATTTTTTTTCCGCATAAAGTGTGCGTTCAAAAGTTGGCAGCACACATCATCCTACCTATCCTACCTACATCGGTTATCGCGGGCTGCAGTTAAACGCGAAAACCGTTGAAAACCGGTGGAATAGCGATTTATTCGTAAAAAGCGATTTTAATCCCAGTTTAAACTATGGTGAAAAATTGTGTATTCTTGAATTAACTGCTAATACAAAAAATCTCGAATATAATAAAGTAGAAACATACTAACCTTTTAAATACCTGCTTTCTTAATTTGTTTACTTTTAAATTCTCGTTGACAAAAACTTGGACATGGAGACTTCCATACCAAAAGTTTTGTAGATAAATATAATGATGATCGAATTTCTTCTCAAGCTTTAACCAAATAGATTTTTCTATTTTTTTATATTTTAATTCTTCTAGGGGCAAGTTAGTATACCTAAGTAGGAGCGTCAAAAACCTAGTGGCTAATGGTAGCGTCCACTTTATCTTCTTTTTTTCTGGTTTTCCTGCAAATTAATACATAATGGTAAAATATATTACATACAAAATATGAGATAACCAGTATAATTGTACAACAATATATTTTTGGACTGCCTCATTGGTCTAGTGGTCCCAAGCGCGACTGCTATGCTAGAAGTCCTGGGTTCGAATCCCGAGTCGAGCAAGTGTTGTAAGGTTTTCTGTGAAATTCCCAATAGCAGCCTGTCCGGTTGATGGCAATAGGCTCGCCCCTATAACATGGGAACTAAACATACCGGCGCAATGTGGGTGCACATTAGTTCACCTCTGCCTACCCCCTCAGGGAATACAGGCGTGATGGTATGTTATGTTAATATATTTTTGTAATTAGATTAAAGTCTACTAGAAAATAAAAGCTATATTTGATATAACTTAAAACATTTGGAAAAGCCATACCATGAAACATCTGTTGCAATCTTTTGTATATTCCTCTAGGTTCTCTGCTCAATACCATTGATAATAATGTTACTGAATGGTTAGGATGGTGCATGAAACATACTTTCATAATTTTTTCTTCATCTGAAGAGTAGGCACCTTTGACAGAACCTCCAAAAGCGGTCATAATATGCCTGAATACTTGATAAATTGTTCTTTGTAGTCCACGAGCCAAATAAGCTACCACAAAACGCCTAGCTTGCTCCTCTGGTGTTTTCGGCAATCTACTTTTATCTTTATTTCTCCAACGAGCTAAACATATTAACTTATCAGGAACTTCATAAATCTGGTGAAACAAAATTAACTATGTTTTAAAATTAAAAATATTCTACCACTAGAACACAAAAATTTTGTTTTGTATTCCATGGCCAGGTACAAAAATAGAAAACCCAAATCTGATTATTATAATAACACAAGAGATCCTGGAATATCCAGTCAATTCCAAGGAATTCAGCTCATAAATTGTATGCAAAATTGGAAACCATAGATAATAAACATAACATCACATAACCTTCTTAAATTCATTCCAATTCTCTTGTATTTTGTCAGATTCATATTTGCATATGGTATCTGTACGATATGATTCAGGATGTTTTTCAGGATGTTTTTCATTGTGAGCATCTTTGAGTGGCCTGGACAGGGAATTTGACTGTTGATACCAAGGTTGTTCCCATGTTATTGTTTCACCGTGTAGTCTTTCTACTAATAACTGAAACAAAAGTAACCAACATAAACAAATTAAATAATTCACGAGCATGTACTGAAATGTGGTATTCAATATTTGGTTAAAATGGTCATCTTAGGGGCACTATTATATCCAAACATAATAATACTAACAATTTAACTTAAATTAAGTAATTACCTCCATAAAAAGGTAATCTTCATCTTTTATTTCTTCCAAATACATTAGTATTTTATCCATACAAGATGGCTCATTTAAATCAGTAATATCTTTTAATATATCTTTTATTCCATGTTTTTCATCCTTATTAGCTGGTGCTGTATCATCATCCGATTTAACATCTGCTTCCTCTTCTGTGCTGTTTGAATATATCTTGTTACCTTCCTTCCTTTTTTTTATTATAAGTGGTAATTCTATGTCTCCTAAATACATCTCTTGTTTTCTCTCCTTGACTAGTGATCTCTCATTTTCATCTTTTATTTCATGTTTTTCATCCTTATTAGCAGGTGCTGTCTCATCATCCGATTTTACTTCTGCTTCCTCTTCTGTGCTGTTTGAAAATCTCTTGTCACCTTCCTTCCTTTTTTTTATTTTGTGTGGTAATTCTACATGTAAATCTATCTCTTGTTTTCTCTTCTTGACCAGTGATCTCTCATATTCAGAGTCCATGTTTTTGGACAATAAATATAATGTTTACCTAGTAAGTCGCACAGTATATTTACTAAAAATAAAGAAGTAACGTGACAATACAAAACTAATAAAACACAAAAACAATGACCCCGATTTCGGCTTTGTTTTTCTTGCCTTACATAGAGGAACTCTGTCTACGAATAAGGCAGAATATGGCTATGGCTAATAATAAATTAGCAGCCCAGTAGGCAGGCACTGCAGAGGGCATAGACAGTCAGATAGTACCAAAACATTATTATATTATATTTCTTCACAAAAATTACTTCTTATAATTTTCAGATAATCATCGTTTTCGTCTTTCGGAGAGTAAACTAGGGATGTTGAAAAAATATCGATATTATATCGATATTTTTAAGCGATATTTAATATTTCGATGTATCGATATAAAAATCCAAGTATCGAAAAGGTATCAAAATCGATATTTCTTTTTTAACTTAAAACTAAATTATAAAACAGGAACAAATTTGGTAAAGATTACAAATGACCTTTTTTTTTGTTTTTTGGCTGTTTTATAATTTAGTTTTAAGTTGGCCGATATATCGATATTTTTTGAAAATATAAATATCGATATTGATATATTTTTTTTTAAATATCGATACGATATATATCGATACTTTTTGAATTTCCGACATCCCTAGACTAAACAGAGTCAGACACATCATGTGCACGTGTGCACGTGCAGATAGCCAGATACACACAGGTCACAGATTACTATATTGTAGCAACAGATACACTGCAATGAGTGCAATGCATATGCAAAGCGCAAATGTCAAACTTGCCAAAGTCAAACTTCAAATTACTGCTGCCAAAGTGCCAAACTAGGGATGTTGAAAAAATATCGATATATCGATATATCGATATTATTTTTTCAATATATCGATATTTTTGAGCGATATTTAATATTTCGATATATCGATGTATCGATATAAAATTCCAAGTATCGAAAAGGTATCAAAATCGATATTTTTTTCAGAACAATAAACCGTAATCTTTTAAAAATTTAAGTTAAAAGATTACAAATGACCTTTTTTTTTTTTTTTTGGCTGTTTTATAATTTAGTATTAAGTTGGCCGATATATCGATATTTTTTGAAAATATAAATATCGATACTATATATATCGATATTTTTTGAATTTCCGACATCCCTATGCCAAACTGCCAAGTGCCAGCTCTTTCGGTTTCGTGCAGTGTTGTACCTAGAGATGGGCGATGGGTAAATACCCGTTGGGAAAATACCCAGGTATATTCCCATTTGGGTAAATATCGGGTATTTACCCGGGTATATACCCAAAAGGTGGGTATTTATTTTTCTAAGAACGAAGTATTTAAATATGTTCGTAATTACTTCTTAGCATGTTATGGGTTGCAAAACTATCAGTTTTCACTGCACTAGGATGAAGTTAGTTATGTAGTAGTTTTTTTAATTCCTGATAAGCTACTCTATGACGGCTAAGCTAGAAGAGATCCTGTTTTTTTTCCGAAGTCGAGTAGTCTTTTTGGTTTTTCTATGAAATTCTCAGTAGCAGCTCGGAGTTTGAAATTTTGCTCGGGCTTGCCCTCTTTTACGTTGAACTAACCCTCTGCCTAACCCTTCAGGAAATAGTCTTGATAGTTTTTTCTTATATCACAAGGGTGGCATACGCTTATTTGCTGCCCTTGGATATAAACGTTGGCGTGTAGTATGTACCCGTGTGAAACCGGGGCCGGTTGGTTAGTTAAATATAAAGTGAAACGTCAGTAGTACATTTATTTATTTATTTATATATACTTTATTGTAAACCGAGTATAATACATTTAAATTAATTTATTTACTACATTTAAACTTCAATTCTGTGAAACCAAGAACCTATATCCCAAATGACATGCCTGATTTGTGAATTGATACAATTTACAAACAATACGTTATCCCCGTGCAGTTTAGTAATAACTAGCATTTTGAAAACTGCTTACTATGCTACCATTTTTGCACCAATAACATTCTAAGAAGTAATTACGAATATATTTATATACTTCGTTGTTAGAAAAATAAATACCCACCTTTTGGGTATTTTCCCGGGTAAATACTCGCTTTTTACCCAAAATAATATTTACCCGGGAAAATACCGGGTAGAATCCCATCTCTAGACTTGTACCTATGATACCGGTTTGTTGAATATTAATTAGACGATTATCTTCAAAGTTGTTTCTATTAATCTATTCTATTGTGTCTAATCTAATATATTAAGCTACGCTAAGCTTTTCAAATTGCTTCTTTTATATTTTAATTAAATCTTTGTTTTTTTTTTTACGTGATACTAACCCTTGCATTTGTTTGTTACTCATGTTCGTACGAATCCGCGAACCCACAAGTGTAGGACGACGTTTGCAAATGATTTTGCAGTTTTCGCTACATTCGTGGTTTTTTGAGTTGTGTCGGTTTTTAAGGCGCAAAGCGCGCGATCTCGATCCTTTGATAAGTTTGCGAAATATGAATGTCTGACGGCTCTACACATGCGTGCAAACATTCGTACAGTTCTCGCCAAACTTATTGTCCGGGTTGAAATTGGCACGAGCTAACTTTAACCCAGCCGTAAAAATCGGAGAAAAAAAAATATTGGATTAAAATGATTTAACGTGCGACGACGTTAGCTTTTGTTTTTATCTATTATTTTTTTTAATTTTGAAAAGATAAATATTGCCAGGTGCTTTACATAATATTTTTTTATTAGCTTCACGCTTTTTAAATGGGAAAACTCTTTAGACATATATTTTAACTCTAGCTGTATTTTATTTATCATTTAAAATATAACCTGTAATTATATTCTCAAATATTTCTAGATTATTTTCTCATATTTATGTAAGTATCCGTATACATCACAAGTTCGAATTTTTTTCATTTAATATATACATTTGCAAAAGGTCTTATTGGCTGAATATGGGCTATCTTAGAGTCTATATTTGTAAATAAAAAAGCCCCTAAAATCCACTTCCATCCATCATCCATCCCATTCTTTTGCCTCCAAATGTGGGGAGAAAGCCCCTAAGTGGGGAACCCTGACCGGCGACGAGCCGATTAAGGCTAACATTCAGGCTGAGATTCAGAGAAGAGACTCAGCATGAACTTACGCTTCCGTATGTCAAATTGTAATACAAATTTGACATATGGAAGCCTTACTTTACGCTGAGCATCGTCTCTGAATCTCAGCCTTAGTTTACCAGCTTTGAGAAAAGACCGCGGTCTTTAAAACCGTGCGGTTGTTACCGAGCCGAGCCGAGTAAGTACGCGAGCTTAAAGACCGTGGTCTTTAAAACCGTGCATCTATCCAGCACTATACTCGGCGGTTAATAAAAAGCTCGCGGTCTCGCGGTGACACACGGTGATACGGGCGAACAAGTTTGCCGAGCCACAAGTACGGCATACTTACTCGCCCATCTATCCGGCCTTTAATAACTTATACCACAGAATAAAACCGGGACGATGCTATGTTAAGGATATGATGGGATTCTAACCGGTAAATACCCGGATAAATATTATTTTGGGTAAAACGTGGGTATTTACCCAGGTAAATACCCCAAAGGTGGGTATTTATTTTTCTAAGAACGAAGTATTTAAATATATTCATTATTACTTCTTAGAATGTTATGGGTTGCAAAGTTAGCAAATTTCAAAATGCTAGTTATTACTAAACTGCACTGGGATGACGTATTGTTTGTTAATTGTATCAATTCACGAATCAGGCATACAATTTTGGATATAGGCTATAGGTTCTTGGTTTCACAGAATCTAGTTAAGCTTAAATGTAGTTAATATACTACTGACGCTGCTATCTTCGTACAGTTTATGCTACCCTAGTGCTTTCCATCGGATTGCTGAAATTTATCATCAGCTGTCATGGCCCTCGATCTCAAATATGTCACGTCCCCTCCCACGGGAACGGGATAAAAAGTATTCTATGTCCGTCTCCTGGTCCTAAGCTACCTCCCCACCAATTTACTGTTCCTGATTATTTATTCTTTTATTCAGCTGTTCTTGATTTATAGTGTAACTAACACGACTTTCTTTTTTAAATATAAAGGTAAGGAAATCAAAAGCCTTGCAGTTCTTGGATGAAATGAGACTTTTAAATTTAGATAATTATAATGGTGGATCAGGATTACAGAGTTAAGGAAGATTTTTGGGGAATATGAATTATATGGAGAATGTATCCAGATATGGATCCGGTGGGTTGGTGGAAAGGGATCTGTGGAACAAGATGTATCGTGTGTATTCTACCGTTTCTACAAGGGGCTGTGTTCTGAGGAATTGTTTGAAGTATCAGCCCACGGCTACTTTCTATCACTGCACCTGTCGCCATACGTACCTTACCTTAGAACCACTCTGGTCTTATACTATGTGATTCGACACAGTATGAGGCCAGAGTGGCATTGAGATTAACGAGACCAATGAGAAGTTTCTTTTCACGCGTACTTAGGTTTTGGAATCAGATTCCCACTGAGAGTTTCCCAAGGGACTACAGGATTCTTCAACAACGATCTAAAAAGATTTTTACAGGTTCGAAAACGCGCGAGTGATACCCCTAATGTTGCATAAGCTACGGTAGCCGCTTACCACGGAGGGCCGTATGCTTATTTGCCAACTTAGTGGTATAAAAAAAGGTATCTTAGTAAAATAACAATTAGCTTGTTGACTGGTCCCATAAGTTTAAAGTCGCATAGTGAGCTATGGAGAGAGCTATGCTCGGGGTCTCTTTGAGGGATAGATATCGCAATGAAGTTACCCGTCAAAGAACCAAAGTAACCGAAATAGCTCAAAAGCAAAAAGGATTAAGCATGCAATTGGCCTGCTTAAGTCTCTCGGAGAATCGATAACCGTTGGGGCAAACGAGTGGTTGGGTGAAAACCGCGATTAGGCAAGCGTGGTGTGGGATGCCCGCCGGCTAGGTGGACTGATGAATTCCAAAAGGCAGCTGGCAGTGACTGGATGAAAAGAGATAATTAAAAATTGGCTCTGTGGTGTTCACTAAAAGATGCCTACGTCCAGCAGTAGATGAGTACGGGCTGATGATGATGATGATTACGCTTAGGTTGTACAATGAATCCCTGCGGAGGTTTTTTCTGGAGACTAGAGCATGAGATTCTACAAGAAGGAATTTAAGAGGCTTTTTCAGCTTGATGCTTCGGTGTTGTAAATTTCCTTAGACTGTGGTAATTACTTAAACCAGTGGCCAATAAGCGTTTGCCACACCTGTGGTAAAAGAAAAAACTATCACGACTGTATTTCCTGAAGGGTTAGGCAGAAGGTTAGTTCGACGTAAAAGGGGGCAAGCCCGAGCAAAATTTCAAACTCCGAGCTGCTACTGAAAATTTCATAGAAAAACCAATAAGACTACTCGACTTCGGAAAAACACCAGGACCTCTTCTAGCTTAGCCGTCATAGAGTAGCATAACAGGAATTAAAAGAAACGACTACACAACTAACTTCCTCCTAGTGCAGTGAAAACTGCTAGTTTTGCAACCCATAACATTCTAAGAAGTAATTATGAACATATTTAAATGCTTCGTTCTTAGCAAAATAAATACCCACCTTTTGGGTATATTCCCGGGTAAATACCCGATATTTACCCAAATGGGAATTTACCTGGGTATTTACCCAATGGGTATTTACCCGTCGCGTCGCTCATCTCTAGTTACTCGTATTATCGTAAACAGAGACAAGAGACTTTCTATTACTGAGTGTCTATAGTGTCTATGTTTGCAGGGTATGGAAGTTAAAAAAAAAAAAAAAAAATTGGACGGCGGGCGGATGGTGATGTGAAATTGTGAATTTAATTTTATGAGAATGGGATACTGGGAGTAATTAGATGGAAAAGTTAAATTTTCGTTTTATTCGCGTGTTGTTAGGAAATTTAATGCCGTTGTAAGTATTAACATCACTTGATTTATTTCATAGCTGAGCAGTGGGCAGTTTAGGTGTGCAGAAATTATTATTTTTATTTGTGGGTTTTAAGTTTCTTGTGAAAATTTGTGTAGAAAATTTCTTAACCCTAAGTCCATCTGAATCACCTTTAGCGTTTTTAAAAAATAGTTTTTGCCAATCAGAAACTGCACGTACAGTTCAAGCACGGAATGAAATAGGTACGAGCAGAAGCATCTTTATCAAAAATGTTTACTTCAATTTTCAGCCCAGTCTTCCAATCAAGAGAGGAAACAAACAACTATGTTTGCGTCACATGAGAAAAATGTTGGCAAAAAAACATTTCAGAAACCAAATATTCTCAGGAAAAAGACTAAGATTTCTGTTCCAAAACCAATCATATCCAATGATAATGAATCTCCCAAGGCAAGATCCCTAGTCACCACCCATGAAGCAAAAGTCAACATATCAGAACATTTAGATAAGATTACTCTTGAAGGAAGCAATAAGCCCACAAATATAGTAAAATCAGCACAGAAATTGACATTAGCTAATAGTTGTGAAGACAATAATGTACAAATATCTCAGGAGACTGATAGTAGCAACATTGCTCACAAAGCAAGTGAGTCTTAATGTTTAATATACTAATTATTATATCTACACAGGTCATGGGCCGCATCAGGGTAGGGCCAACAGTGGTGAAATAGCATAATATTTTTAACTTCTGACAAAAATGTTGCACTGAAATTACTTTTACAAAATTTGGCCCTGTCTGCAAGCTACTACTGGGAATTTAACAGAAAATCCCAACAACTGCTTGACCTGCGAATAGAACCTAGGACATCTAGCATAACAGTAATTCTTGGGATCACTAGACCAATGAGGCAGTCCTCATCACTCCACTTTTCATAATATTTTTGTGTATTCTCTTATCTGTTTCATGGTACAGGTATTCATTTATTTGAAAAAAATATTGACATCTGTGCTAGCCAAGCTGTAAGTAAATACTAGTGCTTGATAATTTATTGATTTTTACTACAGGTGTTTAGTTTTTTTATCATAGATGGGTTTGCGCTTGACTGCAATCTCACCTAATGGTAAGTGTAGGTATGGCCTAAGATAAATAAATAGGTTAAATAAAAAGAATACACTGGTTTTCACAAATATGCATATTAGTAATTAAATAAATTATCTGTTGATGACATAGAGACGCAACTAGTATGCCTGAGATAGACCCATGCTTACTAGTCAGTAATTTGTTTAATGTTTTCAGGTATAGGTAAAAGTTTTGACCAGAATATGCTCAATATTGAATCCTTTATAAATGGTGGAGTTATTGAACAGGTATAAGTACAGACAGTTATTAAAAATGACCAATGTAAATGATAAGAGAACAGTAACTTTATTTTTCCTAATAATTATACTTTAATGTGTTCACAGGACACATTTTTGTCTTATGATATTGCTGTATCAACAGAAAATAAAATATCTCCGGCTAATAATAAATGGGGCTATGGTATAAGTAACAATTCTATGGATATTACAGTGAACAATAGTAAGTAATTAATTTGGTAATATTTGAAATAGTAATAATAATTGTTTTATTCCATGTAAGAATATGTGTACTATTTATACTATCTTTGACAGTTTAATGTTTGTCTTATTAGGTGAGATTCTGAATAAGGTTGAGCTATAAAAATATATATTATTGCCTTAAACATTACTAATATAATATTATGTTACAAATGAAGAACATCAGTGACATTACTATACCATCACACCTGTATTCAGAGAGGGTTATACAGAGGCATGCAAATGTACACCTACAGTGTGCTGATTCTTACTACTATGACCCTTAGTTCCTGTATAATGGAATGAGCCTATTGCAATTAAAATTTCTCATGAGCCTTGCCTATTAATTCCTCAAATAATGCCAAATGAATACAATAGTATAATTATTAATCTTTTTTACTCTTACAGTCATTATAAGTTGTTAAGCTGGTTACTACACAATACATCTCCAACATAGTAGGTAAAACTCGGAAAAATTAAATAGAAGTAGAAACTATAATTTATAATTTTCAGAAAGACACCAAGAGTTGGGAGATTTGGAAGGAGGGTTGAATCCAGTCATTGTGGTACCTTCAGGCCCAACATCTGACAAACCACCTCAGCAAGAATGTGATCTGTCGAGCAACACAACACCTGCAGTAACCATTCCTTTTGAATGCTTTTCAAGCAGACCCGTTAAGCTTAAGGTAATACGATTATAATTTTATTAAAAATAATAATTTGTATCTGTTGCCTTTTTATGGATACTAAAGACATAGGAATCAAATGATTTCAGTGTGACTATCCTGATTGCAATAAAGGCTTCTGGACTGAGGAGAAACTGAATAAGCACAAAAACTCGCACAACAAACAAGTTTTACGAACTCCATCACAGACTCCAATTCAGTGTCCGGTGAAGAAAGTCGCCGATGATGGCACAGAGGATAAGTGCCCACGCACTTTTGAAGTAAGAGGCGAGCTGCTGAAGCATCTTAACGAGGACCATACACTAGAAGATGCCCAACACAGGTAGTGTAATGCAAATTTTCATAAAATATTTTGTAATCATGCTATTGTGTAATTCTAACTATACATTTTAATTTTATGTCTTTACTGTAGCATAGCACTAAGCTATATACATTATGCATTTTGTGGCTTCCTATAATTGAGAGAGTGCACCTACATCATTACCTGTACTTTATAGACCACATGGAGGCCCTTAATCTATATAAATTTATCTACATATCTTTTTCTTCTATCTATATATATAAAAATGAATCGCCGCAATGTTTGTACGCGCGTAACTTCCGAACAACTGCACCCAATTTAATAATTCTTTTTTCGTTGTGTTCATTATTGTTAGGACAAGGTTTGTGGGTCTTTTTTTAAATCCACCCAAATACGCAGGCGAAGCTGCGCACGGGTTGCTAGTGATAAATAAATATATAATATTCCCAATGCTATAATAGACTATTGTAGTGCATTTGAATACCTTTCTAATGTTATATGTGATTTTTATTAGTCATGTTGACCATATTGCCCAAAAACTTTGAATATAGTCCTGTTGTTTGAAGGAAATTAGTTCATAATGTGTTAAAGAATAGACATGGGCATCAGTAACGTGGGTTTGTGGTGTTTCGGCCCGTCAGGTGCTCGGTGTGCGGGCGGCGGTTCTTCTGGGCGTCGGGCCTGCGCGCGCACGGGACGGCGCGGTGCGCGCGCGGCGGGCTGGCCTGCGCCTGGCCCGGCTGCGGCCGAGTGTTCCGCCTGCCCTGCCGCTTGCGCGAGCACAGCCGCGCGCACACGGGCGACCGCCCCTACCTGTGCCGGTACCCTGTGAGTACTACTACATTACTTCTGGGCGGCGGGCTGGCCTGCGCCTGGCCCGGCTGCGGCCGAGTGTTCCGCCTGCCCTGCCGCTTGCGCGAGCACAGCCGCGCGCACACGGGCGACCGCCCCTACCTGTGCCGGTACCCTGTGAGTACTACTACATTACTTCTGGGCGGCGGGCTGGCCTGCGCCTGGCCCGGCTGCGGCCGAGTGTTCCGCCTGCCCTGCCGCTTGCGCGAGCACAGCCGCGCGCACACGGGCGACCGCCCCTACCTGTGCCGGTACCCTGTGAGTACTACTACATTACTTCTGGGCGGCGGGCTGGCCTGCGCCTGGCCCGGCTGCGGCCGAGTGTTCCGCCTGCCCTGCCGCTTGCGCGAGCACAGCCGCGCGCACACGGGCGACCGCCCCTACCTGTGCCGGTACCCTGTGAGTACTACTACATTACTTCTGGGCGGCGGGCTGGCCTGCGCCTGGCCCGGCTGCGGCCGAGTGTTCCGCCTGCCCTGCCGCCTGCGCGAGCACAGCCGCGCGCACACGGGCGACCGCCCCTACCTGTGCCGGTACCCTGTGAGTACTACTACATTACTTCTGGGCGGCGGGCTGGCCTGCGCCTAGCCCGGCTGCGGCCGAGTGTTCCGCCTGCCCTGCCGCTTGCGCGAGCACAGCCGCGCGCACACGGGCGACCGCCCCTACCTGTGCCGGTACCCTGTGAGTACTACTACATTACTTCTGGGCGGCGGGCTGGCCTGCGCCTGGCCCGGCTGCGGCCGAGTGTTCCGCCTGCCCTGCCGCCTGCGCGAGCACAGCCGCGCGCACACGGGCGACCGCCCCTACCTGTGCCGGTACCCTGTGAGTACTACTACATTACTTCTGGGCGGCGGGCTGGCCTGCGCCTGGCCCGGCTGCGGCCGAGTGTTCCGCCTGCCCTGCCGCCTGCGCGAGCACAGCCGCGCGCACACGGGCGACCGCCCCTACCTGTGCCGGTACCCTGTGAGTACTACTACATTACTTCTGGGCGGCGGGCTGGCCTGCGCCTGGCCCGGCTGCGGCCGAGTGTTCCGCCTGCCCTGCCGCCTGCGCGAGCACAGCCGCGCGCACACGGGCGACCGCCCCTACCTGTGCCGGTACCCTGTGAGTACTACTACATTACTTCTGGGCGGCGGGCTGGCCTGCGCCTGGCCCGGCTGCGGCCGAGTGTTCCGCCTGCCCTGCCGCCTGCGCGAGCACAGCCGCGCGCACACGGGCGACCGCCCCTACCTGTGCCGGTACCCTGTGAGTACTACTACATTACTTCTGGGCGGCGGGCTGGCCTGCGCCTGGCCCGGCTGCGGCCGAGTGTTCCGCCTGCCCTGCCGCCTGCGCGAGCACAGCCGCGCGCACACGGGCGACCGCCCCTACCTGTGCCGGTACCCTGTGAGTACTACTACATTACTTCTGGGCGGCGGGCTGGCCTGCGCCTGGCCCGGCTGCGGCCGAGTGTTCCGCCTGCCCTGCCGCCTGCGCGAGCACAGCCGCGCGCACACGGGCGACCGCCCCTACCTGTGCCGGTACCCTGTGAGTACTACTACATTACTTCTGGGCGGCGGGCTGGCCTGCGCCTGGCCCGGCTGCGGCCGAGTGTTCCGCCTGCCCTGCCGCCTGCGCGAGCACAGCCGCGCGCACACGGGCGACCGCCCCTACCTGTGCCGGTACCCTGTGAGTACTACTACATTACTTCTGGGCGGCGGGCTGGCCTGCGCCTGGCCCGGCTGCGGCCGAGTGTTCCGCCTGCCCTGCCGCCTGCGCGAGCACAGCCGCGCGCACACGGGCGACCGCCCCTACCTGTGCCGGTACCCTGTGAGTACTACTACATTACTTCTGGGCGGCGGGCTGGCCTGCGCCTGGCCCGGCTGCGGCCGAGTGTTCCGCCTGCCCTGCCGCCTGCGCGAGCACAGCCGCGCGCACACGGGCGACCGCCCCTACCTGTGCCGGTACCCTGTGAGTACTAATACATTACTAAACTAATGGGATGACCTGCCCGAAAAAATGAGGATCGCCCTTTTGGTAAAAGAACCTGAATTTATATGTATAATGAAGTTTATTTATGTTTCATTATGTGGGGTTCTTTAGCCAAAATTATAATAGATATTTTCAATAGTTTTTCAACATAATTGTTAACATTGGCGTGCAGGAGTGCGGCTGGGCGTTCCGCTCCGCCAGCAAGCTGCTGCGGCACGCGCGGCGGCACACGGACGACCGCAAGCACGCGTGCCCGGCGTGCGCGCGCGCCTTCATGCGGCGCGAGCACCTGCGCGACCACTACGCGCGCCACCACCAGCCCAGCGCGCGCGCCACACACCTCTGCACCCATCCAGGTATTATGGCAACCGTTCTCTCGTCACCATGTTCTAAATTTTCCAGAAGATTATGTCAAACTAGTGATATCCGCCCTCGCTTCGCGTCAGATACCATTGTTATCATTTTAATCTATTTTTGTTAATAATAAAACGTCTAAAACAAAAGTAGCCTAAGTTACTCCTTATAACATATAACGTCAAAATGGGTACAACCGGTTTAAAGGTTAGCCGGAACAAACAGACGGACATAAAAAAAAAACTTTTTTGATGTTAACTTAGTACCGTATAATTACAATATTATATATACAAGGTGGAAGGAACATCGACGCACATCCGAATACCACGAGTTCAGTATAGGAGTCTCGCATTAGTCGCTTTCCGATGCGGATGTGTTGCTAACACATTATTTTTATTATTCGTGTAGCGCGGTACTCGCCGTCGCCCGTAATTTTTGATCGCCATGAGTCAACAACTTGTGGCGAACGAACTACTAGCGTTCTTGCAGCAGAAACTGGATGTAATGGATGAGGTGTCTGCAGTCCAGATCTGCTCTACGAACTTCAGCGAGGACGATATCGCTGCTTCCAAGCTGCTCTTGTACACTCTGTTGAACAAGACAGACAAGATGGCGTCCCGCAGGCGTGACGGGACAAAGAAAAGCGTGCAGGACATCATAACGCTGCTTAAGGAGACCGACCCTGACGACGTGCCTACGTTTGTGGCGAAGGACTTATATAAGCTTCCTCCTGTCACCTTCGATCACGTCGATGTAACGAGCCTGCTGAAAGACATCGTCTTTCTACAGGCCAGCCTGGTGGATGTGCAGAAGAGATTGGATGCATCCCAAAGCACCGTGGCCGATTTGCGCAATGAACTCCTAGAGTTGCGTAAGACGGGTGCGGCAAGTGGGTTACCATCGAGTGCATCGAACATCAACACGCGTCGCGGAGCAGGCCTCGATACATCGGGTGCAAGCTACGCGTCAGCAGTTTTGTCGTCGCCGTCGTTGCCACCGTCGAACGCTGAGGTTGCAGAGTGCGCACCGAGCGCGCCCCGCGGCCCCGCCCCCGCCCCTGCGGCACCCGTACGTGGGTACGTGGTACAAGGTAACCGTACGTGCTGCGAGCACTCCGGTATACATCTCCCGCCTACACTACACCACAAAGGCGGAGGATATCGTGGAGTACGTCCGCCAAAGGATCAAGTACACGCCGAGAGTGCAGCTGCTGGAATCGCGCCGCAACGTCAACTTTAAGGCGTTTGTAGTGCGAGTACCAACATGCTATCTGCACCTGGTCATTGAAGAGGACTTTTGGCCGTAGGACGTGGTGTTCCGTCACTTCCGCGGACAAGTGCCACTGGATCGCACTGTGACTGTGGCTAAGTGAAGTGTTTACTAACATAGATTAAGTTTTTATATTTACTAACATAAACTGTAATATTGTCATATGTATGCTATTCTGTAAGGTATATATCTATGGGCCAAAATAGCCTGAAAATAAAGAAATTTATTATTATTTATTATTCAGTACATGATCCTGGACCCCCCCCCCCGCGTTGAAATTTTTCGTAACTTCTTTTATCAATTTTTCAACTTTTTCTGCCTTTTTTTTTTACTTGAATGTGATCATTATTTCTATTCATACAAATTAGATTTATAATTAAAAAAACATTATTTCATTTATTTCGGATCGCGCGCGCGATTCATCGCGGAGCGTTATAATCGCGTTTTTAGCAATACACTGCGCGGTCAAAAATTTCAATATCTGTAATATGCGATCATTTTCTACATGAATTACCTAGTTCATTTTATTTTTGACCTTGAGTGAAACCTTGTCACGACGTTTGCGCGTTGATGTCCCTTCCACCTTGTTTAATTACACTTACATAGCATGCAAAAGGCCACTTGACACAAGACAGAGCAGTATGGAGGACGTATACAAAGTAAATTACCCATCAGGTAGTGACTAGGAAGAAGACGAAGAACATGCATTTAGTAAAAAACTGTTAATTTGAAATTACAGAGACATTTTAATTTTATTTATTCAATACGTTTTTTTATCAGGTTGTGAACAAACTTTTACGAACATGAGCACCCTGTACTTGCACATGAAGAAGGTTCACAGAAAAATCGAAAAAACAAGCGCCGCGAAGGATGTCGCAGATCAATCTGCGACTGTGAGTGAAGATGGAGAGAATTTTTATTTAGTGAGACATTTTTGTTCTCATTTTTCTTTTTTAGCTTTTTTCTTAAGCTTTCTTAATCACACACATTTACCATAATTATACTAATATTGTTGAGATAATAAATCTTTTTCAATTGCAGGTCAGTATGGTCCCAGAACTAGACGTAACTGAAGGAGATACATCTGCAAGAGAAGGATTGTCAGTGGATGAGGAAATCGAGGACGGGCGGTCGGGTATGGCGGGCATGGCGGGCATGGCGGGCATGGCGGGCATGGTGGGCACGGTGGGCCCGGCTCGCGCGGCGGGCGCGGCGGGCGCGGCGCAGTGGCACGCGGCGCGCACGCACTGCACGTGGCCGCTGGCGCGGCGCGCGCCGCCCGCCTACGCGCTGGACGACGACGCCGACGTGCACGTATGTCACTGCCTCCTTCACACCTACATTATATTAATAATTAATTATGCCCCGTTCACTCATGCTATGGCTCTTTCTTCAAAAGACCATTTCAGAAATTCCCGTGCATCAACAGTCGCATATCTTGACTTGATACTTATGTTTGGACTTTAAAAGAGACCATGATTCTTTGAGTTTGTTTCGGCATTTCTTCTCAGCGGTCGTCAGCTAAGAAATGCCGGCGCAATTCCGTTAAAAAAATGTAACACATTGATTTGTAAAAATGTCTAACGATCTATTTACTGAAATCAATATCATTTATCACAATAGTTAGTAGTTGTTAGTAAAAAACCTAGTTGATTGTAAAAAACAGTCTACTTCTATGGTCTAAAAAAAGAATTGACCAAAAATAGAGCCAATTATTAAAAACATAATAAACATCGGTTAATAAATAAGTAAGCTATAAGTATTTTAATTTTATGCTAAACTGAGAGAGTTCTATAACGGACTGTGACGTCAAAAGCTGAGTGCGCCTAAGCGGGAAAGGGACAGTGTTTCGAGAAATAAAACGACGTGGTGGATGATGCTTCACAAAGTATAATGTAAAAAGGAATGGCCATCTTGCGTCACTGTTTTATCTACTATATTATCGACAAGATCTACAATACAATATAATGACATCTAGTTTGTTGTGGTTGTACTAAGAATTATATTTACTTTGTTTAGTCTAGACGCCTATGGTGCTATTTGGTGGGGATTGAGAGGGATGCTATGCCTAGCATTCCCCTCAATCCCCACCAAAAACTAAATGTTTATATCTTAGAACTTTATTAGTCGATTTCAATTATTGTTTCAGCGTACACTATATTTAATCTATTTAAAAAATAAAAATAATTCATAAATCTGTAAAATGTAACCAGTGAAATACCAAAATATATTGTCGGCACTATAGGTCTATTGTAAATTTGTAAGGAACATATTTTTTTTTAAGTATTATATTTTATGTATGACTGTTTCATGCCAAAATAAATGGAAAAAAGTGAACAAACAGTGAACAAACAACAATTAAACTTAACATTAATTTTCAAAAAGAAAAACCCAATGATTTGTCCTCAACAACACATTTATTTAAGAAAATTCGTAGAAGAAAAATACATCTATAATATTTTGTTAATTTTTTGCTTAGCATATTATTGTATCGTATAATTATCTCGACAGAAGCAGATAGATAGAAGCTATTGCACTCCCATTGCTTCCTAAAACACAACACTCATCTTATTTCAGGTGGAGCGGGCAGAAGGTTCCGGTAGCGACGTGTACACAGTGCGCAGCGACCTTTTCCTTCACGGCAACGTACCCATCGATGAGGATAGTCAGTGAGTATAAATGTATCTTATGGCAGAACAACTGTTATGTAGTAATGTTCAACAGTAATTCAGAACACTTTCAGCTTGAAATAGTGATGACGAATGGCTTATTAGAAAACCCAAATCTTCTACAGTTTATTATGTTCCTACTTCAAAAGTAGCACTTTTTTATTGCGTTTCGTGTCGAAAGAATGAAATTGATACCAACAAATAAGATAGATCCGACCCCGGCAGGCACATGGTGGGCGCGGCGGCGGGCGCGGCGCTGGAGGCCGACCTGTGCCTCGATGCGCATGCGCACCCCAGCATCGATCTCATGCAGGTACCGCACCGTCGCAATACATATTTTAAAACACAAGCTAAAGGTTAAATATTCCATTGACACGGAATTCAGACGCTATATCGTCCTAATTCGCGAAAAGATTACAAGTGGGGTTAGTGGGATCAGGTTTTCTTAAATGGACATTAGTAAAACTGTTCAAAGTAGTTTACCTTCTTAAATTCTAGTACAGTTCGTAAAAACTGTGCATGTACAAATTGGCATGATGACAGTAATTAAGAATCACATAAATAATGTGTTTAACTGGTTAAATATGATCAATAGATTTAGAAAAATGAATTAATTTTTACATTTAGGGAAAGATTGATAATTTATTAAATAAATTAAAACTACAATATACAGCAATCCGCCATGTTAAGTTAAACACCAATCAGAGTGAATTACGTCACGACTATGTAGACATTGTAGACGTCAGTTTATTTCGTATGAACTTGTATGATATCTGCACTTTTAATTGTTGTTACCTGCGTTTTTACGCGTATTTCGTGAGTTCCATCGATCAGTTGCCTAGTTTTGTGTTCTCAAAACATGGTGGACCAAGGATTTACAAAGGCAAATAGCTCTAATTTGTCTAGAGTGAATTTGTTGTTGTTGGGGGAGTTTTTGGCGGCAAACAAAGATTTTTTTTCAGCAGAATTTAGAAATGTCAAAACAACATTGTAATTAGGTATACAACAATCTAAAATCTACAATAACTTAAAAGTACAAAACTCGTAAAATCACTTCTTGATATATTATTATTAATTAATATTGATGTTCTTAAAATAAAAAAAAATTAACCTAAAGCGGCTTCCAGACGTTCAGTTTAAGCTGAACAGTTCGAACTGATCAATTAAATCGTACGTGTGTAGGCAAAACTGAGAACTATTCAGTTGAACTGATCAGTTAAATCGTACTCAATATCATACGATGTAACATATCAGTTCAACTGATCAGTTAGAACTGTTCAGTTAAAACTGAACGTCTGGAAGCCGCTTTAGGTTGTAATAGATACATGAGTAGTAACTTATTGATATCATTGTTTTAGATCAACAAAGTTATGTTTATTTACAATTTATGATAAGTAATTCGTTATACAAAGTGGATTTTAAAGTAAAAACTTACGTAAAAATGATCTTCACAGAAATAAATAGGAGAATATGGACATATAGCTGTTGGATCTCGCCGAGCAAGATTTAGTCACTTATTTTTTTTTTTTTGTGTTTACGACTTGAGGTCTATTTACATTTAAGTGACGTCACAAACGACGCCATTATACCGGCGGCCGTTTAGGAGCGAATATAAAATTTTATAATTGCATTTTTCGTGTAAATACTTTCTTTTCCTGTCGATAATTTGGAATATCATAGGACAGTTTTAGAAAATCAGTCATCATGCAGTGTGTGGTCGGGCAGTGGTTAATTTTACGATAAAACTCTGTCCTAGTAAATGTTATGGATCGTGATCATTGTGGTTACTAATTGTGATTGTGACAGGCACCCACAGGACAGGCTTGCCTAGTGTGGGGCCGCAGGACATGTATTAATGTTGTAATGTTGTTTCTTGGAAAATAAAGAAATTTTTATTTATTTTTAATTAGTATTAAGTGTCTTACTGTTTTTCCGAAGAACAAGACTTAATTAATATTTACTGTTTAGGAGGAGTTAATGTATGAAGATGCTGCGGTGGACGAGACCTCGTTCAGGGTGTTCCTCATGAACGGTGAGGAACTGACTTAATAATTTTATATTTATGTTAGGTAAGTCGACTATACATACGACTGTATAAAGGCTGCTACAAGCGAGTCATTGTTATTCATATGTTAATCTATTATATCACTGCGAGTGATAATGTTGTCAGGTACAGTTCAGTGAGTGTTTCATCGGAGTTATTGTACTGAATCAGTTCTTTGTTGTCACCAATTACAAACATTATTATAAAGTCTGGGCGGTGTTGAGCATGTTGGGTTCGCACTGCTAATAAGTTTATGAGACATTTGTTTCCAGCACTGTTTTCTTGTCCTATTATTTATTCACTAGTGTGGGACTGTGGGATGGTTGGAGACAGGTTTTTCTTTCTACATTGTGATACAAAGGCTGAATGTATTTGTCAACAACTCGATGATCTCAAAAACGTTAGTATATTGTGCCAATAATAAGGCATTATTGTAATTATTACACGAAAGACATGATGTTTTAGTCTTAAGGGTGCAATACTAAACTTACATATTAATTACTTTAGTAAATACTTTTAATATTCTAATTGGCTGCTAATGATTAGCATTGAAATTTTTGTGAATTCGTGGGTTAAATGTAAGTACATAAAGTTCGGATACAATCATGTTTGGTAATTACTATGTGGATAGCGTTATTATTTAGCTCGCTGAACAAATATTTAATTGACCACCAATCGCGAGAAGAGTAAGTTTAGGCGATGTGTATCTATTGTCTATAGTATTTATTTTTTAACTATAATGGAAGAGTACATTAAAATTCACGAGTATGACGAAGTGAAATAATAACATCTAAAGTTACGGTCACCTTTAATATTTAAATATATTTATATGAATGTCTTTTTTATTATTTTATAGAATATGATAATGATGATACTAAAATTTAAACATCTATTTGGGTAAATTTTGCTCAGTCTAAATTTCTAAAGTAAGATTTATGATCTCTAAAATGCCTTTTAGATTTAAGAGTTTAGTGGATAATTTAGAATAATGCTGAATGTTTGTGATATTGAATGTGTATGATCCACCATTGATTACTACGCAGAAACAGCCTCCTATATAATTGATCATTAGGTATTTGATACTCACGGTTGTATTGCCGTTACATGTTATATACAATTACATGTTTACATTTTCGTCATGTATGACCTTAAAAAAAATATTCAAGCATACTACTATTTCTTAGTTTCGGAGCTTTTACTGTGTTCAGGAGGTTTCGGCGTCGGAATTTCCGTCAAGTGAATTGTAGCGTAGGCGGCGTCACGCATCTGTACTGGGGGTCTAGACAAGTTGCATTTTGACATTCGAATCGACAAACAAAATGTATGTAAATTACATTAGTGACAGCCCGATTTGTCGAAAGCTTATGTCATTAACATACATTTTGTTTATCGATTTTAATGTCAAAATGCAACTTGTCTAGCCCCCTAGTAGATTTTTTGCGAAAGTTCTTATTATTCACAAATCACAATACATTGCAAAACGTCTTGACATAGCTTTGTCAAGGCGCAACATTTTTGACCGCTTCAGAAATACTTCAGATTCAAGCTTCTGAAACAGTATTTAATAACAAATGGCGTGGCTTTTATAGGCAAACAAATTCTATAGGCAAATATTTTTTGGATGATTTTTTTTTCATCTGAAAGAAATTAAAGAATCAATTCAGGAAACCTAGATTGAGGTAAATGATCTTTTCATTTACCTCAATCTAGGTTTCCTGCGAATTTCGTCTGAATTATCCGGGGTTTATAAAATATTTCATGAATCTATCATGAAATCTCAATTCTGTTCTGTTCTTTTTGTGAAATCAGTATAAGGATCTTGTTAAAATTCTTTGACAATTCAGTGTTGTCAGGATTTTATAGGATAGGCTATGACTAGCAAAGAAGGGAAAAGGCTGAAATGATGAGATGAACAAGTATGTAATGAAATGATCGCTAGCTAGCGCAGCTCCGAGTGCCTGGCGCCACGTGAATGCAGCCGTGTGTTCAACGTATGACAACTGGTTTGTGGTACCACCATCTCGTGCATGTGATTAGCTGATAGTCTTACAACATACCTATTGACTGTATATATATAAAGAAGTTATATTTTTGGATATACAAGGTAAATAGGAGATTGTTTATTTTTTGAGACTGTTGTCCAAATTATGATCATGATAATCGTTTTGTTGAAATTGTATACTTGGATGTAGATGTATTTCAAAATTATTTTTATAAACGAGATTTATTTTGGTTGTTATTTGTTTTGTTTAATTAATATGTCATGAATAAGTGTAATATTTTGCTATCACAGCCCGCACAGTATAGATATACTAAGTCAAATTTAAATTAATCACATATCAATTATTTAGTTTGTTATATTAATCATAGTTTTAATTGGTTGCTTTGTGTTTAATTGTAGATTTTGCTATATTAGTACCTAATAAATGTTTTTTTCTAATACATTTAATGTTTCTAATTTATTTACGACCGATTTTACCTTTTGTCTGATATGGCTAGGTTACATTTATGTATGTAGGTATCATTGATCTTAATTTTGCGGTTAGTTATGTACAAACTATTGAAATAACACAATGATTATATAATTCATTACGGTAATTACTGATTCACTCGAAAAGTTATAAAAGTAAAACACAAATTCACACAAGAGAGGTTTATTATTTACATTCTTAATTAATAATATAAAATATTTACATGAAACAGTACAAAATGACTAATCAATGCCGAGACGAGACCAAAATAGGGTTTGGCATCGCTAATTACTTCCGTGAAATTATAATTGCCTTCTGCGACATATGCACTCACTAAAACGGGATTTAGGCAAACTTCCACGAGATTGTGAAAAACTAGATCACCACCTTGGAACACCTAGTCATAATGAGGTGTTACAAAATTAACTCTAAGAAAAAAATGTTTAAAACGACGATATGGTAGGTTGCTCGCTTGTTGCTGCAGTTGATAAGCCCAGCACTGCTCTGGCCGACGGAGACTACAGCGCAGCACAAAAAACAAATAGGTAGGTTCTTATTACAGGTTGTTTTCCGATATCGAGAACTGCACGAAATTCTTAAGAAATACCTTTTTAACGCTTTAGAGCCAAATAAAATAATTTGAAACGCTAATGTATACCTACAGCATACAGAATGTTTCGTAATAAATTAAGAAAAACTAACTTTTCAGTTTATGCAATTTCTTACGAAATTGACTGAAGGTTTGAAGGTCTTATCTTATTACTTAATACTTATATATTAGGTTAACCAGTATTTACCTACCTATATCCGTATCCAAAAAAACAAAAAGAAAATATTTTGTATTTTGTTCTATCGTAAGAAAATAATACCTTACGTTTTATATTTTACAGTTTCTGTGTCGTAACCTTTTTTAAATCTAATTTGAGCCTTTATTAAACCCTGATCACAATTCTCTATGACTAAAATACAATCCATATGAGAACCTCCTCCTTTTTGAAGTCGGTTAATAATTAAATGCAACCGTTTTCAGAATTGGTGCGGTCGTCGTGTAGGTTTTAATCGAACCCAACGACACGTGGGTGATGAGGAAATGTTACATATCGCCAAAAGATTTAATGAGGTGTGACGTCGACTAATGCACTGAACGAGTCTTCATTATTCCTTATACCATAATTTGTTCAGTCACACAATCCTTGTATGTCTGTCGGGCGGCGCGACGGGTAGGTCGTGGCTGATCGTCCGTATCAGAAGCGTAGAGATCTTATCTCTGCATAGTGCAACTCCCCATATGAACGCGTACACTATGATAAGACCTGCCATAGACGCTGCGATGACGATCCCCGAACGTTTACCATGGGACCAGTCCAGGATTTCGTATATGTAACGATTTCCGTTTCTAAAAAAACAATATGCAGATAAGTAAATGAAATATGTTTTTTACTCTGTAAATAGGTTCATAAAATAGGTATCTAGTATGATAAGCTGTTTGGGAACACATTAGGTCACCCCGTCTATATTATGGTGTTTTTGTGCAGCAGATACTAAGCTGACCTAAAATCTTTTATGGTTACTTACAAAATTCAGTAGTAGATACGTTAGGTGAGTACAGTTATTGCCAAACTTATTGTCCGGTTGAACGGCCGGGTTAAAGTTAGCTCGTGCCAACTTCAACCCGGACAATAAGTTTGGTGAGAACTGTACTTATCTACAGTTCACAATTTTATTTTCCAAAGCGTTCCTACGCGAGCTGGAACTACTTACATATCAGTGCCGCCGGCCCCGTAGTATACGGCGGTGAAGACGGCGTACCAGAGCCCCATGCCGAGCGGCTGGTACACGTGCAGGAAGCGCACGGGCGTGCGCGACAGCAGCAGCTCCGCCATCACCACGCACGACGTGATGCCGTGCGTCGACACGTCCAGCCAGAAAGCACGCGCACCCATCTCGTTTCGTAACTCTGCAACATGTTTAATAATATGATGTCAGTATAAATAATATTTCAAACGTGAACCAAGGATATGGTACACGTATATACGAGATTATGTGTATCTGCTACAATCTGACAAGTTACTGTAGGTAATGTCTGATAATGCCCTCTGCTTAGGCTTTTACTCGCAGTTCTATTTAATCCAGTACAACTGCAAAACTGTATCGTTAGCCTAGTGGGCCTAAGCGCGACTTCTACGTTCGAGGTCCTGGTTTCGATTCCTAGGTTGAGCAGTGTTTCATAGAAACCCAATAGGGTTTCTATGAAATTACCTAGTTAATGGGCAATAGGCTCGACTCTTATTACATACTGGCGAACTGTAGGTGTACATTAGTACACCTCTGCCTAACCATACGGGGAATAAAATGCGTGGTGGTAAGTACTAGAGTATCTACCAAGTCATTGGTAATATCTAATTGCACCAACATTAATTACACCCATTGATGACAGGAAAGTCGTTGGAAATATAATGATAGATACTTCAGGTACCTGTTACCTGCTTGTATATTGTAAACAAGATAGGAAAGGAATATAAGTTATATGTACCTGGGTTATATAATAGTATCCAGTACAGCGTGGTGATCATGATGGAGAGGGTGACGGAAATGTTGAACACAGCCCAGTACAAGCTTACGTACCATGGTAGATCCTTCGACTCTGAAAAATACAAGATGTGAAGATGTGTTACAGACCATGGTTAGGTATATAATTACCTAATAGTAGTAGGTTATATAAACACGGTAAAGTGCAGTGTTTAGCTCGGCGGGAGGAACAAGCAACTTGCAAGTATTGGAGCCCTAGCTAAGGCACTGTAAAACAAAAAATCACCTAGGCATATTTCTGTGGATATAGATGTTACGGCGTATTCATGGACTAGCATTTGCCCGCGACTTCGTTCCCGTAGAAGATGCATTTTCCCCCATTTTTGCAACATTTTTAATTAATACTCCGCTCCTATTGGTCGTAGCGTGACACTGAAAGAATTCTATCAGTGTTAGTATTGTAATCAAATCGCACCAGTAGTTCATAAGATTTGCACGTTCAACCAAACAAACGATCTTCAGCTTTATTATATTATAAAGTATAGAAGTATAGATATTCGTATTGATAACTAGAACCATAATTATTACACTGTGGTAGAACTATCTACGTAGTAGTAATAACATTACGTTAATATTGACATTAGGGAGGTTGTAATAATTCAGTGTTATACTAGTGTGTTAACACAAACTTATGAAAACAAATCTTATACAGAGGTGTATATTAGTGCTAATGAAATACCTACTAGCGACTATTTAATACTATCATCAGTGAGTGTACCAAAAGAAAGTTGAACCTTCAGACTTATACATATAAAGCCTGCTTCTCGCTTTTTATTATCATCAGTCAAATTGTTTTACGTTTTCAGAGTTTTGTGGTATCTAATTTTGTAGACAATGAAGGTTCCAAAAAGGTAATATATTGGGCCGGCGATAAATGTAATGTAAGGTATATAATATGCAGGTAGCGATTGCGAATGCTTGTTGATAGTTGCGTCATAATGGTGTGTTGCGTATGGGATCGTCCCGTTGACGCGACGTCGACATTGCATCGTGGTAGTTACGACATGAGAGCACTGGGCCTCGTGGGCCTCGTGCTTCATAAGTAGGTAAGTAGTAGTAATGGTACTGATTAGGTATATTAAGTACTTACTTACTAGTACAAAATATGTAGAGTAGGTACCTACGTAATGGTATTTATAGTGAGCTTATTCAGCAATCCTTTCTCTTTAGTTTTATGAATACCATGAAATAGACAAAACAGTAAACACCACTTATAAAAAACCCAAGGAAGTAACAAGTAGCACCGGATAAAATCAAATGGAAAAAAGAGAGCGTTACTCATATCAGATAGGTATACTGGATTCGGTTTGCGGGTGAGTGATAATAAGTTATAGATACCATGTCATTTGGCTTTCCTGTTAGGAAACTGCGGGCTGCTGGAGTTTGGATTTGTACGATTTGTTTCCGGTAAAAGGCATTTGCAGTCGCTCTCATTACACAATATTCTTATAACTACTAGCCATTATAAAGATAGCATACCTACTTACACCTTTACAATAGCATAAACTAAAAGAATAGTTAGTACCAACTAAGTACTTATTTACGATTAGTTTTTATGATTATTGTATTTTTCTATTTGTCGCTGCGATAATACAATATTGTGTTACGTGTAGTGTTACATAATAAAGTAGGACATTCTTCTCTTCATGATAATATAAAATAGTGGGCGAAACTTAGATTAATAATAATACAAAAGATATATGCACACAGTGCACAGATAACAAAGATAGAATGATATTAAGTTTTAAGTAATTAGAGACACAAAGCATCATCGGTGAACTGTGTGTTACCTAGTAGATATAATGTAAATTCAAAAATCAAGTGCGGTAACTCCTCATACAAGTATTATTTTATTCTATCATCTGGGGAGATGGCAGGATATACAACTCGTACTGACTTAAAATCACATTTACCTTCCCTAGCTAGCTTTTAGATAGGTAGAGACGGCCAGACGGCCATGGAATAGGTAGATATGTGACATTCGGCAAGACCACGAACAATTTAGAATCATGATTTTAGAATTAGGATTCTTTCTCATTTCCGACAGAATTTTGTAATAAGGGCAATGGTAAATATTTTAATTGTCGTGATAGCGTCTAGCGTCTAGCGACATCTGCACATACATGCCTATGTACCTAAGTACTTATAACTTATGCAAATAATCGTGAGTAGTAATAGATAGTTACCTATCTACTTTTTATCTAAATACGCAAGCGGAGTAGGTTACCTACGCCGGGAAAAGGTTAGTGTGACACAAATAAACAGACGCTCCAAGCGCCAACGTAGACGCCAACCAAAGTAGGTAACTAGTTAATCTAATTTTCGACTATGCTGATTGTTGAGCCAGGTCCCACCGGTTTGACAGACGTTAGGACTAGTTCGAGACCAAAAACAATAACTGTAGAATAACCGGTTACACAAACTATCCGCTTATACGTGAATCTGTGTCATATGTTTATAATCTCATCACTGTTCTCATGTGACAATAGGTTAGTTATTATAAATTAACTTTATTTAATGTTGATTGAGTCGTTCGATAACAATGAACGGGTTACGACTTACGGGTTAGCGTGTAACACGAAACATACACTTGTGGCTTTGTTTTACAAAGGACTTATCAGGTTGCTGATGATTAAATAGCTTGCGGATGTTATCTATCTTAGGTATATTTGCAATTGCAACTAGTGGCCGTTAAAACATGCATCACCTCAATTAATCGTATAGGTATCGGCGAGGTTAAGTTACCTACGAGTACTGAAAAGTGTTTAACTACCTATTGAGCAAGGGTTGGAGGTGCAACGCTGCAGTTATTTTACATAAGTAGTAAATTATGACGTTAGATTATGCGCTGCTAACAAAATTCAATCAGTAAAAAGTATTGTAAATTCAGTCATTACTTGGCCTAGGTACGACAAATGCTATAGATAGGTACTACCAATATAACCTACTCTATACTGCAAAGACAAGGTACTTAGAGTATCTAAAATAACGTAAATGTACGTAATGATACGATTTTTGATAACACAGTACCTACACCACCATCATCCTCCTGCCTACCCAATTCACTTGGGATCGGCGCAGTGTGCCTTTTTAACATTTAGTACCTACACCAAGATTTATTAATTTATTTACAGATATTAATTTATCATTAAAATTGGCAGATAGGTACAGTGTCAACACAAACGGCTTAATTTTGGTTTCAATAGAAGAATACCATAAGAAATTTTCTATAGGTAACCGAAGGGGATGTTGTAAGAAAAATAAGTATAGGTACGAGTATATTTTAATGTATAGTAAGTTAGGTCACAGATTTTTTATTATTTATATCGGCAAAAGAGTGGAGCCTCCTGATGGTAAGTGAAAAGGGGGAATTGAGCTCTCACAAGTGCGTTACGAGTACGACAGTCTTCGACGCAAAAACATGACTAAGATTGTGGTACCTATTTATTTTACTAAGTAAATATGTACTACTACTATGCCAGCTACCAATCTCATAACATTTCTCGACAGAATTTCGAATAGCCCCTCGGTTTATAATAACTTTACGATTGCCTATGAATACTCTTTTCGTTTTATATGCGCTTTGAAACAATGAAAACTTGTTGACAGCCCCCCGAGCGTCAAAACCCTCAAACGTAGAGACAAAACGCTTTAGTTTTTGTGTATTTAAATATTCAACCTGTCATGGTAGGTATACGTAGGTTTCATGCATGGTATATAAGTATATGTAACTCAAAATACTCATATATTTTTAATGACGGTGACTAGCTCACTACCATAACTATTTGTTACAAACCCTGCCATTTTGCCATACCTGGAAATCGAACGTTGAACAGATTAGATATTCTTTAAGCTAAAATATACTTAATTACTTAGATTATATTAATCTAAGCTTAATTATTGATGTGGGTACGTCGGATGTTGCTAATATATCCTTTAGATAAGCTATTAAATTAGTTACAAGCTAAATTATTTGTTTCTATTATCTACTAGATCAGATTATGATAGGTACACTTACCACACTTGTTAACAAGAAAAGTGAATGAGACGATGAGTCCACACAGCATAGTGGCCACAACCAGCATCAGTCCCCAGTTTGTAAGGTAGATCAGCCAGTACGGGTTAGGAGCTTCAATAAGGGACCACGTCAGGATGCCCAGGGCCACTCCTGCCAAAACCAACCGCAGGAACAGCATCGGTAACGGCGACTCTCCGCGTTGCCATGACGACGCATAAAAATCGCTAATTCTCTCGTTCGTCGACACCCATAAAGCCGAAAGGGACACACTCTTCCTATAAAATTTCACCATTTTGATCACTTTATTTAGACACTTAAAATAATACACATAATTTTCGTATATTATTTATACGGTAGATTCTATGTAGGGAACTGCGAGATAAATCCTATCTCCTGTGATAATATTTCGTAACACGCATCACAGATACATCTGATAACCATACGTCGCCGTCTCAAGAGAATGAGCAGAGCCGTTATCGATAGGTCGTTATCTTTATCACTGATCCTAATATTTGTTAAGATTTGTACAAATAAATAAGATTAGGTATAATGCAAAATTTTATTGGGTTCAGTTAGTTGTATTTGGAAGAAGTATGGTAAAACGTGCTTTTAATTTGTTGTAAACTATTATTGATCGAAGGTTGTCAATGACTCTATAGTTCGTGTAAATAAAGAGCTTTTTACGAGGCTCATAAACATGTAAAAAACGCGCCGTGTATGCGGTTGCGCGGGCGCAGCGCAGGCGCGCAGAGTCGCAGACGCAGATGCAGACTGGTGCGGCGGTGAAGATCGACGGAGCGCGGGGGCCTCCAGCACCGCCGCTATACTTGCGTAAACTATAACCTTACTTATGTAATTACTTGTTTTCTAAACCCAATCTGGGTTGTGTTGTGTCAACACTGTGCGATCAAATACCTGTCTAGGAAGGTAGTATTATGTCAATATTATATTATGGTTGAGAATTCATCAGTACTTTAATACGATGAAAATATTATTCACACGGACACACGGACCTACACCTTAACAAAAGATGTTTCATTGTTTTTCTTTTTACCTGCGTCAGTTCACACGCTAACTTGCATATCAATAGTAGTTTTACAAGAACATGCTAAAAGATAGGCACTTTTATTATTTTGCGTTTGTCGCATGTGGCCTAGAATTAATAGGTTCGACGCAAACGATATTTAAAATATTTATTCATTCATTAACTATCTCTCAATGAGATAGTTAAATACTAAGTACCTCGGTGAAGACAGAGAAAACGAATTTACAAAGTTCTTTTGAAAAGGGAATTAGCTAGATCGAGTTTTCGTAAATTGATATTCATTGAATTGATATTTATCTAGACTGCCTAGCGACCCGCCCTGGCTTCGCACGGGTGTAGATGCTAATGTGGCGTCAGCCCGCCAGCCGCCCCTACCCCCGCTTTTTTTAAATCTCTGATATCTTCTAAAATTAATCTATCTATCTCCGCATAAACTTTCATGTATGCTACGTATAAACCTCTCTTGAACCACTCTGTCTATTGCTAAAACTGCATTGAAATCCGTAGCGTAGTGTTCTAACATAATCTTGACATTTGGAATTAACATGTAAGAAAAACATGAAAAATAATGGAAAATTGATTTGCTACCTACTTACTTATCGCAGGTACCTAAGTTAACATTTAGTATCGACTTGGATCTGAGTCAAGGTAAAAAATCTTAAATGATTTGGTTGTTTATATCTACTGACTTGAAAAGATACTAAGAATAAAATGATTCATACTTGATAGGTAATATAAGGATAAAACTAAGATAAGTTAGGAGATTCGGAATATACAAAGTCCCAAATTACATGTGGCAATAGCGGAATGAGTTTGTCGTTTCGTCAGAATGGTTTTCGCGTAGGGTTGACTATTTCTTCGTTTGATCGAAGTAGATTTCCGTATTTAATTATACAGCGTGTTTAGTCGGTTTTATATACGGAACGATGGCATTGTACTGATGAACATGAACAACTCTTACTATGGAGCCAACCCTGAAATCACGACAGAATAGGTAATCAGCTTTAGGTACCATACATTTACGTACACTGAACTCGACAAAATGTATGGAACAGGATTTTTTTTCGTAGATTTCAGGATTGGCTCAATGGTAAAAAGTTGTTCATAATGATCAGTACAATGCCATTCTTCCGTATCTGAAACGACTAAACAATCACGGTGTATTAACATTAGCCGAAAGCTTAGGCCGAGGAACTGCTACTGAATTTCAAGATCTAATGAACGTGGCAGAAGCAAAACAAGTACCTATGCAAGAATCGTAGCAAGTGGCGATCTCTTGCTTCTTGTAGTGACTATCCCTGTAGGAAAAAGACGTGAGTGTATTTCATAGAAAAGCCACTTTGGACTTTGCTCGACCCGCGTGAACCAAAACCAGGACCAGCTCTAGCGTAGCAGTTGCGCTTCAGTAAACTAGATTTGCCTAATGAGGTAAACTTTTAATAAATTTTAATACCTAATAAAGTACTTCCCATACACGATAAAACCTCTAAAAGATGAAATACCTAATGCATGTTTGCTAGTAATTTATTTTTATAATAGCTATAATTTTGCGGATTTTTCAACAAGATTGATAATGACAACGACCAACGAAAATATAGTATGAATGCGAGAACATTTATATTTCTTTAAATTACGCATACTTGAACCGTAGTTTGCCTTACGTGTGTGTATGCGGATCGTTAAAAACGGTAGGCTCGATTTGTCTCGCCGACGACGAACGACGACATGTACGCGCAACTCCTGTAAAATCTAACCAAATGAAATACAAAAAAATAGTATAATATGTTACCTTGAAAAAGACCTTGATGAAGAAATAATTATCAACCATGTATGTTTATTTCTAAAACAGACTGTGGTAAAGAGTTCAATCATGAAGGTAAGGTATCTACTGTTTATGAATTAATGATTGGCCACATCTGGTGTGCTACGGAAACATGCAAGTCATGATGATTTACTTGGTTATTAATTATGATGACAAGGAGGTGCTGTGAGTTTTGTGACATGCAGTCTCTATCTTGTTATTCCGAATCCGAAATAACAAGAGCAGGCATCAGACTCTCCCGAACTGCTTTGATTCTTGCGTATTTACTTACTTCATGCGTCACCCACGGTCATACTTGTCTCTCTCATCTTGTCATACACAAGAAGTTCATAGTTGGATAAAACTCCTACGTGAACTTTTACCTTACCTACGACAAGTTTCTATCCTTTGAAATGGCTATCGTTTAGATTTAAATTAACCAGTAATTTTCGGTTTTTGTATAAACCTATTGTAAGTAGTAGGTATGTAGTAGCAATTACTATTTCTTTGAATTCTTTGTACTGAATGTGAAACATGCGGTTTATAACTTACGTTATATCGTCCAGTTGATAATTCGTTGCGTAAATACAAATAAGCTGGTACATTTTTACACTTTTATCTAGCCTTAAATTAATAGAAAAAATAACCAATAAAATATTCTTAATGTTCAAGTTGACGTACAGAATGACATTGAGTTTTTGAAACAATGGGATAAAAACTCATCACAAAGGGATCTCTGTATTGCAGGTGACCGGTAGTGTGGTATCTATCAAGTCAAGGTCGCCTTGGACTGTATTATCACAGAGTATTACTTAGTATATAATTAGGTGTAGAGCCATGTTTTTTGGTCTGGGAGCCTTTATGTTAGTACCTGTTTAAGGACTCTTTTGCTGAGTAGCGTATGGGAGGTATAGGTAGGTACTATTCTGTGGTATTAAAGCATCCAATAAACAGGGCACGGGTTAATCTCAAGAAATAATAGCTTTAGCATAATTATGATCTATGTATAATTGTACAATATGGGATACTTTATTTTAATAAATAAATAAAACGAGAAAGTACAGTTTTTAAACATTTTATTGTCGCCTGTCTTTACGAGAACAACAGTACAACAGTGTTTCAGGCAAATATAGTTGTAGTCACACATATGCCATTAATGATTATAAAACTTAATAGAACCACTTTATGTATTATGCAAATACTAAGAAAAAACCGGCCTACAAGCAAGTGTACAGTCGGTTGGCATTTAAAAACGGCATTTTTATTAACTACAACAATGTTAATAGCGATGTGATTATTTTAATATCAAGCAGCTATACACACAACTTCACAGAAGTATTAACACCTATAATTAACTAAAGCTAAGTAGAAGAAGAAACTGTCGGAAGATCAGAAGCTATTTTCATGAGGCTAAGGGCCTGTTTCACATGGCTGGATAGCCGTTACTCGACAGATAAATTAAAAAATGGAACAATGAAATTAAATATTTGCGAAGAAATTTAACGCGCGAATTTACTGTATGGTAGGTGGTGAAACGGCTTTAAAGCTACATTTTTCAGACGACGCGGGCCACATGAGCGTAATAAAACAGAAAAATATACAGCTGTAATTCCCCCCTAGTTGTATTTTTCTCCGTTTTATTGAGAAACCCATTCCCTTAAAACAAAGTTTGGATGACGGTCCAATGTTGTCTTTACTAAAGGCCAACCATGGCCACCATTCTGAATACATCGATAAAATCCCTATATCTAAGGTATATGGTACTATGCAATTGTGGATTATTCCCGTTTGAGCACCTGTTTTTAGAGCACTTACTAAATTAACTAAAAATATATGCTTACATGGGAATACTCCGCAAGTTGACTTTCGCTTTATTTCAAACGCTGCAACGCAACCGGAGACTCGTTTACGCGTTTATATTTGTTGGTTGTCGTAGCGGAATGCCCTCGTTGACGTAAACGGTGACGGCCTTGTGTATGCACCGCGATGCTATGGCGTCACGCGCGGCCGACAGCCCCATGGTGATGAGGTGCAGCGCCACCAGTAGCACTCCAGTGACTACTACCACTAGCGTCGTCGTGCTCGGTTCCGACCAGTTCACCACCGGGTAGATGTATGGGTTACCTTTTCTGAAACAAAAGCAGATTACGTAGAGTTTTATGGTTTTTAACGGATTAAATTAGGTCTTTCTTAGGTTGTAGGAGAAGTTTGCCAAAAAGTATTTGGTTTTATTCAAGGGTGGATCAAGGATTTATTTCTAGGAAATGCACAAGGGCTAGAAAAACTGTTGTATAGAGTGTCAGACCCAAAACCTGAGCACTGTTTAATTTAAACTATCTTGGATGACACACGTCCCCTGTTCCTCCCAGTATCCGCCGTTGTTTGGTTGGTAAACCAAATATGTAGGTAGCCATAGAGGAAGTACCGGTTCTTATATCGGTAATGTTTGTAGTAAAGAGGGTTTGCAGTGAACTACAACAAAGTGCTAGTGAACGACAAAGCCATAATCTTGTTTTCCTAAAATAGACAAACAGGCTCTTGCAAAGATTCTATTTTAAGGACGTGCACGCAGGACTATAGCTTCGTTTCGAACTTATTTGGTTTTATATGAATAAATTATAAGTCAAAGTAATATACCTGGGAAACTATTTGTTATTTCTTTAACATTATTATGATAAAAACGTCAGTAACTTTGTCCACAATGTTGTCATTAGTGCAAATGATAAATTCTCTCATAATTAATGCAAAATACATAATTTATACAGTTTTCCTGTTACTTGTAGGTGATACATAAACTGGTTTTTAACTCCACAATGATTGTTTTTTTATTTCATGTTGTATCTTCTGGGTACAGTCGGATGAATAAAAAAGACATCTAGTGTTCCTTTTTTCAGTTGTGTACCTAACAAACCAAATACGTAAATATAGAAGTAAGTATCTGCAAGTAATCTTACTGGTCTGTTCCACCAGCGAAGTGGTAGACGAGTCCGAACAGCATGTAAACTGCACCGAAGGTGAGAGGCTGGTAAATATGTAGCAGCCGGCTGGGGTGGGAGCCGGCGGCCAGCAGAAGCAGCACCAAGAGAGAGTTGAGCCCGTGCACCGCAATATCCAGGCCGTGGTTCATTTCCTCCTCGATACCAGCTGGTGAAGTATGAAGTGATTATTGGTTAGTGGGTCAGCGTAGGGTTATTTTTCATAATTATGTTGTTTTACTGAAATGACATAAATGGACCGACTTAGCATGGAGTATATACTAAATGGTTTTTTATCAAGTACTAAAATTTAAGGGGACAGTGTAGGTACTTATTATTATTAACAACTTTTCCTATAGGACAAAACCTTAAATCGCGGAAAAAATATCACCGGTTCCATACATACACAACTTGACAAAATGTACGAAACAACTGATTATTTTTAATTAAATATATATATATATATATATATATATACCTTCGTATAGTAGAGTCCAATAGAATATAGTGATCAATAAAGCAATAGGGACGGCGATGTTGAACAGCACCCAGTACGTCTTCACGTACCATGGCAGCCTGAACTCGATGCCTGATGAAATTTGAAAAGCAAATTATACAATATAATGTTGATATTAAGTAAAGCGCAGGCGTTTTGAGAATACAACTAAACTGAGAAATTAATGTGCGAATAGCGAATACAGACAAAATAATGGGTAAGCTTATACACACAGATAATATAATTTATTAAAGTGTCATAAAGCTATAACAAATTAAAATAGTATTTAAAATACTTCTACCTCCTTGGAACACGAAAAGCCATGGCCCCGGCTATCTGAACGTAGCTCTAAAGATAAACTACATTAAGACTAGCTGGGCTAGAATCAGTGCAAGCAGAAGAGGAGATCTTAGGCCAGCGGTGGGATCATTATATCTATATATGTAATTGAAGGAAAACAATTATATAATGTTTGGTACAAGGGCGGATCCACTTTCTACGTCGACATAGGCCTAGCTGGATCCCTGGATCCGCCTTTGATATACCTATTATTACTTGGTCATAAAGTCTAGATACACACAAATTTTGTGGCTAAAAAATTTGAAGTACTTACTTATTGGTCCGTAAATGTAACAGCGCACTGACACCAAAGTTGCGAATCCAGTGGCAAGAAGGATACTCATCAATCCCCAATGCGTCAGGTAAATGGGCCAGTACGCTCCTTTACCATTCAGTATGTATGTTATTATCGACGATAACACTATTCCTAATGACGTGAGGAAGAGCAGCGCCCGCCAAATCAAAAGCGGCACGGCCGACCGCGTCGTTTGCCAACTACTGAGATAAAAGTCAGTCGGCTTAGGATGCTCCAAACTAAGCATATTCGTCTTCACTTCTTGTTTAAAATAAGTCTTTATAGCACTCATCTCGGTGTTGTTGTTGTAACAGTAACACAGCGCACCCAACGCTATCGATTACAAGGAACTGATAATCGATACCGTAGTTTCGTTATCGAGTCACTCAGATACATTATCTAAATTCGGTGCCAAAATATCTGATTGTACTGTACTGTTGGTTCATGTGTACACTTTGAATTTGAATTTGTAAGAAGCAAGCAGTACCGGAGGCGAAGCATTAATGTTTTATGGCGACTTACTAACATGATTTTTTCAAGAACTCCCGTGAGTGAGCACAGGGCTATTTCATATGATACAAATAATTATATATTTTTTTAATATTAACTTATTGTTACATCTTATGTCATCGGGGCGTCCATAGCCTTACTGAATTGGAACTGATACTTTTTTATTACCTCAGATTTTAAATTTTTACATTGAAATATTACTATTTTTGACCGATTTTAAATCTTGAAGTTCCGGACCCCTTACAGCGTCCATAATCACTGGTGTACTAAGATGGTAAGGTGAGCGTCGTGATATTTCCCAAATTTTTGGTAATTATTAGCTATACGATACATGACATGGGGAAATGATGAGAATGGTATGATATTAAGCGTCCCCCTGGTAGGTATTACTGAGTGGCCATTCCTCCTCCTTCCTCCTTAGGAAAAGAACGAACCATGATTGTATGAAGTGCGAGTTAGTTATCGCTATCGAAGTTACCTAGGTAAAAATAATAGAAACATAAAACCCGGCAGCATTTGGTATATTTCCTTATAAACTAAAATGACCTGAAATAATAGTCTACTATTCGTGTCGTGCTACAACATACAGCATCGCTAATTAACATTAACAATGAGATTTTGTAATGATAATGTTTAGTCAACTCGTCTTTCTTACTGACATCTTAGTTCAATCTGAATTATCAAAATGACAGACAACCACATTATGCTTAATGTTATTGTGAACTAAAAGTAAATTACTGTATTGAGGCTTAGCGGTGTTTTTGTCAATATGGCTTACATACAGTTTATTTTCCCTCTAGCTGTTGCCCGCGATTTCACTCGGATCCCAAAGGACTTTTTGAGACAAAACGTGTCTATGTCCTTGCCGAATTTTATTGAAATCGGTTCAGCAGTTAGGCATGAGCAGACAGACACAGTTACTTTGGCATTTAAATATAATATTATCTATTTTGTATTAATTATAACGGTCCACGGTTATGGGAAGGACGGAGTCGGCGGACTGTCTGCATTGCTTGGTGAGGGCATCCCTGGCCACCGTGAGCGCCGTGACGATGCCGTGGATCACGACCATCAGGACGGCAGACAACACTATCAGTAGCATGGTCGGCCCAGGTTTCGACCAATCCAGCATCGGGTAAATGTAGGTTGTGCCGAAGCTACACAAACGAAAATATTAAGTAATTAATAAAACGTTATCTATTTTTTTCGATATTATTGGGGGCTGAAATGGCAACTTTTTATGAATTACAATATGGATAGGCCATAACTTGCAGTGAAAGCTGACCTCTTATTCTACGAAAAGCCTATACAATGGGAGTTCTGCCCATACCGCAAGGTACAGCAGGATGTGTACCTACCATCGTGCACGCAATTCACAGTGTGATTAATCAAATGTGGCAATTTAGCCCCCCCTGAGCACCTGTAGGCCATACTAGTACTTTTTTTGGCGGGCGACGCTTACACACTTTTTACGGTTGATTTGTACGAAAATAAAAATATATGTCACTACGCATTTCGTTATAAGATAAGTAGATCAATAAGTATAAATTGCTCTTTTTAAAACTTTTTTACCCGACTGACAAAGTAGTTTAGGTTTATATCAAATATTCTTACGGATTGAGCCCTCCAGCGGCGTAGTATATGACGCTAAACACCATGTAGACGATACCGGTTAAGAGTGGGTAGTAGAAGTGCAGCAGGCGGCAGGGGTGGCGCGAGGTGGCCAGTAGCATGAACACTAACACCGAGTTGATTCCGTGGACGAACACGTCCAGCACGGGGTCTAAAGCGTAGTCAATCTCTGGAACATTAATACAACATAGCTAAGTTAATGATAACCTTTAATATAAGTTATTGGTTAAATATAAATACACAGACGTAGATATACGTCTGTGGTTAAATAGTTGTTTGAAAATTTAGTAAGCAACTATAGCCTAGGGATATGATGAGGCGTAGTCATAGGTCTCGAGTCCGAATCCATAGTACGAGCCTCTAGCTTTTCGCTGTTATGTCCGTCGCTAACAACGGTCAATGAGATTTTCTCGACGGCAGGTTAAGTCTACCAACCTGCACTAGGCAGGGAAGTCAGAGGGTTAGGCTATATTTTGTATATTTTTGTGTATTTTATTGTTTTGAAAAGTAAAGTTTTATAATAAGTATCTTAAATGATTTTTTTTAATCAGAAGTTCCATATTACACACAAGGGCTTCGGATGTATTGAATAGGAGGGTGATATAATTTAATGCTTGTGAAATGTATGGATCCAATTTCTGAAATTCACCGCTAACCGTAAACAAATGTTACGACAGAATTGCTTACCTAAATCCGTAAGCATTGTCCAGTAAAATGCCGTGATGAAAAACGCTATAGTGATGGTGCAGTTGTAGAGCACCCAGTAGAGCTTCACAAGCAACGGTAGACCTGAACCTGTATCTGAAAATAAAAAGATAAAAAGGGTTATCAAGGTATAGTAAATATTAAAAGTAAAAAGGGTTTTTATTTCATAATGTTTGTGGGGTCACAGTTCAAATATCGCATGCAAGAAATATTTTAGATCTCATGCAGGTTTAATAAGTACTTTTGATAGACAAGGCAAAACTGACATAGACCTGGAAATCAAACCCCCAGACCTGAAAATCGAACCTCACATTTTGCAGCCTTGATTGATACCTACACTTGTGAGGTCCTTTTGATATGTACCATTAAGATAAAAGATAATGTTAAGCACTCGTGTGTGATATGTGATTACGAGTAATCGTTTAAGTGGGGCTATTGACTTAACGTTCTATACATAGATATCCAAAGTTCAACATTGTTGCCGGATAATGTGAGGAGGAGGTAATGATACTGTTAAAATCAAGGAACACATATTTTCAAACTATGTGTACTTATTTATAATACAATATATTGCACACCAATAAAACAAAGAAACAGGACATATTCGATTTCAAAAATATTATAATTATGGCAGCCCTATCATGAGGTAACCTAAGGATGACCATGTCGCATGTTGTAAAAGGATTGCTTTTTTACTCCCACCCAGAAAATCTCTAATCCTTCTGTTTTTTCACGGAAAACGATTCTTTGGAAGTCTTTCATACTAAAGGTCTGTTCTCATTACCATTTAGAAGTAAGAGAATAGTAGTAGAGCAGTAAATATCTGAAACCAGGGCTAAATAAACTACTCAAGGTTGAGATTCCTGTATTTAAATTAACGTTATATCATATCGGTTACGGAAGAGAAGGATAGCCACAAGTCAGCAAAGACGGCAATGATTAATATTATCAACGCATTCTTTGAACCTTTATTAGTCATAAGTCCGGAGTAGGATATTCATAAATATCAGTATTAGAATTTGTCACATACTGATAAAGTGTATCATGGATACAGTGTACATATCTATGTGTTGTTAATCGATACAATCCGTACCTAGTTATCGGTGCGATAACGTATTTTGGCGTACACTAATCGGTCTCGCCTATAGATTTCCTTACTAGACAATTTGAGTACACAGCTTGTGTATAAAAGTATCTAAACATATTTGCAAGAACAGCAAGAACTTATTTTAGCTTATTCTTGCACATAGGATAAGTAGGTAAGCTTTTTGAATGTCATTTGTTTGTGGTGGAGAATTACGACAATGCTACCTACCCATGGGGGCGAAATAACTGTTATAATTGGTGGTCTTAGTGTAAGAGTTTGGTTGTCTTGCAAGGGGAGTTCTGAACACCCAGGGCAGTGCACCGGTGTCCATTGTATCTTAGCAGAACTTGAACGAAAAGAAGAAAAGCACGCTTCTCCCTAGAACAGTTGTTATACAATACAGATAAAATCCTCAAGTAGGCCGACAAGCCGCTGACTATGGGTTTATAAATTAAGGAATCAAGATATCGTAAGCTTATTATGTAATTATATTTTATGAGGCCATTTAATATTCAAAGTTATTTGGTATCAAAAGGGGTGGCAAACAAGCATGCGATCCGCTTGAAATATTAATATGAAATATTATATTTATTTTTACTAGTAAGTAATACTTATCAGGTGAATATTATATTACATATCTTGAATTAAAATTACACTTTGAACATTGTTCGGTCTATCTTGTCGTCATCGGGTGTTTATCGGGGGTTTTACGACTGCCTCATTGATCTAGGGGTTTCAAGCGCAACTACAACGCTATAGGCCCTGGGTTCGATCCCCGGGTCGAGCAAAGTGTTGTTAGGTTTCCTTGTGAAATTTCCAGGAGCAGTTAGTAGTGTGGATTTGTGCCTATTCCCTAAACATAGAACTGTGGCTGTACTGGGCTGTACATTAGTACACCTCTGCCTAACCTTTTGGGGAATACCGGAGTAGTGGTATGTCCGGTATGATTTACATTGGCGCTATAATACTTGCATATAATTAGTACACAGTGAATGTTAAAAATGAGTGATCTGCTGCTATAATATTACTTTTTGATGAAATTAATTATTTGCAAGTCAATTTCCCGAATACCTTGAGTCTCACAGCCTCCTATTGTATTCCTTCCAGTTAAGGATATAAATAATTATTATCCTTATACAATACTACGTTGCGATGAAACTATACTCGTAGGTATAACTAAGTACTTGAAACTATTAGGTACTTGTAAGAGTTGGTTCTAAGTTCATTGATACACAAGGGAGAGATATCTTTGTTTACCTAAAACCGATGTTATTATTATGTGATTTGATAAGGCCATTGCCCAACAGTGGGACAAACTGGGCTCGTAAAAAATGTGATGTAATGATAACAAGAGCTATTTTAGCGAGTGGCGATTAATATTTTTGGTTATGTTTTTTTAAGGAAGTTTTTTTACGTTATCCTCATGCGCGATATTTTATTAATCAGTTTATTTTAGCTTGATTGGTAAATGTCCTTAGGAGTTAATTGATGTTTGAAAGTTTTTTACGCTATACTGGCGTAAAAAATACATTTTATTTCTGCCGCATCATTCTCATTAATCCCTAGGCCTAACTGCTGCCTGACTAGAGTCAAATTAAAGATAAAATAAAGGGTTTGTTTTTAATCTTTATATTATTGATATAGATTACAATTAATTACCCATCGTGCTATCGGAATTAATTCCAAGTTGATAATCTTAATGTTTTAGTAAAAAAATATATGTCATTCTCATGACTCATAGCAAATCTAGTTGTTACTCATGTGCGCCTTTTTAGCACTGAGATTTGACGAAACCTGCATAGCCTAAAATAACTTTATAGTAGGTTAGTTCCTTCAAGTCCTACAACGGTAATTCCTACACAGTTCTTATCTTAGTTCATTAGTTTAATTTGTATGAAAAGTTGATTTATTTATATTTGTTCATTAATTTATTATTTTCTATACGCACTTTAGGACTAGTTAAGGCTGTGGTTCACACACATCAGTGATAGCTTAGGTATGGCCACTGGGCTGCCAATTCAAAGGTCTCGAGTTCGAATCCAAGGCACGCACCTCTGACTTTTCGAATTTTGTATGCGTAAATATCACTCGCTTTACGGTGAAGGAAAATATCGTGAGGAAACCTGCCTGTGCATGTGCCTTGTATGTGAAGTCTGCCAACCCGCATTAGGCCAGCGTGGTGGACAATGGCCTAATCCCTCTCTTCCTGAGAGGAGTCCCGTGCCCAGCCGTGGGACAGTTAATGCTTTAATTTATTGTCTTCTCCACTTTGTATCTTTGTACAAATTAGGTAGTTAGTCAATTGATACCATCTAAATCTATCTAATAAATAAAATAATCTAAATCTAAAAAGAAACAAAAACAGTTCTACATACAAAAAGCCATGTTCTTAGTCCTATTTAAATACTAGAAATGTTATATAATTTTCAATGATTAGTTGGGAAGTTAGTAACTTTGAAACTATTTTCCTCTTCCTTTGATGAATGAGATATCTATCAGATGTAAATATTTGGTTTAAAAATAATAAATAAATAGATATACGATAAGGCCTAGTCTTATAAAATATTTAAGAGTAGTTAATAATAGTAATGAATAGCTATTAACTGACTTACCCAGAGATCCTTTGGAATATGAAGCCAGAGACACGGCTAACGCTAATCCAGATGTGACAGTTATAAGGACCAGTCCCCAGTGCGTCATAAAAATAAACCAATGGCCCACGCTCATCTCATCCGTCATGATTATCATCGAACTTATAAGAGTAGCTGCACAACCTATAAACACTAAAGTTCGTATGAGTAGCAAAGGCAGTCTGGATCGGTTCCTTTGCCAACAACTAAGGTAAAAGTCTGAGAGGCTTTCATGCTCTATATAAAGCATTTCAGATCGAAACTCCTTTTGAAAGTATTTCTTCACGACGTCACCCATTTTTGAAAATGATCGAATTTAACTTAATATAGAGAGTCGACCGAGCGTGGCGGCAGTCAATAGCAAACCAACACTGTTATCTGTGATTTGCCTTCGCGATTGTGTGCCTTCGACGATGATCCATACATTTTAGTTGATAACAATAGAACAATGACGTCCTCTGATTTCATTAAAAAATTATGTCATTGCAAAATTTACAATGAATAAAATATTAAAGGCCTGTTTCACCACCTCCTGATAAGTTACCGTTAAATTACTTGGCAGATAATTTATATTATTATTTCAATTTTTGAATTTATCCGGCGCTTAGCGGAAGCTTGATGAAACAGGCTTAAATTTACTGCTGGTTAAATTATTATACGTTTGTACTCGTACGAACGTGTGACGAACTAGTGACATAACAAAGCACTATAATTATTCAGTGACGAAAAAAAAACGCAGTAGGAGATTTGCCAGGCGATCCGTCTGTAATTATACAGTAAAGTTTAATATGTTAATTATGAAATTTTAGCTCTCTTTCCTCTCTCTCGGTACGTTCGTTGTTGACGCCCACCCTTCACAGCCTCCTAGTGATTTTTCTGGGAAGAAGAACCGGTCCAACAAACTCCTCATCGACACATTTCTGTATATTAATTCATTAAGGTTACAATTTACATAAAACGGTTTTTTATTTTTGCAGCAGGGTTTTTAATTGATCAAGAATTAATGTAACCATAATCAGTTGTTGTTTGAGTTGAGCAGCGCCAATTCACGAGCAAAACGCACAGAGGGAAGGAGGTGGCCTGAGGAATAACGTTACCGCAGGCAATGATGTCAAGGGAGCATGGTGACCTCGCACCCAAATGTAAATCGTATTCATGATGCCAGGGATCCATGAGGACTTTCTGCATCCCCAAAATGGTAGTACAGTGCGTTCTCATTCTAATACTAGCTGTTCACAGTTTCTTCTTTTATTAGTACTTATAGAATAATTTCCTTATTTTTGAACCGATTTTAATTTTGCTATTGTTTTTCTGGCTCTATTTATGGTTAATATCTATCAAAATAATCGGTCAAATACCGAAATTGAAAAAGTTCTTGAATATAAAATAATGATGACATTATTACCTGCTCCGAGTGCTTGTCCTGTGTTCAACACAGCAACCAACTATTCTTATCCTCTACTAGAAAGTCATTTTACTCCTTTATTATGCCTTTTTTACTTCGTAGATTTTGCCTTCAAGGGAAGAAGCTAAATAATGCTTACATAACAAAAGCAGTAGCAATGCGGCTTGGCGTTAATTAATCAATCAGGCCAGATCCAGCCTTCGAGTCAGACTGACCTAGGCTGAACTCAGGTCTGGTTACGATTTGAGGCAGGATAAATGTTTTTTAGTGTAACGTAATATGTACTGGAGAGCCTAAATACAGGTACAGGTGCGGCTGGATGCGCAAGGTGTGAGTACAACCGTATAGGTGTAACATACGTTAAAATATACAAGGTGGAAGGGATATCGACGCACAAATGTCGTGACAAGGTTTCACTCAAGGTCAAAAATAAAATGACCTATGTCTTTCATGTAGAAAATGATCGGTTATTACAGATATTGACATTTGCAGACACGCGCAGTGTATTGCTAAAAACGTGATTAAAACGACGATACGAAATAAATTAAAATAATGTTTTTTTAATTATAAATCTAATTTGGGTAGGTACATAGAAATAATGTTTTTTACAAACAAAAAAAACTGCAGAATCATGTACTGAACTCATGGTATTCGGATATGCGTCGATGTCCCTTCCACCTGGTATACGAGTGCGGCCACCCTCACCGCACACGTAAACGGTTTTCCCCAACAGTGCGGATGCACCCGAACTCACGAACGATACGCATATAATATTATACTTAGCGATTATTATTTAATATATATATAATCGCTACGACAGTGTAGGATTACGTGATAGGTGCAAAGTTTACATTATTGATAAAATTATACTAAACAAGTATAGTTTAAAAAAAAACATACCTATCTACCGTTTTTTTTATTTGTGATTGATATTCGTAAGTAATATTAATGTCTCTACTCTATGTATCATAGGTGTAGGGCAGGGATGGCGAACCTTTACCTACGCATCTGTGTTCTAATTTTTATTTTTTTTAAATTAAGAGACCGTGACGTGCCGTCATGCAATCATAATTCAGTAATTAATGGGGAAAAGAATATCAATGAGGCATCTAAAGCCCAAAGTCCAATGGCACACGTGCCAGCAATGGCACGCGTGCCATTGGTTCGCCATCACTGGTGTAGGGCTAACTCTGAAATGCTATAAATCTTTCTTAAACCGCCTAAAGAAAGAGAGAAAGATAGAAACATTTATTCAACTCAAATTATTTGAAGGTAGGTACAGGTAAGAAAGAGCTATAGCAGTTTTGAGTTGACGCATACATCAGTCATTGTGTAGCTAAACCATTATTTAGGAAACTGTATACTTATCTATCAAGGGCGAAATAATATTCGTACACATATTAAATAATATACTTTATTATGTCATGTAGTAGTAATCAAGGAAATATCTAAGGTTTTGAAGGTAGCTTCGTGATCATGTAGGCTTTACCGCTACCTGTTATTTTGTCTAAAGTAACATAACAACATTAGAAACCTTAGTTATTTATAAAATATACCTAACGTAAATATTTAAAAAATGATAAATTTAAAACAACGTAAAAAGACAAAATAATTACGTTGTTTGTTATCAAAGCAACGTAATTATTTAATTTTGTAATCAATGTTTATAAAACAAAATAAAAACCTTAAATACGAACGTTCTTAACGAACTAAAATCACAGTGCGCTTTGATTAAAAGAGTTTAGTATAAACACCTTTACAAGTTTACATTACAAAACGTAAAGCACAGTTTATAGTATAAAAAGTCTTTTAGTATAAACTCCATCCTGTTACCTAATTAGATTTACAAACAGTTAATCTATTACCGCTAATAAAGTAGGTTAAAAAGTTTTTCTCCTACGTAGGAGATTATTTTGTTAAATTATATCACATTTTAATACACTACACACCCAGAATAGTTGAATTACATTTACACATTTTCACTTGTTTACCCACACACGTAGATGTGTTTACCCTTACAAAGGGAACATAATAACATACAGCATATCCTTGGGAGGTGTCATGGCCGGGGTTGCTAGAAGGATAAAATCTAGCTAGCTAGCTTAGCTAGGAGTACCTAGCGTTTATGGTGTGAATGCGTCGTTGTAGACGCCAGTTGACTCCGCGAGGCGTCTCTTGGCTACCGCGTCTCGTGCCGCAGCCATGCCCACGACTAGAAGGTGCATCAAGGCAAGGAACAGGCCTGTCAATGTGATCACTACCATCGTCTGCTCCGGCTTAGACCAGTCCACCACGGGGTAGATGAACGGGTTACCCCATCTGAAACGTATACAAAATAAATATAAAGTTTACATTGACTATTTTATAAGATATTCAATTCTTATGGTCCCATTTTTATATCGTAAACGTTTATATAAAAAAAAAAGAAGTATATAAGTATTATATCCATTGTCTAGTACCCATAGTACAAGCTCTGCTTAGTTTGGGACTAGATGGTGCTGTGTAAAATGTCCAAAAATATTTATTATTATTATTATTATAGACCTTTAAAAAAACATCAAATCAATAAATAAATATAATTTATTTTATATAATGATAATGCAATGGCTTTATTTCTTGGGGACGGTTTGTGTTATTGGTAAACACAACTAAATTGCGAGTTCTGTTTAAAATACATATTATTCAGCTGCATTAGGGACGGTACGATTAGAATTAAAGATGGCGTGATTTTATTACAACTAAATAGAAGAACCTACATCATACATACATAGGTACATATGAGCGTCTCATGAAATCAAATAAGTGCATGTTTTTATCTATTCAATGTCAATGAATGCACCGGTAACCATTTACGAAAGGGCTGTATTTGTATTTATTTAGCCAATACTTATAGGTACTTATTCGAGTACATATTTGCCGTTGTGTTAAATAAAACCAAGGCTTCACAATCTTCACATATGCGTATCTTTAGCATACGCGAGTAGGTACACAACTTTGGTCGTTCACATTACTTACCGTGTATAATGCGATATGAATTATTATGAAGCTTATTCATATATTATGAATAAGTTTATTATAATATGAAGCTTATTCGTGTGAATAAGTTTATAAAATTATGAAGCTTTTTCATAATTATGAATAAGTTTGTTATATTATGGAGCTTTTTCATATGAATAAGGTTGTTATATTATTATCTAAGCTTTTTCATATGAATAGGCTTCATAATTGCCGTATACGTTTGAGTAATGTTTCGAAGCTTGGCGTCCATTTTCAGCCATCGATTGCTTTTTGCTATGAGTTAACTGCCGTTAATAATATTTCCAAAAGGTTTTTCATGGTAGGCGTGCGCTTACATTAGTTTTATAAAAAATGCTCACTTTCGGTCTTGAAGATGCTATATTCTCAAAATTAATTATTTTCGTAATCAATTTATCAATCATTTGTCGTTATTAACAAAAAAAAAAGTAATAAATATTTTTCGAAAAGTAAATTTCTCTAGTTAGATCATTCTGGAACTCTTTAATATATAGTACGAGTATACCTGTACATTATAACGTATCTAATCAAATGTTATTCGTCCCAACTCTTTGTTAAATTCAGTTTTACACTGAGCGTACGAATGTGTGTGAAATGTAAATAAGCGATAACATATCATAATCTTTGTTGTTCTGTGATTCGCAGAGCATTGGGAAATAGAAGTCAAATCTAAATGTACCCATACCGGATCTTAACGTGGGATTTATTGTATGCACGCTTTACCAATGGCCTAAAAATCGTGTGAATTTCTTGAAGGTGTTGCATGAGCACATTTTATTACTACATACATACGATATCCTATGTCAGTATCATGTTCCAATACGATTTATTGCTATTATATTTACAACTTGCTATTGTTTTATTCAAGAAATAGACAACTTTTTTTTTAAATAAAGACAATAATTAAAGTTTAGGAAAAGTGTAAATGGTTTTCTAAACTCTTGAGCCATTCACCCTATCATCGTATAAACATAAATTGAAAATTTAAATTTATCTGTTTATCAGTAATACTATATTCAATGTATCATCGGCAAAGGTATTTCGTAACTCAAGTGTCGTGAAGGAAAGATGTCCCCAAATAATAAAACACTAAGCCATCGCGCGTAGCTTGTCATACCAATGCGTGCGCGCTGCATACGAAACAAAGATTTTTTTAAAATTATCTGTTTGCTTGTTTTACAGTCACCGAAGTCAGAAACAAGGCAAACCTTCTAAGGTTACATAAAACGTCTACTAAATTCGTACAAATACTTGACGTCTGTCCGTCTGTCCCCGGCCTTGTAGACTTTGGCGCCTTATTATTTACTATGACAGTATTTGTACCATCTAAATAAAGGCGTAATTCTGCGTAACGCTTTTGAACTTGAATAATATTATGCATGAGTGAATGACCACTAACCTCTGAGCCCAAGTCAGTTGGTAATGTGTCATTTAGAAGTCGAGGCTCCCACTGTTATGTTACGACACATCTCGAGGGCGTGGAACGATCAATTAGAACATTATATTTTGATCTTGAACTTTTACGTTGATGCAACAAAACAGGCATGGTTACGCAAATGATATATAGTTAGTGTGATTTTAGTAATTGTATTCATACAATTATATGAATTTACATACAATTATATGATTCTAATTAATTAACATGATATTAAAGTAATTATATAAAACTAACAGTGTTAATCGTGATGATCAAGTTTTAGTTGAGTCAAACGCCGCCGATACACAGGTCATGTTCGTGAACGGGTGCTGTCTGTCGGGACTAGTCAGCTCTTACTGCAATGGTTATCTTCTTTTTGTTTTTTTTAGTCATACACATCATACTGCATTATACTCATAATATTCACCACAACATTTTATTGATACTCTTGCCATAAATACCAATTTTTTTTTTTTTAAAAGAGTGACTATTTAGTTTCTTGCCGGCTCTTCTCCATAAGTCCCACTTTTTGGAGTGCCTATTTAAGTATATGGTCTAATTGAAATAAAATATTTGGAATTTGTATTAGAGTTTGGATCAAGGAGAGTCCTAAAATAGCGTTTTAGTGCTCACCCGCGTTATATCTACTCATACCGGTATATAAAGAACTCTTGTGAAGAAATATTATGATTGCAGATTTACACCGATGCTAGCTGTGTGTTGTCTATTTTTTATTATTATTGTTTTATTTTTATTTATAATTATCTTCGAGCACAAAGTGTTAAACCATGTTTGTGATTTTGTAATGATGCAAATTGTTTATCTAAAAAAGGTCTTAAGTGATGAACTAAGTAGGTACTAAAAATTGATGTGAAGGTCGATCGGATCGGTCGAAGGAAGATCGATCGCTTATAACGAAAATAACGTAATAATAATAACATTCAGTTTATGGTTTTGAATGCATTATCAGTGTAATCAGTGGAATCGATAATTTTAATAAGAGTATGGTAATATAGCATAACTGCAAAATGATGTTACGCCAAAATGACATTTATTTATTTATATTTCAACGACCAATCATTCCTCGCGTCTTCTTCCGAACCCCATCGAAATGTGAGAAATAAAATTATAATAAATATGACTTCATTTGGCAGTTGTCCGAATTCGAAATTCTACAATCCATGAGTTTCAGCAAGGTGGCTTGTGCACAGTAGTGACCCTGGGCTTTTAAATAAATAAATAAAAATAATTAAATATTTTACACTATGGGTACTAGACAATGGATATAATACTGATATACTTTGTTATGTAAATACATATTTACAATACATAAGAAACACCCATACAAACACTTATACTCATTATTTATCATCACTTAAAATATTTGTATCCCGTGGGTATCGAACCCACGACCTCGTGATAGACCACAGAAGTCGTCGTTAGATAGTGAAATGAAACCATTGCTGAAGAACAGAGCGTTGTCTTACGGGTCCAGTCCGCCAGCGAAGTAATAGATAACACTAAACAGCATGTAGGCGCCGGCGAAGTAGAGCGGCTGCATGACGTGCATCAGCCGGCTGGGGTGCGCCGAGCACGCCAGCTCCACCAGCATCACCAGCGAGTTCACGCCGTGCACCATCACGTCTAGCACCGGGTTTGGCGCGAAGTTCACCGTATCAGCCGCTGTGGGAATTTGAAAATAAAAAATTGAAAAAAGAAGTAGCAAATGGCGGATTGTGGAGAAATACCTAAAAAACACTAGAATTGTGAATGTGGTAATTTTATGGAATAAAATATCGTTATACTGAAACTAAATGGCATAACAAAAATTTGAGTACAAATTATTATAATGTTATGATTATTATATTTTGTACGTACATATCATTTGTGGGCAGTCCAATTAGGGAAATCATTAGCGCTTAATTAAGAAAATAATACCGTGAATATGTTACTGTAAATGTACGTTATCTTTTAACTGTATATTAAACATTATTAACCGTAAGCAGTAATTCATTAGACAGAATATGGGACGTGCTTCGGGTTGTAGTGGCTACGGGGTGTAGCGGCTACGGGGTGTAGCGGCTACGGGGTGTAGTGGGTACGGAGTGTCCGGCTACGGGGTGTAGCGGCTACGGCATGTTGCGGTTACGGGGTGTAGCGGCTACGGGGTGTAGTGGCTACGGAGTGTCCGGCTACGGGGTGTAGCGGCTACGGCATGTTGCGGTTACGGGGTGTAGCGGCTACGGGTGTTGCAGCTACGGGGTGTAGCGGCTACGGGGTGTTGTGGCTACGGGGTATAGTGGCTACGGGTGTAGTGGCTACAGGATGTAGTGGCTACGGCATGTAGTAGCTACGGAGTTTAGCGGCTACGGGGTGTAGTGGCTTCAGGGCGTAGTGGCTACGGGATGTAACGGCTACGGGGTGTACCCCGTAGCCGTTACATCCCGTACATCCCGTAATACTACTAAGTTCCAAAGCTACAGCTTTGGAACTTATTAGTATTCATCATATTTATAATATCTTTAAAATTATCTAGATAGATATATTGCTTATACTCACAAGTCCTCAAAATTCCCCAATAGAAGACGGTGATGAGGAAGGCCACGGGAATGGTGATGTTGTACAGAATCCAGTAGGTCTTTACGTACCATGGCAGGCCGAACGTCGCGTCTGTAGATAGTCAGAAATCATAATTTTAAACAGTAGAGATTCTTAAACACAGATTAATAGAGGTAGTCAAACGTGATATAAAGTGCTTTTAATGTCAACGATTTAGTAAGTGTAAGGTTGGCACAAGCCACTATTCCTAGAATCCCCGAATATGGTTCAATTTGTTAAATACATTGATTTCTAATAGTTTGACATATTCACCTATTGTGTGCTTCTAAGCAATATTTTCGTAATTAGATCACCTACAAAATTGGCGATATTTGCCGCTTTTCTGTAGTAACTGTATTTTCTAACACTCGACTTATGAGGTTGAAATAGAAATAGAAATAGAAATATTTATTTGCTGGAAAACATGGTCACAAGGTATTGTCAATATCGTGAAAGTACATCATGTTTCGCTGACAAGCAGCATGCAAAATTTACATTAGTTAAAATTTCAAAATTTACATTATTGCATATGGAATAAGCTTAATTCGTCATATAGTCAGCTCTGCTGGAGGTCTAATGAATATAATACATACTTATATGTTACACTAACATTGGTCGCACGCTACATATTATGCATCCGTTTTTTTATAAAATGTTGTTCGCGACCTCGAAAAAAACCTCCATATTGTAGTATTAGTATACATAATTAGTTATTATGATACAATATATGCTTAAAATTTAAGTTATATAGTGTTAGCCAGAGATGAGATTAAGAGGATAATTATGTTAGGAGACCTTACGCGTCGGCCGCGAGGTCGGACAGACGATCGCGTTGGTACGTGCTTCTCACGACAACCACGTGCAACAATATAGGTACATTCTTTGACAAATTGATGCCACATAACCTTTTACAACCTCTCCATAAAACTTTTTCGCTTCGTAATATGTAATGTAATGTAAGGTCACGCTTAGTTCTCCAATCGTGTTTCAACTGCGTAGGTTTTGATAACAGATTAACGTGCAATTTTATCAGAACAAGTATCACAAGTGTCAAGATAAGTATAGAAATGAAACAGTAAGCGTACCAATAGGCCTTTTAAAATAAGCATATGCTGATACAGCAGTAGAGAAGCCCGCGGTGAGGACGATTAGTAGGAAACCCCAATGCGTTAGGTATATGAACCAGTAGCCGAAATGTATGTTCAATGTCAAGGGCAAGGCGACCATAGACGCGAGCAGCACGCACGTCGAGAACAGGAAGAGGAAACTCCGGAGCAACAAGAGCGGCGCGGCCGAGCGGTTGCTTTGCCAACAGCTCACGTAGAAGTTGCACGGCGACGGATGTTCCAGCAGACAGAGCCGCCAGCGACACTGACTGCGCACGCACCTGCCGCACTGCATGGCGCACTGTCACCGACCACAACGCACACAAACACCAACAAAACACACAAAACAATCGCGTAACCACATTTCCAAGCGTTCTTTGTTCGACACGTGATCGCAGATCCTTCAAATGATTGCGATGATAACCTTTATTTTATCGCCATAGTATTTGCAGCGTTGAATAATATGACCGATCGTGTACATAGTTAGTGATAGACTAAGTAGTGAAAATGTTCTACAAGCAGTGAAGCGTGAGCCGACTGATCTTGTAACAGACGCTGTAATGAATTTTTTTTCTTTATTAAATCGTCAAGGTCTTGCGACATAGAATTTTAATATTTCTTACAAAAGTTATTTCTAATATTTCCTTTGTGTGTCAACTACTTAATCAGATTATTAGTATTTGTATAATATAACTATGTGCGTGATATGGATTAGGAATTAGAATGATAGACAGACTATGAAACGAATCAAAGCATTTATAACAACGTTATTTCATTCCATTATTTTAAATTAAATTAACTTGACATACTTTACTTGGAACATTGTTCATTGGAGTTTGTTCACATTTTTATAATTAGAGCCGATCGCTTTACACATTTTATTGCGGTTAATCTACGATGCGAATATTAGACTTTCAATTGTACTTCTAATTACGTTGATCCATGATTACGATCTTCATCAATCCTGTTATTTTGAATCGTTGGATAACACCGTAATACTAACTTTCGATAAAATCAGTGAAATGTTACAATTATTTTTTTATTTTTATTTATTAAACTTTATGCACGGATGGTACAAAGGCGGTCTTAATGCCATTAGGCATTTTCTGCCAGACAACCTTAGGGTGATGCAGAGATATTAAAACACAGTAGATGCACTATTAAAATTAGTTGGGAAAAAAAACCTAAAAGAATTATACATAATACAAATTAGGGACTAACTACATACATACTATACACAATATAATATATATAATACATATTTATATAAATATATACATAAATATGAGGAGAAAGTAGATAGGTCAATGTCGAGATAATGAATCTGCCGAGGAGCTGCCTTGGAGGTGTCTTCGTAGATTATATTTAAACGAAAGCCGAGTGTTAGCCATCCTGATCTCAGGTGGGAGAGCATTCCATAATAGGATGGATTGGACGAAGAAAGTAGAGTGGACAAAGTCAGAGCGGTGCGAGGGACATTGAAGCAGGCGATTATTTGTAGATCGCAAATATTTAGTATGATTAGTACATAGAAATTTAAAGTGAGAAGTTAAGTAAGAAGGTGAGTTAGAAGAAAAGAGTACAGAATACAGTGTACTCAATGCCCGCATGTGTCTACGTTGCCGAATAGTTAACCATTTGAGCAATGAACGACACTCAGACACATGATCATACATTATAATTGATCGTATTGACTAACAGTAAGACTGAAGCAAAATAAATATTAAGAATCGTGGTTATAAGTGGCCTTCTGTAGGATGTATCTACCCCTGGGACGAAGACGTGAGTCTATGTGTCTGTATGCCACACGCGTTTGCATTTATCACTTTAGCTTAAACTAATTAATTGCGGAAAACATTTCGCAGTTTATCATTATCTTATGTTAGATCAAGATCTAACCTTCTAGCCTTCCCACGCTTTGTTATAATAATAACTAGCCTTTGTCTTACCCTTAGATCTTTTTAATTACGAGAAATCATGTTGAACTCTGTCAGTAAAGTGTATCGGAGACTAGATAACTAATAAAGGTACGACTTTTCCAGTTTTACGAAATAATTGTGCACGCGTGACCGAGTCGCAGGCGCGCATCTATTTTACGATACAAGAATGTTGTAGTTATCAGGCGAACCGGTGCAGGTGGCACACTGAACTTCTTGCACCAGCTGCCTGCAGACTGCCAGGATGCTATATGAAACACCGGTGGAGCAACCACCGCGATTAGTGACGCACCACCGACCGGCTCGGAAGACAACCATTACCTTTTTAATTAGCAGATGCAAACAATCAAATTGCAACAAAGTACTAACCTGTTAAACCTCTACGTCCGATGGCGACGAATATTCCGAATATAGATTCCAGCACTATAAATACCAGACCCCAGTGGGTCATATACAGGAAAAACTTTTCCGTCGGGCCCCAAAAGAACGACATGGACCAGATCAAGATGAATAAGGACCACACTAAGATGGGCACTCTCCAGTAGAGTGGCGACACTCTTCCGACGCATGCTCTCGTAAACGGCTCGCACGAATCATTGACATCATTTCCAAGGAATCCCGTCATACAGTAAAAAGATTGTCTCCAGGACCACTGCATTTTGCCTGATTTGTAATGATCCGTCGTATACTAGTAATAATTTAGAACGTAGTTTTTTATTTTCATAGCATCTTGAGTGTGGCTCCAATATGTAAATAGCTGTGGACAAGAATATAAAACAAATTAATTATTTTGCCGGAACGGTATTTCAAGGTGAATTCGTCTGCTTATCATACAAGTGCATGAATTTTGGTATTGCAACAGACCGTGAACACGAGTGGGAATCGTCGGCACATCGTGTCGACGCATCGCGTGGCCGTTGACGTTCATAGAAACACGTGAATACAAGAAACACGTGTGACCGAGAGATTTTTTGGGAAGGACGAGTAATATTAATAATATATCATTTATTTATCTTCCACAAATTATTATACAGCAATTTATTCAAGTATTTAGTTAAGCGTGTTTAAGTGAATAAGTCGTCAAACTAAGCCGAAGCCTGTATCTTAGGACATCAGTGTCATCTCAATTCGATTCAAGTGTCAATGACATCTACTATAGTACGGAGTTTTACCGTTTAGGTATTTACGTATAGGTGCCTATACTTATATGTTAACAGATCCTGACTGAATGAATATATCACAGTAGTACATACCTAGCAATTTACCCTACGTTGTGCTAAGAACACCATCGATCTATAAGGTCAACAGAAGTGGAGTGATTATGACATCATTTCTCCCCACTATTTTTAGCTGCAGTCAGTACCTACTTAGACCATATTCACTTACGCGAATCATTTATAAGTTTGGGAATGTACTACGCAATATCAAGCCATTGTAAATAGAATATCCCGTCACTAGTTCACGAGGCTTACTGCCCAGACCCCGTCAGGGCCGGGCGGAGGGTTGAAGGCGGTAAGGACCTGCATGTTTGAGAGATTTTCTCGACAGTGGCGTGAAAATTGCCAACTCCAATGTACCTAGTAAAATAACTGGGCAAATGTGTACACAATTTTGTATGGTAACTGGACAATTGGACCTACATACGTTTTGTAAAATTGGAATATTATATATCTATAATAACAACAACGTTTACTGATAACTTTCAACATTATGGGTTCAATAAATAATATTTGTTGGCATTCGTAGCAAGTAGTTATATACAATATATACTTTAACCACAATATAATTGGCATAACGGTGGACATGAGTGGCGTTAAAATAAAATAATTTGTTTATTTTCGTTGAGAAAGTCCGTTAGGCTGTAATAGCATGAATTGTTAGTGAGGTATATTTTCATGAGCTACTTTTTGAGTTGGACGGTGGGGAACTGTTTATGAATCTATGGATTTTATTGTACATTATTGGTGCTGTAAAAAATATCCTGTTATACTGGATCTTATAACAAACAGTAACCCTTAACCCTTTGGGGAACACAGCCGTGATGGTATGTTGGATTTTGTAAAGCACAGTCTATCACACAAATCTTACACGCACAAGCACATCCTATAATAATAGAACGAATCAAAAGTGATTACATTCTCAATATTGATTGCGTACGGCATCCACTTAGGTTGGTAGTAGGTACGTACCAAAAAGTCAAGGTAAAGATTATGTTTTGTAATATTTAATAGTTTAGGTTTGGATTTTTAAATTTCCTTTTACGTCTAGAACGTTGGTTAAAAATTAAAAATTGTAAACTAGCCAGAATGTTAATTCGTCACGGAAAAATGCAATTGTAAACTCGCCACAGTTCTATTTTAAATTTTTAAGGTTGTAAATTCGTCACATATTATTACTTATAGATTATGTAAACCAAAACTAATATTGGTATTTGCCGTACAGACTGCAGGAAAATCAAATACTAAAATAAATAGTGGGAGATCCGGTTTATCAAATAAAGAATATATATACTAGTTAAGTTATTTATACATTATAATTACGTAATATTTTATTTGTTTTACCTGTATTTTTAATCCACGCTTACACGATCGGAATCTCCTTTTCAAAGACGTACATTTGAACGAAAACTAATTCATATTCTCATGTATTGTCGCTGATAATGTATGCGTTAGTGAAAAAAATTTGATATAAGTAGTTAATGGTAATAAGACTATCAAATAAGTCTTTAAAAATATCTAAAGGAGTACTTTGACGCCTAGGTGCGGAAACTTGGTTTTGTTTTATTACATTTGTACATTATGTAAATATATTTGTATATAGTTATATCTCCATTGAAAAATATAATTTCTTAATAAAACCATTATTTAAAAAAAAACTGCATCTTTGTCGGTAAATGGAATTCGCATATACTCATTTAAAGTGGGCAGTAAATATCAACAGAGGGCTAAACCAGTTGTAGTAAATAAACACACATTCCAAGTTCAAGTTCAACGGAACGTTGATAGCAGGTTGCGCAGTCGCAGATACCTAATGACCTACATAATATATGACGTAGAACGAATTGAGTTACCGTACAAACTTGAATGAACGAATGTTTTGTTGCATTGAGTAATTTAGTGTAATATGCGACCTTTAGAGAGCTGAGGTTACATAGAATTATTTTAAATATTAAATTACGTGTAACAAGTACTATAACTTAATCGACAATGAATACTCACAAAGTGTGCATTCATATGTTCCGTAAATAAGTACTCTTACTTTGTAAACAAATAACGCACAATTTTATTGGTATGTGCGATGGAATAGTGATGATCCCGTTGTGGTTATGAATTAAAAAATATACTAGGTATGCTCTTTCATTAAGTAGGTAGACTAAAAAAAATTAAATAGCATATTATTATATGAGCAGCGATTGCCTCGGGGTACGACCAGGACTGCCAAGTTGCAGATATCGAGTTCGAATCCAAGGCGCGTTCCTCTGACATTTTGTAGTCATGTGTGTATTAATAATTTGTTATCACTCGCTTACAACGGTACCTAAAGAAAACATCGTGAGGAAACCTGCATGCCTGAAAGATTTTCTCGACGGCATGTGTAGTCTGCCAACCCGCACTAGGCCGTGGTGGACTATAATAGCCTAATCCTATGTTTTAAAAAAATGTTTTAATATTTGATGTATTACATAGTATTGTACATAATTAATCCAAATTTTAAACTTATAAACTTGAAATATTTCATTGAATACATACAATACTTGCGCACAACAAGTTGACACATTGATGTAAAGTATAATTATATGTATTTTATATTACAATTTTATTATACTTACATAGTTATTTACATAAGTCTGTATTAGCAAAGCAATCCTAAATATTTAAGATATACCTAACACAAATCACGATTTTTACATAAAGTCTGACATCATGACAAAATAAATACTAAGCAACTTGGGGTCTGCGTCTGTTATCAATCATTTTATGTATGAGTATCAATCATTTTATGTATGAGCTACACTGGACACGGTCAAGTCTACCTTTAGTGTTAAGTGTTAGAGGTCAACATAATTAGTTAGTGTCTTGGAGATCAGGCAACGATTAGCCTTCAGAGTTTGGCTTCTAACAAAAATGTCTTCGCATACAGATACAGAAAGGTAGGTATCTATCATCCAGTTTACAAATGTGGAAGCTTGTTATTAGCAATTTGTATAAGTATTATATAGTTTTTTACCTTTGTTATTAGTCTGTAAGCTTTCCTAAAATAAATAAATAAGTTCTCCTGCTATTACCAAGCTAAACTTCATCTACAATTATAGGCAACGAAATTTAACAGTTTAACACTAAAAATAAAATTATTTGTTAATCCGCAAAGTAGCTTGATGGAAGAAAATATAGATAGATGAGGTTTGATTGTTTTTGCTATATTTTTTTTTTCTAAATTACCTATATAGTACCCATAAACTAATTGGTAAACAATTAAACCCATTGAACTTTTTAGTATATTGCAAATATTTCCACAGTCAGGCCGCACTATGGGTCAACACAACACTGGCTATGGTTAATTTGTTATGTCGCCTTGTTCAACGGCAACGTCGTAAAACTTATTTGTGTTTAACCTATAATAACTGTTTGTTATTAATGTTCGCGCTGACCTACAACAACATTTAAGGCAGTCGAGGAGCTCACTACGTGGAAAACCATTTCAAGGGCATTAGAAACTGAGGAAAACTGTTCTTATTATCCTAACCTTAAGGATGCGCGTCAGTCACGATAAATGAACGATTGGTAATAATATTGAGGATATGGTACTAACATGGCCATCTACCGGTAATTCGCTTGTTTCTAAACATCCGACACGGTCGCCAATTGTTTTTATTATTTGGAAAGAAAAACTGATTAGATCAATAAGCTTGTAAGACCCATAGAAGCATACCATGACGAACGTTACACAGTATATACGGCTTTTTAATTACTTATCAAGTTCTACTGAGGGAGGGAATACGCACGGGGCACAACGAAGCAAGTAAAATTCATACCCTGTAGGGTCTGCAATTACTGACTATAACAAAAATATATCAATTATTGTAAAAAAAAGTGTCGATTTTCTGCGTTTGCGCCGATAACAGATTGCCTTTATTATTATAACTATACAACCATTATTCATAGAGGAGGAGAAATTTAAAAATGTATCCAGTCTTTGCCTAGGATACATCAGATACATGTATAAATACGCAGACATGTTCTTAGCAGTTTTAGTAGGAAACAAGTCTAATAATAGTCGGGTGCTAGGCAGTACAAATTATGTACTATATTACGAGCGGACGAGTGTACTGACAATGATGCAACTCATACGGGGCTGTCAGCCAATATCTGAGCGCGTCAGTGGGAGATGCGCCAAGATCCTAGTGGAATTGGAAGATTTATTTATACAGGATTTGTTCCAGATATATTTAGTTTTAGTTATTAGCCAGATGTTAGTTCTAAAATATGGATTTTTATGGTATTGACAATAATATCTTCTTTTTTCAAGCTGATAAAACCATCGTCCCTGTATTCCCCAAAAGGGTTGGTAATGCAGAGGTAGACTAATGTATGTACAATTGTAAATAACACTCTGCTCAACTTGGGAATCAAACTCAGGACCGTAGCAGTTACGCTTAGGTCCGCTAGACTACCGAGGCAGTCTGACGGATAATAATATTTATTTATATAGGTAAGATCAAGTAACAATTTATTGTCTTACGATCTATTTTTTAACCCCCGACGCAAAAATGACGGGGTGTTGGTGTTATAAGTTTGACGTGTCTATGTGTGTGTGTGTGTGTGTGTGTCTGTCTGTCTGTGGCATCGTAGCTCCCCAACGGATGAACCAATTTTGATTTTGTTTTTTTTATGTGAAAGGTTTTTTTATGTTAGTCGGGAGTGTTCTTAGCTATGTTTGATGAAAATCGGTCCAAGATGGCCGCCGCCACAAAATAACGAATTATATATTTTGTTCACAACTCCCTCAATATGGGTATCAAATGAAAGGGCTTAACTAGGAGAATATTATACACTATGATAAATCAAATCCAAGATGGCCGCCACCACAAAATGGCGAAATACATTTCGTGTCGGGGGTTTTCTAAATTTTTAATTTTGTTCGTTAAATTTTATTGAAATGCGACTACCTTCCCTGACTTACACGCGTGGGTGTACGGGTGTGGGTACTTAAATATTTATAATTTTAACTTTTTTTTCCTTGGCCATTGCTCTGCCACTGCTTGGCAATGTCCTTCCAGATACTCTTTTCTCTTTTAGATACTTAACTACTGCTCTTCATTTTGGGTTACCAAAACTACACACTGCTACCTTACAATATACATGTATGACACAAACTGTTGGTCCTTTTCATTGGGTTTTCAGTAGCTATATCACATATTTAAAATATCAACATAATGCGTCTACTACCTACTCTTAAATGTTAGTAGAAGTTTATTACCCGCAAGACCGATGACTCAAAGACGGGTCCTCCACCATTTGACATTCGTAGGTAAGTACTTCTTTCTTTCTTGAGGAAAACCTTTATATAGCAACCGGCCTTCGGAGTCGTGAATTTATGAAAGGGATCAGCTTTCGATTGATGGTTGGAGGCATTTTAAAAATGTGGATGTTTTTTTGTAAACGAGTTATCCTTATCCTTAGGTACTACCTCCTTGCCGCGCTTTCACACCAAAACTACTGAACCGATTTAAATGAAATTTAGTACACAGATAGTCTAGAGCCTGAGAAAGAACAGGCTACTTTTTAATGCGAAAAAAGGGCTGCGGGGTTGAAATAGGGGATGAAATTTATAAGAAATACTTAGAACACGTGGGCGAAGCCGCTGGCGGAAAGCTAGTTTAGATATATAAATATATCGTATAATACGTGTAATACGTCGTTAGTACTAACCTAACACACCCGTAGGTACATAGATTAGGTCGAGGATTTCCCCTTTTAAGTGCTGGTTCAACTATCGCGATTTTTATACGACCGAGAATACTTAATCGAGTACTTAATTACTAACTGCCAGTAATTTTATAGCACACTAACATGTTTGTACATAAACGGAATAAATATGCGTTAGCCTGCAGATACTTCAAATTTATTAAAGAAAACTGTTTGTTTTTATATCTAAACACTGATAAAATTTGTAAATAGTACAGATAAGGTGTTCCAACGTCTGTACGGTGTACATTGTGTACAATTAACGTCACTACAATCAGCGCAAAAACTATTCAAGCTATTTTGGACTTCTTTGCCAAAGCGCGTGGGATTTCTGTATTACAACAGTTCTTAAGACAAGTACATTGAAAAAAATATAATAAGTACTTACAGAAAATGAAAAAAGACGCTAATTATTTTTGTAAAAAGGTTAAGTATTTAGCCAGCTAGCATATTAAAAGGTTTTTAATCTAATTTTATGTTAATGCGAAAGTAGCTGTGTGTTTGTTTGTTATGTTTTCACGCCTATAGCACGGAACGGATTTCGTTGGCAGGGGTATGCATAGGTATTATAGGTACATCGCTTCCTGAGGAAAATTCAGGATATAAGTTAAACCGCGGCCACAAGATAGATAATCATAATAATGATTTTCATATTAGAAGATTGCTATGGATATGAAATTGTTCAATGTGATATTAGGTATTATAGTGGCACTGGTAAGGTGTATAGGTAGCTTATGCCCTTAAATGTTAGATAAATTTTAGTATGAAAAATATTTAATTTATCTTTTATTTATCAATTAGCAAATACAATAAATAAACAATTGCGGCGACCCTCCTTGGTTGGTATAATGAATTAAATTAGGTTTTTTTTGATAATGAAGAAATAGTTGATTAATGTTTGAAGGTTTATTAGATTAAAATCACAGTTCTCTGTCACAGTAACTGTTTGAGCTATATAAAGTTGTAAGTAGATGTTAACGGGCGGATCTGATGTTAATAACTAAATGAATAACACCCAGGGTTAATTACTTACTTTCAGCATAATATAACAATACCTACTACAATAACTAGGTATCTAATGAAGCTTGTTTTTATAAGTTAATACCTACCTATTATATACCTAATAGATATTTTTCAGTTAATTTATTTTCTATAAACAGGTTTTTTCAATATTACTTTATAAGTACTTGAAATACTTTAATAAAACAATATTCTATTGTTAATAGAAATACATACCGCTTATACTTTATTTTGTACACACACAAAGCACTTTTTGTTGAAAATATAAACAAAATATATTTTCAATGAACGTCGCGCTTTTACGGTTGTTCCTAAGTTTGCGCGGTTCTATAGTGAGACTAGTAATATAATAACATCAGTGAGCACGCAATGCGCGTGTTTAAGCGCGCGACTGCGGCGCGACTAGCGTTCCGATTGTTCTGCGCTGGATGCTGCGCGTACGCAGGTGAGGTCGGCTGCGTGCGTTGCGCCTCAGATCGCGCTCAACTCGCCCATTAAAAAGAATCCTTCATGCATCATCAATGATTCCGATCACACTTTTTACAATATTTTGTGGTCACCTTGATTTTATTTTATTAGAGAATCATGCATGGTCAATTTGTAACGACACTAAAACTGCTTGGGAAAATTAATATTTTATTTATTTAATCCTACGATTATTATTATACTGATTACAATACGATATGACCAGATCCCTTACAAGATATTTTCTACAAGGCTGTCAAATTGGAATTTAAAATTCAAAATTAAATTACAAATATATAAATTCATGATCAATTTTCGAAAAAATCTGAATACTGGGGATCTTATACGGCGATACTTATAAGATACAATATTTATTATAAGGAGATTACAGTTTATTTTTATTTTAGATAAAATATTGCTTATAATGTCATTGAGATTACAAGTCTATTATTGCTTATTAATTTAATATAGTATAACAGTTAAACATTTAAAGAAACATCGCATCACAGCATTTTGTCCGATTTTAAATTAAGGCTAGGAACGATTCATATCACTATAATAAGTCACTACGTAGATATTCGCTATATAAATGCTGAGCCTACTTTATTTTGGAGCAAGGTAGGAATGTATATAATACAATGTTTTGCACATAACTAGTTAGGTACTATAACAAAGTATGGTAATTAGCTATTTCTATAGCAGGTAATTGTATAATTTGTTTCCTGTAGGCTTTGCTCCTTCAACATAATACTCAGGTTATTTTCTCGTTACTAAATGCAATAGCATGTGTATGGCGACCAAGGGCAAATAATATTAAAATGGCTATTCAATGCATTGTTACATACAACAGTTAAATTATAATTGACAATATTTGCGACCAAGTATAGGTTCTATTTTGAACGTTTTATTTACAGTTCAAGGTTTTATGGATATAGTCTTGTACACGATAAATATTTTCAACCTAGCAAGATCTAGATCCAGTATACATATAGTACTTACGTCCCTGGTAAGTGCTTGGGACGCAGGGTCGAACATTGCCTGAATCGTATATTTCTTTCGTTGAAATATATATCTTTATCAGTATTTAACATTTGAATGCCAAATACAATAAAAATGGCTATTCTTTTATTTGTGAAACAGTTGAATATTTGCATACCCATTGGCTGCTTCGGTGGTTTTATATTTTTATTGTTATTGATATGAATTTCATTAAAATGCTTATTTAATTGAAATATACAAAAATATCACAAAACGTTGCATACGTAAAACTACAATGTTAATTTGCGCATTCAATGTTTTAATTCTTTTAGCCAGACGGCAGCCGCTATTAATACTATAGATGCATAATGGATCAACCAAATAATAAAACTGCTATTAGAATAATTTACTAAATATTAAAATAATTCTGAATTTATTTGGTAAAATATTTTATTAGTACGTACAGTCAGCATTAGGTACGAGTATATCTGGACGTACAAATTGTTCAAAATGAGAAAATTAAATTATATATCTCAATGACACAAGGGATGTTTCAGAATTAATACATTACAATATGGCAACATACAAGTAATTTTGTCATTTTATCATATTGAGGTAAATATGTCAAGTTCTATTTCTTTTGAACAATCTCTTCGTTCCTATATAATGTGATGATAACTGTACCTTTAAAACTTAGGATAGGTTAGTTAATATCTTTTTCTTGATTTTTATGGCACATTGCAATTTGACTTTGGTTTTATGTTGCAGTTACGCTGTTCCGTATTTTGATTCAATCCATTATACACCATAATGAGTTTCTATTAATGAGGTCCATCATCAATGAGCCAATCATCTTTGACCTCTTACAATTACTCGACACAATATTTACCATCCTTCATAGTATAAGGCACTGCACAATGGCACAAACACAGACGCTTTAATATTTAGTGCCACGTCTACAAAACAACCGAAAATTATAATAAAATTTTACTATAGCTACACGTGCAGGAGCTAGGGTTGCCAGTTGCCTTGACTGGATACCTACACACCGATTGCCGCAGAAACACGCTTTTCTGAAACGTATCGGTAGCAAAAAGTGTCCGTGTTTGCGTCCATATTTCACTTTTGTACAATGCCTTTTGGAAAAATACATATTGCTTCTTATTTTGAAAATAAAAGCTTAATGTTATCCATTTCAGAGTATCATCCCCGAAAGTTATTGTAGCCACTAAAAACGAGGTGTAATGTAGTTAGGTATCATACTTTCAAGAAAGCACCCTACGTTTACGTGAAGTGAATATCGAGGCACCATATTATTTTAAAATGTTTTTCCTATTTGTTACAGATAATAATGACTTATCACTACATTTCTTTGGAAAAATAGGAATGTTTTATAAGTCCAACACTAAAATTATATGTAGGTAGCTACTGCAATAATTACTCGCTAAAGATCGACATTGTCTAAAAGCGCCTCATGAACACTAATTACCTATATAATTATCATACATATGCAATATTATTGCTCGCAGTCCTTAAAGTTACAATGATCACTGCTGACTCCCTTACGCTATAGGTAGGTAGGTACACCATGCATACATTTGTTACAAAAGAACACAATGCAAATGAGTGAAACTCACGTCTAAGTATAGCTAAATGATGAATGTTGAAGACTTGCTAAATATTAAGTTTAATAGTTGTTCACACATGGATAGATATTTAACGTTTTTTTTTCTTTCATATAGGTAGGCTATGAGAATATAATCACTTTCAAGGGCGGCTTTATATTTTCTACTGATTGGTATTCTAAATTTAGCGGTTATAGTTATCTGTAATTTTCAGTAAAGTTATGTTTGAAGTGACAAATGTTAACGGAGCAACGATTGAATTCAATGGTAAAACCGTAAAGCTCAAGTGGAATTCTTGAAACGAAGCTTGTTATTGCCGTAAGTAACTAAGCTTAATACTATATCATTTAAAATGATGGTATTATTAATATTATGCTCGCAGTTTAAGTCCAAACCACGCCTTTACACTCTCTACTTTAAAGAAGAGATTAGATTTCACAATATGAATTCAAGAAATTCTCGAAGAACAATTTCAGTGTACACACTTTCTATCAATACTTAGTATTTAATTATAATGTAACACGTAACTGAGTTCTTTTTAGGTATCTGGATACCTTCGATGCTTAACATGGTAGAAACTGCTACATTTCCCACAACCTATTAACTTAATCGTCATTAGAATTGTAGTCGAATTCATACAGATTTGCTTTAGGTACCTACTGTATATTTTAGTAATTTCCCCGACTGTCTCGGGATAAAAATTGTGGATCAACAAGAAAGAAAAATACCGATTGTCGAGTTTCAATATCGATATACACAATTGAATGAAAATCAATTGGAGCTAAATCTGTAGGCACCCACTAAAGTACACTTGATCACCGGTGACCACTGCAGGTCGTGCACTAGTATTGATCGCCTCCACACTCCGTCCAAACTACGACCAATCTTTAAGAATGATTAAAACCTTATAGCACTGACACTGACACTGTCATTTCAAATATTACTCAAGCACTCGCCGTTCGGCGTGGGCGCTCATTTTCTTTAAATATCGCGTAACTTAGTATCCGAAATTCCTAGGAGAGCGGAGGTACTGCCCGATACTAGTGTAGTTTCCCGTGTGATCAGTGCGTGGGCAGCGTGAGCCGGTCGGCGTGAGCGCGCGCGCGCATACGCACTGCTATGCGCGTGCGTATCGTTGCCACACAGGTTGCCAACGCGTGCGCGAACACCATCACCACCGCGCATAGCGACACAAACCCGAACGCTGATCCTGCAACATACAGTGGAAAAAGATCAGCTCAACTTTTTATTAATATAATGACAAACAAGCATACGGGTCACAGCCGGTCGCCAAATATACGCGCAGCCTACAGACACCAGCGACACAGTAATATCAGTAGTAATAATAACGCTGTAATTTTCAGCAAAACAATATATTGTTTAGAACTATGTCTACGTTTTTGACGACATGTAATAAGGGACCGATATCACCGTACTAAACAATTAATACTTGTGTGGCTCTTAATTTTTGTTCACTACCAGATTTTATCATTATAGTCAACAGCTGACGAATCGGTAACAGTAACAGCTCCTTTAGTTTGTATCACCCTGTTTATTTATTTACCTGGTTTATTCCAGTCCAGCGCTGGATATATAGCTGGCAGTCCGATCCTGTCAGTACCGCCGACTGCCCAGTAGAAGGCGCTGAATACGCCATACGCGAGACCTGCGCCAGCACTGTAGAGCGCATGCGCAGCCCGCACTGGGTGCGACGTCACTGCTAGCTCGAACAGCATCACCAAGGAGTTACCGCCATGAACCAATACGTTCAGGGCGTTCACTTCGTGGATTTCTGCAGATAAGAATATATTTAAAAAATAAAATTTTGAAATGACATAAAATTATCAGATTTACAATCCCATAAGGGTAGTTAATTTCGTTGAAAGTTGAAACGAGCTGTGTTAGCAAGATAATTTTGTAACGTTACAAATAAAAGCTCCTCCAGTGAATACTAGACACATTAACGTTACTATACGATGCTATGTTGTTTTCATAAGGCGCTTTATCTAAATGTGGCTGTTAAAGACATTTGAACTATGAAGTTCTTTGATAGGTTTATTTTAGGACTGGATTCATTTATTTTAATAAAAAGTAATCTTATTTAAGTTTAGGAAAATTTAGGAATAGCTAGTAGCTTGAGTATCTTTATAATCCGTAGAGTAGAGTATCATCGTCATGGTCGTGGTGAAACCTGATCAGTATGACTCCACCATAACCTGCCACCTGCCCAGATGGCGGGGATCCATGAGGATTTTCCGTACCCCAAAAAAATGTTGTAGGTACATTGCTTTAGCTAACTTGAAAAATTTAATTATTATCTATAGAGACTATTTTTCTACAAGTATCCTTAGGTCTACTATCAACGTGTGACGTACTAGGATCATGGACCAGCGTCCAGTAGACGAGAGAGATGACGAAGGCGAGGTCGGTGGCGATGTTGTGCGCGAGCCAGTATGCGCGGCACAGCAACGGTGTGCGCATGCGCCGCCCCAGCGGGATCGGGATCTCATCCTCTTCGCATGCTGCAAAACGTACGTTGACTGTATGAACATAGGTAAAAGAACATGCTTATTTAGTAATAAAAGTGGATGACAAGTAAGATAATTTAGTAAAATAAAGTCATATCAAAGTCAAATGGTTTAGAGTTTAGACCTTATCAATAGGTACTATCGGAAAGTCAAACTAGTTGCACGGTTCCATAAATTGGATCTTATGGGGAAGAGCCGGCAAGAAGAAGTTTCTTGCCGGCTCTTCCCCACACTAGACACTCCTTTACAAAAATGCTGCAATATTTTATTTGCAATCTTGTTTTGGATAGCTATTGAGAATAGTGCAGTTTACATAAGATTTACCTAGTCAATATTATAAGAAAAAATAAAACAGTAAAATAGTGCAATAGGAAGTAAGAGCTGACCGGCCCCAACATACAGTACCCGTTCACGAGCATGACGTATGTAGCGACGTGTGTAAAGAACATTTTTAGTAATAAAGATGGATGCCAAGTAAGAAAATGGTAAAATAAACTGGTAAAAGAAACCCATTACTTCTAGGTATTTGAAGACATTGTCTAAGGGCCGCACTCAGAAACGTCACTTAACCTAATGAATCATTAGCTAATGACACCCAGTATATCTTAGTACACTGACAACAAATTCTAATATGGAAAAATAGGTCAAGATATAGTAGCCACTGTTTGTTAACGATTCATTAAGGTTAAGTGACGTCTCTGAGTTGGGGTGTAAGTATGGTAAAATCATACAAAAACAAATTTAAAATCCATAAAGTAGGTCGGACACGCACTTAGTTAAGGTATAGTCTTAAACCTACGATTTGAATAGATCTCTCTATTGTTAATGTCAACATGTGTGTGTTTCAATATATATAAGCATCAAAAATAACCACCACGCAAATGGTACTGAATTGATTCAACTATCCCGAACCGGTGTCCGAACGAGTTAACGAAAGTGAACATTATATAAATAAATCCTTTTGATGTCGCCACGATTGTCTGCCACTTGCTACTGAAGTGGACAATGGCGTCAATTTTCAACAATAGTACCCAGCTTCGGAATAATACCCAGTCCATCTGGGCTCAACTCCATCGGAATGGGGAACCAATAAGGATCTAATTTGAACCACAATAGACAGCGGGACCGCTCCATAGTGATCTTAATTGACGCGAAATTGTTACCAATCAAGCGTTCGTGACCCCTGTCGATAGCATGCACTAAAATATATACCTAAATGTCTTTATTTGAATAAAAATGCCCTTGAAAAATACCAAAGTGAACAAATACATAGGAACATTAATACGCAAACCCATAATGATGTTATTAGGAGACATCATCTAAATTGATGAACAGTCTAGACATCCTATACGCATAACCGCTATATTGATGGGACGAAAAAGACAGAACACGTGTTCAATCGATCTCCAAGGAACATTTTGATGTGTACGACAACACGCGACTGATTCAGATTAATTGATTCGCGTGAGGAGTTACGTCGTCCAAGGAAACCGTTTGTGTAATAAACGCACCCACGCAAGGCACTTGACATTGACGAGCTTGACCTGCTACGAATATGCACAACACTTTCCTAGATTACTTCAACTGACTTCAAAATTATATTAACAAAAGCGTAAATAAAGGTTCTTCCTTATTACACGAAATAAGATCTACGCATTTCGCGACTTTTTCCTAAAACTGAGTTACAAATAAACTGATGTGTAAAAGTTACAATTTCATGTAAATATAAGAAATATGTTCTTACTCTAAGTTCCGGCTGTTAAATTTTGTAACGGAAATTGATAAGTGCGCTCGAGTGTTTACAAAACGTGGTAATTGTATACCTACCATTGTAAGTAGCCTGTATAACCTATTCTTTCATAACCAATATTGAATAAGAGATTAAGTTCAGAAGGATCAACTTTGAAGTCTACTGTTCAATATTTAACTTGCCTTTATTAATGGTAGCTTATAGCTACAATAAATACAGCATTACTACGAGTTTGCCTGATTAGATACTTATTTGAAGCCTGGTAGTACAAAGTACTGCATCTAAAGTGTACTACCTACATGTCATTGAACTTCACACTACAACCTTACTTTGTAACAAACTGCATTTACTTGTGGTCGCTGCCAATAACATAAGAATGTAGTCCTACTATGCATTTTTGAGTACCTGCCTATGCTTTCTTACCTCATGGAACTATTTTTACCTCTTATATTTAAAACCATACTTCGTGAGTAGTGAGTATGTGTGTGACGACCCACAATAAAAATAATGAACGAATAAATATAATTACTGTGTGGAAGATGGTAGATTTAAAGATTTTACTTACATGTGTTGAGTTTGTGTGCTCTGTATTGGAGTACAACGGCGAGGGCTAGCCCCGACTGCAGCGCGATCAGGAGGTACCCCCAATTAGTGAAGTAGATGAACCACTTCAAATAATTTAGCTCCACTTTCGGTCCATCGTACAATCGCGGCAGGCGCTGGCATGCGAAACTTGCCACGCCTATTGACACCACCGAGACGAATAAAAGCCATCTGTGTAAAAATGCAATATTGATTATGGACGAGAAATGGCTATATCAAAATATTAATTAGCAATAGTATTAAAACGACTTTTTTCCACGACTTAAGCAATAACGTTTTAAGGTTATTTCGGAACCCCATAGGAATCTCGGAAGTTATTTTTAATTGTTGAAAGTTATTTACCTGTATATGAGGTACATTGTGGAGGGGTGCGGGCTGGACTGCCACTGACTGCAGGCGAACTGGTGCGGGGGTGAGTGCTCCAGGTTGAGCGCGCGCCGGCTCGCCTGCCACATGCGGCCCAACATCGCTGGCTTGCATGACTTTTGGATGGCTAAAGGAAAAACATCAGTAAGTTCATCAGTATATAGGTAATACAATACAACTACAGTCCAGAGATGCAGTACAGTGTGTCAGAAAAGGCATCCAGCCATGCGAAATGCTTTTTGTATTGGAGAGATAGGGACCTGAGAGTATTTTTAGACGGAAATCGTTGCGTAAAAATACTGCATACGCATTTGACTAGACTGGAAGCCGACCCGAACACAGTTGGGAAAAGGTTAGGATTAGGATGATGCCCTCTAGAAAATTGATATTCTGTTGCTGTCCACGATCTCCCGAAGACTCCCGTCTTGACAGACAACATTCTCGAGACTACCTCAATTTTCGATACCTAACACTCGACATCCAGTGTTAGGTGTCGAAAATTGAGGTAGTGTCTAAATGGACTGCTCAGAAACCAGCACCAATTTATACTCTGCTAAACACTTTTATTCGTTGACAACAGTACAAACTAGTACATGGATCGTAACATAAATTCTAATTGTACCACCGTTCAATGAAACTGCGTGAGTGGTCGTAGCCGATCGATTTTATAAAATAAAGTGTCGTCTGTATTCCTATCGTTCGTTCATTAAATATGATGATGACGTGTTTTGTTCACGAGCTGGTAGAAAATATAACATTTTCAAAAGCTACTTAAATAGTACATTTTTGTTCTTAACCAAGTTACTTTTGTATAAGTTTATTACAGTATTTTTTTAAAATAATATGTGTTTTCAACTTTCAGTACCGTCGTTGTCACGTGACAGCGCGTCGCTATGTATTGCACGCGATCAATAAAGGCACTAATTAAGAATACGTTACATGGTCCGATGTTGCGATAACAACCGACGAGAACACTTCGCTACAATCAACAACGATCCTTTCAATGCAAGAACGTTTAAATCAGATCGGACGGCTTCCTCATGACCGGTCATTATAATCTGCTATGAAGATATCGAATGAAAGTAGCTTTAACATTACTCGAGATTGATTGAGATGCACCGGCCAATGAGCTAAGCCAATAAATACAGCACTACTGTTGTATATGTAGGTAACTACAATGATGTCAATGAATGCATTGTTGTGTACTCAAATATATGAGCTACATGAATTACAAGAGTGGAGATTAACAGTCTAAGATTAATTAGAGTAGAGGAGAGTACGTAGATATCATGATGTGGGTGCTAGTGAGCGAGGTCAATGCACATCAAATTGTGAGCCACCTGCGTCGATTGGCTGGAGCAGCGAGTGGGCGCAGCAACTGTTCGCAGAATAATCACTAATTAGTACACAAGGCCGCGAGGGACCGCGCAGGAGCACGTTCACAGCTGTACTTGGACCTAGATTAGATTTAGATTAGCACCTATTTGAAGCTCTGCGTGAGTGCGTCGTAAAGTGGACATTCGACAGCTTTAGGACAGAACTTTGCTTATTGCGTCGGCTACGAGAAACCGTAGCATTCGTAGTAGTGTTGTAGGCTAGGTGCATTTATTTTAATGAATATAGTCGTAATTTTATCAGTGTACAGCGATATCGGATATACGTACATTATGTACGTTTGACATACATCATTTTATGATATAATTGATCAGTTTCTAAAAGGTGGCTCTGCTGCAGAGTATGACATCACTAATTGTGAATGTGAATTCATGGCGTTTTGAATATAACCTTTTTTCAGCCGCGTTATCGTAAAACAGGTGGTTTCGAGATTCCGTCGCGGTTGGCTGGTTGCCACTGTCATTTGTGATAGTGATCTGGCCTCACATGGAACCATCAGCATAGCTCCTATAAAATACCTAGATAAATAGATTTCCCAGAATAATGTAGGTACATGAAGCAGCATCATATCATAAAACATTAGCTAGGCTAGGCTAGGCTATAATATGTTTTCTTTGGTCTCATGTAATAAAGCTGCTACTTAGAATTTTATAGAAAAAGCTAATAAAGCGTTTGTGAGGTTTTTGAGCAGTGGGAATCGAACGCAGCAGCCACTGTTGTGATCTTTACACCTTTAAAACCGTCAAGCAGAAGAACGACATATTTACTCAGATCGTTATCTATAAATACTTAAGTATCTTCTGTGAGGAAGGTTTTACCTACGCGGAGCCATAGAAGCTACTAAAACCTATGCAGGGGTGAACTCTCCCGCGGAGACTTCTAGACTACATTATAAGAGCCCAGGGTGATAGTTATTCTTGTTGATCTCAATAGTCGTCACTATGCTACTCGTATTCAACATCCATACCTGTATAACATTTTATAATGAACTTGTTTGTGGGTTAGAGGCCTATATTTTCTCATGATTACGTAAATATTTTAATTATTTTATAACTAAAATCACAGATTACGAGTTACAATTTATTTAAAAATGTAACGCGTTTCGCCATCCTTCTTCATTGTCAATGTCAAAACATATGAATGACATCATCCCATGCACATTGCACAGACTACATAATAAAAAAAATCTATGAATGTATAGTATTAACCATACGTAATATGAGGATTTTTTTTAATACTCGAGGCAAATACCTAACTTAACCGCCGCCGAAATCGGAGAACAAATACTCTATATTGGTTGTACTTTCAAACCGACGCTTTCCAGTCTGTCTGCTCTGGACCTTGGGGTCACTGTTAGCAACTAGCTCAATGTCGTCGGCAAAAAGTATAAAGAAAAAAGGCAAGTAAATAATTAAAAATATAGTTATACGATGAGCACTAATTAAAACTATTACACCATTTCACGGTTCAAGCGTGACATTATCAATGTAATATGCAAAATACGCAAACGTGTACGAGTGGCATTCGCAATCAAATATCCCAGACAATAATGTATATTTATTGCAACCATGTATTTGCAAGAGTTAATCTAGACGGCTGGCAGACGGCCAGCCTTCCGGGACAACCTTGTATTCACAGGCATGCATTGTAATGCGTTCGATGTTGTTTCCTACATCCTATGATGCCCTAGTACTGCTAACTAGCCACCAAATCGGGTATCCTAAAACGTTTAAGTCGAGGTTAATGTACGCAATATAGATTTACGTGCGTATCTATTGAATCTACAACCTAATTAGAATATCAAGTTTCAATGTTTTCGTTTATCTGAGCCTCAGACTAAGCTTCATTTATGAATCACATACCTTATTAATTGCACTTACTATATTTTATGTAAATGATATGCCTGATGTTTGCATATTCAGGCTACCTGAAGAACGACTCTTTTGTATACAAATCAGATTACAACTCAAATGAGTACTCAAGCATAGTCCGGTAACTGAAACGGAGAATTTTATGCGTTTGACTCTAGTCTTGCCTAGTTGCCTCGTGATCACAAACAGGGTCTAAGATAGAGATACAGTTCAGGCAAATACCCTTGACTCTGGCTGTTACAAAACATGTGGATAGTTAATCAATCAAAAATAGAATTAATTTATCAATGTACACCTGCACCAACAGGACGCGATTTTTCCTTGCAAGTGCAAGGAAGTTATATGAATCTTATGCGTAAGTACTCTCGTACGACGTATTATTCGACCAACCAATATTGGCGTAGCTATTTGTATTTGTATTTGCTAACCTTATGTGTCGCATGCTAAACAATAAAATGTTTGGAAGGTCATTGACGTGGGTATTAAAGGATTTTAACTTTATGCATAAATTACTAAAACTTTTCTCTCATTTGTTGAGCTGAGCATTTTAGATGTTTTAGATTAGAGGCTGATATTTTAATTTATATTATACGTTTGTTGACAGCAAGGGTTGCGTGTGCGTAGAGCAGGGCGGGGGTAATGATTCACAACCATAATGTTCCTAGCTGACCTGCCTTCAACTTTGTCAAGGTCAATGAACTTAATACTATTAATTTATTTACTAAGGGCCTGTTTCACTACTTCTGGATAGCTGCTAATGAAATGAAATTATCTCCCAAGTAATTTAACGGGAAGTTACTTGGAAGTTGGAGGTGGTGAAGAAAGCCTTTAGCCTGTAATTAAATACTTTTTAAACCAAACTTTTTCTCAATTTTGCTTAAAATCGTCATAAAAGTATTAAGATGTAAGACAACATAATAATGCAGAAAGTAAACGCGGAGCGGTGGCCCACACGATCGCCCACTGTTTGCGAAATAAAGAATAAAAGGCCTGAAAATATAATGAGATAACACATTTGCCTGTTTCAGTCCATAAAATGGCGAGAAGAAGCTCGTGTGTGTGTGTGAAGCTGTTTCACCACTTCTGGATAACCGCTAACTGCCGAATAAATTGAAAAATGGAACAAAATTTGTATGAAATTATCTGCTATTTTAACGGGAACTTATCAGTAAGCTGTGAAACAAGCCCTAAGTCTTGTTGACATAGAAAGATAGTCAGGACGACTGCAGTTTTACACTGCGTCTGTTGCCGGCGACTGTTGTAATTAGAAAAGTTAACGTAGTCTCGTCACTATTATCATGAAGACTTAAAAGGGGTCACTGTTAAACAAATCTGCTAATACTAACTGCCGTTAGTTAGGGTACATGTAGAGGTTGATTTGATTTAGATAATGCAATAAACTTTTTCAAAAATTTGATCTGACGCTATTACAATATTTTTTTTTGGAAAAGAAAATTGGATTCAAGGAATTTGTAGTATATCTATCTATAGAATTTATGGGTAGATACTATATATCTAATTAAAAAACTGTCCAAATCTATACAAATTTTATAAAGAGAAAAGATTTAATTGTTTGCTTGTATTGAATAGGCTCCGAAACTACTGAAGCGATTTGAAAAATACTTTCAGTATTAGATAGCCCATTTATCGGGGAAGTCTATATACCATCACGCTGCGACTAAAAGGAGCGGAGTAGCAATGAATTTTTTTGCAAAAACGGGGGGAAAAAGTTATGCAGACACCCGGGCGAAGCCGCTGGCGGGAAGCTAGTCTATAATAAAGTTATTAACTATTAGGACTTGGTGTTTTTATTACCTGGACTTGATAGAGGGTGAACAAATTATAATGTACATCCTCTGTATACATACATCCTTCCTTACAATTCATAGCCGGAACCGCGAGTCTTTAAGTACAGCTTTCCTAGGCTTTTCAATCACATTACGTATACATAAACACAAAAGAAAACTGTACGTCAAGTTGTCATCATTATGGTGATGTGACCATCATACACTACTTCGTCCTGAACAATTCCGAGCACGAACAGGGCAAACACGTGGAATCTACAATTCTACATGGGTAATGCTTACCCAGCCGTGCATAAACGATAATGTACAATGTTCTTGTATTACATTCGTTGCTTTAACTCGCTTGTACAATAACTTGATAAGAGGAGATCGCAGGTGTTATTTAATTCAACGAAACTTATGAGTAATTTCAGAAGTCACAATACGATACCTGGCACCGGTTACACAATGGTGAATATTTCCGCTATTGCGATAAGTCGATCCCGAATTCATGAGAAATCTTCGTACTTATCATACATTATTACCCGACGACACGGCAAAAAGACAAAGGAAGGGTTTTATATTAAATGGAATAATAGTTTAATAGGATAGCTACATATGACCTATTGACGTTTTCGGTACCATCTATTAGAAAGTTTATCATACATACGTAAGCATCCCATCATGCCTATATTCCTTGAAGGGTAGGCAGAGGTGTACCAATGTACACCCACAGTTCGCCGGTATGTTTTGCCATCAAACGCGCACAAACCCAGACTCCGAGCTGCTACTGCAAATTTCATAGAAAAACCCATCAAAATATTTTTCGACCTTCTTTCGATTCGATTTCGATATCTTTAGCGTAGCTTCCGCTTTGGACCACTAAACCAACGAGGCTGTCAAGAAGGCTTTATTGTATAATTTATATATACATAAAATCAATATCTACTTCAATTAAGCGTGTTCGGTTGGGTCAAGAAGGTCTCTGGGCTAGTTCAATCACCCCGTTTACCTTATGCTTTTTCTACCTACAAGTTAATTAGGGCCCCGCCCGCGCGATTCGAGCAAAAAGCATTCAGGTTATTTCTGGGACTTTTCTAGGAAGAACGAAGAAATGAGATTTTGTCGACAAGACTATAGATACATATATATAGATGGATAATCAATCTCTGGTCTGTTGTAGACTTCACGTAATACCTTCCATAGCTGGCGGTTGTCTTGTTCCAACTTTCTTACTTCTTTTATCACTTTACTACTTCTTCTTCAAAATTGTGTTGTAATTGTTTCGGGTATGTTGGGCTCCAACCCCACACTAGGCGCTTCTATTCCTATCGCAGCCGTCCGACTTGTGAACGTATTTACCGCGATCCCACTTATTTATACACGTTTTCCATGTACGTATACTCACGAAAATTGGCGAAAAAGTTGCGATAAACTATGCCGACTTAAATAAAGACACTTAATGTTGTAAGTAATGCTAGATTACTAGTATTCGTTTATGTAAGTGGCGTCATTGCAGATAAACTGACGAGTGGTGTACAATTCTATGAAACACAACACGCCACCGTTTTACTTCTTCCACTTTCAGGTACCTGACCTAACTACTGTACTGACTCGCGTTAGAAATAAGGTCGCTTATACGCACTAGGCATCTATCTAATGGGTGTGGTGGTGCTACAAGTTTATATATGAGAGTACGGGGCGGTCAGGGAAGTTGTCATCAGTCTGTCCAATTTTGGATTTCCACAATCAAGGGGGGAACATCACAGTTTAAATTTGTAGACGAATTTATTTATTTATTAAGATTTCCAACGAAAAATACACATTACATTTAAAATAAATACTATATAAATACAATGGCCTTATGTTTTTTCACTTACAGGAAATCACAGCATGCTTAGAACGAATCATTAATTTGCCCTAAAAATATCCAATAAACTTAATATTTGAATATCCATAAGTTTGCCCTTAGTTTAAAGAAAATAGGTGTTACATTAATAGGTAACTTATAGTAACGTTCAACATGAAACCCGGTAAAGGTATAGAAATATAATAATATGTCATATTGAAAATCTAATCGGTATCTACTTAAACATATTACATAATAATAATAATAATTCAACCCATATACTGTCCCACTGCTGGGCACGGGTCTCCTCTCAGTATGAGAGGGATTAGGCTGTAGTCCACCACGCTAGCCTAATGCGGGTTGGCAGACTTCACATGCCGCCGTGAATATCTCTCAGGCATGCAGGTTCCCTCACGATGTTTTCCTTCACCGTTAAAGCGAGTGATAATTACGCACATTATTTCGAAAAGTCAGAGAGTCGAACTTAACTTGCTTAACAATTAACATTGCAGAAAACCGTAGCCAAATAACACACTACATTGTGTACTGTTGTGTTCCTGCAGTGACTAAGGTTGCCAGATCAACTTCTAAGGAAACGCTGCGCTGGCAGCAAGAGAATCACTGTCGGCACAGTAAATCCTCTATGAACCTCTAAGAGGTTTTTCGGCGACGCGTGCGTGAGTGCCACTTCGGTGTTAAAACGTCCATGGGCTGCGGTAACGGTCTACCATCAAACGGGCCGCAAGCTTGTTTGCCACCCTTGTTGTATAAAAAAAAGTTTTGTTTACAATTTGTATATATAGAAATATATATATAGCTTTCCGTCAGCGGCTTCGCCCGCGTGGTCTACTGAGGTACCTAGATTTCTTATATATGACAGTCTTCAACATGGAAGTTGACGACTAATTGTCTATACTCTGCTTCTTAAACCAAATCTATCCCACGGGGACCATACATTTTACCGGGATAAAAAGCCTATGTGCTATTCCAGACTATAATCTATCGCTGTGCCAAATTTAATTTGATCCGTTCAGTGGTTTTTTCGTGAAAGAGTAACAAACATCCATCCATCCATCCAAACTTACACATTTATAATATTAGTAGGATTGTGTATCTCATAATGCAATAATATAACTAACACTACATAAGGAGCTACATTATTATAATACAAAGTCCCTCGCCGCATCTGTCTGTCTGTTCCCGATAAACTCAAATACTACTGAATGGATTTTGACCAATAGACAGTGATTCATGGAGAAGGTTTAGGTGTACTTTGTTAAGGTTTTGTGTAAATTGGCCGAAATATGACGCTGAAGGTGGAATATGTCGCTAAATTAATGGTTATTAAAATAAGTTATTTGGCATTAAGCTTGATTTGTTAATTTAGTGTTCAAATTCAAATTCATTTATTAAGTTGATTGTTGTTATGATGCATTATAACATGAACATTGTATGATTTCAAATATAGGTACAGTGTACATTTGCATAAAACATTGAAACCGACATAACTATAAAGTACTACTGCCTACTAAATCTTACTGTAAGCAAATAAACTTGATTTGATTTGAAATTATCAAAATCGGAAATGCTTGAAGATCAAGTTCAATGTTTTTGTATAAAACGTTACGAGTAGTTTCATCACTGCTATAGAACGCTGCGTAAATAAAACGTGTGGCGTGTATCGTGTATCGTGTATCGTGTAACGTGTCGTGTGTGATTAATGTTTTTTTTGTTGGTTACAACGTAAAACAAAATAGGACTTTATTAAACAGGCAATTACAGTCTTTGAAAATGAAAATGAAAAATGTATTTAGAGAATAATTTTTCGTTTTCATTTTTAAATACATTAGATACATACATTTAGACCCTGTTTCACCACCTCTAGATAGCCATTAACCGGCGGATAAATTTAAAAATGGAACAAAATTTGAATGAAGTTATCTGCCAAGTAATTTAACGGGAACTTCTCAGGAGGTGGTGAAACAGGCTTTTAGTTTTATACCATTGAGTTAACTGGTTTCTTTTGATAACAATAATTTTAAAGTATCCTTCAGTAAAATTTACATTTGTTTTACTTTATCGCATTTGGAATAATTATAATGGGTAGCTAGGCATTACAATTATTCCAAAAGACTTTGACCCTTAACAAAAACTTACTTACATAAATAATCTTCCCGTCATTGCCATATTTTTTTACTCTAGGCCAGGGATGGCGGCGAACCTTTATTCATCTGTGTGCCATTTTTATAGCAAATTTTGAATAACCGGTGACGTATCATCATACCATCTTGATTCAGTAATTACTTGATGGGGGAAATAATATCGATTAGGCACCTAAAGCCCTAAGTCCTGAGCCCTAAATATTTTGTCGCGCGCCATTGGTCCGCAACTACTGCTCTAAGCCATACTTACCTGGGAACCACATAGTTTTGGAGATGTGAAGTTGTTTCCTAATTTGCGCCAAAAAACATCTTCTTAACAAATATGGCTTTAAAAATAATTACTAATCGCAATGAATTTCAAACGAAATGCGGCGGCGTAAAACATAAATGTATTTTTCCAGTGATGATTTCACTTTAAATAATAAGGCATAAAATAAGATTGTGTGTAATTATTTTTTCTGTCGACGTTTCATAAGTGTACACTGTACACCAACACCAAGACACGTATTTTAGGGTACCTACTTACAACAGGGTTTAATCATCCGCCCCAGAGACGTGGACATTACAACAATTTTATAATAAATTGTGTTGCTCGACCCATATGCGGAGACTGCGACGGAGACCCAGATTTTCATATTGTCATACAAATACGCCACTCAATTCAACACTCCTGGGTTCAATTCCCGGGTCCAGCAAAGTTTGTTCAGTTTAATTTTCTGTGAAATTCTCAGTATCAGCTCGGAGTCTGGATTTATAGGCATAAATCCAGACTCCGAGCTGCTACTGAATGCATCATTTGCCATGTCATTTTATATACCATATTTGCGTTTGCCATCGCCAATGCTCACATACCGGTGAACTATGGGTGTACATTAGTACACCTCTTCCTCTTCTTCACCATTCGGGAAATACTGGCGTGTTTCTTGTCTTTTATAAATTCTTCCTGTGTTTTATACTTTCAGGGTGACAACCTAACGCCATCGTATCAGCTAAGTTATTGCTTAATGCTTACCGATTTTAGATAAATACCGAAACAATATAATTCAAATAGTTTATCTCGCAAACTCTTTTTTCTCTCGCAAATTCTCTCAGATTCACGATCTATTTTTCCAGATTTCAGCTCGCGACGCAATCTAAATAGTACCCAGTTAGATTTGGACGTTCAAACAAAGTTATTTAGAGAGTTCGTGTAAGCACTCTCAGTAATTAGGTTAGCGGAAAAGTAGGGACGGGGCAGCGAGACATTGCCACTTCGAACAAGTTACATTTTACGTCGAATCGAAGATTCATTCATTGAGATCACTCTTAACTCAACTCGTGATTTCGTTTTGTTCAAGATTTTTTATGATTTTGCTAGGACATTCATCTTGAATCTTAGTTTTAGGTTAAAAATCAGCGGTTCCCTACACATAATTATATTCATGTTTTCCCACATTCAAACTGACAACATAGAAGTGTTCTGGGGCACTGATATATTTGTAAGCACTTAACTAGACAAAATGTATGGAACAACTGTATTGTTTTCGCAATTACAGCGTTGGTCCCGTAGTAAAAGTTGTTCATAACGATGAACGCAATAGCGCCTTAATTTTATTTCAGTTTATATATAATAAGGTTGTACTATAAAGTTCCGTTATGCACAAAATAAAATTCGCGGGCAGTGATGACGAAATATGTTACAGTGTAATATTAAAAAGTAAAGTAAGAAACCTATATATGTAAATATGTTAGGTATCATAATAAGAACATATTCATCATAATTTAATAAATATACCGGGACATTCTATGACAGTGTGGAGTGCAAGATATTAAAGTCTGTAATTTAAATAGTTAAAAGTCGTATGTCATTCTGTTATTTAAATAGTCATACATAAGTATGTATAGGTATATCTCATTATTATTTATTTATTTTTCAAATAGTTTATTTTTATGTTATTTAAAAAGTTATTTTTTTATTTTTCTGTAATTAATAATATTCAAAATATTATGAAAACATCTAATTTGACTTTGAGAACGGACTTTTTATTTATGCTTGCTTATGTTAATTCATGATTTGAACTATCTGTGTAACAAATCCCATGTAAGTGCGTAACAAATATTCAAACATCGTAAGTTTCGCATTTATAATATTATGTAATTGTAATATTACTTAGTAAGATAGGATTTATGTTATTTTGTGTAATCGTTTTCAAAATAATATACCTATTTTGTCAATATTTTGTGTAATAATCTACACACTTCGTTATATCTTGTGGGTTCAGTACTGACTGAATTTTTTCTGAGTAGCGCTGTAACTATTCATAAAAATTTCTTATAATAATAATTGCTCTGAAATTACATATATTGCCCTTACATATCTGACATGCTGACTTTTTTTATTGTAAGAACGAGATAAATAAATAAGACAAATAAGAAAGCTATATTTTTTTATCTTGAAGTCAAACAGTTTTTCTTTTTACCTGTACCCTCCATTGTTTAAGTAGAATCGAAGATTTTCGTACATAGAGGAACATTTTTGCATGTATTTTTCGAGTGGTGCATAGCGGGGTTAACCGATCCCAGAGACTATAAAACCTACTAAGCATTGAATATAGGCTGAAGTATCCTAATGTATATAATATGTATAGGTATACCCACAGTTAGCCGGTATGTTTTGGTCCCATGTAATAGAGGGCGAACCTATTACCATTAATTAACCGGACACAAATCCGAACTCCAAGCTATTGAGGATTTTAATCGAGCTGGGAATCGAATTATCGAACCCAGAACCTCTGGCAACAGTCGCGCTTACGACTACCTACTAAACGAATGAGCTTTACAATAATAGATAGTTGACGCCATAGTGAAAAGACTAGCGACTCAGGGTGAGGTGAAGGGGTTTTAGATAAATCTAATGGAAATGAAAAAAATAATATAAACGCAGGTATTGCGGATCGTTCCCAATATTTACTGGTATCCTGTACATATTAACTTGCATGTATAACACCCCTTTCACGTTTCGTTTTTCTTTGGTGTAATAAATGATTTGTATTTTAAAATAGGAGCTTCAATCGTGAACCGATTTCGTTTTAAAAAAAATTAATTTACTTCACTAGTTACTTAGGTAGTCCAATATTTTGATAAGTATCTCACCATAGTTTTAAAGAACCAACACCATACAACATACCATAAAAAAAACAAAAACCTCTTTTTCAGTTTTATTTTCTTAAAACCTTATTTATAACATTTTCCTGCCATTGCCATAAATCATGATAATCACAATGGTGTTCCCTGTCAGAGTATTTTTAAGAACGTGTGACGTGTTCTTGGAAAAATCATAAGACAATTAAGTTTAAGAGTACACATACTGTCAGGTTGTGGCCTTAGGTATTGTTATACTGTCTCCGAAGATTTGAACATGAATATTAAAATCTGCTAAGCAGGTATCTAGTACATATTACTTGTTACACTTACTTTTACCTATTTTGTGCTTGAATTAATAACAGATTTAATTAGTTATCCAGAAAAAATATTCTAAATGTCACAGAAAATGTTGCCGTACTTAATCAGTAAATAAAACTTGCATGTTGTTTGTTTTGGATAAACAGTTCTGTTCTGTAGTATTGGGCTATGGGGTTATGATTATGAATGTAAGTACCTAAGTATATGAAATGCATTATTGGTGCGTCATAGTGTAATTACAATACACGTGCGTGAACTATAAATGTTAATACATTAGTTTTACAACTAATTCAGTGTAATACAAGTTGTTATTTAGACTTACACAGATCCAATTTCGGCAACTTCATCTTTTTGATTATGGCTCGGGATTCAGGTCTCAGTAATCAGTTACAACGATGTGTCGCCGTATCAAAATACCTCACCATTAAAAACGTTTACAAGTAGTTCGCATTACGTTGTTTTTGAACGATGAAGAATGTGTACGATTCGTATATCGCGATGTTTTTAAAAGGAAAACAGTGCATTGATATGTGCGGCTGTGCGCATGAACGAGAGGGCACTGCGGCCTGCGGGCTGCGGCGGCGCCCGGGCCCGGGGCCGGAGCGACTGGGACTCGCAGCGCCGATGTTAGTAACAACACCGGCCTCACACGATCTCCCTTGGAATTAATTCGCCCGATAAGTGTTTGTTCCGCGTCGCTCCTTCTCTGCCCATGGACAATCACGGCGGATCAATGCCATCACGCCATCAATTCATAACTATTGACGTGACGATTAATAGTCGCACATGACATTTGATACAAACAAATGGGTTCCTAATTTAAGACAATTGGCTAGCTCGCGAAACTATACGTTGACCTAATGATGAAATTTAAATTTTATTGAATGTTATCACGTATCTACAAATAGACAGTTTTTCAATATTACTTACATTTAAACCGAAATAAAATGTAAACTTGCATAAACACCTTGGTATAGAATAATAATAACTGTATTATCTTCATTGTCACAAAATACAAGCTCGCTGCACGAGATATCGTTCTCAAAGACTATTGCATTAGTATACCACACGTGATTAATATTTACTGGTTAGTAACAAAGCTATTAAATTCTTTGCAATACAATGGGATAAAACGATAAATAAAACCTTTTATAATTATTGCAATAGCCTGCGATAACGACATGTAAATCCAAGCAAAAAATTCTTATCAAACTCACCTGAGTCCACGCTCTTCTTCATGGGCACCATGGCAACATTTTTGCACATTTTTACAGCTAATGTTATTATGCACTTACATAAATTATTTTTTTAAATTTACTAGACCTATTTTATTTTTTGATATCGCGATTTTATTTGACGGATGTAGTGTTATTTAGTGTTGTGTATTATGCATGGGTGTTGGTGCGTGTGGTCGCCGGGGCGCGTGGCCGCGACTGCAGCGTGCATGTGGTCGCGACTCGCGGGCATGCGCTGCTACCGGCGCGCGCCGCCCGAGCCGCTGCCACCGGCCTATTAGCGCACCGGCTACCGGCACGCTGCCGATATAATAGCGAAATATGTGATAAAATATAAAAAGCGGAAAAATTTAATATAAACTTTGTAAGACTTCAGCTAATAATTTGGACAAAACTCGCAGGAAATATTTCTACAGCAAACACGCGAGCAGTACATTATTTGCGTAGTGCATTTGATGGCAGTTTGAACATCTGTCTCTTAAGACGGGAGCGCAGGCGGGAGGCATCCTGGGGTGCCCACGTGTCCTTACCTGTGACGGCCACGTGGCGCAACCCTCCCCTAACTGTATTTTATTTCATCGGTCTTTGTGATGGTATGCCGGCACAATACGAGCCGATGATAGCGGTTTCAACTGTTGTCAATAAGTCTGGGTGAATGATGTTCATTCAACTTCTCTCTTGGAAATAAATCTATTTTTATCTAATATATAAAATTCTCGTGTCGCGGTGTTTATTACCAAAGTCCTCCGAAACGGCTGGACCGATTTATATGAAATTTTGCGTACATATCGGTTAGGGCTGAGAATCGGCCAACATTTATTTTTCATACCCCAACTCGAAAGAGCTATAGTGAATTTTTCAGGTGAATTGCTATCAACAATTCACCTGAAAAATTCACCTGAAATTTACCGTACCCGCCACAATTGATTTGATTTTTGACTACAAGTACCTTGTTGTACCTGAATCAAGAAATGCTTAATACCTGTTATAAATAAAAGTATTGTTTTTTTATTACAATTACAAAGGATTGTGAATTGACCAACTAGGTATATTTAATTGTCTAATTATATTATACTAGCTTTCCGCCCGCGGCTTAGCCCGCGTGGTCTGGGTACCTATTTCTTATAGCGTTCATCCCCGATGTCAACCCCTTACAGCCCTTTTTTCGCATTCAAAAGTAGCTTTATGTCCTTTCTCATGCTCTAGACTATATGTGTACCAAATTTCATTTAAATTGATTCGGTAGTTTTGCCGTGAAAGCGCGACAGACAGACAGACAGACAGGTTACTTTCGCATTTATGATATTAAGTAAGTATTTTAATTTAATTTTTGTGTTTTTAAACTAACTATTGTCTGTGTGTAGGTACCTACTCCTAAATGTGTAATTATTTTGTGTAAGTTATGAAATTATAAGATTATTTTTTGTGTGGGTGTGTATTTAATTGTATAATTATCGTTGGTGTATGTTTTTAAATAGTGTACTATTATGTCAATATAGTGCTTTGGGTCTAAAACCTATTAGGTTATGCAGTTTTTATGGTAAATAAATAAATATATTTGCAGTCTGGACCTACTTTTTGGACACTTGTACAATATAACTATGTATTGTATATATACCCCCTTGTCTTGTCCACTGCTCTTAAAGCTTTGGTTGCCTGGAAGAAATCGCTTTAACCGATAAGGCCGGCCATTGTACATGTTCACCTATACTTAATAATCTATACTAATATTATAAAGAGGAAATATTTGATTGTTTGTTTGTTAGTTTGTATTGAATAGGTTTCGAAACTAGGTACTGAACCAATTTGTAAAATTATTTTAGTGTTAGATAGCCCATTTATCGGGGAAGGCTATACATACCATCACGCTACGACTAATAGGGCCGGAGTATCAATGATGTTGATACTGTTGCAACTGGTGAAATGTTGCAAAAACGGGGTAATTTTTTTTAAGAACACGCGGGTGAAGCCACTAGCGGAAAGTTAGTAGTTAAGTAAGATTACTATCTAACTGGTGTACAATAAAGAATTTAATAAATAAATATATTTTTTTATATTTTTTCCAATAGTGTATTGGTCGTTAGCGCGGCTGCTACGCTCGAGCAAAATGTTATTGGGTTTTTATATTATCAGTAATAGCTCAGGCACTCGGGGTTTGGGTGGCAATAGGCTCGCCCCTATTACATGGAACCTAAACATACTGGCGAAGTGTGGGTGTATAGTGTAACCTCTGCCCCATCGAGGAATACAGGTGTATAACTTTGCACATCATATATTGAACATATATAAATATAAATGCTACTAAATAAACATATTACATAATTTAATAACAGGAGATGATGTAAAGCTATATAGATTTTACAGTTACAGTATTGATACTCAATTTGTAAGGTCAGTTAAGTACTGGTGTTCTACCTATACCTACACACACCGTATACTTATTTCACCTTAAACGACTTGTAATCCGCTCGAGTTGATAGCTCAAGACGTTCTTGACTTTTGTGTCATTCTCAGTTAAAAAAAAATATTCTTGGTTTTAAAAGTACGTACGTAGTAAGTACCTATCCTCTTCGCAGCAAAGAGGAAGAGAACTTAAGAACGTTTTAGACCAAGAAATATTTTTCAGGATGAATTTTCTTTACCAGATCTGTTCCTAGTCTATCCTCAGTTTACAATCTGATAGATTTATTAACTAACGGTGCTTACAATTATTCTCCGGACACATAAATATAATCCGTGTACAACATATCTGACATGTTTTGTTAGAAGAAATTTATATGAAGTTATATTAAGAAACTGTTACAATTATGTAATTGTAACAGTTTCTCAATATAACTCCTTATACATTTCTATTTATTGTTTCAAATAAAGTAAAACATAATATTTCTTTACGTTATTTATGAGTAAAGCATTATTTTAGAGCAATGTGAAATCTTTTATTCGTTATGAATAATTATGAATGCCACAATTGGAATGAATTGTGCATTGAAATCATAAAAAAATCACTAGCTACTTTACCAGAATAAAATAGTGTACATTCAGTAATTTTTTTCCCTTACAGATGAATTTCAAGTTGTCGTCACCCAACAGGATGTTAAACCCATCAACAACTATATCTATACAGGAAAAAAATAACAAGTGCGCAAATATTGATAGAAGAATCTTAAACGATTTTTAATTAATGAATACGTAATTTTTATTTTGATATGTCTTGTTACTAAAACAGGAATTATCGACTACGAAAGATGTTAACTTTGAAACTGATGCGACGGTTCTTGGAATGGCGTTACGTGGCATCACCGCCGTGGCTTGCATTGCATGATGGTAAGTTTCGTATAAGTATTTAACTTTAAAATAAAAAAAAAACATAGACAAAATGGACGTACGTAGGTATCTACTCTCTCTACTACTCAAAATACTTTGCATATTTACTAAATAACTTTGCATATAATTTTTGCATATTTCTAGAAATATGCAAGAATTTAAGCTAATGGCATGTGGTTTCTTCCTACCTCTGTGGGAAAACTAAAAGGCAAGAGTATTTCTTTAAGTGAAAATATAAATTGGCAAATTGGTAAGAAAGCAAGAAAGAAACATTCGAGGCAAGAATGCAGAAAACTTACTAAATAAAAAGGTGCGGGCTGTCTCCTCATAAACGGAAAAGGAAAATTGAATTACATACACTATATAGTTACTTATCTTTATTTCAAAGGGCGAAAGATGAAAGTATAGTACATGTAAATAACGCGTTTACCTACACCATTTGGCCTTCGATCTGTTTCTATGACGTTATATAATAAGGTATACCGAAATACCGTGGTTCATTTTTTCGGTTATTTCTCAGAGGTGCATGTCGTGAATTTGTAACTCAGACCAACGTGCAAGGCGCTTTATGAATACGATGTTCAGTAATACTGACGCACATAACTACATATTAATTAATGTAAAGTTTATTAAGGTTAACGTTGCGCTAAGGCTTCAGTTGACCCTATTCAGCACTAGTATAGCTGTATAAGTTGAACGCGGCTTCACCCGTGTAATTGTTTTGCAGCAACTTGTTCTTTCCATAAGGTACCTACAATCTGGATAAAAATATGGGTATAACAAAATATCTATACTAATATTATAAAGCCGAAGAGTTTGTTTGGTTGGTTGAACGCACTAATCTAGTACTAACTACTGGTCCGATTTGAAAAATTCTTTCAGTGTTAGATAGCCTGTTTAACGAGGAAGGCTATAGGTTATATATCATCACGCTAAGTACGCCCAATAGAAGCGGAGTATCAATTAAAAATGTTGTTAAAAAAAACGGGGAAAAATAATATCCTGGGACATTTTTACACAGCACCATCTAGTCCCAAACTAAGCAGAGCTTGTACTATGGGTACTAGACAATGGATGTAATACTTATATACGTTTTTTTTAGTAAATACATACTTATAATACATAAGAAACACCCAGACAAACCCTTAAGTTCATCACAATAAATGTTTGTGCCTTGTGGGAATCGAACCCGTAATCAGCAGTCCGGTACTCGAACCACTAGACCACAGACGTTGTCAAAAGTTCAACCTGATCAACTTTTACGGTAACGAAGTCGCGGGCAAATATATAGTACCTACTATTATAAATATTAACCAAACTAAGGCTTAAAAAAAGAACGTTTATCCTGCCTCAAGGGTAGGACTATTACCTATTCTGTGTTCAAGGGCGGATCCAGGATCGCGAAAGTCGTAACCCAACCTGAGTTCGTCCTAGATTGCCTGACTCGAAGGCTGTACCCGTGTACCCGATTGATTAATTAACGCCAAGTCGACATAGCTTCTGCTTTTGTAATGTAAGCATTATTTATCAGGCTTCTTTCCTTGAAGGCAAAATCTACGAAGTAAAAAAGGCATACTTTAACCTCCTGAGTCCTCAACTTTTTTTAAAAATGTTGTTAAGTTGACCGAATGTCCTTTTTAAAGAACAATTATGATGAAGGGCTTAAGTCCTGGCACTTTAACGGCTTTGAAATAACGTTTAAAGTCGAAACATTTATTTTTGCTAGAACAAACGTTATTTGTATAGACTTAAAGATTATTTTAGGATAAACTTTAGTGCACTATAATTTGTTCTTTTTTAAGGACATCGGGCTTTAATAACAAAAATGGTACATTGGAATTTGTTCTTTAAAAAAGAATTTGGGACTAAAGACTAATGAAATAATAACAAACAAAAATATAAAATAATCAAATTTTATTACAAATAGCACAAAAGTAAGTATTGTGTGGCATATTAATTAAATATAAAACAAATAATAAAGTAACATAAACTTAAATGTCACTTTTTTCAGTCTTAAAAGTTATACCAAGTCTTCTCTAACGACTTGAACATCAGGATATCCAGCCCCTTGGGACTTCTTGACACCGTCTATCAGGCGGAATGTAAGCATTGTCCAAGCAGCTCGTACCATAGAAGTCAGGATGGTCACGGACATGCATAGCCTCATAGTTTCCAACAGCTCGGTCTTCCAATCCCTAAACAGAATCCACTTTACATCACTCATACTTGAATGCCACATTTGCGGTATGCAATCGCAACACAATAACACTAATGTGGATTAAAGGACATAGCGGATCACTAGGCAATGATGCGGCTGATGAACTAGAAGCTAGAAGAGGATCTGACACGACGGTGTTTAGACCCTAAATCTGACCTCATCGTGTCAATCCCATTCAATCAGTTACGCAGATGGCTACAGAACCACACACACTCACAAGCTGATAAATGGTGGGCCTCAACACCAATCCAAAGAAGCAATACCTTCTTTGAACAGAAAGCTGACCAGACGCCTTTTGCATCTAAACAGGAGAAGCCTGCTCGGTAGGAATTATGACCGGACACTGCTCACTTAACAAACATTTTCATACAATAGCCATTACAAATAGCCCTGTCCAGGGCGTGCATGGTGGCTAATGTTTCATCAGTAGCGCACATGCGGCTTGAATACACAAGCGTCGCCCAGATACGAGAAGTAATCCTGGGATCTCCAAGATCCCTAGCGGTCACACTGAGGAGGCTGGAAAGTCTTATCTGCTTCTGGATGGAGTTGGGCTGGTGCCTCTCATGCTAGTCCACCAGCCTTCTGGGCTATTTGCAGATGAAGAACTAGCATTGGCTGCATTGTTTGCGGAGGGCCAGCGGGTTCGGTATCAGATTCCGATGATTAAGAATAATATTTAACTCTTCATCTGTGGGTACTTCGAAAATATCAGTCATCATCATCCTCAAAGTTTGATTGGTTGATAATATTCCGAAGTTGATCCGCAGTCAAATCGAAGTCATAAAAGTAAATATATGCTTTTATGCAGATTTTTATCATCATCATCATCATCATCAGCTTGATTTTTATCATTACAACAGATAAACTAGTTATGGGTTTGTAACCGAAAGTACTCTTTCTAGTACAAATTGTAGATGCTCCTTTTATTAATTATGACCGAAAGTACTTAGTAAGGAACAAATAAAATTATGGCGTATTTTCAACGGTAAACATTCGATTTTGGATAAAAATTAATTGTTTACATATAAATCATTAATGTATCCTTATATTAAATAGAAGTTTAACACAAATTATAACGAAATAATACACAAAATAAATAATGTAGTTACCTGCGGTTCGGAGACACTTAATTTTTGGACTCTTACACTGGCCAACTGAGGCAATAACTGTTTCGTGATTGGCTGGTCCAATAGTAAACAAATATGACTTTCTGTTTTGACACTGACATTAACGTTTTCTAAAATAAGCGCGGAGTTTAAAACTAAAAACGAATTTGTGTGTTAAAAAGTACACGCGGTCATTATTATTACAGTAAGCCGATAAAGGCCGGGACTTAATGGAGTCGAGCAAATTGTTCTTTTTAAAGGATGGTAGGACTTAGGAGGATAGGAGTAAATATGTTGTTTTATATTTGGTAAATTGTTATTCTATGGCCATCAAGATTTACAATAAGTTGCCAGAAACTATATCATCCTCCCTACAAAAAATAAATTTGAAGTTGAAGTCTAAAATGACTATCTAGTAGAGGATAAGAACAGTTGGTTGCTATGTTGCACACAGAACTCCGTAGAACACAGAAGTACTCGTAGTAGGTACTAGTTATGTCTAATAATGTCATCATTATTTTTATATTCACGAACTTGTTATTTTGCACTATGGGCTATTTGGCCGATTATTGTTATGGCCTTATAAAAATATTAACCATATAAGCAAAAGCAAAATTAAAATCGGTTCAAAAATAAGGAAATTATAAGCATCTGACAGGCTGGTTCACTGACAGGTCGATCAATACACAGTTGAAACTGTTGGGTTTAACTGGAATGTTGCATTAAATAGGTTCCTTGGGTGACGTAGGTGTGCAAGCACTAAGAAAGGATTTTGGGATATTCTCACGGTATGAGGAAATATTGGATTAACGCGAGTAACCGCGGGGAACAGTTAGTCAAACCGATTTAAATGAAATTTAATACACAGTCTAGAGCCTGAGCAAGGACATAGGCTACTTTTTAATGTGAAAAAAGGGCTGTAGGGGGTTGAAATAGGGGATGAAAATTATAGGAAATACCCACACCACGCGGGCGAAGCCACTGGCGGAAAGCTAGTAATTTACATATGTATCTATATATTCAAAGAATTAACTGTTGTGCTACGGGTTACATATGCTATATCAAATAAGTTTAATCGTTCGACTCAACCAACATACGTCAATGAAAAATAGAACACGCATACTTACATACTAACACTACAAACCCCGTAATAAAATATTTATGAAGTTAACATGAGTGTTTATCGCTGTTACAACATTTATTTTGGTTTACATTCACTCTAAATGTATAACATACATAACATCACATCTGTTTACTTCGAAGGGTTAGGCAGAGTTTCGCTAGTATGTTTTGGTCTCATGTGATAGCGGGCGAGCCTATTGCCATTCTTCATCATCATAAGTCCGTCGGTAGTCCACTGCTGGACGTAGGCCTCTTTTAGTGAACGCCACAGAACCTTATCTTCAGATTCATCCTGTCCCGCCAAAAAACTCCGACCTGCTACTCTACTTAGAATTTCTACACTGTATTTCTGTACTAGCCGCAATATAACCTTGTGTAACCTATTTTGGATCTTATGGAATTTCCTCTCATATATTAATTTCATAACTAAACAAGATAATGATCCTTGAATGAAACGCAGTCATCATTTTTGTGGTTTTCAACCACAAACTGATATTTTATTTAAGAGTAATTGTTGTTCTGAGGGTTGACCTATTTTCGATCACGAATTCCTACAATATGATAATACCGTAAAATCAACGAAGATTATTATACCTAATATGTATTCTGTGGTATAATCATACTCGTACTAAACAAGTCTGATTAAAATCTCGAATGAATTACGTAAATCAATTTAGTGTTACCCCTTAATACATAGTTGAAGGCTTGGTAAGGCGTCTCGACGTCGAGGCGCCCACCGCCGCCGCCGTCGCCGGGGTGACGGTCTACCGCCCGCCCGACGCCGTAGTCTTGCCCTTGTAGACTTACTTAAACTCATTCACATAGACTGTATATACTTAAATTATAAAGAACCTAGAACTTATGTTAATTTTTGAGGAGTCATGCGTGAGTATTGCGTGTGGATTGAAAAATAATTAGTTTAATGTAATATATAATAATTAATTACGAGTAGTTTATGTATACTAATGATTGCTGACTATTATGCAATTCGACAATAAATAAAATAAAAATGGTTAATATTGCATCTCATTGGAAAATACATTGTTATATACATACCTATATATATTTAATTTAATACATTCAATTATGAAATACTAGTTATAAATGCAATACAACCCTATTTGTCTTTATTTGTACAAGTTATAGTTTTATTTTAAACTATGACTCGCGGTATTGAGATAAATACCGAGAAGCAAGAAAGTTTGTTGTTGAGAAGTTACATCCACATGAGCGAGTGATACGGAAAAAAATAACTTTTGCGTTTATATTTCTTTGTGTTTATTTAGTTATCGATAAAATACTGCTTCAGCATAAGATATATATAGAGTGGAGTTGGTAGTTTTTTTAGTCAGTATCGTGGAAGCGTTAAACTTTTCCAAGTTTTCTTAAGAATTGAAATAGAATGTGTACATAAGGCAGTGATAGCACAGGAAGTCTACGAAACAGTGGCCTAGGGGTATGACTACTGGACTGCCAAATCAAAGGTCTCTAGTTCGAATCCAAGGCACGCACCAAAATCGTGTGCGTTATTATCACTCGCTTTAAAAACATCGTGAGGAAACCTGTATGGCTGAGAGATTTTCTTGACTGCATGTGAAGTCCGTCAACCCGTATTAGGCTAGCGTGGTGGACTATAGCCTATCCCACTCATACTGAGAGGAGTAGACCCGTGCCTAGCAGTGGGACAGTATATGGGTTGATGAATTGTGTACTTATGTATTTACGTTTATAAATATATAAAATACAGTCCACATTTCTTTGTCCTTTTGACCCTTGTCAACGTATACATAATGTACATACAGCGAGTACTTGGAACGTAATGGAGCAACATGTTGTACACATCATTTTCGTTGTAACGAAAGTCCCCTAGCTATACTATTGTTTAGTGTATTATCCCTAAAGGAAATGTTATGTCAGGAACTTTGAGTATACCCGTATAACTTCTAAAGTTGGATTTATATTACTTGTACGTATATTCGTTGCGAAATGCCTTTTCTTCTGTCATATACACTTTAATTTGAATTCTGAATCATACTATTAACGTTCTTGGTCTTTTTGGAAGTCATCAACTAACCAGAATTTAACTGATACCTAACTCTGATTTAGATTTAACTGCACAAGTAAGATTTCAAAACTAGATACTATGTTTTCTGTAGTTGTCGTTAAAATTTTCAAGCGCCTGATCAATATCATTGGCAGGCAGACACGAGTCGGTCAATAATAAAAACTCAAAATACCCACTCAAGGCTCTTCTACATTGCTCTAATATTATTACTCGTATATTCTAGAATAGAATAAAAACGGCCTCATCAGCCCGACACACATGACTGGCTTAGGTCATCCAGGGGTCCTTTGACCCGTCTTTTTGGAAGTAACCAAAATATCAAAGTGCAAGACGCATTATATATTTAAAAAAATGTGTGTCTGTGTGTTTGTACTTAAAGTTTGGGTGAATGTGTTTTGAGTGAACTATTCAGTAGTGTTTCAGTGCTGGCATAGCTTTAGGTTTTCAGCCATTCGGTAATTTCGCTCTTTGCCTCTCTAAAGTTAGGTTTGTAAAATGCTTGTAATAATAACCGTAAACCTTGTTTTTATTCAGATTTTCGAAGTATTAAGAAGCTATTGTTTTTCTCTTGTTATGTTTTTGTCTTTTGCCAAATTGTTGTTTATGCAACTTTAGCTAAAATATTCCACGTGTTTTATAGGTATAGTAAAGGACCTTGTTAATATTTATGGCACCATCAAGAAATGAGCAGAGTGCTGGGGCGGCTGTTAAATTAATGCATTCGACACCCCGCCGCCCCCCCCCGCGCCCCCCACACCCGCCTGAATGCTTTGAAGGCTTCACGCGTTGGAAAACCCGGGTACATATTGCGTGATGCGTCATAGCAGGCCATAATTATTTTTATTGCATTGTTTACTAAATTATTATGTCAACGAAATTATTTTGTACGTCTATTTAAAATATGAAATAAATCATAGATTTGTGTGATGACATTGATGTGGATTTTCTAATTAAAAGAAACAAAAAACCCGACTGCGTAAAAACTACTAACTAAAAATCTAAAAACAAGCTCTGTGATGTTGGAAAATGTATTGCAGGCGGGACAAGCAAAGAAACAATTTTGTTTATAAACAAACAGCTTGTTTTTAGATTTTTAGTTAGTAGTTTTTACGCAGTCGGGTTTTTTGTTTCTTTTAATAATTGATTTTATTTCCTTCTTTTTAGTTTATAAATTATCATAGAATCACTAGATAGATCCTAAATGATGATTTAAAATATAAAATCAGTTCATCATTTTCTCATTTTCAAAATCAGTTCGCACATTAAAGCGTATAAAATCCGCCATACTGTTTTTTTTAAATTTCATGTACCCAGTGACAGTCGTGCCATCAAGACGAATGTAATGAGGTGTCATTTATCTAAATCGGTTGAGCCGTTGAGTAGTTACGACCGGACATAGGAACGGACATACATACATACATACATACATACGCGTCAAACACATAACCCTCCTCCTTCGGCAGTCGGGTAAAAAGTAAAGGGATTTTCTGTCACAAAATCGAAGGCTACGGTCGAAGTCCAATTAGGTATCTGAACCGATTCGCACCTCTCTTGGCGACATGAAGTGCCTCGAAGCTTGGTGTCCAGCTTCGAGGCACGTCATGTCGCCAAAGGTGGCGCAACATTGTCAACCGTCGGATAACTCCATGAAAAAATCACGGCCCTCAGCAATGAGGAAAACGACTTGAGGAGTAGTATCGTGGCACACGAGTAAAAAAATGTAAGACACTATTCAGCATAAAAGCAGTGATAGCGTAGGGGTATGACCACTGGACTGCCAAGTCAAAGTTCCGAGTTCGAATCCAAGGCACGCACCTCTGACTTTTCGAAATCATGTGCGTAATTATCGCTTTAACGTTGAAGGAAGACATCGTGAGGAAACCTGGTTGCCTGAGAGATTTTCTCGACGGCGTATGAAGTCTGCCAACCCGCATTAGGCTAGCGTGGTGGACTATAGCCTAATTCCTCACATACTGAGGGAAAACCGTGCCCAGCAGTGGGACAGTAAATGGGTTGATGATGAATATTTCGCGTACATTCCTCGGAGCTTTTAGAATATTTTACAAGTCACATTTGAGAACAACAGCTGAATAATAATGGCCGCATTACTCAGAAGTCGATACGCGTCCATAAAAATACATTGTATACATATTGAATTAGAAATATTCCTACAAGAGAGAAACATAATAAATACTTGGAAAATCCTACAATGTTGAGTCTTCTCCGTTGTAACTTCTAATTTGTTATACATATAATTTAGACTTTTTTAAACTGTAAATCAGTTTTACGTTGCATAGACCTGTTGAAGGTAAGGTGTTGCGATCAAATCCTAGGAAGAAAGGGTTGGTGGTGAGTAATAACTTGGAGTTTGAGTAACGTGACTGGTTAAGGGCAATAGGCTCGCCCCTATTTACATAGACCCTAAAAATCGGTCAAAACTGTGGATACATCGCACGCACTCATCTGATAAATATGACAAGACCGTGAGAATGACAGCACTAGGGTTGTGTTAATAATGTACATACCATCTCGCCTGTATTCCCCAAAGGGTTAGGCAGCGGTGTACTAATGTACACCCACAGTTCGCCGGTATGTTTAATAATGCACGCAAGCTGTTATTTTGAAAGGGGGACCTGTGTTTTCTCCTAAAAGTTTGTTAGTACTGTTTACACGCTCCATTCGCCCTTTGCATATTTAATAGGTTTATTTGAGGTGGCGTAATGAAGCCTTCACGCTACGCCTCCGCTCAATTGAACACATATTAGAATCTTTACTCACTTGCAAACGAAATTTTGACAGTAACTCTATCTCACGAACACCTGTGTGGTACGTAATCTTTGTGTCATAGACATAAAGTTAAACATACAATCACGCCTCGGGGAATACACCGAAGGGTTAAGCAGAGGTGTACACCCACAGTATGCCGGTATGTTTAGGATCCCATGAGGCGAGCCTATTGTCATTAACCGGGCACAACTCCAAACTTCGAGCGGCTACTGAGAATATCACAGAAAATCCCAATAACACTGCTCGAATCAAACCCAGGACCTGGAGTGTAGCAGTTGAGGTTAAAGAACATAATAATAATAATTCCTGCCTTTTTCAAGCCTAAATAGCGTGGTCTTTTTGCTACCATTACTTAATTGAAAAGTGATTGTCCCACTCACTGCCCACACTTCATATTTCGTAGCATTATAACTGAACTTACTTTGAGTATAAGTGGGTATTTCTTTTGTATTATAATATGTATTTACTAAAAAGTATATAAGTATTATATCCATCGTCTATTACCCATAGTACACGCTCTGCTTTGCTTGGGACTAGATGGCGCTGGTGTGAAAATTTCCCAGAATATTTATAAAAAAAGTATATCAGCCGTAATATTAAATTGTTTTACAGATTCGGCAGCCAGTTGGGGATCGTTAAATAATCTTGAAAAAATTTGAGATGGACAACCTATTCCAAATTATGTCTCCATTCATGTGCTACGAAGGGCTACCTGTATCGTCTATGCGTAGATAAAAATATTACAGTAGGAAAAGTTCCTTAAGTTGATTAAAACAATGGTAAGTATTTAAAATTAATTATTATAAAAAACTTAATGTACCACTCAATACGAGCCTTGCTACGAGAGTCACAGACCGATTTACATTTCCAAGAAAATATTGTAATGTATTTATTTTCAAATGCTACTTAGTGAGCAATATATGTATGAAACAAATATTTTTTTATGACTCAGGCCATAAAGTCCCGGGTATCCTAACAAAAACTGGGCAGGCGCATGAATATCGCTGCATACAAATAGTTGAAAAGTAACTTGCTACTATTGATTTTCAGATTGCATATCAACTGTTCCGATTTGTACACTTTGCGTATTACTGTGTTCGAAGTGCCGAATTATTAATCTGTCGAGATCCCAATTATTATGAGGAACTAGTAAATCGATTGGTCGATTGCCGTCGTTTCACGCACAGGCGCTAAAATTCCTGGAAAAAAGAACGTCATAGAATTTACTTGGCTTGGCCCTTGGGCTAGTTTTAAGAAATAACCTGGGTTTGAAGGAATCTACCTAATGTGTACCTATACAGGATAGGTACACATTAGGTACTACTTAATGTGTGCCAAGAACAGGAGTTACATAAAAAGGCACTTTCTATAGTTTACAGCCAATTTGACCTTGGCGTAACAATCTCATTAGGTACTAAAGAAGCAATGAGAATGTAAATCACCTCGTAACGAAAGCTCCATGTGCTGTATAGACAGTTTCTATATTTATGTAGGAGTCGCGACTCGCGGGTGATTCGGTGCGATGCGCGCCGGTAGCAGTGTGTGGACAGACTCCGGCCGACCTAGATCGAGTCCGCTCGATGCCGCCCGAAGCTTCGCCGGCGCCCGCCCAGAATAGACGCAGCACGTGCGTCGGCCGCGACACACGCCGCGCTCCCTGCCCGGCCGCGCCGCTCCCGGCCCGCTCCGGCTCGCTCCCGGCGCGCTCCCGGTCCGCTCCCGGGTGCAACTACTCGCCGCCGCACCACTCGCTGCCATACAGACTGTCTTGAGCTCGCGCTCTTACAAAACAACAATGTAACTCGTGTTGTGAACTCCCGCGTAAATGGACGATAGAACTCTTTTAGTCGACATTCTGCGTAAACTATAAATAACTCGTTAACGTGAAAATATTAAGTGACTGAATGTTTACTGTGCTTTGGAATAGTAGTAGCCTTGCGCGTTATCTCGGACCGGGAAAGCTTTCTGTTACCTTTATGATTTGATTGTTCGTTATCTGTCGTAGTTACGTGAATAGCCTATTAGCCGTTTAGACTGATATTTTTTATGATGTTTCGTGAAAAGCCTTACTTAAGTAACAAAACACTGTAACGATGTGCCTTAACCTATAATATTCGTGTAATTTTCAATGATTCCTGGTGGAGCGCAAGAAATATTTGTTGTTAGCGCGCGTGAGTCACCGCCGGAGCTATGCTAAGTTTCAAGTTCACATTTGTGTGTGCATGTGCATCACTGCTCGTGTTGTTACCAGAACCTGCCCCCGCCTGGAAGGCTGACGTGTAAGAACACTTTATTATTAATTCTAGCCGATAAATAAATAAATAAAAATTTATAAAAGTAACAAAAAATAGTAAAGGTAATAAAAAAAGGTAAAACTTTTATAAAGGTAGAACGCTCACTGAGCACTCAGTTGCCTGAAACATACTGAATAATTTATTTGGTTTGCCACTGAACTGTAGGTGAGAGGTCGAGGTTTTTTCATACTTGAATAGAAAGCATTATAAATTCACTTCGTTAAATAATTATGATCCCCTGAGCCGTGAGCTTGCCTGTATGAGCTCAATGAAAAAGAAAGGAAGCAAATAACAAAAAGTTAAAAGTGCGTTACGCGGGCTGGCAACAAAGTTTCTTTACTGAAGCACCATTATGATACAACACCGGACGCGTGTCCGGACTTAAGCTCAGACTTAAGACTTACCTAACTCTCGTACAACTGAAATGATCCATATTCAAATTATCAACATAAAGCTCTAGGTACATAGAAATATGAGAAATATTCAGATTACTAGAAAAGTGGATTAAAAAGCTTCTCCGTATCGCTATCAGCTGGATGAGCTCAGTTATCAGACGGATGAGCTCAGTTATCAGACGGATGAGTTCAGTTATCAGACGGATGAGTTCAGTTATCAGACTGGTGGCTGCATTGTCATTGCTGGGTCTCTGAACTGGGTCACGTAAAGCGTTGTACAGACATTTGGTAATATTTATAGCAAGTGTTCACTTACGGCCTATCATAATGACTGGGGTTTGGCATTCATAAAATTGTTATATATTTTTACTATCCAAAGATATTAACTAAAGCCCTGTTTCACCACCTCCTAAGTTACCATTAAATAACAGGCCATAAGGGCCTGTTTGGCCTGACGACCTCTGGATAGCAGCTAACGCACTGAAACAAAATCTGTATTTAATTATCTGCCAAATAATTTAATGGGAACTTGTCAGTAAACTGTGAAACAGCCAAACATATAAAAATATAATATTATATACCATTCTGTTGATCTAATTTCAAAGTAAATCATAATTTGTTTCATTTAAGATGTCCCTATAAGAGCTTTCATTTATGATTCATGGCTCCAAAGGTAATGTGTGGCTCGTAAAATATTATGGCCGCTAAAAATTTACTTCCCGCGAAAATTACTTCATCTTATATGAACGCAAAATTATATGATTTTTCATAATAATATTATTTTATCTACGACGTTTAGCTGTTAATTATTATTATCAGTTGATATAATATGTATTTATTATTTGAAAGTCATTGTTTTGAGTCGACCGCTATGCTTGAGATCTGGGGTTCGATTTCTAGGTAGGCATAGCAGTGATATTGGGTTTTTTTATGGAATCCTCAGTAGCAGGCTCGGAGTTTGGTATGTGCCCGGTAAAATGTGTAGTCTATAAGGTCTCTTTCACAACCTTAAGATATCCGCTAACTGCCGAGAAAATAAAAAAATGGAGCAATATTTGTATCTGCTAAGTAATTTAACGGCAACTTAACACTTATGTTGTGAAACAGGCGCTCAGTATGTTAAAAAATATTGTGGGCTTACACTTATACACCATATTATACACTCATAATACCTGAGAGCTGTGAAGGTACTTTTAAACACCTCTCGGGGAATATAGGGGTGATCGTATACGAGAGACTTTTGTGTTCGTCTGTCTTTATACCACAGAGGAATGGATCTCTGTAATACCAGAGAAGTACAAAATAGAAATTCAGCCTTTCAAAAATCAAAATGGTGCAAGTCAGTTTTACTCTTTCTAAAAACTCATTATTTTCTTTATAGAGTGAAAGTATGGGCGAGAGCACTCGGGGATGACCTGTGGAAGTTGAGTGAAGCTCTAACAAAGTCGGATCAAATTAGGACCGTGAGTAGTCAGTGATATATTGTACAAAAAAAATGTTACGTTTATGAATATAACAAAAGAAACATTAAACTTTATTACTTTATTTCACATTTTTGAAGTAATTGCACTTTTGAAAATATAATTTAATAAACATCATCTTTTGTTATGATTATACTGTTAAAATCTTAGCATTTTTACTTCCAATTTTACAGAAATACAAACAAATGAACGCGAGTGTAAAGAGAAAAGATGGAAAGCAAATATTGGAATCTTCGCTGCGATCTGTGAGCACAATGCTCACTCGAAAAATCAATGCTGTCAAGGTAAACCATGGTCGTAACCTCTACTATCACGTCATTTCCTATTCTTACCAAACTTTGCAATACACTCCTTTATATTAATACAAAGATAAGATTGTATAATAAGATATAGAATACGAAGATAGCTTCTGCCTTTTTAAACCCGCACTTAGCCAGCGTTGTGGACCTGCCTCACCCTCTCATGCTGAGACTTATCTTCTTCACTGCCTTGTAATATATCTAGATCAATCAAGAGCTAGATCGATTATTCGCCCCCGTAAACCACCCCATCGTAAATTGAATCAAATCATTAGAGTTGTTTTAGAGAAAACGATAAAAATAACTTTGTAGGTAGGTATATATATTGTTTAGGATTAAAATAAATTTCTCGTTGTATTTATACCAATAACACGGCAATATTTGATAACAAATTTATAAATATGTGACTGGTACAGTCAGCAACGAAAGTCGCTGAACACGATGAAATCTTCAAAATGCTTTAACATCTTTAATATTCAAAATTTACTGACCCTTGAAGGAAGTACAAAGTCTCATAATAGAGGCCAATTATATGCTTTACCTTAGACAAAATCTAATAAATAGTTTTGGTACTGTGATGTTTTTAAACTTTGGCTGTGTTCAACGACTTTCGTTGCTGACCGTACATACCCAATTGTTTATTCTTTAATTTTTTTCTTCTAGTGCATTCATGCGACGGCTGAAAAATTGGCAAGGGATTTTGACTACGGTTTTAACAGAAGCAATGACTACGAATACTGTTCGGCGAAGTATTCTAAGTTTTTTTATGAAGATGAAGATTCTAAGCCTAGCACCAAAGATGAAGAAGAGCCTCCTAGATATGTGTCAAAGAGAATGAAGTACTATAGTAATGTTACGCTGGAAAAAGACTCTCATTTCTACAACATTAATGTTAATACGAATATCAGTTGTGTCCACGTTCCAACGAATATATTTGATGAAGGTAATATAAAGTACGCTGCCGGTGATAATGCTTGAATATAGTAGTAGTTGTACATTCAATGTATTTAAGTACCATAGCATAACATACTGTCATGCCTGTATTCCCGAAGGGTTAGGCGGCGGCGTACTAGTGTAGGTACTAGTAATGTACACCGTCTGTTCGCCGGTTGTAATAGTGGGCGAGCCCATTGCTATATAACTGGGTGCAAACCCCGAGCTGCTTCTGAGAATTTCATTGAAAAATCTAATTAAAAGTTCAGCCCTGGGAATCTAACCCAGGAATTTTATCTAGCATAGCAGCGGCGCTTAGGACCACTATAGACTAAACACACAAGTTACACCAGATTTTTTTAAATGTTCTATAGCTTTTGCACGGAGTAGAAGTGTGGCTTTGGCTGTGCGTTTTAATAATTGTTCTTGTAATTTTTTACAGAGAAAAATGCTTTAAATGCAATTCTATGGTCAAAGGATTTGAATGAGATCTTTTTACAAAACTACAATTCTGATCCGTCACTATCATGGCAGTACTTCGGTAGTTCGCACGGCATACTGCGTTTCTACCCCGGAATGCCGTGGAACACCAAAGACGTGGACACATACGACTGTCGTGTGATGTCCTGGTACATAGAAGCTGCCACCTGCTCAAAAGAAATGATCATACTATTCGACGTCTCTGGCTCAATGACCGGTTTCAAGAACTACGTAGCCAGAAGAACATTGCAGACAATTTTGGACACATTATCGAACAACGATTACGTTAACGTATACACTTTTAAAAATAAGACTGATTTTGTTGTTGAATGTTTCGACGACCTGGTTCAAGCGACTCCTGAGAATCTAAATACGCTCAGCGAAACCCTGGAGCCGAAAGATAACGGAAAAAAACATAAAGTGCCTCTGGAGGGTTACGCGAACTTGACGATAGCTTACATCAAAGCTTTTACGGCACTAAAAGCGGTGAGTATCTAAGTATCTATACATTAAGAAACTGACTAGCTGACTGACTGACTGATCCTTCAACACACAGTTGAAACTGTATGAAGTTTTTCACAAATTTTCCCTGAGTGCACTAAGAAAGGATTTTGAGTGATTCCAACAGGATTGGGTAAAAATGGACGAAAGCGACTAACGTCGCGGGGAACATGCTCGTCATGTGTCAACCGCAATCAAAATCTTAGGTACCACTCAATCACAGTGTGTACATTATACTTAATATGGTTATAATGATTTGTAAGAAACAACGTTAATTCTATCTTACCTACGTTATTCTAGAAACTAAGTGTGCATAAGAGAAAGAAAACAACTCAAAGCTGTAATAAAAAACTGGAAACGTACGTCTAGTGGTCGCCAGCGTTGGTAAGAAAACCTGGATTTGATTCCCAGGTCGAGCAGTGTAGCATCAGTAACGGCTTTAGATCGCTGCGCGGCTAATAGCATTGTTTTAAGTCGAGCATGTTTTAGAGCGGAGGGGACATAAAACATACACCAGTCTTCCCATATTCTGATATTCAGGACCCAAAAAAATTGTTTGGTGTCTAACTATCGGTTCTGAAGATGTAACGTTCTATGAAAATAGTACCGATTTTAAGTATTTAGACTTAAAATCGGTATTATTTTCATAAAACGTAAATGATTCATAGTTTTCCCCGAATAACATACATTTATAATTCTGTCTACCCTTTTCCCAGCTTCGGCTTTCAGCAATTGATAATCAAGGTTTTAATTAATTGTTGTTTATTTAGCGACGAGCACAATGCAACGTGAGCAGTACCCAGGGTTGTAACCAGCTCGTGATGGTGATCACGGACTACGTGCCTGGCAACCTGACCGAGGTGTTCGAGCAGTACAACCGGGAGGTGGTCGGCAACAACACCTACACGCCCGTCAGGGTGTTCACCTACCTCATCGGCAAAGAAGTCACCAATGTCCGCGAGATACAATGGATGGCGTGCTTAAACAGAGGTAGGTCATAGTATTGAGTATTCACAAAGGCCTAGTAGATATATTATTATACATCGTCATCCAACTCGTGGCTGTGTAGTGTGAGTATTTCAATTCGGGCACTGTGTTTGGGTATCATACCATATCGAATTAGGTACATGGGACTTAAATAGTAAGCTCGCCTGCTTACGATTTACGTTTATTTTTTTAACAAAAAGTTTTATAGTGAGGAAAATCGCGTAGCGGCAGGAGACGATTAAATCGCATTTTCCTTGCCCAATATTGCCAGAAACAATCACAGCAACCATGATGGGAAAAAAGTTTTCAAACTGCCATAATATATTATGTCTAAACTTTCATTATATTTAATTTAATCTTCAATTTATATCGACATGATAGTATTGTACAGTGACGAGCAAAAACATGTATACCAACGTGCTAAAAAATCTCTTTAGCACTTTCGTTAGTGTATACATATTTTTGCTCGTGACTATACATCGGTTTTACACATAATAGCTATATTATTCAGGGCAAAAAAAATAATTAGTGTAAGTGAAATTCTACCCACTTTACAATATTCGCTACAAATAAACTAAATAGAATTTTTACTTCCAAGGATTTGGTCCATTTAGGTAATTTGGTAGCGAATAGATATAATATGCTTCTTGGTTTTAAGCTGTCGTTTTCTTCAGGATACTTCGTGCATATCCACTCGGTGGAGGAAGTTCAGCAGCAAGTGCTAAAATACATCAACGTGATCGCTCGGCCCATGATCCTGGAGAACAAGGAACCACCGCCTACCTGGACGCACGCCAATATTGACCACACGGTACGTTAACAAATTAGGACAGTTTATAATAAATGGCGAATTGAGCCTTCGAGTCAGGGGTGATGGGGTGTAAAAAGTTTGGGTTCAGCCAGGACAGACTCCAAAATTACCAAAATAAAACAAAATCGCATATATTGAATAAAAAAATTGACATATTTTATCAGCCGCACGTGTAGATGCGAAGTATTTAGGGCCTGTTCCACCAACTCCTAATAAGTTTAAGTTAAATTACTTGACAGATAATTTCATTCAAATTGTGTTCCATTTTTAAATTTATCTGGGTGTTAGTGGCTATCCAGAAGTGGTGAACAGGCTCTTATGTATGGCAAGTCCAATACTATCTAGTACAGTAGTACTTACTGTTTTAAAGTAATCACGGAGCACGGGTCTATAACTTAGAAAAACATGTCTTAAACTTATGTTTTTCTAGATTTTGTGTGTGAATAATTTAAGAAACTGACTGGCTGATTGACTGACTGTTTGACCAGCGCACAGCTGAATCCGCTGGCTCTGGAAGCATGAAATTTAGCAAAAGGGATTTTGGGAAAAATTCTGTGAACGCGAGTAACACGTCGGGGTCGTCAATATCTGTGATTTAAAAAAAAATTGACTCTTTAGCTACAGTTAGTGTTAAATCAAGAAACATTAATACTATTAACAATACCTTCATTATTTTACAGCGCACCACTAAATGGGATGTAAGTGGAGACAACAATAAGGTATCTATACTTTTAATTTTTAATATATAACAAAATATTAATACCACTTGATATTATATTGAACAACAACAACAATATCTATCTACATAAATAAAAATGAATCACTACATATGTTGCTAAGCGCAAAACTCGAAAACGCCTGAACCGATTTGGTTGATTTTGTTTGTTGTGTTTGAGGAAGGTTCTTATGGGGAGAAAAATCAGGAAAAATAAAAAAACGAGGGAAAAAAAGTAAAAACGGGGAAACGCAGGCAAAGCTGCGCACTGGCCGCTTTAATAAATTCAATTTAAATATTTTGTACTCAATTCTTTTAAAAATGAAGACAAACCTTGTAACAGCACTTATATTTTCGTTAAATACTGTGTCGAAGAAAATAAAGAAGGGTCTGGATCCTTCGAATGAACGATAGCGTCGGGAGTGACAAGCAAGAAAGTTTTCGTGAGGGTGGTTATATTTCAACTGCGATTGTTTGGCGTTTCAGCCCGACGAAGATAAGCTGGTGACGTCAGTGGCGATGCCGGCGTTCGACTACAAATACAACGAAGAGCACAATGATGCGCTGCTTTTGGGCGTCGCCGGCACCGACGTGCCAATCGACAGCATCGCCAAACTTGCGAAGCCACATCAGGTGAACTTACAAAACTATATAAAAAGTATAGTATATAAGTAGGTAGTCCATTGTCTAGTATCCATCTATGATTAGTTTGGGACTAATTGGTGTTGTCCCAAAATTATCATAATTCAAAGTCTGTGCAATATCGGCGTAAAACGGCATATCTACTTATAACTTTTTATATAAGTAATGTATAGATATCGTTTACACATCACCTTTAAATTTAAAGAGAGTGTCTAGAGAGATTTCTTGCCTACAGAATTAAATTTTTTAGAACCGTGCAATTAGTCGTAATACCTTGTAAAAGATAATTTGAAAGAAAACCATTTTAATGACCTCACAAAGACTTCAAAATGTTTCAATGGAAATGCCTGGTTAGCCTAGTGGTCGGAAGCGCGACTGCTACGCTCGAGGTTCTGGATTCGATTCCTGGGTCCAGGGGCCGTATTTTGAAGTTCTAAAGCCATCATTGTTATGTTGCAAAAAAGAGACGGTGTTACCCAACTTGCATAGAAACATCTCTCTCTCGCACTGGAACGATAATGGCTCTAAGGCTTCATAATACGGCCCTAGCAAAGAATTACTGGAGTGGAATTTTCTATAGCACCTTAGAGTTTGGATTTGTGCAGTTAATGGCATTACCTTACCCCCTTTTACATGGAACCTAAACCTACAGTACTAGTAATACAGGCGTTAGTATGTCATGAATTCATGGTAAAATGGAATAAAAACATTCTAAAATGTCTGTGGTTTAAACGACCATTTATGGGCATATAGTTCTTAGGTGCAGTAATATAAGTACCAATTTACCTACATATTTAATTATTTTTGCATATATTTTCAGCTCGGTGTCAACGGGTATTCATTTATCGTCAGCAACAATGGGTTCTTGTTGCTTCATCCTTTGTTGACGACTACAGTAAGTACCCATGCCTTACAAAAACTAGATGTATTTATTACAAGCATGCACCATGCATTACAAGTTATTGCCATCGGTGTACGACGCTTATTTTTTGAAGGAGAATCAATGCAATCCTACATCCAAGTCTAATGTAGGTAAATAGAGAAGAGCCCCATATCCCGCCACTGACCAAGATGGGGCAGAAATTAAATCAATCCTACTAATATTATAAATGCGAAAATTTGGATGTATGGATGGATTATTTGTTACTCTTTCTTGCATAACTACTGAACGGATCTAGATGAAATTTATCACAGGGACAGATTATAGTCTGGAATAGCACATAAGCTACTTTTTATTCCGGTAAAATCTATGGTTCCCGTCGGATAGATTTGTTTTAAGACGATGAGTATAGACATATACGATGGCGGAAAGCTTGTTATTATTAACATATATTTATTTCTTAGATCAACGGTGTTCTGCAAAATAACTACAATAGTGTGGATTTCGTGGAGGTAGAACAGGTAGACGATGGCAAGGGTACGAGAGAGCTTGGTGATAAGATCAAGCAGCTGCGAAACCATTTAGTGGAAGGTGACGACGGAAACATGACACACGTCGAAGTGCTGTACCACTACGACAACATGAGGTTGGCTATCACTATTTATTATAATTAACCAATAAACTGACTCGAGGAGGAATGGAGGGATTCTGGCTAAGTTATAGCAACACTGATCAACCGATCTACAAGGTTAAAATTCGCCTGTCGAGGTCAGTCTGTGGACGGGTGACAATTCCTCAGACCACTCGGAGAGCACGTAAAGCCGTCGCGTCGGTCCAGGTTGTCATACGAACACCTATGCCAATCGTTAGTGGTAGTCAAAAGCCCAAAAAGCCTCACAACCAGTCTATCCTTCGAATATCGGTATTGCTCAGAAATTGGGTTGTGGATGTCTGATGGATATCTGGTTAGACTGGAAGCCGACCCCAACATGGTTAGAAAAAGGCTAGGACGATGAACCAGTAAACTGACTACCTCGTTGATCTAGTGGTCCCAAGGGCGACTGCTAGAGGGCCTGGGTTCAATCCCAAGGTCGAGCATAGTGTTACTGGGTTTTTCTATGAAATTCCCTTCTATGTTATTTGTGCCCGGTTAATGGCAATAGGCTCGCCCCCAATTACATGGGACCTAAACATACCGGCCTACTTACTTACACCCACAGTTTTGTGGGTGTAAGTAAGTAGACCTCTGTTTAACCCTTCGGGAAATACAGGAGCGATGTTATGTTATTCAGTAACGTTATTTGGATCACGTTTATGCGAGGTTGTAATGCAATTTAGTTAAGCATAATATATGAATGCGCTGTTTACGAATGATGAAATCTCGTGTGTCAAGAGCTTTCTATATGAAATAACAGCTTTTCTACATAAGTTGGTTGCCAAAATATGTTTGGAGAAGATTGGTTTTTAGAATTTGATTTTCATTAAGTATTTTTGGGAACCATTTTTATTTTGTCCGTAATTTCTTAACAAGCAACTATGTTATGTAAATTGTAAACCAACGAATTCTTTAAATTATTTCAGGAGAATAGCCCGTGTAAGTCATGATTACTTCTTCAACAAACTGGTAGGAACTCCATTTTCCATGGGCATATCACTTCCTAAAGGTTACGGCGACACTGAACTCATGCTTAGAGAAAATCCTCTAGAAGCAAAACAAGGAAAAGAACTAACTGGCATCAACGTCACTGATTACTTTAGATATAGCTATAGAGTTCATCCTGATTGGTAAGTACGTAAGTGTAGAGCAAATATAGATGTACTTACAAGTGTTACGTATATTCTAATACAGTACGCTCATATCCCCAGGGTATACTGCAAGTACCATTATTTAGAAGGTCACGAATCACCTAATGCTGAAGTGGAAGCCTGGAAGTTTCTGGTCGGTTTATCCAAGAACGAAATTGACATAACAAAAGAACAATATACAAAAGAGAACGAAACAGATGAACATTTTAGCATTGAAAGTGAGTACGTTATAAATAATTTAAAATTTGTGTAAGGAGATTCACTTGAGGTCCTAAACGACATCCAGCGTGGTTAAAATTGCCACCAGCAAAATTCCCAGTGGTTTTAAGAGGGCGGTAGCTAGAAAAAATATCAAAAGTCTTAAACCAAAAAAGCTCTAATTTAAAATATCACATCTGGCTAATTAAAGTAAACTTACATCATTCTTTTATTTAAGCGCACTGCGGCATGACTCCACTGGGTAAAGACGATTACTACTGTAACGAAGACCTCGTCAAGCAACTGGTGTTTGATGCTAAACTGTCTACACCGTACTTCGAGAACTGGAGCGCTACCGAGAAAGAGGTGGAATTGGCTAAGAAATATAACGTCAGCGTGCGATTCATTGCGACGTCAAGCGGTTTGACGAGGTGGCATTATATTTTTGATACTGATAAGAATGAAGAGGTGGACGATCACGGTAACAGGAGGAAGGAATACGATGGAGAGTAAGTTCATTTGTATTTATTTTATGCTGTGTAATATCTTAATATAACTTATCCATTTCATACTTTTTAACTTTATTATTACTTGTTGACAAAACTGATTTCGTTGACTGCAGCGTTTTCGGCGATTTCTACCACAATACCATAGAAGAGACGTGGTACAAGGCGGCAGTTCTACAACATATGATAAAAACAGAGTCTCTGGTGGTGGCTACGCCGCTTCCTGTCTTGGACGACATCATCCAGGACCCGCCAAGCGTCATCAGCCCGGATGGGGACATCACGCTGACCGCTAGCTATGCGATATTTTATAAGGACGGCAAGTCAAAGACTCCGGCTTCGGTTGTTGGTTTCCAATACTCCTATTTGAACTTTTACGAAAGGTTTTTAGAAATCACAAACATTACTTTGGAAGCGTCTAAGGTAGGGTCCTTGATTTTTACATTAGCTAATTTTTTATTTTATTTATTTATGTATTTAACCTTCATGCAACACAAAAATTACATTGGCGGACTTAATGCCTTAGTACAAGGTCAAATGATTTTGTTTTTTTGAACCATGGACACTATTATTGCGATAACAATGTGGACAGCTCATTAAAAGGTATTCTGTTCCTGTCAACTTTATAATGATGTCGCAAATGCAATATTGTCATACTGTAACAGTTTAGATAAAAATAAATATTTCTGGAATATTGAGGAAACTCTTAAAATCTCTTTAAACATTTTCAGGGTCCAACATGTGACCGCAACTCAGAGAAATACGACTGTTACGTCATAGACAGCTCTGGGTACATAGTGCTGGCTAAGGATAAGAAGCTAGTGGGACAGTTTTTCGGGACAGAACAGAAGTATGTACTGCAATCGTTCTTGGACTCGGGTGTATTCGAACACGTCGAGGTGTTCAACTATCAAGCTCTTTGCCCATTTTCAGATTTGATGGACGAAAATGATTCCTGGATGTTGCGTTCGGTTGGTATACTTTATTTTATTTTTCAGTTTCATTTACCTCAAAAAATATCATTGAATGCCTCATTGATCTACACAGTGGTCGCAAGTGGCAAGTGTGCCTACACTTGAGTTCCTGGGTTCGATTCTCGGATTGAGCATATTTAGTGCTATAGAAATTCTCTATGGATTTCTCAGTAGCAGCTCGGAGCCCGGTTAATAGCACGCCCATCATAAAACATATTATTATTATTATGACGTCTGTATTCCGCGAAGGGTTAGATTTAGAGGCGCCCCCTGTGGGATCTAAACATGACAGCGAACTGAGATTGTATACAATACTAGCTGTCCCGGCAAACGTTGTTTTGCCATATAGGGGTGGGTCATTTTAGGGGGATGAAAAATAGATGTTGGCCGATTCTCATAGATACCGGATAAGCACACAAAATTTCATACAAATCGGTCCAGCCGTTTCGGAGGAGTATGGCAACTAAAACTGTGACACGAGAATTTTATATATTAGATGTTAAAAAAACCCTTTCCGACCCGAAAGGAGTATATAGGTATACCAATCACATTACCAAATAAAATAAAATAAATAAAATATTCATAAAAGTAAGGCTGTTAATGAAGTTTTAAATTCACGATTTTTCTACAAAAATTACCAAAATTATCAAAATTACCCAGAATCTAGCAATTTTCTTGAATGTGACAACACTATCACCTGCCATGGTATATTAGGCACCTGTGACGATTGCCCTTGTAACTATGTATCTAAAGAACGAGATTAGAGAGTTTTATAAAAAAATATTTACGTTAATTCGGAATAATTTTTTTTAGTTGTAAACTGAAAAGGATTACATAAATGTAATCTAATCTCGATACCTTATAATACCTTCACGGGTCGGACAGGGTTTTCTTAACACATTGTATATGATACTAGCTTTCTGCCAGCAGCTTCACTCGCGTGGTCTCGGTATTTCTTATAACTTTCATCCCCTTACAGCCTTATGTTTTCGCATTAAAAATTATGCCTATGTCCTTTCTCAGGGTCTAGACTATCTCTGTACCAAGTTTCATTTAAATCGGATCAGTAGTTTTGGCGTGAAAGCGCGACAGACAGACAGAGTTACTTTCGAATAATATGATATTGTCCCGTTTATAGTAATAATTGATTGTATTTGCGCAAGTGTTAACATGCTTGCTTATTATAATGAAAATTGTTTTGCAGCCTTTTAGTTTAGCATTAAACTTCTTCCACTGGCTGGTGATGGAGGCCCTGCTATTGATGACGAACTTCTACAATCAGATTGATTATGCACATGCGAACACTGTCTACGTTCGTGGTGAGATATTACTATGAATCAAATTATTAGATAATATTAGAATCAAAAAGTTGTTTTTAGTCGCAATAAAACGTGTTACCGTAAGCTGTGTCTTATTGCGACTAAAATTAACTTTGATGGCGGGTGCAGCCGTCTCTACATGCCTACATGCCTTTTTGTGCATGTGTGAAACTGAAGGTATCATAACTTTATCTTCACACACGCACGATAATTATATAAACTGTAACCCAACAGTACTGTAGTTACGTAATAATGCTATAGAGATAGACACTCTATCATTAAAGGTTGATAAATGACTGAAATTTTAACGTTTATGACTCCTATAAAAGCACCTGACACTACTTCCTTAACTTGCTGTGTAGCAGCTCACATAGTTATTTAACTATGTGAGCTGCTACATACTACATTAATGAAACATTTAAAATAGCGGCTTTACTAAAAGAACTGATGAACAAAAAACTACCAACACGACTATCTAAGCTTACCGCGGGAAATCTCTCAATAGAATGCATCTCTAGTAATTTTCAGCGGCATGGTAAAATGTAACTCTACTATTGTGTAAGCACGTCTAATACTTCTGCTTAATGTAACCGCATGGTCGTCTCGCTCGCAGACTATGATACCGATATAATCAACCAAGACTACACAGACGCCGCCCCGACGACCCCATCACCCATGCCGGAAAACCAAACAGAGGCGGAAAAAGAGAACAAAGAACAAAAGCCGTTCTCCTGTGATCATAGTATCACGCTTTTCATACTGAACCAAAAACATTTTTCGGATACGCCGGGAGCTTCGCCCACCATTCAGAAAGATGAGGCAGGGGAATGTTGGCCCGCTTACTGGGCTGCGTACGTTCCTAAGACGAACTTACTGCTCGTGGTCGTGGAGAAACATGATGACTTTGCGGAAAATTGTACGGAGCCGCCGGATACGAAGCCGCAGCCAACGCGCATGTCCACGTCCAGTCGTGAGCCGTGCCATAAGCTGGAGTTGGGTGCTCTGTACCGACGAGGGCTTGAAGGATGCTATACTTACCACGATGGGGTACGCTAAAAAGACCCTTTTTGTCCCTATACATAACATTCCCTCTTAACTGCTAGACAACCGACTGCAGTGAAATATCTTATATTAGTCGGTCTGATGATTAAAGTTTATCATTATTTTTTAACAATAGGTAACTAATTTTCGTCACCATTTGATAGTTATCGCAGGAAAATTCGCTTTTCCAGAGCCTAATAAATATTTGGAACTGTTTTTATGTCTCCCACAAAATTTTAATAAATAGGGCAAGGAAATTGGAACTTTTACATGTATTATGTTCTTTAGCTTGTTTAATATTTCTCCAGGAACGAAATATAACAGCGTGTGGCATCGGCAGCATCGCCAGAGTCGACGTGGCCGTCCTGTTGTTCGCCGTGGTCACGGCTGTCGTAGCCAAGCTCGGCTCGTGACGCGGCACACACAAAATATTTGTACCTTTGTTACTTTGGCAATAAAACTTGTTGCACCTGTGATTTGCATTTTATTTATTCTTGTATTTTCTACGAATTAAGGTTATACTCAATACATTTCTTTAGCGTACTCCTGGAATTTAGTTTAGGTACTAGACACAGAAGTTTATTCTGTGTTATCGATCCAGTGCCGGTAGGTAGTACGCAATGAAAAGCAGATTGAAACTTTTTTTTAGGAAATAAGTACCGTTTCCACTATGCTAAATTTTTTTCTCTAAGTAATATGATTCACAGCAGGAAATTCGAAGGACCTTGTCTTCAAGGAATGTGATGTATATCATGCCCAGCTTAAACGCAATCATCTTTTAAGTACTTAATTCATCGGCCGATGAATTAAGTAAAAGATGATTGCGTTTAAGCTGGGCACTCGTTCATATACTTTACGAAATTAAGAAGCTATGTTTAATATACGTAAAAATTTCGTAACTCAACATAGTAACTTAATGTTGTTATACTGAACTTTAAACTTCGTAACTTAATTGCTTCTGCAAATGCAATGCTTGGCATCATCTAGTTTTGGATGGATATCTTGTCAATCCAGCTGTTGACAAGATACAAGGGGTACAATACTAAAAATACTATAGGTATAAGTACTATAGGTACATAGCCTGTATGTACTATTGATCTGAAACATTAATTACTAAATATAGTTGGCAATATTCTAAATGGGATTCTGAATGTCTAAAACCAGTTGTACCAAAATATGTAACAATTTTATCATAATGAAACGTGCTGAAACAAATCGAAACAAATGAAACAAAAGTTAAGACGTTACATCAAATAAACGGAAGCTTAACACATCCGCGGCGCATCCTATAGACCCGTTGACCTAGTGATGGGGGCGATAAAAATCGATGCGTCAGGTGGCGAGTGAATTCACAAGTTACGATAACGCGGTGTGCGGACGGATACACAAACAAGGGAGCTCGGAGGTCGGGCATCAGTCGGGCGGCGCAGAGGAGTTAGCGCGCATGCTCGCCCCGCGCTCAGTCACGCATGCGCAGTGCACAGCACACCTATCCACCTTATCAATGTTCGTCGCGCAGTTCCTCACGACCGCTTAACACATCGCATTTGCTTAACATTATTAATGTCTTAATTCGATTAAGTACGTAACATGGTCTCATACAATTAGCCAGTTAACTAAATAACGCAGTGGTTCTGATGTGCAAGTGTGTCGGTGCCTCCGTGCTACTTCTTCTGGTTTTTTTCCTGGACTCCAGGGATTGCTCGGCTAGTGCACAAAATGATGCCACTGGCAAAATATCGCTCAATTCGTAAGTTTATAATGCTTAATAATTATATTGTTCTAAGTGGGTATAAAGATTCTACCGACAATGTGTTTAGTCAATACAACAGTAGATAACTATGCCAGTAATTGAAACAACAATGTAATAACAGCAATGAAACTGATTCAAGAAACAAGTAAAGCCCAAATTGCCTTTTGCGACTAGCACTATTCTATTAATATCGATATACTAACATCGTAAAAAATCTATAAAGAACGAGTAATACAGAAATACTAGACGAAAGTTCCGCAACAGAGTTATTCCAATTGAGTATCCAGGATTCGTAGATTTCTAACATCCATAAATTACCTTTATAGGGTCCAAGCATGGGCGGTTAAGCTTGGTACTGAATTGTATCATTTCGGAGAGTTTATCACCAGGAAGAAAGAAGTTCAGGATGTGAGTATATTTTAACTTTTTACAGCCCTTAAGTTAATCCGATCTTACACTGGTTTTATGGTCAAATGTGGTTTCCCATTTTTATCCAGAGTTTTAAATCTGCTCAAGTGGAATCAAGGGATGGAGAAAAATTAGTTCAGAGTATGTCGGATGACATTCGCGCGATGATGGAACTCAAGATAAGCGCTGTCAAAAGAATAGTGGAAGCAGCGGAAAACATGGCGTTCGATAAGCAAAACGAGCCGGTGCCTGAAGACTTTCAATATTACAATAGTAAAGAAATGGAGGAGCCGTGGGATGAGGTCTCTCTAACCACTACACCTGAGACGGACTTCGGGCAAGAAAGTTGGATACAACGTCCGCCATCAAAGAACGCGCACACGCAGCAAAACCCACACTTCTCCAACATTCCAGTGAACACTAATTTTAGCAGTGTTCATGTTCCAACAAATGTTTACGCCTGGGGTGAGTAAGCCATACGCATAATCATAAATACTGGGCAGACAGGAAATAAAACGGTTTATATATTGCAGCACCTGAAGTAATTAAAGGAATCCATTGGTCGGAAGGACTAGATACACACTTCATAAATAATTATCAGAGCGACCCCACACTATCGTGGCAGTACTTTGGCAGTTCCACTGGATTCATGAGACACTACCCTGGTAAATTATTTTCTTCTTTTTCTAACCAATGTTGATATAGGTGAAGCAATATTTTAATCAAATAACTTGTTTAGCATTGAAATGGCGAGCAGACCCTGTGGATATTTATGATTGTCGAACCCGGGCATGGTATATGGAAGCGGCTGCGAGTCCAAAGGATGTAATCATTTTAGTTGATCGTAGCGGTTCAATGACGGGCCAGCGGCGGGACATTGCCAAACACGTCGTTACTAATATACTTGACACACTCGGTAATAATGACTTCGTCAATGTAATGACTTTTGCGGACACTGTAGAAGAAATCGTGCCATGTTTTGAGGATTCTCTTGTACAGGTGAGTGGCATGAGATAAAACTCGCGTTTTTTATATTAGAATAGATATACGGTCTTGTTAAAAGTAAATCCGCTTTTTCCTAACCAAAAACCGGCAATAAATTCCGTCATATTCGTGTTTGAACTTTTGTGGAGTAAACGAAGTAAATACGGCCTATGTGCTGTATGCTGCGATACAAATAGCACGTAGTGTTTGCGTTTCAAGCTAATTAATAAAGATTTTGACAGCTCGATTGGTGTAAATGGTTCAGCTCTCGCATGAAATAAGAATTGTATGGCTACAGATAATAATAATTTCGTAATACGATGTGATGACCATTTAAATTCATGTCGTTATTAGGCCACGCTGGGAAATATTCGGGAGTTAAAATTGGCTATGGACAGCTTCGAAACAATGGAAATAGCAAACTTCTCAGCTGCGTTAACAAGAGCGTTCGAGTTGCTGGAAATATACAGGAATAATAGTGGAGGAGCTAACTGTAATCAGGTAAGGGAATATACGTAGCATAGTTTTAGGCCATCATATTCCTTTAACTTCAATGTTCGTTGATTAATCACATAAAATTATTTAATTATTTTATGCATTATCTTTCGGACAATGAATTTTATATTTAAAGAACTGTGAGCGTACAGGCGACTGAAGATTATCCTGACTGACACTCATCTGTCCTACGTCACCACATTGTTTCACGTGATAAAAAGCCCAAATATGAGAGTAGTCTTAGCAATGAGATGAGTATTCATTCGAAACATGGAGCTTTATACCTGTGCTTTGTTCCTCAAACCAAAAACCGATTGGAAAGTATACAGGACAGAAGGATAACATTTTATACTCCTATTTATGTAAAATTTTATTTTCAGGCAATAATGCTTGTAACTGACGGTGTCCCTTATAATTACAAGGAAATATTCGAGAAGTACAATTGGAAATATGAAACCCCCGTGAGAGTGTTTACGTACCTGATAGGGCGTGAGGTAAAGGTAGTACCACTTCAGGTCTTACTGTGTGTCGTAGTCATTGTGCGACCTGCATAATGCCTTCCTTCGTACCAATCTGCCAGTACGCCTAGAATGTGGTACACTGTCGTCTGTCTTATACCTATTGTACATTGAATCTGTACGTCGTAGCATGCTGTTTCTTTGTTGTCTTGATATTGTCTATCGATTGCATGTGACGTTATTTGTAATCTCATTGTGCTTACGCTTGTAGTGGGTTTGTTTTGTATTGTTTTTACGATGGGCCCACATGTGTGTAAAATTGCATTATCTCACTAACTTTATTTGTCTCGAATGAAAAATCAAATGTATGTTCGATATCATTATAGATATAATGCAGTCACAAATTTGGACCTATCTTTATTAAGATTTATAGAGTATCGTCAAAGACCAATCCTTGAGCGACCAATGACAATATGGACTAATATGTGTTTAAATACATATAGTTCAGCACTAAAAAAAGAGAACTGGACAAATTGATAATGGTTTCCTATGTTTTTAAACCCTGAAAGGGGTTCTGTAATTTCTTAACTGCCAAATCACATCGTGTATTTTAACACAAAATAATCGTAATATTATTGGATCTTCTTTTCTTTATATTAAGAACGTTCTTGTTTGAGTGTTATTTTATATTGATGACAGTATTTAGTAATTGTGTGATGATATTGTGTTTAGTCACGTGTTAATTTTAGTTATGTACTCGTAAGTACTTTATTCTTACTTTAACTATCTTGTTAGTATGTATTTAGAATACATTTTAACTCCAACTAATCCCCTAAATGTTAAACTTTCCTATATGTTAGTACTACATTTGAATTAGTTGACATCGCTGTTAATGTAGATAGTTCAAGATTAATGTTGTGAGCCCTACACAAAGCTGCAGATGACACTTAGTTAGGCGACAGCGCAACGCAGCACCCACACCATGGTCGATAGAGACAATAATTGTAAGGGATGAGTAGTAACACGTTAAGGGTTGATGTAGGTGGCAGACGTGAGGGAGGTGAAGTGGATGGCGTGCGCCAACCGCGGGTTCTACGTGCACCTGAGTACTCTGGCAGAGGTGCGCGAGCGCGTGCTAGAACATGTGAACGTGCTCGCGCGCCCGCTCGTGCTGCAGAGAGAAAAACACCCCGTCGTGTGGACACCTGTCTATGCTAATGTTACTGTAAGTAGATATAATTTCTGATATTTTTTCCTTGCTGTTGTACGTATCGATGTAGTTTACGTTTTATTTTATACTAGCTGAACATAATTATTCGAATTTGAACAGCACTAGGGAATGCTGTTCAAATTTGAATTACATTGATTTCATTAAAAATACCATTAAAAACTCTTTCAGTATTTCCGAATGTTGCAATATTCCTGATAACATTAATTTCTAATTTTTCTTCAAACCTACTATTACGAACATTTAAAATTCTTCAGTCAATTTCAAGTGAACACATTTTTATTATATCTATCTAGTTTTATTGCTCGCGGACGTGTTCCAAGATGGTAGCTCCTGTACCACTACCTCTAAATAATGTAAGTATCTAATATTTTATGTAATGCCCAGGATCCTAAAGTAGCTGATTATCTATGGGAGCAACGCGAAAGAGCTGAGCAGAAGGAGCGCTTCATGAGTCAGCGCCGTGACAAGAATCTCTTCAACTCCGACAAGGAACAAGACAGACGGTGGAGAATTACACAGGTACCTAAGAGTCAGATTAGCGTCATCCGTTATTAAATAGATAAATTGTTACCCAAGTTTCGAACCTCCTTGGTATTCAGTCCATCTGGCGGTTGTTTGCCTACTTTAAATTGATTAAAATTGCTTTTGACTTTTGCTCTTTATTTAAATGCGGTAACAATCGATTCTGGATACTTGTGTACTTCTGTTACAGATGAAACAGGGCCAGTATAGTGAACTTGGTAATTCCCAGTATCAGTTAATGACTTCAGTGTCCATGCCAGTCTACGACCTGCGACACAACGAGGTGAGCTCTCCTTCGCGTTGCATACTCAAGCCCCTTTACTTTAAAGTCCCCAAATGTGTCTAAATTTAGCTTAAAATATTCGGGAAAGAGAATGATTTGCGTACCTATGCCTACCCTAACTAATTTTCAACAGCAATAATTAAAACTATATTTGTTTCAGTGTGACGGTTCTTCCTTTTTTCAGTCAAATTATTCTCTTGTCTCCACTATTATTTAGCCGTACATTACGTCTTGTGTAAATTCAAAATTTTCCATGTAGCATGAACCAAACAAAACTGTCATCTGTTTCCAAAGATTATGTTTACAGATTGGTTTTATATTTCCTATTAATTGGACGTAAGCTCTATCTCTTCTGATTACTTTACTTACTTACTCTGTTCTCTATCTTCTTTTACATGTAAATGTCTATTAATAACTCCGTTTTGTTTGATGGTTTCCCCTCAGAACATCACAGAGAATGTACTGATAAATGAAGCTTACTGGGTATCGGTTACGAAAGAGGTACTACACTTAGAAAGTTTTGATGATTTAATTGTAAAGTTTTTGCAAGATACAAGAGAGTTTTTATGATTTAGTTTTTTGAATTTCAGTAACGGTACAGTGTTATTTGGCCCCGTTAGCGATGCATCTGTCCTCGATAGATGTGTGCGCGGAGGGCGGCGCGCGCGCATATGTCGCACCGCCTGACCAATGTGTTGTCCGACCCTTTGGCTTACTGTAGTGATGTAGTTTCTACTAGATGTAGGCGTAGACCACTAGGGTGTTATGAACGACTTTTCTATCAATCATCAAGTTAATTTTCTATGCAAGAGTTATAATCTATACACTACTACACACACTATCTAATGAAATAAAGTATTTTTGCCTGAATATAGTTATGTCTTCGTAGAGACAATTTTTAAAGATTGACTTGTATGACGACAAGTACCTAAATGTAAATATTTTTGAATAACAGTTTCGTGCGCCCGACATACACATGACTAGTGGGGCTTTTGTTACTTAAGTATCTTGAGTTTAAACTATTATCTTCTAAAGAATGGCAATTTTTGATATTAACCATTTTAGAAATATTTACTAAGTCTCTCCAAGAGAGGAGACATTTTAATTTCTAGCGGAAGTTGTTACAACGCATTTATCTATATGTTATTATATTTTATTGCATTCGTACGTCCACAACCAATCGCAGTCCGTAGAGGAGAACGGCCAGAAAGAGGTAGGCCAACGCTCATAGACCATACTGCCTCCGTGAGTCGCGACAGACGACGCATGAGTGGTGACGGACGAGCGAAGTGTGCCCACTGCCCAGTGCCCAGTGCCCACACGCCTGCCAGATGATGCTGCTTTCAATGTTTGTTGCAATGTTCTTAATAAGGGATCAACACCGAAGTTTTAAGTGGAAATATGTTTGTCTATATTATGATTAATAAAATAATTCCGACAGATTTGTACAAGGATACATTCCGAAGGGTATTTGTATATTTACAATCAAACGGTAGTGGGTTTTTAGAATCTAACGAGTAGCATTTTAATTTTATAACATAAAATTATTTAATATTTGAGTAGTTTTGCTAGAACCTGTAACCGTGGATATAAAATTAGAATCCCTTAACATAGTTCTATATAAATAAATCTATAGAACTTCGCCTAACGGGGCTTAGATGCTAAAGAATCAGTATTTAATGCTAGTTTTTCAAGATTGTCATAATGTTGTATAATAACTGTAGAATCTGATGGCCAAATACATCGCCAAATGCGGAATACCTTGTAGTTAGAATATTTTTGACTGTTTACTTACAAAAATAACATACAGCATATTTTTATAATATTTTTTATATTTCGAATGTAGAAATAAAATGGTAACGTAGATATTAGCGATATTGATTTGCAGACAAACCAGAGACAAGAAAGAGTACATGAATTAATAGAATATTGTTATAAAGCTAATGTGAAGTGTGTTGTGTTGTGCATTATATACTTTATGTATTACCAGTATTATGTACTGATATGTGAATGCTTTCAGATGCGTATAGCTAGACTATTGGGAGTCGCAGGCACTGACGTACCTCTTTCTGAAATACAAGCTCTAATGACACCCTACAAGGTGAGACCTTATATCGTATTAATAGTTTTTATTGGTGTACTTAATAGTAGAAGTACAAATATTGGTTTGGTTACAGATCGGCGTGAATGGCTACGCGTTTATTGTTACTAACAACGGTTACATCTTAATACACCCAGATCTGAGGCCCGTGGTACGTACTAAAATTTTCCAATGAGAAAAACCTTCTCTCGTACTCGGTTTGCTTAAAATGTTTGAATTAATTCAGTTACCAAATCTGATTTCTCATAAAGATAATGTTAGTTATTTTAATGAAGGAAAATATTGACTGCTGGGCACGTCACCTTGAGATGTAAATTTAGAATGTGAAGGATTTCGACCTGGCGGGCTGGACTCGCGGTGGCTTAGAGGTCATAGCATCTAGTGTATTTAACCAGAAGACGCAGGTTCGAATCCTGCCGACAGTAGATTTTTTCTTTTATTAAAATAACTGGTATTATTTATTATCTTAGCATGGCAAAATTCTAAAAAATACAAAAAAGAAAGAGAATGCCAGTTTAAAACATTTGAAAATATGGTTAGATATGAAAGTTAAGACAAAAAACACCAAAAAGGTCTGATTTATCTTGTTCATAATTTTCCAGTTCCAACAAATCCTGAAACCAAGTTACAACAGCGTCGATATGATAGAAGTAGAACTCTTTGATGATGACAGAGGGCCCAGAAACTTTAGTAAAGAGTTAACTGCAGTAAGTTTAGAACACTTTACAACCATATTAGATACAGCTACTTTTAATGGAGTTTATCGCGTTACATTGATAGGTTTTATTAAATCCCGATACGCGACGTTTCAGTGTCTACCCATAACCATATATCTATGGTTACCGGTAACCGTAACCATATACAGGGTTATGAAAATACCTTTACGTTACGTACCTACGTACGTTACTTACGTACTTTACGTATATATCTATCGTTACGGGTGGACACATGTTATAAAGGATCCGAAAAGTCGGGACTTACCGATAAAATACGTAAAAAGTAATTGTATAATTAATATTTTTCGCCCGAGTTCGAAATCGGTAGGTACAGTACCTACTTCTTAGTATATAGTAATGCTTTAATTCCAATAAATTTTACAGCTCCGGAAAGAGATAATTGATCAAAAGACAGGCAACAAAGTTATGAACGTCAAGTATCATCTGGACGATATGGTGAGTTTTGGTAAATTTATAACAGAATCTCATAATACTTTTTTTTCCTCCATTAAAAATATCTCGTAATACCAATAATAGTACAAAAATTTCTTGAGTTTGCTCGAGATTCAAACCCAGGACCTTTGGTTGGGTTAAAATAATAAACTTTATACACATTAATTATTTTAGAAAAGAGTGTCCCGAGCGAAAAGACATTATTTCTGGACGGGCATCAGTGACTCGCCGTTTACGTTGGTGGTCGCAATACCAGAGAACTATGGGCGGCACCGCATCACCCCGCCACCGACTGACGACATACACCGACTGTCTCTTACCTCCAAGAACATATCCGCGAGGCAGTACTTGTCCGACAAATGGAGCGTCCATCCTGACTGGTGAGATAATGTTGAGCTGTAATGTTAAAGAGCGCTCGAAGCTAAAGCTATTTAAGCTAGCCAATCAGCTCGCAAGTTTAAGCTGCCCTTCCAACGTCTGCCTATAAATGGGCCACTTCTCCACGCTTCTGAGCTGGTCCTAATTGACCTGTGAATATGAACCTGAAAATCTGAAAGTCAGATATCGATGTTGCCAAGTAATTGGTAGATACATAATAATGTGTAGTTGGGTTTTCCTAACTACGAGGGGCTAGAAAGAAGACGGTTAGGTAATCTTTACCTTTCTAGGATTGAACGGATTCGGGCGACGTTTGTTTAGGAATAGGAGAGTACAAAATACTTGCAATACGACTTAACACAAGTTCAACAGTAAAGATTGAAGGAAGACAGTAGAGTTTCTATGAGAATAAATGTGCGAGTTACGGTCTATGCTTTTATAGTATCCTGAATTATTTATTTTGATGTTTAATGTGTTTACAGGCTATATTGTCGTCACTATGAACGCACGTTTTCGTCTCCCGAGGAAGAGCTGCTATATTTCTTGGAGCGAGTGGCCAAGCCTGGGTGGCGCTGGCCAGCCAAGCCGCGACCACCGGAACATCACAGGAATAAGCCTGGAAATGAGCGGCATAACAATGGTAAATAACTTTTCTTTTCTTTAGAAGTACCTAGTACTTATAGATTCGAAGCGCATCCTTTGATATGTTGGTGTTGGGGTTCTTAGATTCGATTTCGACACCACGAGTTGGAAGTCCCATACCTAGTCATTTCACTAGCTATACCATTGCTTAGACCGACTTGGCTTTCTGATACCTATCTATATACAATTATTTCTTTCTTTGAAAAATAATAGTTGTATTTTATGACTGAACAGATCCTTTAATTCACCAGGTACACCAGAAACGAGGGAAAGGAACAAAGTATCTAACAGCACGCCGAGGAATGAATATTATTGTAAGTTTTTTTAGAACCTGCCTCATTTATCTTGTGGTCACAAGCGTGAGCCTCTAGTAAACTTTATCAAGTAGGTACTGCGGATTGAAGATCGAGCAAGAGTTCTTTTATCTTAACCCTTATCATTCCACTGCAGGGCAAGGGCCCTGTAGTGGCCCTGCAAGCTCCCTATCCTCAGTTCATTCCTTACGGCTCAAGGCTATTTTGGACGATTCCTTCTAGAAGAAATCAAGCTCATTCCGCTAGAACCACTCGCCTTAGTGCCTTGTGTAACCCACAACTCTTTTGACATGCGGCAGATTAGCCTTCCTAAACGGATCAATTTGGTATAAATTTTGTATTGGGTTCTTGGATGGTTTAAAAACACAATTGGACCCGAGAGGTGCCGCTGCTGTCGGTATGTTGGGAAACCTAGGCGAAACTGCGCACGGGTCGCTAGTATACAATAATGATCATTTCTCCTTTACCCTACTAGGTGATCATGGACTGATGCAGGCGCTGGTGTATGACGCTAGAAACACGGCGTGGTTCAACAAGAGTATATCTGATTCCGCTTCAGATGAGAAAGCGTAAGTATTTTCGGAACATTGCTTCATATCTAATAATAATTTATTATTAACTTACTAAAAATCAGAAGACTACCTAGAAATGGCCTTTCACTAGATGAATAAAGAGACAAATATGATAAACTTAAAAATATTTTATACTCTGATGTAATTTTAAATTATCGTATGTATGCAACTACGGTATGAAATGAAGTGTCTAATCTAAAAACTACAAGCTTTTTTAACACGTGACATTTAACATTAGAATATATAAGGGTGTCTTTTTAACTAATTAATTTCTGTTTTACAAAACATTATAATTTACTGTTCGAATGCATTTTTACTACTTTCACCTGGATAGCCCATTGACAAAAGTGATCGGATTGTTGCCGAGGTAAAGTAACATTTCGACTGGATGATCTACTTGTATTTTATGAGTTATGTACCTAGTTAAAACCCCTAATAACATTTAATAAATCTTAAATTTATTAGGCGCTTTCTGAACTATTATTAAATTATGTATCTATCTATCTATCTTACGGTGACCTACGTGATAGAAGAAAATCATGATTGGATCAACATTTTTAAAAGGACATGATGGAACGGAATTGAAATATGTGACTGTTACGGTACGTTACGTTCATAAAGTGTTCCACAAGGCAATATGTCTGGTCTACAACACATTCCGTGCCTAGTACTTAAATATTATAAATGTACGTACCTGTATGAGCATAATGTGCATTTATTTTGTATTTATTATTATGAGCAGCAGTGGACGGGTTTGTATACTTATTTTAGTGTGTGTTATGCAATTTCTTCACATTCAAAACGTCATTGGTTTTGGATTTACTTAAACTTGAAATTTAAATTGTTATTATCGAGTCCAATGGCTGAGGTAGGTATTGTTGTGATTAAAATTGTAGGTGTGGGTGAGATGACGATTAATAAAACAAGATTTAGACTGATTAATCTAAGGGTAAAACACTAAAAAAGTAAATGTGCTTGAAAAAATTATAAAACCAAGTCGAGCTTTTGAGATCCCAATCAAGTTTCAGAAATACTTAAGGCCATCAACGATAAGCATGGTAATCAGTGTTGTCATTATTTGCAATAGGTTGGAGTTCATCCAGCGGTTTGGGTACATCGTGGCTTTCCTGTCGACACACAGCGGCTTGACCCGCTGGCAGACGCACCCCCCCAAAGAACATGATAACGACAAGTAAGAATTCCATAATACCTGCCTACTTTAGGGACTGTTAATTCATTTGTACAATTTAGGCACCTAAACCCAACTGCCTCGCGGTAGAACAATTATTGAAGTTGATGGTAAGGCCCCAGATCTACTAATAGTTTTAATTTTAATTTTTAGTCCTGATTTGACTAGTAAAAATAGGATCAGTCGTGACTTTTGCCGTATCCACCCGGAAAAATTAATCAATAAGCAGAAAATAGAAAAACAATTAAAATATTATTATTATATTAATTGTTTAAAATTTTCAGGAGGGTCACGATTTCATTACTGAATAATATCTTCTTACCCTTTTCCCAACCGTGTTTAGGTTGGCTACTAGTTTACCAAAAGCGACTGCCATCAGACCTCCGCAACCCAATTTCTGGGCAAAACTGATATTCGTAGGATAAAATGGTGGTCAAGCTTTTTGGGCTTTTGACTACCCCTTATTGTCATAGGTATTCGTATGACAACCTTTTGACTTTATGTGCTCTCCGAGACACTGAGATGAGAATCTTTAGAGAATAATATATGGAGATAAACTAGGTTTTAATCAATCTACCACTAATTCATACTTCCTTCTAGACAAGAATTCGGCAAGCAATGGCCGCGCTCGATCGAGGAGGTGTGGTACCGGCGAGCGGTGGAGCAGCACTACGTGGACCCCCTCAGCTACGTGTATAGCGTTGACCTCAGCACGGTCAAGTTCCCGCTCAACGTCAGCCTGGCTATGGTGACCGCCTCGCACGCAGTGTTCCACGGAGACGGCCACAGGAAGGCCCCAGCCGCTGTGGTCGGGTTCCAGTTCAAACACGAACGACTCACCGAATGGTTCGATAATATTACTTCTTCGGTGAGTACACTATTTGTCTATCTAATCATACTACCAGTGACTCTGCTCGTTTAAAATTCGGTTTATTGTAGAAATTCTTGCCGTAGGAATCCGCAATCGGAATAAAAGTATCCTATGTGTTATTCAGCCAAATCCGTCTAGACGTTGCAGCTTGAACAAAGCTTTCATAATATTAAACACGATTTCAAGGTCCCAGCATATAGCGTTGTTAGCATTTCTACTTCATTTTTCGCCTATGAGTACCCCCTTTATTGTGCTTCAGGCTGCCCCGTTAGGGGGGTATTTATTAAAGCAAGAAACCAATAGAATATTTGTCTGTCTGTATGTTTGAACTGGCATCACGCAAAAACTCAAGTTTTCACCGATGTATTGCTGCTAGTCTAGTTGGTTGAATATGTTTTTCAAAAATACGTGAAAGTTTTTAATACCTACTTACTATGTTCCCAGTGCGAACACAACAAGGAATGCACGACTTGTCAGTCTGATAACTGGGACTGTTACCTGGTGGACAACAACGGCTGGATAGTCGTCAGTGAAGATTCCACTCAGACAGGACAGTTCTTTGGCAGGGTAAGGATAGCTTACCTACTTAAGAAAGTACCTATTATCATACTTAATGGAATAAGCTCAATTTCGGCAGGGAAAATCTCTATAAAACCCTGATTGACCGAGTTGATTGCATAAAGTAGTATTCGAGGCCCCTAGTCTAAGTTCCATTTCTCCATCTAGATTTCACGCAGCCACTTCGTTTATTCTGCCCCTAGCTCTTCACCAATCGAAACGATTAACGCGGTCGATGTGTAAAATGGAGTTGTTGAAACTTCCACTACGGCCTCAGTAATTATGTATTTCAAGATGATTCCTTCCACTTCTAATAGGCCAATACTTGTCGTTTTTTGGCTTTAATAAAGCTGAAACGTCAAAGACGACAATAAACTATTATCTGTGATAAGTTCGGACCTCCAGATAACTTTTGCCTTCTGTAATGTTATCTACGTTATTGCAGATTCGACCGGACATCATGAGGAGACTAGTTGAAGACGAGGTGTATAAGGAAGTGCACATAGTGGACTACCAGGCAGTCTGCTTTAGAGAGAAGAAAACTACAAACCCCGCGACTATGCTTTTTACAGTAATTTCTTTTTATCAAGGATGGGTTTGCAATCGATGCGTTTACAATCTCACCACTTTAGTTACAGTTATTTTTCAAAATGTTAAGGATATAGGTACCTACTGAAACCCCTTTCCATCTTTTATCAGTCATCGTTCGGATTATAAAACATTCTATATAGCAATCTAAGTTCTGAATGCAATAAATAGTATATTTCTTGGATCAAAGGAGTGTTTTATAAAGAACGTATTTTCTCAAAGTTCCTTTTTTCAGCCATTGGAAAACTTGCGGCTGGTGATGGCATGGTTCCTTACTACCACGGTTTGGTTCTACAACTCCATAACAACAGGTTTGGCACAAGCTTCCAGCTACACCTTCGACGAGGGTAAGTTAGTCTTTATTTTGCACTGTTGGGCTAAGACAGTTCGAGAACATTCCACAGTAACAACAAAACAGTCCGGCTCGATATTATAGGTTAAATGTTGTGGAATATGTGCATTTGATGTTGCTCTTGACTTGAGCGTTGTCGGCATGTTCTGTCAATTTGCATGACAACGAGCACTTTGTTATAGACGACGTAACCTTTATCTGTGTAGGTAGAACTGGTACATTGTCTACTGGATATTAATTTAACATTTCTTAGTGTGACAGAAAAAGTTGTGCTTATCAATGTTTCTGTGCATGGAATATCTTGACTTATAAAACGGAAACATTAGGTCGAATTTAGATTGAACTAACACGTGTACACGGTACCTATTAAAATCTGTTGTAAGAACTTGAACACTTGATCACATCTGTTTTCACGAGAGTTATTTTGGGTGCATGCGAGTGTGCACCGCGATACAACTGCACCCAACGTTACTGTCAATAGCTGGTTCTCACAGTACCTACATGTAGCTGAAGCAAAATTCAATCATGGAGTCAACAATTGGATTTAGATATTTCTACTAAAGTAGTAATGACTCCATCTTTTTTCAGAGAATGTTACACCCACCGGTGAGTTACATAGTAGAGCGAGCACACGCGCACGTGTCGACGGATAGTTACCAACTCCTAGTTATATTTATTTATATATTATGTACTTACTTTAGTTACGTGCTCTTAGATAATGCGGGCTTATTCTCGTTTTTTGAAAGAACAATAATTTTGAATCAAGTACTCGAATGTACTAAAGTTTCGCGAAACTCGTTCCTTCTACGTTTAATAATTAAAGAGGCCATTAAGCGCAGTTTATAATATAAACTAACTATATTTAATTATATTATAATTAAATATGTATAGGAAACGAGAGTAGGCTTGCAAAATCGTAGGAATGTGCATGTTTTTCGATCGATACCTGCACTCATAGATCTACTACAGAACTAATTAGTCTTTAGTATTCTAATCTAGGATTAGAGTACCTACCCTTTGTTATGCTTTACAGGCAATACCTTCAGCTAAAATTGGTATTAACGGTTGAATTGAAAATATCCGATTCGAATCCCAATACCTCGTGTATGATATTCCGAACATTTATTTTCTTAGATCATTTTCGCATCTTTCTCCTTATTCGCTGAACTGGGGACATTACCCACCTAAATAATTTACAAATTGGCATATAATATAACATTTACCTACTTTTTACTTCAACATTCTTTCATTTTATACTTCTGCATGTTTCATACTACTGTTTATTTGAGCTACAGTTTCTTGTTGTCCGTCTTTGCTCATGCATGGAGACCAACATCATATACTGTGAACTAACAGACTATTTCTCGGCACAGTGGCGTACCAGAGTTACGAGAACGATGAGGAAACGGACGACCAATACATGTCCAAACCTCCGAACATGCGAGTTTTGGAACGGGATTACGAGAAGTTAGTACTGATCAATCGAACGCGGCCAACTCCTTGCGACAGAGAGATGCATTTACACCAGCTAGAGTACAATAACTTGGACGAGAAGCTGAACAAACCAGTGATGGAGTGCAGCCGGCCGTTCTACGCGCAGCATGTCAACTACACGAATATGATTATCATAGTGGTGGACGCGAACTGTCCGCGCGACGAGGTCGCCGCCATATCCGTGGACGCCACAGAGGTGAACTACAACGAGTCGCTGCCCTGCTTGAAACATATGCACCCGTTGTATAGGAAGCAACCTACGTCATGCATTAGGAATCATAGCGAAGTAAGTAGATCAATGAAATTCACTGCATTGAAATGAAATAAAATATAAAATATGAAAGACCTTTTAACTATGTATCAGATAATCAGATTATATCAGATTGAAACTGAACTAGTCTAAAACATAATACTTAGGTACGGTTCAAGTGAAATTCGAATATTAGGACGAAATTAAACCTAGGTAATTAATTTGCAGGAAAGCAACATCGACATGTGTGGACGCGGGAGTTTACCAGGCAACAGCAAAACATGGATTTCATTGAGTATCTTTCTGATCGTCAGATATTATCTGGCATAAAGCTTTATTGCCAAAATGGCAGAACATTACCTGTCTGACATCACTAAACCAACAAACTTATCGGAAACATAGAAATGGAGGAAATAATATCTGAGAGGTCTTTTAGACATCCGCAAGAAAATAGTTTAGATAGGTATCATACAAATAGACCAATTCATTATGAGAATGATCGAGGGTTTAAATATTTATGTGCTAGTTAAAATATTTAAAGGCAGTAACGATGAGAGCATTGTAGTTTCTCAATTACAAGAGTAGATATTAAATGTTGTGTTAAAATGTATCACAGTTTATTAAAATAGTTATTTGTTTGCAGCATAATCAAAGATTTTTATCATCAATTATTGTAGAAGCAGAAATAGTCTATATTTTGTGTTAATATTATGTAATAAAACAATTTAATGATCTCTACATTTAGAATAGGTAGGTAGTTAAAGAAAATACATGTCATTCCCACATATCAAGTTTTAAATGATAGAGTATGCTCCCTTTGTGCCACAATAGGAAGCAATAATAAAAATATTCATATCAACAAATTTTAATAATTCTTGTGTTATTTTGGGGATGTTATTTAAAATTATAAAGATAGGTTATATTGTCTTATTGATATATAGCTTTTGTAACAAATTGGCTTACTGCATAATTAATAAAAAAAATACAGATATTATATTACTTTGTCAGTTTTTCTCTTTGTTGTCTTAAATGTTACATTTGTTCCGTCCTACTGGTACATCAAAAATAGGGATGAAAATTTACTTTCTAGTTTAAAAACAGCAAACAATTGCAGAAACATTTCAAATAAAATGTTATTGTATTCTTTCTTATAATTATTTAAATTGATACAGTATTAACACCACAGAGTGGTCATAATTGTATTAATAAATTATTAGAATTTAGTAATTGGAATCTCTGTCATTTATGTAATACTTATTAGATGTGAAATATTTACTTAATTACTGAAATGTGATTGTTTGTTTGGTACAAAATAAATATTATAACAATTTACCATGTGTTTCCCCTGACAAACAACCAATGCCAGATAGTCAATTATTTTTTCATAGGTCAGAATCTCATCATCATCATCAGCCAGTATTCATCCACTGCTGGACAGGGGTCTCTTTTAGTCAGAATCTTAATCTTAGTAAAATAAAAATAATTAAGAAAAACAATTTATTATAGTACCTACTTTGAAGGTAAGTTTACTATTAATTTTCTAAATAAAAAATAATTACAACCACAAATCAAAGCAACAGGTGTCTCACTGTTACTTTCTACTAAGGTAGATATAAATAAAATGACAATGTTACTTGACTTTGGATATCATGTACAACACCTTTTATTGCTTATACTTATCACTCTTCATTGATTTTATTTATCTTTGTTTGTTTGAATCTTCTTTGATCTTTGTAATAGCATCTCATAATGATATTTTAATAGTATTCAACAATACTGCTATCCTAAATAAATATATACACATGCAACTTACATGTAGTTGCTAGTTTTTATCTGCTGATGCAACCTTAACTTTCTTGGCAAACTCTTTAATTTCCTCTAAGAAGGTCCGTTTCTTGATCTTTCTAATGAGGTTATTTTGCATCTCCTCCAACAAATAATCACCCTCCATGAATTCCTCTAGATTGTGTACAGTGATGCCACCTTCCCTATGGTCTGTTACTCGGTCTTGAGGATAGTTGTAAGTTCGAATTTTCTCATTTCTGTTGCTGGAACCAATCTGGAAATAAAAATAGTATTTTATTTATCTAACAATAACTGCAATATTTTATTAAGAACAGTGCTGGTATGTTACCAATAAGGTGACAATTAGAGTAATACACTCCTGAATCACAAAATTTATTGATGTAAGAACGCACCTGGGACTTCCGTTCACTGTTGATCTTTGATGATTGTTCTTGACGTTGTTTATCTAGCAAAATGGTCCTCAGCTTTTGTATAGCAATCTCTTTATTTTTTATTTGTGATCTCCCTTCTTGACACTCCACCACTGTACCTGTTGGAGTGTGAATGATACGGACAGCACTATCTGTAGTATTCACGTGCTGCCCACCTGCACCACTTGCACGTTTGGTTTCAATTACTAAGTCACGGTCTGGGATATTTGCTTCTATATCAGTTGGCTGAGAAAGAACTGCAACTGATACAGTACTTGTGTGAATTCGTCCACTTTTCTCAGTAGCAGGGATTCTTTGCACACGATGGACACCAGCCTCTATTTTCAATAATTCTGGTACACCAGAACCCTCTACCAACATAGAGGCTTTTCTAATGCCACCAATATCAGACCTCTCAAGGGATGCAATACAAACATCCCAGTCTTTATAACTAGAGTATGCTTCATACATATCAAATAGTTCCCGCGCGAATAACATAGATTCCTGTCCACCAGCGCCTGCCGTCACCTCTAGCAATACGCCTCCCTCTGTAAGCTGTGGCTCCAACAAAATAGCCCTTAACTGCCGGTCCACTTCGCCCATACGGTGTAAATATATCCCTGCTTCTTCTTTTATCATTTCCTTCATTGAATTGTCTTGACTACTTTGCCTTTTATCGAGTTCCGTGAGAGATTCAATATTATCGTATAAGCTGATCCTCTGCTCTAGAACATTAACGATTGGTTTTATTTCAAACAACCGTTTTGATTGCTCTGGTGTTCTCTTCGCCATAACAGCGAGCTTTTCGTGTTCATATATTATACTTTTTAAGTAAATCTGCACAGCAGGGTCGGATATATCGAAACCATTTTGTGAAGAACATCTACGGAGCAAATTGAATTTATTAGCTGCAAATAGCGATCGGACAAACAAAATTCTTGAAAATGACATTATCGTCACTGTAAACAAAACACATATAAAAATAAAACAACACAATTAACAGTATAAATCTTTCACTATAAAAATCTTCAATTCTACAAGACGAATTTTGATTGAAAATTGGAATTGGAAAAGAAAGAACAGCTGATGATCAATTATATTATGACATTGACATTTATAAATTCATGGCAGAGACAAGACAAATCAAGATCCAAAGCGTCAAACCAAGTCAAGTTTATGGTTTCTGAATTTTTAAAAAGTAATGTTGCTAATCCAGTAAACTTTGCACCGTGGATTAAATAGTAGTAAAGAACTAAATAATTTGGCAGGTAAGTCTTACGATAATTAACGAGTCGATTAAGTTAGATCATGCCACAGGCAGTAATAGACATCTATCGTGGAATAGTTACACTATTTTAAGGAGCGCCATCTAGTATCGAGTAGAAATATAAATTAAAATGTTCAAAAATGTAGTTCTCTACTTTTAATAATAGATGCCCCTAGCAATCTAATCACAAATTAATTGGTCGTTATTTCGCTTCAAATTCAAATAGTTCACGTGTAAATAACATCGATTCAAAAATGTTTCAAACATTGCGTAGTGATTTTATTTGATTGGCCCCTTTAGTATTCGGTGAGTGCTACGCTGGAGGTCCTGGGATCGATTTCCATGATGGACCAAATCCACATGGATTCCACGATGATGTGGTTCTGTGGCGTTACTACTAAGCCTTTAGTTAAGTAGTTACCAATTTAAATGTAACTTTTTATAGACACAACAAACAAGGACCTAGGTTTAGGCACGTAGTAATTAAGTAATCTGTGCCTAGGTAGGTACGTACTTATGATTAAATTGTTACCTAACCAGCATATAGTGATTAGAACATGATAATGACTTGAATGTACACGCGTTTTACTGTACATGTAGGTAGGTATCTGGCATCTTTTACTGGGCTGGCACCTTCAGCGAAATTCGAGTTAAAACTTTACACTGTCACAAATGCTCGAGAACTGTATCTAAGTTACTTACCTATTCGTTCATTTATTTATAAAAACGGGGGTATTGACCTATGTAGGTACGTGTATTCGGGACCGTGTACAACTCAGTAGAGGTATCCACGTTGTTACCTACAGACCAGATTTAACCCGGCCGTAAAAATCGGAGAAAGAAAAATATTGAATTAAAATTATTTAAAACGACAGCCGACGACTTGAGCTTTCGTTTTAATTTATAACAATCTAATATTTTTCTTTCTCCGATTTTTACGGCCGGATGAAAGTTAGCTAGTGCCAACTTCAACCCGGACAATAAGTTTGGCGTGAACTGTACCTACGTACTCGTGTCGCGGACTCGCGGGTGACTACAAACATAGATGCCTATAGGTAGGTTGAAGTAGTAAGTAGAACTTATACACTGTGGTAGAACTAAACAGACTTAAAACAAAATATTCGTAAAAATTAAATATTAAGTAAAAAACTTAAAATAGCAATGCTTTTAATTTATAATGCCCACTAACCAGGGAATACTTACCTACTCGTTACATCGTTATTGCAGGAACAAGCTAAGATCACAGAAGATGCTCGCGGTAAGTACGTATAATTCATTTCATCCAATGGGCTGACTAACAAAGTAGCTACCTTGTGGAGCCGATGATTACTTTGACATTACACACAGCAACAAGTTACGTCTAATTTCTGGGTAAAAGTTATAAATAAAGAAAATAATAACACTCCAAAGCTACAAAAATTCAATTAAAATTTAAACCTAAACAACAACGAGGAAATTACACATGCTCTAACCGTCAGACCGCAGTGAAATTGCTCGTCTGTTGGCTGAAGCTTCCTGTGTCAATTGTTATAGACGCTCGAAATGGCTGCATTCCGAACATATTCTAGAGGCGCGATTACCACATCAACCGCAGCGATGCGCCTATTGATAGAATTATTAGGAGGCTCAAAGGGAGTATCCTCTTAAAACCGCAAAGACGTCACTTTTGCGTTGTTGTACGCTGTTATACGCGTGGAGTTATTAATGCTAATGACGACGGACAGACGGACGGCGCAACCACACTCGAGCTTCCTTTGTTTCATCGGCTGTGGTGGAAATGTAGAGTCCAACTACGGTACAGTGGATACTACGAATGGATATGGATACTTATACTATTACTATTATGTCAGAATATGAATAACTATAACCAATGAACTACCCACACCACAACTACACAAGTCCCTAACAGTATCTGCCAATCTATGCAAATGGTCGCAGCTTTCATACGTATCTAAGTAGGTAGTATTTTAAATCTCCCTTGATTAGTTGGAAAACGAGCGTACCTAATTACTCCATTAAGAAAATATCGATAAATTATGGCCGTCCAAATGTTGATCTAACCAAGCCTTGCGTACGGTACCCGACCCTACGCAATAGATTGCATAGATTGGCAGATACTGTTAGGGACTTGCATAAGTAGTGCATGAGTGAGGTTCAGGGGAGACCTCTTTATAGTCCCTCTAGGGATTGCCTAAGTAAGCGTCGCACAGGAGGACTCAGCGGCTTCTTAAGAGGAATCAGTGCCCCCCTCCATGTGCTGATGGTGGCCACCGGAGTGGTTTTAGTGGGTAAGAATTCCACACTGGGGTCTACGTTTACCCCAAAGACCGGCAGCCTTTTCAAAGTTCCCTCCTGTTAACAAAAAATAGGTTACCAACTCATCTTTCTGGCCACGTTGCAGCTACTCGCGAAAAGACGTTGGCGGGATGATTTCGATCGCTTTTAGCCAAAAGGTAAGTACAAAGATGGCCAAGTGAGAAACTCCGATTAAGGGAATCCTTCACCACTCAGCTACTGCTGATTCATACAGATTCTTAATACAAGTAGGTAACTACATGACATAAATTCCTAATACTGAATATTAGGAATTTATGTCATGTAGGTACCTACTTGTATTAAGAATCTGTACCTAAGTACCTATGTAATTTTGGTACTTAATTTATCCATAAGTCTATGTTGTCGCATTGAAATTATAGTTACCTAATTAAGTTAATTTAAACTAAGTATCTTTCTAAATTAACTTAGCTAAAACTTCAATGCGATAACATAGGAAATTGGACATCTAGTATATTTTTACATAACATGTTTATCCGGTATATAAAGCGTAGATAATGCGGCAAACATCACGGTAGCGTCAACGGCATGCAGTTTGCTCAAATGGCATTGAATTAAATTGATAGTGCACAGTAAGCGATAATGTTAGCTAATGCAACATAATAACAGGTAAGCTGCCGTACCTACCTACGACCAGCAGAACTCATTCATTATAATAATGAATAAACACATCAATACACACACACACACACAACACGTTAATTACCTGTAATACATGTGTGTGTAATGTACTGCCTCGTTGGTCTAGTGGTCCCAAGCGCGACTCCTACGCTAGAGGTCCTGGGTTCGATCCCCGGTCGAGCAAAGTGTTTTCTGTGAAATTCCCAATAGCATCTCGGAGTCTGGATTTGTGCCCGGTTGATTGCAATAGGCTGGCCCCCTATTACATGGGACCTAAACATAACGGCGAAATGTGGTTGTACATTAGTCTACGCCTCTGTCTACCCCTTTTCGGGGAAAACGGGTGTAATGGTATGTGCTTAATGCTAATTTTATACTAAGTATTCTATTACTTTTTTTGTTAGCCTTTGGAGGATGGAAAGACCTTTCCATGTACCACCAGGTCTTTCCATGTACTCTTATCTTGTGCCGCCTCGAACCAGTCCTCACAGTATGCGTCTAGATTGTCCCGTCGATCGTCTAGATTGTCCCGTCGATCGTCTAGATTGTCCCGTCGATATTCAAGAACATTTCTTGTATTGTAGCAAAGTTATAAAAATAAAAGAGTATCTAAGTAGTGTATTTGAAACATGTTATTTTTCCCTTGACAGCGTAATAACAGCTTTACATAATAGGTAAGTTTATGTGTGAGAAATGTGAGGGTAAAAAATGCAGTGTTATTACATTATACTTAGATAATTATAGTACTACAATGTATAAAATATACATATAAATTAAAACCTGATGAAAGAAAAATACCGCCGAACTTACGTACATTTATTTATGGTACAAGCAGTTTTTGAACTTTTTTGTTGGTAGGTTAGGTAGGTAGGTACCTATATACAAACGCTAATGGTTATTGGGTATACCTATACAAGGTGGAAGGGACATCGACGCACATCCGAATACCATGAGTTCGGTACATGATTCTGGCTCCCTGCGATGAAATTTCCCGTAACTTTTTTCATCAATTTATATTTTTTTTGCAGTTTTTATTTGTGTAAAAAACATTATTTATAATTAAAAAACCATTATTTCATTTATTCCGGATCATGCGCGCGAAAATATTTTACCGATATGATAAGTATTCACCGCGGAGCGCGTTTTTAGCAACACAGTGCGCGCTCAAAAATTTCAATAAGTAGGTATCTGTAATAACCGATCATTTTCTACATGAAACCTACCTGGGTCATTTTATTTCTGACCTTGAGTGAAACCTTGTCACGACGTTTGTGCGTCGATGTCCCTTCCTCCTCGTATACCCATAGTTCACCTTGTAGGGACCTAAACATACCGGCGAAATGTGGTGTACATTAGTACACCTCTGTCTAACCCTTCGGGTAATACAGCGGGTGATGGTATGTTATGTTATGTTAAATTCATATCATAAATATTAACGTCGGTGCGGTTATGCAAACAACAACTTTAACCTAATCCATAATCTAATATATAAAATTCTCGTGTCACAGTTTTAGTTGCCATACTCCTCCGAAACGGCTGGACCAATTTGTATGAAATTTTGTGTGCTTATCCGGTATCTATGAGAATCGGCCAACATCTATTTTTCATCCCCCTAAAATGACCCACCCCTATATGGCAAAACAACGTTTGCCGGGACAGCTAGTTTTAGTATATAAACGCGTCAAAGGAAACTGGGAGGTCGTCCTAAAGTAAGTACAAACACCGATATTCGAAAAGTCAGGTGCGTAATACTCGCAACCGGTGCATATGCAATGCAAATTACTTAGATATGCAAAGAACGTAGCATGTGGCCTTCTGTACTTTCTGAATTCTGCCTGACCGTCGATAAAAGCCAATGTGTGCATATATTACTGTACCTACCTACCGAGCTAGTACAAAACGAAACTCATCTCACTTAAGTACTCTTATCAGTCTAATTTAAGTCCCTATATCCTCACTTACAGTAGGGAATCTGTGGGTGCGACTTGCACAAGATCGGCAACAGTGGCGTAATAGAGAAGAGGCCTTTACTCAGCAGTGGGTGTTACAGGCTGAGTAGATAGATAGATAGATAGACAGATCCTCACTTTCTTACTAATATTATAAATGCCAAAGTAACTCTGTCTGTCTGTCGCGCTTTCACGCCAGAACTACTGAACTACTGAGAAAGGACATAGGCTACTTTTTAATGCGAAAAAAGGGCTGTAAAGGGTTGAAATAGGGGATGAAAGTTGTAAAAAATACTCAGACCAAGCGAGCGAAGCCCCTGACGGAAAGATAGTACCTAATATATTATGTTCGAGTGAGTGTGACTACCCCGATATTTTGAACCCAGTATTTGAGTTTTTGTTCTATCACATACCACTTGCTTATTTATAGTCAGGTAATTTAATTAAGTTGCTATGTCTTTAAGTATAAAAGTACTGACAGATGTAGATTATTTGGCAAAGTTACGCAAACCACCGAACCACTTCCCCCGAACTATTCGTATCAATTTCGCGCAAAGTACCAACTCCAAATGTAACGAAAGCGCAAATATTTCATCTAAAGTAAGTAATCGAGCAAATTGCCGTACGCTTTATTTCCGGAGGGTTCCGGTACATTTGCAGGGAGAAGTGGCAACATTCACCCGCACCCGGTAAATATTGGTTCACTAAATTCTCACTAAAGCTACAAGCTCGTAAAAGCCTCGGTCGAAACGATCCACCGACAAATTTACGCGAAATTTCTTCACAATTTTGATAAGGCTTAATTTTATTTTACAACCAGTATAGTAGCAGCTACGGATGGTAGCAATAAATGTTATGTTTCGATTTCCTTAATATCAAGTATTTATAAATTATTAATTAATTAGGAACGGGTTTGAGGTTAGTTTTCCTGTGCCGCGCAGGTAACGTGCGGATGATATAAGCAACGACGGCGGATGTTGTGGATCCTCCACTAAAATGGAGTTATGGTGGATTATTTTAGATAAACTATTTAGGACCTGTTCCGCCATCTCCTGATAAGTTCCCGTTAAAGTACTTGGCAGATAATTTTATAAAAAATTTGTTCCTTTTTTAATTTATCTGGCGGTTGGCGACTTTCCATGTTTTGCAACAACTTTCAAACTAAGTACCTATGTTTCTTAATTTTTCTCAATCTGAATATTAATTAATTCTTTGCGACTACAAAGTTGTTCTTGTTTGATGAAAGTACTTACGTACCAATTTTCACACTTTCAAAATTCTTCTTTAGGTACCTTCAACCTTCTCATAAATATAAGTGTTTCTTCTTTCAGAGGCTGCGTCCTCAACTCAACCCTCTTACATCATGCAGGGCGGCCGGGTGGCGGCGAGTGAACGCTCCGCACCGTCCACATTAGTCGTGGACCATTGCCGTTTGGAGTGCTCAGTTTGCGTAGTCCGCACTCCGCACTCCTCGCTCACTGCCTCTTAAATAAATATCCCACGTTTGTGCAATATAACCGCTAACAACACTTCACACTTTACTTTTACTCGGGAAGACATTTATAGCGCCCGCATAAATCCCTTGGATTTATTGTTTCACCTACAAGTACATATTTAAACTTTTACAGTTTCTTTTATGGTTGCTTTATGAAAATAAATATACTTTTGTTTTGTGTTGAGTAACTAGGTAGGCAGGCATATTTTTTCTTGACCGTAAATAAATAATAGATATCGTCCGACATACAGTGTATATTATTTCTGCGAAGCCCTTTAATACCATCTAAATTTAGGTACTCTTATCAAAATTATAAATATTTACAAACAATACAATTCGATTGATTAATCCGAGAGACACGTGCTAAAATAATGTAAATCGAAAACTTTTCCAGTTCACTGAAAAGTATAACGGAAAACGAAATACTTATGCCTATTCTGAAAGTGAACCTACTTAATATTAGTTACAAACCTATGCGGTGCTATGGATTCTAACAGGAAACCTCTCACCTCATGCCCAATAATTGTCATATCATTGGGCTACCAGGCTTTGCTTTGCATTTGCATGGGTACTAACCCAAAATTTAATCAAATAGGTATGAATAAAGCTACAAAGATAATAGTTGTAGTTTGTAGTAGGATCGATAACGAAAGTGCACACAAGAATTGCTTTTAATTCTATATTGTTAAGCGTCAAGTAGAGCAAAGCTTAGGTCGCGTGTACGGCCGCCTAATGGGCCATTAGTTGAGGCGAGCAAACACTGCGATTGTTTTCTGTCGTGCCTTGCCGGCCGGCGTGTGATGTGACGTAGCAAAGTGAAACTACCTACTACTTGCATTGCAAGAACATAGAAATGTGATTGCGATATTACATATTTGCTGCAAGCGTAGTGTGACAGCTACAAACTATAGACAAGGATTTTATCGACTCTCTAGTCACAAGCTTGACCGATTAGTATCTAGTTACCAACTACAGTAGTCAATGCGTAGTATACCTACCTACTTGAAATTTTCATGACCTATCATGAATACATAAAAAAATACTGCCTGACTGATCTAGATATCGCAGTTGCTGGGTGTGGGTTCCATTCCTAAGTTAACCAAAGTAGCTTTTTAGTTGGCTTATTCAATTTTCTAGGCAATTTTCAGTAGTAGCTCCGAGTTTAGAATTAGTAGCAATAGGCAAATGGCTCACCCCCTATTCCATAGGATCTTATAACCTAACGGCGAATTGAGGGTGTACCTTACCTACATACCTATACATCTGCATAATACTTTAGGGATGCAGACGTGATAATAATGTAGGGTAATGCAGCCAGTGAAATTACTAGACAAATGGTCAATATCAGTGCGCTAGTGATACCACTGCTAGTGCTGACGGCTGCAATTGCCGCTTGTCGTCAGACAGCCCGTATTCTTGTGGTGTCGTCTCATGACAAAGAAAATAAGAATTCAAATTTAATTGAAATCACTAAAAAAAATCTATCAATAAATTAATCATAACAATCAATAATCGATGTGTTCTGAAATAATGCAGGTACCAAGTACTTATTTTTCCAGTTTTCCTCTTCCGTACTTAATAGTTCTACAGTATTTATCCCATTTTATCTTGGACTACCGATAAAAATGCAATTAAATTCAAATTTTATGGCCCGTCGGGGAATGATTCACTGAAGCGAACGTCACCTGGCCACCATTTATTAATCGTCTTCCTGAAGATTGTGACAATTGTGTTTTATTAACGACATAAAATTGTGTGTCGCCGAATTTGTCTTCTCTCAGCGGGACATAATTCAATTTATTTATGGCTTACCAAAACATTTACCCTATTATTGTTGTGTTGTTATGGCTGTATTAAAATGCTATAAAATTTATGATGCTTGCAGAATTAGCTGCAGGAGGAATTCGATCCTGACTACAGAAGTTAGAGTTGGTTATCGTTTACGGGTGGTTTTGCGGGGTAGGATGACAATAGATGTTCGTCCCCCTCGATTACAGTGTCGCAAGGAGGCGAGAAGTCGGCGTGACGCAGACTCAGCGTTGCCATATTGTCTCACTTGTGTTTGGGGGAAGCCACAATGCGAAAGGGGTGAATACACGCTACGTGGCAAATTGATTGTGATTTGCTGTTGTACAACATTTTAAATGGAATCGAATTAATTTAACCGAAACGTTTAATTATATTTTATGTCGTGACTTCAAATGATTACTTTCGGGCGTGTCGTTTAAACCAATATCTGACAACATTAATTTGGCTCTCTATACAACAGATGGCGCTAGTTATCTTATTTTTTCAAGTTTGTAGTGTGTTTTTCACATAGGTACCTAACAATTCTAGCTACGGAAGAACATGAAAGTTTTGTAGGTGTTAATTAATGGAATGTATATGTAGGTAGTAGTTTTTTATGAACGGATTTAGAGGCAAATACTTAGGTACATTTATCTAAATATAGGTACTTAGTCGACAGTTTATAAACCAGTATAAGTTTTTGTTATAATTATTATCAGCAAAAACTGTGTAGGTAAATAATGCATGTTGGAATTTGATTGTAAAAAATCCAATTATTTTGGACTGCTGTTCAAACATGACTGATCTAAAAAACAAACATGAGGTCATTATTATGTTAGATGCAGGTAAGGTTGGCGCACACCGGACATAATCAAACTGAAGTAAGGTAGGTTAATCATAATTAGGTATTACATGTCGCGCATGTTAGCCTAGCTGATTAACTTTTTATTAAAAAGGTAGGAGCAAACGGAATGGGCCACTGCGCGCATCTCCTAATAAGGTAAAGCCAAATGAGTGAGGCGGCTAAAGTAACGCTAATCAAACAGATTTGGGAGGCCATCCATCATGTCAAATGAAGAAGCTCATTAGGCTCCGAGACTGTAAACGCGGGGCGGGGGCCGCCGGCCGGGTTAATACGCGGTTACACCATACGCTGGTACGTAAAACTTGCATCAAACTTTACCCATCTACTGCATTTTATGCTCGTTTACCTTTATGATAATTGATAACAGACTGTCTCGTTTGAAACCATATCCAATTGTTTTAGATATGGTTTTTTACCTCTGAGCTTGTAAGTTCTCTAAGTCAGCGATTCCTGAAGTGGTTCCCTTGAAAAGTCATCTGGTACTTATTTAAAATTTCTGTGCCTGTATATTTATAAAATATAAATTTTATTCAGTGTTCTAAAGCCTTATAGTTTGGGAATTGCAGCTCTGATTATTAAGATAAGCCAAAAGTGATGATATACCTATTACAATTTTATATCTCTCCTTTAAGTTCTACTAAAATGTTGGAACTAACTTACGGACCTACCTACCTACCTACTTAAGTATAGTATGTATGTAGGTATTAAGTAGCATGTGTCTAATCAATGATTAGCAAACTGATTAGCCATACGTAAACTCATCGCCATAATCAGAACCCTGCACCACATCGTAAGAATTATACTGTGCCTGCACTACCTACTTATAGGTTAATCGCAAATAGGTAGGTATGTGAAGGTGTACCTAATGTGTGACGTATATACTTATCCTTTCTATTTTAGTCCAAGATTTGATTATTCAAATTTCTGTTATGAATAGAATGTTGCTCGTATTTGATTATCATGAAATGTCATGCAATCTTTTCGACGACGTCTGTGGTCTAGTGGTTCGAGTACCCGACTGCTGATCACGAGGTTGTGGGTTCGATTCCCACAGGGCACAAATATTTATGTGATGAATATAAGTATTTGTGTTTGTCTGGGTGTTTCTTATGTATTTTATGTATGTACTTACAAAAAAAAAGGTATATAAGTATCCATTGTCTAGTACCAATAGTACAAGCTCTGCTTAGTTGGGGACTAAATGGTGCTGTGTAAAAATATCCCAAGATATTTATTTATTTATAAAAATCTCTTTGATCAAAGTGACATTTATGACAAATAGAGACGAGTGGCATACCGCGTACCACCATCATACTGTCTAGCTCAGTCTCAGAAACAATCTTGGGAGTGTTGGGAGGCTCTATAATAAAAGCACTGTAGCTAGGGACTTAATAAAATTAGGTATGTTATTTCTTTATGTTTATAATACACATAGATAATTTATTCAGATGAAACATTTTGCAGGTGCATCAAAATAATTTAAGTATAAGCCTCATGCCTCATGTTTGTAATAGGTTTACTTATTAAAACGAGTAGATGCAACAGTAAAAATATGCTTTTACCGGTTTTTAATTACAACTGCATTCACACATTCTTGATTGAGAATAATTATATATAAATTAATTAACCGTGGTTACTTATCATCGAAAACCAAATAAGATCGATAACCAAAGTGCCCTTATAATATACCACAGGTGAACTTCTCAAAGAAACAAGAACGATCAGTGTTTTTGAAAGTGTTGCATCTCTGTCTAACTTCGATTTCTATCTCTCTCCGCCTGCGCCGACTCGTCTGCGAGGACGAGTGCGTTGGCGCATTTGAGCTAGTTATAATATTATCCTCCCCCACCTCCTGAAACCACGCAGACGTAAATTCGGTTAATTTGACACATTGTGTAGGTATTGTATACCACCCAGGATACATAAAATTTAATAAATTATTTCCATAATTGGTTATATTTTGTGATTTCCTCTCAACACTGTCGTTGCTAATGTTGTCGGTGAATCGGGCACTACAGACATTTTATCCGCATTAACACGAAGATTAAATAACCAGCTAGTAATATTGTAAAATTTATACTTCTTAGTAAATTCATTTATATCCGATAAATTAATTTTGCGGCATCGTCTGTCTTCAGTGGACGCCGCTCACAGCGAACGTTTACGACGCACTTTAAGTGAAATAAATAAATCGTTGCACTGGGAGTACTTTGAGTTGGTACGGCACTATGTAATTTTTGAGAGAGCCTTGTTCCAACCGCTTGATGTATAATGTGCCCGAAGCGCGGGTTAAGCAGGGCTTCACGAAGGCTCGGCTAAATGACGGCGACTCCGGACGAGCACTAAGTGGTACTCTTATATGTAGGTACTACTTTGAACCTGCTTGCTAGTTCTGTAATTAATTATAGAACAAAGCGTTTGCCGAAGGACAGGCATTGTTGTGAGCGTTCGTATGTCAGCCTATTCTGTATTTATGAAAAGTATGGATAATGCGCAATTTAAAAGTATTTTTCTAGTTTTCTTATTATCAGGACAGGAAATAGCATCGTAATTTGAAATAATCTTTTTATTTTCATTTAACCACTTGCATTTAACCATACCTATACATACATATTGCCAAAGCTTCAGTAAAATCTATTCGAAGAAACTTTATTGTTAGAAATTACGTTACATCAAATATGCTTGGAGAATTCAGTAGAATCAAATTGATGACAGATTCGTCGTGAAAACGAGATAAAGAAGAGAAGGCCTATTTTCTTAATCTCGTTAAAACATTATAATATGTAAAGACGGACTGGGCCGCGCATATCGATAGTAATTTCACGCGTCGAAGTGTGATTTTTCACGTTTTCTCCCGAGATGCTAACGTGACCTGGAGCGGGCTCCATTTATGATCGGTGCACCGAAATGGCCGACAAATGGCGGCCAAATGAGAGGCTTCGTCCGCCGATGCCAGCCGCTGTTCAATACGACTGGCCGCTTTTTAAAAACAGAACCTCAATACTATCGATTAGTACGAAATACAATAGGATGTTCGCTGGACTTGACCAATATTGGTTGGTTATAAACAAGCAATGGATCGTCCGCATGAAATTTTGGATCGGTTTTGTAGTTGGTAGAGGCGGCCCGAGGCACATTTGATTATACGTTGAGAGAGGGCTAATCGCGCTCGACGGGCGAACACCTCGAGATCAAACACGAGGCGCGCCGCCAGATATTTTTGTTTCTATTAAACAACACCCGACGTAATAATGTTTAACAATCGTGCAGCGATAATTTGAACACCAACAGCTATAGAGTCGTACTGGATTATTATATTTTAAACCAACTTTACTTGGAAATAAAGTTGCCACATATAGTATGGAACTATGTTGCTTAGAATTAGGAAAATCGTGCTTGGTAAGGAACCTGAGAAAAAAAGAATTGATGAATTAATTTGAACAATTAATTAATTTTAATCTGTAGTGAGAATATTGCCGAGACTTGAGACAGCGATTGATCAAAAGAATTGGTCGCTATATTCTGTCATAAAGAAATGTAAAAAATAACATTTGTGATTAACAACGTAATACCTATTGGATAATTCATTTCTCACAACGTAAAATAAATAAAATATTGTACATATTTAAAATAATTAATTTTAATATAGTCTTGCTAAACTTTAACATCCCTGTCGTATAATTTTTTTTTAAATTTAGTTGAGAACGATAGCGACTCTATTCCACCGTCTATTCCAATTGAACAGATAAGTGGTCATCTCGGAGGATCTGGGATTGTTATTAAATATTTGTGTTGTGGTGCAATTAGCGGCGGCAGCTCACCAGCTAATTTATCCAGAGGCTTCGTAGCACTAACTCGGAGTTAGTTACTCCGCGTACAACGTGAGTAACAAGCAACTACTTATATACAGGATTGATGACAGCCTACGAGTACTTTCGTTTCCTGAGTATGTAGTCTTGATAGTATTTGATTAGGTAACGAATATATGTAATTAGTCATGTTATGTAAAAGCAGAAGGCACGAACTGATCTTCAGAACCTTTTACTGACCATATCGTGGTCCAGTTCCAGTTTAAAGTGAGTAGTGAGAGAAATACCGACATTTATGTCATCTTTCAACGAGACAGCAATTCAACTTACTCAGCCGAATTGCTTTAAAAGTGTTAGTTAAAGAGTATATCGACGACGATAAATTATTTTACACGATGTCATGTTTCTCGGCAAGTATAAATCTTACTCGTGACACCTGAATGAATGTTAACGGTATTAAATAGACCTCAGGGTATACAAGAGTGACGGTATGATACCTACTTGACGTATGACGAAGAAAATTGAAAACTAAATGACTCGTGAAACTTCGTGATGTGTTCGAGGCGATAGTAACGTCATAATATCATTATGAATGATTTGTGAGACATGCGCTCACTAATAATTTAAACACAACGAGGGTTTCATGTTATCGACAGGTTTCATTCAACTATATCTAGCTATTCATGAACAAAGAAAAAGCTTTCATACTAAAATGTATGCTTTTATATAATCGGAAAATGTTGTTAACATTTATTGAAGAAGCAGTGCAGTGGAAACAATTGCAAGTAGGTATCGATTAAGTAAGAATACATAGAGAATAAATAACAAACAACAATTTGCCTCGAGCAATGCCGAAGCATTTAGCGTTAATACCAGCTTTCAACATTAGACGATTATGGTTACTCATCGATGAAATAAAACGTGCACATCAAAGCTACAGCACGACAGGTCCTCGTCAAACTGCCGTGTAATTACGTTTAGTTCTTGCCTATCAATTGATTTACTATGTATTCTGTAATCAATAGCCTGACAGTCCACCTGTATGACGCCGGACAGGTTGACGAGACAAACGATAATCAGACAATGGTCAGTGCATCGCCAATCGGGCACGCGATCAGCAAATTAAATTGAACATAATGAACTTTATATTATAAGTTTAAAGAGGGGATAATTGAATAATGCGGAATTTTACCATTTTTTCAAGGAACCAGACTAATAGATTATGAGCCCCATTCCGAACAATTGCTATGTCAAATGGGTAATTGGGTAGGTAATATTATATTTATTGGTACATACCTTTGCTTCCTCGAATGAGTTATACCTAGATATATAAACGCCTACTGCCTAATGGAAAATACAGAAATATATTATGTTTATTGACGATTGATTTGACGAAATAAATTGGTTTATCACATCTAGTCACTAGAAACTATTTTATAGGGTAAAGTAATACTTAATGTACACTTACTGTCTGGATTGATCTAGTTGTCGACTACTAAACATAAGAGTTTGGATGGGATTCCCAGGTCAAGCAAATTATTCTGAAAATCTCTCAATATATAATACCCATATAGCCAAAACAAATTGATTCCAAAGGTCCACCTTAAATTAATATATATAATTAGGCTATAGAAAATGAAATGGTATAATATTGCCAATTGTTCATCAAATTTTTTTACTGATCGTACTCGATCGATTTATGAGAGGTCTTTTTTTAATAAGAATCCCTTTCATTTAATTCTGGATATATCTAATCACTTAACATGACTCAGCAATGACGGGCAATTGCATAAACCTTTTCCTCAAACATCCAAATGTTTATTAAATACCCTTCACATTAAGCATCATTAAAGGCGGACCAGAAGAGAAGAAAAAAACATTTCGCGCTTATATTAAGTGGTTTCGATCCGACCAATCCATATATCTCACGCAAACCGTAGCATTGTGTTACATAAATAAAAGCGCTAAACGCCGGCTTATTGTCTATTAAGAATTACTTTTCTGGCGGCGCGCACAATGGGCCGGCGCAGCACAAAGCGTCGGCGATGGTTATCGTTCCGCGGGTACATTAATACGCAACGAACACGCCCCGATCACGAAATACTAGATCCGTTTGTGTTATGTATGATACGTATTTGTGTGTCGGTTACTTGCTCTTTATTTTCACGGCGTGTTAATATATCTTCATACGACCTTTGAGGCGCCTGCGCAGTCTCGGCATTCGACGTAGCAAGACATTGTTTTCAGGCTGAATTGTTTTATTGATACTGTGGCCTGTATCTTAAATATTGATGGATACACTATAAACATAATATTGAGTTTATCCTTGTGTTAACATGTAAATGGGCTTCAAACTTGTCTCTCCTCCTTAAGGATTGCTTGTGATTATGTAGCAGAAGAAAAAAATACATTCCACAGTAGGAATTCTGACTAAAGCCGTAAGTAGCTAATGAGTCTATCACCTAAGTATGATGAGAAGCAGGACCGTTGATAGTTTAGTTTGCATTTAGACTAAGTATGTATAAGTATTTATGCAGTTGCTACTTAATCAGAAACAACTACCCTACCAATAGGAATAAGCATGAAATAAAATAACAACGGTCAACGTGGAAATCGGACTGCAGCTCTAATGGCGAAGACGGTCGCACGCGCCGATTGTCAATTATTTGCATTACCGATATAATCGGAAATTGTGCATGTAAGTAATACCTTAGCAATGATACGGATTCAACCATGTCATTGGTATGAGGACAGGAAGACATTTCTGTCGTCTGACGTAGGTTCGTGTATACTGAAAATGTAACTAAGCTTTAAATTTTGTAATAATTTCGCGAAAACAGTGGTTCATTGGTGTAGCTACCTAAACCCACAACGGAAAGGTTTTAGGAAATCCCGACATAACGGTTTGGTTGTTATTCCAAATTTTCCCATAACCCTTCAGAACTTTCCCTGTATAGGTATATACATTACTTTTCCGTGCCAATATTAAAAAAAAAACATATCCGGTTTCCTCAATGGCCATCGTCATTTCGACATTATTGGTAACATACAAGACATCATGCCTGTAATCCCCGAAGGGTTAAGCAGAGGTGTACTGCTGTAAACCCGCAGTTCGCTGTTAAAAGGGGAGAGTATATAATTACCATCAACAGAGCACAAAACTCCGACTTGCTCTTACGAATCCCGTCAACACTTTGCTCGATCTCTAGCGTAGATGTTACTCTGTGCTGTTAACTAAATGTTTCTAGACGATTGAGGAAGAGTAATTGCAAGTTATTAAGCAGGCAATATACACTAGATCGAATGTAAGTTATGTCACACTTGACGCCGGTGCGCCGTTTGTACTTCATGGTGATGCAAATTACATTGTGTGGTGTTTCAAATTATTCCGGCCATGAGTTCATTAATTGACAGGAAAATAGTTAAATCTCGAACGATTAATAGGCAACTGGTGACGACAAGGATTTCTTCATATCTCGAAAGTGTATGTAGGTTCTTAGTTAAAGAACTCCTTTTAATACATATCTAATATTTAATTACTTGTAAATGTAAAGTTACTTCGATTTCTAAATGTTACCAGATTTAGCGATTTAGGTTTTTTTGATGTGCGGAGTCTTCATGGATCGTCTGCCCCTGGATTGGTGAGAACTTTAACCCTACCCAGGTGGGTACAGTTCTAACCAATCTTTTGTTGCTGTAGAAATTGGAAAGAGAACGAGATTGAAATTTGAAAACAACAGCCTACGAGCTTCGAGCTTTCGTTTTAATTTATTGGAATCTAATATCTATCTCTCCAAGTTTTACGGCCGGGTTGAATGTTTGCTCCCGCCAACTTATCGCGTTATCGTCAAAATATAGACAGAGTTCCTATTACTTTTATTTCCTAACATACTTTATGAAACTCTTATCTTCATTGTAAAACCCAAAATATATTCCAATTAAGAAACATGCCATAAAAAATAGGTCTGTAAAAAACCACACTCACAAAAACAAATTAGCCGTGATCTAATTTCGGCCTCCTCTAAACGCGTTCATTCAACTTAAATCACAAAAGGTTTTACTATATAATTGGTGCGTTTTACAACAAAACTCAATGAGCGCGCACGACACAATGTTCCCAGAATTAAGTACAATAAATTTGTAAACGATACCACAAAACTTCTGTGTGAAGAAAAAAAGCAACCTAAGAACTTTAAGCGCTTTAAACGTCGCTTACTTGACATTCATGGCGTGCTTCTCCAATCTTAGTGCGGTCCGTCCTGTTAACCAACAAGCGATGGACACTCTAGAACTAAAAAGAATCGCTGTAAGTAAGAAATCATAAATGGTTTCACACACCTGTGCATCGGCCGGCAGTTTATGAGTTTATAGCATTACACCTCTCGGCTTAGGATAGACCCCCGCTGGTAATTGCTCCATGAAAGCCTCATAAACGAACGGTTTATTAGTCAGAAACATTGGTCGCATATTATTAGATACAAATAGTTCAATTACCTTGTGTTTCCCTTTATACGTTTCCCGTTTCACTACCTATATTTTAAGTATCGGATTAGTTGCGTCAAACCGGCCCGAATTAAACATACACGTTTGACTTTTTTGTCGCTCAACTTATGTTTACCTACCTGCTTACTCAAAAGGTTTTTTGCTGCTATATTACCTTTACAAACCGAAAATCCCATTATTTGAATGAAACCCAAAGCAAATAGAAGAAAAAGCGCTTTTCAATGTGGCCACACCGACGCCGCGCTGACAATGGCAACAATGCGGCCGCGGCTTGAGCCGGCGTAATCTGTTCGTCATTAATAAGGGCTCTTCACACGTTCAGTGTTAACATGACAAATGCAAGCGGTGCTCACAAAGCCGCGCGGGCGCCCCGCTACGCGCACCATTATCATTTACACCTTACCACACAGATCGGCGCAGACGCAGTGCAGTCTTAGAAATTGTTCCCTATGGACTTATAATACTGTGCTTTTGTATACTTTGCTGAGATATTGTACTATATGTGTACAGTTTTAATTTTTGGTTAATACATTAAAATTTTCTTTCTCTGACTTCTGCACAGCTGTCATCTGTGCACATTTTCAAACTTACGAGTTATAATTAATTAATTATTAAAAAATATATCATAACGCTAAGCTACTAACAGAAGTTCTCAGAATTAAATACGTTTATTGGTAAATTCATGCAAACCCTTCTCTTTCCAATGAAGTTATTATTTGTTTGCTATTTTTTTATTTCACATTAAATTAATACAATAACTTTCACGATAAAGTTTTAATCGTTTAAGTGGCAGTATGTGCTTGACTTGACCGTGCGGTAGATACACGCGAGTGTCCGCGTGGTGTATGTAAAGACAACTCTAGTATGTCGTGTTGCGCCCCCGCCTGTCTGTCCCGGGGCTAACTGCAATTATTGCAAGTAGAAAATTAAATTAACACACACGCACATCGAGTAACTCGGGGGAGGGCCAACGTCCAGGTAAACATGGCCTCCGAATATCATCAATCGGCCCCTCCGTCGGGGCGGCGTTCCACTGCCGGAGGGGCGAAGAAGCGTCTGTTAAACTGGTTGACTGGTCAGCCATTTTGCTGGGTTCACTAATTGCAGGCCCTTAGTAGTCATTTCATCGCTCACTACGAGGGACGTCTTTGTGCTCATTATAGAACACTGCGGTTTGTATTTTTCGAATTAGCACTTCCATGGAATCCGTTGTTTTCTGTGCTTCATTGTTACACATAATTATTGGGTGTAACAGACACATATGGGATGAATAGAACTACTGCTCGGCCAGTTGAACCTTTTATGTTTGTGTAAGTCTAAAGTAACAACAATTACATTGCAATTGCATTGTCTGCTGTATTGTCGGTTGTAGTCTTATTTTAAAACGTCAAAGTTATGAACAAACAAATAGAACAGGTACTTCCTTGTTCTTTACAAAAATATGGAGTAGGTACATAGGAATGTGGTAAAGTATCTACAACACGTGGAATCTGTAAAGATTGGAATAGTATCAACAACAGTCTCATTGGTGTAGGGATCGGAATGGCCTCTGCTGAGTTTCAGGTTCAAGAAAGTTCTGGAAAGTGTTATTAGGTTTTCCTATGATATATTCGCCTACTTTGCAGTTTTATAAAAAAAATAAGTGCCTAGTCATTTAAATAAAAAATACATTATATGAATCCATGATACCAACACGAACATGCTGGTCCATTTGTTCTACTTTACCTAACTATAGTTAATTGAAATTATTCCCAAATATCTTAAAATACAGCATGTCAACACATTACACACATCGATTTGTAATGAACAAAAAATCATAAAGTGTTGACTCAAATTGAGCGTGGCAAGTCTTTAATTCGTCGAGAGACTGGAATATATTTTTTAATCGAGACCATGCTTGATTGGAACCAATCAAATGATGTAATTTACAACCTGTGTTTATAGGTACCCTGTCCAGTGTCCGAGGAGTGTTTTACGCTGACCTTGACCCCGAGTGGGATGCTGAGCCGGGTCGATAAGTGTAATCCTTCGTGACGAATCGTGTTAGTCATGCTGTATACTGATTGGATACCTAATGAAAACCACGTCGAATGGAATGCAGGGAATAGACCACTGGGTATCGGGGTTGCGGCTGTTTATAGGAATTTGGGCTACATACACGAAATTAGGCTTATTCGGGCACTTAAAATTTAAATGCTCGTCATTCATCGCTTTCTCGTAGAGCTCCGCATTCCGCACTAATTAACTAAATTAAAAAGTGAGGTATAAAAAGTTTGTTAGCAAAATATTTTTTTATTGCACCTTTTTTAATAACTATAATTTATTAATTTTAGTACCACTGAGTGTCAAATCAACATTGGCGATTAGCGCAAAGATTGGCTAAGTACCATGGGCGCAAGACAAGTTGCAATTCAATATTCGAATCGACAAACGAATAGAAAGAAAATGTATGGAAATGACATAAGCTTTTGATAAATCGGGCTGTCACTAATGTCATTTCTATACATTTTCTTTCTATTCGTTTGTCGATTCCAATGTCAAATTGCCACTTGTCTAGCCCCCCATGCTTGCATGCATGCATGGATTAGTAAGGTTAGTTTCGGGTCTTGGTGTGTTTGCATGTACTGTGTAATAAACCACCCATATAACAGGAGGAATCCCACTGTTGACATATTAATTACGAGTAGGTTCGTACACTTCTTATAAGTACACTAACTGTTCCCCGCGGTGTTACTCGCGTTCATCTATTTTTCCCAATCCCGTGGGAATTTCCCAACATCCTTTCTTAGTGGACGCCTCCGTCATAATATCTATCTGTGTGCCAAATTTCAGCCCAATCCGTTCAGTGGTTTGAGCTGTGCGTTGATACATCGGTCAACTACCTTTTCCTTGTATCTATACTCTATACGAGAAAGATTAAAGAGGAAAGATTTGATTGTTTGTATTGAATAGGCTCCGAAACTATTGGACCGATTTAAAAAATTCTTTCAGTGTTATATAGCCCATTTATCGGGGAAGGCTATAGGCTATATACCATCACGCTACGACTAATAGGAGCGGTGTAGCAATGAAAAATGTTGCAAAAACGGGGGAAAAAAGTTATCAAGACCACGCAGGCGAAGCCGCTGGCGGGAAGCTAGTATAGTTACACACAAACAAATAATATCATTACATTACAGAAAAGACGGTACAAGGATCAAATGCAAAAAAAATATCTAAGTAGGGTATGATAGGAATAAAGAAGAGCGTAGAGGCATATAATTATCTGTTACCTACTTCTATCCGACTGATAGACTCTCTACGCGTGGTGTAATGTATTGTAAATGCCTGTTTCGAATATCTAATAAAGTCCAATCATCTAAAATCTATCAGTTGGCTATAAATTGCACTAATTCTACATTTTGCAAGACAGCTACCCACTTACTTGAATTACAGAGGAATGCATATATCATGTACTCATTATGCGCGCTCATTACTCCGTTCTAGTTGTCTTATTACTCTAATTAGGCTCAAACACTCATCTATCATCAATTATCGGACTATTAACCTTGTGCTTCACAAGCTTTAGTTATATATCAATGGCCAACAAATTGTAGGACAGAGCAAGCACATTATGATACCTTGAGAATATTAATTAATTTGATATCAATCACAGTGTGAATGTAGGTACTCCCGGATGTAAAGTTGTTATCAAAATTAAACTGTTTGATACTTTGACCATTAGGTATATTCGCCTGTTTCGATGTCAATTTTACTGTCCACCGATTAATCTGAAACAAAATAATCTTTAAATACTATTTACGAATACGATTCAAGGTGAATCTCTATTTTTAACATAATTATAACCGATAGATCATGTCACAATCGGAGGCCATTTGTCATATTGCCAATCATCTACAAAGGCCTGCCCCGTTAGATATCGGAACAGCGCTCACGAAGGCCACAGCGTTTATATCACAAACGGAACAAACAGTGTGTATATAAATAATGATAAAAAAGCTGAAGGTTGTTGATTAACCCGATAATATCGCGAGATTGCGGGCGGCGAGATTGTTTTATACTTAATCAGCTGTTGCGGTGTCAGGAAAGCCATAAAGCGGCGAATTGGCCGAGATGCGGGCGAAATGTGATAGAATTAATTCTCAAATTGCAGGTTCGCCGCTCTCAAAGCCGAGCCTGTTTTTTATTATTATTTGAGCTCGCCCGTACTCTGTTATTTGGGCATCAATTTGAGGCGTATTGCACCTGCTAACCTCTTTAAATATTTATTATTGTGCGGACACAACGTCCACGAATTTGGGTGGATAATTTGAAAACTATTTTCGTTGGGTGTTGAGAAACATTGGGTAAAGTTTTACAATTATTTGTGGAGGTCGAAACTGTTACTTGTTACTTTGTTGTTTCTAAGTTTGTTGTAGACTTGTAGCACAACATGTATGTAAAAAGCCCATTTGTAAATGTACCTACATGAAATACTCAATAGATTCTGAGAATATACAAGCCTCGGTTCTACATACGTCATATAAGCACAAATTCTATTCACGAAAAAAATAAAATTCATATGCATAACATATTCGTATGTAACTTATACCTATAAATATCAATTGGCATAATAATATCATTAGTGTGGCCTGCACTGTGCCCGCCCATACGTTTTGTATCGTTTTGGCTGTTCCCTACATCCGGTCGCGTTTTGTACAAATTTGGGGGAGCTCGCAACGTGAATAAGGGGCAGGACACATGGAAATGTAACTGTAATTGATGTTTTATTTTAAATACATCTGTCAATCATATTCGTTAAATGATTGTGAGTGACCTTTTCAGATGGTATTTTCTTAAGTTAATAGTTATTATCTTACATGAAGTGATTCATGAAAGTCGTATAAAATAAGAGAATTAGAACGTCAATTAACTTTATTTAAACGAAGTGATTTTATTAAAAATCTTTAGATAGGTATGCGTTTTTTGAATCGTGAAATTTTAACATGCATGTAATATTTATAACAATACATCGGGTCTATCGAATCGTTGATTGCAGAGGACTCGAGACGCGGCAGGCGCGCGCACGCGAACCAAACGATCGAAATTCGATTACCGGCGATTGACCAAAATCAACCGGAACAGAGCGGTAGATATCCACCGATAGTTCCGATAAAGCACGCGTTCTCGATTACCAACCAAATCGATTCGAGAGGCACACCGAGAGCGGCACACACACCATTACTGACACCCGTGCCGTGCACATTCCACTAATAAATAGAACGTTTTTGTTTAAATCCGAGACGAATCGGAAATTTGAATACTGTTGTTATTCCTCGGCTCGTCTTATTTACGGTTTTTATTGTGCTCTATCATGCGACGGGAGTGCCGAATGTGTTTATTGATTCACGGTACGTCTTCCGAGGTTTCTGAATTTCACACTATACTTTACAATTTTGATGGAGGTTTTATTAATTGCCTATGAACATACTATGAGCCTAATCCGTGTCTAATATAGACAATATGTAGCATTGTATTTTTGGAGAGTTGCTAGGCTCCATAGTATGTTTCCGTGTACATAGAATCGAATAGAAATCGGTATTATTATTTTACAGACATCTTTTATGGCCGCAGTTTAAAAGTGTAACGTTGCGAACATTAATAACAAAACATTGAACACAATAATGTACCCTTACAGTACTGCTGACAAACATTGTATGAATTTTGTTATGCTCAAATCGCTTTTTCCAAAATGCGAGTCTTGCTTCACGGCGCGTTACAAAATCATAAAGTAAAATGAAATAATGTTTGTTGTGACAGCGCTTCCCGCATGACAAACTGGGCCCATTTATTTCAGATAACAATGTAGTAAATATAAGTTTAATGACCGTGGCACACAGTAGAATTTACTATTGAAGATACATGCGTCTTATGTGTCAACTAGTTCTACTTACAATTAATTATTATCAAGTAGGTACATCTCCAATACATATTACATGTTACGTGTACTACTATATACCTACAGTTCGCCTGTATGTTTAGATCCCATGTAATAGAAGGCGAGCCTATTCGAATTTCCGAGATGCTACTGAAAATTTCATAGAAAAAACCAATGACACTTTGCTAGACCAATCGAACCCGGGGCCTCGAGTGTAGCAGTCACGCTACCAGAAGTCAGAACCACTAGGCTAACAAACGAACGAACGAACGGCTAGCTAGACGAACGAACGAACATATTATTTGGAACATCGTAAATCGCAATCATCGGAAGTTAATATCGTAGAGATAGTTTTAGTGAGCTGCTACGTTTTTCGTAGCATCGTCGAGCGTGACTACGCGAAATATTTTATTTTCACTGCAAATAATATTATTAATCTAGTACATTTGTAGACGTCGCTGAAGGTTTTCTGCAAAATAATTCAAGTACAAATATCGATTCGAAACCAAATATAAAAAAACCGCAAGACGTTACCCGCATGGCGTGCCCACCGTCGAGAAATTTGTCACGCCGTGAAATACGGAGCACAAAACGGAACGGAATTGAATTTATTTTGCCCCGATGCGGTATAACGATCTAATAAATCGGGAGGATGCGGCCGTAAGTCAGGGTTCACCGCAGAGCCCGTAACTCTCGCGCGCAATGTGCCGCGAAATCAATAGAGCTGACAATACGACCGAACGGAAAAACTGCCACCCTGTATTATTTGTTGCCGCACATTCAAGTCTTTTATGGAGCTGTCAAGTCTATGTAATCGAACTGACTAAAGGGAACAGGAGCTGAGAATTGCCGCTGTACCTTACAGCTTGCAGCAATAAATATTTTCGCTGTCATAAAAGCAGCGGGTATTTAATAAACAGTGGTCTCTATAGAACGATAATTACACATAATTACTCGCGTATTTTGACACGAGCCTGTGTAAATTTCAGTTAGATTACAAGCTGTCAATACTGAGAGGCATTCGGGCCGCGAATCGAATAAACTTAATGGAAACACGGCGAGCAATCAAACGGCAAGAACAAGCATAAATTTATTAACGATGCTGAAATATCACCACATAAATCGCTATCTTGCCTGTCAGTTTATCGACAATTATTCTTAATTGGATTATGAAAGCGGTGTGCACTGTCTTCGTGGGCTTAAAGTTCGAACGACAAGCGATTACAGAAGATACATTCAAGCAAGGAAGTATAAAATCTTGAAACGTGTACAGTCAATAGAGATTTTTATCAGCTACCCATCTATAGTTTTTTGATTATTAGAGAAAATAAAAACATGTAAGCATGATTTGTAGGCGCTAATATATTTAACCTTAGTACCTATATAAAATGGTACCTACTTATCAACCTAGACTAAAATTTAGATTAAAAATTTAAAAATCAAATCATTAAAAACAAATCGTACCATCGACACGAAGAAGAACCTAGACTAGATCGGTACCTACATAAGTAGCTATTTAATTAATCATCGTTGCTTACTTGTTCTTTATTTTCATCAACGTGTCAGCGATTCTTGATATTTAACATAAGACCGCTTTTTAATGAGATTAGTGAGATAGTCATTTCAGAAGAAACTACATAGATGTTTTTATAGTTTTTATAGTTTGACTGGCACTTTGGCTTTGTTATTAGAGCTACGTTATCTTCTTTTTTAACAGTTGAGGCCTCTTTCATCTCCTAGTAAGTTTCTGTTAAACTACCTGGCAAATAACTTCATCAAAATTTTGTTTTCTTTTTTTATCCGGCGGTTAGCAGGATATCCAAAGGTGTAACAGGCCCATGGTGTTCTAATTTTAAAATAGTCGCTCCTCGCTCGTGTCATGCGCAGGTTATCAGTGCGGGCGAGGCGCCACGCTGATCTCGCGGAGACACGGCAGGCGCGTCCTATTGGCGGAGGAGAAAGGGGCGGCCCTCCGCATGCCGCGACCGCCTCGTAGACTCTCTAAACCTCTTACAATATGCAACTAGGCACAGAACTTCCAATAATGCTGTTTGATGATTTCATAAGTAAATAGTGTAGGTGCACGGTGAACAATAAAAGAAATTAACTTTTGCCATCAATATCAAATTCGTGGCTTACATAATCTTGCTGATTGTCAAAATAGGTATTGCCTATAATGTTTGGTGTCTTTCCTTGATATTTTTCTGACAAAAATTTTTTTTTTTCAATAAAGTTTTTTTTTTATATGTAATTCTAGTATTCGTATCCCAATGTATTTTAATATAAAATGGTTAAGGGCCGCACTCAGAAAGTAGAACTACTACTACTACTACTAAAGAAAGTTAATATTTGCATGAAAATAATGTGGTTGTAGCCTGTAGTAGTTGTTAAGAACCATACCTACTTAACAAGAAACAAATACGGCACTATGCGATGATTTCATACTTATCGGTGTAACAATCGCGTCACAAAGCTTCATGTTCATAATGGACCTTCTTTCAACACCTGTTTGGTTGTCTACCTTTACATTTATCCTACTTAGTGGCTAATCGTGATTCAATTACTTTTCCAGTCACTTTACGAGGCGATCAATGACTTCACCGTCGGCGTCACTGTAAACATAAGAGTGCATCGATCTGTCATTACCGTGAATCATCGTGGGAAGTATGTAGGCAATAAAACGTAACTTAACTGCAAATTAATAAGAAACTTTACTTACCTTTCTTTTTTCTAGCCAACAGAATAGTTACTTACATAAAGTTTATTTCATGTAAGTTCTGAATGTTTTTCAATCGAATAAAAAGCGACCTTCAAACGAAATTATTGTTTTCCTTTACCTACTGAGTTAGGTAAAAGTTACAATTAGTACCTAATTGAGCCATCGCACTCACGTAAAAAAGGGCGGTGACAGTCTAGGGACACCACTGACCTGCCAAGCCTTGAGTTCGAATCTAAATCTAAAATCCTCTGACTCTTCGAATCATGATCGTATTAATATTATAATTAACTAGCTTCCCGCCAGCTGCTTCGCCCGCGTGGTCTTATAATTTTTTCCCCCATTTTTGCAACATTTTTCATTACTACTCCGCTCCTATTAGTCGTAGCGTGATGATATATAGCCTATAGCCTTCCCCGATAAATGGGCTATCGACCATGGAAAGAATTTTTAAATCGGTCCAGTACTTTTTGAGTTTATTCGTTACATACAAAAATACAAATCTTTCCTCTTTATAATATTACTAGTATAGATATAGAAGTATAGATTATAACTTGCTTACAACGGTGAAGAAAAACGTCGTGAGGAAATCTGCATGTCTGAGTGATTTTCTCGACGGCATGTGAAGTCTGCCAACCTGCACTAGGCTAGCGTGGTGGACTATAGCCTAATCCCTCTCTTTCTGGAGACCCGTGCCCAGCAGTGGGACGAGTAATGGGTCGATGAGGACTCACGTTGTTATCAAGGTCTAGTAACTGGGTCAGCAACGCCTCCTGTATGGCAGGTGTGGACGGGGTGACTACTTACCATGGTTGTACGTACCTACGTCTGCTCGTTTGGGGATATTTAAACCATAAATTAATAGATAATAGTTTGAAAAACTAAAAAACACATTTTTATATAAAGTAAAAAATATTATTTTAGTGGAGTGTTTGATGTAATTTTTTATTAATATTTTATTTACAGTTAATGGTAGAAGTACATTTTGAAAATATCTTAAAAATCCCCTCGCGCTGTTTTACAATAATTATTTTTACTTTAGTTTTCTATATACTTAAGCGTGTTTTTTTAAAGTATTACATACCTATTTATTTTATACTTTGTAGTATGGTTATCTACAAAGACAAATTATTATACAAATTATTGCCTTTTACAAGTGTGCATTACTCTTTGACAAGAGTGCAAAGTTTCAAATCAATCCGTCGTTTTGAAAGGAGGTAAAATCGCGTTCCAATTTTCCGTTACATAGATCTACAGATACATAAATACATACCAAGTTAATAAAAGCGTTATAAAAGGAAGTCATCGAAATCGGCCCAAATGTACCGAAGTTACACTTATTGGAAAAAATACTCTGTATTACGCTGGTTAAAACTGTAGTCGTACTTTTTTTAATGTTGACTGGGGGATGAGAAAAAAAAAACTTATAATTTGAGAAGAATCACGACATTTTGGCAGTTTTATCTGTTTCGGAATCGATTTCATGGTAAACACTGTTAGTGTCAGTTTCGGAATGTCAAACGCACGCCAATAGGGCCAATTACGACAAATTATTAGCAGTTTTATAGTGATTTCGTGGTAAAAACTATCAACTTGACAGCTGTCATGTACGTCCGGTACAAATTTGGGCTGAGTTAGACTTTTGATGACCTCCTTTAGAGTTGCTTCAAATTCCAATGACACACGCGTCATCGTTTTACTGCGACAAACTAGTGTACTTTACAGCTAAGTATCTGCTTTAGGTACTATGTAAGTATTATCTACCTATATTATTACTAATGAGGCGATTAACTTTGTTTGTAAGCTGTACTATAAAGTTTATTATTGCGGCGGTCCGTCGCGTCGTATTAAAGATATAATGACTGGCTTTTTTGCCCGTTCCTATCACCATTGTTTTACATTCGCGGCCTTCACAGATCTTGATGCCTTTATAAACGATCTTTTGTGTCTGTTTGTAAAATAATAAAAAACTAATTGCTTAATTATAATCAACGATAAATTTTAACTAGGAAGACAATTGTGTGCTTGTAATTGTTCGTATTTGGATTATTATTAATGCAAATTCATTTTTTATTAAGACTGAAGATTTGTGTTGAAACTAAAAAAATAACGTCTAAATCTACAAAGGAGCATAATTATCTTTTTGCACGTGGAATGTTTATAAATCATAATTATTGAAGATAATCATTAATATACCTAATTACCTACATACACACTCACGCCTTTTCTCATAGGGGTAGGCAGCAACTACAGAACGCCACTTGCTACGATCCTTGCATACTTCTTTTGTGTCATATTCATACTGTCTATCAAATGAAGATTCCAAAATAATACTTTTCTTTATGATTTCAAATGTAAGTACACATTTATTTTTATAAAAAAAAGAGTTGATATTTGGTAGTAGCTGATCGATCGGTTTCTCGGTTTTCGGTGTTGTAAGTGTAGGTTTGACCTCCGCACGGTATAACTATTTGAGTGACCTACACCTATTTGTTTCGGGTTTGGGTACGTAACTATGTGATTCTAACTGCACGCTCGCTCACTCAATCCGGATATACATATAGGTAAGGTAACATGTAAATCATAGCCAGAATAACGATCGTTAGTTTCAAGATTAAGGTTCAATAAAAAAGGTAATTTCTATATAAGTAAAACCTCCTTATCCAGTACCGCGGAAAACAAAGGCGTATTCATGAAATTCTTCAGAGGATCGTACACAATTAATAGCGGCGTAATAAAACACAAGTCAAAGCCCGCCGGCAGGGACATAACATTAACAGACTAATGGGTTATGATTATGATATTTACAGCTACGAGCGGCCGCCTTAAGCCGCCGTCCCACCAAGCGTTTAATAGAAACTAGTTACTTATACCGACTCGCAGTTGATACGGCAATGTTTTGTGGGGTTTTTGTGATTACAAAGATAAACCATCTCTAGACAATTGACTTTGCTAATAAGCAAGAAATATTACTTCCTCATGTTATCTATCTTCTATCTTTATGTGTAAAAATTTTGCTTGAAAATGAACTTGAAAAATATAGTCGATGGATTGTCTTAACTTTTTTCCAAAGAGGTGCATTTCTATATATTTAAAAGATTTTTATTTTAAAAAACTGAGCTACAACTAAGCTTGAGTATTGCTTTTTCTGAAATAATAAAATAAATGTCCATTAGTAAGCATATATGTTTTTTGTTTCATTTTAGAGTAAGAAACATTTTAAAAGTTAAGCAGTAAATTGGAAAAATCGTGAAAAACTGAGAGTTCATTTTAATTTTTTTATGATTACGTGTCATGTATGTATTAAATAAGGTTATTTATGAACATATCAAACGATAGGAAACACAAAATAAAACATGCATTTTATTGAAATACTTAAAAAAATTACTGTAGTCTCTATCATTTTTTAACATTTTTGTTGTTGCATTACAGATACGCATTTTATGATGACTACATATCATATTTATTTTTTTCGTCATATAATGTGGTTCTGCTTAGTTACAGCTCTAATCGCGCTACATTTGAACATGGACGTTCTTTACGTTAATTATGTTTTACACAATTTTTCAAGTTACGTAAACAATAAGGTATACGTAAAACCAGCGGTTCTAAATTTAAATCCGTAGTTTTGTGGATCGAGACCGTACCTTATGCAAATGAGGCGGCGGCGGCCAAAGCGTTGCCTAAATATTAGTTTAATATTTGGGAGATTGTATCACGGCCGCACTAGAACAGCGTTGCAACTCGTTTCAACGTTTGGTTCAATGTGCTGGTTAGAACGTTCAGGGAAATGAAACATAAGATACCATTACGCCTGTATTTACCGAAAAGTTAGGTAGACGTGTACTAATCACACCCACAGTTCGCCGGTATATATAGGTCCCATGTTATTATCAATTGGATACAAATCCAAACTCCGAGCTTCCTCTGACAATTTCATAAAAATATCTAATAATACTTTACTTGACCTCGGAATCTAACTACGGACTCCTAGAGTAGCAGTCAGTCACCTACGAAGACTTGACTAATGAGGCAGGAAAATGAAAGAAAATTAAACCGTAGGTAACTCATTAACGCTCCTTTCTGTTAGTGTTTGCTTCGTTGTCGATATATTAGTTTATTTTCATAAGTATTTTTGTATTGACGGCAAAATAATATGTACATACCTACTTATTTATTTTTAAACAATATTTTACCGATACAATCTACGAGGTAGGTAAAGCATCGACAACGATAACGGCTATACATTTGGTCACTAGTAAGTAATAATTTTCAGTACTCATTTTATTTTTGAATTTTCCAAGTTACAACGCTTGGACATCGTAATGAATAAATTATGTAAATAATATGAGGCGGGTTCTCGCTTTCTTGTAAATGATTTGGCGTTTTGCGTCTAATGGCCGGGCGACCGACGGACGCGACGGCCAGATCCACGCACCGGATTCTACATAATACTGCCACAAATTATTTAATTGGTATTTACAACGTCGCTCTGTTTACACGCGAACTTGAATACCAGTCAACTCTGACTAAATGAATCAACAACTCCGATAAAAACTAAACAAATAGGTAATCTACTCGCTACTTCGCCAGGTACGGTCTACCTAAAATTTTGGTTGTTTGACATGACACGAACGTGTTTTCCATTGTTCGAGTCATTGAAATATTTGTTATAATAAATCTACATGTTCAATTAAATCATGTAATTAACTACATAATTACAGAACGTAATTACTCCACCACGGTGTTATGGAATAATTTTAATTAAAAGATAACGATCATCATGATTCTGTAAACATTTCATCCAGCGAACTCTTTGTGCGGACACCATTATCAAAACATTACGTCAATGAGTTTTTACATTAATCCACTTTTTCCACATCTCGTCAAACGGTAATGTTTTCATAATTTTGATGACGGAGTGATTGGTTATGGTCTCAAAACCGAAATCATTAAGTTTGCATTCGACGTAGTGGAGAAAAAGAAAACGCCGCGGCCCGAGGTGCAAACAGGGCGGGCCGGTACTTTACTGCGCCACCTCGTTCCGAAAGTAGTGACAAATGGTGGCGGCACCTTTCATCTCCTGACTTTTTCAATATCTCCACGCTTAAATGTCGACCCTACCGATCAGATATAAGGCAGCAAACCCCCCGACCGACAACAGTGATTAACAAAATGATAACGCAATAATGAAATTCGGAAATAATCGCAAATAGCTTTCGTGTGCCTCGAGGGCGGGCCGCATCTACCTGAATTGAAAAGGGCATTGAAGTATTGCAAATAAATTAAATGTATTTTTCTTCACAGAAGCGTTTCATTAATTTGTGAATTATTTAAATGGCTGCACGCGGCGCGTCGTCGCACAAGCGCTCTGACGTGGAAACGGCTCCGCTGTCTTATAATGATAAATTCATAGCATTTCCAGTTATTACACAGGGACTCTGCGTAAGGTATGGTTAGCGTGCTCATGCATCATGCATGCCGCGGATATTTGCGAAATTCACATTCTACCGTAATGTGTGCGCAATCCGGTAGCTATTGTCTAAGGCCGATTATTGAAATGGCGACGCATTAAATTGATAGTGCATCGTATACGATAATAGTCCCTAATACGAGATAATTACAGAGAGGAAGCTCGCTGGCTCACAGTAGTCGATGAAGATATAATTCTTCGTTGAATTAATGAGGACGTCGTGCGTGATACATCGGTTTGTCGTGCTGTGTGCGGACGCAGTGCACGGCGGTGTGCACTCGGCAATCACTCGGCCACTAACATAAGTGGCGCGGTTTGATAGCTCCGAGCATTCACAATTTGTTGCATGCGATGTGATTCCGCTAATTGAATACACATTGTATCATTTATTACGCGGTAGCACGTACACCGTATACGGTATACATCTATTTCCCTTTGAGAACTTCATAGAACACAAGCTAGAGCATATAGATTGTTTCTGTAATTACTACAGGCGATTACTGGCAGGCTATTAAATTTAATATTTATTGCTCGCACCTTCTTTAATAGATGTAATAGAACTTCCAACCGTGTAGTTTTTTAATTGGATTAAAAATTCGCCTCAGCGGATGTGTAAGGTAGCCTCAATTGATGGCCAGAGGTGAATTTAATTCACCTGCTCCCCTTTGTTTGCGAAAGCTGTGTACTTTAGTAGCAACAGCTAATACATAAGCACATAATACATATTTACCCGACGTTCTCTGCTTGTTCGGCACATAAATTACTGCCGCTTGTAATTATTGTCGTGACATGTAACACGTTGTTTTCAAACATTGAAGATATACGACTAAACTGCATTTAACTGCTAAATAAATATACCTGCAATTTCATTTTATAAGATAAACGGTTAACAGAAAATAGTTGAGAGTTATCGTTAAATCTACGAGTATATTTCGCGATTATCGTGTACTTAATGGGAAAGGAAAATACTTGTGACTTGTCGGTAGTTTATAACACATCAATATCATGCTATACCTACTATTTATAAGAGTTTAGGTAGAGGAGTAGGTGGAGAGCAGACAGCTTGGGCGACGTTTTTCTGGGTACGAATCTCTCCCAGGCCACTAATTGGAATCACATCAGTAATCAGTATTTTACAAGTGCACGAAAGGAGCCTCCACGAACAGCGTATAAATCCAATTCGTACTGCGATTCAAAACGACGAGTCACATTGCGAGTTAGATGAGTTAGCTCGTAGTGTAAACTAAAGGTACGAGAACTAACTTTATTTTAGCTCATCTATACCGTCTTTTCAGCTGTGATGTCTTTTCAGTTAAGCTATCTTCAGTTAGCTTAGCTCGCGGTGTAGCCTGCGCTTAAGGCTCCTCGAATGCGCACCTCTAATATTTTTAGAAAAAAACATTTTCCGATAGGTATATATTATTCCACTTTGCCGTTCTCACAAGACAGCTTCTGATTTGAATACTTGATTGAGAGAAAGTAATAATAAAGTCCAATAGGCCCAACATTTTATCTGTACACTGATTGATATATTGACGCTTCGTTATAAATTGAATATCAATGTCAATCTCAATACTGCATCTATAAAAGTGATAGTTAATTAAAATGTCGTATATATCAATGATGAATGACATACATTCATTGCTACTGTACCGTTGGTAGGTTAATCATGTCACAATATAGGCGCATCTTCAACAACAAAATAAAACAAATCGGTTCAAATGAAGAAATACCTCTGTTTTGGTTCATAATAGACACTAGTTTGGTTTCATTGCGGTATTAAGTACTAGGTTTGTTATTAGAGTAATAATGTCAATCAAAACCAACGCTTAAAACACGTGTGCTCCTGGAAGTCTTTATCTGTAGATAACTTTTTATAGAATTTATTTTAAACAAAGGAGAACAAACTTAAAGAAATCTTTATCTAAAGTATTCTCTTTAGATATATGTAGGCTTACATATTTTGTCATTTTCGCATATTCATTTGAATACCTAGGCTACCATTTTCATCGTACAAATATGGCGCTTACGCCACAAATGGACCAATAACCCAGATAACTGTGTGTTCTCAAGCAAATATGAACTACCCGATGATTTGAAGGATCAAGACAATCAAGTTCTAGTGTATGTATACACAATCCTGTTTATCAATCAAAGGTTCGAATTAATGACAACTTTTCGAATCACATTGAGTGTTTACGATAGCTATCCGCTGCTTAGTCACAACAACAATTTAAAAATCGCATCTCATCTTGCATAAGTAATGACAGGGTGCTTATCGCCGGCCGCAAGCACTATAACAACTCGTTTCCCCGGTTGACTCATAATTGCAGCTTACAGGGGATAATAAGCAGATATATACTCCATCCTTTACCTTCGAGTGAACACAGGAAAATAAGCTACAATAAACAACCTATTTAGCCACTTGTCACGGTGATCTTTTCTCCAGTTAGCATAAATTATCCCAAAGCGTGCAATAAAACTGAAATATGATAATATTTTCTATTCGATAAATTTTCTACATCTACATCTACACTAATATTATAATCAGTTGGCAGATAGAATGTGTAGTTCTCGCCTTTATAAACGCTGGCTTGAAATAGCTGCGTAATATTTGTATTTATACAATAATAGTACAAATTAGTCGATATAGATAAAGTCTAGTTGTATGTTGCAAACTGTGTTTTTAAGTGTACGTATACGTAAGTATTAATAAGTACTTTTTTGTATGGACCGTGAGTCTGCAATAAAGAATTATTATTATATTATTATAAAGAGGAAAGATTTGTATTTTTGTATGTAACGAATAAACTCAAAAAGTACTGGACCGATTTGAAATTCTTTCCATGTTAGATAGCCCATTTATCGGGGAAGGCTATAGGCTATATATCATCACGCTACGACTAATAGGAGCGGAGTAGTAATGAAAAATGTTGCAAAAACGGGGGAAAATTATAAGACCACGCGGGCGAAGCCGCTGACGGGAAGCTAATCTTTTATAATATCGTAGTACCTAAACTACCTATGTATATAAAATAACCCTATTTTAATCTAGACATTCGAAAAAGCTACTACCGTGAAAGTGAATGGTATTTTTTGCATTTTCGCACCAGTAGGTTTTTCTTGGAGGTTTTTTTCGTTATTTATGTGGGCAAACCTGCAACTGCAACAAGCGTTGCTGATGCATTGCCGATCCCTAAAATGAAAAAATGTGTCTAAACTCAAAGTAATATCACAATAAGTATTCTGTGGTAATACCCAGAGACGGCCAAGATATGATAAACAAAGAAAAAGTAAGCCACTATCAGTGGAATTTCCGTTTACGTATCCCATTTCCATTTTCACAACATCAGTGCCTACCAGCCCTGGATGTTCTCAAGTTGCATTAGTTATTAAGCGGGCCCTTTGCAGTGTATCGCGCAATCTTGCCGGTAATTGCCGCTTTACCGGCGACGTCGAAATTTTAATTAGTTGGCGAAAATAAGCGAGCGGGGAACGTTGGCTCATCCATCAGGCCATCAGTCTCCGGACAGCAAACTTGTTTACACTGCGCATGCGCATGTCCTAGCCACGCTATAATTATGATGCCGGTGATATCGGCATCGTTTTTAATTGAGCTTGTGATGGCTTAGGTGTAAGATATTGATTGAGTTGTTTTTACTATTTTTGTATAAGCTGCCTGTTATAGATTGCTCTTAGCGATACGACTATTATTGCAACTTGTCAACGTGTCTGTAAATCCTGTCCGCCAACATTAGGTCTGCGTGGCACTAATCCCTCTTATTCTGATATTGATTCTTATTCTGTTTAATTTATTACACACAACGCTAAGGGCACTTGCAACAAGCATTCAAGCCACAAGTTGAGGCTAGACAATGCTCATACATCTGATATATTGTTTGAATATGCTTTATGACACCTCTACAATCCCTATTGTTTCAGTATAAGTAACATAGTTTATGGATATACTTAATATATACCTATAAAGTGAAATACCGTTACCCTTTAGGTAAAACACAAAACTTACAAATCTAACCGCGCCTAAATTAGAGGCCCAGGGTTTCATTTTTTCAATGTAACCATAACTTTAGATTGGTGCCCGGTTAATGGTAATAGGCTCACCCCCTACATGGGACCTAAACATATAGACGAACTGTTTGTGTATAGGCACAGAATAAATAATAACAGAATGGCCACTCTCCGCCCCTCCCTAAAGTCAGATACGTCCGGTGTTCTTGCCCGACTGCCAACATACCCTATACCCCATTTGCACGTGTACAAACGTAATTTTGACAAGTTTGACATTTGGTATTTTAGTGTGCAGCGATGTCGGAAAGTTTGTATGAAGTGTCACAGGTGTGTATAGGACTACACTTTGAATACGGGCGTGATAGTATGTTTATTCAAGATTTGCCTAATATTTTCGGCTCCATAATAGAAAGTTAAGTACTTCTTGTATGCATTTTAGTAAACGCTGCCAGCCCTAAGACCAATAATGATTCATGGCAAAGTAGTTCAAAATTAATAAAGGAAATAATCCAAAATAATTAGCACGTGTGAAGTACACACGTCTAAGATTAAATGATGTTTAATCAACACAGACCGGTTACTAAGCTATCTCTGCCAACACTCCCTACGTGTGCCGCGCGTATTTCTCCGCAATAAACACAGGTTCTAGTCGAAAGTTAATCAAATACAGCCCATTCTCGCTTGAACGGTCCGGCACCATGTATGGGCAACAAGCAACAACTAATACGTATCCGATCCTACATTAAAATAATTGCTTACTTGATACAAGTAGGTAATGTACGGTTGATAAGAATGAATTTTATCATCCTTCGCCTTTATTCCAATTCACTTGGGGTTGGCGCAGTATGTCTTTTTCTTTCATACATCTCTATTAGCCGTCATCACGTCATTCAACTCCTTTATGGTCATATCCTTTCTCACAGTCCCTCCATTTTCTTTGATCTTCTTCTTCCCTTATATCCATCCATCCATGCTCAAAACCTTTTTTGGAACTCTTAACTGTAACTCTTCACTTCTACGCATGACATGTCCATAATTAATGAATTTAATAATGATATTATGACAACATTTTACTATTTGTTTAAACAGATGTTTTCTAACCGACTGCCAAGGAGGGTAATTGTTCAGAATTTATTTTTACAGTGCCACCAAGCGTTTATGAATTCTTTTTAGTGCTTCTGCATGTTAACTTGGCAATTCTGTAAATTGCTAGCACAGAGGCCCGTCTTAAGCTATCTAAGATCTCTATCCTTCCAATTCTCTATTCTTGCTGAGTTGAGAGTTTGGGGCCCTATAAAAAAAGTAAAAAATGTAACATGACATAAAATGAAACGGCGACAAATTTTATCTTGAGAGATGTATTTGGCTACGTAGTACTTGAATACGAAGTAATGTGAGTTAGTTTTTGCACTGTGTGTATAATGAGAGAAAGAAAATAATTTACATTTTATGTAGGTTCGTTAAGGTTTTTAATAGAAAAATGTCACGCATGATGTATGTATCTAAGGCAAAGTTCTTTACTGTGCGTTTTTTATATCATAACTAAAAAAAACTATATAGTCTTAATTTACAAATGTTAATTGAAAATTTATGATCCACAAGAAACATAGTTGATGTAGTCAGGTAAGTGTTTACAAGGCAATAACTTAAGTCTGCTAAGTTTTTATACCAACCTTATCATATCAAGTAAGTACTTTAAATTCAATGTGTGTTGCCAACCAACTAACGTAAAAAAAACTAGTACACTCAACACAAGTCAAGCTGCTAAAGTTGCATTAGAAAAACCATCCTTATTGCGACGGAATACAGGTGATCTTAAGGGCAGGCTGTATATAATGTCGCCGTGCCGGAACTTTGGACATTTTACACAGCGCCATCTAGTGCCAAACTAAGCAGAGTACTGTGAGTACTAGACAATGGATATAATAGAGTACTTATACACTTTTCTGTACTGTAACTGGAATTGCCTCTTAAGTCTTGGGTTTGATTCCCAGGTCAAACAAAATGTAATTGGATTTTCTATGAAATTTTCAGTAGTAGCCCGGAGTTTAAATTTGGGCCTGTCAATGGCATTAGGGTCTTTATTACATGGGACCTAAACAACTAACTGTGGGTGATATTTTTTTACTTCTCTGCCTGATACTTCGGAAATAAGGGCGTGATGGCATGTTTTATATCGCTGTGCGAGTACCTACGTGGATAATAATAACTTTACTTGCATTAGTTTTTTAAATAATGCCATTTTATCCATTAAATAATTCCGTCGGCGTATGTCCCGGTTTAGCAGAAGCTGTTAGTGCTACTAACACATTCATGAATACATACGAGGTTATCTGTTTAAGCAACTATTGCAAAGGTGTAATTTTCTCCCGACTTATCCATGAATATCTAACTAACAGGAATCGTGCTTATCTATGCATTTTAATACGTAGAAACTTCTTGTTTCCTTTAGTTAGATGGTTTTGTTAATCAATTATTTAGTGTAGCTATTTATAGGCTACCTATAATTACGTATTTCTGTACTGAACTGGGACCCCGTTTAATACACTGCTGACACTTAATTAGGAAATTTTAGGTTACTTTTTCTCTTGATATATCATACCATACCATCACGCCTGCATTCCTCGAAGGGTTACGCAGAGGTGTTTTTTTATGGTATTAATCTCTTCTATATATTATCGCAACGAAATTAATTAGACCATAATTAATTCCACAGAAAAACCCACTTTGCTCGACCAAGCAATCGGACTTAGGCATTTAAGCGTAGCGTCGTAGTCGTATTTAAGCGTAGCGTCGTAGTCGTATTTAAGCGTAGCGTCGTAGTCGTATTTAAGCGTAGCGTCGTAGTCGTATTTAAGCGTAGCGTCGTAGTCGTATTTAAGCGTAGCATCGTAGTCGTATTTAAGCGTAGCGTTGTAGTCGTATTTAAGCGTAGCATCGTAGTCGTATTTAAGCGTAGCGTTGTAGTCGTATTTAAGCGTAGCGTCGTACTCGCACTTGGGTCCACTAGATCACCGAGGCAGTCTCTTGATATAAGTAATTAATGTATTGTGTTTATATTGTACAAATCAAATCAAACGAAAATTTCATTCTTTCTTTCTTAGAAAAATCCATAAGTACTAATATTACAAATGCGAAATTAATTCTATCTGTCTGCGTATCTTTTTCGTATTCGAATCGTGTTTATAAGTGCGGACCTCTTCACGCGTAAATCGCTGAACACATTTCAGATTCATTTTGGCAAAGAGATATATTGTAATTCGAGAAATTAAATTGCCACCTTTTGTCTTAAAAAACATTATTATTAACCAAATGTTACGTCATAATACATAATATTCTTTATTATTTTCATAAACTTTTTTCAAACAATAAAAATAATATGATTATATTTCAACGTGGTAGCAAAACAGAAGCTAGTCTTATCTGCTATAAATGCTATGTATACCAGTAGCCATATAATCAGAGAGGTAACAGTACTTCCTTGAAAACACATAAAACCTTCAATGTAGACCCGACACTTACGTGGTTAACGACCTTTTAAAGCGCGGTAAACAAAAATTGTCGACGCAGGTATCAAACACTTTAATTGGATGGTACAAAATCTAATCAAATTTTATTGACAGGCAGCAGACTAATCAAAAATAAACATAATTTTGTAATCACACCGACGTCACATGTTTTATTCATTACTTTAATTGTTTTAATGACGCGCTGTTACAAATTAAGCTTGCCAAGTTAAAATAGCAACAGTCGTAAAAACATATTGATTGATTATTTTAATTTGATTATAGAATGATATCTTAATCCTTCAATGTATTGATGTTGAAATATTGACATTTAATTTGGATGCGTTATAAAATTTTATGTTAATTATAATTTTAAAAAGGTATTTTATGTTGAATGGAACACAATGTTAAACCTAAAGCGATTAGTATTAAGTAGCTTTAATTACATGTTAATATTTTAATATTCTAAGTGTTTGGACCACATCATTTGAAAGCCAAATCATTTCTTCTTAAACGACAAAATTGCAGACGTGTAAGTAAATAATTATACCTACACGTCTGAATTCATTTTACGAATTTATCTGAATCGATAAATTAATAAAATAAATTATAGGTGCTAATTATGTTACAAATATGAATGAACCGGAAACACACAATAAATGATAATACACCTATTAATAATGATATAATCATATACATATATACCTACAATGTTAAATATTATGTACTGGGCTAATGCCCAATAGTTACGTTAGTTAGATTACGTTGACATTTTTACCCGACTGCCGAAGGCGGGTTAAGTATTACGAAATAAAAACTGAACTGAAAGACTGCCGTGCTGGTTTAGTGGTCCCAAGCGCGCCTGCTACGCTAGTAGTCCTGGGTTCGAATCCCGGGTCGGGCAAAGTATTGTTAGGTTTTTCTGTGAAATTCCCAGTAGCAGCTCGGAGTCTGGATTTGTGCCAACTTGATGGTAATAGGCTCGCCCCCTAATATATGGACCTTTAACATAACGGCGAACAGTGGGTGTTCAATTAGTTCACCTCTATCTAACCCTTTAGGGTATACAGGCGTGATGATATGTTAAAAAATCAATATTTCTTACGCTAAAATATATTAAATGATACATTTTACGTACAGCTTTCCAAAAGAACATATTATTAGGTACTGACAAGTACTGATGAATATGTTACACGCGCTGAGAAAGCGTGGCGGTACTATTACTACCCGACAGTCGTCAGCTTAAGATTTTCGCTGGCAACTGTCAAGAGATTATGGTACCGACTCTGTATCTAACAATAGCTTGGAAAATACTTAGCAGACTCTAGTTGTAGGTTCCCGAAGAGAAAAATCTGGCAAGAAACTTCAGTTATAAAACATATTCTTCTTCACTGGTACAAAATTGCGATAACAGGTTATGTGAACATTATCCACTTGTAATTATGTAAGTTTTCTATAAGTAAGTAGTAAGGTAGTAAGTTAGGTAAGTAATTCAATAATTAATTATGAGGATTACGAATTATCTTGGCAGATAGCGTTTGTCAGTGTCTGTAAACTATTAAACTATCAAATCAGTGTTGTGTTCTTGAAGATTGAATCCAATTAATTTAATATGTTGTGTGCGAGTGACTCGGATGACTTACGACTGCCGCTTTATTGATTGCCAGCGCAACCACTTTGTTAACAACAAAGTGTTTAGAACGCACTTTCGATTCATCAATCTCATCAAAACAATGGAATTAAATAATTACACTAGCGCAACAAATCGTGACCGCGTGCCGCCAATAAAAACACGACTACAGTGCGATTATCCGATTACACACATAACACTCCAATAACAAGGTGGTGTCTGAAACAGGACCATTTAACAATATTGTCTCTGACCAATCGGCGCGGCACGCGGTGCCGAGTGCCAGCGTCACGCACGGCACGGCACCGACGCCGCGCGGGCGCGGCGCACCATGTCACTGCGCACATTTGCCGCATGTTATTGCCGCCTCGCACGACTTTGCCGTCATTTGTACGAACGCTCGAACGTAAAGAAGGCGCTCGTTTATCGAGAGAGCCACGAACAAAAGCGCCTACGCCTCGTCTTAATTAATATGATTAATGAGCCGAGGCCGCGGCGCGTTTTTGAACTCGCGTTACTGTTGTAATCGAGAAATAAATTAATTTTATTAGTAGTCCTTCCTAATAGAATACGATCGAGGGCCGAGTCGCTCCTAAACGACTCCGGTACCATGTTTTCCCGGTTCGTTACGTTTCTCTAATTTAAAAATTGGGCGTTAAAACTCACCGATTATAATTTAAATTTATGACATTATGCATAATATAAAGGCATATAAAAAGGAAATTGTGACGCGTTATAGTGGGCATCACTAACAAGACACATATCTGAACACACCTTAATGACTTCAACTCTAATTTCATTTTATTAAAATTATTTTATCAAACTACTACTTACTTACCCACCACTTTAGTTTCATTAAAATTAACATAATTTTATTGCTCGCTTATGAGTCAAATCACTAATTAATCACCGCTATATATCTACGACATATATATGTATGAGTAATGGATATACCTAGACAGATATAAACATTATTGGTAAACTAATTTTAAACTATTAGAGGAATTCGCAGTAAAACAAATAGTATTCGCGCAGACGTGTTACCCTTTCAAAACACATAGGTATCTATTTATTTTCCCATGTTTCTAAGTTAACGTCGACTGGCTATTAGGCGTGTTATGTAATAAATGGCAAACTGAATTTAAAAAATAATTTATTTTATTTAACACAATATTACAACTAAACTAATGCTAAGAATGGAAACAGAGATGTATTGAGTTCGAGATCAGAAATAGTAGTGTAGTATTTCTTATGTGCTACGTTTATATAATAAGAAAGGCGTGGGATCACTAAACATAAGTATCGATAATTAGGTATACAGGAAACAAGATAACTAATGTTCTTAACTAATCAGAATATGGTAAATAATAACAAAGTACTTAACTAATGTAATGAACTGTAAATAATCATAGTCCAATGGTAAATAAACAAAGTAGTTAACTAATTGTATCCTGTGAATGAGTCTTACATTAGGTATGGTAAATATAATAATAGTATAATAATAATATAGTATTCAAGGGAGACCATTATATAACACCTCCCCCCTTAGAATAAAGATTGGGCGTTAGCGTCCGATCTTTGAGTTTGAGATGATGTCGGATCGATGTCGTCTTCGTCTTCGGAGATGCATGAAGTAGGATGTTGCAGGTTTCTTAACGGGATAGCTACTTGCGTAGTTCGGCGTCGTGAAGAGTTGTCGAAACAATTGTTGAAAATTTGAATGCAGTTTCTGTCATTTCTATTGTTGCGACTAATGAAACCATTTGGACAGCGATTGCAGATCTTGATTGTAAGGTATATTAGCATAACCATGCCAAAAGAGAGATAAATCCATGAGAAACTTGAGCGATGTTTTTCCATAAAAGATTTATTTTTAGAATTTTTTATATTTTTCAGGTCGTCTGAATATTTCTCCAAATGTGATTTAATACTTTTCAGGGCATCTAATGGCATTTCATTAATGGCAATAGGAATCAGCTTTTGAGATTCTTCATTCTTATAACTCTCGAAGCAATCTTCGGTTTTAATGTCAGGAATGATGATCGGAAAGGTAATATTTTCTTCTGTTGTATGAAATGCTGATAGAGTGCTGTATCCAGTATACAATTTGCAAGCTTGAGGCAGAGTAAGAATTCCTGAGCCTTGTAATTTGTAGTTTGTTATTTCGTGGTTACACTGAAGAACGCAGCTTGTTTCATTATTCAGGATATAAATCCAACTGTTTCGGCCCAATGACTGGAAAGTGTTGATCTCAGCAGGGAATGTGGTAGTGGTACAGGTTGCTGGGATAGTCGTCGTTTTGCTGAACAGTACTTCCAATTCGCAGATGGGACGCGCTGAAGCGTCGTAGATTATGAGGTCTTTACACACCCTGGTTCTTGATGCGAAGATGATGCAGTTTTCCAGCGTACTTGTCGATACATAATATTGCCCACTAGGATGAGTGGCCAGGTAGATATGTTCTGGGATAATAGTGGTGTGGAATAAGGAATTGGGGTGTTGAATAGGGGTTGAATATAGATGATACAGAGTTAAGGGATTATTTTGGACTAAGGGGAATTCTAAAATATATACTAACCGATTGGAATATACGTATGCTGAGAGAGTGGAGGAATCTAGTAAGGTATGTATATTATCGATTGAAACAGGTGTCACTAACTGTCTGTTAGTCCTAATTTTATTGGAGATTAATAATTGTTCATATAATTTATTAAGAGTTATGATTGAAGGATGTACTATATTTGATTTAGCAAAGAGGATACTTGTCAAACAATCATTGATTTCATTTTCAAGACTTGTTACTAATTCTAGGATTTGAAGGGAAATTGATGAAATATCTTCACTGACTTTGATGTCAAATATGAGATTTTCGGTTTTATTCCTAAAATTATTCAAGCGATTAATATTTTCGTTAATTATTTGTTCATCAAAAGAAATCTTAAAGATAGTTTCATTAAAGTTTTTAATTGTGGATGATGTAATTTGAACTTGTTTTTGCATGAGTTCTGTTAAATCAAGTTCTTGCCTTTCAAGTTTGTCGATACATTCGTCATAGCGTTTCGCATCTAGTGCATCTGGAGTTCTAATGAGCCATTTAAGAACAGTGCCTAAACCATCTAGTAATTCTCGTTTCGAACGCGAGTTTTTCCCTAAGTACATTTTTAATTCTGAGAGTCTATTTTCGATTTTACGAAGGTTTATGTTAAGGAAAGATTTAGTAGATTGCGTGATAGGAAAATGTATAAATTGGGAAGACATTGATTGAAAATTTTCAAATAATCTAAGTAAGGATTCATGGGAAATAAAAAGGGGCTTTAATTCTTTATAAACTACGAGTTTCCAGGATTCGTCAGAGATCAATATTTTACCTTCTTCGTTGTAGAAAATACCTGCATGTGAAGTTAGGGGTTGGGAAATATTTTAAATAGGCAAGGGCTCCTGTTGTTGCCTTGTAACAGAAGGGAAGATATTGTTACGGATTTTATCTTTATTAAAGTCTCTAATGAAAGTGTAAACTTTATAAAGTATTACGCATATTATAACTTTGACAATAGAACAAATAATATAATTATAAATATAGTTAGGATCATTAAAAATATTAGTAAAGGATAAGGAGTGGGCTGTTGTATAACGACAGGCCCTGTAATTAAAGGATAATTGATAAAATAAAATATAAATTATTTAACCTAAGATTATTAGAATCTAATCTACATTAAATGGCCTTAGACGGTTTGCGTGTACTAATTGATTTTTACCGCCTTTTCGGATTAAGTAATTTTCATTAAATCCGACACGGACTATTTCGTAAGGACCGTCCCATTTTGCATCTAAGTTATTTGGTGTTGGTATTCGTAACATGACCTTATTACCTAATGAGAAATCTGAAATATTTTTTATTCGGGCATCGTATCTTTCTTTAGCTCTTTCTTTCATTATTTCGACATTTCGTAATGCAGAGTCTCTAGCTATTCTAAGGCGTTCGTTTAGATCTTTTATATAGTCAGATGCTGTGTAATCAGGAATAACTTTTAATGAATAAAATGGACGAGGTTTATAACCGAAAAGTAATTCGTAGGGTGTATATCCTGTAGAACTATTAACAGAAGTATTATGACACATAATAGCAAACGGAATTATTTGGTCCCAATTTTTGAGGCGGCGGTCGTGATACATGCGTATGTGATCACGAAGAGTAGCATGAAAACGTTCGAGAGCACCGTTTGTTTGAGGGTGGTACGCTGTGTTGAATGTTTGACTAGAACCTAGGAACTTCATTAATTGTTTCATGACGCCATTCATGAATTCTTTGCCTTGGTCCGAATGGAATCGTTTAGGGACACCAAAGTGTTGGCAAAATGTTATTAATTGTGATGCGACTGTTATAGCTTCTTTGTCAGGGATGGGATACGCTTGAACATATCTAGTCAACTCGTCTTGTAGCGTTAGAACGTATTTATTATTATTATCGCTAACTTCAGAATATGATACTAAGTCCATAGAGACTCTTTCGAAAGGTTCAGTAGATTGAGATGTGATAACCATAGGGGCTTGAAAGGTTCTCCTTTGAATTTTATTTCTTTGGCAAATGATACATGACTCAACGTAGTTTTTAATTACATCATTCATACCTTTCCAAAAATATTCGTCACGTATTTTTCTAGTGGTTTCTACTATACCTCGATGTCCTGAGAGTGGTTCATCATGATAGGTTTTTAGGATATTAGGGATTTCTTCTGGATTTGGATATTTAATTTTATTTTCACAAACAGTTATGGTACAGTCATATAGTTCGGCTAGATATGAAGTGATTTTTAATTGTTCGTTACCCTTTAATTTGCAAGTTGGATCGTTTTTAAGATCCGGCACGTATAAATGATTTAGTTTATTTTGTTGTAGACAGGATAGAAGAGATTTAAAATAGCTTTCTGAATCCCAAGGGTCAAAATGTGTGGGTCTAGTACAACAAAAGAAAAGATTTTGTTTATCGTTAGAAATTAGGAGATCTACATCGTAGAGGGATTTGGTTTTTTCTAAATAAGGTTCGGTTTGCGAACATGATTCTATAGCTTCATTAAAAATATTATTATGGTTTGAAAATTGACATGAAGTAGGAATTAATATGTGTTTATGTCGAGAGTTAAGAAGTCTATCTGGTACAATTTTAAGTTTAAGGTAGTCGAAGGAACGCTCTTGTGAAAGGAAATGTTCATAATTTAATTGTAAATAATCATTAGTTTCTGAGGATATTGAGTCATCGGAAGTTAAATCTATGATATTAGAATTCATGATAGGAGGACGTGATAGTGCATCTGCGTTTGTGTTAGATTTACCTGCTTTATATATTATTTCGTAATCATATTCTTCTAGTTTTAGTCGCCATCGGACAAGGCGACTACCAGGATCTTTGATAGAGAATAACCATGTAAGGGGTTTATGATCAGTGACGATTTTAAATTTTCTTCCAAACAAATATGGGCGAAAGTGTTTTACTGCCCACACTATTGCTAGCAGTTCACGTTCAATTGTTGAATAATTAGTTTCAGCTTTGTTGAGAGTTCGTGATGCGTATGCGATAGGTAAATCTTTGCCTATTTCTCCTTGAGATAGTATTGCTCCAATAGCATGGATAGAGGCATCGGTAGTCAAGACAAATTCTTTGTTAAAATCAGGATATTGTAAAAGTGGAGTTGTAGTTAATATATTCTTACAGGTATCGAAAGCTTGTTGTTGCTCTATACCCCAATTAAAAGGAACATCTTTCTTTAAAAGACCAGTTAAAGGTTTAGTAATTTTACTGAAATTAGCAATGAATCTACGATAATATCCTGCTAAGCCTAAGAATGATTTAATATCTTTACAGGATTTAGGAATAGGAAATTCTTTAACTGCTCTGACCTTTTCAGGGTTTGGTTTGACGCCTTCATTGGAAATAATGTGACCTAGGTATGCTACTTCCTTGCGCATAAATTCACATTTATCAGGTTGAATTTTCAGACCGTGCTTTCTAAGTCGGTTAAAAACTTCAGTGAGCTTTTGCTCGTGTTCTTGGAGACTGGACGCAAATATAACAATATCATCTAAATATACAAAGCAACGTTCTCCTTGTAAACCATGTAAGACGTTATCCATAGCACGCTGAAATGTAGCAGGTGCATTTTTCAGACCAAATGGCATTCTGAGGAACTCGTAATGTCCATATGGTGTATTAAAAGCTGTTTTTGGGATATCTTTAGGATTAAGTTCGATTTGGTGAAATCCGGAGGCTAGATCTAAGGTGGAAAAATATGTTGAATGACCTAGCTTATCTAGGATGTCTGTTATATTAGGTAATGGATAACTGTCGCCTATAGTAACTTCGTTGAGTTTACGATAGTCTATAACGACGCGCCATTTCTGTTTTCCTGATGCGTCTAGCTTTTTAGGAACTACCCAAATGGGGCTACTCCAAGGAGATGTACTAGGTTGAATAATATTTTGTTCTAGCATTTTCTGGACTTGTGATTTTACTTCTTGTTGATGTACATATGGGAACCGATATGTTTTTGTGTTAATAGGTGTGTCTGTTGTAGTAGGAATAGTATGTTTTGTATGGTTAGTGAATGTCAAAGGTTCGTCCTCTGTAATAAAAATGTCTGAGAATTTTGTAACAATGTTATTAAGGGATTGTCTTTCTTCATCATTGAGGTGTTCTATTCTAATAAGTTTGTCTATTCTGTTCTGCACATATTGCGAGTTAGTTAAGTTAATTGGGATGTTTTCTATGATTTCATTGACTGTTAATAAAGAAGTTGCTCGAACTTTAGGTATTGAAAATAATTTATCTTCGTTACCAGAATTGACGCAAGTAATTAAGAATATATTATCTTTTACGGTTACTAGCGCATTAGGGATAGTTATGTCATCATCGATGAGTTGTTTTTCTATCATAGCAGGACCGTTTTGAATATCGTTAGTAAAACATGAGATAACGGTTTCTGAACGCTGGCCTACGAATTGTTTGTTATCTATAGGTTCTGTTGAATTCTCCCCAAATAGGAATAATTTGTAGGTACGATCTCGAATACGCATAGTTTTTGGTTGTACATATATATTGACATTGAATTGACTCATGAAATCGTTGCCTAGAATACCGTCGGCTTTGATATTAAGATTTGCAACGTGGAAATTGAATTTAGGAAAATGATCTAGAGAAACTTGGGCTTTACCAAAGCTCTGAATGGAAGATTGATTGCCTGATATACCTACAATTGACACGATACTCGATTGATCTAGAGGAGCGTTACCAATTTTTTCCTTGTTAAGGACAGATATGGCAGCCCCTGTGTCAATTAGCAAGATTACTGGCTTACCTTCTACGTGGAATTTGCAGTGTAAGAGATTTTCAGGAGGTACATTTAGTGTTGATATGGTAATAAATTTAGTAGAATTAGTAGATTTAGAATTAGGACTTGATTTAGGATTAGGATTTGATTTAGAATTAGGATTTGATTTAGAATTAGGATTTGATTTAGAATTAGGATTTGATTTAGAATTAGGATTTGATTTAGAATTAGGATTTGATTTAGAATTAGGATTTGATTTAGAATTAGGATTTGATTTAGAATTAGGATTTGATTTAGAATTAGGATTTGATTTAGAATTAGGATTTGATTTAGAATTAGGATTTGATTTAGAATTAGATTGAGTCTGAGTTGATTTAGTATCTGTTGTATAAGTTTGAGTGCTAGCATCACGATATTGTCCCCGATGGACTGGATTTAATATGTTACTAGCTACTTTGCTATAAGGCTGAATATGTTTTGACGAGTTTGCTATTGTAGTTGTAGCGTGTCTAAATCGGTCTCCAGATATTGGTTCGTGACATTGGGTGTTTGTCCCGGGATGGTTGAGCAATGGACTAAAGCGGTTTCCAAAGGTTTGCTCTGGCCTTCGGCCGCTTGTAAGTTTAAATTATGTAAGTGTGTTTGTCCTGTATTTGATATGTGTTGTTTCGGGACAGAATTTTGATAATTATGCGTGGTTTTAAAACGATTATTGTTATAAGTTCTTTTCCTACATTCAGATATTTCATGACCTGGGTTCTTACAATAATTGCAAAATTTAGAATTATGGTTTTGAGAACTACTTGGATGCTGGCGTTGAAATTGATTGACAATAGGTCTGCGAGGTTGAGTGATAGGAGAGGATATAGCATTTTTATAGAGCCGTTGTCTAGCAGAATTCATGTTACGAATTTTCTCTTCCTGAATCGCAAAATTGCCTGCGTCGCGCAACTGTTTGAAAGAATGGACGCGTAGCATGGTACCTATGTCCGAATTAATTCCGTTGATAAAAACGTTTAATGCGGTCTCTTCTGTATTCGCTTTGCGACCTTCTAATGTGATATCGCTTACTTCGGCGGCTAGTTTTTCTAATATTTTACTTCTACTCAGGTCGACTCTAAGGTAATAGTCTGTTATGGACTCGTTAGGTTTCTGAAACATGGACTGGAGCTCTAAAAATAGATGTGGTAAAGTTTTAGTTTGAGAGAATTTTTGTATAAGAAACGTTTTAAGATCAGTCCAAGTAAAGAAATTTTTCGAATGTACGTCGGATGTTCCAGGCCCTAGAATTTTGTTCAAAGCAAACGTTAACAAGATCGATTGTTGGTGAACGGATGCAACTTGGAAAGCTGAATCACATGATCGAATGAATCGGTAAACTTGTGTAGGCTGAGCCGTATCAAAATCTGGGATTAATTTGATTAAGGTGTCTATGCTTATTTCTAAACCTTTGCTTGCTGGAGTGATTTTTATATCTGATTGAGACATCATGATTAGTTTTAAAAATAATTCTTAACTAATAAGGATCGATATTAGGATTATATATAAATAGAATAGAAATTGGATTTGGTAGAAATTGGATATGAGAAATAGGAGGATTTAGAACATATCAGTTTGAGCCACTTACCACAGTAACACAATAATTATGCGGATAGACATGCTGGTTCGGCAGGGAATTTAAAACCCTTCAGGTACCGTACTTGCGATCACACACAACCTAACAGGTACGTTATCCCTGTCTGACTGCCCTAAGCTATCCTACCGACTGCGCCAAATTTGTTATGTAATAAATGGCAAACTGAATTTAAAAAATAATTTATTTTATTTAACACAATATTACAACTAAACTAATGCTAAGAATGGAAACAGAGATGTATTGAGTTCGAGATCAGAAATAGTAGTGTAGTATTTCTTATGTGCTACGTTTATATAATAAGAAAGGCGTGGGATCACTAAACATAAGTATCGATAATTAGGTATACAGGAAACAAGATAACTAATGTTCTTAACTAATCAGAATATGGTAAATAATAACAAAGTACTTAACTAATGTAATGAACTGTAAATAATCATAGTCCAATGGTAAATAAACAAAGTAGTTAACTAATTGTATCCTGTGAATGAGTCTTACATTAGGTATGGTAAATATAATAATAGTATAATAATAATATAGTATTCAAGGGAGACCATTATATAACAGGCGTTTCATTTTGGACTCTGTATGCTGGTGTCAGAGTGCATATCTTGTATGCGCGTGCGACGGCCGAGCTCGCGCCTCGGGCCGAGATCGTGGCGGAGATAATTAGAGGCCGCGGCTCTGTGGGAGCCATAAAAACGGCAAATTGACCGGCGGGATAACCAGAAAGGCACAATGTGTTAGATAATAATTTCCAAATTACAGGTTATGTTGGTTCGCGAGCGAGACTCGACCGGCTCTTTTTTCTCGGACGCCGACTGAGGTGCTAAGGGCAGGCTAATTATTATTTGGGTATCAGAGCGAGGATTTTAGTGCAGCTGCTACCTGTATAAATATTTATTATTAAAAAGATCAAACGCCAATTTCGATGGAATCCAATCTAATCAGCCAATTAATGTAGCTACAAATAACTCGTCATATACCTACCTAATCTACGTTAGTGTGTTAAAGAAAATAAACAATTGTTTGTTAAGTTATTAGACTTTTGTAGATACCTTTAATTAAAATAGCTAGGTAGTCCATGTACCTACATCAATAAATTAGTTTACAGCTACAAACAATCTTGAGAAACTTTGATAATATACTTAACTTTTTGAATTATTTTAGATTGCGTAGGTAATATACAAATTTAATTGAATAGGATGTTTAGTAGATACTTAGCTACTTAGGTTCATGCAAAATGTTGTAAACCTAATTTCCTAAAATACGATAAATACCGCCCAAGGCCAGCAGTTAAACAATAAAGGACCTTCCTTATTCATAAACACAGCCTAGAACTAAAAGCAAGAAAACTTTTTAGATATCTTCACGATTGCATCAATATACAAGGAGACTGGTACCTATATCAACCTTTTCAATGTATAGAGATGCTCTCCCCCAATTCCATGGCGGGAGCTTGTAAGACAATCGATGGTGGTGCAGGTGCGGGGCGCCGGTACGCTCCGCGCCGCCATTGGCCGCGCCCGGGCGCTCCGCCCCACGCCTCCTCACCAACTCCTAGATTAATGCTTTGTTAAAGGGAGCATTATCTCCTAAGATGTGATGAAATATGCGAGCTGCAGCATCCGACACGCTAATGCGGGTAATGCTGGTCGTGAATCCATCCTTGTTTATATTTTAATGAATGTAGTTTAACATGAAGCTTCGTCAAGCAAATTGTGGTGGAAGTTTTCGTTGTTTTTTTTTTAGATTATTATAATGAGGTAATTATTTGTTCGAAAACAGTATTTATTTGTGAGTACCTGTTCTTCTGTAGTACCTGTATGAGAGCGAGTCACGGGTTAATGATCTTCGCCAAAGTTTTAGTAATTTTAAACTTTTAATTATTCACAAATATCTGCTAAGGCATCAACTAGGTAGGATAATAACTTAAATTTCAGTACAGTCGCGCCGTAAATCATTTTTAAATTGGCTTCAAATATGTTTATCTGGGGTTTTTCATAAAAGTACTAAAAATCTAAGTAACTCAAAAACTACTGAATTTCGCTAGAACATTTGGTGGCTTAATTTGTGGCTTTTTAACTCTACTATGGTGCCCTGCAAGGTATACGTCGAATTACAAGTAACCCTGTAGGTATATCTATGATTTCATTTGTATAGTTCTGTACCTTCTTTGTAAAACCTTATTGAAATAGGTATAATTAGAATTATAGAACCTCTTTGGCTTCACTGGCTGGAAGTTGGAAAAAACCAACAGGGATGCCATTAAATATGGCTTTTACTTTTAAATAATAAACGTATTCCAAAAATTACAGCAGGCCAGTGTAAATGAAGCTGTCAAAATATAAAAAAAGTTTAAGTTAGAATTACGTCTTACAGACTTTTATCTCATCTACTCTTTTGGAATCTAAGAACTTGTAACTAACTTAATTATTTTAATTAAAATTAAAATAAAACACTAAGATTTTGTATTTTATTATAAGTATATAATGTTAGAGTTTTCGAAGTTCTTTTTCCAGCCAGAAGTTAACGCGAGCCAACTTCAACCTAGCCATAACAATCGTAGAGAAAAAATATTTTATTAAAATAAGTAAACCGAAAGCTCAAGTCGTAGGCTACGGTTTTGATTAATTTTAATCCAATGTTTTTAATTTCTATCTGTGTTTCCTACTTAGCTGTATCTTCTTACTAACCACCTTCGGTACCTAGCTAAGGCAACCTTTAGTTTTTACCTAGCCCTATAGGCCGCTACTGTTTCATTTGTATAGTTCTGTACCTTTTTTGTAAAACCTTATTTAAATAGGAACAATTAGAATTTTAGAACCTCCTTTGAAAAATAAATGAAAGTCACTGGCTGGAAGTTGGAAAAAACCAACAGGGATGCCATTAAATATGGCTTTTACTTTTAAATAATAAACGTATTCCAACCAGTGTAAATGAAGCTGTATAAATTCAAAAAAAGTTTAAATTAGAATTACGTTTTACAGACTTTTATCTCTTACAGTTCTCGCCAAACTTATTGTCCGGGTTGAAGTTGGCACGAGCTAACTTTAACCCGGCCGTAAAAATCGGAGAAAGAAACATATTAGATTGTAGCTCAAGTCGTAGGCTGTTATTTTAAATCATTTTAATCCAATATTTTTCTTTCTCGGATTTTTTTTGTATCTTACTACCTTCTGTACCTAGCTAAGGCAACCTTTAGTTTTTATCTAGCCCTATGGGAAAAAGGCGAGAATGAATGGTAATTATTTACATAATATGTTGAAGAATTTAGGTACCTTTCTTTGAAGTTTTGTTCTGTTTTGGTAGATCAGTACTACCAAATTGTTATTGTGATATTTATTTCTGTATTTTTTTTAAAATAGCATGTTATACCTAGTTAACTACTACTACTAGTACCTATTACACAATATTTAAACTTACATTAAATTAAAATATAAACTACCAGAGGTAATCTCTATATTGAACATCGCATACAATTTCTCCTAACATGATTGTTGCAAAGGTTCACACGAGCAAAATAAATATTCCTCTGCTCATTACTAGTCGCATCATCTCAATTCCATATCGCAGCAGACCGTGTTCCTCTCCCTATAATCAGGCAGAGATTCCAAACAGTTACGTCACGTAAACTTCAGTTCTAAGATTGTTTATCCACCAATTTCTCGAGATGGGACCCAATACAATTGTGTTTGTCAATGATAAATGGTCGCGCGCGGTGCTTTTCATCTCCTACGGTCAAAGGCGCCGCCAGCCACACACAACAGATAAATTTAAATTCTAATACGAAACGCATAAGGTGGATTCCCGATTGTACATAAATAATTACAACACAGGACTAAATGATACGGTACTAATCAAGGCCGGGAATAAACGCGGATAATGCGGTTTAATATCGTTTGAAAGGAACCTTTCGGCGGGTAGTCGCATTCAGCTATAATGAGTTTATTCAGAGTTTTAATCGAATGAATCGTGGTAAGCAAACAGTCGTTCAAATGTATCGGCGTGGTCGGCACAGCGGCACTCCACTAGTTGCCTTTTCAATTTGTGCCTAATGTTAGATGGGGTCACAGGTACTAGATTAAAATTATATTCATAATCGAATCTCGTTCATAATTGAAGCTCATTATGATGGATGCTTTGAACGTGGATCCCTAGATCAGAGGATCTAGTGATAAAAAGCAAGGCCATTTTTAATTAATCGTAATACGATTCACATCAATGAAAATGTCTAGGAGCTGCTATGCTATGGAATTGATAATGTAGCGTCCAAGAAATTTTTAAATTTTCTGTAAGTCTTGTTTCCTGAAGCCACAACAGATACGTATATGTCACTTTTCCATTTTGAAAAATTTGACTAACGCGATTTTTCCGTTGCGATTGCCGTTCACCGCGGGAGACAGCTAGTCAGGTCATAAATAGCATTATGATTTCACAGCAGACCTGCTACCAATTCAATTATAACATTGGTGTTTATTGTTGGTACCTACACTAATATTATTATTATTATTATTTATTTATTTACCACATACATAATTTTACAATGCTTAAACAATACATCACATAAACCAGAATAGTTTTTAGGTGATATAATAATTCTACACTTGCCTTAAAAACATATGATAATATAATTTTCAATGATCAATAATAACAATAACATGGTAAAAGCTTTCAACTCAGCCCTGTTACGAAGTATTTTTTTAATTTGGGTTTTATATTAGTTTGTGATATTGTGTCCCTAATGTCGGTAGGTAAAGAATTAATCATTCGCGGAATTAAGTAGGCGGTAGTCCGCTCACCGTAGCAGTTGGTCGCACGAGAGGTGACGAGTTTTTTCTGCACAACGTATCGTGTTTGTACAGGGTGTGTTACAAAATTTTGTGAGTTGAATTCAAATAATTGTTCCTTTAGAAGGTTGTATTTTACTTTAGTATGGACTGGTAATGTGTTACAATGTTTGAATAAAAGTTTATCATTATCCCTATATTTTAACTTGATTTGAAGTGGAATGATTAATTTTAATATTTGGGTTTGTAGTTTTAGGACGGAATCCAGGTAAGAATTGTATGTGCGCCCATAACTAGAAAGGCCGTATGACACTATGGACTCAGCCAAGGAATTGTACAGCATTAGTTTTATTTTGTATGGTATCCGATTTTGTATCATATAAAACGTTGCTACAAGAGCCCTTAATTAACGTAATAAGTAACGTAATGAGTTAACTCTTAAAAAAAAATAGAACATTTTCTAATCTCAGATAAATTCTATTAAAAAAAAAACATGTTGAGTACTTGACTATTGTTATTTAAATGCATTTAACTTAACGACGAAACACATTAGATACTTAGTACGAAAGTTAATGTATTAAATCAAAGTGCAGTATGTAGTATGGCTATGGTCTGTGTGGTTAGGGTTGGGTCGATTGAATTAAGTAACAAAACAATATTCGAAAACCATACAGAGTGCTAGTTAAATACTTAGATTTGGAGTTTTGGTTTATAAAACCCAAGAATTTAACTCGCACTCGCACACGGATAGGATGCCTAAGCTTTTTCGAAATATCAATTTTATAACCGGATTTTACCCTGATATAACTTAAATAATAAACACATCCACTAGGATGTGTGTGTAGAATCCCCTGAATAGTGTCCAGTTTTAGTTTGGGCGACTACACTCAAAATTAAACTGGACAGTATTTAGGAATTCTGGGCAGATGACAGCCCTAGCTATGGTAGACATGGCCCAATAGAATGGTTGGAGGTGTGTCGATGAAAACGCTTTGATTCGGCTCGGGGCCGTCGCGACATGCGTGACATTGCCGCAAAGAGCACACAACGCGTTAGATAAAAGATTAACGACGGACCACCTCGTGCGCGCGACGCTCGTTTGTTTTCAATAAACTTTCACCGCGCATGATTCAACTCATCTATTATTATGTTTTATTACTTACTCTATGCGATGCACACTTTAAAGCTTTTATAATTATATGTAATTTTCAGTTAATTAGTATTTCAGAGCCTACACAATATAATTTTCAGGATATGTAAAATTAAAACTATATCAATATAACACGATAAAATCCGTAAAAAGTAGTTTTATTTCAAGGATATGTAAACTTAGATCTCATCTTTTAGATTTCACAATGTCCTTTGGCACTGGTAAAGTTGTTACTTTTGCTTTAAAATCATAATTAGCTGTTGCTAATTAACAAAGTTTCACAATTGAAAGTACATACCTACTTATTAGTGAGCATCTACTGCCTATTTTAATATATTTTTGTAAAAACTTAAGTATATATCTGTGATTCTTAACCTAAAACGCTTTTTAATAACAGCCTGTTAACTAAAATAAGTATAGGATGTTTATTTTCTATTCTTACAACTAACATTGATATTGATCATTCAGTGACATGAAAATGTCAAAGATGAGTGTAAATTGTTGGCACACGTGTTTGATAGTATCAAAAAGAGTTGTTAATAATTCTATAGCTTGTCACTATTTAAACAATTTTTAATGTCCTTTCCTTAAAAGGCGAGACAGTGTTCGTCGTTCGATATGATCGTATATTTATCAACCTAAGCCGAGCTACTCGGTGCTGTCTGAGAAGTTGCAGACCACGTGCTGGTCTACAGGCTTTTAAACTAACTTCCTCCATTCGTCTTCTAGCCGTACCCTCACTAACATTTACGGCACTCGTGATTTGGAGCCGGTAGCGTATCTCAACAGCAGTAAGTTAGCGATTTTTCAAAATTTCGAGGACAATTAAGCGGTCATCCCGGGCCCATGTGCATCTGGTACCTCCACTGCTTGGTCTGCGGAAGTAGTGGCCTGTCTCTGTATATCGTTTCAGAGCATACTGAATTGATGAACGAGGTACGTCAAGAGCAATAGCCACTTTACGCTGTGTCAGCCCTTAGTCGATTAATGCCACCGCCTGTGCAACCTGTGCAGGCCTATGCTGGTATTGGTGGCATTATTATTGTTTTTTAAGCACCTTTATTAATAGAATGAAAAGTACAGTAACAGAAAACATTCACAACACACAATTTTCAAGCTTCAACTTAGTCGCTCAAATGACCCGATTCGACTAAAAGTTAAACGTTACGTCACAGTGCACTCAAACAATAATGATTTAGCCTCTTGAACGAAGAGTAAACATTTTTTGACATATCTGCATAAGAAACAACCCTTACAACTCACGTTATCGCGAGATGAGCGCTTGGCCAAGTTTCCGTGCCGGTGAGTGTATGTCCACTACTAACCTACTTCGGTTAATCTACTGCCAAGATCTGGTCTACAGTCAAGACCTACACCTATCTAGAATTTGGAGAATCTTTCCGGAACAATAAATTTTGGCACTACTTAGCACGGAAGTTTCGAGTGGCGATTTCTGCAGCATCGTCTGACATCAATTGACATACACTCACCGGCACGGAAACTTGGCCAAGCGCTCATCTCGCGATAGCGTGAGTTGTAAGGGTTTTTAAGGGTTGTTTCTTATGCAGATATGTCAAAAAATTTTTACTCTTAAGACTTCTATAATCCTTGATAAAGGAAATTTATCAAGGATTATAGAAGAATTAACAACCTATTTAATATATAGCAGAAGCAGGTTGCTTCGGGTTGGCAGACTTTATATTCATCGAGAAAAATCTGTCAGACATACAGGTTTTTTCTTTCACCGTTTGACTGATTGATAAAGTGTCTTATGACTATTTTAATACAATAAAAATAAATTAAAAGTTCGACAGAAAAATTATGTAGGTATGTGGTTCTTAAATAAACTTTCTCTAGTACCGTTATCAAAACGCAAGAAACCCTTGGTGGCCGTGATCAGCATGCGGTAGTATAGATGAACAACTAATACGAACACCACCACCACTAGTTCCTAGGAACATTAACTTGCTTAGCTTTTGTTAGTAGGCTATTATTATACTGACGATTCTTACAGCTTTCAAAATTATCCATTTTAAAACTGATGTCCATTGTTGTAGCCCTAAGAGACAAAGAACAATTAATAAAATAACGGACACGACGTGACCACGAAAACTGATAAAATTATTGTTGATATGCAAATGTGGCGTTGAAGTAAAATTTATAGTGGCGGGCTTGTGCCGTGACAATGGCGGGCGGCGCGGCGCGCGCGCACTCCACAATGCGGGTGCCGCTCCTTGCGGCTTTACTGCCGCCAATTACTGTTTATCGCTATTTTTAACATCGTGAACCGCGTATTTAGTAAACATTGTCTCCTATTGTTTGTGTCATCGTACCCTTTAAAGTCGTTTTCTATCTAAGGCCATAACTCTGATACTCCACCATACCTTAAATTATTTTTATAACGATCAAGTAGATTAAACGGTCCGACCAGAATCAACATGATAAGTTTTACTAAATTTCAGTTGTCAGTAAAGTACCGCGCCTAAACTGTCTTTTTAAATCGAAGATAATATAAAACCGAGTTAACCCCTGTAATTAGCGCTCATCCCGCGCCGCCGCCGCCAAATGGTCTGCCAGCAATCAATTAAAACAATATTTGAAATAGTGCTCCCAAAAAAATTAAAAGGAAGTTCACAGGCTATAAACATTGGGTATTATGTGAGCCGGGGTGGCTGCGTCTCCCACTCGCACGTAGCGGCGTCCCGCTCGGGTTGCGCCGACGCGTCTACGCGTACCATATTACCGAGGAGGATGCGCGCCGCGATGAATTATGAGCCGGCCGCGTTACCGCCAAAGCCTTGTTTGAGAGAACCAAAGTAATTAACTTGGACTTAGTTAACATTATGACTCGAAATTAACTTCATGTTCCCAAATTTAAATGCTTGCTCGTAGCGCGTAGCGCGCAGCGCGTAGCAGCGTGCTACGCCGTAGTCATTGCAAACAAAGAAAAGCGTTTCATTGATTTGGCATTGGTTTATTTTATCTTAGAATCTTTTGTATGTACTGAACCGGTTGATGTCCAATACTCATTATGAAAAGTTTATATGGAGAGATAAGCCGTGTATGATATAAGGTATGGTCCAGTGTTAGAGTGAACTACGAAAATAATATTTCCTATGTGAAATCATTGATAAGTCAAACGAAATTGTTAAACGAATGGTTACTGCATATAATTAAACATATTTACATGCATTTATAAGAAATATAAATAATCAATTTATTTAATACGAGTAGGTTTATAAATTAACAGTTTCTATTACTTATAAGTACAGTAATAATAATATATCTAGATGCAAATCAAATAACTGAATAATCATGAAATTTCAAATATGTTCTGGGTCGTACTTAGGCATCAGCAATTATGGCAAAAATGAGATAGACACTGGACCATTGGAAGAATGAGATAGACATTGGATCATTGGAAAAATGAGATAGACATAGTATAATATGACACATTGCCAGGACCAAATTAGATCGGTTATCAGGCCAATCGCCCGTCACTTAGACCGCGGCCTGTGAGAGTCAGTGGAGCCGCTAATCGAGTTTGTCGGCCGATGTTATCTGTAAACCACACGTTAATAGTACCAACGCCTCTGGACGTTGTGGAGATCAAACCACGCTTACTCATGCTATACACAAACGGTGCATATTGCTTTTAAGTGTTATGTCATTCCTGTATTTGTTATGCCGTCGTAAGTATAGCAACAATTTTTCTTTATAAATTACTAGCTTTCCGCCAGCGGCTTCGCTCGCGTGGTCTTGATAACTTTATTCCCCGTTTTTGCAAAATTTTTCATTGCTACTCTGCTCCTACTAGTCGTAGTCTAAAACTGGTATATAGCCTAAAGCTTTCCCCAATAAATGGACTATTGAAAGAATTTTTCAAATCGGTTTAGTAGTTTTGGAGCCTATTCAATACAAACAAACAAACAAACAAATCTTTCCTCTTTATAATATTAGTGTAGATGAAGGTTTAGCCACTATTATCGGTAATGACATTCAGCCGCCTCTGGTAAGACTGAAAGCGGAACCCAATATAGTTGGGAAAAAGCTAGAAAGAAGAAGAAGAAAGGTTTGGCAATTAAGGGACTGTTTCACCACCCCTTAATAGCTTTGGATATCCGCTAACCGCCGGATAAATTCGAAAACGGAACAACATTTCTATGATATGAAATTATCTCTCAAATAATTTAACTGGAACATATCAAGTAGTGAAACAGGCCCTAAACATAGACATTTTGTCATGACATTAACTAGTATTCAATGTTCTAGGTACCTCTTCAGAAATACGTAGGTCTGTCCAAATTAAAGTTTTTAAAAAGATAATTAATAGTAATCTATAATTTTAAACGGTATATAAACTTTTTAGTGGACGAAATACGATCTCTGGCAGGGTTTGAACCTGCGTCCCTCTGGCTTAGTATACCGGACACTTTAGCCAACTAAGCTACCGATACCCTTCCTGTGATGTCGAATTTTGTTTCCACCTTCTTACGTCTTGAGTTGACGTCAGCAACACCCACATTTCGCCGGTATGTTTAGGTCACATGTAATAGGGGGCGAGCCTATTGTCATCAACCGGGCACTAATCCTAACTCCAGGCTGCTACCGGTCACAGAAAAACCCAAACAACACTTTGATCGATTCAGGATTCAAACCCGGAACCTGTAGCGTAACAGTCGCGCTTGGGACAACTAGACCAACGAGGCAGTCAACTTTTTACTTGTTATTTTTTATTGTATACAAACGAGGACGTATTATGACGTGACAAGAAAAGTTACGCTTTACTAAATTTGAGATTCTTAGTTCTACTTTAAAGACAGCTTGATACTCTTTACATAATACGGCAATAAATTCAATTAAAAAAAAAACATGCGCACATGAGTATTTAATTATAAAAACACCACCTATTATTATTTATTATCGTTTTTAAATTGGGTTAACGTGTCGGAATAATATCAAATCGCCTCCACTAGCCGGAAGCAATGCGTTACTGTTATGGCATAAAGGAATCCATTTGTTTTGAATATAATAGCTATTGTTCTAAAATGCTCCAAAATATAATCACGACATGTTGATTTATCTGTACTGCAATAGCAGCTGGAGAAATGTTAGATTTCAAAACATTTGAACGAGCAACTAAACCCCATAATTACACTAAGTTAAATCTGAAAACTAAGAGACCAAGAACCTGTTTAACTACCTCTGGATAGCCGCCAACCGCCGGATAAATTCAAAATTAGAACAACATTTGTATGCAATTATCTGCCAAGTAATTTAACAGGGACTTATCTAGGGCTCTATGTTTAGGGCTGAAACAGTCTCTAAATATAAATACTACACTTTCTAATGACTTATCAAAAAAGAGGAGGGTACGATTTTTTTAAAACCTGGATTTTATGGGGCATTAGATTAGGTGGGTAGATAGGGGTGTGAAATACAATTATTAAGGTCTTGTTCAGTTCAGTCACCGAAAATATAGGCCTAGCGGCAACCTAATATACAAAACAATATATAACTAACAGTTTAGAATAGAAGAAAGTTTTGACATGTTTATAAAACTATATAGAGTATTTTATTCGGTGCCCCCAGGGCATTAGCTGAGCTTATAATGTTGACAATGAAGTCATAAAGTAGTTTGTACACCTTAATAACTGAGCTCATTCATACTGCTAAACATATAATCTTACAAGTAAATATAAAAATACATAACAAATACATGCTTAGGGCGATCTTAAATGAATAGATGGCCGGCATTATGGCACGCCAATACTTTAGCAACACGCTCCTTTACACAACTCACTTTACCCAATATTTCCTCTCCCAGAAAAGTATTTTTCTTGAAATATTTAAATTTCAATTGTTGCCATTCTCTTACCGTCCCTGTTATTGTTGGGGTGAAAAGGAAAATGGATAGATGATGTTGCTGCTTATTATTCATTGTTCACTGAGGGTGCGGGGCGGAGGGGCGCGCGGCGGCTGAGAGCTTTTCTTGGCTCCGTGATTTAGCTCATTTTTTAAGTAACAATACAAGTATCCGACCCTGCTCGAAATAATACACTTTGTGAAAAAAATAATGGTAAAAGTGACATTGGTTTATGCAAATCTGAAGAACAACTTTGTTACATCAGTAAATTCCATTAAGCCGGGCGATTCTCACCAGCCACTCTGAAAGGTTTTTAATATGTTTAACCCATTGTTTAACTCTTTCTATACAAAACCGTCGGTATTCAATCATATCAAAAGCTTTAATGAAGCTCGCCATATTTTAATCCAAACATTCAATTCAAATCCGATTGAATCGATCGGCCACGCTCACAATCAAAAGTCCGTGATGCAACAAAAAACTAATTGACAACAATCAACACTGTTGCAACAAAAAACAATATTTTCTATCATTGTCATTAATAATAGTTAGAAAAAAGTCATTCACACCTTGGTGCGCGCTAACATGACAAATGCGGGTGTCGGCGCGGCGCACACAAAGCGGCGAGGTGCGCGCGCGCCGCGGGGCGCCTCGCCGACTCTAAATATTAATTATCTACAACACTACGAACACCTTTTAGGAGATTATCGCACTTTTGTCTGGTGTAATGTAACAATCTTCAGATCTAGATATCGCTCGGAGAGCGCCCTTGTTGTTATGACCGCGGTGTATCCGGCTCTATGGCTTACTGTATCTATTAGATACAATAAAATTGTTTACACAGCTCACAGCCATATCAAATCAAACGTAGAAATTCATATATACCTAATTAATTCTTTATTTGAGATTTATTCGTTATTTCTGATGAGATTACTGTAGGTACCTATAGGTAGTCATTGTATTCTCTTTACGATTACATAGGTATCTATCATAAACGTACATATTTACACCGTCCATTATTGCGTAATTTGATTGATAGAATATCAAATTAATTTTGCGGTGAGTTTAAAAGTTGCGTGGCCTCGAGCGACTACACCATGTGGCGCTGGCCTGCCAGTAGGACTGAATTGTGTGTTGGTACCTACAATAACGTCAAATAATAATGGCAGTCGCCCCCGGGGCCGATCAGACTGATTATCAGGCCATTGTGGACGTCCGTTTAATAATCAACAGCAAGATTGCGTCCATTATGAGACTTAATGCATTGACCACAAAAGCATGGGTCAATACATACATACAAACAAAATACTCTTACACTATCGTGAAGGGGCCACTGAAACGCAAAACTACACCCGATGATTTATTGGAAACGCACAAATGACAAACCTTTATAAATCATAACGATCTGAAAATATTTAAAAGCAAAATGACCTTGCATTAAACCGTAAATATGAATTCAAAAGGATTCCATTATTCTCCGCGCCAATACAAATGGACTATAAATCGTGTTGCTTGTTGGTATAAATGTGTGGACTTTAAAAATACATCAAAACGATGAGTACCTACCTTCAATATTGGATATCTGTATACAGTATGGCTAATGAATATTGGATTACTGTCGTGGACAACCTGCTCGAAGACACAAATACGAGTATATTCAAAGCTTTGTGCAGAGTCGTGATCACTCGCATCGTGAACAAAGCGCACACAAATCTGACAAGACAAACAGACAACTGGAATCCTTATTTAGGAACACATAATCCAACGAAGCCACTAACTGAATCGTACGCGTGAGATTTATAATCTCAAAAGCATGGCAAAGAGATCAATGCCACCGTCTCGACAACACACGGAGCCGACGACGTAAGCTCTGACAACTAGTCAAATAAATAACCTTCAACAACAAATATTGTAATAACCGAACTCAAGGCATCGCACGGAATGATACCGACGGATGCTAACCAAATAAATTTGTGTTTAAGCAGTGGAGTGTTTAAGGACTAATGTCGTGTTACACTAAATACTAACCACTATAAAATTTCTTTAAATCCCGACGACGTGATATACAATTTGTCGTCACGAGCGATTTTAAATTTTCATCAAACTAAATAAGAAATAATTTCGTTTGTGATGTAGAAATACGTAAAATTTTATGGGTACATTAAAGTTAAGTGGGAAATCCGAAAAGGAGTGTTAAAACTCCAGCGAGCAGATGGCGGCGCGGCGTTGATACAAACTCAATTATTTACACTCAATAAAAAGGACGTTATACGAGTATTAGAAAATAACCTGCTAAACAGTCAGATGAGCTCTCTAGACGGGCGACTGTTTACGAGATAAGAAATTACAAACAGCTACAGATAAAGGCAATGGTAAGTACTTATTTACGTTCAATAAACAAGAAACTAATTGTCTTGAGTTAATTAAGAACCAATGTCGACGATTAACCTAGACGGCTATATCTACTCGTATGTATGTAGCTACCACGCCGACCAATCGATCAGCAGGGATAAGCTGCATCTGCCGCAGTCAGTCTATGGATGCTTGACCAAATGACCATAGTCTTGATGTGATAAGTGTCCCGTGCACGTTAAGTCGCCTAGTCTTGACGGCCATACGAACACATTATAAAAAACATATGTGGTAGTAAGAAGCTTGAAAAGCTTAACAGCCAGTTTATCATTAGAATATGGATATTAGTGTGTACAATACTGATATTCAGCCATAATTATCATGTTAGATCCTAATATAGTTGGGAAAAGTCTAAGATGATGTCGAGGGTATAAGTAGGTATCACAAAGAAAAGTTGGCAAAGAATAGCGTCACCGTAGGTATTTCCTGATTAATGAAAAAAATCCGTGTTAGTAAAATAAGGAACACGCACAATTCTTAATGCCCCGTGTTTAATCATATAGGTAGAGCTTTTATGTACGTTCTTGATTCGGTCACGGCAAATGTAACAAATGTTAGTAAAAAGTCCAGGTAGACGCAAATATTTGTGAACAATTTGTAGAATTCACACTTAATAACGAGGTTGAGGTGTTTAATTTTTTTCGCCGCGTGTCCAGGCGGCGCGGGCGGCCCCACAAAGGATCATCATTAGGAGATTGTAGCCAGCGACGCACTATGATTGACTCCATGGGATATTGCAACAGGTGACAGCGATCGTTCAGATAATAACCATATCTTTGGAGATATTATTTTTTTGGAAATGAATGTTTAAAAATTAAAACGACGATTTTATACGTGCAGTGGAAGAAAGTGGTAGAATATCTCGCGGCATATCTCTATGGGATATACATTCTAAATTCTAAATTATAACTGCGCTGTTTTGTTAAAGAACTCAGTCAGATTAGCAGCCATTTTTTTTTTGTTTTAAGACAGCGTCCACGCAATTTCTGTATCAGCTAACTTCACAAAATACAGCATTGGAGAACAGTAAAACTAGACTCGAAACAAATCGGTACCTATATATCGAGAAATGCAATCTCCGAACTTCTACTTAGAATTTTGTATGAAACCCAATAAAATTATGCTCCACCTGTGAACTACCTTACTTTACTCCCTTTACTACCTTTGGCATAAGGGCTCAGCGACCGTGCTTGCAAACAGGTCAGTGAAGAATATGAAAGACATGAGTACCGCACATCTTAAAGGAACATGAAGATCCAGATCATTTAAAATATCGATCCTTCAGTATTTTGTATCACATATTTATCCATCAGTTCCATATAAACCAATAATAGATGTGAAGTAAAATTGATATCGTTAGATTTTATCCGGTCTGGTCTTTTGTTTGTTCGCACGTCACTCAAAACTGCTGAACGAATTTGAATGGTTGTTCGAAGTTGTTTAACTTGGAGCCTGGGAACGAAATCACCATATTTTGTACCGGTATACATTAGTACCATCAATGGAATTTGGCGTGAGTCATATAAAACACCATATCGATTTAAACTTTTATTGTTTCTGACAACACTCGCACCCCTACTTTGCCTTCCGTATCCAGTACAGCACAGCAAATGCATATTTATTTATCTGACACTATCTTATGTATCTCAGAGTACTCTCGTTGTTTTTGGTTGGTACTGTTATTTAAGAATGTCTTTAATTTCATTCAAGGTAAACTCAACTCAATTTTACTGTTGCAAAACGAAGCTTGAAAATTCCAGGACGAAAACATTCGCAAGCAAAATCAGTCCTACTTACTTGTTTTTTTTTTTCAAATGGAGCTCAGAAGATATGTATTCAAGATATTCAACAATACCACGTTTATCAATTTAGTTAATTGTGTATAGTCACTTTAAAATAACTATTTAATTTTACAATTTGTCGTAGTGTAATGCGTATCATGTCGGTAAAATCGCGTCGACCGTGACAAAAAGACAGCACAATGCTTCAGTAATTGTGTGTAACCCCTGCGTACAGTGTGTCACATAACTTTTATAAACTTTTTACTGAATGATTTATAACCGAACATGTTATTTGATTTTAATGTATGTGTGAAATGTTATGAGTTATTTCTATGTATTGTTATGGTTATAGGGACAAAATATATGGATTTATTTGGATATTATATATTTTAAATAAACGTTATATTTACACATGTATTGTTCATTTAAACAGTATAATTATACATAAAATCTAATGGTTGAAAGCGTGGCTGCAGCGTGAAATGCTTTTCTGTTTCCAGCACAAACGTTTCTTACAAAAAGTGATAAAACTTTGTAGAATGTTATGCCGTAAAAATGTGAAAATATGCCCCATTAAGTTGTTATAGTAACCAAAATTTGTCTCAAGCTTATTGATACTTTATCTGATTTTACTGATTACTTGATATTTTAGATCATCTTAAGCTTATTAGGTTGCTTGGACACGAAGATCCCTTACCATAGCAGACGAGACATATTTGGAATACAAAGCACCAGGATCCACCTTGCGGTCCTGTACCATATGTGTAACGTTAATACCACTAAATTATACAGGGGACGCATAAGTGACGCTTCTGTCTTGTTGTTGCGACCGATTGAATTTAATGGAGCTATTTGCGAAGACGCCGACAATTTGGTGAGACGTGGTTAGCCTGCAGATGGAGTGAACGATGTGCGCCTCTATTAGGTACATCTATCGGCGGCGAGATAAAAGGAGATGCGAGATTACGGATGACGAGACTCCAGAACGACGAATGACCAGATTACGTCAATGAAAATTTGCGCGTAAGTGGATATAGGTATATTATCTTATCATATGGGTTGTATGTTGGGCTCAAAGGAATGATAAAGTAAATCTATCATTCAAATGACATATCATCACATATTATCACGCCTCTATTCCCCGGAGGGGTAGGCAGAGGCGTACTAATGTACATCCACATTTCGCCGGAATGTTTAGGTCCTACGTAATATGGGGCGAGCCTATTGCCCATTATCATTATCCAGGCGCAAATCCAGAGCTGCTATTGGGAATTTCACAGAAAACCCAACAACACTTTGCTCGACCCGGGGATCGAACCCAGGACCGCTAGCGTAGCAGTCGCGCCTGGGACCACTAGACCAATGAGGCAGTCATGATCATTTGAATCGAAAAGCAATATTAAATATAGGAACCTAAAATAAATGGACAAATTAAAAAGTAAAGTAAGTATTGCTCACATCACTAATGTCTGGCAATAATTAGTTAAATACTTGTAAATAATTTACACCTAGCATATATTAACAAGGTTATTGGTTACTGTAACACCTCAAGGGGGTGACACAGGACTCAATGCCCTAATACCTCAATTTCTTATATATTACTTATAAGTATGTATTTTAAAAAAAAGTATATAAGTATTAAGTATATCAATTGTCTAGTACCTACCCATAGAACAAGCTCTGCTTAGTTTGGGACTAGATGGTGCTGTGTAAAAATGTCCCAAGGTATAGATTTTTTTTATACCTAATGCCTAAAAACTTTACCCGATATTATGTCGGATAGTGAACACTTAGAGATATTTACCTTAAGTCAGTATTTGTTGAATGTACAAATAAAGGCTCACTATTCTTAGCAAATAATCAGAGTACCAGTCGGAATCTCCTGTCATAATTTTTTATCACAATGTAAGTATTTTATATGAAAAATTATTTTTAAACAAAAAACAAACCGCCTCCAAAATACACCTAAGAACTAAAAACGTAACGCAACGTAAACTTAACGTACGTATATACTGAACCAGAAGACGCAGGTTCGAATCACGCCGCCCGGCCGATTTTTTCCTTCATTAAAAATAACTAGGAACTACTTAAAAAGTAAAAAATAACAGGTACATACTTACATTATGATTTCTAACTAATTTGGAGTCGGTGCCAAACAGACAATCAATGAACGTCACATTTAAATTAAATGAGTAGTTACTACTGCTAGTAGTAGTAGCTACTCCTCCTTTTTTCATATCGGTTATAAATGGGGAGAGTTGGTGCCTTTGTCGGCAAATGTACGGCACAGTAATTAGCATAATTAACGCATAGCAGTCATTGAAATAAAACTACTTTTTACGGATTTTATCGCGTTATATTGATATTATTTTAATCCCGACGTTTTTAATCCGTAAAAAGTAGTTTTATTTCAATGTCTAGTATTCGCGTAAGTGTCAGAAATCAATAGCAGTAGCAGTAGCATAGCAGTCATTTTTAATTGCATTAGGCATGTTAAGTAATTTTTGGGTAAGAAAAAAAATTTTTTTTTCAATATACATAATAATTATACGGCAGTGAACTAATTGTAAAAGTACTTAAGTCATATAGGACGTATGAAATAAGTTATAGGTGTTGTCGACGTCACCTGATGGACAGTGCTAAGAGAAATACAATGTTACGAGCAGAAACCTCGGTAGACTAGGTGACTGAAGTGTCCGGTGTACCGAATCAAATCCTGTGGGGGTCTAGTCAAGTTCTTCTTCTTCTTATTTATTTATGGCAATTGGTGCCGATGTCGACAATAGGCATGATGACACCAACTAAGAATGACCGAAATTACGATTTCACGTAATTTTATATGACAGACTGATTCATATATAAACACTTGTTTTTAGATTATAAGTGAGATTATATTTATTTTAGCAAAAATAAAAATGCAAAACATATCAATCCGCCATGATAGATCGAACACCAATTAGAAGCGAGTGACGTCAATCTTCTCAAAACAAATATCAACTTCATTTTGTTTTTGTTTTTTTTGTAAATTCTTTGTCATGGCTCCTTGGCCTTTGAGCAATTCATTTTGTATTCTGTCTGTCGTATAAATAGGGACACGATATCGAATCGAAAATATCGATACTATACTCATAAATAGTGTCAAATAAAAATTATCGTACTCATAAAATTATGTAAACAAAAGTAGCGATACTTCAAAGTATCAAGTTCTTTTTTTAGGGCCTAATGCGCATCTACTTTTATTATGTCTGCATCACCCTAAGGTTGTCTGGCAGATACACATTAGGATTCATGATTATTGCACAAAATATTATCAAAATATGATCAGAACAAACTTTTAACCTCAACTGTAAATTGTCACTTGTCAAGTGTTTACAAAAGATCGACGTCATAGACGACGCCATTGCTATTCTAGCGTTTTAGCGCGGAATTTAAATTGTGTTTTTTATAAGGCTATTTTACCTTCAAAATCATGTATTTTTCAAAAAATATGAGTTATTTTGTAAAAAGTAGATGTGTAAGAACATCGTGGAGTACTTTTTCAAAATCAGTCATCATGCCTATTCTGCCAATGTCAAAGTGGATAGGAAAAACGTGTGTATGGGAATTGGAAAAAAAGGAGGGGAAAAAGAATTGTGCAATTTGACATTCGAATAAAAAGAAAATGTATGGAAATGACATTAATGACATCTCGATTTGTCAAAATATTGTGTCATTTCCATACCTACACATTGTTTCTATTCGTTTATCTATTTGAATGTCAAATTACAACTTGTATAGAGGACACGATGAAATATTTCGTGTACAGAAATTATAACTTCAATATTCCTACTTATGTTATTATACTCATAGGTACTTTAGATAGCAATTAATATTTCATATTCTTAGTAAAGTAAATACAAAAAAATACTTAACATAGGTCAGAATCAAACTGGTTTATCATACACCTTTTAATGTTTCGTTAACCTCTCATTAAGCGTGGAATTGGAGTATCGCAAACACTCGTAAAAGGCTTGCATTAAGCTCTGTAATTAACATACAGACGACTTAATTTTGACTACAGCAGCCATTACTTATGCTGGAAACAATGTTGACGTTACTTTGAAATATAGCATAAGGATGCAACATTATATAGGTACGTACTTACATACGAATTAAATTAGGTCTCTTAGAACTTAAAAAAAACCTATTAACCTACTCTAAAACCTCGTTACCTCCTCATTAAAACATTATCTTGCAAAACTTTATTTTTAGTGTACCTACATACCTAATGATTTCTGAAACTTACATGAATATTGGACTATGTATTTTACTAGACATTATAAATATTACTAAATAATTTTATCGTGACAAGAAGAAAAGTTTTATTTCAATGTTCAAATTAGAATTAGACTTTTAAAATAAAACTGCATATTTTTCTGGTTTTATCAATATGCTATATTTAATATACAAAGGCATGTTGTATCAAATTCTAAGCCTTTGGGTATCTTTCGCTCTAATTAGTACTATATGTTAACATGGAGTTGTTAAAGTTGAATGTCATTTTTCTCGAAGATTTTCATAGAAATAGGCTGTAGAGATTACGGTTCTAGTAAAGATTGTAATCTACATACAGTGAAGTGGTCTGCTTATGATCGATGACACGGCAGCGGTTAAGTATAGGTCCTTGGTTAATTTATACAAGCAACACGTCATCGTTCACACTTGAACGCTTCATTGTACCCTGTAGCTACTCCAGTATTACGGGTCCTCGGTATTTTCGCCGCTCCAAGCCATGCCGGAGATCGTAGCGATGCGGGAAAAACTAGCCCTCCATCCACTTGGAGATAATGCTCACTTGATAGTACCCAAAGCCCGTATGCGAGCCACCTTCATTAATTTATATAGGCAAGGTTTGTATGTTTGTTAGGTATTTAGAACAAATACTCCTCTAAGTATGGTAAGTAAGTAGTACCTAAAGGTATATTTTAGACCATATGTTCGATATAATAATATCTATAGGTAGGTATACTTATTACGGTTTTATAACAAACAAGCAAAGTTTTTCATTTAGACTTGAACTGAAACGTTATTGAAACATCACTAGTTTATTAATTAACTTTGCTAATTAGTTAGCTTAGAGGTTTACTAGCATAGTAGGTATTATTAACTAGGCTATTAAACTAACTAGGCTATTAAAACATTACTTAAATCTTCATCTATCATAACAATAGTGCACCTACCTATATTAGGTGGCCTTATAGGATAGGTAGGTATTAAATTATGGCAAAACTATTTAGTATGATAAGTACCGTACCTATATAAGTATTTTATACCCACGTTAGTAAAGTACCTTAGCCAAAGCTCTACATAGTTGGAGAGCTAAGATTGTAGGACAAAGTGTGCAAAGCTCTGCGCTCGCGCATACAGCTAGATAATGACTGCAGTGGAGAGCAGATCATGGTAAATACTGCAAGCTCACTTACACACATAAGCTTGCTAATCGACACGGATTATCCCCATTTATTTATTAAATATTTTACTTTAAGATATAACTGAACCTAATAAAAACGTTATTATAATATTTTTATTGATTAGTTTTCAGCGTCTTGATGATGTCACTGATCTACAATTTATCGGCGTGTATGTAGGTACCTATACAAGATAAAGTATTAATTATATTTTATAAACTAATGTTACATTGGAAGCTAATATAAAAATACAACTAAAATTAGCGCATTTAAGCGCCAAAGTACTTCTCCTAGTACATTGCTCAGAAGATGATATCTACATAAAATAACTAAATTCTTATAATTACCGTAACATAGATAATAGGTAGCTAAAATATCCCCTTTAGGCATCAGATTGTCCAAATATATCTGTTATATGTTCAATAATCATATCTGTGTTAAACATCAGATCACTGAGTCCGTTTAGTAAAGCTAATGCATGAGTGTCCGCGCTAGAGGTCATTTCTCTCTTTCTCTCCCGCACCATCAATAAGTATCTACTACTTTAATCATTGCAATTTCGAAACAAGCTCAAGCTGTTGTCGGTGTCGAATAAATTTTGTATAATGTAAACGTGATAACAATTTAAATTCCTCTGTAACGGGTCTGGAGCCGACAAAAACAACAAACAAAGTCAAAGGCACGCGATTGGCGGCGAGCGCGCAGGGCGGCGCCGCGGCGCGCGGCCACTCCCGCCTCGCACACGCAGTCTCGCTCACTCACCCAGTCCTTATCTTCCACTCCGCTGTGAGAGACGTGTCGCCTAAGTTTTTCCTACGGAGGTGGCAAACTTAACATTACAGAACATTATTGTGCGAAAAGATGCCTCGGCCGACACGTGAGTCTTACGGTGATCAGAAACCACCCTTTTCCTACATTGCCCTGACGGCGATGGCTATCTGGAGTTCCCCGGAGCGCATGCTGCCGCTGTCGGAGATCTACCGGTTCATCACGGACCGCTTCCCGTACTACCGGCGCAACACGCAGCGCTGGCAGAACTCGCTGCGGCACAACCTCTCCTTCAACGACTGCTTCGTGAAGGTGCCGCGCCGCCCGGACCGGCCCGGCAAGGGCGCCTACTGGACGCTGCACCCGCAGGCCTTCGACATGTTCGAGAACGGCTCGCTGCTCAGGAGACGCAAGAGGTTCAAGCTGCACAAGGGAGAGAAGGACAGTTTGAATGCGGAACTAGCGGCGCTGGCAAGTTTTAACAGAGCATTTCTGGCGCGACAGGCAGGAGCTCCTCCGCCACCACCGACGCTTCCTAATGGAAGTATGTACAGTCCAGCATCGACGTTTATTTCGAGGCCGAGTCCGGAGCCATCAGAAGTAGTGGACACGACGGCTCTGCTGCCCCTGGGTCCGCGGCCGCGCAGGGCGTTCACGATAGATGCCTTGCTGGAGCCGGAGCCTCGCCGCTCTTCTCCGTCGCCACCGACGCTGCCCCCGCTGCAGCCACACTGCCCGCTGCCGCTGCCGCCGCCCTACCTGTTGGCCGCGCAGAGGTACCACGCCGAGCTGCTCGCCGGCTTACAACAATCCTGCTTACCTCCTTTATGGACGTGGCGAGATACAAGTCAATTTTCACATTATACGCTTAACTCATGAATGGTAAGTTAACATTTATTTACAATCAGGAAATCTTAAATGACCTATATTTCTTCTTAATATAATATTTCTTCCATACTAGGTGCCCACTACTAATCCGAACTTACTTAATCTGGGCCTGTTTCACCACCTCCTGCTAAGTTCCCGTTAAATTACATGACAGATAATTTCAAACTACTTGATCCATTTTTTTATTAGTCCGGCGGCGGTTAGCGTTAATCCAGAGGTGGAAACAAGCTCTAAATATCCAAAATTTTATGATTACTTCCTGGATTTCGATTTATATATTTCAGAGAATGACCATTGAGATAACAACAAATTATTAATTTCCTTTGTTTTTGATGTATTGTAAGTTGTGTGTAAATCCTGAATAAATTAAAACACAGCATCCTTCCAAAAGAAGGAATATTCATCTAAGGAAGCATTTTGAAGAAATAAATAATACCTACAGTGAATATTATGTTCACATTTTAGGTATACATACATTTATCATATAGCAGCTTCAGCAAACCATAATATGATTCACAATAGTGAGGTATAACCTTCTACTTCTATAGGTTCTAAATACAAACTGATTCTAGATGAAATGCTCAATGTGACCCCTTTTAGCTCCCAGGCCATAAAATGTATTGAATTGACTGCCTTGCTGATGCCACTGTCCTTAAACGGTACCAGTTTCTCTGAGTCCCGTGTGAACACATTAGGGGGTAGGTAGGTATTTTGTTAACAGAAAGCCCACCACTAAGGTTACAATGAAATTACAACAGTCCCTTATGCTCCATAAAAACGACAAAAGTTGCCAGACATGTCATTTACCATTGACCAGGCAAAAATCTCTAGGTTGCTACCAAGAATTTTATTAAAAAAAACAACAATAATTTCGTAAATCTAATAGTCAAACGGAGGATTACACGCTTAGCGTTAGCAGCCACTTTTGTGATTACTCAGTGGATAAAGCGATAAAAAACTACTAAATTGGTACAATAAAACCAATATTCCTCAATGCTAGAAAAACTTATTTCGAAAATTGCTTATTAAAATTTCTAAATATTGCAGTATTACCTGCTTTAAAACGAGTAATTATTATTTTTAAAGCGTGATTAATAAGATTAATAATGCAACGGTAATCATAGAATTAATAAATGACTAATTACAACAATTTGTACTTTTCTGTTAAATTACAAATTGGAAGCGGAAGTTGTACCACAGTGGATGCGAAGTATGCAAACCTGTAAATAGATGAATTTCATAACACTACTTCGGTCAACATTCAAGCTTTTAATGAAAACTACAAAAAAATATATTAATTCGTTCCTCTTGGTTCCTTTTGGTTCATCATCATCATCAGCATCATGTCAGCCAAAAGAGGTCCACTGCTGAACAAAGGCCTCCCCCATTGACTTCCACAGGGACCGGACGTATGCTACCTGCATCCAACGACTTCCGACCTTTACCATGTCATCGGTCCATCTCGTTGGAGGCCGTCCCACGCTGCGCTTTCCGGTGCGTGGTCTCCACTCTAGAACCTTTCTGCGCCAGCGGCCATCAGTTCTATGAGCTATGTGCCCTGGCTTCTGCCACTTCAGCTTGCTAATCCTTTCGGCTATGTCGGTCACTTTGGTTCTTTTGGTTCCTGATGTTTAAAGCTAAGATTAAAGTCAAGCTCAAGACTAAAAACATAATTATATTCATCACTTCCTCATGTCATACCGATCATAAAACCTACCTTTTTAAAACATGGAGTTTCTTGGACTTACTTTTGGAAGAAAGTGCATAAAATGTCACAAGTTATCGGATAGGTAAATGTCTAAACTAAGAATTGTGCCAGGATAATGGGAAAAGACAAAGACTTGTTTTATTTGGTTTTAAATACATATTTACTAAATGAGACTACGGACCGGTTTATAAAACACTAGCTTTTTGCCAGCGGCCTTGCCCGCGTGGTGTGGGTATTATGTTGCCCGGAAAAGATTATAGCTCTCTAATGACGAAAGAATTTTTCAAATCGGTCCAGTAGTTTCGGAGCCTATTCAATGCAAAACAAACAATCAAATCTTTCCTCTCTATAATTAGTATAGATAAAAAGTGGAATTATTATAATTATTTAGGTAATATAAGCTTCAATGTATGTAGGTACATACAATGGTAGCATAAAAGGCGGACAAGCTTTAAGCCGTTTCCTAGCACCTATAGCTGTGAAAAAGAAAAATTATAATAGATACAATGTAGTATGTAAAACAACGAACAATAGGTACGAATGATATGAATTTGTGTAAATATATTGAAAGGTAAATAAATTATACTAAATGAAACAGCTATAACCAAGAGTATTTTCTAAAAGTTAGTATTGTTTCTGCTTATTTATGTGGAAAAGTCATAATCATCGTCTTTTTAGAGGTTTTACGTATTCTTTCTTCATCAATAAAGAATACGTTTCGATGCACACAGATTATACAACATTAACATTTTGTAGACAATAGAAGCTTAACGCTGTAAAGGAGGAAAGCCTCTACCTAATACATACGTCATACAGGAACATGCATAAATCATGAAAGATTTACAGACAATACACAAATCCATCAAAAACGTACTTGTAAACATATAAACATAAACAGCAAAACCGCAAATAAAAATTATTTGTTCTAGAGAAACTTGTTAATGACTGTTTGTAGTACTGAAATTGCAATGTCACATTCGAATTGAACGACTAAAAAGTAAATGTATGGAAATGGCATACCTACATATTCGTAAGCTTTTGAGAAATCAGACGTTCATAGGGATCATTCCCATACATTTTCTTACTTCATGGATTCAAGCAACGGTCTAATTTTATTCCTTATACTATAACTGGAGGAAAATTTCAACTTCTACGGAAATGAATTCGCGGGCAAAGGCTAGTAGGTATATTATATAACAAAGGTAAAAACGATGCGTGAACAGAGAGACATACAGCCAGACGGACAAATATTCTGAAAACTGTTGTTTTCACTTCTGTTGCCCTAATAACGACACCTTTCAATGTAGATAAAAGAGGTATCTCTTTTTTAACTTTAATTTTAATGACAATTTGTATGACATTAACTGCCAAGTTATTGGAAACTTATTCGTTGGTGAAATAGGCTCAAAGACTCCTAGTTTTTCTCACTGAAACTAAAGTGACATGAACGTAGCATGGTTTTTGATTTGCCTTCTACTGACCATTAATACGCCTCTTGTCTCATCTATTTAACCTATCAGAAATAAGTTACAGGAAATTCTAAATAGCCTAGTCCTTACAACAGTTAACCCAAATAACAACGCATTGAATTAGATACTTGTATCTTTAGTAAGGGCATGTAATATTTACTTACCTCATCGTACGCACAGCTACAAATCGAATTATAGCATAATCTTACCTCTTTATTGTACAGAAACCTTAGCAATGCGAGATCAGATTATACTACAAATATTTATTTCGTTTTGAAGTTGTGTATACTTCTACTTATTATTCATAATAATCCCAAATAACCGCCTATCTAAATCTAAAGCACGCAACTTTATCTTTTTTTAAAGGGTTGTGATGAACCCTGCAACCCTCGCTTATTTTTTCAACCCTCACTAGGAACATCGTGGTGAACTAAGGTGTTATTATTTTCAGTGAAGGCACGCGCCTAGCAGAAAGATAAATTATTATTATAAAATCCTTTAGGTTTCTAATCATAATTCATTACAAGTTCACAGTTTTGCAGAAGTCCGATCATTATTAGCATTCATCCTGCGTGGATTAGATCTCTCTAACCAAGTTATACCGCCGCAAACTGACTGAAAATTCGATAGTTCGATAGATTCTTAATACTCTCATAAACCTTGGAAATAGATTACTAAGTATAACGTTTTCTAAAATTATTTGCAATAAAACACTTTGTATTTGCGAAATTTCATCAATGCGTTTTGATTGCGATCATCAAATGTCTATTAACACGAAGAATCGCCATTTTTATGTTGGCTGCTATAAAATTTTATTTCTCTTAATTACCAAATTAGGAAAGTGTTATTTATGTTTAGAAAAACATTGACATGATTTGATAAGTTATTGAAATTGCGAAATTAACCTGTCAAGGAACAATAAGCAGACTCAAAAGAAAAAATATTGTTACGATCCTCTGGAGGGTCACTCACTCTTTTTAATGAATTAAAATGTTCAAAGTAAAATATCTTAATTACACTGACAGGTAGCAGTTTACGTACTTTTCTTTTGTACCAATAATTATTTATACGCAAGACACCTTGCCCTTTCCTTTTTGCTATAATAACAGTTTTTTCCCGTTTAACTGGGGAATCCAACATTGTATGTATAGGATAGGATCACACATAGACTTCTTTCTTTTTCTCTTAAGTTAACTGAGCTAGGTTTCCAGTTCAAATAAATAAGGCCTGGCCTAATACCAGTAATTTTCCCGAAAGACTCTTATCTAAGGTTCACAATGCAATGGCTGAGCTATTCCGACTGTCGGACTTTCCGGGTTTCTGACAATTAATAGCCAATTCTCCAAATCTAAACTTTCATGAAATTATCAGTGTAAATTTATTCAAAAGCAACCTCAAACAATTTCTAGTTAAAAAGGCTTACTACAGAGTACATGATTATCTATCCGACAAACTGTAATATATCCGTTATTCTATGATTTATATAATATTATTTAGACAAGTTAGAATATAATATAATCAAACATAATAGATCTGATTGTTTGTGCCTAACTAAAATTATAAATATTTGTACGCCCAACGTGGCAGAATATGCTGAAACATAATATACCACTGTAAGACCCATTCTACCTACCATATTCTTACAAATAAATGATTTGATTTGATTTGATTTGAAACTTAATAAATCGTTGTCCTGACTGACTGATCAATCAATTCAAAGCCAAACTTCTTTATCTAGAAAGCTGAAATTTGGAACAATGATTTATTTTATTACATTGCATCCGCTAAGAAAGTATAAAGGAAAATTGACATAGGATTGAGAAAATCTGATTTAAGAGGCACAGCTATGTTTATATAGTAGTCGAAGTCGGTTAGTCGAGGCTTCCAAACTTGATGTTGACTTAGTATCGAAGGCTGTTTGAACTTCTGATTCGGAACCATTAACGATTGTTAAAGATGTTGACAATACCTTCGTGCTTTCCAATGCACAGAGATAATTCTATGACATGAGAAACCGATCCATAAGACTGACTGCGGCAATCGGAACTTAACCTTATAGATTATTTGACCGGAAACCACAAAGAAAAATACATTTATAAATGTATTTTTTGTAACATATAACAGAAAACTTAAAGTGACACTGATAATAAATAATAATAAATATATACTTAGTTACGTAGTAACTATTTAGTAATCTGAGGTATAATGAATGGAATGATTATACAATGATTCGACAAACACTGACCACCTACGTTTGATGAGTTTGTGTGTTTCTACTAATGTGTATGTGAGACATGGTGAGAAAACTATAAATGAAACGCCGTCAAAGCCCGCAACACAATGCGCGCAAGCCTTTATAATGCTAATACCTTTACAATGTTCAAAGCAATTGCAAATTACGATATTAATATTAGATAAAAGCATTTCTTTAAGTACTTCCTCCTTTTATAATTATTTAACTCGAATTTTGAAATGAAATTTCAATACTGGATCCTATTTTAACTGATTGTAAAGAGAAGGTTCGCAATTCTTTTGAATTATTTGATATTGTTAGCGGAGTTGGTTACCGTATACCGGCAGGTGGGCAATAGGTCAGTCCACTCAGCTTCACGTCACACCTATAGGTTCATTATAACAAAGCTATTGAAGGTAAGATGAAAATCGTTAGTGGCGTTAAAAAACCTGACAATCTAGTTCATCCTTATGACTACATAGAAAGTGATTCCTGGCACTTACGCAAATTAAAACAATAAAATAAAACTTTTTTCAGGGATTGTATTCCGTTATTACTGATATTATTTAAATCCAGACGTCTCTGACTATTTACAGCGGCAACATAGATATAGTATTGATAGAAACCAGGGACCGCGACAGCTTCACTTGCTTTTTGAAACACGGAGGGATCTCTATGTGTTAAGAATGGTCTCCCATCCATAAATTAATCTCAGACTTTGGATGTCTGTAATCCTAATTCCCAGATATTGACTTCCGAAGCTCTGATGGTAGTCACTTCGTGTTCATAGCAGTTTGATATTAAGTAATGTATTTTTTCTTTGTCCACAGATGTAGCAGGGGTGTAAAGACCGATCTCAGATGTAGCTCTAGTTGTAAGAAAATGTCTAGAGACAGTTCATGTATGCAAGTTAATTAGTTAGATGATAGTGACGGCAGACCTTAGTGGCCCAGGGGTGATGTGTGTACGATGAGCGACGACAAGTGACGGTTGTTAGCGTTTGAAGACTTATAAGGTGAGTTACTAAGTTATAAGTCAGTATAAGTACAGTCAGCATCAAAAATACTTAAGTGATGTAGGTATTTTATCTTAATGGGTATTTAATTCATGAAATAATGACAATTGTCGTGTACTGTGTTCATTATGAAAGAGCCCTTGTATCATTGAGATATGGGTATGTAGTCTTTTTTTAGATTCCTACTTCATTTTGAACAGTTTTTATTTCGAGATACCAAGAGATATCTGATGCTGACTATACTTTCAGTACCTATCATAATATAATGTGATTTTATTATATTATTTAAATCATACATAATGCGGTATTAGGTATGACCGAACCCTTGTAACCCAAATACTAGTAAACACGTTCTGAGGTTTACGGTGACATGTACTTACCTGTAATATGTGTCCATCAAACTCAATTGGAAACCAATTGTTTAAAATAAAAGTTTCTATATTATTTTTAAGAATAGAGGTTAAATTTAATTATTTGAAGATAGTTGGTACCTATATGACAGAGGACTATTATTATCAAAATTTAAAAAAACTGTTCTTACTTAATGGTAATAAAAAAATAAAAAGTTTATTTTTTCTTAATAATGGTAATGTAGGTGATTATGAACATTAGTTTAGCGTCAGTTAGGAAATAAAATGAAAAACGCCGACACCATCTAGCACAAACTCGCAAAACATTGACTTGTAAAAGTATTTGATAAGATCTATTTGCAGAAATAATTATTATTTCATAATTTCATTTCATTTCCATGGCAGCCACGACTTGCCATCCTCCTTACATAAAAAAGCCCACGTCTAATTACTTAAATTAAGACAATGATAAATAGCAGAAAGGTAAAACTAACAAGCATTACCTTATTATATTTTATTACCGTAATTAGTAAATTCCACTAGCGGTAATTCTGCAATTTTTTGCAAATACAATTGCTTGAAACTAGTTATGTAAGTATGCTGATATACCTAACAAAATTCCTTAAAAATGTGCTATGATTCACTGTGTAGGTAATTATATGTATAATGCGCCATTTTATTTAGATAAACATATGACGTACGAATAGTCTTTAAGTGTACCTACATATTTTAACACTGCGGTCAACACAACCGCGCTTTATATTTTCACAATAATAAATTAATGTGGACTAAATCGGTAATGACTTCGTTAATTGTCTCTGCGCAATATAATTTAATAGAGTTATTGCTAGGTACACCATCAATTTCTTGATGATATATAGCCCATAGCCTTCCCCGATAAATGGGCTATCTAACATGGAAATAATTTTTCAAATCGGTCCAGTACTTTTTGAGTTTATTCGTTACATACAAAAATACAAATCTTTCCTCTTTATAATATTAGTAAGTATAGAGTATAGATTACGGAAGCGTAAGTTTACACTTGGCGTCGTCTCTTAATGTTCTTAGCCTTAAACACTTCAAGTCTAGAAAAGTTGGTACTACTTTCACCGCTTTATAAAACATACTGTAGACAATCATGTTGTGCACTCGTAGTAATGTTTCGTCTCTTATTAGTTTGTGTCACATTAAAATTATTAGACATAGACAAAATATAAATAACATAGGTACCTTCTTGTCACGGTCGCGGCGAGTGTTTCGCATCCCATGACCTGTAGGGCAAAGGTAGGCAAGTTTTTCATTGATACGACTATATGACACCCTGTCGCCTTCTTAGGTGAGGATTTGGAATGAGGATTTTCCAGTCAAAAAACTGTATGACCTACCTTATTGATAGAGGTGTACAAGATTTTCGGCAAGATTTTTCAGAAAATCTGGATTCGATTATGGATTTTAAGCTGATGTTGGATTTTAAACTCCCAAAATTTTCCTTAAGCTTCAACCGTAGCCTTATTTCTGAACTTACTGTCTTTTATGCTTTCTTTATATTTCGTAAACATGAATAAGAATTCTTCTTTCTATTTCAGGTGGCATGGCATGTAAGAACAAAGAAGTTTGAATTGAAGTCACTAAGAACAATTCCCTAGAACATTTGCTACGTAGATATTATATTGTGTAAACTGTGATATAGGCTAGGTATGGACTGTTTGTAAATATGTACAGATCTAAATGGTATTATATGATGTAAACAAGTATAATTTATTGCTATAGACATTAGTGAAAGGAAATATAGAAAAACTGTGTTAACTGTTCTTTAGTGTTTTATTTTAGTCTAAGTCAAAAAACAATTGATTTTAAACCCTCATCTTTGGATTTAGGTATGTTTTTAATTTGTAATAAATATGAAAGGTTCTATTGATACTACAGAGAGGGCCAAATTAACAAACATTGACGACAGTGAAGCACACTAATTTGTTATATTAAGAAAATAAAACATCTACACATACTTTAAAAAAATACAGAAATCTACGAGTTTGAACTTAAAATCCAATCACATAATATACTCTTATATTCTCCGAAGGATTCAACGAAGTGTATTCTATATAAGGAAAGCGAGATTTGTTATGATAATTTTACAGATAACTTTGATAATTTTTCAGCCGCATCTGGTTAGACTGGAAGCCCACCCCAACATGGTTGGGAAAAAATCTAGGAGGATAATGAATTTTACAAATAATTTACTGGCAAAATTTAACCAGGGCGTATGATAGGTACGCTCTAGTTATATATTTTCTCTTTCTCTGAAAACCCTTTATATAGTACCCTGCTTAGCAGTGAGTTAAATACATGAGCTAATTAACCTGTAGACCATGCCTGAAGAAAGCAGTAGAGTAAACTCAAAATCGAAACAACCTCATATACCCGTGAACAAAGATTAGAGGAACCCTTGTTTAGCAGAAAAAAAACGATTAAAAATAAGGCGGTTAAATAATTTGATGAGAAATGTCAATATGCAACAAATTACCCACATTTGACACGTTATTTTTTATTTAACTTGACCTGTTAAGTATATTTATGTCAAATCTTGACAGTCAATTTTGAGACACTTCCTGGTGTTCAATTAATCTGAAATTTCGTGCACCTATGTTAATCCGATAACAATGCAATGAATGGCTATCGCGTATGAATCCGCCGCTAAAGGCATTTGTGTAGCGTGAGGTCTCCGAAATGTCCAATGTCATTGCTTGTAGGTTGATTACGTGGGTTTATTTCTAAATAAATAATGTTGTGAATATTTGGCAATAACTCAGATTAATTATGGTAAATATGAGTTACGGGTCAATGAATGTCAGTGATTTAAAAGCGGAGCTAAAAAAAGAGGTTCAAAATTAACTGATGTCTTCATTCTTTTTCGAACAAAACGGAACTGTGCAACACTGTGGCATGGCCGATATGTTTACGCTACGGTTTTATTGTATTAAATATGATCTAAATGTAAACTTTAATTCACGCGCGTATTATCAAACTTTGACAGTCACACTTCAGGACCTCACTCAATAGTGGCACCATCTGGTGGGACAAAAACGGTGGCCCTCATTATATGTCATTGATGTGGTTTGGTGATGGAACTTGAAGGTGGCCCCAGAATGCTGTATTAAAATAATGCATTCCTATTCCCTCCTTGCTACGGCGAAATGGTCACTACTCACTAGGATTAGTCCGCAACCTGTCTAGGAGAAAAAAAACTCAATCATCCCCGCTTAAGGTTTTAATCTTTTAGGCATGAGCAAGGTCCTACTTGAGGTAAGCTGTAGTCAGAATTGTCTTCTTGGCACGTCGAGATTTTTGACCTCATTAATATGTCCATTCCAACTTTTTCCTTCACCAACTGGTACAAGTGCAAGGATAAGGTAGTATATACACAGTTCAAATCACGATGATTATCCCTTTACCGATAGTAATTAGTATTTTTTTATCAGTACGTTTGTATTAGGTATTAATTTATGCCCCTGAATTAAACGTTAACGAACTCTCTTATCACTAAACTACTCGTAAATGCAATATAAGGTATGAGTTTGTTAGGCACTTATGGGTTACTTGCATGCATGTAAGTTCAAATTAAAATATAATGCGCGTCGTAATACGCAGAATTATGTTGGTCAAAATTAAAACGAAGTAACGTAAATAGAAATTATTATCGTGCGGAAAACCAAGTCGACCGATCTAATTAATACGAATTGAATTGAATTTCCATTTTCCTTCCTGAAAGTATCGAAGTAACGTACCATTACGCCTGTATTCAACGAGGGATTAGGCAGAGGTGTACTCTTGTACACCCAAAGTTCGCCGGTATCTGTAGGTCCCAAGTAATATATTGGGCCGAGCCTATTCTCATTTTAACCGGCCATAAATTCAAACTGTTTATGAGTGCGTTTGGCAGCACCTCACCTACTGGCAAGTGACCATGCTGGCGAGGATGGAGCACGCAAACTCAAATAATGCCTAATGTCTAAACTCCGATCTTATATAATATAATTCTTATATAATTTAATACAAAATTACGACCTGGGAATCGAGCCTAGAACCTTAAGTGTAGTCGTCATTCTTAAGAACACAAGGCTGCCAAGGCAGTTCTGAAAGTATATTTTACCTAATAAACAAGTGAAAAACTGTATCGATCAATGATGGCGAACCAACGGCACGCGTGCTATTGTTGGCACGCGTATTTTGAGCACTAAGTAATTTGTGTACAAATTGATACAATTTATTTTTTCATCTGTTAGCAGCAAATTTATTGTAAAGACAGAAAACAGATTAAATGACTGAGATACGAATACTTATACTTAGACCTGCCTACATAGAATTCGCACAAAAGTGTTTTAGTTCTAACTTCATACTTGACTTGATACACATACTTGTATCAATTTAATTAAAATCAAACTACAAAATAAACAAGTCAATCTTATTTAAAAATTCTATTAGATACTATAATAATAGTCGTAAGAAAGTATAGGTACTGTTACTCATACAACAAAAGAATCGTTAAAACTGTATATTTTTCTGACTTAGAAGTTAAATGTTGGCGAACTTAAAAACTATGTAGGTCGTTTCAATTTCTAATTTCGCAACTTAATTCTTTTCCGCAAAGCATTTTTGCCTACATTGGGCACACGGTAAAAATTTGTAAAAGTATCATAAAAAGAAAATGATACCTCGAAAACCTTCACTAAAAGTTCATTCATTCATACTAATTGCTTTGAATGTAAAGCCACAGGTATTATATTATTATATCCTCTTTTGTTAAAAATGTTAGATTTTCCGCCTGAACGTTTCTTAGGCGGGCAGTTGAGCTTCAATGGAGTGAATGGGTAATGTGATTTTAATTGCTTTAACAATTTTATGAATTATGAGAAATCAGACTTTTACCAAATTAGTAATTACCCTTTGCAAGATTTATAAACGTTAAGCTTTGTGATAATATTTTTTATTAATTAAAAACATGAACTCGAGTCATTTTATATAGATTACAGACATCCACAAATTAGATATCTACTCAGATTGTGATCAAACTACTTATAAAACCTTATAGAGTGACTGAAATAATTTAGTAGAGGCTTAATATTTTTGATGGCTCGTTGATAGAATTCATCAGATAAGGTAAAGGGTACCTAGATAGCTGTAGATATACTCTTGTATCTACTCATGTATGATCCACTCTATGATAACGGCAGAATTACTGTGCGATTTTATTTGTTTGACAATTTAACTCATTACATGAAAAGCCTATATGTATAGATAAATCAATAAGAAATAAATAGTATTTAGTCCGTTCTCCTCCTTTGGATAGAATGTTCTACTTCATATCTAACTGTGTGCCTAATGTGGGTAACCTGTTTCTGAAATTAAAACCGCGTCTAACATTTAAAACTATAGAAACCGTACTTAAACTAACATCAAACATACCATACCTACCTATACTAAAGAATTAATTGTCTTATAAATTCGGTTACATCCAGGTTTTCACGCCGAATATATATCTACTTATCTATGCTATCGCATCTTGGAGAAAAATATAGGCTATCATTTAGCTAAAAAAGTCTTTTGGAATTCAGGTGAAACCTTAAGCAATTCACCCGCTACTAGTGAGTTCCCGTTAAATGAGTTGGCAGATAATTTTATAACAATTATATTCCATTTTTTAATTTATCTGGCGGTTAACGACTATCCAGAGGTGGTGAAAGAGGCCCTACAATAAAAATATTTCTAATTTGTGTGTATACTTCATCGACATCACTTGTAAAACAAAGAAGCTAATTTAATTCTGAATGCGGATGCGAATTATTCAACACTCAATACGTTAATAACATCGATTTATTTTGATGAATGGAACAATTAAAACGCCGGTTGTGGTTTCTAAATTAATGGGTGTCGTTAAATTAAACGTGGATTAAAGGTTTACGTTGTAAGTGCTGCAACTTTGCCTGTGGGGGAACTACTGGTAACAGATTAAATAAGTGCTTTTGCTTTTACAAATCTGAACCATAAACTCGGAATTCTAGCTTCATCTTCAGCAAATAATACGGTGCGGCGTAAAATAATGTTCTTTAGCATAGGTATCGGAATATGAAGTCTGTCTACTTTTCTCGATGCCTTAGTGAAAAAGTTGAAACGTTGAAAATAGTGTCTGTAAGAAATGAAATGTTATAAATACTCAAATTATCAGCAAAATAAAACGTTAAGTCAGTTAAAATAGTGTTAGGCTACGTTTAGGGTGGATACAAACCGATAGCTTATTATAATGCTTAGTGTGTACAGAGCTTAATAGCGACAAAGTAACGTAGTTGTTACTTTTTGCGCAATAATATTCATTAAAAGGGTAAACCTGACGTTAATTATGTATTTGATACAATATTAATGATGTAATTCAGTTGAAGGGAGGAGCTCTCCGGCGTGATAAACTACCTCATCAACTTAATGATATATATAACTTGTAATGGCTACGTCAAAAAGCGTTTTAAACTTAATCAGAGAGCTTTTACAAGTAGCGATAGAAAGACAAGTTGTAATTTGACATTGCAATCGACAAACGAATAGAAATAAAAATGACACAAGCTTTCGACAAATCGGGCTGTCACTAATGTAATTTCCATACATTTTGTTTCTATTCGTTTGTCGATTCGAATGTCAAATTGCAACTTGTCTAGCATCACTGGTCTATCGCGCATGGTGGCCGCAGTATAAAAGACACCTCTAATAGTAGAAGATCCGAGTCTACATCATCCTTCACCGAGCTGATAATAGAACGAAACATATTTTATCATGAATTTAGTGTATTAGAAAATATATAAAAAATGGGTTTGCTAAAAAAAACCGGTACACACAATTTTTTATTATTAAAAAAATGATTTTTAATTCAATGTTGCAACATCAATTTCACTTGATTGAATAATAGAAAAAAAATATATCATCATAAGCTGCGCTGTTTTATTGCGATCACGTTGATATAGGGTTGTCTGAGAAAAATCCGATCCTAAGAAAAAAAAATAGTCTGTCCAGGATGAGCGAACCAATTTTCTAATATACTAAATTCAAAATATATTTCATTCTACTCTCGGTGGGTTGATGTAGGCTCGGATCTTAGATTGTAACTTATAAACCTGGTAAGTAACAAAAATGTACCTCTATTTGTTATAAAAGTCAGCGATAAGCGTTAATTAACGTCTTTGGTAACTTTAAGCATGGCTATTGTAGTTCCTCAATATCAATGAGATCCATAATATTTAGGGCCTGTTTACCACCCCTGGATACCCGCATACCGCCCGATAAATTCGAAAATGGAACATAATTTGTATGAAATTATCTGTCAAATAATCTAACGGGAATTTATGAGAAAGCTGTGCAACATATTATATTAAAAAAATAGTTGCTCTTTATCGCTCACTTATGAACTCATGAAGCTTATGGCTTATGAAAGATAACTCCATGGAAGTGATGTAGCATCCATCAATCCGCATCTTTTTCAAATCATTACTACTTCTACAAATACATACTTATTAGTCTAGCCACAAAAGTGACCCACATTTTATATACCTAAATTAAATACATGTAAATTCTGAAACCATATGTAGCTTTGTATATCACTACTATAACGCTACGATGCTATCGTAGGCCGTAGACAGTGAAAAGTATACGCACAACTACGGAATGTAAAGAGTTATACATTCTCGTAGTTATTGCCGCGTAACCATTGTCTACGAGCTTCGTAGCAGGATCCCTCAATCGGTTGACGTTACACTGCTCGGTTTTAGTATCAGTGTTTCCTATGTTTTTTTTTAAAATAAAATGTATAACGGAAATCAAGAAGCTACAATTATAAACTTTATAGCATAGATAAGTTTATTGTTAATTTCAACTTTTGGATTTGCGTTGCTACATTTACTACGAAATTTAGAAGCTTTCAAATATTTTTTTATTTAAAAGGCACATTATATTAGTAGTTACGTACAATAATAATAATATGTAATACAGTTTTCTACTGTAGTATATAATTTATACTTAGCCTTTTTCAGATGGCCATAAGGCAGATATTACAGAAGAATTCTTGATCCGACGGTTTGTGTCATATAGTTTAAGTACGAGTATATACATAATACTTTATATACGATTCAGCTTCATAAACAAACGATGTTTCGTTTGTTTACGAAGCTGAATATATTATTTAAATGCCTACTAGACAGGTCTTAAGTCATAATGAGTTTAGCTTTTGTAAGTGTTGCAACATCACGCGTCTACTTAGAAGTGTCATTTCAGCCCATCCTTGCATAAAATACTCGAACAATAGTCTAAGGTAATGCCTAGGTGTTGTGTAATTGTTAACGCGACCCTCCTTAACATCCAACTTATTCAATGGTAACAAAGCTCAGCTCCATAAAACATCGTAAGTCATGCCTCAGCATCGTCGGCGGCCGTCCGACAAACGATATGTCACGGCACGTAGTACAATGCAAACAGTCGGCGTCTGTGTCGGCGCTTGTGATGCTCTGTGCTAGTGTCACAACACTCGCAACACACAAATGTGGCGGCCGCGGCGCCGCGACTAATCGCGCGACAATACCGCCGTGCCGCGCTGGCCCGCTATGCCGCACCGACCGATCAAAGCCGAGCGGTGGCGACAAAGCCTTTGTGCGCGGGCGGTCGCTCCACCACCTCGCACTCATGCACTACACTACACTACCTCTACGACTAGCGAGTAGCGACTCTGCCAACACCACTCTAGCGCTAATCCAACATGCTTAAGCGGGTCAGTAAGCTAGACCGACGCCGACGGCCTGCGTCGCATCGATTAGATAGATCTGTATCAACCAACACTCGTAACACAAGTAGTATATCCGTCCGAGATACGATCTGTTGATGCAGCATCGGCGCGATTGCGAATCGAACTCAATCAACTGTCGGGTTTTATTAATCTATTCTTCATTAGACACTACCGTCTGATCTGCCCGCTTTCAATTGAAACAATATTTAATGCTTTGCCGGCCCAGGAATAAAATAAAACGGTAGAACCATAAACATTCCACATTTATATTCGACCTCTGCCGGCCGGTCGGTGCTGTCTCTCTGTCGTGCGCACGCGCTGCGTCTCGCTCGTACTGCGCCGGAGCGTCTGCGGGCTCCGCGCACCTCTCTGTTTAAAGATCCAAGAGGGAGATAAAAATTGTATGGCTCATAATGTTTTAACAGTCTCATCGTTTGAGCGCATCAAGCCGAGGTCCAATTTAATTTTCATCCTCGGGTTAGTAATAATTGAGTCGATTCGTTCTATGCGGCGAGAAGTTAGGGCAGAAGCCGACGCGTCTGCTTCAGGCCTACGTAATCGATTCCCTTTAATTGATTATTTCAACTCTCACATCTGGTAGTACATACATGGTCGTCTATAAATGAAGAACCAATCGGAATCGCCATTACTACCGCTTATGTTTAGAGATATAGGTACGTAGGTACTCGTATGGGTATACACCCAAGAATGATCAATTATACTTGTCTAAGCTAGAAAAGAACGAGGTGTCGGTTATCAGGGAGGTCAATATAAGTTAATTTCCTAATTTGTAACATTTAACTACAAATTAATGTTATTTTTTACATTCTTCGAATAAAAAATAAATGGAATTTTGCGATGTTATTATCTCACACACAAGAATTGGACACAGTCGTCAACAATGGCAGCCATACACGACTCCAACGAAGCACCTACATCACAGGGAACGTCTGTCGGCGCGCCACAAAGCCTCTCCACATATACAAATAAATAACATCGGAACAACAAATATTTTAATAACCAGCTCTAAAGAATTGTTGAACGCTTCGTTACGAGTACATGCGTGACACACAGGGCCGTCGTTTGTCGCGTAGCAGCGCGTACGCCACCTGCGTACCTCACTACGAACTCACTTATTCCGCACGCAGTTGTCACCCCAAATCACACGCGCCTAAGTGCTGTTTTTGTGTACAGTTTTGCACGTGCAGATACGTAAACATGGACAGGCGGCATGACCAATGTCAGAGTATATGGATTCAGCGATGAATAGCGCTCTTTTCGAAAACATAAAGTTTTATAGCGACATAAGAAAGAGCCGATGGAAAATTGGAAAGGTAAGCGTGAAATGTGGCAGATGTGTCGTCGTAAAACGGACACGCGGTCGTCTCGCGCGTAAGTCCACACTCTACGCAGTCGTAGTACAGCGCGATCCAGTGCTGGACTGCCCGCTGTGACAATATTGGACTTAAACATACTTCCAACGGAAGCTAATAAATAGCTGATGAACCCATATAATGAAAATTCAAAACTATATACAGTAGCTTTTTACATACATATTCATTAAAGTTTTATCACGCGATTTTTAATTAAAATTAACTGTATATATTTTTACGTTGAAATTATTCTTGACTATATAAATGTTGAATCGTTCTATCACCTCCACGTATAAACTTTGATAACATCTAAAAACTAATAAAAACCTCTATAAATTATATAATTATAATTATATAATATATTTATGCTGTTGAGGAAACGCAGTCGCAGTTGGTATTAAAATCTGACTGTGAGACGTGTTCAGACATAGGTTAGTTTCGAGCACCCAACTAGGACCTACTTAGTTTCGAGCAAGCGATTCTTAAAAACAAACGATTATTTTTACTTATCTCTATGACTTACCTGAAAAAAGGCTCTTGCGTCTCGCAAGGTGAATTGCACTTGCCGCGGTCTGTAGATGGATGACTATTGACCCATCTGTGCCTCGGAGAGCCCAGGTATCTTAGGTAGCAATAGTAGGTAGGTTTACTTGTTTGATCGCAACAAAATCTGTAAAAAAAATATTTTTCATAACACAAACATAACTAACTTCGCCGAATTATGAGAACAGCCTACAACCTAACCGACATTGCCCCGATTTTTTAAAAGTCATGCATATGTAAATAATAGGACATTCAATTTAGGTGGATTGCTTAATTAAGTGGGTATTAGTATATATATATAGTCATGTACAAGGTCTGTTGAATAATAAATATTACACAGCTAATAAAATGGCTCCCTACCGAGTATCTGTGTTTATTTTACATATCATAATAAACGATTCACATAATATTATAATTTTGCTATGGATAAATGAAAACATAATTTCTACATACAAAGTAGTAGTTAAGTTAGAAGTCAACCATCAAAATATATTGTGAGCCTATGAATATTTTACTTACCTAGTTATCATTCTAAGATACCGAAATTGTAGGTTTTATACACGTCTCGAGTGTTTCACAAAGAATATCTAGAGAACAAACTAACCAACAAACGTGAAAAAAGATTTCTTCTTTTACGTTTACGCCTGTCTTTGTTGTTAGCAAGCGATCTGTGTAGCTAGCTGTACCTACAGTGCCATGACTGTAACCATGTCTCCATTGAATTTTGTTAATACTTGTAACATTCACAAATAATGGAGGATATCAACATTTTCTTTGTTTCTATCGTAGTACTATAATTTCATACAAATTAGTCACTCAAATGCGTCAAATGTACCTAAAAGGCCTACCTAATGGTCAGGCAAGAGCCTCAGTCAGGTAACCCATATGACGTATGATCCCGGTCCGACCTTTTTATCGCCACCCCTAAGCTAATCTTCTAAAGACTGTTACGTCATCATTCAGCGGCGAACACAAATGAACTAACGATACAAATAAAAAACTAGGTATCGTTTTGTAATAGATACAAATGTTATTGGGTGGGTTATTTTATTATAGGAGAGCTTATTACGTTTAGGGGGAGCTTTACAATAAGCAGACAAATTTTCGTACACAAGAGCGCGTGAATTACAGCGGATTTTAATTAATATTAATTAATTAACGCTTAATTTCAGAATTTATCTGTGAAATCGAATTCATGTTATTGATTCATAACATTTTAAATATGAGTATTACCAACTTAAAAACGTTTGAATTTCGAGTAAGGGGATGTTCTTTGTGTCTGGCCGTACATAGCATTCCCCGACCATTCAATAAAACAATTTAAGTGCGTTCGTATTATTCGCATTGCGTGGTTTCATGGCAAATTATTTGATATCTCTGCGCTGAAGGAGCGCTTGTGGCTATAAAATCTGCGGGGTTGGCAGACACCGTGGCGGAGGACTCCAGACGGACGGGCACCGGCCGTAGACGTATGTATGTGTCCCTATATTGATGGGTACAATACAATATTGTCTATAGGTACCTGTCGGGCGTAACTCCAACAAATAAATGTGAAACACAGTATAGAATGCAAAATGGTATATTGTTTTAGTTGGTGTCCGACGGTCAACTAACTTTAGAATTATTATAATATTATAAGTAAATATTTGGGTCAGTGTGGAAATGCTGACTACGCGCGCGCTTGACGTCAGTGATCTGCTTTGTACAGTACCAGAAAAAGGTTCTATAGCAATATTGAACCAACTTGGTGGTACTGAAAAATATAAAAAATAAAACATGTAAAATACATTGTTTTGCTGTGTCACTTCATGAGTAAAGAGTAATCGTATTTTTCGTATCACAGGAGGATGTGAGGACAATAAATATACCTATCTGCAATTGGATGATTACAGCCAGCACGTGGTAGCTGGTCCTAATGACCTAATGAATGGTCACCACGTTTAGACAGACATTCAGGATCATCGTTACCAAACAGGGGAACCTGTTGACTATATAATATATAGTGCGTCAATGGAAAAGTATCAAACAGATAAAGGTCAACTGTCCTTCCTACTCGACTGATTCCATGGATCACAACTCTGATCCATAAAATCGAAAAACTTGTAGGTAGAGTTAGCAAATTAGGAAACTTACTTAACAACCTACTCTTCAGACCTTAATAACTTGACAAACAAAAATAAACTCAAGTCCAAAAGCAATAGCTGATCGTAATAGCTTCGCTTACAAATATCGATCACGAAATAGCCTGCTTTCATCTCATAAGGTATTTCGCGTCGTTTTGGCCCCGAATCCATCAATTCTCGTGATGGATGGACCATTGGACCCGACTCGGGCAATCGAAATTCAAATTCGCTAAATCTTCCCACACAGCATCGAAAACAGGTCGGGTCGTTAACAGTGTACGCACGCCGAGTCGAACGCTGTGTTTCTATTTTTTTCTGTTTGCTCTGGAGATATTCGCCCCGGGGCAGTGCGGGGTGCGAGCTGGGCGCGCGGGGGTGCGCGCGGGTGAGCGGGGCGGGAGACTCGGATCGGCGCAGACGCACGGGCAACAGAGGCGTGATTACAGGGCTGTGCGCGGCTAATCACTCCAGCAACACGGCCCAAACGATACGAGACCTAGTACAGCTACCAGATATTTACCAACCCATTCTATTTCGTATTGCATTAAGAGATTCTCAAACAAAGTAGGTAACTATAATCAAAGTTATATTTTCATTTTGGCTGAATACGGACATATGTTACTTATCTGAAAGTTTTTTTCTATTTATTAATACTGATTTCTGATCACTCATTTGTACCTGTCAATCTAATTCAACACACGAAATCTAAACCACCCCTTGCTGCATCGATGTTTCCGTGCACACTTTCCAGCAGCCGTGCATGTCCGTCCCGCTCATTGTTGTTAATAACAAACAAGACAAAAGTCCGCCGCCAACTACACACGTTTCTCCACGTTGCGGCTCGATAACGCATGGAAATATGATGTGCGTTGTCCCTTACATCTCTCGCTGCCTCGAAGCTTGCTTTAACCGTTTTAAACTGAGTATCGGGGTATTTATGCCTTTGTAGACTCGCCTTTTGAGGTGAACTCGTCAGTTTTGTATGGAAGTCGCTTATTTGTTCCATATGAATATGGACTCTATCAACAACTCATCGAGTTTGGCGTGTATGGTAATGGTGCATAAAATCTTCATAACAATGTTTATGGCTCGATCTTCCAGTATCATCTGGTTTTATCAAGCAAATGAAAGGTACCAAGAGTTCAAAGTTTTGTAGTTTTATGATGACGTCACATGTTGAGACAGAAAAGCTATTTTTGAACTTACGAAATACGCTTTATACTTTATACCTAATTGAGGAAACTGGTGAACCTTGCTCCAAATCCTGCCAAAATATCGGTTTCAAGAATGTATTTCTCCAAAACATCTTAACAATGTTATCTTGCAAGAGGGATATAATAGTAAAGTAAGGGAGTATAAAAGACAACTTGAAAGACTAATAAAGATTTACAAATTACAGACACCTAGATTTTCGAACACGAGGACCGAAATGCGATCTGACATCATTAAAGTTAACATAACTCGATGGCAATTTTCCTACACATATTAAGATTATACTAAGTATTATTTGTGTCTTGATTATAATTATTACTTCAATTACTTGAAGAATGATAAATTAATGAGAGATAACTGATCATTCATAACATTGTTGAGATTGTATCTGCTCACTACACGACTAAGTGATTATTTCAGCCGAGATTATTATAAGGAAAATTATCTACCTATTTCTTAAAGAAGTTTAACCAAAATTATTGCTATTCAGTTTAAGCAAATTACAAGTAGAATTGTACAGAACACCGTAACATTTATATTCAATAAGTTACTTCGTGGGTAAGAAAAAAAAGTATAAACAACATTAGCGGCAGCTTCTTTCTTTGTCATTCAGTGGAACCGATTTTGCATCATTACAGGCGACGTAAGATTGATTCCCACACAAAGGCGCTGTCAAGCTCGGCGGATGAATAAAACGCAAAACGCGGGCTTTCATTGTTGTTATAACAAAATGAAGTCGTAATGAGTAGGAGTGCTTGCCGCGACCGCGGCACCGCCTCAATGTGAACAAAATGTCGCGCGATTGAATTAAAATTACTTCAATATTATGGCTTTAAAATGTTGACATTTGACAAGCGTTGCTGACGCCTGTCGCCGTTGACGAGTCGCAGGCGCAGGCGCATCGTATAAGCTTGGGCGACACAAATAAATGCATAGCGATCATTGATCATATTTGATTACCCAATTCTTATAATTATGAATATTTATATAAAATTATAATAAGATTAATTATGGTGACATCTATTCCATTTTACACATAGTACGAGCTTAGTATAAATAACAAAACTGACATTCAGCGCTAGCTTAATAAACATTTTATTTATAAAATATGCGTTGTCACTAACGTTAAGGTTTTATTTGTTTATCCTCGTTCTTGCTAATATTAACCGTGTGTTCTGTGTAAATTACCTGTTATGTCGATGTCAGTGTACTTTATTTATTACACCTATATATTTAATCTAGCTCTTGATTTATTCTGTTCTGTAACATAGAATCCGTCCGTCATTAAATAAAATTAAATTAAGAGATCGCCTGGACGGGACAGCAGTAACTAATTGTATAAAATCTCGGTAAATTTTGCGCAACAAAAACTGGTATTCAAATCAGACAAGATTATGTTTAGTTATATTAAAAGCGACGGCTATTATTATAGACGAGAATCAAGTTTTTTGTCTGTTCTATGTAAATGTTGGGTAGCTACGGTAGTCTAATCTAACACTTGAGTAAGCATTAGCTTAGTCTTGTTACAAAAACAACGTTTGTGAGGTAGGCTATACATATTTAGTCCGATTAGTTGATCGTAAGGTCCTGCGGGTTCTATTTACAGGTGCAGCAAAGGTTTTTTAGAGAAGTCCTCATTTAGCAGCTCATTTGAACTAAACCTCGATTTATGGCACCAGGGTAAACACCCTGCATCAATGTTGAACTGTAGCTGTTGAGGATCTGATGGTCGCGTTGATAAACGCAGTCCACGTTGCTGAGGTTTGGGCCGGACAAGTGTGAGCTTATAATACCTATCTATCCACACGCTACGAAGAAGTATGTTTAACTGTAGTATAAACGACAACCATTAGCTCACTATATTGCACCATCTTATTGTGCAGCTCCATCATTAGGTAGGTTGTCGTAAGTGATACATACTGCTGAGCTAGACGTCTTGGAATCAATTCCAAGCTGTAGTTGTATTAAAAAAAAATACCAAATTAAACTTTTTTTTTTTACAATTCCCAATGGTCCCAAACTAGGCTAGGCCTGGATCTTGGACATCACATAAGTTGACATCTAATTAATACTTAGTAAACAAATAAACTCAAATCGGTACATTCTAGAATTATAACTTAGAATGTACCGATTTCAGTTTATTTGTTTTGTATAGGGATACCTACACTTCTGCCATACTTGGAGAAATACAGGCGTTATGTTAAGTTTCACATTTTGGTGCAGTGGATATTTTGTTGCGCTTAAACATATTGCAATAATGTTCACGTTTCTAAGCACATAATTCATGTATGTTTGTTCATGGTTCAATGCAAGCTAATGCAGGCATGTCCATGCAGTTTTTAATGTTAACAATTAACTAATGTAAGTAATTAGTAAACGCAATGCCGGCCACGCAAACGACGTGATGTTGATGGATAGATTTATTTATGGTCTACAGGAGACTATTTTGTATACCTTGTCCAATAAAGCATAGGCAGAACGTAAATAAACAACTATTTAATTTTCTTTTTTAATGCTGAATGTTGCGCTGTAGTTATAATCAATATATATATACAAATGAATTGACGTTTGTTATTCTCACAAAAACTCGAGAACTGCTGCCAAATTTTGGTTTCGAAATAGATGAAGTCCATATTGGCGGTACAAATCGCCGGGTCAGCTAATAGTTATCGATAAAAATTCCTCATTATCCTAGTGGTTCAGGCTCGATTGCTACAATGCCGAGGTCCTGGATTCGATTCCCAGGTCGAGCAAACTGTCATTGGATTTTCCTGTGAAATTCTCAACAGCAACTTGGAGTTTGGATTTGTAATTTATTAATGGCAATAAGCTCGCCCCCAATTACATAGGACCTAAACATTTCAGTGGACTGTGGGTGAATGGCTATCTTTTAAATTCTAATACATTCTCTTTAATCTCTGCATCTACACATCAAGCTGCATCATCCTCATTACTATGCACAACAATTGTTACTGTCACCACACATATTTTATTAAAAGAGTATCCATGGAGTTTCTTGCCGACTCTTCTCCATAAGACCCACTTTTTTGGAACCCTGCAACTAGTTTAACGTTTTAAAAGTACCTATTTTTAAGGTCTAATTGAAATAAAAATATTTGAATTTGAATTTGAACATCTCTGCCTAACTCTTCAGGGAATACAGGCGTGATGGTATCTTATATTTATAGATACGAGTACTTCCGAGCATTATAAATATTGGAAATGTTTTTAGAGACCGTACGAGGTAGATAGACAATGACTGCACGATTTTGACATATTATATAGGTCACATCGGCAACGACGTCAAACGATAAGTTCAAGTATCATGTCATCAGAATACAGAATTAAATGTCAACCTATTTATACACCGACTGACTAAATGCGAGCATATTTAGAATTAATATGTATTATAATTTAGGCGGCAATAAATATTAATTTGGGGTTATGTAAATAGGCAGATGATATACATAATAAACGGACCCCGAAAGTGAATGATGCTTACATAATCAATATAATTATGTATTATAATATATAATTGATGACTCGGTGAGCAGTGAAATTAATCCACTCGCATAGATTAGGCAATAGCGATATCTTAATGTGAAACCAAGATTTTAAACTTAGATGGAATATTCCCCTGAGGAAATCATAGAGCTCATTATAGTCGCTGGATGAAACTGTGTTTCTACAAGAGATATGCGGAAGCTGAGTGATGAACGAGGAGAAAATCTACCAATCAGCTGCGTTTAAAACAGTAGTAAATGTAGTGTACTGGAGGGATTACTCCTTACGCAATGCTCAGCTTCAAAACTCTGGCACAAACGCAGCCCTAGGATTAATTATCTATTGGTGCTAACAAATATCCAGCTACGGTCGCTGTAATAACATAGGTCAAAATACCACTAGGTATAAAAAACAAAAATATTGGAAAAAGGTACCTAATCGAAATCAGTCTTCGGGCTGACCCGTAACAACAATAAAAGTTAATCGCAGGATCATCAGGACTGACTTAACATGTTCTTTGAGAACCTCTTTCGATGAGTTATGAATGATCCCATCCAACGATAGAACGTGGCAAAGGGTGCTTAACCTCGCCGCTATACTGATATGCGTAATAATCACTTAACTATGGGATAGAAATCATTTGCGAATTTCGTAGCGTTTTTGGGGACAATCGTAGGCTCGTAGCACTCGTAGCCTGTAGCACTTGCTACGAAAATATTTCGCTACGTCTTCCCAGGTTTGGCAACTGTTATTAGCTTTTCTATAAAATTCTCAGTATGAGCTCTACGTTTAGATTTAGATCGCCCACTATTACATAGGACACTCGCCTAGTTCGGTAGTACTGGTTTGGGGATACAGGTGCGAAAAGATGAATTTAATGCGTAACCGATACTCGCCCTTTAAAAAAAAACTTCAATTACTTAATTATTGTTTTTAATATTTTGATAGTAAGATGATATTTTTTCTTGACTTGCATAATTATGCCTTGTTTTACCTGATTGAAAGTTCAAAGCTTGGATGGCCTGATGGAACAAACAATTTAAATAACGACTCTCACAGACACATGACGGAAAAGTAAAACTGTTTGACTGCGATTTTACATATAACGTTCTACTATTATGTCATTTTGATTTCTCATCTCAAACCGAGAATCACTAGATCTTACCCTGCATGTATCAAGGCCTGCTTACAGGACTTTCATATCCTGTATTATGCTAACTACCATTCACGACGTGAACAGATATTGTGTACATATAAGTACATGTAGACAGTCACTAGCTAAACTATTCAAGCATGGAACCGCCGCGTGTGTGGGTATAGATCACACACGTTCGTCTCATCACAGTCGCATAATTCATAATCAACCATCCACAAAATTGTCATAAAATTAAAAGTACATGCTAATAGAAACTCTAAATGTCTGGCGGGTTTCTGCGGTAATGCGCGCAATCATCAGTGATTACTTAGAAACTAATTTGTGGAGGCGGCACGGTGCGCAGGCGCCGCTGAAGGCGTAATGTGCAAATAAAGACAGGGTGCGCGGCGGGCTCAACGCGCGCCGTTTGTCAACCAACCTGTTTTCTAGTCCGTTTGTCAATATTTGTTAGTTGTACGATGTGTATACAGGGTGGATTAGCTTTCTGTCAATATAAAGATACCAACACGTTTTGAGAGTGTTTATTGATTAAAATATTTACTTAGGAGTGTTTGCTTATCTTTACACTGTAAAGTTTTTAACAGCGCGTTTAGCATAAAGTATAAACCCAGCGCATTGTTGTCGAAATACTAGGCGGACTTTGTAAGATCTGGTTTATCAAGTCCTACACGATTGCATATTGCGGGTTTTTTTTATTTATTATTCATTTTAGGAAAACTTACAGCTAAACATATACATGAAATAAAAAGTTAGTACAGATTATGGCCAATTACAAGTTTCCACGTGTAGTAAAAGGTTTACAAACTTTAGTTATGTAAAGTAATTCTTATCTATATATTTAGCAATAGAAGAAATCAACAAATTTGTGGTCCTGACTATAAGATAAGTATGTATTGGTCCAATAGCTACATAAGTAACGTTACTAAATAACACTTTCTTACGTTTGGAATTCAACCTGTATAGCAAAGTACACTTTGTGTCGTTTAACTCTATACTTAACATGTGGATACGTGGGATAACCACTGAATTATATTCTACTTTAAACAAATCGTCATCTGGTGTCCTCAAACGTATAATCAAAGTGCCATAAGTAGACGAGCTCGTATATTAGGAGCGCATCCTTTCGGTTTTTATCAGCTTTTTTGTTTTATCAAATCGGTATGTATAAGGCCTTTTGCACACTAAATTAGCCAGACTTAACATTAACATGAAGTAATGCAGAAATAGTGTTGGTTTGTTAGCACTTCATGACATCAGTTTAGAATACATCAAAGCAAGCCGGCTCTATCAGTAAAGCTTTACAGCTAACGCGAGAAAATTAACAGCTATAACTCTGTTTTTATTCACAAAAAACATGTATGTGTGTACAGTATATGTATGTTATAAATTTGTCTATATGGTGATACCAATAATGCTACTCGGTTAATGGATCTCCGGTAGTTAACAAAATAAAAAGCAATCAACATTTCAGAGTTCGCTAATTATAAAAAGCACAAACGGTAGTTAAGATATTTATTGAACATTTATAGATCCGTTAATTAATTGCAATAAAAACTAATAAAATCTACACTTTATCACTTTTGTAGAAACCAAAAATAACGTCAAAATTACACGCAATTTAGTAATGATAAGCACTTAAATTTATGCAAATGTTTCTCTCAACTAATTGATAGACACCATTTATTAGTTCGCGTGCAAACATTAAATAAATTGCTGACCAGTGACTAACATAAAGTTACCAACCATTTGTCTAATGGATATCAATACCCACTTCCTTACATGCAACAATGACCGTTCTGAGAACTTTAATCACGAAACAATTAAAAACAATCGCTGAAGCAACAATGTCGGAACAAAAAATATCACTACAAGTGAAACGAATCATAATACGTGTGTCATGTCTACAAAGTATAGAAAACACAATTATAGAAAACAAAAGTTGCAGAACAGTAAAAGACACAAAATCTATAATGACTTCTAGGGACAATTAAACAAGATGAGAGCACACGGGCACCGCTGCGCCTCTACGTATCATTATGGCTCATTACAAGGTAGGAATGCAACAATAACAAACAGGAATGAATTAACAATAGTTACCTACGTGTCAAGTCCCACACACTCGGCATTACAAACATGCTACAAAAAAGAGGTCGCATCCTAAACGCGCGCCACAAAAACTACGACGTACAAAACGGTATCGGGCGGCGAGTTCAAAAGCACCGGCGACCACTCATTTCACACCATCAGCGGCCGCCGGCAAGCCATCTTCTATCCTGCCATACGTGACCTAATGACAACTCGACCACGGTATACCACGCAAACGACATGCCCCACACACGAAAATATAGACTCTATCCTCTACGGCACAGAGACGTTACTGCTGGCTCGTCTATTCACAGTTACGCCGGGTTGTACAGTTTTCCCAATAATGGAGCAGACACAATGGCAGATTTGTGCAAAAAATGTTTCAGCAAACAATTAGCAGTTAATGATCATAAGGACATTTCGGCTAGAGAGACGATTACTCAGTAGTTTTGACAGACATATTTTAATATTCCGTAGTAAAAAGTCATCACATAATATCTTTTATAAGCACACCGTTTTGGGTATGATGTCTGTTATTAATTTTATTTATTTGAATTTGAATTAGTATACAGCTAAAGAAATGAGGTTAAAAACTCTTCACAATGCAGCCAGAATTTTTTCTAATTGTGGAAGAGTAGAATTTCTAAGAAATGTTTCTCTACGGCTTACGGGAAATGGCTTTTTCTAATTGACCCTAATAACTCGAACTCTAGGCTGTTTTTCGATTGCCAATAATAAAACAAACTCCACAATATCACTCAGCAATTTCTCAATGACTATGTAGTTATGTACTTTATCAAGTTACTTCTAATAAACACTATTACAGGATGTATCTGAAGGGCTTTAATAAAAAAGAATTGATTTTTCGCAGGAAGTCGAAATGTATACAAAGCACTGTTTAATAGATAATTAGGTAATAAAATAATGTATTATATACCGTAAAGTGCGATGAATTGATAAAGAGCGTGCGGTGTCAAGCGTGAGACGTCTGTTGACGGAAGCGCAAGCGCAGAGGAATAACGCTTGGCTGATCGTAGCCATTGTGATTTCGTCACAACGGGTTATTTATCAAGACAAGTAACTTACCAAATTTCACCACGTTTAATGTTTATTGTAACTACAGATTAATTAAAAATATTTATTTTTGTTTCTTGGCAAAAAAATAGGAGACTTTTTGTGCAATTGTGTCATCAGGCTATTCTTTGCCAATTAATTTTCGTGTTTTTATTGTTATAAGTGATTATTTTTGTCATTTGGTTAGATTGGGAGTCAAATTCTGAATTATTATATAAAGTACTGGCTTTCCGCCAGCGGTTTCGCCCACGTGGTCTTGATAACTATTTTCCCCCGTTTTTGCAACACTCCTACTATTTACTCCGCTCCTATTAGTCGTAGCGTGATGGTATATAGCCTGTAGCCTTCCCCGATAAATGGGCTATCTAACACTGAAAGAATTTTTCAAATAGGTCCAGTAGTTTCGAAGCCTATTCATACAAACAATCAAATCTTTCCTCTAATATTAGTATAGATTAAACATTCAAAGGCAAAGGAAGGGCAGCAGCCTTCCTTTGCCTTTGTCCTTCGTACCTTTCATGTGGGATTGGCCGTCGAGAAGAAAAAGATACTATCATACCTAATAGGTATGATAGGGGGCATAATAGGTGCAACCAACGTCAAAGCTGTACCTTTTCAACCCCTAAGCGTTACGTAATTAATGCTACAGATACCTACCGTACATGTCAAATAAATAATTCTTATCCATGTAATGATTACATCGTGAAGGTTACCTACATGTCAAAAAATCCACTTTTGTTTGACTCAAATAATAGCTATTTGAGTCAAACAAAAGTGCTATATAGCGCTAATGATAAATTTCTTGATGAATTATAATAAATAATTGTTCATTATTAGACATGTTTCGACCTTGACTCATCATCCTCCCATTTCTGCCCCTAATGGCGATAAAGCTATAAAGTCCAGCACAGTAGCTCATGTTGATCAGAAAAGTTTCACTCGAGAAAATCCTTAAGTTTCTTTGTTCTCCTCATTATGTTTTCCTTCATTGTTTAAACAAGTTATAATTGATTTTTCAGACGGATATTTCCTAACAGACGTGCCCTAGATTTAAACCCGAAACTATATAAATTGAAAATCCATGGTCAACATTTCGTGGCTATAATTACTTTAAGCCGTTGAAATAAATCCATTAGCTAATTTAAATCAAAATAAAAGTTAAACCAGAATAGGAAAAAGTAAAAGCATTCACTGATTCACTCACACAAAAGCAAGACATAATCAAAACAAGGACAAATTATAAATAGGTGCGTATAAATCAAGCTTCGACCAAGAGTGTGTAGGGTTGGGGGCGTGCCCTTCGATACAATCGCCGGAACCACACCGCGGGACGCCACGCCATGACGCCGTCACTTCGCCGACACTCGCCCATTCACCGACATTCACCGACACACACCGACAACGGTGACAATACACCGACACCTTGATCACCATGACGACATTGTTCTTTCTCTATTGGACGATTGATAATGGGGCGATGTGTGACATAGATTTGTTGATATTAAATTGATAGATGGATACTTAGATATGGTTGTATGACTAGGTAGAGATTGTGTTTGTGAACTTTATTCGATGATCCGGTATGTTAATGAGTCAACAAATACTGGTACAATTTTATCGTCTCGGAAGTAAAAGTAACATAAAATAATTTATTATAATGATGTAACGATTGATCATTTTGCTAAGATGGATGCTGGGGAGCAAACAAATTACCTTTACTTGTCACCCGTGACCATGGGCGCTGTCAAGGGTCCATAACGTAGGGATTAAAATAATATCAATATAACGCGATAAAATCCGTAAAAAGTAAGTAGTTTTATTTCAATGTCTTATGTAAACTACTTTAGTTTTGAGCCTCCGAAATTAAATTAAACTTGGTGTGCCTAAAACTTCGCCACTTCCACAGCATCGTCAGTGGCAGCGTAGGTCGCTTTAATTTAATTTTAAAAAGTCGTACCATCAACACGAAGAACGGTTTCCGAAGTAAGCTCTTGTCGGAGCAGCAACTTCCACCGGTCTCTGTTTTAGCTCAACTGAGTGGTGTGGGAATAAAATTTCTTTCTTTCTCATATTATGCCCGGCCTGATTTCACTTAATTTCTGCACAAGTACTTTAACCCGAATAAATCTTAAGCACGTTTTGCAAATAAAATGACAAAAGCGAGAGATGTCAAATGCAATTCATGATTCATGGCAAATGTTTAAGCATACTTAAACAATTTACCTGAACTGCACAACACATGTGTACTTATTTAATAATTGTTCACATTATATTATCTAATTAACGGATTAAAAACGTGTCGATAATAAAAACCGTTTTAATGAAGTGTCTTAAAAGATCGATTAACAGAAATAAATATCATTTATCATCATCATCATTAATCGATAACCAAACCAATACATAAAACAAGTTAATTTAAATAAAAACTTGTAATAATTATAATAGAAGATTTAAGAACTGGGAACCTAGATGATGTAACTACGGTAAACGTAATAGGTAAGTATATAAATCAATATCATAAGTTTCGAAAATATAATTCAATAAAATAAATTAACAATTATGTACACAGTAAAATGATAAAAAAATATTTTATCATTATGTCATTGAGTGTTTATTCTCGAGTAAACGGAAAATAAACGGCGACTACTTAGAATTCGTCCTAAGCTTATTGTACAAATTTGAAGTGGATATCGTTAGGTGTAGGGTCAACAATTCCGTAGCGAATTCATATTTAGCCCAGATTGCTGATTAAAACCATTTAGTCGGGGCTGAACTTGAACTCTACATCAAAGAATTTAAGGTCCAGATTGATTCGGCGGTAAGTGCGGGAAAGGCTCGAGGCGATGCCGCGGCTGATATAATTAGCAGTTACGGTGTCGGGAAAGCTATAAAAACGGCAAATCGAGGGACGGACGGATAGGCACAATGTGTTAGATATTAATTTCGAAATTATAGGCTATAGCGCTGCATGCAAAGGTGTTCGGGGCAAAAACATCAACAGAAGTGCTAAGAGAGTACGATTATTATTTTAGGTTCGTGTAATAATCTGTCCCGAACAGCTGCCTCTACAAATATTTATTGTTTGATATGTGATTTAGACTGTTTGTAAAAACTTTGTCCGTAAAGGCTTCGCACTCAAATGAGGAAAAAATTGTTCAACTTGAATTTGAATGGAGTCCGCAAACATTGTTATCTAAGAGCCTGTTTTACCACTTCGGGATAGTCGCTAACCGACGGATAAATTCAAAAAAATTTTTATAGAATTATCTGCCAATTAATTTAACGGGAGCTTTAACTGAACACAGAATCGACCAAAATAATATAGAAAGTGACATAAGTTCTTAATTACTAACCGCGTCTAGTGTCGCAGGCGCATGTAACAATTAACTGCAAACATATTGTATGTGTAGGTAAGTGACGTCACCGCGCAGGCACTTACGCACTTGTTCAAACACAGCTCGTGTTTGCTATCGTAATTGTCAAAGGAATTTCAACAGGCATTGTTAAAATGTCGCTCACAGTTCATCAGTCAATAAAAAAAAATAATGTGTCTTCAGAATTTACATAGGTACATTTTTGCAACAGTTGATCACTTTTTACGTTCCCTGTAAGTAACCTACTTCTAGTCTTAACGGTAACCGCATTCCGCATAAAAAAAAACAAAGTCTAAAAACACTGAATTTGCACCTCCACACCTTCTCCAAGCGAAAAGATAAACCAATAAAATATTCATAACTGATACCAAAAAAGGCTCGTAATATTAAAATGACAAAAAAAAACAATAAACAGTTTAGTGAACCTTTCAGCATTTAATTTTAAATTTCGTACCATCGACACGAAGAATTAGTGTTGGTTCTTTAAGTCCCTGTCATCCCACTTTCTGATGAAGATGAAACACTGGTCCCTATCCAATGTAGTAAAAACGTACGTAGCACGAAGACCAAAAATTGGGAAAACGAGATAAAAGCACATATACCTACTCGTACCTAGCTATAGCTAATTCAAAATAACAAGAAAACGTTTTAAGAATCAGAAGATGTTGGTAGGACTCCGTGGCTGGGTTGGCACCACTGCATTGCCATTGCCAAATATCCAGCTAGCAATAATGTGCTAACATTATTATATGAAGCCATTAAAGAACAATGTACCCAATGTTTTTTTTTTATCTTAGATAGACTTTTATTTTGAATTGCTGCTTACCTTCAGCCGGCCCGTACGCATATTTTTCATCTTGCTACAATCAAAAGAAATTTTGCTTCGGGTATTCTAATAAAAATACTCACTCTAAATATTACATTTTTTTAATTAAATAATGGAGCTCTCTGGTCCAGAATGCCTCCCACGGATACTCAGGTTGTGGAATCAGCTCCCCGCCAAAGTTTTGCCAAGGGTCTAGGGTTCTTCAAAAAAGGTGTGAAAAGATTTTTACAGGGTTGGCAACGCGCGAATTATACCTCTGGTGTTGCAAGCGTCCATAGGATACAGTTAAAAGATAGATACAGATTAAAAGATGTTTCCATTTCTAAACCTACAACCTACAATGTTTATCGGTTATATCAATAACCTCAGTTAATTCTTCTTGTCGATGGCAAATAAAAATATAGGTATTATGTGCTCACACTAGTCCGGCGCAAAACTCAGCAAAGCGGACCGCGTTTGCCGACACGACCATCAGATCCTCGCGAGAACAATTAACAGGACATGTGGGACAAGATGGAAGATGGGCCATTGTCTGCTAAGGGACGCTGCATGCACACTGAAGGGCAGAAGCGATGACAAATATATGTATACAGACAGATGGCAAATAATATTTTTCCGAGGAAAATAGAGGCCTGCCTACATAATTTTACCTCTATTTGTAAAAATCTTTTTACAAATAGAGGTAAAATTGTGTGTAATCCAGACATGATATAAACAAGACACTGAAATGCTTAAGCATTTCAGTGTCTTGTTTATATCATGTCTCATTGAGGCCCATCAATATAAAAGAATATCTTTTATAATTTAACTTTTTCCTTATACTATCATTTATATCTACCGAATTAGCAATTATACAAGTAGTCAGTAGATACTACACTATTGTAATAAATTATAATCCGTGACTGCTAATTTATAATTAGTCGGTTGATCTTTAGGGACGAAGATGACCTATCCAGTTAGTTAAGTATAGTTCAGACACTTAACTAACAACATAAAATAACAATTTAAATTAATTAGATAATAACTAAGATACCATTCATTCAGTCATTAGTTCAATGTAATTTTCTTTGTAATACCTATTTGTCCCAAATTTTGTAATTTCAATACCATAATATAAAAACAAGGATTCCCGCATTTTCCGGAAATGGATAAGAACGAAAATTTTAAATTAGCTGTAGAAATTCCGTAAATCTGTCGTGACTTTATTATTAAGTATCTCATGATTCTATAAATTCTTATTTTACACTATTACTCCTAACAATTCCTAATTACTTACACTGATCAAAAAGGGAATCGATGAATGGGACCGCTCTATTGTGTCCGCCATCATTAGATTAAAGGTTTTTCAATGTGAAAAAAGGTCAAAATGTTGAACAAGCCTATAATGCGCATTATGGTGTGTAACAAGCCGCCGGGTGAGTCAGCAGAGTTGCAGGCCAATATCACGAGCTATTAGGCCACAAACGTGGCCCGACGCGCCGCATTACACCGTGAAACAGACCACCGAGGAATACCCCTTTTTATAATTTTCTACCACTTTTTTCTTTCACCCCACACGACGAATATCGTTAGTTATTTGTATATACCAATACCATTATATACTTCTAATAGTCAGTAGCCCGCCTATAGTAAATTGTATGTTTCTTAGTAATATTTATATTGCCATATTTGGGAAATGAAATACCAAGAAATAAAATTAATACCATTTAATTTCCTACTCACTAGTTATAACAATTTAAACAATATTTACATAGATATTAATCTACACTATGAACAAGAAATACTCAGTTCTCATCACTAAAATAAATAACAATCTTAGTCACAATTACACTAGCTAAAATACAACAATATACTTTTTACAATTTACGAATAATATCATTCAGTTGGATTAAAATGGAAAGAGTGAATCTATTAAAATATTATTAAATGACAACACGAATCGTTTACATTTAATCAAGTAAGTTATTCAATTCCTACTGTTGCCGTCGTCATTCAATTGCTCTCTAAACTAGTTATCTTCTATTCACACGATTTTTCTTTTTAATTTCAAATACGTTTATATTTTTCTCGCATTTCTCATTTATCTAATCAATCTATAATTACAAAACCTTAAAAGTGAGATCACTTAAACACGATGATGATCCGCTATTCGCAAGGTGAAACAATCAACTGCAGAATGTTCAACAATAATAGGCTTGTAGGCCAATCATAACGTTACTCGCTTTAAGATAATAAATAGATATAAATAAATGCATTCATAATTTTTAAGTACTTCTGTCTTCACTATTGCCTACCTTGCGATTTACTTGACCAAAATACAAGATCATGTTAGAAGCCTTCATTACCTACTAACGATTAAATACTACAAAACAAAAGATCTTTATAAAAATTTAAACACTTTACAAAATGATAAATACTATTTGTGTAAGTACTTACAATCTAACATTGCACGAAACATTGGAGCAGTTAGTGTGTGCACGCGCGGCCTGGTGTCACGCGACAGGCAGCGGCGGCGGCGGCAGGTAACAAGGGCGCAGTGCGTGCGCTGCCGCCAGCAGCTCGGCGTGGTACCGCTGTGCTGCTGCTACGTATGACAGTTCCAGTCGCGGCACTGGCATCAGAACCGGCTGTGGCGGTGATGGGGACAGCCGCGGCGAATCCGGCTCCAGCAACGCCTCGATCGTAAATGCCCTTCGTGGTCTCTCTCTTGGCAACATCGTAACTGCCGAAGCTTCTGGAAGCTCGGCCGGTTCTGGACTAAGTTGCGGACACATTGCTGGAGTATACAGGCTAGCGCTTGGCATCGCTGGTGGAGGAGGCGGTGCTCCGGCTTGTCTCGCCAAGAATGCTCTATTGAAACTTGCAAGTGCTGCCAACTCTGCGTTTAGGTTATCTTTCTCGCCTTTCTGCAGCTTGAACCTCTTGCGTCTCCTGAGCAGCGAGCCGTTCTCGAACATGTCGAAGGCCTGCGGGTGCAGCGTCCAGTAGGCGCCCTTGCCGGGCCGGTCCGGGCGGCGCGGCACCTTCACGAAGCAGTCGTTGAAGGAGAGATTGTGCCGCAGCGAGTTCTGCCAGCGCTGCGTGTTGCGCCGGTAGTACGGGAAGCGGTCCGTGATGAACCGGTAGATCTCTGACAGCGGCAGCATGCGCTCCGGGGAACTCCAGATCGCCATCGCCGTCAGGGATATGTACGAGTACGGGGGTTTCTGATCGCCATAAGATTCACGCGAGGGTCGCGGCATTGTCACTTCCCCCGACGGAAGGACAAGTCAATGTTATTGATATAAGTGAGAACTACACACGGATGTACGAGCACGTCAGTCCGATGCGAGGTGTGGAGAGGAACTGAGGCGCGGTATGCGCGGCGCTGGGCCCGCCCGCCCGCTGCCGGCCGGATGTGGTGGCCCCACTGTGCGCACATGATTGGTGCGCACATCGGCCAATCCCAGCCCAGCACTTTCAGGTATGATGTCGGCTTTCGCTCCACTAACAAGGAATTTAAATTGATATTATGTTTATATTGCCTCCAAATATCTTTTGTGATGACACCGCTTTTTATTTAGCATATGTAAATTACGATGATACAGAAAAAGAGATTTGAATTATACACCGATTCAATGTTGAATAAGTATTATTAAAACCTCCGCCTAATAATTTTATAATCGAGATTAGACAGTATGGTTAATTATATCATGGATAAAACAAAATAATTCGACGATAATTTTGTTAATTAACTTTAAAAGACACCTTATAAATAAATCGTAGGAAAAACTACAATTCAAATTACTACTACTACTAGGTATAACTTGGAATAAAACACTAATGATGGGAGTTAGCTACACAAGCTTTAACACAGAGCAATCGCTAACTCTTGGTACATATCCTATACCTTGAGACGTGACCCCTATTGGCGAGTAAAACTAGACCCCTAGTGACGTTAGTTAGCGTAGGTGTAAGTTGATACGACCTAATATAAAATATAATATAAAAAGCCGAGGACTTTGAGTTTTATGGGGTCCACAAATTGAGACCTGGCGACCTTATCTTTAGGTTTAAAGACATTTATTCTCATATAAGACATACATATACATCACTTCCATGAGAACATAGTTTATACAAAAAAAAATAATTAATAATTAAGACAGTACAAAGTTCGTCGTCACAAAGTCGCAAAACAAAAGTATTATTATATATTATTATTATTTAATTACAAATAGGTATTAATGTATTATGCGTGTTTAGACGCATTCACTTACAATATTGCTATGGTAATGATAAAGATGAATGGTTGGTGATTATAAGTCGAGCAAGTCGCTTTTTAAATATGTTGAGGGAGTTTGATTTTTTTATTTCTGAGGGTATTTTGTTATAACAGCGCGCTCCTTCGTATGTGATCATCGTTTTGCCGTAGTTGGTGCGAATTCTTGGCAACACGAGATAACTAGCGCGGCGCGTGCACATGCAGAGGCGCAGAACCTTTTTTCGTTTAGTAAATTCTAAGTTAGTATGAATGTTTTTGTTAATCGCTTTACGTATAAAAATGCAACTGGTGTATGTGTATAATTGTTTAATTGTCATTAACCTTGTTTCACTATAGATTTTTTCAGTTCGTGTCCGGTAATGGTAGTTAAATAGCGTTTTAATTATTTTATTTTGTATTATTTGTAATTTGTTTATTCTTGTTTTGGCAGCACTACCCCAAATTTCAATGAGGTATAGCAAGTGCGGTTTTACAAGCGAATTATAAATTGTATATCGCAGTTTACGTGGGATGCATCGAACAATGTGGCGAAGGGAGCCGCAGAGTGTTACCAGTTTTGATTTGATGTGATCTATATGTGCCGTCCATGTTAAGTGTTGATCCATATGTAAGCCAAGGTATTTTTCGTGAGTTTTTTGTTGCAAAGGTATATCGTTTATTGTGAGAACAGTGTGCGTAGGAATTGATTTGTTTTTAGCCTTAAATATAATGTAACTAGTCTTAGCAATATTAATAGTTAAGAGGTTATACTGTAGCCAATTGTGTAGGATGTCTAGATCCTGTTGAGCTCTTGAAATTATGTCATTTATTGATGAACCAAAATAAAATAGACAGGTATCATCCGCGTATAGAGTAATGTCTCCATTTAAACCTATCTCATGCATATTGTTTATGTATATTAGGAAGAGTAATGGGCCTAATATTGAGCCTTGAGGAATACCGCAAGATATAGGCAATGGGTCACTTTTGAGGTTACTATCCAATTTTACTACTTGAGATCTTTTAGTTAGGTATGACTCGAACATTTGCAGTGCTTTGCCAGTAATTCCAATGACCTCCAATTTATTTAAAAGCAATTTGTGACTTATTGTGTCGAAGGCCTTTTTTAAATCGATAAAAATACCTACAGCTATATTTCTTTCGTCAATATTATGTTTTATTTTTGTTATGAGGTCAACCGTAGCTGTGAGTGTGTTACTTTTCGATCTGAATCCATATGAACCGCCAGTGTTTTTAGGGGGACATTTAAGAACTTACTAACTAGCCTATTGCTATATGGGTATAGGTTAATAACAACTTAATATAGGCCAGTCAACGAGTACCTAACTATTGTCGAGCATGAGCCAAATAACACCTACAATAAACGGTCAAATTACCATGGCCCACGCGCAGCAGACAGATTGGAAACCAGATTGTTATTAAGAAACAAAGTAAAATTCACTAAGGTATTTAGTGTTTACGTAACTAAATATATAAACATTTTTCAATGCAGTGCAATCTACAGACACCAACGAGAGAATCAAAAAGTGGTGGCAAAAAGGTTTACAAACAAACCTTTTTGCCTCCACTTGCGTTGAAAAAATTAAAGCATTCTTAGAAAAGACCTTGTTATCACTGAAACAAGAGGTAGAGAAGTTATTTTCTTATCAAATTGTAGTAACGTTTGTTAGCTAGCTGTAGGTAATAATTTCTAAATTTCCATCCTTATATTGGCATAATCCCAAAGTTTCTAGAGATAATACATTTTCCCTTTCACAACATCGTTAAAATTATTATCATAATCTTAAGAAGCCAAGTGACCATAAACCGCTAATTGAATATTTAATTAAAGATATATTCTAATTGGTTGCGTGGTTTGATGGGTGTTAGAAATACTTAGAATGCTAATGCAACCCAAATGGTCCGCTTCTCCGATTGGACTCAGTATTGACTTTTAGAAAGCAAAAACGTTAATAGACGCATCGATCACGAAGTATCGTTTTTATATTATTTTTTATTGTTAAACCGTTTCCTAAATTCGTGAATGGTTTAGAGGTGAACGATCTGCCACAAAAACATGCCGGTGACATCCGTCTGCCTGCACATTCACTCACCAACCAAGGTATACATTTTCTGGATATAAGCAATAACAACTATTGTGATAAGTTCAAAACACTTTATTTATTTCGTTTTTATATTGTATTTCATTTTATACTCCCCGCATCGGAAGTAAATGCAGTTTCTCTTTTTACAACCAGGTTTTTGCAGGGTAAGCAAAATTGTTAGGTCCACGACCACGTGCTGCATAACAGAAAGTCTAGATTTCCCGATGTTTCCTCATAATCTATACTATATGCTATCTAAGTACCTATATAAAACGTAAATTAAATGTGTCTGTACATTGAAACGAATTTGAAAATCATTTAAAAAATAACAAGTGGGTTTTCGGATAAATAAACGTCTGCAAACCCAAAAACTGTGATTTTTGAATTCTTGTTTGTTTGACGGTTTACTTATTTATTTCTTAGCAGTAGCACAATTAGGGGTTGGCACAAATACTACAAAATTTTACATTTGGTGTTACCTGTTGGAAAGCAGATACTCTAAATAAAAAACAGGCGTTCATCTTATCGCAATTAGTTTATAGATCAAGGAAAGAGCTTGACCTCTATGCTGTATGTAGACCTGGAGTAACCAGAGATCATCATTGTTGGTTACTTCTTAAATTGTCCACGTGAGCGAAGCTGCAAGCAAAGCTAGTTTTATGATAAAATCACAAGAAAAACTTGATAAAACCAAACCTTTTTTTGTAAGGCCTCGCGAATTGGAAGGGTGCAACAACTGCTGAACAGCAGCATGTTATGGTCGTGGCGAATGTCATGGATTCCATGGTCATTACTACATGGCAATCGAAGGCATGAGCTCATTAAGATCCCTAAGAGTTTAACATAACCTACCGCTAACCCAGGATTTTCCGTTCTATAAAAAAAAGGTAGGTACGTATCCCATTCGACAGGTGACTCTCGCGAGATTCTGGAACTTAGGTAGGTGTCATAATAACATCGCAAACTGAGTTTTTTCATGTTTTCCGGTTTTATATAATATCAATTTTAAATGTTATGTAGGCACCTGTCTCATAAAAATATTACATCGAAGCAATATTATTTCACAATTTCAGCTTTTTTAAAATTTCGTCTTACCTAGTAGAAATCGCATTAGATTAGATTTTTCATATTAGGTGATTTGCTCTAATCTGTTTTTATATCATTTTAAATCGATATTATTAAATCATATTTTCTTTATCGACATCGTAATAGCAATTATTCTACTTACCAAAGGTTAATACTTAACAACCGTGAAGTTACATAAAGGATAAAAATTACGTAGCCCCAAAACTTCCTCAAAAATTTGAAACCGATAAGCCGTTAAGGTAATATTATAATTGGAATTAAATTGGTATCGATACGAATATCTCCGACATTTTGTCATGGAAAATAAATCCTGGTTCTTGAATTTTAAGTAATATTTTTGGTTGTCCCTGGTATGTTATTAGTCGTTTTAATAACGTGTTTACGCGGGCATAAGAGTATCGTAGGTCCGAGAGGGCTCGTCGCTCGAGTGGTGCGAATTCGTCACGGATGCTTATCGAAGAGGCAGTCGATAAAGGCGGCCTGTCGATGTTTTATTATTACAGGGGCCCGTGGTAATCACGAGCCCACGCTCTGCTTTCGACGAGATCTCGTGGGACTCATTAAATTGTTTGCCGGTACTTTTACAACAGAAACGTTCTCGAAATATGAGTGATTTAGTTAAGTGAATTTCTCTTCGTCTGTGATGATGAAAAAACAATTTAAATGACGATTGGTGTTTTTGTCATAAATCTTTTCCTGTAAAAAAAGTATCTAGACTAGAGGTTTAGCAGTAACAACTCACTAAAAATGCTTCACGGTATTTATAGCGGGCACTACATATTTTCCTCATTTATCGCTCAGTGTGAGACGTTTAAATATTTTTCCTTACAAAAATTTTAGAAGAAAGAGCAAGTGTTGGCGCTACGCGGCAAATATTTTAGTGACAGCTCGGCTGTTGTGCGGACGCAACACAATTAATTCTAAGCAAGTCCGCAGCTACTCAAAAAAGCTCTCAGGGTGCTTTCGTCATTACTTGCATATTTTTTGTTCCAAGTAGATCGAATTTTTTCGCGCGCCCTCGCGATTTAGCCACAGGGTGATTTATGATAAAAGTTATAAGCGGCATTTTTAATATCAACGAGCCTTTTACGCCACAGCCCTTTGTAGATGCCGACGAGGAGATAACCTAATTAACAAACGTTATATATCATTGGGCAGAGCGAGCGCAAATATGAGATTTTATTTATTAACCGGCCTCGGAAAAGTGGTTATGGATGTGGGGGATGCGGCGCGGTTGGCTCATATATTCATTCGCGCTTAATTGCTTCTTATCTTGCATCTGCGAGTCGACGAGATCACAATTTGTATGTATAACATGGTACGGATATCGAGGCGGTGGTGTCCGCCTACCCCGCAGCGTCACAGCGGAAGCCAAGCCGCGGCTACTCCCCCTGGCACTGCTCACGGTTTTATAATAACATTTAAACATAACATACACCTGCAATCCCTGAAGTTTTAGACAGAGATATAGGTACTAATGTACACCGGTAAATTTAGGTCCCATGTAGTACAAAATCTACTACAAAAAGAAATCATAAAACTCTGAGCTGCCATTGAGAATTTCATAGAAAACTCCAATAACACTGTTTGACCTGAGAATCGAAACCAGGATGTCGAGCTTAGCAGTCGCCCATTATGATCACTACGCTCACGAAGCAATTTTATACTACACAATGATATATTAGACATACACCACTATTCAAAAACATCTATTTATAATTTGAAATAATGAAACATTTCATTTGCACAACAAGTTTCAATTTAAACTCTATACATGTGGCTACCTAATGTAATTATGTAAATTCAATTGACTATTCGAAATCAATTTGGTATTGATGAGATTTGGGGCTATTTTAATGAAAAGTCAAGGACTCTAGTAAATATTTATGAAAATAAAATGAATACAACTATTGTAACGTTCACTTTAAAGTTACGTAAACATTTATAATCAGAGCATTAAAACAATTGAACTGAGAGTAAAGCAACTCACGTAACAACTTGTTATTCGTAAGCTCAACCAAACCATACCATTACCGAATAGACCACTCTTCTCTACGTAGGTAAGTACCAATACCATAAACGCCAAGAGTCTTTCATGCAAATCTAACCTTTAATCGTCTTGTAATTAACGCTGAACTCATGTGAAAAAAATCCGTTAATAATTCTCGCTCTAAGGCCCCATGTCGACGTAAAGAGAATCCGATTATTGTTATTGAATTACATATCAAAGATTGCGTGTACCGGGACGCAGTATAAAAAGGTTCAATTACTCAACTCTACGAGTAATTAATGGCTTATCAAATTAGTTAAGTGATTTATCGCTGCCCACCCATCTATTGAAGTTCACAGACGTGATTTATGACCTTAGTGGTGCTTTCTATTTGCCAATCATGTTGTTAGCTGAAAAATAATGTGTTTAAAACTGTAATTTTACAAACGTAATCAAATTTAATTTATGTAAAATATACTACCTATATGTAGGTACTTATGTTATTTTTTTGTGTAATAAGAATAGTTTAAACGAGCACCATATGTACCAGATTCAGCAACTACGGCTAGATTTTTCATGGTAGTCTTTTTTAATTGATGTCTAGCTGTCAGGTGGTCAAGCAAAGGAAAGGCGAGCCAGTAGGTACAGTCTGTAACGTCAAATATTTCTTACTCTTACAATAAAGAACAGTCCATATAAACAAACCCTGAGTTTTGTTCCTGAGTGTTTAGGTATAAATAAATAGTGGCCTAAAAAAGGTACTAGACTGCTGCGCGTTTCGTGGTCACCCTATGGATGGAATACCAATCTTTATACATCGAGAATCTAGTATATTATAGATTTACGAAGACCTATGTCAATCGTTATTGATATACGGAAGACTCTCGTCTGATAACCAATCAATCCTCACTTTTATGTAGGTATTGCCTGTAAAAAAGGGGAAACTAAGATGATTAAGACTGACAGCATACGTCCTGAGGCGCGTACTTATTTGTATGAGCCCTTGGATGCGTATGCAGTAGCCGTTTGCTAATTCAGTATCTCGCAGGTTGTACAAACCCGTTTAGCTCACTTGTACAAGAAACACGCCAGCTCACAAACGTGGGATATGTAATTTAGTAATGGTTCCTAATCATGCTCATTTTCTGTTTAGACAATTTGTAAATGCCTAAGGCCATTTAGGAGTAACTTTGTTAATTAGTTGATGCATAGAGACGTTTTTACAATGGTAAACTCATAAGTATCTATATATATAAGTTCCATCAAATCAATCTGTGAAGGTTTGGTTGTAAGGACTCTGTAATAAAACACATTTGACGACGTCTGTGGTCTAGTGGTTCGAGTACCGGACTGCTGATCACGAGGTCGTGGGTTCGATTCCCACAAGACACAAACATTTATGTCATGAACTTAGGTGTTTGTGTTTGTCTGGGTGTTTCTTATATATTATAAGTATGTATTTACAAAAAAAAAAAAGTATATAAGTATTATATCCATTGTCTAGTACCCATAGTACAAGCTCTGCTTAGTTTGGGACTAGATGGTGCTGTGTAAAAATGTCCCAGGATATTTATTATTATTATTATTACATAGTTATAACTTGAGTTCGTTGTTTTTATTTAATTATAGGTACAACCGATCTTAATAGATCAGTCAGTAGTTTGCTTTGCGTATGAACATTCTGTCAAAACCTATCCATCATATCTACCATCCATATCTAGTTAAAAACATATTGTTTTTTTTTTTATTAAGAACGGCCGATATTTAGTGTCTAAGTATAGCTAATCAATAGATAGCCGCATCCCGAGGCGGACAGATGCAGGGAGAGAATCCAATTTTGTTGAATGAAGACTTCATGTTGTGACTTCTTCTTTCCTGGTGATTTTTCAGGACTCATACAAACCGCACTATACTTCCCTTGTCCGATAAGCCACGGTATTCGTCATTTTTACTAAACACAACTCAGACGTAGGATTACCTACTGTTTATATCTCTACTGCGTACTAAAAGCGTGGGTAGAAGAGCTCGTCTAGTGCAACACCTGCAGCATGGCTTAGTGCCCCGACTGACGGACGTTATTTATGTATGGCGACCTTTGCAAGCCCCTCGTATTGTCTGTCAGTACATGACGTCAATACATGCTCATGGTAGAGTTTATGAAGTACGCTACGTTCATATAATACAGGGTTGAAAGAGGAATTGTTTAGGATGGATTAGGTGTATAATTTATGAACCGGTACCAAGGCAGGGGGGTGACTATATACTCAGTGCTAATAAATATTTTATTTTTTAATTATGGAAATTCTAACAAGGCATGGAAGATATTCATTTGTTTGCTTTGTGAAAACATCTAGGTACTATACAGTGCTATGATGTACAATAAATAGGTACCTTTACCTTACTTGCTTCATAGGTGTTTACCTTATTTAATGTTTATATAAGTACCAAAACAATACCTGCAGCCTTGCTATCGGAGTATCATTATCATCATTATCACCAACCCATTTACTGCTGGGCACGGGTCTCCTCACAGAATGGGAGGGTCTAAGTTCACCGTGCTAGCCTAGTGCAGTTGGCAAACTTCATTTCACTTTTTAATTAATTACTGATGATGATTAATAATTTCGAATAATCGGCAACCTAAGATTCGAACTCAAACCTATGACTTTGTCTTTCTACTCTTAGAAAGTAGACAAATAGTAGGTATTTCTTATTGAAAACAAAACTGCAACTAAGTAAAACAACAAAAGTAAAATGATCTATTTAACATTCAGACGCGTGTGTAATAAAGCAATTTCTTTTTAAACAAATTGTGGAACTTGTGCCTTAAAACAAAAAAAAACTTGTAGCTACCAACATGAAAAACAAAACAGTCGAAGTTTATGTTAGTTTTCCACAAAGCAGCGGCTGAGCAAACGAAGTCGCAGTCACGTCAAGGCGATGTTATCACGACACACACACCTTTACTAAACACCAAACGTACACTACCAAACTATATTATCATTTTACCTATACATTGCAACTCTACACTACAAATCGAAGTACACCGATTCAAGTAAAACAGCAATGAACATTTAACAGTGTTTTCATCGCCGGACAGCCCGAAGTGTATATACTGGGTGGCGGAAACGGAAGCGCCAGGTTGTGCTGGTAATGAATTTGCGAGGGCGGGCGCCGCCCTAGGAAAATAAATTGCCGCTTAGTTGTTTTGTTTTTAAAAGCTTCAGATAAATTAATGTACCTAATGCTATTTACGTATGTTCTTAAAAGTGTGCCGCGAACATCTGATATCAATTTAAACTTCATTATTATATGAAATAAGAAATCTTTTGTCAATATTAAATCACTGTAAAATTGAGTTTTACCTAAAAACATAAATTTCTTATAGCATTGTATAATCAACACTGCAATAATAAAAACTGTATTCAGCTCTGAATGAATCTCATAACCGTTAACTGAAATAAATCTGCGATGTATTTTATAATTTTTTGTTACAAATATCCGATTTATGTTATTGTGGATTAAGACTTATTCTTTTTACATCGTTGTAAATTTAATTTGCGTCTAAAAAACGAATTAAATTGGTTTTTATTAAGCTAAACAAAAAGTGACTCACGTGATGGGTGCATAAAAAGGTAACAAAGCGGGGACCGTTACATGGCAATTGTACGAAATTCAATTTGTGTAGCCGGGGCCGCCGCCGCGCGCCGCAGCGCCAAACACTAGCGCCGTGAATAACAATTATTGTGTTGATTACCGCACCGCGCCGCGTCTAATAATTCACTCTATGGCCTAAACTCTGTAATTACGCGGATGGAAACGTCGGCTCACCGTTTGAGATAAAAATCGTAGTGGCCCAGCCGCGGCCGCTCGTTCCTACCGCCGCCCTCGGTAATTGCGGCCTTTCGTACAAACAACATAAACATTTATTTTGTTATGATCAACCAAACGTTTTGTTTTGTACAGATACATAAGTACGAAATTAATGTGTTACGTTTACAAACAAATTTAAACTTAAAAGCTGTGTAACATTTAATTAATACCTGGGTACAATGAATTGTACTATACAAAGAATGCTGCTGCATTTTGCAGCGTTTTGCAAGAAATGGATTAGATGTAAAAGGGCCTTATAATTATCGATTCTTATTTAGGTAAGTAGTTAATAACTTTGTATTAAATATTATTACAGCTACAGTACAGGTATTAATTTAATAAGTAATAACCTCATATGTAACAAACGATAACTGCCGACTAAGGAAAAGTCATAAGTACTTATTGCGCTAATTAAGTATTAAAATTGGAACAGATAGCCAAAGTTACCTATTTAAATAAATATAATTTAATAAAACTTTGTTTAGGTACCCTTTATCTTGGAGCACTTTTAAGGAAAAAAAATATTATCCCGTTGAAATGTTAATTAAATTAAACAGGTACAGTTACGCATTTGCGTACTTAATTGGTTATGAAAGCAGGATACACGAGTCACTCCACTGCTGAAATTATTCTTTCACTTTTTAATAGTATATTTATATCACTAATGACCCGTTATCACCGGACTAGTACTTAGCTAACAAGCGTGTGTGTGACAAGATGTATGAACGTGGGGAACGAAAAGTTATGTAAGAATCGTTGCAAGTGGCGTTCTGTAATTTCGAGTGTATTTATGTCATCATCAACCCATATATATATACTGTCCCACTGCTGGGCACTGGTCTCCTCTCAGTATGAGAGAGATTAGGGTATAGTCCACCACGCTAACCTAATACATTTCTTTACGTGTGTATCTTTATAATAATTATTATGTTTATTAAATGACATTTTGTGTTAGTCGCAAACATGGAGACTACTATTATTTCCTCTGGGAACTCAGTAGAACAGTAACTTATACCTACAACCTAATATACGAGCTCCATACACTTAACTTTTATATTTATTTTGTAAACATACGAAAGTTGATAACGTAAAGTGTAGCGTTCCGAATAGTTAGTTTCTGAGAAGGCCGGCTTGCGGCGCGGCGCGGCCAAATTACAGGGGCGCAACCACCGTGCTGGGCCCAAATCTACGCTGCCCAAACAATCGAATTAGCTGTAATGACTCCCATCTACCTAGTAGTTTAGTACCCTTTCTGTGCCGACGACTTTCACTTCCAATATCATATCGTTTCTCGTTACAGAAATAGGTAATATTGGTGTCAAAATTATGTTAGAATTGTTATTAGTAGTCGTGTATCTATCTAGGTACCTAGTACTTAACGTAAATTTTGAAGCAGTTTTAGCATACCTTATAAAACAATCGTAAAACATCTCTAACTCTACCTACGGCTTTATTTAAGTTTAATTTACATCAATTTAGTTTGTACACCGATACCCAGTGATTAATGTTCACCAAGCGGCCTAAACTAAAAGATAAATTAACGTCATTTTAATACCTACTTCCATATAACAGGCGCGATATTCATACAAAAAATCCTATTAGCCGGCCGAGTGCGGCCAAACATTAGACAAAAACTGACCGACATCGCTACATAAACACACCGGGGCCCGCTACCAATAATTACCGTTTATTATAAAGGGTGAAATAAAGCGCATTCCAAATAAACGGAGCTAGCGGGCCGGTACATGCTACATTCAGTAGTAGGTGTCACAGGTCGTGTCTAAACTCATCAATCTTGGCTCCATTTAATTTGAGAATAGAATACGTGTGTGTTGGTGTGCGCGGCTTGTGGCGGAGCGGCGCGGCGCGTGAAAAGCTCGAAACAAAACTGGCTCGCGTGCACAATGAACGAGTGAACAAGAACGATGCCGAGCAAATGGAATACGCCCGGCGACGCCATTGTCGATACACAAAAGAAAGGCAATCATTCGACATGAATAAATATCTTTGAATAATGGGGGCCTCGCTGCCTATAATGAAATGTTTTATGTATTGGAATTATCGCGTATAAATCGCTTTTATACAACGTCACAGTTCCTTGTTAATGTTTGATTCGCGGTTATCATACTTAGTTTAATCCGCGGCCACTTTTTAATGAAACACCACACGATGTTGAATTATTACTATGTACTTATTTAAATTGGATAATTGATTAAGTATATTGTTATCAAGCTTGAAAATCTCGCTACAAAGCGCTCGATTACGCTGAACAAAATCGAAATCAATGTACATAAAACCGCGTAATACTTAATACTTACATATAATCTAAACAAAGAAACACTAGGTTATGTTACATAAAAAATTACAGAAATCCTAAAAAGAAATCACAAAGTTACCAAATTGCGTCACAATACTACCTCATAATATTAAAGCAATTAATAAGATGCTATTATGACACAAAACTAATACATTTTATGAACTAATTATTTCAAACAATACATACCTAATTAACTGTTCTCAGTAAACAATAGTCGTCAGGAAATTAATTTGTTCTTTGAATCCCAACATTGTTCTCATATAAGTTTATTAATGATGCCAGATAATACAGGGTAAGAAAAATGCCAAAATCCAAGTTCATTTTGTTTTTTTAAAGGCTAGATAGCGTTCGCACGCTAAGCTTTTAAAAGGTTTTCATTCTTTAATAATCGTCCCGTGTATCTTGGTCCCAATGTATTTTGATCCGGCTAAATACATTGGCAGCTTATCAACGAGTATGATAATAACCATAACATAATTTTAAAACTTGAATTCATAGACATTAGGTGTCTGAACGTGTACTAATCAAAAGAAGTAAGTATACAAGAATCGTAGCAAGTCGCGTTCTGTAGTTTCTGCCTACCCCTATGGAAAAAAGGCGTGAGTATATATGTATGTATGATATATATATATATAAGCCATACTTAGATAAGTACCTATAGATAAAACAACAACACCCTCCTTGATCAACTCTGCTTGGAATGAAAAATATGGAACAAAAATTGTGTGAAATTATCTGCCAAGTAATTTAACGGGATCTTATCAGGAGGTGGTGAAACAGGCCCAAAAGTATTAAAAAAATCTAACCTTTTTTGTTATTTGATTTGAAAGGAGGTTAAGATGTTCAGACTAGAAACTCATTTTGACTTGGTGGTCACCAAGTCGTAGTGGTGATGAATTCCACGGCGAGTCCCAGGCTCCGTCTTTAGGGCAACTTGTCCGAAATGCATTGATAGCCTATACTGAGATACGACCACTGTCGAGTCAAAGGTCTCAAGTTCGAATCCAGAGCATGCACAGCACACTTACACCTCTGACTTTTCGAAATTATGTGCGTACTACAAGTTATAATTAATTATACTTAACCCGTTAGAATTATAAAGTTTATTAGTGTCAGTATTTATATCCTTATACTTAGGAGTCACGACATCACAAATTCCCAAGTACCTAACATCAACACTTTATTTATTCTCTTCAATCAAATCACGACTCATCTCGCTCGATCCCAGCGTCGGTAAATTTTTCCGGTATGTTTCCGAATCGAATAGCATTAATTAAAGTTGCGCGGGAGTGCGGCGGAACGAAGCGGCCGAGGAGGACTCGGATCACGCTCCTCCACCAATAAATCAATTTAATCTAATTTAATTTGGGCCAGGTTTCCTCCGGACGAACGTTTTCGGACAGTCACGCAACCACTAAATGTATTTTCAAACTATACTAGTTGCAATCAAAAGACTGCAATGTAATGTCATAATTATTATTGACATTATCTTGTTAATCAATATGTGACTAATTTAACAACCTTTTTGCAGAGAATACCGACACATTTAATCGCCTTGTTTTGTCTTTCAAAATTAATCGAGTCTGAGTCACAGTGATTTGAAATTCTATATATTATAATCTATTGTTATAGTTTTTTTAAATAGTTTATTACTAACTTTGTAGCACTTACTAACTTTTGTAGATACCTAATACTATATATTCTATTTCGTTTATATCTACGCAGTCGTATTCTTACCGTGTCGAACAACAAGCGAACTATTGTGTCATACCTAACAGTTTGAAATACCAGACTTCGTAACTGCCTATTTTTAAGTACCTAATAATATATAAAGTATAGTAACTAACTTTTACTTACTTATTGTGTAGCTCATGCGGACACGACAGATGAAGTAAAAACATTTAAAGTAGCATAAATATAGAATGACGCAGGTATCCTACAGAGTTAGAGTGGTATTGGTGTTTAAGGTCCCATATGATCGGAGGAGCCTATTCCTATCTACCGGCTACAAATCCATGATCCGAAATGCTACTGAGAATGTAATTTAAAAAATCCAATGTCAATTTATTCAACATATGATCTGCAACCACTACACCAACCAGGAAGGAGGATCTACACAAATAAACTGTTAACATTATTTACCTATTTGAAGAGTGCCCGAGTTTAAATTGAATATCGATTGAAACTTTGCACGAAAACAACTATCTGTACATAAACAAAGTGAACAATAAGGCAAAAAACATAAAATTCGCAGAAGTATTTTGAGATCGTATCTCATTCATTATTTATCGCCCGCACATCAAGACCTGCCGAATGCCGTTCTTACCTCTAGAGATAAAATTATTTCCGTAGCCGCGTAGCCCGTAGCACGTAGCACTAATAGGTACTCAAATAGACGGTCTCACGTGACCGAGTAGGATGAGAAGCAACAATTGGATGTAAATCATTAATTCCGATCAGTAAATATTGCCCGTTTACTAGCCTCTAAAAGGATGTGTGGCAAGTCACGTTTGATGAGATCATGACCAACACATTCAAAAAACTTTTTAAACAGTAGCACAAGTAACACAACACGTTCCCACATGATTCAATGTATACGAACGCCTATTTAAATAGGTACATGTTACCAAATAAATTACTCTCACAACGAATAGAACCGCGTTACTACACAGGGAGTACCATCATTTTGCGCTTCATTATAACATAACAGTACCGACACAATAATAAGACACACATCAATGACTAATTCAATTTCATCTCACCAAATTGAATTTGTTCTACGGTGTGAGTCTACATTCTTGTTCGTACAATGAGTATACTAACAATAAAAGGCCGAATACCAATAGCAGCTACCGGGTTAGTCCGCAGCGAGGAGCGGCGACCAGACCACACAGCTCGCGCGTAGTCACGTCTCCAATGAGATCGGTGCCGCGATGACACCCTTGAAATGTTTTTAATAGCGTGATTTATAGAGCAAATTAAACATTTGACTTGGCGTGAATTTGACGCTGAGTGGATCCGTCACGCACGGACACTGCGCCCGCGCTGCCTTCGCGCCGCTCTACGTACCTCCGAGCACACTCCCGCTGTGGATCTACTTTTAAAATATTGTTAGGTAGTTATATCAGGTTTATGAATTGGAAAATTATAACATTTGTCTCGTCAATTTATCAAAGCAAGTCTTCGATAAATTCACAAAAAGTAAATTATCGTGAGTCGATACCAGTACAATTTTTATTAGCTATAGGTACCTAACTAAAAACTGCATTTCTGTTATTTCATTGAAAATCACCAGTAGAATCGTAACCTAAAAAATAATTAACATAGGCAGCTACGAGATCACTAACGACGTAGGAATTGGTAACCTTTCTTAAAACGGAAAAATTATTTTTACCCCTGAACTTTTCCGGATTGCCTTCTAGCTACTAGTCACCTCTATCGACGAGTGTACTTATCAGCGCGATACAGAGCTTCCAGGCCGGTGGTCGCAGCTGGTTAATACCTACGCGCCGCTACCGTGTTCCATCGAAGCTTTTTTACGTCGGCGACACCGCGCGTGTGCGTGAGAACCGATTTCCGCCGCTTGCCGTTTTCAGCGCCAACTAACGGTACCTTATCGACTGACCCGCCCGATGTAAAGGAACCTACTGTGAAAGTACCATTGCCAATTTATAAAAACTCTTCTGGCTCACGTACGTCAACTGAACCGTGAAAATACGTTTGCAGTTCTGGGTACCGAGTACCGATTGGTTTGGTTTTGTTAACTCGGTGTCCGGTGTTGTTATGACAGGCTGTTGGTATTACGCTTGTCGGCTGTCAACAGCCGCGCCATTGTCAAAAACAATATAAGATACAAAAACCGCGCTCTAAAATGGCACTAAATCTTTTTTACTAGGTATATAATTTACTTTTGTACCAATTTTAAAGCAATGACTGTCTGTATTTGCTCTAAAAGTTTTAGATATAATAAAAAAAATTAACACCGCGGAAAGTGTAGTTTGAAAGACACTTGTCTATCAAAATCTTGTCTGTATTTTTTTCCGTACAACTACGACTACCTATTATCGTCCATTGCTTCATTATTAAAATATAGCCGCCGCCTTTACTGATTTTTTTAAAATAAAATTAGTACATAATCTCGCTTGACTCATGATTATTAGGCAATTAAATATGTATGAGATACAAATACTTAGAAAAGTAGTTAATGTGAACAGTGAAATGACAATAATGTTATGTCACCAAAGCAATAGTTTAGTGCAGAGATCGTAGTGGCGTTAGCCCCTGTGACTACACCGATGGGGTCAACTCAAGTCGTAAGTCCCTGTATGTACGAGTACATACAGGGACTTACGACTTGAGTTGTATGTATCCATGGGCGTACCCAGGGGGGGGCAGGGGGGGGCAGCTGCCCCCCCCTGGAACTTGGATGCCCGCGTAGATAAAAGTTATAGTAAGACAAAAAACCTTTCTAGTGTTGTGTGTAGGACGAAACAAACTTGTCCCCCACAAGTTACATAACACTGGCAGTGACAAATTGTCAAAATAGAACAATATTCACTATTTGTTGCTTTTTGTTAACAATTAGTTGCTACAAAAACGATTTTGTTGCTCAAACCGATCTTACAGAATTGACAACAGTGCTAGCTTTACTTAAAGATAGCATAAAAAATAGCTCAATACTATATAATCAAACTAATACACCAATGTTTGTTGCTGAAGAACAACAATTTAAAAAATAATCAGTAAAATATAATTCAGTTGTTTGAGGTAGCAATTATTATTGAGCAACAAATCTTTCAAAGATCAGATGAGTTTCCAATCGGTATACTTATAGACCGCTTAAGCTAGCTTAACTTTAAAAATTTTTCTTGCTCGAGTGACAAACTGACAATATTGATGCCTGAAAGACATTTTCTTGCTCGAAAAAAACCCAGAGATTGGATGAATATATCTGACCGGTATGCTTATAAACCGATTATGCTGCGCAAATAATTTATATTGCTTATTTTTTGGAAAAATCGAGAGTGACGAGCTTATAAAAATACCGGCCAGAAACTCATGCGATCACCGGAAGATATCCTAGTGCCGATTTTCGAGGCATCATTAACCAAGTTGAGCAACACAATTATTATATTGTATTTTATTGGTTCCCTAAAAATCGAGCGCTAAGCTAGCATGACCGGTTTATAAGGATACCTGTTGGGATATTCATCCGATCTTTACAGTGGCGTATTTACACTAGGGCCAAAAGAGCCATGGCCCGGACCGCCAGGCTTCGAGGGGCGGCGCTAGCCGCACGGAGGTAGTAAGAAACTAATTGTAACTACCCCCCTAACGTCGCCTGTCCTAAGTGGGTTCCCTCAATTTACGAGCTCACTTTTACATAAGACAACTGGAGGTAGTAACAAACTAATTGTAATTACCACTCTAACCTAACCTGGCCAAGGCGAGGGTGGCTCAATTTTTCTAGCTCGCTTCGCTCGCTCTTACATGAGACACCTGGTGGTAGTAAATAAACTAATTGTAGTTACTCTTCTAACCAAGCCTGTCCGAGGTAGGTGGCCAAATTTTCGAGCTCGCTTCGCTCGTTCTTACTGTGTGAGATAACTGAAGGTCTAGTAACAATCTAATTGTAATTACCCTCCTAACTTAACCTGTCCAAGGTGGGTCGCCCAAGTTTTCGACTTCTCGTTTGCTGACTCTTAGTCATCAATTTACATTGCTACGTTAAGCAATATTCTTTTCTATTTATAAGTCCCGGATAAATCAAGCGTTGAGTTAGCATGACTGGCTTATAAGAATACCGGTCAGAAATTCATCCGATTTACGGTTCTGAGTTTTGTTGATGACTTTCCGGGCAACAATAATAAATTTAATCATCCGTCATCATCCGACGTCCGGTTCTATTTTTTATGCTGACTCTCCAGGCGTCAATAACCATTGCAGCGTAGAGGAAGAAAACTATTTAGATTTCAGAAAAAGGTTGAGTTAAACTAGCATGACCGGTTTATAAAAGGATACCGTATAGTCAGAAACTCTAAGAAAAGCTCCTCAAAGATACTCTCCATGCATAAATTTTTATGAATACCGGAAAATTCGAGTGTTGGTCCAGCATGACCGGTTTATAATGCATCAGAGTCACCATCAAATTTTAGAATTGGAGATCGGGTGAATTTCTGACCGATATCCCTATATGCGGCCATGCTAGCCAATAATTAAGTAGATCTGCAAATAATTTATTATTTATTTATTTTATTAAAATCGAGCGTTAAGCTAACATGACCGGCTATAAGCGCACCGGTTAAAATTCATCCGATTTCCAGTTCTAAAATTTGTTGCTGGCTCTAAGCTCGTCCCACGTGGGGTCATAATATAATAGGTAGCAACAAATTAACAAAATATTCGGTTTATCATATTATTTACTCTGATATATTTACGTATAGCTAGCATTGTTGTCGATTTTTCGAGATTGGTTTGAGTATTTTTTTTTAAATTCTGCTGAAATTCCACTGCCTCTTTTATGGAGATGAGGGAACGGGGGGGGGGGGTGGAGAAAAATCCCTCTACTGCCCCCCCCTGGGCCAAAAGCTGGGTACGCCCATGTATGTATCTAACATTAAATAACTTAGAAAAAACAATTTGCTACGCAAACTGGACAAATTATTACCAATATATTTGTATGGAAAGGTGAAAACTTTGTTTTCGTATTCCTGAAAGGTTAAAGAGCGATTTCATTCTTAAAATATGAAAGGCGTTATATTTGCGTAAAAAACGTTGCTCTGGAATGACGATAGGTTATACCTAATAACAAATTAATAACATGACAAACAAACCTCTAAAGCAAAGGCTTACTAAATACTTATTTTAAAACTGACTAGATCCTTTACAAACAATAACCATAACAACAAATATTTAACAAACCGAGTCACTCACTCACAGGCTGTAACTACTAATTTGAAAGTGGTTTCAATACCCGTGTGACAGTAAAGCGGGCTGTAAAGTCCGTCGAGTGCGCGTTGTAAAGGAGTTCGATCAGCAGCTTGTGACCAATATTTGTTATAGGCTGCGCAGCCGCAAGTGCCCATTGTGCAAGTAGTGCGCCTGCGCACTGAGCACGGACTCGTTATACTTTCAGCCCCCGATTTGTTTGCTACAGGATGGATCAAAAGTTTTATTAATTTTAAGGTCACATTAGCCACCTCTTAAACATTACTTTAAAGGCACTGCACAGAAAAAAAACTAAATACGGGTCCTATTTAGTATAACAACATCAGTCATCAGCGTCATTCTCACACTGCAAAAGCTCTAGAGTACTCTAGAGTCCTCTAGACAACTTCATAAACAACACCCGACTTGTACGTCGAATGAACGTCGAACGAATGTCTCGCCGCTAGATAGATAGAGACTTGCTAATCCGGGGCCACCATTATGTTATCTAATCTCTAGAGATAGTCCAGTACCGAAAATTACATAGAATTTGTTTTAATAAACTATTTTCCTTGTGATTTTTTTAAATCAACCTTGTTATGCAAGATAATAAATAGGTCATTTATTTAGGTATATAATTTATTTTTAAGATTTGATTACCCATACACTTATTTTCCCTTCGCTGTAGCTCAGTTTTTTATAAAAACCCTGGAAATGCAAGATACCTAGTGTAAAAATTTCATTCATTCAATCCACCCACAATTTTCGGGTTATGCAGACAAATATACGGAAGCGAAATGATAAGATAAGTACATATAAGTATTTGTTGTTGGATTACGTTGTGGAATCATAATCTAATTATCGAGTTATGCAGACATACGGAAGCTAAAATAATAAGATAATACAAAGACATAAGTTGCACTGTTGCATAATATTTGTGCACCTATAAGTATTGTAATGCCACTACAGCGGCTTCTGAATTTCAAATGCTTTAAAACTTTTCCGATAGGAACAGTAGACAAATGTGCTTTACTTGTTCTATTAAAGTTTACTTACCTATCCAAAAAAACATGAATCTATAAAATAAAATTATACAAAATGAATCAAGTAAAACTCAAACATTTAATATGTATCAACCTATTACATTTTGTTTACCTAGCAAATTACTATCGACTAATTAACTTTGACGGCTGGCTAGCATATTAACCCATAGCCTTTGATATAAGTACCTAAATTTCAAATTACTTTATCCATAATGTACGTTTTTAATTACTTAGTGATTTTGTAAAACATGTGGAAAATGTTTCACTCATTTTAATTTAAACGAGTCGGTAATAAATTATATACTATGTATTATTATTATACCTATATAGAACATACACGCAGATAAAAGTTTCATTGAAATCTGTTGAGCCATTTCAGGTTTCCCTTAAATTCACACACACGCACACATTAATCAAATCTAACAAAACCTATTTGAAGAAAAACCTAAAGGAACACCAAAACCTAAATTTAAAGAAAGAAAAGTCTGTGCACCTGCTGTATATCACAAATAACGAGTGTAGCTTTTAACAACTGCTCTTGTAACGTAGCGACGTAACAATACCATAGTGTAAACCTTTATAACACTATGACAATACACAGGACGAGAGTGTGATCACTAGCTCATTCAGATAATACATATTCTGTACCTCAACCATGAGTTCTATCGAATGGCTTTCGATAGGTTTTTTACGCATCGAAAGGCATCTCATAGCAGATTTTAGTTCCTTACGTAACCGCTAGAGACGTTGCGAGGGTTTTCCATACAAATATTCTAGTGAGAAAAACTCATGGTCGAGGCACTGAAATATGTCGCAAGTCGCAAATCGTATACATAAAGTGTTATTTTGGTATTTTACTGATCTATATCAGTCTATAAGTTTAGGGCCTGTTTCACCACCTCTGGATAACCGCTAACCACCAGATAATTAAAAAAAATGAACTAATTGTGTATGACATTATCTACCAAGTAAGTATTTAACGGGAACTTACTAGGAGGTGGTGCAACCCGTGCAACAGGCCCATAACTCATCCGATGGGTGCCGTACCAATGGACGTCATACCAATCAATACAATTGCGTATTTATTAAATATACTTATTTTATCTCTGAATAATTAAGCGTATTAATAAATAACTATAAGTTTATTCTACGTCACAGCACGAAAAAACAGATTAAATGACGCAAATATTTTAAGGAAAAGGTAATATTTTTGATAAGGATTACTACGTTAATTAATGGTAGGTACCTACATGCCAGTGTTGAGCAATAAGGTGACCTAAGTATAATAGATAATAATTCGTTATCATTTATCAGCTAGCTTCGCGAAGTAGGTACCTACCTACTGACATTGCGAGCATAAACCGAATCGTTAAAAATATCGATACGTTAATAAAAAATAATCTGTAAAAATAATGTTAATCGATTATTTTATCATAAACAGCAGCGTATAACTTTGTCGGCACGGCAAAATCTAAGTTTCTCGACGTACAAGTTATGGTAAGTATAAAATGTCGACAAATTACCATAAAATCGGCAAAATAGTCTTGATAAGATGACATTTACAAGCTGTCAAACGCTATATTGATAGATAAACTAGTGTACCTACAGTCACGAGCAAAAACATGCACTAACAAAAGTGCTACAGCGATGTTTTCATGAATGAACGATTGAATCTTTGAGATAACACCAATGTCATTATAGTATTGGTTCGTAAACTGTGTTCGTAATATCACAAAAGTTCTATTAGTATCTACTTTAGGAGAAAATCGCTTTAGCACTTTTATTAGTGTACATGTTTTTGCTCATGACTGTACCTATTATATCTGACGATGATTACCTACTCACAAAATGTCGACGAATTACGATAAAATCGACAAAATTATCTTGGTAATACGATATTTACAGGCTGTCAAATGCTTTATTGATAGATAAAATAGCTGTACTAGCCTATATCGATGTTGACGGTTACTCGCGCACCATTACCTACGTACTTGTAATTTTTTGGAAAATAGATCTTATGTAGAGGATACCAACACAGAAATAGGTACCTCATTTAGATTATAGGTGATCTCGTTTAGATTATAGGAAAATATTATTTATTGTACTTACACCAAAAAACAATGTAAGGAACAATCTCAGGTATGTAGGTATTTTACCTGTACTTATCTAAAAAAACAACAAATGTGAAATTATTATTAGGTAGGTTTTTTTTTTAAATTTGAGCTGTCGTTTAATAAAAGTATTTTGTATAAATTATTTAATCTAATGTACATTGATTGCCTACATTATGGCGGATTTAATGCCGTAAACTCGTAAAGCATTATTTGCCAGTCAACCTTTCGGTTAATAAAGGTAATTTAATTAGGACCTGTTTCACAGCTTACTGATAAGTTCCCGTTAAATAACTTGGCAGATAAATTCATGCAAACGTTGTTAATTTTTTTATATATCCGGCAGTTAACGGCTACTTAGGGGTGGCCGAACAAGCCCTTAATATCGTTTACCTACCTATATTTAACGTCTGACACTGTTTAAACTGTGAGGAAGAAGGTTCTTAGTTTTTTAAGGTAGGCACCAGCTATGTTAAAATCTGATTTGAATAAAAATCGAATCAATTTCAAACAGAGCTATTATTACCTAAGTACTTGGCCGAATTACCTGTTTAAATACTCACTTAATGATGGTACATAAGTCAGTGAACGACACTAAATCCAATCTCTGTTATAAATGTCGCTTTCTTTAATAACTCAGGGTCATGTAACGGTGACATCGATGTTAATTCCTCGCTGATGCACACAAAAGGTGTTCAGTGGCGGGCAGCAGGAACGCCCGGGGGTAAACGGCACTCAATTTAACCATTTCTCTATATTAATTACCAAAACAGCCCCCCAGGCCGTTGCGCAGAGCATAAATAACAAAAAATGACGTATACGTCACGCCGCCCGACTCCACCGATTACATTAGCATCCCCCTTCCGAAGCTTAAACGAGTTTAAGGGAGGCGATTTATCACACGTTTAAAACTTAACCTCGCGTATAAATTGTATAAAATCCATAAAAGTGGTTCATAGACATCACCTGTCCTATATTTGTATGCATGTAAGTAAATAAAGTCGACGCTAGGTACATAAGTACAAAGTCATTCATTTCGAAACTTTACTTTCTATAAAAGCTATGGAGTCGTCTTTTGTGAATACTTATAGTTATATACCTACCTAAGTACCTAATTTATTTGCGTAGGTCAATAGGGATGACTGATGAACTAGGTAGGTACACCTCATTAGTCCAGTGGTCATATTCGTAGATCTCTACGTCTGTGCCAGTCAGATTTTGGATTTTTCTCCAGAGGTAGGTACTTACATATCTGTAAAATGTAATAGAATTTTACAGAGCCTTTTTGAGAGAATTTTTTGAGCGAGAGATTTTTTTTTGCCAGAATAGGCTCACACCATAATAACCTAGTGGGACCTGAATAAACAGTAGGTACATTTAGGTATACATTTTTTAGGTACACTTTGCCTATCTCTTCGTGGATACAGAAGAAGTGGAAGAAGGCAATTTAGTATAAATATTACTTCATATGTATGGGGCGTTATTTGTAAAATTACTACAACATAATTCAATTTAAAATAATTTTAATGTCATCTTCTCTAGGTTCATACTAGAATACAGATTATATAATTATAACACAGTTAAAATCTCAATTAATAAAACCAAAATTATTACAAAGTTTAATAAACTAATAACTTAAATAAGTATACCTACAACATGTTAAGAAAACCTTGTCCGACCCGTGAAGGTATTAAAAGGTAATTCTTTTCAGTTTCAGTTATTTTTTATAAAACAAGGAAACTTAGGTTCATAGGTATAGGGGGCAATCGTCTTAGGTGCCAAATATACCTACCTACCATGGCAGGTAAAAGATACTGTTGTCACAATCAAGAAGATTGCTAGCTTTTAAATAATTTTGGTAATTTTTGTACAAAAATCGTGCATTTACAACTTCATTAACAGCCTTATCTACTGTTATAAATATTTTTTACTTTTTATTTTATTTTGTACCTACTATGATTAGGTATACCTACTGTTATTGGGATACCTATATACCCCCTTTCGGATCGGATAGGGTTTTATTAACACATTGTATAGATATCTTACAACTAACCTAATATATTTTTCTAACACAGTAGCTACCGCCGTTTCTGTTAGTTTTTCGTAATTAGGTAAGTACCTACATTTGTGTATGTTTCGATAACACAGAACTGGTACGCATTAGGGAAACAATTAAATTATTCAGATTAACTACCCCTTTAAAATAAAGAATAATTAGATACCTACATAAAAAAGTTAGGACCTGTTTCACAAATGACTTGACAGAGAATTTCATCCAAATATTGAACGTTTTCTGATTTTCTTCAGCTGGTAGCGGCTAGAAAGACATTGGTGAAGCAAATAACACCCAGTATAATTAGGCACCAACTCCAAATTAGAAATAATTTCTGCTTTTTAGTTCCGGGAAGTTTTTTGAAGGCGGTTTGTATTAGTATTTGTATTTTAAATAGACCAGACCAGCACTTCCCAAAGAATGGGTAACGTAACGAGCGGAACAGTCGAAAGTAACAGTCCTTCTTTCTGCAACTTAGTATTTATTTCATATTTATTTTTATTTGCTTATTTATGTAAAGTAAGTAGTAATAAGAAGTAGTAGTAAGTTACCTACTTACTACTACTACTTACCTTACCTTATGTTCCTTTTTGCTTTATGAAACCAAAAGGTAAGTCCCGAATTTGAAAGTATCTGAGAGATTTGGTGTATCACGGTCAAGGCAACTTTGGGAACCGCTGAACTAGATCTTAAAAAGATCGACATTCGATCGAGATTTTGATGTTTGATGTCTATTGTATAAAAATAACATTACCTAAACTAGAAAATGTAGCTGTAGGTAAACCTACCTACCCTATACAGAATGCAACGGGTTCTGAAAATAAAAATGTAAATTATCCACTATATTTTGAAGGTTAAACCTTAACTGCAGATGTTCTAGAGGCGATGGCGGTATAAAGGCGGGCCACATCGCCGCAGTCAGCGCCACCAAGTCTGGCCGGTACGACACCATCGGCGCGTGCGCACACGGCTCTACATCGACACTTGGCTTGTCCACTCCACTGCTTAATAAACTATCTATAGAGAAAGACTTCCTCCAACTGTCTTTTGTATCAGTCTCGGTATACGAACTAGTTGATGCTGTTAACACTTGCATTGATGAAATCACTGGTGCTTCTAACACTCGCACAGGTGGTGGAAGCCTCACATTCAACTGAGCAGCAAGATATTGCTGATTAAAGTTCGCTAACGCAGCCAACTCTGATTTGAAGTTGTCTTTTTGATCCGTGTGCAGCTTGAACCTCTTGCGTCTCCTGAGCAGCGAGCCGTTCTCGAACATGTCAAAAGCCTGCGGGTGCAGCGTCCAGTAGGCGCCCTTGCCGGGCCGGTCCGGGCGGCGCGGCACCTTCACGAAGCAGTCGTTGAAGGAGAGGTTGTGCCGCAGCGAGTTCTGCCAGCGCTGCGTGTTGCGCCGGTAGTACGGGAAGCGGTCCGTGATGAACCGGTAGATCTCCGACAGCGGCAGCATGCGCTCCGGGGAACTCCAGATCGCCATCGCCGTCAGGGATATGTACGAGTACGGGGGTTTCTGATCGCCGTAGGAATCTCGCGGCGGCCGCGGCATGTTCGATAGTGCTAAATGCTAATGATGTGTGCCGGGGCGGTGTAGCGCGGGGCGTGGCGCGGCTGGGCGAGGCACTGAGAGGCCCCGCCCCCACCCGCGCACGCCGCCGTCAGATATGATAACGAGAATGCCACTCGGCGAGCAAACCACATCTCCCCCTGGGACTATCATTACTGACATGATTGACTGTGCACTTACCTCCTGTTGGTTTAAACCTGAATAACGCTAAATAGACTAGGTAGTTAACTACCTACCTATCTTCAAAGGTACCAGTCAAGGAACCGTATGCCTAACTAGGTTCACCTTATCGTGAAAATGATGTAGTCAGCTCATTATAACGTAACTAATTGAATAGTTAGGTATCTAATAAATACCTACTTGATAATTGTTTTGGCAACAATGCTGAATAGGCACCTTGGTTCCATTGTAAATAGGTTACCTATGTATATTTTTTTTTAGATAATGTATTTATAATTTTTTGGCCAATTAATTAACAGGTTTTCCAGTGTGTTTAAAATAATATAGGTATTTAAATAAAAATGAATAACTAAATGTCTTGCTAAGCGCAAAACTCGAGAACGGTTATACCGATTTAGCTGAATTCTTTTTGTTGTGTTTGATGAAGTCTGAGGAAGGTTCTTATACAGAGAAAAAACAGGTAAAAGTGTAAACAGGGAAATGCTGGCGAGTCTGCGCATGGGTCGCTAATACATCATAATTTAAAAAAGTAGTTACTTTATGCGCTGAATGCTACGTAGCGCCATCTATGAAAGAGTAGCAAAACTAATTCAATAAGGATCTGTTTAGATTAAGGGCATATTTCATCACCTTTGGGTCGCGCTAACCACCGGATAGTTTTTGTGTGAAATTCCCAGTAGCGTGGGTGTATATTAGTTATACACCTCTGCCTACCCCTTCGGGGAATACAGGCGTGATGGTATATTATCAGGAGGTAGTGAAAGGGCCCTATGTGTTTAGAAATTTCTAGCTAAGTAAATAACAGATGTCTTGTGTGTTCAAAATAGTTTTTTTCTGTCTACGTAATAAATACAATGATTTAAAAAAATCATAGTTGTGCGCTAAATAATACGTAGCGCTATCTATGAACGAGTAGCTAATACTAATATGATATTTATATAACTAAGTTGAGTCGTATTTGACTGTTTAATGTGCCGTTTTCCGATATTTTTTCTTCTACAAGCATATAAAAATAAATAGGTAGGTAGCATCAAACACAGATTTGAAAGGTGTCGAAATGTCTCCCTGTCATGTAATTAAATTAATTTTATAATTGCACCAATTTTGGAGGCTAATGTTTTGCATCCAAAATTGGTGCAATTATAAAAAATTCGCCTAAGGTCACGATTCAAACGACAGCCTACAGCTTGAGCTTTCGATATTATTTATTTTAATAAAATATTTATCACACAATTTTTACGGCCGTGTTAAAGTTGATGTTGATGAGGAATAAGTAGTTTGATATTAACGCAAAGAAAACTAAACCTTATTGTAACAATCTTTATTATACATACATTATTCACTTACACATGATAAATTACGCTGTTCAACAATAAAAATTTCACAAAACTCAAGGGAAGGGTATAAAATTTGTATAAGAATAAAATATTCATCTAAAAAGGTTAGACTATGTACTTCATTCTTTATTTACTTTGTAAATGTTCACAATTTTGCTGTGAGCTCCGGAACAGCTTTAAACAAGTCGGCGACTAAGCCGTGGTCGCTCACCTGAAAGTAATAAATAATTAAATTATTGTATTTGCTATTTTACAATAAGAAATGCCAACAATACATCACAATCTATACGGGATGCTCAAACCAAACCAGGGACCGAAAACTTAAAAACCTCTGGGGCTGCGATTGGCTAGCGTTAGTTAGGGTTAGCTGCCTATAAATGCCAATCTATATTCTTGATGGTGTAGAATATCTGTCAAATAAAAAGGCGCTGATTTGATAGAAACAATATTATAATCAAGTGGTTTTTCAAATCGGTCCAGTGTAGTTCAGTGTAGTTTCGGAGCCTATTCAATACAAACAAACAAATCTTTCCTCTTTATATACTATTAGTATATTAGTATAGATATAGATAAAGGTTTGTCTATGGCGTTTTTGGATTTTGATGCGTTCTAGTTAAAGAGTTGTAATGTTACGAATGCGTTCATAACAGCCAAAGGCACGTGTAAGATAGGGATAATGTTTATTTCGGTTACCGGTATTACCTAATACTTTTTGCATTGAATTGAAGTAAGCTTTAAAATACCTGTAAAATTAATATAGCCGAAACTGGTTCCATTCCCGGGCTCAAACGAACGGATTTAATTACTGGAGCCTAGGTATTACAAATTATCAGAGATTTTCGGCGCACTGGGAGGATTCAAAGAGCCAAAGGGAAGCCGAACTAGACAAGTAGGTACTGTGGTCACCCGTAGGAACAAACCACGCATAGCAATGTCTCATACAAGACTTATCGACACGACAGAAACTGGCTGACGCGTGCCCCCTTACCTCAAATATAAGTTCACGTATTTATGTTCGTATTAGTCTTCACCATTCAAAATGTCAAAAAAAGGCGTGGCATTAAAATGAACATGACTACGCAACTACAGATAATGCTTTTTAAAACATACTACAATTTAATTACATTTATCAAAATCAATCTCGGCTCCTAGCAACATAGATAACTCGCTGATAAAGAGTATTGGGCCTTGACTCATGTTGACACAACTGACGTCACTTTAGTTTGATAGGAACCTAATGTAAATGATCACTACTTCTATTCTGTTCCTTGCATCAGCATCTAGGTATTAATTTCTATTTAGGTATTTCGTGCATATCTTGATATAGCCTAGTATTGTTATCTGAAAACCACGATCGAAGTCACATTACAGTTGCTTTGTCCTTCCTCCGAAGCACCAAGAGATACTCAGGGCTAAAAGGTGGTGCAAGGTCGGACTGGCCATAACTTTTTAACGAATCAACCGATTTTGAAGTACTTACACGAGCTTTGACATTATTTAATAGATAAAAAACAATCTGATAGTATTCCATCTGCCACTATCCGACCCCGGGCCCTGGGCTTTTGGGGAAGGGAGGGGGAGCCACCCGGGCTCTTCCGGCTCAGTCTGACCCTAAGGTGGTGAAACAGACCCGTAATTTTTATCCATTTAGGTTAGGGGTTCACGGTTAAGTTTCACATTAAGAAATCGGTTAGTAAGATTAAGCTGCAAATGCCGCGGTAGGGGGAATATGGATTGTCAACCTTTCTTATCACATCGTGATACCCAAACAATCTATCGCGCATTCAAACGGCTAACGTCAGTCCACCTGGTTATACTGGAAGCTGACCCCAAAGTAGTCTGGAAAATTCTAGGGATGATGATGAATAATAAAATTCATCCTATCGTACAACTAGACTATTTCAGATGGAGGAAAGCAGGGTGACAAGATCTTAATGTGCAGTGGTTACTCATTAGTATTAATTCTTTATGTTACCTGGAAGATGGGCGCCTCTGGGTCTTTGTTGATAGCGACGATGGTCTTGGAGTCTTTCATACCAGCCAGATGCTGGATAGCACCACTGATGCCTACTGCAATGTATAGATCCTGCAGAGAAACAATAACATTTCAAGATTATGTGGACCTGACTGAAATAAATCTTCAGCCAGTATTTTAAAGTAACTAGAAATGAGAAGCACCCCCAAATACATGGAACCTGAACCCCAATGGACCCTAAACATACTGGAGCACTGTGGGTGTACTTATACTATTGGAGACCTTCGGGGAATACAAGTGTGATGATTCAGTATTAAATCAACACATTACTGTAGCTGAAAGAAGATATGCGAAATAAAAATAAGATATTCATGGAAGTCTCTCAGTAAACTGTAATAAATACATCTATAAGGAAGCGTAGTTAATATTGTGTAGCTTACAGGCGCGACGATCTTGCCGGTCTGACCGATCTGCAGGTCGTTGGCGACAAAGCCTGCGTCGACGGCCGCTCGCGACGCGCCCACTGCAGCGTTCAGCTTGTCCGCTAGGTCGTACAATAGCTTGAAGTTCTCACCAGATTTCAGACCACGACCTTATAGGGTAAAAAGTATGTATTAGTATTAAAGTTAATTAGATTTTGATTAATAATATAACTCTTATGTTTTATTCAGATATGTCAATATTTTCTCACCTCCAGCAACAATATTCTTAGCACTTGTAAGTTCTGGTCTGTCAGACTTGGTGAGTTCCTGCTTGACGAACTCGACGAGGTCTGACTTGTAGTCACCTTCGGGCGCCTTGTCCACGGCTGCCGAGCCACCCTCCAGCGGCTCGGGGGGGAAGGCCGTGCTGCGGACCGTGATCACTTTGATGTTGTCCTTGGCTTCCAACGTAAGGATGGCATTACCTGGAATATTTTTATACATACATACATAGCTTCACGCGTGTTTCCCATAGGAGTAGGCAAAAACTATAGATTTCCACTTGCTTCGATCCTGATACTTTATGTTTTTTATAAAGATGTCAATTAGTTAAGAATCATATCTTGTTAGATTTTATTACAAAAAATCTGCTATATATTTAAATGCAATTTTTATATGTATTTATATATTCTACTCAGAATAAAGAATGGAATAAATATTAAGTCAAACATACTCAAAAGGTCAAGGACACATCTCATCTTTGATTGTTTCACAAGATTGTATGGAAAAAAATTGCATTGCTATCATATCCATCACTTTAATTATTCTGATGTCAATGATATGAAATTGACATACAAAAACATAGTGTACCTGCATAAATTGTTCTAATAAAGGTATTAGCATCTTTAACACCAATAATATCTGTTATAGGTGAGACATCGAGCTTAGCAGCAACTCTAGGCAGGAGAGCTTTGCCGAAAGCAGTTGCAGGAGCCAGGATATGGGTAAAGTTGAACTGCTTCTGAGTGGCTAAGATGAGAGGAGTCAGGCTTTCAGGAGTCAATCCCTTGAATGCATCACTTTCAGCCACCAAAACTTTGGAGATACCATTTGCTTTAGCTACAGCCTGAGCAGCCTGAAATGAAAGTTTTAAGTGATGATTTAGTTTCAACACCAGTCTCTATTTAAAAAAAACAACCTAAAATACAACAAATAAGAATCACATCAAAACAAATAACAAAGGTCTGAAATGAAAGTTTTAAGTGATGATTTAGTTTTAACACCAGTCTCTATATAAAAAAAAACATTACCTAAAATATAACAAATAAGAATCACATCAAAACAAATAACAAAGGTCTGTTAACCAAACCCAATATTGTGTTAGGCCCCTACGGATTGTATGCACAATGTGTAGGGCCTAAGTGTCTCTTTGTTTTGTTTCCAATAAAATAAAATAAGTGAATATACTATTAAGGACTTGTTTCACCACAGTCCAGTAAGTTGCCGTTAAAGTAATTGACAGATAATTTAATACACATTTTGTTCCATTATTGAATTGTTAGTAGGCTAAGAGCGGTTATGCACTATGTCTGATCCGAATCTGTGAAAATGCGGTCTGGTGTAGTCATAGAACTATTTGTATAGAGAAACCGGATGACGGACATCGGATCTAGAGCGTAAACTATCATGCAAATAGTTCTACGACTACACCAGACCATATTTTCATGGATTCGGATCGGACTTAGTGCGTAACCGCTCTAAGGCTAAGTTAGCTGCCTATCTAGAAGTAGTAAAACAGGCCCTGTTTTAGATATTATGTGTTAAATAAACATTGGCAGTATAAAAAGGCCAACTTACAGGGCCACACTTGGTGCCAGCTACCAAAACAGACACATCACCACCTATCTTCTTGGCTGCACTTAAAGTATTCTGTGTGGATGCTGTCAGAACCTCATTGTTATGCTCTGCAACCACCAGAGTACTTTGCAGTCGCCTTAACTGAAACAAAAACATTGTGGATATTATTTAATTAGAATTTAGACATTAGAATAGCAACAGACTAAATTAAATTATGTCATACTAACACAAGGATCATCTAATAAAATATCTTTGTGATACGTGCTCTACCTACATGCTGCAAAATAAAAATATCTGTTGAGCTTAGAGGAGCAATGAACATACGTACACTTAACAACTCCTTGATAGCTTAGTGTAATTTGTTTTGTTTATGGTGTTAGTGCTTTTGGTAAAAAGAATGAAAAAGATAAAGAAGAAGATGTAATTATTGTAAAAAAAACATGTTGAAGTATGTAATAAAAAAACAATTTCCACATTTTCCAGATGTACCTATATTAAATTATTGCCTCTGGCGCTTCCTTGAACCTTCAATATCATTCAACAAGTGTCCTGTTTTAGAGCTTCACAATAATCTTTGCATTGATATTATAAAGAATATATTACATTTATGCATGTACTTAGTTGCAAGCCAAATCAATTATGCAATGTTTACAGCAATATTTCTCACAAAGATACCTGCTTAGTACAATAAACATTGGTTTCAGATAGCTGTTACCTCAGCTATGGCTTATCTGTTTCTGTTCTGGTATTGAATTCTTGTTGGTTACACCACACCATAAAGCAATAATAATTATCTTTAATTTAGTGTAAATATAACAATTGTAGCTTTACATTTGAGTTCACATTATTTAGTATTTCATTACACAAATATTATTTATATTTGGGTTCTAAAAAAATCTTCAACTTACCTGAGTTGAAAATAATAAGTGTCTGCTGCTTGGAGAAAACATATTGTGCAACACTTTATTAGTTATTACACTAATTATATTATTAAAATATTATCAAAATGTGTATAAAATTACAACTTTTTTTTCAAAAAGGTTACAAAGTCCAATTCACTGTACTTTACCACATATGACTTCTGTGTGTGTGTGTGTGTGTGTTGTAATTTGGAATGGTGTGTCAAAGTTACACAGTAAATAGTGTCAGTATGAGATTACTGTCAATGTCAGTTACTGTCAAAAATGACAGATTTTGAAGTGAGTACTTGAACCAATTTGAGCTTTCGTCTTCTAAACAATAATTATATTTTTTAAACGACAAAAAAACAGGACGTTCTCAAGTCCAAGAGTAAACTCGGTTATTATTTGTTTATATTTTATTTTAATCCAATCTTCTCTCCGATTTTTACATCCAGGTGGAAGTTGGCGCGAGCCACAGCCGGATGTAAAAAGATAAAAAGTACACTAAAGTATACAATAAAATTATTTTGTAACCTAAACAATCCATTGCGCATTCAAATGACTAATAATAATAAATAAATATCTTGGGACATTTTTTACACAGCACCATTTAGTCCACCAACTAAGCAGAGCTTGTACTATGGGTACTAGACAATGGATATAATACTTATATACTTTTTTTTTGTAAATACATACTTATAATACATAGGAAACACCCAGACAAACACAAACACTTAAGTTCATCACAATAAATGTTTGTGTCCTGTGGGAATCGAACCCACGACCTCGTGATCAGCAGTCCGGTACTCGAACCACTAGACCACAGACGTCGTCATAAATAAAATTTAAGTCCGGCCAAATTATGCTGCGCGTACTGTAAGCACTGTACACGCGTACTGTACACTTGAACTTGATACTTTCATAGACTAGAGTCACATCACAACAAAGAAAAGTGTCATGGTGATATTTAGATTTTCCAAGTTCTAAAATACAATCTATTGCTTTGAGAGAAAAAAAACCTCTGCGTAGACGACCAGCGTAGACCATACGTAGACAGAGGTTTTTTTTTTAATCTGATGTACTCTGAACGCACAGTAGACACGACCGACACGACACGACACGAATTTAGAATATGTGGTTGACGTCTGACGACTTGACGTTGAGCCTTGTCCGGTGCATAGACATATATAAAAATCATAGATATATAATACAAAAAATAAATGGACTTTACTAGCTCTTTGGTCCGGTGTCCCTTGTCCCCACCCCATACAAGTGACTAGAAAGCATAGATATATAATATAATCTATGCTAGAAAGTGAGGTCTTTTATCTGTGCTAGAAAGTGAGAAGGTCGCTGACCCGCTGACCCCGATTGACATGACAGACAATTGACATTGACAGTAGGAAAACACGACATACGTAAACACGATACCAATACGTTTGACTTGATTTGATTGTTCGTGGTTTCAAATTTCATTTTATATTAGGTACTTTTATTGTAATATTCGAATAAACTCAGCCCTTCCCTTGTCCCTCATTCAGTATTCCGTTAGCTATTACCAGACGCGGTAGTCAACTTAGTTAAATACCTAGTTAGAATTTCAAACTAAAACTTAGTAAAATGACACCATTACCAATCGTATCAATAACGAGAAGAGAAACTTTTAGTTCCTGTCACAGATTGCACAGGTAAGATAATTACAAGATTAATTATGAAGTAATAGGTATACCTACCTATGTTTGTTTGTGGAGAGTTGATAATTTGATACATTCAACAAATTTTAAACGTACGTCGGAATTGTCGGATAACTTATGTATTTTTCGAAGGAACGTACACGACCGACGATTTGATTGGACTTAGCGCCCCCAAATCCTTGAACTTTAAAGTTATCAATCCCAGAAGTCAATGCAATATTTTTTTTAGTCAAACATAAAATAGCCATAGCTCCAAAATAATAATAATTAAAGTCCTAAGCACAGCTGCTAAGCATTAATTTCCCAAGTTATATTCCCAAGTTGATCAAGGTGTTAACCCTTTAGGCAATAATAATATAATAGAAGTGTAATGGTATATTAATTAATGTATGTCATAGTAAAAACATATTCCTTTTATTCATAGCCCATTTTTGTCAGATGAAGAAAACAAAAAAATATATGGAAAATGTAATAACCCGAATGGACATGGACATAATTATGTTGGTAAGATTAAAATGTACAAAATAAATGTTTAAATGAAATAAAAAGTTACATAAACTTGAATTTTAGGTTTTTTATAATTGTTGGATAATTTTATTTTTATTTTTACAGTACTAGTGACAGTTAAGGGCCCTGTGGATCCCCACACTGGCATGGTTATGAATGTGCATGAACTGAAGCAGTATATGCAGGTAGCAATCATGGACCCACTGGACCACAAAAACTTAGACCATGATGTGCCATACTTCAAAGCTACAGTAATTATTTCAAATTAAATAACTAATTATCAATTTCTAATATTGTGCAACTTTAAAAGATCAGTTTCACATTACCCATTATATCTTTTTAATTATAGGTTCATAAGTTGTGTAACACTCTAAGGGCCAATAGGTCAAAAATTATCTGAATTATCATGAACCTCGATACAGTAGTTATGGATTGAGATTTTTTTTAAGTGTTTTAATAGATAATTATAAGTTTATTAGAATTATTTACTCTTATCACTTGTTGTTAAAATATTTTTCTTTTTTTAGGTAAGCACAACTGAAAATGTTGCAATATACATTTGGGAACAATTGCAGAAAGTGATGGAGAAACCACAGTTGCTCCATGAAGTTAAAATATTAGAGACAGAAAAGAACCATGTAGTGTACCGTGGAGGAAGCACCTATCCTAAGAGAAAGTTTGACTCCTCATGCCTACATCCTAACAACCATCATAATGTATCTTCGGACTCTGATTAATCATCAAAAGTTTATATTATATGTAACAGAAGCTCAACGGCGCAGGCTTGGAATGTATCCTCATGCATATAATGCCATTGAAGTGAACTCATTCTCAGATTAAGTTACATTTAGTATGAGCTGTCTACAGTAAGGCTATGTGTGATCTGACCCAAATTGCCACATTGCTAGGCATAAAAACCACATGATTATATCCCATATTTACAAAGAATCTAATATGAATCTTATTATGTTTATTTAACTGAATAATTATACCCATTATGTAAGTGTTAAAATTAAACATTCCTGACTAAGACTTTTTACCGATTGTTTCATTTTGCTGAATTTTGAATTTAGATAATTGCTTGTTGCATATACTTTGCACAGGTAAATGTAATATATTGCATAATCATTTTAATTAGGTCCACCAAATGTCTCTCAACAACTCAATATTTTGTTACAGAAATTACAGGGAACCTATTTAATTTAAAAACATATGGTAGAAATATGTTTATTAAATCCAAAAATTTCCAAATTTTTCGGACAATCTACATATACATATTGATCTTTTGTACTGACTGAGACAGATTGTACAGATACGTCGCATCATACAGAATAATATCAGATCAACTATAGTAGTCTTTGTAACAGATCTAGTACTGGAGTGAATACTTATGTGACATTTGATGGTTTTACACATTTGTTTAGACATGTACCTATAAATTTAATAATATATTTATTTAATTAAATACATTTAATATCCTCCTAAATACATTTAATAGCCTCTTTCACCACCTCTGGATAGCCGCTAACCGTGCGCCGGATAGTTAAAATTCAAAAATGGAATAAAATAACTTGGTAGATAAGTTCATACAAATTGTACGAATTTATCTACCAAGTTATTTAACGGGTGCTTATCAGGAGGTGGTGACCCAGACAGACCCTTAGGCTGAGATTCAGAGAAGAGACTCAGCATGAACTTACGCTTCCGTATGTCAAATTGTAATACAAATTTGACATACGGAAGCATAAGTTCATGTTGAGTCTCGTTTCTGAATATCAGCCTTAGGCTAATATTCAGAGACCATGCTAAGCGTAAAGTAATTCTTCCGTATGTCAAATTTGTATTACAATTTGACATACGGAAGCCTAAGGCTAATATTCAGAGACGATGCTCAGCATAAACTTAGGCTCCCGTATGTCAAATTGCCATACAAATTTGACATACGGAAGCATAAGTTCATGTTGAATCTCGTTTCTGAATATCAGCCTAAGTTTATGCTTAGCATCGTCTCTGAATATCAGCCAAGTGTCAGTCAAGCTAAAGCTAGTTTGATTGTTAATTTGAAAAGAGTGCAGTACAAAATGAAAGTGATATTTAATTGATCTTTGAAACATAATATAATTATTTAAGTATCAGTAAGTAAGTATTGAGTTCAGTGTTACAAATATGATATTTGTATTCAGAGATGTTCGGAACACTGCTTAAACTTAGCGTAAAAACTAAGCTGAACCTAAGTATGTACATGGTGCTTTTTCTGTTTTTATTAAACCATACCTAATAAATAATTGTATTGTTTATAAAAAATATTTCATGGCGAATATAGATATTTGCCACTATTTACTATGAAAATCTTGCAACAAAAACAGCTTCTATCTCGGATAGTGCTTTTGTCACTTTTAAGACAATACATTATTGTTACCTATTAAAATATTGCTAACCGTAGACAGAGAAAACTTCTTTTATTTATTTTTTAACATCTGTAAAACACCTGTCATAGAACTCATAGATAACAGAGTGTAAGCTAAACTAAGTAAGTTTGAGACGAACATGTTACTGAATAAAATGAGCTAAGCAGATAATAAATTCCGAATTTCAAATTTGTATGACAATTTGACATATGGCGGCTGAGCATCGTCTCTGAATAATTGAATATTAGCCTAAAGCTCAGCCTAATACTAACCTACATTAATATCTCCGTTATATCCAACATCACAAAATATTTTAAAAGATTCTTCAACATTTTCTGTTTCTGGCAACAACTTTTAGATTTATTCAGCTTTAGCTATGAACAACCATTAAATAAGTCATGTGTCTATATTTTTTATACATAGAAATAAAATATTGTAAAATAAATGATAAAATATCAAACATCTGTATAAAAAAATATATTTATAATATATAATGGTAAAATTATATAAAGAAACTAAAGAATTATAAAAAACTATCACAGTCAACATAAGTAGGTTGATCTATCATGCATTATAATATATATAAATACTGATAGACATTTTTCCTACTGATTTATCATTAGTTCATACAAAACTAAGATCTATGAATTTGTCTTTTCATTCCTTTGCCTCAACATCCTACCCTTCAATATTTGATAGATATGTGCATTAAAAACTATCAATTTGATACAATCAAATAAGGCTACTAAATTCATCTCAGCCTTCTAAAACTGTATAATTATGTACACATCTTGAAATTTATAGATTAAATTGCTAAATCTTTGTCTTGTTTCGAAGGATGTTTAATAGTTATGTAAGGAATACCCAATTCAAATTGGTTTATTGGCCAGTATTTGAGCTGAGGTTTCTGTTCAGGACTCTCTTCTGAAACGTTAAAATATGCAAAGAGGACGAGAGCAGTGTAGCTGGCAATGAAGATCAGTATATGCCACACTCCATGCATGTAAGGAAAGTCAATGGAAAGCCATGCGTCGCAGAACATCCGATCCAGGGTCCAGCAAAATATAGCCAGGAGGCAGACCGCGATGCAGCGCAGACCGAGACGATACACGCGAGCACATTTCACCCTGCAAGGTAAATAAGTAGGTATTATAAAAATAGCTGCCCCCAGGAGCAGCTTCCATAATTTTAGGAATAGAATAGGAGCTATTTCTTATTGATCAATAGCACCATGGCTCTCATTTGACGACCTCTGCAGTCTAGTGGTTCGAGTTCGACTGCTGATCATGAGGTCATGGGTTCAATTCCCACAGGACAAAAATATTTATGTGATAAACAATAAGTGTTAGTCTGGATTCTGCATGTTATTTTATGTATTATATCTATTAAGCTCCACTTGGTTGGAACTACATGGTGCAATGTAAAAATTGCTAAATATTTATGTATTTAAACTAATAAGGAAAGATACTTTACTTGACTAGTTCTTTGTACAAAAACCCGAGAGCAGGCAGGCTGAGGCTCATCAAAGCAAATGCATTAGCTGCCGGGTGCATCACTAAGAAAGCAGTCGAAAAAACAGACACGGCGCTTGCGTAGATAGCCAAACGCCTCCTGAAATCGATAGTTAATGTAGAAGTTCATTGCAATAGCTATTCGAATCTTGTATAAATAGAATAAATTGCTGTAAAATGATAAACCATACATACATTACATCACAATTTAATATCGAGGGGTCATTATTTACAAAACTGTAGAATTTTTTATCACTGGCTTACCCAATTTACCCATGAATGTACTGTTATTTTTATAAGGACTATCCTGTTAGTACGGTAACAAGAACTATGGTCAGCAAAAGTACTTTAAATAAACGAAAGGATTTTTATTACGCGAAACAAGTCAAGATTAAAGAACTATATATAACTGTCGTATGCAGCGTTTTTATTACATTTTATTTTATAGTAGATAATATACTTACAGTGGTTTACCTACTGTAAATTACATTTTTATGAAATTTTTACTCCGCCGCATAGGAATACCGTATGATGTAATATGCACTAAAAGTAGAGCATATTTGTATGGTTTATAGCTTAGATTAAGTTTATAGCTACTAATCATGATTATTACCGAATTTACAAGCACATTCTAATGATTATGTACGTAACACATTAATTTTTGTGTTAAATGCCTGGCTACTGTTTTTGGTAAACAAAGAGGTTGATAGGTCATCTTAAAATTTTGCCCATGTTTCGTTTATTTTCATTTTTGAATGTTTAAGATATACAACAGATTAAGATTGCCAACAAACTTATTACATGCTTTAATTAATCAAAAAAGTTATGGCAATAGACTCACCTACTGTGAAGTAGGTAGATATAGATATATTGAATGATTGGAACATGCCGTGAGCTGAGGGTGTATGACTATACAATTTTTTTTTTTGCCATTAATAACTCACCTGTTACCACCTAGGAATGTTGGGAAATATCTCTTTGGCAAGAACATTGCAAATGCTGCTATAAACACCCATAGTATAGCCAACTCATCCAAAAGCTGTCCTGTAAATGTAAATACCATTGTTATAGCAACTAGAAAGAATACCAGTACAATAGACTCAATACTAGACTAAGTACCTAACTACAACAATTACGCCTCCTCCTTCTGTTTAAAATATTGTTTGTTATTAATGTTGTGATGTGAAATACATCCTTTTATTACCAATTGAATTGTAATTCAATTATAACAAAATCCATATTATTATTTAGCCAATATCGTCCCACTCAGAAAAAGGCCTACCTACCCTCTTAAGTTTAGATAGAGAATGATTTAATTTCCAGACAGCATAATATTGTTTATTTGGCTTCCAGCAGATCTGTACCACTTGATAGGTTTTTTATTTCAACTTGAGGAAACATATTATATTGAAAAATAAAATTATCTTACCTACTAAACTTAAGGTTGCATGGAAATAGGCAGAGCTGATACCAACCACCATCAACAGGACCCATAGGACATTAATAGCTGGGTTGAAGAATTTTGAGTACTCTTGGAACAGATGAATCAGCACAGGTGGGAACAGGAAAAACAATGCATTGCTAATCTAAAATTAAGTTTTTTAATGAATTTTTTATAGGTTTGGGAAGTTAAAATTAAGGAAGATAACATAAGGGACTATGGCACAAGATATAAGTCACTAAAACTAGTAATTATTTTATTTCAACGGCGTTAAATTACATAGGTAGGTATACAATAAAAACAACAAAGAAGGAACATCCTTTGTCTTCGCTAATAAAAATAGGTAATGCGTAGAACACTTACGGTGTTGACAAATTCTGCTATATCTGGTGAAATAGAATAGTTGGACTCACACCAGTCTACCGGCGAACTTCCACGTTCCAAGTGGGACCACATTATTATATGCACTTGCACTGCTTCTTTATTTACTTACAATATTTCTAGTAAGAAGTCTAACAACATAATATATTTAAAATTTACAAGAATGTGGATAAATAACACAAAGAAATAACCCTACTGGTATATTAAGCTTTTTGTTTTAACATGCGTATTATAAAAATTATTTTAATCAGATTACGAAAATTTTGTTTACGTGCAGCAAAATGCACGTCTGCTTCCTTGTGTTGACTTGTCGACTGTCGTGTTGACAAAACTCTTGACACTGACACATTCAACTGCAGTCAGACTGACATTGAAATGACTTGCTTGACATTTCAAATTACATTATTTTCACCTGGTAACACAAATAAAGTGACAGAATATCATTTTTTTTTATATACACTACAACAATTTATTCGTTCAACATTACAACAATGGAACAAAATGGGGAGTTTTTATTTGGAAAGGTTGCATTAAACCCACCAATCATTTTATTCTTAAAAAAATAACATCCACAACATAGCCTGTAGCATCGCAATATAGCAGTCAACGTATATTTTTGGGTTGCAGAAATTTCTAATAGATCGTCTGCCACGTGGGGAGGCAGCGGCGGCAGGATATTTCGGATTCGTACTGACTAAAAACCACACCAAGCCATTCCCTTGCCCTGTACTTGGTTAGGGCCATGGGATTCGAGACGTTCACCATGACCGTAAGAAAGTTCCAAAGAACCTGCTACCTTTATACTGGATAGAACATGCAGTCCTAACTGACGAGTACCTACCCAGTATACCGTAAAATGTTATTTTAACCCCCAGGATATAAAACGACTTACTTTGTGATTTTAATTCTATTCCACACGTCCATCCATATAGGTATATATATATATATATATATATATACCTATATGGATTAGTATTGGTACCCTAGGTATATAAATGTGATTTTGTTGTGAAGGTGAAGGAATAGAACAATTTCACGACTGTATAGATCTTCATGAATACGTAACACATAAAATGTCACTTATTCCGTAATAAACAGTTTACAAATTGTCTGTCAGTTGAACACTATTTACTTTTGCAGTATGATTGCATAGCTATTTTTATCTCATTAAGTGCTTTAAAATTAAGAGTTTAAAGGAACTTTACTAAGAGACACATTACTAGGTACCTACATATACGTTACCAACATGGCTTACGATGATTCGTATCCCACTTCAGGTAAGCAGGAGACCTTTATTACAATGTTCATTTAAGTGCAGCAAACAAATCCAATTCGTTTGGTTTCCACTTATATCATATTTGATGATGGTAGGCAATTTTACATACATACAAACACTCACGCCTTCTTCCTACAAGGGTAGGCAGAAACTAGAGATCGCCACATGCTACGATGCAAGGCCTTGCGTGCTATAATGCTCTCAACACTTCGAAATAATAGTAAACGTGGGGTTTCTTTTATCAAAATCGAGGAACGAAATCTTGTCACACCATCCAAAGATCGTAGCAAGTGCAAATTTATAATCTCTACTTAATGTATGTAAAAATTGAACCAAAGAACTAGTACCTAACCATGCTTACTGAGTCAATCAGCGCTATGTTCGAAGGGAAGTTCTCTTCTAGTAGAAAGTGAGGCTCTTAACGTAATTACGATTTAAAATAAGTCAATTAAATATAACACTCAAATTACCTACAGAATCTGAAATAATTATAGCAGACTGCGAGCCCGTAAATCTAAACGGACACAAAGATCTTGATTATATAAATGACTGGGTCGATTTAACAGTTGAAAATGAGATTTGGCGTGGTAAAAAGCTTCGCGAAGAAAAACCATTACAGGATAAAACGCAACGCGAATGCGATATCATCAACGTAGATTTTTTGACATCATTTTGTAACGAAAACCAACGTCGTGCAAGGTGAAGTGGCCTTTATGTACCTAATAATAAAACTTAAGGCTTATACCAGAGTAGTTGTAGTGTAAGTACGGAGGTAGGTATGTTTTTTAATATTAATCGCAGTCATATATGTCTTACATGGTAAACAATAATCGTAGATATGTTTGCCAGTATGTTACCTACCTACCTGTCCTACTGCTTCCTTCAACAAGAAATGGATAAATGTTTAGAAGGTATTCAAAATAATAGCTAAGAACCGTTAGTTTATAAGAAGGTAGGTAAGTACCTAGGTAATATATTTAGAAAGAATTTAGTAAGTAACTCTCTGGAGCTGGAATTTCGCTGGAATCTAATCTAAGTACCTATACATTTAGCGTATATTTAGATTCTTAGCATTTTTTTAGTTTGTATCATCAAATCGGCCATTTTGGTCCACCCCGAGAACAATCTCCCGATACGGATAAGTTAGCCAAGAGTATCGAGAGCACTGCCATGTGCTCTTCTTAGCGACTGCAGAACGTTATGAGTTCGCTCGCCCCATCATAAAACTATTTAGGTTTGGGTTTGGGCAGAGATATACCTTCCTAAAAATAATCCTGCTGGCGCCTATCGGCCCATGGCCTACTAAGAATAGCTACTAACCTACTTACTTCATATTGCAGGAAAGGTTGCATATGTAAAAAAGATAAGACCAGGCCAAGTACTCCCAGATCTACATGCCCATGCGCAAGGTCGATCTGTGCTTCAAGTACCTATTCGCACAGGATTTCAAAGTCAAATACTGGTCGAACCACGACTAAACACCTAAGAAAATGTTCTATGCGAATAGCAGAGTTGGCTGTACCGACAAAACGGCAATGTATCGACACTTGGAGAAATAAATCCTACATATTGCCTGAATTTATGGTACGTTTTTTCTTTTTAAACTTATACGGTCAAGTCCCACCGATATATTATTTTCGTAGTGTTTGTACAGTCATTAAATAATTATTTATTTTGGAACTAAATCTCATTTTTTTAAATAGAAACTAACGTTAAAATTCTAATATGTTAATTATACCTATAAAACTTAAAAGTAGGATAGAATAAACAGACAAGGATCATTGACTTGCCGCCAAAGAAGGCTTTATAAAATGAAACTTAGATACCTAGCACTTAGCTGTATTCTGTGAATTCTATGATAGCAGATAACTCTTCTTGTTTCAGGTAGACAGATTGAAACAACATGTCATGGACCAACGACCAATTGTTAAAATTCCGGAGGCAATATATTGTTTCCAAAGACAAAGACCCAAGTCATCAAAAAAGTAAAAAGAAAACATTATTGTAAATCATCTCCATTTTAAATAACATCCACTCCATTTGCACACACCTGACCTAGGTTCCGTAGGACTATTACCTATTATATGCCTCTACTCCGTATCCGCCCATCATACATGAATACACTTCCATTCCCGAGCATGGCTGCCCCGCCAGGAGCTGTATGCTCGGGAATGGAAGTGTCTAAACAGACGCCAAAGAGTACCAGACGCACACTGCTGTTACTCACCTCTACCTGTACTGGCAATTCTAACACATACATTAGATCAAAGCGCCCCAAAGGGGCAAACGCCCTTTGTTACACCTGTGTCACAAGTCTTGCAGAAGGGTTGCATGCCATCTGTGATCCAAAAAAAAAGTTACAAATAATGACAATTTAATTCAACAACAAAAACTGTTTCAACATTCAATTTCTATACGACCTACAAAAAGTTAGTCACCTTCACATACTATTTAATAGTTGCAGTGCTTCTCAAAATAAAAAGGAAATCATTGACTGTGAAGTTTTGAAGTCTTATAATCAAATGGACACAAGAACGTTATGCATAATATTTGGGCATAAAATAGCTAAGATTCTATCAAATCCGTTAAATTTGACTTTAAACTCTGAGTAAGTCCTGAAATAATCTATACCTCTACTTAGGTAATTCATTTCCCCAGTAACACAATATTGAACACCTAACGAGTCTTCTTATTTTCTTAGGTTAGAAAATTTATCAAACGTCGTAGCTAGTGACATTGCGCAGATGTTCTCTAAACACAAAAGTATCTCAAAACAAATATATACGAAACACTATCACAAGGAATCAATTCATAAAGATGTATCGAATAAAGTAAGTAGCCAAAGATATTCAATATTAGGCCTCGTTCTAGATAGGCATCAAGTAGGTAAGTGGATATTTCTTTCATTCCTAGATAGTCGCTATGGCGCGTTCGATGAGTTGAAAATGTTATTCAGATAACTATTTATTCCGAATGAGACCGATGGAGGAATGAGGCGGAGGCATTTGTGGGACTATGTCCCACTGCTGGGAAACTATGTCCCACTGCTGCAATCTGCTGATTTTACACGAATGTACATACCTAATAATATTATTATAACTTCCTCAGATTACAGTTTGGATAGCGAGCATTCTTGAAGACTTATCATTAAAACTATTAGAAGAGGATTTGAGAGGTACCTAATTATTGTATAAACCAATGTTGAACTCAGTTTATATACCAGCTATACTTAATCTTCAGCTGATAACAAATTCGCACTCACATCAACCGTTTTTTCTTATGTTTTTATTATTCTTTCTTTTATTTCTTTCTATTTTCGTAATTTTAGTCACAAAAGAAAATGAAGCGAACTCCAAATTTGCTGAGCAGTTTGTGACTGTTATGGAAACAATACTACAGAGAAAACAAACAACAGGTTTTACTTTACTTATATTGTTTTGTAATCAATCTTACATTATATAAATTTTGTTCATAATGGTGAGAAATATATAAGGGTGTAGATACGATCCTAACTGTAATTAAATGTGATGTATGTATGATGCACGAGATTTTTTATGTACCTAAGTTATAAAATATGTTAATAACTCTACAGATTTGGAAGAAGAGGAAGGCCCCGTATTGGATTTTATTGATGATTTAGTAGATAATGTCCTGGTAAGTTATAAAATAAATACAATACATTATACATAACATCACGCCTGTATTGCAAATGGGAACCGAACCCATGTAAAGAGGGGTGCGCAGTGAGCCTGTAGCTATATAGCCATTAGATTTCAAACGCAGGTTGGTGATGGTTGGGTAGTGTATGTATTTACGTATTACCCACGAGTATTTAATGTAAGTTTATACCTGTACTTCTATGGAATAACATCAGATTAGTCCACTGCTGACACCACTTAAAATGGACATAGATATTATTATGAAATATTAAATTATTATTATATTTCAGAATATTTGCGAGCCTCCTCCAGTGCATGCCAGTGAAGAATCTGATACATGTGATTCGTCACAAGACGATATAATTGGAGAAGAATCTGAAATACCCCTAAAACCCAATGAGTTTTCGGAAAATAAGATCATAACAGCAGACCAGAATTTAAATACGGCCGCAGATAATTTATCCAGTACAACCAATGAAGACAAAGAAAATGAAAATTTATCTGATGTAGCTCATTTTAGAAACGAAATTTGGGATTTAATACATAATGTGAAAAAAGACACCCCAGGAAATATTAACAATAGCTCCACAAATGAAGTAGAAAAAGAAAATAATAAGGAAATTCCATCAGAGGTAGAGGTGAAAGACGATGATAAAATAGTCAATGATTCAATAAACGTGATACAAAGTGATAATGATATAACAAATGTAACGCAAAATAACGAAAAGACTGATAGAATAGATAATGATTCAACAAACGTCATAGAAAATGATGAAAACACTGATATAATAGATAATGATTTAACAAAAGTAATTCAAAATGATGAAAAGACAGATAAATTAGATATAGATTCAACAAATGTGATACAGAATGATAAAATTGATAACGATACAGCAAACGAGATGCAAAATGATGAAAACACTGGTAAAATAAATAATGATTCATCAAACGTACAGAATGATCAAGTAGAAGTTGACACAACAAACGTGATGCAAAATGATGAAATAGGTGAAAATATCGACCCTATTGATAACGCTGATACAAATGATTCAAACGTGAGTGAAGTATTTGAAATATTTACCGAAGATTCAGATGATGAGAAAAGCAGCAAAAAAGTAAAGTTTTCTGTAACAGATTTGGGTAATTTTTATTTGTGATTTTATTTTTCTTAATTGTAAAACGAAAAGAACGTAGTTGTTATTGTTATTTTTTTTATTAGAATGAAGTAAAGAAACATTAAATTATTTTATTATCATTTCAGTAAACTCCAACGAAATTGCTGAGGGTATCAAAAGCAGGTGGGTAAAATTATAGGTACATATAATTTCCATGCGAAGTTCCAAAACTTTCCCTTGAAATATAATTATGTCCACTTATTTATTATTTAAGCACCATGGAATTAACTCAATTACCTGAGAATGATGAACCAGATCAAACAAATTGGAACAGTAGCAAAGAAAACATCAAGTCTGCCATATTTTTTGCTGAACCAAATGACCACCTACTCAGTGAGTATTGATTACAATTACAATACAATTACATGGGACCCAAACATATCGGCGAACTGTGAGTATACATTAGTACACCCTTCGAGGAATCCAGGCGTGATGGTATATATGGATGGTTCCACGACGTCTGTGGTCTAGTGGTTCGAGCCTATCTAGTGTAGTGTACCGGACTGCTGATCACGAGATTCACGTCAAATATTTTATGTGATGAGTATAAATATGTTTCTATGTTTCTATGTTGTCTAGGTGTTTCTTATGTATTATAAGTATGTATTTACCAAAAAAAAGTATATGTATAAGTATTACATCCATTAGTACAAGCTAGGTACATATTTAGTTGCAACTAAATGGTGATGTGTAAAATGACCCAGAATATTTATTATTATGTCTTGTTTATGTTAACCTTTTTTATTACGAGTATAAAGTTTCCAAAGAAAAAATACTGATTAAATAAGTAGGTACTACGTACTCCATAAGTACCTAATATGTACCCATCGTAAAATTTATTATAGTATTGAAGGCTTTTGGAAGCATTTCTGTTGTAGCGAGCGACCGACACTCAATCCGCTTTAATGTTAAATTATAAACAGGTATATTAATCAGTACTATGAGCTTTTAATTTTTATCAATAATAATAATAACAGGTGATGCAGATGAGTCATGGCCACCAGAGTTAACCGAAAGACCGATATTAAAAGTCAGCAATGTTAGTAAGTCGGTTACATCACTAGGAAACATATTAGAAAAGGATGAGAAAGAAATAACGCCAGCAGAAATTAAAGCTAATGTTATTAACCAACAAAAAACAGGCGATACAAGTCTACAAGAAAAGGTCATTTTTACACATCACATTAATCAAGATACCAATACACATACTACCGAAAAATATGCCATTGGAAGCCAAACAAATCAAGGGTCAAAAGAAGGATTTAATGAATCAACTATAGTCGCCAGCGAAACTACCGCTACAAAAGACAAATCCAAAAAGGTTAAAGATAAAAATATTGATAAATCTTTAATCGTTCCAACATTAATAGATAAACCAGTTAACGTTGATTCATTTTCAAAGCAAGCGAATCGTCAAACCAACATGGGAAAAACCAACACGGTCAACACAACAAAAGTTGAAAAAACGGCAGATATCGGTGGTGGAACAGAAGGAAATATATCACAAATAGATTATAGTTGGAGTGAGTACTAGTTAAACTGTCAGTAAAACCTCTTTTCGTAGTGCACCATTGACCTGCACACCAAGAAACACATCTGCATTGCTCATTTTCACATGATTTTTACTTTCGGTGTGGCCTAAATTAACTTTTCGCTTATTCATTTGCAAATTTTATATTCAACAGAAGTTCATCCCAAAACAGCGCCGTCATGGGTCACTTCGTGCGGTCATGGTCGTGGTGAACCCAGTGAAGATTCTATACCAATTCAGAGTACGTTCTTCGTTTTAAATTATTTCTTGTCTTTTTACGAAACCGTCACAACTTCCAGTCTATGTCTTAATCAGGTGAATGAGATTAGGACTATGAACTCGCGGAGTTACCAGTAGGTACAAAAATATGATTCTTGTGGTGTTCCTAAAACTGCCTTACACGTCCAGTCTCCACGCATTACACTCACGCGCTCCATCTTTAGTACAGTCCGAATCAGATATACCGCGACCTACAGTGTTCAAAATGATCGGAACAACTAAGAAAATTAAACTTTTTCTCACTGGCACAAGGACTATTTCAGAACGAACACTCGAACGGCAACTGTCATTCTGAAATAAACTTTATCACACTGAGATAAAGTTTAATTTTCTTTTGTATGTCCCGATACATCTAATGCTGAAAGTACCTATGTAAATGTATCAACCAGATGAAAATTGAGTCTGTTCATAAAAATTGGATCAACTGTGGATACCGTATCACTAACGCAATATAATTTTGGATGGCTACAACTTCTAAAGTTATTCAAGTATGTTTTTTCAGTAAAACCTACAAAGGTGACCGAAAGCGACTTGCGCAAATGGTGCAAGGATTTGGAAAAGGCTTTTACAAATTTAGAAATGTGGAAGAATTGGATAGAGAACACATGTAAAGAAACTCTTTTCCTGCTGAAAAAAAAAGGTTGGTACTTTTTTTTGTAGATAAATAGATATAAAAAGACAGGATACGGATGTACTGAAGTATGGTCACTCAATTTCAGAAATAGCATGTGCAGCTTTGAATAGGAAAGGTGCAACGAATTGGATTAGACTCAAGAGAAATATCCACAAAGATGCGATCCTTTGGACTAAATTGCATCTACGAACGGAAGATAATTTTAAAATATTGAAGAGGAAATATAACAATATCGAGGTTAGCTCTACAATACAGTTGCAGGTAAAAGACAAAATATATGTGATGTATTTATTTTTATTTTTTTAGTACTCTTCGAATAAGACGTCAAAATCAGACGTAAATAAAGAAATTATTCAAACACTGCGCGAGTTTGAAAATGTTAGTGTGATGTTGCATGAAATGGTATGGGTCTTTATTTGGTTATTTATATAACCTACTTGAATATTACTCTGACAACAATATGTTCTACTTTCAGATTGTGACTGCAGAATACTGTGCAATGTGTACTTGTAATAAAACTAAAACCAGAAGATATATAAATATGGAAGAATATTTACGTAACATTACCGAATAGATACTTAATGTAAAGCTACGAATAATATTTTTTTATTTAACATGCATTGAATAAAATACAATTATGAGCAACTTGCACTAAGTTTCCGATGGCGCAGGTCGGTGGGTTACCTACTGTTTTAGTTATTTACTACTTGTTTTGTTTGAAAATACTAACAGAAAAGATACAGATATGATTAATGGATAATAATAACAAATATTGCGAAATAATAAAACTTTGTGTCCAATAGAAAGCTATATTAAATCTTATACATAAATATTCTTATTACATACGGCCATTGGAGCATTCACTTAAAATGGACATTAATTTGATTGAAATCGTATTTCCGCACGTTGGAATCTCGACAACCAGCAAATATCCACTTTCCATTAAATGATAGATCTCGGATTCCATCACAATCTGCACCCGTTAACAGTACTCTTAGTTTGGAGAATCCTTCTTGCGTTGATAATACAGTACAAGTACCGTCTTGGCGGCCAACAACGAACATTTGGTTTGTTAAACCTGCCATACTTAGTATAGGGTTAGCTGATTCGTGCCATTCTTTTAATACAGAACCGTCTTGAAGATTTAGTTTTGTTATCTGTAATAGGGAATGGTGTTTGTGACTGCTTCTACTGCTTTGGAGGTTTTAAAATAACACTTTAAGAGGGGTGAGGGGGGGGGGGGGTTAAGTTGTTATGTGTATCAAAATATGCAGACTCAGAATTCTATTACTAACCATATCTATCAAGTCCCCATTATCGTTGTATGTCTATAATTATTGCCAAAATAAAAAATACCTTTCCATTGCTACAGCCTGCAATAACAGCTTGATCCAAGATAATGATGGCATTACAAGCAGAATCTAACTGCTTGGTGTATAGCTGCGCTCTCTTGGCCACGTGAGCGCAAACGACTAAACCACTTTCACATCCAACCACCAACAGCTTGTTACTTGTGCCAACCTGGAATGTTTATTGTAATAAAGTTAATGAGGAAAATTGTGAATAGTGATTGTGCTTGTTTTCTATGAATAACAGCTTGAATAAAATTCTGCATGACATGCAAAACAAGTTAATGAGGAAAATTGTGAATAGTGATTGTGCTTGTTTTCTATGAATAACAGCTTGAATACAATTCTGCATGACATGCAAAACTTCTAAGTCCTAAGTTGACAAGATGTGGTTCAAACACTTGCAAGATATGAACTGAACATACAATATGTGAATTTAAATAAATGCCTGTAAAACACAGTAAAACATATCCAGCTTTAAACATCTTTAGTCTTATGAAATTATGAATGTATTCATAAATTACCTCTCTCTCATTTTCAACTTTCACTTCCTCATTAGTTGTTGTGATAGCACAGCAGTTAATTTGGCCATGTCCTTCAATAACATTGTCTAGGCACTTTGATTCACCAACATCCCAAAGTTTAGCAGAACCATCCCTATAAATAAAGAGATAATCTTGATTTTATTTAATAATACGCTTTTTTTATTGATTGTGTTGTGGTTGGACTAGGGCCATGAGTTTGTTTTAACGATAATTTAATGTGTATTTACATTTTACACAAGTTATATTTTTCCTCCTATAAATATTCTTATTGGAGGAATCAAATAAATATTACAAGATCTCAAACATGGTACATTTGAGTATATTCAAACCAATCCTGTAAGTAGTACAGTATTGAAGAACTCAAAAATATATCTTACTTGCTAACAGATATAACATTTCTTCCTTTTTCAACAATACAGATATCAGATACAGCCATACTATGCCCCTTCAGGGTAACAGGATTGATGCCAGATTCAGCTGACCAGATTCTACAGGAACCATCAGCTCCAGCAGACAAGACCACAATACCAGATGGAAAAAATCTACATTTGTATACTGGGCCACCATGCCCCTTCAAATCCAAGCTAACATCACCTGAAATAAGAAAAAACAAGGATGCATTCTATTATTTCTTGATTACTTAAAGTGAATGCCTATAGTTTTTTGTTAAAAACATTTATGTTACCTAGAAAATATAGTCATGTAAGAAATAATCTTTCATTACACACTATACTGACATTGAAAGCTGTAAACCTTTTGACACTATCTCAAGAGTAACTTTCCCAAAATAAAAATATATTTAGCCAAAATTATTACTGTGAGGGTTCAAAAAAGATATTTTAACACTTCCTATTTTTGTAAAATCAGAATGCTATGGATAATGTCACCTCTTTGGATTACAGAGTTCAAATAAATGGGTGTACCCCAAGGAGCAATCCTAGGCTCAATATAGTCCTAATTAAGTATCAAACAAAATAAAATAAAATCATACAGAAAAGAGAAGCAAGTACTACTTATGTCCCAAAATTTCATTGATACATGTTTACCTATACAGTTTTTGTAGCATGAACTCCACATCAGAGTTCATACAATAGTAAAAACGGTTTTATATAAGTCAAAATAATGTACAGCAAAAAGATGACCAATGGTAGTGACACTAACTACCCCGGATGTGCCACCCATGCATTAATTTATGAATGTATTTATAATAAGTATATGTAGATATATAATTTTTTACCCATATCAGTTCTACTAACAACTTCAGTCAGTCAAACTTATAAACATAGTTACATAGCTGTGGATTAAATATTGATTTGACATTTACATAAATGAAATAACATTTTGACATAGACCAGAACTGTAGAATCTGATAATAACTTACTTGTTCTGCTATCCCACACTAAAAGTTTATCTCCTTCACAAGATGACACAGCCAATGCATTGTCAGCCACAGCCACAGACAACATTGCTTTGTTGTGGATTTTGTGAGCTTTAGTTGGTGCCACAAATGCAACTTTCAAACCAGAGTCCACATGCTTTACAACCAAACTCAGTGGTCCATGAGAAACATACTCATAATTATCTGAGAAATTAATTTTTACTTTCCCATCACTTAAGGTTGTTGTTACCTTATCATGAATACTGGTTTCATTCAACTTCTTTGATGATATCCAAGCATCACCTTTAGGCAACCTGTAAAAAAGTGAATATACCGAATTAGCTAATTATATGGATTATAAAAGCTAATGATTATAAGATAAAATTAAAAATATATAGGTTCAGTACTCACTACTGCTGCCTATTAAATGCATATAAGTACTCTAGATACTCTGAATAGTGTAAGTTCAAATGTAAGCATTGATAGCCTAGGGATATGACCACTGGACTGCCAGACATAGGTCTCGGATTCGAACCCAAGGCACGCACCTCGACTTTCGTAATCATGAGCGTATTAATATTTATCAATCGTTAACAAACGTAAAGGAAACATCGTGAGAAAACCTGCATGCCTGAGAGATTTTCTCGACGGCGTGTGAAGTCTGCCAACACGCACTAAGCTAGCATGGTGGGCTATTGCCTAACTGAGAGGAGACCCGTGCACCCAGCATTGGAACAATGATGATTATGTCGTTCAAATCACATGATCTCAAATATTATCAATACATGTTCATTTGAACAAATATAGCAGCCAGATGTTCTCTATTATTTACAACTTGGTAAACACGAATACTAAATTTAATTTACCTTATAACATCGTTCCAATCGCATTGAATAGTGATTACCGGCATCTGATTAGACATTGTATTATAGTCAGAACAGCTTTTTATCACTGATTATAGTAAAACTAATGACTAGCCCGCAATTAAAAATAGAAAAATATGCCGCATTCATCCAAAGCAGCTTGAATTACAAAGATGATTTGCGAAATTTACAAATCAAAATAAAACTACAACTGAATTACAATAATGACACTTTGACAGAATACACAACACACAGACAGGAGACAGACAAGAGACAAGCACCAAGACTATAAAAAGCCAAATAGACGGGCGAGTAAGTCTGTCGGACTCTGCTGTACTTGTGGCTCGACGAGTTTGCTCGCCCGTGTGTCACCGCAAGACCGCGGATTTTTCATATAAAAAACCGATGCCTTCACATTATAGCAACATTTGTTTTATATATCCAAATTGTAAAAAAAAACCATTCTTCTTCAAATTTTTCGAGTGGCGCGGGCTTCACATGGACGAGCAAGTTCGTCGAGCCACAGTCTCGGACTTACTCGGCCTTGTATCTGGCCTTTAAGACCCAGTACATAGTCCGAGTCCGTGGCTTGCGTGATGCGTCTAGCATTAGGGGTGCACAAATAAAAAAAGGCTATGTATCGTATCGATATTTTTATAAGTATCGACATTTATTGAGTTAATAATATCGATTTATAGGTTTTTTTTGCATATTAATGATTCTTCCTTTACAACAGTAAGGCTAATATTAAAAAATGTAGGTTAACTTATTACTAATAACATCAGGCGTCTGCCTACCACATTAGTGAGCGTGACTATGGACGATCCGGGATTTAAATATTAATAAAATTATAAAATAATATTTATAAAATTATAAAATCCTTTAAACTAAACTTCTATTTCAATATCTAATATTCGCGTAAGAAGTGTTAAATACCAGTAAGGTCACAAACAAAACAATAACAAATATCGGTGCTATTGTCTTTTTACCCGACTGCCGAAGGAGGAGGGTAAATTTAATTTGTTTATATTTAATTTAAAGACGTTTATTTAATTTAAAGACGTTGTTATAATAAAATATTAAAGGGATTTAATATTTTATTATAACAACGTCTAACCAACACTTCGGCCTTGCGTAGTTTTTGCTTTTCTAAACCAAAATAACTCAAAGATAAAAGAATATCGATATACCGCATTATAAGATATTCTCTTGAAAAATATCGATAATATATCGATATTTTTTACCCATTCCTATTTTGCATTTGGCATTTTATGGCATTTGGCATTTCATTTCATTTTTGGCATTTGATTTGGAAACAAACTAAAAAGTGGGCGATCTGTTCAAATTATTTTCATTGAAGTTTCAATAACTTGATTGCTCTATCAGTAAATTTCGGAGAAATATGTATTTTTTGTGATACGTAAACAAAATGCATTTTTCTATTCCTGATTCGCAACAATTTCACGACGACAATGGGATCTCTTACACGGTACGGTATCGGTAATTTTACTACGATATTTTTAAAATGTTTTTTCTTCTATCCAAGTTCCACGTTCATTCTTTGCTCTATATAAAATAAAAGAGGTAGGTAATTAGTTTGTGTTTGGAATGGTATCAACGTACGTCACAAACTCACGACTGTTTATTTCAGGGCTATAACATACATATTGATGGTGTCTTCCACTGCACTGCCCGGTATAAACAGCTGCTTAGTCTCCATGAGCAACTTCAAGCACAAAATCCATACATTAAGTTGCCACAATTTCCACCCAAAAAATTGTTCCTAACTAGCTCCCAACTGGAGGAAAGAAGAATCTTATTGGAAAAATACATGCAATTAGGTGAGTGTTCCTTGTTGTATATTGTAGCATGGAGTCTCTTGATAGTTATTCTTAGTTTATTGGTTTTGCCAAGACTCAGAAAATACTTTTTGAACTATGCATTCTGTATGCCCCATATGTCCCATATGATATAATTACCAGCAACATTCACAATTATTTCATTCATTCATTTTTGTTTCAGTTGGCCAGAATCCCTTGTTCACAAATTCTGATCTTCTAATAACATTCCTATTTTCGGCTCAACAAGAAACACATTGTGTTAAAATGCATGAGGTAGAAATTGAAATATCACTGATGAATGGTTATAGAATACCACTATCGGTGTCATCAACAGATTCATCAAACACAATATTAGACATTGCATGTAATTATATTAACCTTCCAAAGGAGTTGGTCAAGTACTTTTCCTTATATCTTTTTAATTGGAGTTGTGCAAAAGATGGACAGCCAGCATTGAAGAAATTGGAGGAATATGAATCACCATATATATCCCAAAAATATGTCAGGCCAGAAGACAAAATTGTGTTAAGGAAAAGGTAATTAAATTATCATCAAATAATTATATCTTAAGTGACACAGTGATAACTGTTTTTCTAAGTGTATTATGTTTTTATAGCTACTGGGATCCCTGTTTTGATGTTGATTTAATGCTAGACAGGGTGTCTTTAGACTTATTATATCTACAAACGATAGAAGACTTAGACTTGGGATGGCTAACAGCTGACCCACAAACAAAAGAAATGCTCTCAACATATGAATCCACGAAGCAAAAGAAAGAGGTAGGTGAGCATTCCATTTTCAAATAAGTAGGTTAATACTGAAATTTGTAATCACACTGCAAGTATAACCATGAATAGTTAAAAGGATTATAATATGAATGCTATTATGTTAATTTAGGTTAAGAGGACCCTAAACTGATGAGCATGCATGGAGAGATTCATGAGCATAGATGAAGCCAAAGTGGTTTGCCAGGATCAGGAAAGTGGAAATTTATAGTGTCTACTACCAGTGTGAAACTGATTTGTATGACTAGTATGATGCTATGTTTGTATGTGCTTGTGCATGTATGTGTTCATGTATGTTAATATCATCATAGCTGTATTCCCCAAGGGGCAAAGGAGTACTAATGTACAAACATAGCTCACTGGTATATTTAGGTCCTATGTAATAGTGGACAAGCCTATTAATAATGCTAATGATTGTTATTATTACTTAAGCACCATAGGTGATATGATCAAACAAACAATAAAATTTATAAAAAATAATTTTAACCAGTATCTGAGAAGAACAGAGAAACAAAATAACATTGTTCTGTGTATATACTGTTACAAGGATACAATGTGACACTATTATAATAAACATCTTTATCTACATGAAAATGTTGGGTCAATTGAGCATTGAGTTTGTGATCAAGCATAATAATTATTATATCAAACAACCTTTATCAATTAATGAAGAAACTGTTTATACTATATTCTTAAGTTAAATGGAACCAGTTTAAATAATTACCATTTTCTCTACACTCATGATGAACTGAAAAATGGAGAAGTAGACTATTGAAGAAGAACAGAATATTAAAAATCATACGGAAACTTATAATTTGCATCTCAAAATAAAATTCGGAATGAAACCTATTCACATTAGTGATCACCCTCTCAAGGTTAGCTCAGTGTCGTTTAGCGAGGAAAACAGACTGTTGTGAGTTGTGACTCAGTCATATCTCATATTTCAATGTTATAAGGTGTAAATGATTCAATTATTATGCTAGCAGAGATTATGTCACCCACCAATGATGATAACTGATACCTTTTAAAAATCAATAAATGAAACACATCAGAGCTATATTTTATTTTATCAATTTGATGTCATTCATAACTTACAACTCAATTTATTTTTCCCTTTAGTTGAAAGGTGAAAGAGAGCAAAGCGCGTTTCACGGCTGGGGCACATAAACGATAGATTTTGCAGTGTGTATGTAATTTGCCTATACAGGTCCCTCATCCATAATTTTCTTATACTTCAATGCAAGTTCTGACATGCAGTGGTACTCAATAAAGTAAAATATTACAGTACATTGAACTAGCAAAAACGTTGCGGCATTACGGGAGAATACCGGCGGGAGAGGCGGTGACAGAGTCAAGCAACGTATCGGACTGCGGCCAGGACGGCACGTGTCGCGTGCGTGTGTCACTCGCGTCCAAGGAGCTCACGCTACTTAGCCTCACGCCCCCCTCCCGTGAGCAACGGTACAAGGTCACCAGGATGCGCTGCTGGAGAATTACCACTTTACACTCTGTGAGTATCTTCATATTATTAAATTTCAGTATTTAATAATCACTGGTCACTACCAGTTGGTAGTGACCAGTTATTGTTAACAGGTATGCTGGCATTTAAGGTACCTATGAGGAGTACCTGAAGCCAAAATTTCGTCCTTTAGTAAATAAAGTAGGTATGTCTGCCGGGCCTAGGCTCTTGGTCCACTACTTCTAACCTCAGTACTTAGAAGAATTCACGGTCGAAATTTGATCACTAGCCCATGTAGAATTGTAGAATGTAAATTGAAATGTTTTTAAACAAATTTTGATTTTGTAAGATATGATATGAGAGAAAGTAATTAGTACTATAATACAAATACTTTGCTCAACAATGATGTACTAACATTATGTGGTTGTTTATAATAAAAACTTTGTTTTAATGTTGTTTAAGTCATTAATTAGTTATGACCTTCACTTAAGAGAAGGGGCAGTGTATATTTTATGTTTTGTTAACAATGAATTATTACTTTTGCTGCAGATTGAAAGGTCACAAACTCCGAACGGTCACGGACCCCTTCTCGAAGATTCTAACAGAAACTTTGAGTTATCCTTTGAATATCTCATCAGTAAAGATAACTTGAAATGGATAACCTTGAGAACAGAACACGCTACATTTATAAGCATTTGTTTACAGGTAATATTTTAAGTGCTTTCATTTAAATAAATGTGTATTCTCAACAGCAACAAATGCAGATATTACCTTGAAGGGTAGATTAATTTTATTATGAATTTCAGGTTTATCCACAAAAACTATTTAAATTCTTGTTTTTAATAATAAATTCTAATTTTATCAATCCGCAATATGGTAGTCAGCTTTTTGTGGCATTCAATATTTATTTTTGGATTTAACTAACTATAGATAATGATGTGATTTCCCGTCCTTTCCTTCTTCTTTTTCCTAGCCTTTTCCCAACCATGTTGGGGTCGGCTTCCAGTCTAACCGGATGCGGCTCGAATATCAGTATTTTACACGGAGCGACTGCCATCAGACCTCCGCAACCCAATTTCTGGGCTACACCGATAGGTTTCTGACTACCACTTACGATTTTCATAGGTGTTCGTATGACAACCGGGACCGACGGCTTAACGTGCTCTCCGAGGCACGGAGGGGTCTCGATATGTTAAGAATGGTCACCCATCCACAGACTGACCGCGGCAAGTGTAGCTTAACTTTGCAGATCGGTTGATCAGCGTAGTAACAACTTGGCCACGAGCCCGTCCACGTTTCCTGGAGAACAAAAAACTCAAATATTCTCTTCGGACGTAAACGCATTAATTTTTTGCTAGGCCCCATACTGATTATGAGTTTCCCTTGCTTTTATATGGCTAACCCTAACAAATTATATTTCAGTCGATAGTGGACGAGTTGATGCGGCAAAAGGCTGGCGAGGGCCCCGCATCGCCGCGTTGTAGTAAACGCGGCAGTCTCACGTACCTGCGGCGCGACGGCTCAAGCCAGGTCATCACGCCGTCCTCCTCCAGCGACACGCTCAGTTCGACCGTAAGTCGTTTTTTTTATAAATAAAATTTCTAAAATAACAGTAGCCAGAGTTACTTAAGTACTTATGAAATTAGTTATCTGAAAGTTCCGTCAAAATCGATCTAGCCGTTTCAGAGATTAGCCGGAACTAATAGACAGACACAAAAATTTAAAAAAATGCTTTTTTGATGTAAGTACCGTATATACTTTCATATGCATTTAGTGTAAAGCTGTTGATTCAATTTTATTTATTTGTTAAAATATATAGATAAATAATAACTTCCTTGCTAGCCTAGCGGTCCTAAGCGCGACTGTTACGCTTGAGCGCCTGGGTTTTTTCCCAGTTTAGGCAAAGTTTTATTGGTATTTTCAATGAGATTATCATTAGTAACTCGGAATCTGGATTTGTACTTGGTTAATAGCAATAGGCTAGCCCCCTTTTAGATGGGACGTTAACATTACGGTGAACTGTGGTGTACATTAATACACCTCTGCCCCTTCGAGGAATATAGGCGCGATGGTATGAAAATAAAATAATTGTAGATTACTATACTAGGTATCCATCCCATATATTATATTTTTAACCCACCGATGCACTAAGCAATGGCTTAAGGTGGATGCTCCAGGGTAGCCCGCGAAATTCAAATTTCCGTACGTTTTTTGCAATTTGCAGCTGAGTATCGGATATTTTATTAATAGAAACTAAATTCGCGGTACTGGCATGTATGTATTTATATCATTATATTAGTTAAATTTATCAATGTAACCCACTAAGTTAAAATTTATATTAAACGTAAAGTTATTATTAAAATGGCACATTTTCTCTTTTCTCTAAGTTAGACAATTATATTGAAGGTTTTAATAAGTATAATTGTGTAAATACATACATGCCAGTACCGCGAATTTAGTTTCTATTAATAAAATATCCGATACTCAGCTGCAAATTGCAAAAAACGTACGGAAATTTGAATTTCGCGGGCTACCCTGGAGCATTCACCTTAACAGACCACGGCATGTTGTGTTTGAATTTTCGTGGACTATTTTAAAACTTATAACTTTCGGTTTAGTTATAAAATGAAGCTACTCTTTTTACTATCGTTTCAGAATGGAGATTCATATAATTCTGGTAGTTCGAGAGAAATATTTTCTGTACAGAAGTTGACAGAAAAGTTTGCTACTGTCTCCTTCAAGCCCGGCAGAGAATGCGTGGAGAACAACGCGTTTGAAGCAATAGGAGATGAAGAACTATAAGGGCTCCTCTTCACTTGAATTTAACTCCATTAAGGTTTTCCAAAGAAAAATTATCATTCGGAAACAAAGTTGCCAATTGCCAATAATGTATAAACGTGTAAAAATAAGTACATAATATTTGCATTTTTCGAATTTGTACAGAATTTTATATCTAATCGTCTTAATAGTTAGTTTATATACTTAAAGGTTCGTATTCTAAAATTGCGCCTTACCTAACTAGTAATTCCTGTTCGGAGTAATGTTATTGTATTACTAACAAAGTCTGTATGAAATCTATGCAAAAGTACATAATTATGTAAATTGAGAGCACCAATCGCCAAAGCAAAATAATTATGCCTTATGCCTTTATGATGTTTGTAGTACCGTATGGTATGCAACTTCATACTGGTTAAAAAGATAAAAAGGACTGTATCGTATCTTATCAAAGCCACTTTTACGTTCAGTTTAGTTTCCACCGGAGTTCTTAATAAAGTGAACGATTGCCCTCTGAAATCCGCCACATCTAGTTTCCAAAACTACACCTTCATGCACAGTTCTAGAATATGGGCCTACATATTATATATTTAAGTGAATATTTGGCTATGAATATTGTTATATCAAACTGTATGTCATATCATTCTTATTGAACAATCTACTTGCCATATTCTGTAAGTGTCTGTTCTAGTTACATAAGTAACAATCTTTTATATAATTAATTGCTCACGAATTATTATGATAATCAATTTATTATTTCTACATTTTATGACTTAAGTAAAGTTCCGTTGTTGCCAGTATCAATTTTGGGATTGTTGTATTCATTACAAAGTATATTTTTTTAATAATCATTGATGAATTTGAAACCGAAAATGGCAGGCCGTTCAAAACCCAGGTAGCTCAACTAAAGGTATAAATTAATAGAGATGGAACTACAAACAACTTTAGTTATCTGTAATTTTTACAAAGACCTTCTTTAGTTTGCTTTTTATGGTATGTATTTATAAAAAATACATCAAACAATATGCACTGCATATCTTGCCACTGGATCAGACGATTTTAGTTTTATTTCATATTTTAATGTTATTTTCTTCAACAGTCTATATTTACAATGTTTGCATTTATTTTTATAGTTTTATTCGTATTTACGTTTGTCTAGTGCATTGGATACCTACCTACCTACTGAATAAAATTACTTTCAAAATTACTACGTACTATGTAGATTTTTTTTAAATTTTGTAATTATTACAAATCGTCTCTACAGTTTAAAAAAATTTAGCTTTGAATCATTTCATTGACTTTTCAGGTGTAATTTCCTATTTCTACGTAATAAAAAAAATCAATAAGACATTGAAACTTTAAAAAGATGCAACATTCCTCCTTTTTAATAATTTAACAGAACGTCGATTATATTATTGTTTTATATAATACCGTTTAAGTATGTTTTAGAATGTGCCTTTTTATTTTACAAACATATATTTTTTTAATTTCACGAATAAAATCTCTTTCAAGTTTGTATAATCTCATTTAAGTCTGAAGTTTTATAATTTTAATGTGTAGTTTACTTTATCAAAATCGTTTTGTCTAATGTGAATATCATTAAAAACGGCCGCTAGCAATATTTGATCATAAACATGCAATAATATATTGGTAACAAATTTTATCGTTAGGTAAATTTGAAATATTGTTATAAAATTAGTTTTGTTTTAAGGGACCATTAAAATTGATTCTCCTTAGTGGCCATATTATTATTTTGTTGCCATACATACTTTTTTATTTTTCCATTAAATGTACATATTATTATTGTATTTTGTACATTAATATATTATTTTGTATTTTCTAAATTGAATAAAATCCTTTATATAATAGGTCTTGACTGACTGTTTTATTTTGTTTGCTATAGTAGGGTTTTTGACGATTTAATGACGTGATTTCTAGAGTGATTCTGAAGAAAATATAACGAATTTGAGGTCCTTACCTGTTACTTGCTTAGCCTTTTCCTGGTCATCACTTCGCCGGAGAACATTAGGTATTGCCACTGTTCACAATTCCAACTCTATAGTGGCTGATCGCTCTTACCTGTATCAGGGACATGTTCTCATATCTGGTGAGCGTTGTGGGCTCTTGCTCTATATGGACATTCATTCCTTTTTTCATGGCACAAGCGCACATACTTTATAGTAGGCATCAACAATGTGTTTAATTCTAAAATTGTAAGCATTCTCTCAATAATTACAAAGGCGAATGTTTGTTAGTTTTTTATAGCTCTAATAAAAATTAACAAAAATATATGAGTATGATAATAATATGATATGGGTATAAATAAAAAGAATAATTAGGAAATAATTATTTACAATTAAACTTTGCTAATTTTATTTAAATAATACACCAAACATTACAATGTAACAGTTGTTTAATAATTTTTCTCCCAGTTCTCTCGTTCTAGTCTCTCCTTCTTAACTTGTTCCACAGTAGGTGAGAGATAGAGTTGATCTTCTTCATATTTTGTCCACTCTTCTTTGGGAAGAATGGTCTTGGTGAGGGAGAGTTGCATAGCGCGCACGATACGGAAGTTGCGCTCATCCACCACTTGCGCGGGGATACGGCGAAGGGCCTCTTGGACATCTTCAGTCTCATAGAGGCAGTCATCCCGGAGAAGACCTTTAAATTATTATATGGGTATGTTAGTGTAATTCTGAATTATATATGATTAAGATTCTTGTAATAATTTTTATATTACTTTGCATAGGCAGGTAATTGCAGAATACTATCTGCAATTACCTGCCTATGCAAAGCCAAATTGGAAGTGTTTGAACACTTCCAATTTGGGTAACCTGGATAAAGTTCCAGATAAACATGTTTTATGTAGTTTGCTAAGGCACCCATCATGATACAAAGAGAAGATCGAGATTTTAACGAGGTACTGTATTATAGTACTTAGCTAAAATAGTAATAAAACAGTTTCATAAACAAAGGTGATTCCTCCTGATTATGGGCAGTGTCCATTATTCTGCTGATTATGAGCATTGATGAATATGTTGTGTAAAGTGGTCGGCAGTATTTATGTATAGGTTGGTGACATCTGTAATACTAATAATATAAGGTATTGGTTCTGGTATTCACCGTGATATGCAGTCAGGGACATGCTTATTTTATTTGAAATGCTCACGCTCATGGAATGAAAGCTATACTAATTCACATACCGTATTTGTTAAATCCAGACAAGTTGTATGCCCATTTCTTCATGCTGTCTGAAAATAAATATATCCTTCGTTACATAACTAGAAAACAGCCAATTTATAGTAAACACCTCAATTCTAATTAAAATTTTATACTTACTGCAGACGACTGCTGTGGTCCTAAAGGCCATTTTAATAAGGACTGCAACCTCAAAGGATTAGGTACAATAAATAGGTCTAAAAACCTGAAATATATTTCGATTTTCGATCGCAGAAAACGCAATTTTCGCGTGCTGGTGAGGCGACCGTCGGACTCTGACACTGACAGTTGACAGTTGAGTTTGACAGACAGCCGACAGTAACAGACAAACAAAATGACAAGGGTGTTGATTTGAATTCCAACATGGTTGTGGCGTATCGCCATTTTGCTTGTTTTTGAAATATTTGAGTACAGCAATTTATTACTTGTAATATTATTTAAATGTACCTATCCACTTTGAAATTGGCAGAATTGTCGACATCGGCACCAATTGCCATAAATAAATAAGAAGAAGAAGAAGACAAGGGTGTCAAAAAATTATTTGACAGCTAATCTTCTATCTTTAAAAAATAAAATATGATTCAATAAATGTATTGCGGATTGCGCAAAACTCGAGAACGGCTGAACCAATTCGGCTGATTTCTTCTCTTCTAGGTTCTTATAGAGAGTAAAACCCTAAAGGAAAAAGTAAAACACGTAAACGCAGGCGAAGCTACGCACGGCACGGGTCACTAGTTTTTAATAAAAATAAATAAATATAATATAACTTCAACCCGGACAATAAGTTTGGCGCGAACTGTATAAATCCGCCACTAGAGGCACTTGTGTAGTGTGAGGTCTCCGAAATGTCAAATGTCATTGCTTATGGGTTGACTACGCGGGTTTATTTGTAATTAAAAAAATGTGGTGAATAACAATAACAATACCTTCAAACCAAACAAAAGAAAGATAAAGAAAGAAAGAAAAAACTTAATTTTTGGACTCTAAAAATAATAAAATAAACGATTACCGTAGAATCTCATGACAAGACCAAGACAAAGATGAACAGACAGACGTCAAAATGAAGACTCATTCATTCGGTCTGTCATCAGTGTCATCTGTCATTTCATCATTTGACATTTGAGCTCATTTCATTAATTTTTGGTAGAAAATTACTCAAAAATATTTATTTTTGAATTCCTTAGATATTTAAATAATCAAGTACTTTTATTAAAATTTAATTATATTTAAATACGGTTGACTTTTTTTAAGATGAAATTTTGACAGCAAATTTCACGTCCAGACGTCGTAGAAGATCCGAGATACTACTTGTACAAAATGATTCGGTACGTTTTTAGAGCATTACAGTACAGTTGAAAGAAATGGAGCTAGAAGCTACAAATGACTACACGGAATGGCGGAACAAGCTATCACACAACTTATCTTTCGTAATATTAAATGTCCAAGACAAGTAAGATAAGGTTCTTGCGCGTGGCTACTTCGTGCTTCTTATCGAGTTGTTTGTTTTCTTGTGTTGGACTGAACTTCGAATGACCTCGCTCGACCTCCTAGTTCCCCTGTCCGCTTATCATTATCAGCACCAATAAAATGAGCCGGCGGAAGGTAATTCATTTTATTCATTAGCTGTCGTGGCGCGATCACATACTGTTCTCAGTTCTTTCTTGACCATCGTTCCTATAATTCGTTATCGAATTAGCGTGCAATTCTGCTATAATTTATTTTTAATAATTTCGCGAGTTACATTTCGTGTGTAATTGTGTAGTGATTTTTTTGTTCATCCTGCATTCAAGAAGAGGAATGCCAAGTGACTGTCGAGACTGTTTGGGAATTCGTTATCGAATTAATACCCTGCACCAAACGTGGAAGTGGCTTCATCAGACAATCGCCCTTCACGAATATCTGATCTCCCTCTCTTCGGCTGATACTGACGCCTGTTGCACAAAGCACTAGGTTTAAGTTATATTATATGGACAATTTGAACTATTTTTAATTAATTTAATTAGGCAAAAGAACTGATATTAGATAATTAACGTATAACAAATTGTGGTTGTAAACTTCATACAGAAAAGTATCCGTTTGACTATAACTTTATAATATAACATTTAAAGATGGCTCAGACAATGATGAAGAAGATAGTTGCAAGCAGTGCCTGCCTTGTGGTAGGTCTCACAAGAAGATCCAGCTCTCGCAGCTTGGTGACAGCAAGTAAGAACTTCAATACGAAGAAGGAGCGCGACTTGCCATCTGAGGGGGAGATCACCAAGTCTGTGTTTATGTCCCAATCAACTGACATCTATACCAACCTTGCTTTGGAAGACTGGATGTACCGCAACATGGACTTCTCTAATCATCATGTAATGATGGTTTGGCGCAATGAACCATGTGTTGTGATTGGAAGACACCAGAACCCATGGTTGGAAGCCAATGTGCCACTTCTGAGTGAGAAAGAGATTGCTCTAGCTAGACGCAACAGTGGTGGTGGTACTGTGTACCATGACCGTGGAAACCTCAACATCACTTTCTTTACTCATCGTGAGAGGTATGACAGGAAATACAACTTGGAGTTGATCAAAAGGGCACTCTTCAGAGGATTCGGAGTCAAATCAGTTATAAATGAGCGTCAAGATATTATTGTTCGTGATAAATATAAAGTATCCTTTTTAAAATTAAATACCGGGCACATTTTAATATTTACTGATAACTTTCAATCTTTAGATGAGCTGCTATATCCCATCTGAAAACTTATGATTAAAAATAATATTATATACTTATACAAATGCGTATTTATATTATTGTCCAATACAATACAATATTATGCCTTTATTTATCTGTCATAACAATAGTTTCCCTAATTTTGTTGTACCTTCAAATGGTTATATATTATTGATTGTAACTAAATGTAACAAATGATAAGAGAGAGCTTGATAAATCAAAACTAGTTTCCTTAGCAGCAATTATTATCAGGTATCCGGAACAGCTGCAAAGCTAGGCCGTTTAGCATCTTACCACCACTGCACACTTCTAGTCAATGCCAACAAGGCAGATCTCAGCAAAGCCCTTGCTAAACGTGAGGTGAGTAAAAATCACGATCTGGATCCCAGCTTTATTTCCTATAATGCATTCAAGCAAAAGACAAAATATTAATAAAACACTACTGGTGAGCAGCAATTACATTTATTTTTCTAATAATTAACTAATCTCAAATTGTAATCGTTATACTGTTTCTTTCAGTAGCTGTTTGTTTTAGTTTTGTCTTCTAATAGATATTATAAATCTTTACATAAACTTGAATTGAATTTGAATAAAGCATAACTCTTCTTATACTGAGAGGACACCCATGCCCAGCAGTGGGACAGTATATGGGTTTATGATGATGATATAAACTTTAAAGTGAGTATTATGAAACTGCCTGTAGCGTTATTTTAACCAAACTTACTTTTCAACTCAAGTTTCTGTATTGCTTTTGCTAAGAAAGTTGTGTACCTAGATTTATGTTGTTGACCTATTCTATCTTTTTTATAACCATTATTCTTCTTCTGCTTCCTTCTTTATTCATTTCTTTGTTACGATTAACGATTAACAAGTTACCTATATATTTTGATATTCCTGTACTTAATTATATTACAAAAGATCAAGCATTTCGTCTATAATTATGACTATGTATGTATTTAGTATGCCGCGCCGGTATAAACAGAGGCCCAGTATCAGTATCCTTTGCATATTCAGTAATGTCACAGGTCGCGCATGTTGTATATCATTGTTTACGTGTGATTCATCAGTTTCTAAGGAAGCACAAGCATCAATATCGAGTTGCACGCGTTCTGCAATATTGTCGATTACGAAATATTTACCAAAACAATTGTATTTTTATTAAATTTCGTTGTTTTATTAACGTTTTACTTTTCGTTTCCTCTACTAACTGACCTAGATTCGATTGCCCTCCCTCAATATTATAAGTTAAGGACATTTTAATTCTATTTAGCATGGCATACAGACTAAGGCGACTGCGTCAACTCGCTCGGAGGTGGCAAACCTGGCGGAGATAAACAACCGGATCACGGTGGAGAGCCTGCAGACCGCCATTGGTTACGAGTACCTGCGCACTCCCGCGCTGAGCTTAGAAGACGGCGGTCAAGGGCAGATCTCCAAACAACGAGGCTTCCAATTCGTCAACCCTACTGATGATTGGTTCCCAGGTGGGTGATTTAATTAAACATTTCAATATAATAGGATTCCACTGTAGAAGAGCGTAATTTTAGTTGCTCAATTTCAATGTACTCAATTAACAATGATTAGTTCAAACAATGTTGAAATTTGAATTATTCACGTGTTGCATCAGTGCATTTTCGTGGTATATTTCGTGTTGATATGGGTGAGAGTGAGGTCAACTGATCGTAACTATTGTTTCAGGTCTCGCAGAGTTGAAGAACGAGCTCGAGACGTGGGACTGGTGCTTCGGCAGAACACCAGTGTTCACGGTGAGCCGCTCGTTCCCCGTCCCGTCAGAGCTGCTTGCTCCGTCCAAAGTATACACAGCGACGCAAGAACTCGTCATCAGCATGTCAGTTGAAAAGGGTCTTATCAACGATGTTACGCTTAACATCCCGCCGGGGCTGGTGGAGTCCGGGTTCCATGGCGAAGCATCCGTCATCACTCACCTCAAAGGAAAGAGGTTCACATCTGAAGCTCTCAGTGCGTTACAGGACGCGATGTTGACCCGTCACTTGAGTAATGACGTCAAAAAGTTGGACGAAAAGGAACAGTTCGTCGCAAAGTGCTTCGATCAAGTGGTTAATACAATGTAAGTCTCAGGTTATGTACATTTAATGTAGGTGCTATATGTACTAATTAATGTTAGTAATGTTAGTATCATTAAAGAAAAAAATATATCGTGGAACATTATAAGAAATAGACATTCTTTATTAGTTTCTTGTTGACTATAATAATTATGTCGATGTGGTTTTTTAATAATCAACGTGAAAGTGGCAATTGTGATAGTTGTAATAATGTAAAATTGTAAATAGTCTGTAGGTACATTGTAATTATATTTTTGTACTACAACTGAATATATCTTGTCCCTTACTACTAAAACACTTGTAAGCTTTCTGTTTATATAATGTCTCTCAATGCTTTTCATTTTAACACAACCTTTTTTCTTGATATATACTTCAATCTGCTTTATAAAATTACTTATGTGTTTTTTTAGTTTAGTATTATTTATAAAATTCTATACATGTAGCGTAATATTGTCGTACATTTTGAGAAATCATGAATGAATCTCCTGTAAAATTATTAACGAAGGCCTACATAGGATACATTTCGTCAATGTTACGCTAACTGGCTAGAGTTTGTTCACGCGAGTCGCACCTTTGTGCCGACCGCTACAAGAATGCATCATATCATTTGTTTTAATTAATTAAATTATAATTTTTGTTACAGAATTAACGTAATGTTACTTATCAAACATTTTGTGTAGCATGTATTACCTACTGTATTGTAATCATTGTGTCCTTTTGACTAATTTACCCATTTCATAGGCCACACTACCTTTGCGTACCGCAACGGGAACTTTTTTGTATGAAATGGAGGTAGAATAATATTATACACTTAGTTTTAGATTTTAAGTTTTGTTTAGTTCTGTTCAGGAGATTGATTTGTAATAATAACAACATAGCTAGTTTAATAATATAATAGGTCATAATTATTTAGTGTTTCGTGGTACGTTTAACCGAATTATGTAAAAATATACTATGGCTTAAGAAATTGAACATTATATGTTATTATTATTATTAAATGGGAGCTTGGAATTGAAAGATAACACGTATTGAATAAAAGAAATATAATTAAAACTACTTCTTTTTTACATACCCACCAATTTCTTGTGCAACTCACAATATCATAAAATCATCACACTTCAAATTATTGATAAAACTACCCGACTTTAAGATGGTAAAAACTTCTATAATATATTTAAATCAAGGCATATCAGTCTCTGGTTAAAAGTTGCCGAGGGTTTGTCACAGATGTTTCGAAATACGCGTCTTCAACGTTATAGATTTAAAATACCATCATAAATAAATAATTTATTCCAATTGCCATGAAATAAACCAAAACATGGCCCCTTATAAGATCGCCGCACCGCGGGCTCCGTATGTATACAAAATCAATGCTACACTAATGGAAACATGCACTTGTCCTCGGACAACAAAAACTCGATTGGAGCCTGGGCTCTTCCTCTCGCTTTCTGAAGAATCGCGGTGGTGGTCGGTGGCCGGCGCAGGCGCAGCCAGTCTGCGTTCGTTCACAGAGGCGCGCGCGCATTCGCCGCCATATTGTATTTTCACACGTTACCATGACGACCGCGTAAACACTATCAAGTTTTGATTGAACTTTAGCGGTAAAGTTTAGTTGACTTATCAAATTTCGCTATCAGACTGAAAGTGTTGTGAATCAACTGTTGTATGATTACATGGTTTACCTGTAGTTTTTGTTGAAGAAAAGTAAGTATTTTAATTATAATACTTCAAAACCTTTACCTTTTTACCTGTAGATACGGTTGACTCTTTTCCAATTTCCATCTTTCTGTGGCAAGTTGAGTTCTAAATCTAAATGATGAATAGTTAGTTAAAGTACCAGGTATCAAAGTAGGTGTATACAATAAATATTTTATTAGTTATCAGAAACATTTGGAATTTACCTACGATAGTTTACGTGTCGGTGTAGGAATATGGATGGATTGGACGGATCTGGTCTAGATAGTCTGAGCAAACGCAAAGTAAGCACCTGCCTACCTACCTGTTAGTCAATTTGCCAAAATACATAATCTCAACTGTGTTTCAAGTCAGTATATTAAACAGAAGCTATTTTATTTACATTTCAAGATTTGGATGCTCCTAAATAATTAATGCTATTTTAATTAATTATATTCAAACATTTCGTAATACTTGAACCTCTTGAGGTGTTCACCACCACGTGTTGGTTCTTTCATCTTATTTCACGCGAGGTGAAGGTCGAAAGTTTATTTGTGTCGTGCATGATATACTTAGGTAAGTATAATGTTTGTAGTTACCTAATATTTGTTGTTTCTTTTTTACAAACTATCTAAACAACGCACACCGAATATATTTACAATTAGCTTCCTGCCAGCGGCTTCGCCCACGTGATCTTGATAACTTTTTCCCCCGTTTTTGCAACATTTTTCATTGCTATTTCGCTCCTATTAGTCGTAACGTGATAGTATATAGCCTAAAGCCTTTCCAGTGAAATGGGCTATCTAACACTGAAAGAATTTTTCAAATCGGTCGAGTAGTTGCGGAGCTTATTCAATACAAACAAACAAACAATCAAATCTTTCCTCTTTATAATATTAGTATAGATTTGAGTAGGTATTAGGAATTTCGAACACGGTGCTTAATAGGAATTCGTAATTACGTTCGTACTTAGCCACTTAGTAGGTGTCCTATGTTCACTCCTTTCTGTATTAGGTATCTGTAGTAGGTAGGTGGTGAAATAGTCTCTAATGGGTAATTAAACTAGGAAAACATCCGAAAAAACGTTTCAGACGAAGTTTCCATCAGCGTGCTTCCAACAGTCAACGAATTAGCAAAGAAAACACAATGTTTTGAATTGCAGTGATTTTTGTAGTATGAAGACACTTAAACAACATCACAGACGTAGATTTAGATCTACGTCTGTGCATTACATACTAAGAAAGGTAGAAGAGGTGCTGTGGGAGTGTAGGTAGAGTCACGAGCAAAAACATGTATAGGTACACTAACAAAAGTGCTAAAGCGATTTTCTGTAATTTTCTCCTAAAGTACTAATAGAATTTTTGTGATATTACGAACACAGTATTTACGAACCAATACAATAGTGACATTGGTGTTATCTCAAAGTTGCAATCGTTCATTTATTAAAAAATCGCTTTAGCACTTCTTAATGTATACATATTGGATCTCAGCATAAGCGGAATTAAAACTAGATATTTTCATTGCAATTTATTGTCATGGATTTCCGCAAAGTAACGCCTGATTCGATTAATTACAAATTCCTTGTGCTACTGAGATTTTTTTAGAAAAAAACCCAGTAACGCTATTCTCGACTGATCCAAGAGGTCCTGGGTTCAGTTACTCGGCAGTCGCGCTTACGATCATTAAACTGATGAGGAACTAGTAGATACTTACATACTTATTTAGATAAGAATCCTATGTCATTCCTCAATGTCATTTTTAAAGCATGGGGGAAGGGGGTTGCATTGTTATAGGTAAGTACCTAGCCTACCTACCTACCGATCTTGTTGCATATATAAATCTAGTAAACAAAAATGGACCTAGTAGGTAACATGCAAATTTGAGACTTTAACCGAATCCAACTATCTCTGTTATGAGTTTTATGTTGGCAAGCGATTTGGCTGTTAATTTTTTTACAATAATTGAAATAAAACTACTTTTTACGGATTTTATCGCGTTATATTGATATTATTTTAATCCCGACGTTTCGGACCCTTTACAGCGTCCATGGTCACGGGTGACTAAGGTGGTAGGCGTCTTGACGTTTCAATTACTAACAGCTACTTACCCTACATTTCTGTTAATTATTGGCAATCCGATTCACGCAGAACGAGCTCACCGTATCCTTCGGTCTTGCAGTTTTAGGCTTGGATTTAGATTTAATTGAATCTATAATAGGGTTCCAAGCAGGTGGTAAGACCCAGCCATCTTCTCTATTGAAATTTGGATGTTTTTTAATTTCAATGGCCTCACGAATCATCCTGGGTAGGAATCGGTTTTCTTTTGCGAGGACTTGTGGTTGATCAAATCTGATGTAGAGTAGTAAATCAGATCAAGGGTGTGTTCACAAATTGCAGACTTTCCGGAACGGCGGTGTTTGACATCAGCGATGTGTTCTTTTACGCGGGTCCCTATGCTTCGTTTAGTTTGGCCTATGTAAGAGAGACCACAGTCACAATCAAGCTTGTATACTCCCGCATCTTGTAGAGGTATATGACACTTTACAGGTGGTAAAAACTGACTGATGTTCTTCAGCGCCTTGAAGTAAGTTTTAATTGAAGCAAGCTTCAAGATGTAGCCAATCTTGTCAGTTATAACGCGATAAAATCCGTAAAAAGTAGTTTTATTTCAATGTCTAGTATTCGCGTAAGTGTCAGAAATCAGTATTTTTACAACAAGTTAATTTTTCGGGCCTTATCTCCTCAGGGGCAGTACAAAGTAGAGTAGGTAACTACATTAAATATTGATGTAGATTGCAAGATTTGCGGACAGTAACAAACACGTACTACATCGGTATGCATTGCACAATTATTGGCGGTAACATCGGGTTACGTAAGGCTGGTCATAGCGGGCTCGTCTTGTGACTGGCCGGAGATGCGTCCTAAGCACTTACTTAGCCACCCACTGAAGACATTTTAGAGTTCCTTACAAAAGGTTCCTTATTATATAAAAAACGTAGGTCTACTTATGTACCTACGTAGGTTAGAGTTGTAAAATAATAATTAAGCTCCTAAGTCAACGCGGTAAAAATATAATGGCTATTCATTTGAAGTGCATGAGTAGGCGTAGGGCCCGTTGACCTAGACTCCCCTTAAGTTAAGGGAAAAAACGTAAATAATTGTAGTCACATCACTTAGGTACCTAGGAACTTATTTATTTCTGGTAAATATTATTTGAAGTAAGTACATCACTTGAAAAATACGGCAGTGGACGAATTAGTTATCTTGATTGGTACAAGTTTGTATAGAGGCCGTGGTGCTTGAGTCAGATTCGTTGCTTGTTCGTTATTTTATTAAAAACAATGACCAATGATCTTGTTATTGTTTTTTATGTACGTATGTATAAGTAGGTACCATCATAATTCATTATAATTTTCCTGGAATATAAATGCTGAATCCAACCATTGACTGCAGCCATGATAATGATCAATGATGTATTGTAGAGTAAGAAAAATATGGCTTAGGACAATAGGAACCAGGATGTAGGTATAGGTAGTGTATATAGACAAAAAAAGGAGTTGTATGGGTGTTTACAGCCTACATGATGCACTACGACTATAAAATTCAGATCACGCGTGAAATCAATTCAATTGAAGTTTTCTATAAAATCAGTCGAACGCGGCATAGTGTTTAAAAATATTTCTGTAATAATAAGCCTGGAAATATCAACTTAGCTGAGTATCTTTCTTTAAATTAAGAGGTTTTTTTTTATTTTGATTAAATTCTTTTGAAGACGGACAAGGGGTGTTCACGGTATTACAAACTTTGACATAACTACTTCATTCTAAATTACATGTACCTACCTAAGTACAAAATACACGACAGAACTAAATAACATATAGGTACGTAGGTACTTCTTTGTTTTATTAATTTTATTCCGGCACCACGGTATGATTAAATAACATGTTGATTATGTGAAGAACATAGGTAACTTAAAGAACATAGGTACTTAAAGAATCTTCACAACGCATCTGTCGACGGCGTTATCTAGTTCGTGTGTCATGCCGTCCATGTATTATTGAAGGTATTATCTGTAAGTGCACATCACACAATAATTGAAGTCGTTAGAAACTTGCAGGAAGAACGTGCACCGTGCACAATCGACTTTCACCGTGCAACATCTTCATAGTGCACTTAAGCGTATACCTACATGTATTTATTTTCCTTTTAACTGATTATTTAAGTAGGCTATTTATCCTTTCAACTTTGGAAGCTACAGTACACTTAAACCATAGATTTACCATTGCTGACTTACTTCGGGTACAGTACACAGATATGAAAGAATGGACAAGCTACTATAGATGACTATGTAACATTAAGTAGGTACATCCAGAAATCTATCCATAGATAGAAAGAACTTGCTTCTTATTTATAAATGTCCGAAAGCTTTAAAAGTTCGGCTGATCCTTTAACTATCAGTGGATATCATTGATAGTTAAAGGATCAGCAGATCTTTTCAAGTCAGTCATGGCTCAAGATCAGAAAACTGTAATTTCTACAAATGTGTAGTAGCTGTAATCATGCCAACGGTAATCCAACTAAGTATTAATTTCTTTTGTTCTCCGAAAAAACAACTGCGCTCTTTAATCTTCGATGATGCAAGTATGCAATGATTTTGGTCTAGTCACGCGCGCAATGGAAGTACGCATATGCGATTTTAATTAGTAGTTAGGAAATCGCCCCCACAAAATATCAGTTGCACCGTTACCGTTTATATAATTGCATGCGCTGGCTGGGATTAATTACTTTCTATACCGCTGGTTATATACCGTGAGAATATATTTCTTGGTCCTGGTCCTACATAACTAGAGCAAAATAGTAGGTACTTACCTACCTATTCTCTTTAGATTAGTAAGAATCATAATAGGAAATATAAATTAGGTACATTAAGGAGAAATATAAATTCGGTAACTACTTAGAGGAAAAATCACTTTAAAGACATCGGCGAGGACAAGATTTTAAGAAAAAATCTTTAGGAGAAAGAATAATTGCATGTTTTTAAAATCTTGAATGATCCGGGTAAATGCGTGATTACTTATGGTATAATTTCCTATGTATGTATTCTATTATTATTCTATATTCCATTCTTAAAATGAACACCAACAAAAGTAAATAAAAGCTAACGAAATGTAATGCAACAAAAATGCAGTGGATCTTTGCGAAAATGATTTTGACATAATAATATCTAAGTATATAAATAAAATGTTGTATTTAAATTGCAAATACACATTAAATGATCGAAAAGGTGTGCCGAAAGTAATAAAAATAAATATATTTGTTTTCTAAAACACTAGTTAACATAAAGCATAATAAATATATTTGTATAAAATGGTAGATTTTTCAACGAAGCTGCGGTCAAAGTTCAATGTTGCCTACATTCGAATCAAACTGCGCGATGTAACTTCTAAACGGGTCTTGTTAATACAGTCGTGATGTTACTGCCGTCTCTAACTACGTACTGTATGCAATCATCTCGCTTTTTTAGAGGTTTATTAATGGCCATTTAAACCCGTGAAACGTTATTTCATTGATTAGATAGGTATTACATGGTTTTATGGATGTTATTTCAATTGGTAAAAAGATTTTAAAGTGCTCTAGGTTATGACTAAGATCACTCTGGTTTAGCAAAGTTGTAATTGCGAATCAATCAAACAGACACACAATTATGATAATAATTAGCCCTCATTGTAATATGTAATTAATAAAATTGATAATTACGTACTGCTTAATTGGTCTAGCCGCAAGTGCGGCTGCGGAGCCTGAGACCTGGGTTTGATCCCGGTTTTTTGAAATTCTCAGTCGCAGCCCGGACTGTGCTGATGGGTTGGCTTGTGATTCTGCTTGTGCTGACCTGGGGTTCGTGCCCAGTTACTGGCAATAGGCTGAATATACCAGCTAATGCTACAGGTGGTAGAATTCACACAACTTTAAAAACCTTAGTCTTACGATATACGATCTCTTTTCGTAATAGAAAGGGATAATAGTATTTTTACATGAATCATTTTTACATCGAGCATGAATTTGAAAAGGCAGTATGACAAAAATACTTTTAGGCTTAATGCTGATATTCTATTTTCATTGCTTAAGAAGTGTTCTTTTTCTCTATGATATACATTTTGTTTCCTCTTTTCTTTACAGAACTACATCATCTAGCCTAGAAACACAACATGGAAATGGAGAAAGACAAAATTGTATTTAAGGTAAGTCTATTTATAGATTGAGTGTTTTTTATTATAATTTCGCGAAGCTATTTCTTTTTAGTTTATTTAAAGATAAGTTTGTTATTATCTTGAGACTTCATCTTTGTCAAGAAAACCCGTGAAACCGGTAAACATCCGTGTCGAGTAGTTTTTTTCTTTTTATCCAAGTCACATTGAACCAGTCGGCCAGTGGCTCGGATACTGGGACAAGCTGACCACACTGCACTTTTTGTCTGTGGTTAGCTACCATACTTTTTGCGTACTTAGTAGGTCTATGTAGAATACGTTCTGACAAGGTTCTGATAATTTTATTGGTAAGAGGTAAGGATCGTACCTACTAAATGATTTCTCTTAATTTGCGACTTCTCTTAAGTTTACGGTGATTACATACAGAGAAGTACTAAAATGTTATAATCTTCTATGAGGAGAACTGTGAAGTTGTGATGTTTATTTAATAGGTTGACATGACATTGTAAGAAACAAAGTTAATAGCATGATAAGCACTTTATAGGCAGTTTTATTTGCATAAACAATAGAACAGTTTATATGCAAATTCGATTGCGTAAATCATTTCATGGAAGTTAATTGAACCATGTAACTACGCATGCGTTTTCTAAAACAGTATTTTATATGGAATATGTTAGGTTTATTTATGGCAATTGTGCAAATTCACGTAGGTACATCTGTGGTCAGCAATCACAGGCAATGTCTAGTGTTGCAATAATGTAGGTACCGTCTGTATTCTATGGCTGCGTGCGTGTCACTCGACAGATCACAAAGGCCGATTCTATTAGCGGACCAATGATGAAAATCTTTCTACAGTCGTTTAAATCAATATATAATCTTCTATATAGTTATTTTTGTGGATATTCATTCTTAGTCATTCGGCAAGTGATACCCACCTTTCACTCCCTAAAGGTGTCCATAATTGTGGTGTTAGCACGCAGAAGGTTGCTAGTGTTGAATTCCCCAATCCCCGGCGGTGTGTCATAGTAGGACATGTCGTGCGCCTGTGGCATTCCACTCATGCCATACCTACTCATTAGTCGTCCATCAAGGCTTCGCGTTCACTATTGTCGTTCCTACCAGGTCCTGTACTCGCCTTCATGCGTATTTACCCTAATGCCACTAACCTTCGCCGATTAAGACGGGCCTCCGCACTCCGCACGCCAGATTATCGACGGCAAAGCTATTTATTTATTATGTAATCTGTATTGTGTTAGAGTGCAATCATCGTCTGCGTTTAAGCTGCAATCAGCAATACAAGTGTCGTGCCGGTGAGCGGCGCGCGAATTAATTCATTTCCCACATTTTTGTTTCATAAACTAGATACACCGAGATGTTTGCTGGGAAAGGTATTTGTCCCCATTTATTCTTGTCTGCATCGAATCAATGCGTCACGTCAGTTGTGCCACAGTTGATATTAGTGACGTCGCCTTGATGATCGGCTTGACATGTGGAGATATCAAAACAGGTTCGATGTCACGGCTGTTGTCGTGGGTCAAGGTGTCGGTAATCAGGCGCCGATCCCGAATACAAGTTTGGAGGAAAGAAGGTCAATTGCTTAACGAAAAGGTGCTTTTATATTAAAGTTTTGTATAACATCTGTTTTGTATCACTACAGATACAGGTTAAATAAAATATAATTATCAACTAATCATTAGAAAATGAGATTAGATAATAAGATTGCTTAAACAATTAACAAAAAAACAAGTCAAGAATCTGGATATAATTATGTCTTTAAACTAGACTTGGTGGTGGCACTACCTTGGCTTGATTAAGATTTAGCAATTCATGTATTCAGTTTAAGTGTAATAAATCAGTCGACGTGAAAAAAGCACACGCGTTGTGTTAACATATACAAGAACGTATGATTAACTAGATCAGTAAGTTCCGACAAGCGGTTTTTATATGGTATTTGGTTTGGTTGGGCAAGCGAAGCGTGATTGCCGGTGTCGGCTGCCCATCATCCGGCAAGCACATGGATTGATCACGAGTTCACGACTGTTCCGCGGCCCCGCTATGTAACTGACCCGATGCCTACTCAAACACTAACACAGCTTGACGTTTTGAAGATGACATGGTAATCTGATTGGAATGGACTCGATGGCAAGGTTGATATTACGATCTATCAATATTTAATTATAGTATCATATCAATTAAATAAATTGATTCAAAACATTCTTAATGACTATATTTGGGTCCGTAACATTATTTAAATGGGTTGAATTAATGTTATTTATGACTGTTTCGAAAGTTATTTTTAAATTTTCCGTTTTACAAAACGGCTTGTCTATGGTCGCTCATGTTTGTTTGTAAAAACAATAGGTATCTATGGCTAATTTCGAATTCAAATATTAAAGCACCAAACTTTGTTCAACACGTTTTGGCGCAGGCGTGCTTACGTTTGTACCTACATTCGCATATTAATTACTTGTAAGGTGTATAGGTCTATTGTATTCTAATTTATCTAGCCAGTTTGTAATACGAAGGCTGATCTCGTCACGACTGCATCTGGTGACAAAGCAAAGATAAACTTAGATCACTAAGCTACTAATAAATGTACGAAATGATGGATGGATCAACAATCAACATAAGCATTTGAGCATACAATTTAGCAAGTCATCGTGTTATCCAATCGTCTATTAAGTGTTTAATGCGGCTAATTATTACTTCCGCAAATGAATTACCCATCGTGTTACTTACAAAATTATCAAATTACAAAACTGTTCATTTATTACGTCTCTACCTGTTTCTGTATCCTCATGAGGAGAAATAAATAAGGTTTATAACATTAGAAATGTTTCTTTCTATACGGAAGTAGATTGTAGGTAGAGAATTAGCTGATTGCCGCGGTTTCGCCCGCGTCCTAAAAGGATTTATTTTCTATTATCTTTTTGCGTAACCCTAATTATTTTTCTACCTAAATTTCTTCATATAACATCAGCTATCTGTCAGTGAACAAAATCAGTCATAGATTTTGCTCCAACTTAAGATTTTCTCCGGATTGAGAGTTCGTCGTGGGTCGTTTTTAATTAGATTTTTTTTCCGTCCGGGGATCGAACCACTGCAGACCCTCACTAGTGCAGCAATTAATTGTTAGACGACTGCACAAATCGAACTGAGTCTTGTTGAGATGAGTTATGTTATTATCTTTTAACAATAACTTATATTATTTGCGGATGTTTTTCTTCCTGTCCTTTCCAATCCAAGTGATATTATAGGTATTTCATCTTAAATCGATAAATGCACGATAGTTCGTAATCCTTTCACTTTTAATGAACATAAAAGTCGATGTCAGTTGTTCACATTCCTATCTTGACGAGAAGTTTTCACAGTACGCGCGGAATAACCTGGCCAGACTGAAGTTGACCGTTTAGCTGCGCAGTATACAAATTTTAACCTAAACAACCCATTGCGTATAATATTATATTCTATTTTATTTAAAATGGTACTTACCAACCCTGCTATACTTATGGCTATGGCAAGAGGCATATGCGGTTTTTATTTGGTACGAGTCCGCCTTAAGCTACCGGATTTTCCGCACCTGAAAAAAATAAGTTATATTCTACACCGAGCAGGTAACAATAACCAGCAAAGATTAGATTTTTCTGATGTCTGTCAAATCTGTTTACGTTTTTATCAAGTCACGACTCTGCTATTATGTGTTTCAATGTCAGGACATAATAGATCGGTGAGTTCGGTTCATATTTAATAACAGATTCCATTCAACAATGGAATCTTTACAAGTGACCGTGACATTTCGGTTCAGATTAGGTATTTTTTCGATCCATCGATTACTGAGAACTGCATGCCCTTTTTATTAAATGAATGATGTAATTGTATTCGTAGGAGAACGAACTCATAATGCACTTTTGTAATACACGTACTATCAGGACTGTATTCACCTAAGGGTTAGGGAGATGTGTATGTTTAGGTCCCACGTAATAGGAGTCGAGCCGTTTTGCTATGACACAAATCCCAATTCCGAGCGGAAAACGAAAAACCTAAAACTACCGCTCGATCTGGAAATCGAATCCAGGACGAGTGTAGAAATCGCATTTACGACTACTGGTATCTAACAAGATGATTTCCAAAGCTAGGAAAATTCGTAGCCTAGTATCATTCAATTCCCTTCTTTCCCAACTTTCTTCAGTATGATAACCGTATGGTAAGCGTACCTACCTAGATATTTTTTGAGAGATGTTCCATTCTTTTGCGGATCGGAATCGCGGATGTACTCATTTATTAAGTGAGTGTACATTACAAGGTACTTTAGTGCATTCACTGACTATCTACTACTTTTGTCATTACCTTTATTATCGGTCGTGTTATCCTTCAAAGTTCATACATAAAACATAAGTCTAACACGCCCATACGTCTTTATTCGTTGCGTGTATCCGGAACTATTTGAACCCAGCTGTCGATAAATAAATGGTTCTACTTATACATATTTGCAAATCATCGTACTTTTTATCTTTACTTGTTACATTTTTTTAACTAAAATTGTTATTGTAATTTGTATAAAATAGTTTGTTTTTTTTTCTAATAATAGGTATCATATTCTTATCGCGTATATTATTCAACCTTCTACTTCTAACATAATAATAACAACAATAATAAAACTGAATTTTAACTTATGAATATAATAAATTGTATTTATTATGTACCAATTTGCCCGTGAATACATCCGCCTAATGATAATAATAAAAAAAAATTGTCACGTAATTAAATGGAGAAATAATTAACATTACATTTACGATAGATTAAATAAATCAAGTCACATTATATTTGTACAAAGAAAAAAAAATTATGGAAAAAAAAATGGGGAAAATTATATCTTGAAAATCTTTTTGTTTCCTATGGTTGGGCCATAGGAAATTCAAATTACACCTGTAATACGTCTTATAGTTCTTATACCTAAGGTAGCACACTACGATTTTCCTTAGGTTTAGCCGTCCCCCTGAAAAGACCACAGTCCTTCATAAATTAACACTGCCCAGTTACTTTTGTTTGGCATTAACATGTAGTGGCTTGACTTCGCATTTTATCTGAGATAGTATATTTCTGTTGCTATAAAATGAATATCAACACTCCATTTTCTTCTGGGACTGGTGGAAATTGAACTAGGTATATGCCGGCGAATATAATGCTCTTGTATGACGCATACTGAGAATATCTACATATCTATAAATATTAATGCAATTGTCTACAATGATAAAGGCTGTCATTGTAAAATATGAATGGAAAGTCTTAGGGCTCCGTCTAGTCTTACTGGTTCGCTGCACTCGCTTCGCCGGGTGGTCGTCTTGGTCAGAGATCGGCAACCTTGGTAACTTGTTATAGTGCAATAGTGTTATATAGATGAGTCGCAAATGTCGCGGTTGATTTTATCAATTATTTTTTCATCTTTGTCATCCATCTAGTGTGGAATAGGAGACCGTTTTTGACTAATCATAATTATGTTTCACGTTAGAAAATTGTAAAAGGGTGTTTATGTTCCCTTCAAAAACTCGTGCCACCAAGTTCTTAAGTGTGGGTATCCCCAACTTTGTATGTGCACGAAATTTATTTCCATTTGGTTTCCATAAATCTCCATCAGCTGTCTTCCCGACTATGTACCTACCTAACTATTATATACATAATATTTCGCATTTCTGGGTACATGGCCTTTTCAAATTACCAGTCTTTATTGGCTAAAATGTTAGTGACCCTTTTTTTGGTGATACTTATTATTTTTAGGATTGTGACCGAGGTACGCGGGTTGTCGACCGCTGGTCTAAATCACATGTCCGGTATCAGTCCGGCCTACTTGCAGGAGACGCTCTTATCTGATACGCGGCTATTTATACTAATTTGTAGACCGAGCCGATATCGCCGGCTTTTAGAAATACTATGTTATATAAAGCGATAATAAAATAATGTTTATTAACCTAAATGTTTATCGCAGCTGATTTTATGTTTGTAGCGGTACAGCGAGATATAGTTAGATTATGTTTTGTTGAAATATTTCCAGCTTAAATCATGCATGCATGTCATTAAAGCCCAATATTTCATAAATTTCCTATTCTCAATTGCATTGGAAAAATGCGAGTCATAAATATTCTATTCTGTTCCACGTGTGCGTGTAGCCGGTGCGCGGTGCCACGGTGCCACCTGGCCCAGTATCGCTACGATATATTGTGGAACACTCGGGGACAACGTTGTACAAAAGACCTATTGTGAAATGTTCCCGTTGGTTGGTAAACTGCCCATTAGTAACTTACATATCATTTAAATTAAGCGGTTGAGAACGTATTTAACCCAATAACATTTGATTTAATGTCTGTCCTTCGTGTAAATTAAATTTTACAAAAGCGTTAGTTGGTGTTTCAAAAAGGTGTAATGCATTATGCAGTTTCTATTCATAGTTTAGTCTTCAGAGATAATAATCAGATGATAAAGTAATCAGTTACCTAACTTGTGACAAATGATAAGCAACAGAACTCGTCTGTTCCTCGTGAAACTTTCTTCAAGATCTTATTTCTTGGTTGATTGACAGCCCTATTGACTAGTCGGCTGTCCACATGTCCAGCCACTTTTCCTGCACCACAACATGTAGGAATTAATTATGTCTCAATTATATACGAGTATGTCGGCGTCTACAACTAATCACATCTATCAATTTACTTGCTACCGACTTCTTTTGACCTACACGGATGTTGTTGGTACTTTAATATGCCTACACAGACCCGAACATAATATTTTTGTAATTCTTGTGTAAATATTGTATAACAAGTAGTTATTTGTCATTCCCTAATTGGCTTTTAAATGTTAAAATAAATTGATATCTTGTTTTAAGTAGGTGTGTTGTTCTGCGCCAATAAATTGAAGGAAGTAAGTACGTCCCCTTAAGATATAACAGCCTTTGGACCTTTTTATTGAACCTTATTATTATTGCTAATTAAAGAGCAAAGGTCTTCTCTGAAAGCGATTATCGAGAAATGGCCGCAGGGGTTTTTTATAAAGTTGGTTATTAATGTACGCACTAAAGTAGCTTAAATAATGGCGGCGTTATGTCTTTTATATGGGTACTGGTATATCGTATGCTGGACAACGAAAACGATGGGTAGACGACGAGAAAAAGTTTACCATTTTTAGAGTATTGGTTTTTAGTTAATTCTACAAGATGGGATCACTTCGATTTCAATTCTGCAAATCAATGCTAAGAGAAGTACCTAACTACTGATGAGTAGCTAATACGTAGTTCGGTTTTGAACGCGCAACAATAAACCCCATATCGTTCTTTGTTTTGAGAGACTCCAGTTTTGTCAAGCTTTCTTCTTAAAAGTCGTACTTCCTACATATTAGATATGTAGGAAGTACGACTTTTAAGAATAATATTTAAGTATTTTTTTAAATAAAAATCTGCAACACGCACTGACACCCAATTAAATATAAATTGCTACGGTTTCGTTTTTATATATAGTTAGGTAGATACATTCGTTGAACATTTTGCCGATTTTATCATCTGGCTTTTGCGCATTACATTTTTATTTAAACGCTTATCTGTGTTAATTATGCGTATTAGGAACGAGCCGTTGATGATATTCGGTACGAACTGGTGTCACGCGCCGGATTATTGTGGTAAAATGTTTGTGAAACGTAGTGATTTTAGTAATATTCTTATATTCTACTATCTTATAAATTGGAACCTCAAGTCAGTTCAGTATTTATGGCTCATACATATTACATTCGCCGAAATAAAAAGTGGAACGGAAATTGCATCAAATCTTTTTGTATTTATATCAGAAGGACGGCATTATGAATTAAAAAAGAATTAAAATGTCTTTTTCGTTCTTCGACTTCATAAAAAAAGTTGCTCTTTTCGTTAGGTATATTATTTTTGATGTTTTTTTGCGCATGATTGTCGTCTGATATTGCTTTGAGGTGATCATATGATTTTGGTCAGTGTCTGCATAACCATTACTAAAGAGTAACGTCTCAAAACGCTTGATGCCCGTTTACTTTTTCTAGGGACTTACCCTGTCATTGGTCTTTTCCGACTCTTTGTAGTTTAGTTCTAAATAAATGCTGCAGCATTTTCCAGGTGAATACACCTAATTATTAACTAGCTTATTTAACGAAGCTGTTTGTTTGTAAAATAGTATTCTATCATAACTTTGAGTGTTGTGTGCCGTATCGTATTAACGAGATATAAGTCGAGACCTGGCCTCCCCCCGAGCAGGGTTATCAGACCCGATAATAGTGCCCCCGATGCCGGCCAATCAGTGGTCGCGACACCGTTCCACATAGTAGGATATTGTAGGTACTTCATAATACAAAATACGACTACGATACGTAGGTATTGTAAAACAATAACTGTAGAGTTATTTTAAGAATAAAGTATTCTCTTTATTTAAGCATCTCGGTCAAGAGTTAATAATGTTTATATAGGTATAGAATTTTCAACTTTTTTGTATTTTTGTAATGTAAATGTACTGTAAAAACTGTACTGATATACTTACTTAGAATTTGTTTAGACGCTTCTTCTGCTAAGCTATCGCACATTGACTGTCAGTGTTTGATGACCGAATGACATATTTAGCTCACCAGCACATTGTCCAACCGTTTTATTATCCTATCTTTCAATAGTCCTATTGGAGATAGCAAATTTCTATTTAGATTATGTCAAATTACGATCTCTAATTTTATTGTGAAAACAATCCAAACACAGATTATCGGACGTAAGTAACTGTAAATGAGAGAGCTGGTTGTTAAATAACTCATTCCGGAAAGTAGATATCTACCTACCTGTACCTATAGCTGCCACACGTCCAGTTGTCCACACTTAACTACTTCCTCTCATCATCATCACCAGGCTATATTAGTTCACTGCTGAACGTAGACCTCTCCTGTTGAACACCACAGAGCCCGATATTCATCCAGTGACTGCCAGTTGTCATCCGTAAATTGTCATTCCACGTCGCCGGCGGCAGTGGTGCACTACGCTTGCATAAACGTGTCCCTATTTCCTACTTCCTCCAGAGCGATTCAAAATTGCTTTTTACGATTTGAAATCTTTAAAGAATGCTGGTTACATTACAGATAATTGTGTCACATGTCTATCACTGTCTATGGGTAGGTTAGATAGGTATGAAATGGGTTGACATGATAGATAGCTCATAAGATGTAAGTATGTATGTGAACTAAGGGACGTTGGAAATAGGCAGATGGAATTGGTAGTTCCGTTCCGTTACTTACTTCTATGAAAAGCAATTACAGATTTCATGGTAAGTAGACCTTCATTGTTCCCATGACAAAGCTACGAAGATGAATAATTCTCCCAACCTTAACCCAAGAGTTGCGTGACAGTGGTTACGTTTGGCGTGTTGTACTAAACGATGTTATCGGATAATCTGAATCGCACTAGGACAGATAACGCTAACGTTTATGTAACATTTGAAGCAATACCTAGCTCGCCGTGGGACGACACACTTTATTGTTTTTTGTTCGGACTGTGTCGGAATGCTCTTCGTGATAATTGTTGATTGTGCTTTATAAATCAAGAGTTAGATGCACGTCACTCTGAGACGGAACAAGCCTGAGGCATCATCATACTACTTCATTAAGCAATCGCAACAAGGCATCACTCACAGAATTTACATGTCAACAGCGTCAAAAATATTGTCTGTTTCTGTTGCAAGATACGACAATCTACAATTATAAATACTTACTTACCTAAGTAATTTTGTTCTCGAAGTATTTGTACACGAGTAGATATAATAATACAATTGTTGTTGGTATTGAGGAATAATTTGCGATTGTGTCGGAAAATTTTATATACCTATCTACGAGGGGTCAGATAAAAGACGATAGGCGTCTGACACAATTTGTAAGGGATTTAGGAGAAAGAAAAGTAAAACTAGGAAAAGGCAAAACTTCTAGATTCGTACATGAATTTGCTGTTTAAAAAAATACCCTCCTTTTTTGGGCAGTCGTGTAAACAGAAATGAGTTACCTACAAGCAAACATTTATACATCCGGATATGACGTTGCGATAGGTAGGTCTCGTTATATCTTACGTATTACTAGATTAATAATTTGAAACAATTGCAATGGTGCAAATGATTTGGGAATCAAAAGTAATTGATGAGCACATGGGCCGGATCACGTAACGCTTGCCAAACGACCGACTTGCACAACGATAGTGAGTGCCGATAACATGCTATTGACCAGTGAACTCACTGGCGAAATGTCATTGCTTACAATAACCAGACAAAGAAATTAGGTACGTACATATTCTAGAATGATCCTCCGGCAGATGTTTGGTAAGTAGCTAATTAATAAAACTCAATTACTAATTAATAATAAAGCCTCTACAATCAGAAAGTGCAGACAGAATAGGCATTCAGATAAGTGTATAAGACCCTTGTGTGCCTTGGTATCTTTCACTATCGCGTCGCGTGCACATATTTCATGTATACTACGAAAACAAAATATACTTATTAGTTGATTCTTTATCTCTAGACGGGTTACAATTAGTATCGGTAATAATCGAATGTAAATCTTTGATAAATTTGTCCTCGTTCCGTTGAAGTTATTATTATTTTCGGTATTTACATTTTTAAACGTGCATTACCTATATCCGATTTTTTTTTCTGATAAACTTCATAGCTTTTTTTAATGAAGACTCGGCTATTATAAATTACTATAAATTCTGTTGAACGACAATACTTTAAAACTTTTTAGTTTACGTTCACTAGGGATTTATATTCAACACTTCTTTCTTTAGGACAACTTTTTAATTAAATAACGGTCGTGAATTTATGATGCTACGCGTGCAGGTATTAAAAGCCGCATTTACATTTATCTAAGTATTTGGAATTTCATGACCTTCGATGCGGATCTGCGAATCGCAAAAAAAATCTTTTGTAACATAAATAGCGGTTATCATTAGTTACTATACGGTAATCTAAAATAATGTTTTTATTTAAATACCTACTTCTATGTAAGTCACGCCTGGCAGTCACGTGTTGATGAAAAATATGCTTTTAATAAGGGTCAAAGTTGAATTGAATTGTTTGGTCGGTTTGTTTTGCACTGATTAAATTTTATGTTGAAGATAGGAAACAGCATGTGGAGCAAAAATTTTTTGATAAGTTCGGCGTACAGTAACAGTACCTACGCCCAAAGGATGACAAAAGATATAGTCGACCCTCAAATACCTGACTTCGCAAATATGAAGAGGATATAATTGCCATTCGCATTTTTTAAAATTGCTTCATCCATTGTGCACTTTAGAGTCTATGTTTGTATGATTGTTCAGTATGTACGGCATTCTTGTCGCATGTAGCAAGATGCAGGAGATCGGTCTGCTGGGCGGGGCAGGCGCAAGCGCACTGAACTTTACCTGACCTCTAGTTACTAGTTGGACTTCGGTTGGATCTTTGAAACACTCAATCAAATCAGCTTATTTTATGCACGCGATATACTTATTATAAGTGCGAGTGCTGTGTAATTAGGATTAAACATAGCCTGTACCAGTTGTTGAAGCGACTATGGAAAATATTGATCGAAATAGGTACTTTTGCGCTAGACAAATAAGGAGATTTCCTTGTAATCGTAGCTAAAGGACGACACACTAATGATACAATAAGAGTCTACAAATATAATGTGTATTAAATTACGTGTAGCCAGTAATTCAGGTCAGCATTAGCCACTAAACTGTCAGGACAAGGGATTTCTGAACGTATAAAAAAAATACCGGCTATAATTTTTGAAAATTTAGCGCACCGGTAAATTTTACACAGGCACACGGGTCGCTAATCGTTTATCATAATTATAAGCAGGTGCATTATATATACCTATTTGTTAATACCTACTACTGGTTCCCGCCTTGTGCCATCATAATCGAGTTACACCCTAAGCTAAGACTAGACACTATAAATTCAGCGTAATAAACCCGGTGAACTTATGACCTCGGTTCTCATGCAAATGCTTTACGTCGTGTCTGGCAACTTTTTTAAAATTCTTAGTCACCAAAGTGTCCGCCTTCCTAGTATTGCTTTATTTAAAACTGCATCTTTAATCATGTAGAACTAATGGAATGTATAATAAAATATTGATATCTACTTCTTTTATTTCCAACCATATAAAAAGTTGTTTGCTTAAAATCCGAATGTAGGGCTTGTAATGCAAAAAAACATTTTCATAATCACAGAGGTGCGTTCGCGTTGACAAGGTCTCAGTACCTTGACACGCTACACATCTATCGCGTCGGTAAAGACCTTCAGGAGCTTCTTTCGATACGAACACCGATTTGCATATATACCGAATTTTACGATGACTTATATTGTAAGTGATGATAATGAGGTCGTGTTGCGCCATGAGCCGACCCAGGCAGCCCAAGCTCGTACCCTTTAAACGGTTACCATGCCGCCGCGATTCGTCACGGGGATTAAGCTCTAGTGCCATATGTCACAAGGCCTGCCACTGTTTGCGAAACACCTAAATACTAGGCTTTAATTGCTGTAGACAATAGAATTAAAATAATTGTCTTCTGTGACGCAAATGTCACAAGAATAGCGTTTATGTTCACATCACCTCTTGACCGGTAGCAGCAATCAAAGAAAGATGTTATGTTTAGTAATAGTGACAATTCGTCATTGTGCTACTTTGATAATTTCCTAATAAGATCTTATAATCATGCTGAATTTACTAGATACGAAAAAAAATACTATATGCGAATGTTTTATAAATAGGCTCATCGATTTCAGCAAAAAACCGTAAGTATTACGGTAACATCAATCAGTTCCCGTAACTGGTACTTACCATTAGGAAGTAATAGAATTATCAATTATGTTATATCGTCCAGGCAGTGTAATAATTGAGGTTATTCAATGGTCGAAAGCTGTTGAGCAAGTTATGAAGCCATAAGTCCGATCGACATAAATCACATGAGAGCAGTCGCTGAACACATAACTTTAACTTACGATAATCATATGAAACGAATCCTTGAAGATAGCATCTTAAATAATCATAACGTGAGATGATGAATGATAACAAGCCAGCCACAAACCAGTATTAAGGTTTAACGCATATTTTCATTCTTTTAAAATTATCATCAGGTTCAGCATTCAAATTGCGTAAATTTAAAATTTACATACAAATACAAGTCGTGAGAAATCGATCGATTTTCTTTTAATTATTTATAAAGTTAAATTGAACACATGTGCATTATATGCAGTTCTTAATTATGCAATTAAACGTTGCTCAAACATAAACTGAAATTAGGTTGGATTAATTATAAAACTCAGACAATTTTCTCGGAAATCGTAAATTTACCATAATCGATTTCAGCGAGCCGATATAGACAATTATCGTGTGACGTCACATATATGTAGATAAGGATGTCCGTCATTTGCTTCCATGGTTCATTGTTAGGGGTATCGGAGACTTGTTGACCTTTAGAATTTTCCGCGCGCTTAGGTACATTTATTGGAAGAGAGTTACGTTGTTACTATGCATTGTTGCAACAATTACAGAACTTGAACTACTGTAAGATAAAGATTAATCTTCGTACGCAAATTAATGATCTGCTATTGTAGGTGATAACATAATATATTCCATTAATTTACATTCTTGCTTCTATGAAGCATTAATCACAAATAAATAAAAAAATAATGCGTATGCGGCCTCGTCTTGTATTATATTATATTGTTTCTATGACAAGATTTAAAAACAACCGTTTATTTATTTTCTTGTATACCAACGTAACATGATAAATTAAAACAAAGTACATAGTAGGCTGATGTTACTTAGCATTAGTAAAACGAGGGCAGCTTTATTTGGCTTATTTGATTACATAACTAGATCGATCTTCTGCTTGAAGTATCTATTACATTGTAAATGTCATTGTTCTCAAAAGTTCCGGGCCACTGTATATCTTTGTAAATATCTGTAGCACGAGAAAGTGAATAGGTACTGAACAATGGAACCAGGTACAGATCGCCCATCAGTCCAAACGAATATGGATGATATAGTCACAATGATATATTGTGGGTTTCATTTAACACCGGTACTGTAACGCAATTAATTATGAAACTACATACTTCCAGATCGAGTGACGACTATCAAGCAACTAACTATTGAAAATATCAGTATATGTCTGGAAATTAGAATTTGCATCTCAAAAGAAAAGTAAAACCCTAACTTATAATTATGTTATCTACGTGATGTGAGCGCTTGTTTTGTTTTTCATTCGGAAAGGCTTCCTGGAAAATTCTTCTTCTACAATTCTTGCTTCCTTCCTTTTCTTCCATCCTTAAATGGGCTTTGGTGGATATCTTTATGAACTGACTAATTTAAGCAATGGAATCGTTTTTTAAGAATAAAGGGGTCATAATTATTTCAGGGTTTCCGAGATTTTTGTCACTTTCTAATTAAATTTTCGCAAGGATCATAAAACTTGTGTAAGTCAATTCGTTCAGAAGATCTCTAGGCATAGGGAAATTTGATTACTACATAGCTTATTAGGACATTTAGCTAGCTAACTGTAGAATGACCATGTATCTGGTGGTAGTATTACCACGCTGCACCTACTTTCAGCAGGTGCAATAATCAGAAACCAGAACGCATTTACGTTAGAATATTGCTCAAGTATGCAATTAATCATTTCGTCGGCGGGAGCGTCTCCAATCGATTGTCTTCGGCTGGGTTTGTTCAAGGCACTGCTCTATTAGTACGCTCCGAAACACGACAATTATGCGCTATTGTCATGCTTTGGTTTTACCAACAATTTTGTTAAGGCAACCATGAAAACAGATCAAATTTAAACCTCGTCGCTCCAAAGACTTACTGTGTTACTTTATGTATGTTTCTCGTAGGTAAACTAATAGATACTCCTAAGTATAATCCTCTGTTTAGCAGCAATTATAAAATGTAAGGATAAATCAAACGGTCTCGCCCTTGTGTCATGAATGCCATGGCATTTGTGTACATACCAGAACGCGCCCAACCTGCGCATGATTGCGCGAGATTGTAACCATTGTAGGATAATGCATGAAGAATATGATTCACAGAATTGACAAGATGATCATGTAAATGATGACTGGCGTACAATATGGTAACGAATTTTGCAAAAGTTATTTCTGCAATATTTATATATTTATACTTTTATGTACACTAGCACATATAAATATTCGGTATTAAAGACGGATGGTTGCGTTTATGCGTCAGTAGATTTTATCTAATCGTATTTACCGTCATTATAGTATTATTCGCTATTCGTAAAGGTTATAGATATATATCTACCAATAGAATTAGAAGAACCAATGGATCTTCAAGATAAGTTATTGCGTGTATAGCATGTACCTATCTACGTACATCATTATTTAATTTAATCAAAATGAACACATTGGCATAATTATGGTACTTAATTAAGTTTTGTTTATACTCGTATTATTAATATTAGTAGTTAATAATGGAAAGCTACAAAGATATAGATACTGATAAATAATATAGTCTTATCTTAAATTACATTAATCATTGGGAGCGCACGCGTGAGCTGCGTGTGCGCTGCTTTGGTGCGTTGCTATAGTCACCAGCACACTAGTTATTTGTCGCAGCTGCACTCCTAGGGGTATTACGATACAGAATGATGATGAAACATTGCGCTGGAGATAATAAAAAAGTACATCCATCATTTAACAAAAAAAAACTGCCATTCATATTTATGTAGAATCACGTACGCACATAGTTGGAAACATTTCATAACTCTATCCAATAAGAATTTGTCTTACGACCTAAGTTTTGACTTTGTGTTGCAAAATGCAAGCATAATGCAATGTTTTCAGCTTTACGTGAGCTTACATCTTTTATTTAGCAAGTTTATTGTAAAGTGAACTCACTTACTTTGAGAATACAGATTATTTCGGAGATACGTCAACAATTTCTATAAGGTATGAACCCTGTATGCAGGTACAAGGAGTTATGTCTTTATGCATGACTCGATGATGCTGTTATATCGCGATACGGATTGTTTTGAAGCATTTGTAAAGGCTGTCTACATTTTGGGATGTTGATTCTGCGGTTCTGTTGTGTAATAATATGATTATTATGTATGATAAATGATGACAGACTATGACTGACGAGCAATGATTGAAGTTCATCTCTTCTAAAATCTTTTTTTAATGGCAAAAGTGTATTTTATATGTAAACCATGCGTCGCTGGTTATGCAAAAAGAAAGGCTTAAGGTGCAATGACACGCATTACTAAGATATGGATCATTTGACTTATTATTATGTAAGTTGTTGCACCATAAGTGTACATGTCGTTAGCCACTGAGTCCACAGATCACACACATAATATTATCCTAATGTCGGTTCCATTCAATTTTATCTGCGCTTACCTTGTTATTAGCGCAGTTTATGGCAGCCATAAACAATATTTATGCTACTAATGCCGTCATCAGGTGATCATTTTGGCGGAAGATGCATAAAAACTAAATATATATATGAATTACAATACGTTATGTAACATGATTTTCGTCATTAAAGTTTATATGAAATAATCGTACCGCAACAAATGGCTACAATTAGGTACATAGACTAAGGGCAATAGGGGCATAACATAGCAGCCATCCTTTTTCAAACCATACGCTATCTTAAGGTTGAAGTTACGGATCGTTTAATCCGTAGGTGCAGGAAGCTAGTTCGAAGATCGTTTCTTAAAGCTAAGTAAGTACCTACCATATTTTTGATGAGGTATCGAAATAGTATCATTTTAAATACTATTATCCATGCTTGTAGCATTATTTATCAAATAATTTGTCAAGTAGAAGAAGCACTGTTCTACGAGCTCCCAATTATACATAATCTCGCGGCCTTAGTTTATAAGTATGCAGCATTAATTGAATTGAATCTTGAAAATTGAATCTTGTACACGCAATTGACTAATCAGATTCCACGGGTTCCACGCCTCCTACGCCATCTTGATCAAATTAAGAGAATTTGATCGCAACTTAACCACAGCTTCCATATCTCCTTAACAAATCCAGTGATTGTGCTAACGATCATTACTTTATGGCATGTTACGCCTAAAACAACGCATTATGCCCGCCGGCAGTTGCCCGTGACTGCGGCTTGCATCATCCGCTGGTTATCGGCTACCAGATAGGTAAAGGTCAGGACCTTTACCTATCTGGTGCATAGTTCCCACGATGCAGCCGAAACTAGTCTTTATCATTAAGCATTACACTCCCCAAATGCGTCTATAGGTATATTGTTTACAATGTTGAGGGCTTTACCTCTGGTTATGGAAGCAAAATACCATATCACTTATAGCGAAATCTGCGAAACTATAAAGCCTCGAACGCCATGAGCCAGGACGTTTTTCAAGGAGGTGGTTACTCTTAAAATATTTAGCATCTTGTATAGGTCTCATCTCCAAATATTAACTACTTAATTGGTAAACTTATCGCGCAGCTACCTTCTAACACGACCAAGTTAAAAGTTTGCCCAGGCTATATGCATTTTACCAGGTTGAAATAGTTTGAGCCTTTCCCAGTGATAGGCTTTCTCCCACCATAATATATATTATCATCTATCAAAGTTTTATGAACAGAAAGCTTCAACTGTGTAACAGTAATAAACTGTATATAATAAATAACTTTTGTGTTAAAAACTAACAGCTTAAATTGCGTAGTCTATTAGCGCATCAAATGAACTTTGCAATTTCGGTTGTAACCTTGTCATTACATTGTTAATACCTAGACGCTCATCTATAATAAGGAAGAAACAACTATGAAGTCGTTTTGAAGTTGATATAACTAACATAATAATGTTACATTATAATCACATGTCTGATACGATTTTATTACTTTCAATGTCGATTCTTCTTATAAGGCATCAAATCGATTTGAACTTTTGGAAGGTGAGTAGAATTTATTGGTAATACATTACAAGCTGTGTACCTGGGGTTGTACCTGCGATGATCTTATTAATTCCCAATCCTGTCATAATTTCCCAAAATTTCATCTTTTGGAAAACATGGATTTTTCTTTGTTTTTTTTTACCTACCTTTTTTAAGGTGGATAGGTACACACTACACAGTAGTGTATTCCATAAATGCACATGCCGTCAGTCAGTTCTAGGTTCTAGTTAACAAATAAAAGCGAAATGTGGCTCTACATTTGTGCACCTCTGTCTTAATACTTCGAGGAATACAGGCGATGCGATGCAAGTATGTTATGTACCCTCTGTTGGATTAAAGCTTCTTTGTTAATACTGCATCCTTTGTATGTCTGTTTAGTATTATTTACATCTTAGTTCAGTATTGTGTACTCAGTATCTATAATAGGTATTTAAGAAAATATTATGTGCTAAAGGTAGGCGGGTGATTAATGTTTTACATAAGTCTAATAATTAATTAAGCAGGTAATCAATTAACTCTATGCACGGAGCATGTAGGTGGTATGTCAAGGTAATTTATTATTTAATAAACATTATATTAACTAAGACGAGTCTATGTCGAGGTGCGTGTTAAGGACGACCGCGTCGCATGGCGGAGATGCGACCCGATTTATTTCACACCTGCGCACGCGCAGTGCGTGGAACTCTATTAATTAAACGGTGTAGTCATGTGCTTAATGATAATCATATATTACCCGAATTATACTTAAGTAATATTTCAGCATTAAATTCGGAATGTCATAATTATGTAGGTAGGCAGTAGGTACTTCATAGGTTACTTGTTTAAGCTTAGTACGTTGACCTGACTATTGATTAAAGTTGTTAGTAAATTGCGCTATGGTAATAGAAAAGGATTGTACTGTAGAATACACAGCTAAATAGAATATTCTAGACAGCCACAAAATAATAACAACGTGTGGTATGGATAACAGCGCCATGACGTAGATAGGTCGTCGTATGGTTTTTCCCAGAATAGAAAAATCTAATCTCATCGTCTAGTCTGCTGGCATAATTATGTAGTAGACATAGAATTTAACATAGGTAGGTATTATTTATATTATCAGTCAATGAGCTGAGAATCCATAGACGACCGGCCGGATACGTTTATCAGACAAGTAGGTATACTTTGGGCACGTTGAACTTGACGATCTAGAAAGTCCTGATGGGTACCTACATTTTAAATTTGTTCACAGTGCATACGCAATTATAAATACACTTAAGAATTTAACAACGCGGTGGCGAGTAATGGAATGATAATAAGATTATGAATAATCCTGTTCTAGATTATATTTAAAATTGGCATATTGATAATAATGCGTTTAGTGGATGTTCTTTTTTGTACCTACATAAGTACACCAACATAAATATTCCCTGAAGTATATTCACTCGCCGGTGTATTTAAGTCCCAGGGGGCCAGGGTATTGCCATCAATTTAGTACATATTAGACTCCGAGCTGTTATTGGGAATTTCACAAAAAAAAACCAACAACACTATGAACCCCGTGGTCGTAAGCGCGGGTGCTACGCTAAAGGAGGCCCTCTCACGTAGCAGTCGCGCTACGTAAGAGGACTAGACCAATGAGGTAGTCTCATAGAGAGCCATAGGTACCTAGGCAGGTAAGTATACAAGGTAGAAGGGACATTGACGCACATCCGACTTATAATTAAAAAAGCATTAATTCATTTATTTCGGATCGTGCGCGCGTAAACATTCGCCGCGGAGTGTTATAATCGCGTTGTAATACACTGCGCGCTCAAAAATGTCAATATCTGTAATAACCGACAATTTTCTACATGAATGACCTAGGTCATTTTATTTTTGACCTTGAGTGAAACTTTGTCACGACGTTTGTGTGTCGATGTCCCTTCCACCTTGTATCGATTATAGTGTTGTATCTATCGTATCTAGGTATCTATGTAAGGCACAGCCAAATTTTGAAAACATAGCACCACCCACAAAACTTTTCATTCGATACAGATTAATTTTCTTATAAGCAGAAAACTCTTAGGTACATTACATACTACCTTCTAGGCTCAGTAGCTTCTGAATAAAAATTGCATCGCGTTCAGCGACTTTCATTGCTGACGTACAGGGAAAGCTTGAAAAATCAAACGACAGATTATATTTCTTATTTCTGTTTACTTTATTAGATAGTTTAGGTATTCAACCAAAACAAAGCATGACATTTGTATTGCGAGCAACAGGTATTATAATATACTATACCTGTACATCTGAGTACAATACGTGTTAAAACATTTGCCATTTGAATATCCATTAAGCATGATATGTAAGAACATGTCGATGTCGGCCGGAGAACAGGGTGTCATTGTGAAATGATCTATTGTGCGCGGGCGCCACCTGGCGTCAGCGCAGCCCCGCCTCTGAACCACCAGCCTATATGAAATACCAACACGGGAGCCTTGATGTGTCCATCATTCTAAGATGAATTATGTTATTGTCACTTAGGTACATAGCAGACACGCATTCTCAATGTACACTTGAGTCATATATTTGGTATACATAATGCAACGGTTGTAAACCACTAAAATAGTTTAAACTTCAAACTATATTCAAATACTTGCTAGAATATGTATAATTTATATATTTTTAGTATGTAAAACAAGAGAATCAACCAGGTCCTAAAATAAAGTTATTACGAATTACATAAAACACTAGCTTCCCGCCAGCGGCTTCGCCCGCGTGGTCTTATAATTTTTTCCCCGTTTTTGCTACATTTTTCATTACTACTCCGCTCCTATTAGTCGTAGCGTGATGATATATAGCCTATGTTACTCGGGGATAATGTAGCTTTCCAAAGGTGAAAGAATTTTTGAAATCGGTCCAGTAGTTTCGGAGCCTATTCATTACAAACAAACAAACAAACAAACAAATCTTTCCTCTTTATAATATTAGTATAGATAAACTTGTTAGACTATGAATTGTTCTTAGAGAAGGAGTGCTCTGGAGGGGACTGTATAAATAAGTACTTACTGATATTCTTTGACGATAAGTAACAGCATCAGCAGTTTATAGCCTAGCCTACAGTATAACCGCATGTCGTAGGTCTCCAGTCTTGAATCACTACGCACCTCTAACTTATCACAATAATTTGGTATCACTAGCTTATAAAAACGATGAAGGAAACGTTATCAGGAAACCTGCATGCTTGGGAGATTTTCTCGAAGCCCAGTAGTGGGACAATAAATGGGTTGGTGATGAAGTAACATCACATTTGTCTAAATCACAGCGCTTGCGCAACATGTTGTGTGTTTTCGCTTTTACTACACGCTTTTTCATCAAATCTTTATCCATAAAATCCTCGTTCGTCACACTGTCGTGAGTTCACTTCCGCCGTAACAACTATACGTTACACCGATATCATCTGTAAAGCATCATTTTATACGGTTTTAATAGATATATCATCATCATAGTAAGAATTTAATATGCTAACATACATAATATGAAGTCTTGACGACCTCTCTGGTCTTGTGGTTCGAGTTTCAGACTGCTGATCACGAGGCCGGGGTACGATTCCCGCAGGACACTATTATTTAAGTGATGAACTATAATAATAATGCTTGTGTTCTGGTCTGGATGGTTCTTATTATAAGTATGTATTTACGAAAAATATATAATTATTATATCCATTGTATAGTGTAGTAGGTAGTAGTGTAGTGCATACATAGAAACTAGCCTTTGCCTAGTTTGGGACTAGATGGTACTGTCATAATGTAACCACTGTGGTACTGTCTAAAAATGACCGAAATATCCATACTATACTGAATAGTTTAAATCGACTACACTAAGGTAGGTATTTACTATGACAATACATATGTCATGTCTGAAGAAATTGAAAGTAATACTATAATACTACTAGGTAAAAGTATCATCTCCCACTGGTAGTAGCCGTTAGTGCTTCTCCTAGTCCACTCACAAACATGTTTGAATATAGAGCTCTCAATCAAAACTTCAAAAAGCCTATTAAAATTACAAGGTTTACTAGGCCATTTCCAGGCACATTCTCTCTAAGAAACCTTCATGTATTAGGTCATATGCTTTTTGAATGTTCATTTAAACTAAGTTTCGATTTAGAAAAGATTACTACCATTACGTAGATTACCTCACTAAACGCCAGAAACGAATAGGGTTTTATAGAACATACGTAATCTGTATGAGTACTATATCTCGTGTCTTGTTAGAATATTCATTAGGTATTTATAACGAATATTGAGTAGTTATCTACATAGATTTGTTTTGTTATGTTTATGGTCTTGCCTCGGCCTATTTTTTGTTAAGTTCTTAGACTTACACATTTGAAAGGCAACTGGGTCGAAAATGATTTTGATTTTGCTATATATAGTATAAGTATTTGGTTTTATTCGACCATTTTACTTTCTTCATACAATAAACTGCAATGTTCCTTAACTAAGTAGGTACCTATGTATCCACCGTTTCTTCTATATGGACATAACATATCCATTTAACTATAATTAGATTGGAACATCAAACAATAGGAAACCGTAACCGAACCTTCGGCGTCGGTCTTAGTTTCGGCTGAAACCGCAACCTTTAAGGGGTCCTTGAAATTGTGCTGTTTCTAGAGGTGCGCGTAAGCTGAAAATGGTTAGGAAACGCTGATATAGATATAGATATCATAGATATTAATGGTTAACCTAAAGTGATAAATAATGTAAAACATGACACACTTCACAATAGATAATAAATTCAGCCCTAAACAGCGTGAATGAGTGAACTTTGAAGATGAGTGACATCTGCGTGGTCATCAAAACATTTCTGGAATTGAATTTGAAAACACAATGTGTAAAATACCTACAGATAACAGAGTTCGTAGTAGCAAGATAAATTCAGACGAGCACAAATATTTACGTCTTAGAATTATGGTACTGACTGGTCTGTGATATTACCTACCATGGACGAAATAAAAAGATACGCATATTTTTTATGCTCGGCTGCAAGCTGCAGAGGTCTTACAGGTCGGTAGAGTATCTTTTTGTATTTTTTTAAGCTTTTCCATGCTAAGATTACAAGTTATTTTTAATGAAGGAAAAAATCGGCTGACGAGCAGGATTCGAACCTGCGTCTTCTGGTTCGGTACACCAGACGCTAAGCTAAGCTATTGCGAGCCCCGCTGTCCTGTCAAAATCTTCCTTCACATTCTAAGCTTACGTCTTTAAGGTGACGTAGCGACATCTATTGTGAAAAATGCTTCACAACCGACACCGGTGTACCGAACCAGAAGACGCAGGTTCAAATCCTGCTCGCCAGCCGATTTCTTCTTTCATTACAAAAAGGTCGGTAGAGGTTTTACAGAAAAAGCTTCCCCTGGGGACTGTGTGTCCGGTGGGTGCCTACAGCCTACAGTAGTAACCCTCTGCCACCCTTTATACATTCAGGCGCGGTATGTTATGTTTTTTTTAATTTTTCCCGAAAAATATTAATCTTAAAATACTTCACTACGTATGGTGCAACCATCTGTGAAGTCCATTGAAGAATTTCTCTAATAAAATCTATTTCGGGTACCAACGTAGTATGTAGTGTTATCACTTATCATTAAATTGACCCACCTCGTACTGTTTACGTCAACGTTACTTATCAGCTCAGGGAATATTTTCAAGCTTCTGTTAATTAAAGTTATTTAAATGTTTGTTAATCTGTAAATAATTTAGTTAATAAGAGTAAACAATGACGACATGCTCTATTTTAAACATGTTTGTTAAAGTAAAAAGACAGACACAACAAAATTGATTAGTGTAGTGTGTTCGGTACAGTTATTATCCACTTGAAGACTGCTGGACGGTTAAACGTACCCTACGAGGACTCAAGAGGGCTCCCATGTGCTTACAATGCTCACCCCTCCATATAAAAGCCAAGCAAATTGTCTGGTCAGCATAGTTATTTCTTAGCCAAGAGCTCCATGACATAATTTCCTGAGATAATAATTGACACTAGTTACATATTGTAACCGCTCACGTTTCCAATTAGGTATACTCATATTAATTTAAGTCAAGTTAAATGATATCTCTGTTTCTCTCATAGTGCCTCTTCGATTAGCGGAGGTTGGCGGTCAATTTAGCATATTCCTTTCTATCTCTAGCGAAGCGAAACAATTCGGCAGGATTCGCTATCCCCGTCCACTCCCTGATGTTTCGTAGCCACGGCTTCATCCTCTGACTGACACGTCTTTTGCCTGTGATTTAAACGACATTAAATTTTAGTACACTTACACCTTTTAATTTACAAAATAGTATCGAAACACAAATACACATAGCTATTTACACTTTGCTTTCCATTTACTATGTCACATAACGATAACCTTCTGAGTGCTAATTCCGGTACCGATAATTTTTAGTCAGTCAACATGTGTTGCTATAGTAAAGGATAAAACATCTTGAACCGTTGACTTATTTATCAATCATCGTTTTATTTATTCCAGAAACGTTACGTGTAGGTACCTATATTTTATTTCAACAAAAGAAAAAAGCGGAAAATCTTGTTACACACAGTTCTGCGTAGTGTTGGATCAGTGATAACCACAATGGTTTGTCTGCGGCATGAATACCGATACCCCTTAAATCCATAAACAAAAAATTGTTAAAGAAAATTAAGTCTTAAAATCCCTTGACCACTTTTCGAGTATTCTGCAGACACACTGGAGCTGAATTTTTATTATGAATTTTTATTATGAAGATGATGTGCGTTGAGGGTGGCACTGACGTCTTAAGCAAGTACTACAATATTTTTCTTTTTGCTGGGATTCAAGATTTCTATATGATGTAGAGAATGTCAGAGTCATAACATATCTTTTTACTGGCCTATGACTCATAATACACATCCTACCTGGTATTGCTAGGCCTTATAGGTCATAACAGTAACATTGATAAATCAAGCAAACTTTTCTCGAAACTTGGAACACAAACAAAACAAATCGTATGTGTTTGTGTATTTTATAAGCTATTGTTATTAATTACCTCGTTGAGTTCAAAGTACTGCATAAGTTATTGAGATAAAGCTGTGCAATTATTCGTGATTTAAATATTCTCTTTTATCAAACAGTGCGTCGAAGAATGTTATTATAATGATACATTCTTGTGATTCTTGGTAATCAAAAATGAAGTACCTATCAATTTGTTTAACAATGTTATTTAATTCGTATGAGAGGTAAAATTAATTATTTGTTGTAGACGTCCGTCGCAACCGTTAGTGGTCTATAACGTACTTTCGATTATAAATTCTGTAAAACTCCAAAGAGGATTTGTTCCCAAATGTGTTGATGATAATCATAATATAATTTTACTTTTATCGTATCAAGTCGCGGCTTTAGCATTTGGACTGACTACAATCTGGAATGAATGTAGGTAACTGATGTGGGAGCGATTATCGCGATCGATTCGACTAATAAATATTATAATTATCAAAACTTATCGTTCTGTATAAATTAGATAAAATGGAACATACCTAGCATTTGCTGATGTGTGGATGATTACTACTTGAATAATGTTATAGCTATTACCTTGCACGTTGCCTAATAGAAACATCAAGGTATGCTAAATGTTCACGGCGAGGCACGGCTGGCATTCAAGCTTCTGGTAGACTGGTATGCCATTTGACTAAGCTCCTGCTCTTATTTAACCATGTAGGTACATAGGTTTTCATTGCCCTCTGGTACTTTTCTTTCAGTTGGAAAATATACTACCATGTCGTTGTTATTAGTGACTTAAAAGACAACAGCCGTGAACTTTTGATATTTGTATTGATCTTGTACTATGTTTAAAAACTGTTTCCTTGTGGCGTCGAACGCAATTAATTAATGCTAAAATATTCACACGTATAGTCTACAATGAGCATCGCAACGCAATTATTGTTTATTTAGTGTCGGTAATTAGTTAGTCGCGACTAGGCGAGTGTGCCAAGGTGAGAGCATTAATCTCACTCAGCGCCGGCGATGCCACCGCGCGGTGCGCCTGCGCCGCTGCGCCACTGACTCATCCTGCGGCGTGGGCTATACAATACCACCTATTGTCTGATGAATTTGGCAGGTGTGCTTCATTATCCGCATCTGCCTACAGGCTTAAAGCATATTCAGTAATAGCAAAGCGTTGTGTACCAAAAAAGATCCCAAATATAACATGTGGTGTGTTACGGTGCGTACTAATAATGTTTTACGCTATCCGAATATGGAAAAGATTAACGGCTTACTCTAAACCGCTTAGTAAAACTCCATTATCTGATGACACTTTAGAATATATACCTAATTTTATTATATTATCTTTAGAAATAACTGAAAGCGTTTGACATAATATAATTTCATTGTCTGTTTACACCCTCTATGACCAGATAGGTTTGTTCATGACTTTATGCACAAACAGTGTTCTTGTGTATGAAGACAAAATACCTACTGTCCATAATTCTATGTACTATTCAAGGGTACTCATCAATGTTTATATTTCGTGTGGGGTTATCTGTGCGAACCCTGCACACGCGACACGACGGACCCACTGGGCTATCACTTATCTAAATGTTTGTACATCCATCGACCTCGGAGCATGCATCACTTAGATGCTGCTAACTGTAGGCAGGTTCAGCATTTCTGGACCTTATGTTCTAAATAACAAGGGTGAACAGTAATCGTCAAGATTGTTGATTGTACTTTATGCGAATTTCAACAATGATATACTTGGGAACAGTTATCGCAAAGTGAGTAGGTAATAAGTAATGGACACTTAGGTAGTTCTATTACAGTTCCAATTGGTGTTCTAGTCTAGAGAGTTGATCCCTGTCTTCACAATGTAATGAACATATTACCTATTATACCTACTATGATACTAATTTAGTACCACCCCACTGCTGGACCGTTATTCTGCTCTAATGAGAGAAGTCAGAATAGCTAGTCTAAAGTCTTGTTCAAATCTGTAATAAATAAATCAAGTGCCGAATTTATTACTTTGTTATTGGTAAAACAAATGATCAATCAAACAAACATTAACAATCTGAATTGACAGCAGATTATATGATAAGCTATATATAAAAACTGGTTAAAGCTGTTTCAAATGCATACTCGAGTCATACATTATACGTATTATATTACCTATATACATTATACACATAGGTACGTAACAATCATTTCCTTATTTACTTTTTTACTTCTGAAGTATCCAGTAGTATTAATATCGGCTCTCACTACTTGATGATACTCAAACTTAACTGTGAACCTACTTGAAGTATCTGCAGGTGTTGTATCGATGTGATCACCAGTTCTGTCCCATAGCAAAAGGAAGTCAAGTGCGGTTTTTAGTCCGGACAGACTTCTCTGTCAGCTGACTATCTATGACGAGTTACCGCACTATAAAAAGTGCGAAATGTACCAAATGTCTTCTTCTTCCTAGCCATGTTGGGGTCGGCTTCCAGTCTAACCAGGATGTGGCTGAATATCAGTATTTTACACGAAGCGACTGCCATCAGACCTCCGCAACCCAATTTCTGGGCAATACCGATTTTCGATGGAAAGACTGGTTGTCATGCTTTTTAGGTTTCTGACTACCACTAACGATTGTCATAGGTGTTCGTATGACAACCGGGACCGACGGCTTTACGTGCTCTCCGAAGCACGGAGGGGTTTCGATAATTATGTTAATGGTCACCCATCCACAGACTGACCGCGGCAAGTGTAGCTTAACCTTGCAGATCAGTTGATCAGCGTTGGTACAACTTGGCCACAAGCCAACCAACCAAATGTACTTTTATAAATATATGCATGAAGCAATCTTCTCCTATAACACTTAGCTTAAAAGCTAGGTATCAATTAGTAGACACAATGAAACGATTAGTCTAGGCGTATTCGACTCTAAAGCGTTAATTTATGTAACTGTCAACGTAACCATACTCAAGAGTGGATTTATACTATACAAGCGACCAACCCGGTAGATACTCTCGGCTTTTCTAGTATAGTTATATATATGTAGTATACATGCATACTATATGGAAATATAGTGTGCTACTATCACTATATTTAATCACTGTATCTATTGCTGAAAACTGCATTATAATCCGTTGCATAGTTTACAAGATCTAAGAGTACAGACAAAACAACGTTAGACTTTGTTTTATACTAAGTAAAGATAATATCGAAAATGAAATGACTTCACATTGTCAGCATCGCCCTATTGAATTTTTTGCAAAGTGCTTTAATCAATAATTTCTTTACAACATATGCACGTCTGCGCAAGGTGTCCCCGTCCAAAGTGGCTGACCCTTGAATATTAATTTACATACTAAATATATAAGTTAATTATATAAAACGTCGGCTTTTGCAAAACACTTATAACGTCAGGGTAGATACGACCTCAGACCTTACCTTACTTGTTGAGCAACCGCATAATTAGTGCGTTATAGATACTTTGTTGTTTCTAGTTTTCTACATTAGAATTATTCATAAGCATATTATTATTAAGCATATAATTAACAAGTTTCCATTTAAGACTTAGTTCCATTGCTAACAAAAATTAATTAACTAAGACGTTTTCTTTACGAACTCAAATATTAAATACATTTAATAATAGATAACAATAAAGTAGACATTTGAAGTGCAATTAGGTCATCTTAGATATATGACATATATGATATACTAGCTTCCCGCCAGCGGCTTCGTTCGCGTGGTATGTTATTATACATATAAACCTTCCTTAAGAATCACTCTATCTATTAAAAAAACCGCATCAAAATCCGTTGCGTAGTTTTAAAGATCTAAGCATACAGGGACAGACAGACGGCGGATAGCGACTTTGTTTTATATTATGTAGTGATTAAACAACATGTTAAGAAAACCCTGTCCGACCCGTGAAGGTATTATTAGGTATCGATATTAGATTACATTTATGTAATCCTTTTCAGTTTACAAGTAAAAAAATATTTCGTTGAAAACTTAATACTTTTTATAAAACAAGGGAACTTCAGTTCATAGCTACAGGGGAAATCGTCACAGGTACCAAATATACCACGGCAGGTGATAGTGTTGTTACATTCAAGAAAAATGCTAGATTTTGGGTAATATTGGTAATTTTTGTACAAAAATCTTGAATTTAAAACTTCAGTAACAGCCTTATTTTTATGAATATTTAATTTATTTTATTTTATTTGGTACTGTGATTGGGTTACCTATATACCTATATACCCCTTTCGGATCGGACAGGGTTTTATTAACACATTGTAGATCGTATGATAGAATTATTAGGTAGGTACCTACATCAGACAAAAAAGAAAGGATCCATGATAGATCGTTGTCTCATAATAATTACAAAAAAGATTGTATGAAAACAAATTTGATACGGTCACGGTCATGTTCCGATGCAATTGACGAAGTAGGTACATAATCCTTTACTTACTGGCCTATAGCTTTGCATAAACCGGTCAAATCGTTATCAAGGGCAAGACCTGTTTTCCCATCAATGATTATTGCTATTGAACCTACTACGCACATCACATCCGTCGTTGGGTTTACATTTCTGAGCAATTTTTACGAGACCTTCGCTTTACCCGTTATAATGAGCGATGCAATTACACATCTGTCAGTGACCTATTGCACTGTAATAGGTTCAAGTTAGCAAGTAAATTGGCAAGATCAAAGCGACACGTTCGCACCTAAACGTGTACGTGTGGAATGGTAGAACTCACGCATTAACGATAACACGATGGGCAATACTATTACAAGTTCTTGAATACCTATGTGGATACCTACACAATTAACACGTTAATTCCAACAATTATGGATACTTCATTAGCGAGAATGTATGCGGTATGTACTTGGACGGTATAAATATTTATATCGTCCATGTAGGAGTATATCTGGGTGTTGGAGTATATGAGAATTTGTGTGTAAATGCACTAGCAATACTTACATTATGAAATCTTTAGTTTTAGAAATGTTAAAAATAATCCTTCCTTACTAATATCTAATTTAGAGTCTGTGAAAGGACATAGGCTACTTTTTAATGTGAAAAAGGGCTGTAAGGGGTTGAAATATGGGATGAAAGTTATAAGAAATACCCACACCACGCGGGCGAAGCCGCTAGCGGAAAGCTAGTATCACCATAAATGCGTGTTGATGTAAATTGTAAATTTTCAACATTTAGGTACACTAACTTCTTAGTTATATTTTAGTTTTACTTAACAACATTATCACATAGCAATAAGTTACGAGTACACCTATAATGCATTCTGGCAATAGATAAAATTTATGTTCTCGTTTAGTGCCTTTAATGGTGTCCTTTTTGAACCCACGTGGTCAAAGGAACCTACAATTAAATTTAATCTAATAATACAAATCTGTGTCGCAAAATTTAATATGCATGCTATTACACACATTTATCATTTGCGGTACAATTCGCTCAGGCGGTTCTGAATATAATTGTCAAGTGGGTCAATATTATTTAACATGCTATGCTACTATTTGGACTATTTGTATCGTGTCTGCTGCAGCGAAAGTCACTCATTGGACAGAGATGCGTCTCGAATAAACTGGGTCGAAGTGTTATGTAATGGTATTAAACTCTTGATTATACATAGTAGCAAGTATCATCCAACTACACAGATCAACCACAAACGTCTCTTCTAAAGCACTCTTGTTAAGCTTACTGACTTATTATTCATACTTTACGCGTAATCTAGGCCAAGTGTTTTAACAGTGTTCGTCAAGAGCTATCCAAACATCTAACTGTCTGCAGTAGGTACACTAAACATCAGACAAAACATGCAGCTAGCCAGCTACGCATAACAAGCCGGTGATCTAGCATATACTCAAGGATTTCGCCTTGTTTGTATTATACAATAGGTAAAGAATAAACACAAATGAAATTAAACTTTAATATTCATCTATTTGAACTTACTATCAATTGTATTGAATAGAGATTTTAATAAGGTGCACCCTTTGACCCAGAGGACATGTTTGACTCGCCTTCATCGAACGATAATTGTTCGTAAAATATATCATCTTGTGAGGAACATACACATACAAACAATAAATTAATGTGGCCGGTATTCATGCACGGGCACGTACGGATTAATGTGATCGTGTACGAGATGTCGTAGGTCTCATAGTTAGTTATTAATGAAGCAGAATTTCCAGTATGTTACTGCAAGCATTCTGGAGGTGTCACACTGCACATTACTCACGACTGCGTTACAGACAATTTGCATGCAAATCCGTATTGTTGTAGTTTCACAATATCTGAAGAAATAACGCAGCTCGATCAATGTGAATTATTCGTTTTTCAATTAAAGGAAATTGCGTATAAAGTTTTATTTGCAGATAGTAATATTGAACAAGCTCTGTAGCAACTGCTTTGGCATGCGACCAGCATTGTGAGGTTTTCGAACCTTCAGTCACATGAGAAATGTAGGAACTTATTATTATTAAGGTTATCGAAATTTTAATTAAGGTACGGTTGACAAACAATTGAAATCAATGTCACCAATGAATGTTAAATAAAATAAGTTATGTTCAGAAGGTTTTATGTTGATGGTTATGAGACTTGCATTTGTCACGTTTTTTATACGTTGATGTTTTTTGGTGTTTTAAACACATCATCACCTGGTGGTGTCGCATCCTCTGTGTCACGGTCTCACACGTTTGCACAACTCCTCAGAGAAGCCGCAAAAACATGTCGCAGCGGAGGACCGTAAAAACGTCCGCGACGTATTTTAATTGGTTGTGTAACACGGTGTAAGGGAATAAAATACAGGCCATAAACCTTTAACTTAAGTTGTTTGGTATGATCTTATGTTACTGATAAAGTAAATTTGTTACTACCGTTTACGCCAGGAGCATATTATTTACATGTTTATTTTCTTTGTGATTTTAGGTAAGTATGAGTTTTTCTTTGACAGCTAATTTGTTTAAGATGATTTAAATTATGTTGGAATGAATGGATGGAAAGCAGTTCAGCTTGTACCTTATGTAATGCGTATTTCAGGTTTTTACACGCATATGCAGTATTAGTATATTGTTCTAAGTTCTTTTTAGCTTAATTTTATCTGAATACTACGATAATGTTTACCTCTGACATATAAGTTTCTTCCTGTAATCACAAGCAATTAGTCCTTATTTTACTCCAAGACGAAGCCTGATAATATTTCTAACAAGTGTTTTGTAATATTTACGTTATTATTCAAATGCCAATTGTAGTCGCGTGGCACCATTCGTTTACAAGCCAGTGCCAGTGCCAGCCATTATGTGTCGTCTAAAATATTGGCAGTTAAATGGGCATGCGAAGGTTAACCCACTGATTGTCGGTGCCATGCATGCGTGCATAATACGCGAAATCGCACGAAGTCGCCATCATAATAATATACTCTATAAAAATAGAAGAGCTTTGCGAGAATATTATGATCCGAGTCTCCACATTTTGTGCATCCCACAATAGATCTACCTTGAAAAAATTATGTAAAGTATTACATCTAACTATAAAGGATACTTGAAGGATATCCTGACATTGCATAGAATTATGTATAAGTTATATAACTTTACGTCTTTTGTCAATAATCAAGTTTAATTGTAAACGGACTTCGATTGTGTTTACAACAATTACCTCATCTAGGGATTATGAGTTATATTCAAAGGTTAAGTTATTGAATAAGCTAACTTAATTGTTTGAGTTTTTTTTTTAATATAAATACTTTTGCAAAATAATACTTTGTAACCTTCTTCGTAGGTCAAATAATTCTCCTTCAGTTAATTATTTTTTTTAAACGGTGACGTAACGCTTGCAATGTTACCTCGGAATGTATACTGCCCGTTAATATAGGACCTGTAGTTATTAAGCAAATTAATCGGGCAATATTGTCTGTGTTGGCGCTAGCCGGATGTTATACATGTTGACCTCCCGAGCCATCATGCTTTGCTCTCGTTTATATTGTAAATCACGAGCCTGTCCATTCCATTCATGTAAATAGATCTGTGTGTCGTGACCCGAGCAAAAAGCAGAGGTATGTGCACCCGTTGTTGGGCGACAGTCGCTACTTATTAGATTAGTTAAACAGACTGCCGTATTGCTTTAGTCAATTACTGGGTAATGACTGCTTCGTTGGTCTTGTGGTCGCATGTATGGCTGCTGAGCTTGCGGTCGTGGGTTCGAGTAAGGTATTATTAGTTTTTCACCTTTGCTATTCAGGCACAATTATATGTTTCATTTAAAAAAATCCAATTAATGAAGAACGCATTGACGTAAATATTCTAGTTCTAATCCCATGGTACCTACAAATTGTGTCTCGGGATGCGTGTCTAACATGATATCTATTATTTTCTAGAACTTTTATGCAGTGAAAACACAGTGTCTACAATTACATCAATTTCTACTTCTATCGCCTGGGGCATGAGATTGAGCGTGTCGGATTACTTGAAGAGGTGACACTTATCGATTAAAACCAAACGGTACTTAATCTCGCTACTATGAGCTGGAGTAATGGGTGTAGTGATATTCTTGCGTGGTACTTTTGTTATTGATCCCTATGCATTCTAGGTACACCTCTGCCTAGCCCTTTGGGGAATACCAACAGATGGCTACCTATGTATGTTGATGTGAGATAAGGTTAAATAACATTTGTTTTGTTAGATAAATCATTAACTATCAATGCATTGACAATTGCCACTTAGTGCGTATTTACACACGGTATTGACCGGCATAGATTTTAATACTAGAATAAATATTCTCCAGAACCACGACGATATATTTTGTTAAGTTTACCCTAAAAAATTGAAATAAATTGACCAAGAAATAAGTTTAGTGCTTCAATGTACCATGACGAATGAACTAATCAAATGTAAGAGTTCAATTGTCAACAAAAAGCAAAAGAGACATCTAAACGATATAATAGATGCTTTTTCGAAATGGATTGCACATCTTTTGGAGTTTGGTGTTGTCTTTTTGTTCGTGTTTCACATTTGAACTAACGCAATACTAATCTTAATGTCAATGTAGGGTTTTGTAATTGACATTACCCGCCATCGGGATGGTATGCACTGATATTAATGTTTTCGAATGAATGATAATTGCGAGAAGAAGTAAACTTTTTTTGTGTCAGTGTTGATAATTTTGAAATTGCAACACCAACCTCATCGTTGGTCATTTTCACATATGACCAATCATATGTGAAAATGACCATCCATCCATTTCCAAAAATGGAATGAATGATCTAACACTGCAACCATGCGCAAAAATATATATGTAGTCCTGGTATCCATGTGTCCATCCCCATCTGTTGGACGGTAAGAATACGCTTGAGAGTATTTATACAAAAATTAGGCTGTAAGTACTATAATGGAATTATGGCATATCAGAAAACCGAGGAGCAGTTATAAAATAACAGCGAACATAATTGAAATGAATAAAAAATCAAATTAATTGAGAAGTTTTGTTTTTTTAATTCAGTTAAATCTCTACATGTATTCAAGGCAACACCTAAGTACTACTACAATTATAAAAATTGTAGTCGTAGCCAAATGAACAATAAAACAAAAAAAATAGGTATACTTCGATGGCACTGCATTCTTTTACGTTTTCAGAAAAGGCCTTTATTCCGAAGTGTCTTTCAATAATATACTTTGTAGGCATAATTACTGAACTTCATTACTGCGGTAAGTCGTGGTCGAATCAAATAGTCTCTGCCTAGCCCAGCCAAGAGACATGACTTAATTATTTCACTTTCAGGGTACAGGAAACAATTACCTACAGTAATCGTTTATGAAATAACTTCCGTAACTTTCTTCTTAATTAGTTAGAAGCTTTATTGGTTAGCCTCATTGCCCTAATATGTTTATATTTTATTTTTTTTATAAGGTACTTCAACGACTTATCCACTATTATATTACAAAATGAAGGGAATACCATATTTAAATATATCATTCGTGAATTCGTCACTTATAGAAGTACACAGCACTTACCTACGTAGTAAATGTTTATATGTTTGTTATAGGTTTATCTGGACAGGTACAGAATAGATACAAATATATATTTCAATATCTTTTACTATACTAAGAAATCATTATTCACTTATGACAGATTTACCAGACGTCTTTGTAAACATTCATCGATTTTGTATGTGTCAGGAATCGACCCCGCAACAATGCGGACAACGATTTTCGTCAGGTACCTACACCAAAGTTCAAGCTTAGCTAAAGAATTCGTGTGTAGCACAAATGCCAGGCAAAGGTCGGTAGGATGATCACGGGTGCTATTGTCGTAATGTACCTAGCATTATACATGGGTTATTAGAATAACCTCGTGACTCGTCGTCGAACAATCGAGATCATACGATTAAAGCTTCATTTATTCAAGTATCGATACTCGTTACTGATGTCTGATGTCATTACTAAAGCGGTACAGCGCGAGCGCAGTTATTAATATTTAAGTTTCAAAGTCAAAGTCATGATGTAAAAGTTGTAGCCATTTATCAAATGTTATCGTTACGTCGTCCTCAGTTTTAGCAAGATGACCTTTGTACTGTTATATGTTATTTATGTCCGTGACGTTATGTGATGTGACGTCAAATATGGGTATATAGTTTATCCGATAAGTTGATAACAAATTCATCAAAGTGCATAAGTAATTGTTTACGTATTAGATGCGTATGTAGGTTCATATGATAAGTGCCCACGTCATCATTACAAAGGAAACATACGGAATTATGAAATTATGGATATGGTATTTCATTAAGACTTTAAAAAAATGTACATGTGTATGTAAAAAACCGTAAAAAGTATGCGCCATTATTTGTATAGTTTACTATTTCGTTTAATTATATATTCATCATTTATTTATGTAATAACACGTTTATAATTTTACAACGTGATAATTAACATTATTTCCGCATTAAAGAATGTCTTTGTACTAGGTTGTTTACAAGTCTGTGTAAAATAACACTAGGTACCTATTTCACGCCATAAATGATTATGTAAAATACTTCTTGACCCTGTAAGCATCAAGTCAAGCAAGAAAATAAACACAGCCTTTTCCACCTAGGATTATACTTATAATCTCGGTCAAAGATTATTCTACATATGTAAGCACGATTATTTTTACATTTTTATAAACGAAAATAATAAATGTCTCGTCTGCCAAGATATTAAATAAACATAAGACGTACCTAACGTCACACAATAGCGCAGGTGCTGACAAAATTATTACAATATGATAAGCATGGCATTCGTAGTAATTTAATAATCGCGTGTTAGTAGTGAAATTCACCGGCCAACTCCGGCGCAGCTTCCGATTACATAAATTTCGTAACAACAGCATTCTAGTTCGCTGCGGTAATGAATATTTGACTTTTGACATTGCCACCTATTTTATGTTCGCTAGATTTTCTGTTCCGTGTCAGTATTTTGATTGCGATAACCAAAATATTGCGACACGTTGACATAAACGTGACTAGACGTAGATTTAAGTGGATAATAATTGGAACTTTATACCGTTGAGATGTAATATACAAATCCAATTGAAAAAGGATTATCGTGAATAATTATAAGCAGTGACAGCGTAGTGATATGACCCGACTGCCCAATTGTATTTCTAATCCAGAGCATCGACTTTAATTATCACTTTTTAATGATATAAAACCGGCATGGCTGAAAGATTTTCTTGACGGTTGCGGCGGCGGCGTGTGAAGTTTACCAACCGGCGCTAGGCCAGCGTATTATTAATATCAATATAAATATTTATGACCTATTTAATTAACTGGATATGTATCAAAGATATTACATATTACTTATGGTTCGGAAAGTTTAATATCCTTGCACGTTTACGATAAACAGTATAATGCCTTATTTGGTATGAATGAGTAAAAGTTAAGTAAAAGCAGTCCATATTAAAAATCATAAAAATCACATCATTATCTTAAGTGTACCAGCTTAATACTTTTCTCAGAGCTATTTAAAACCAATAAACATAAAATTACACATCGGAGTGTTAACAAACCATTTACGGTAGTGAGTTTATTTTAAACGTTTTAAAGATATGATCGCGTGCTTCTGATGCCACTAAGTAGTGATATTAATGATCAGCTGAAAGTTATCGTGGTTTTCGAGTTGAAAGACCACCTCACATGGTATTCTCGGTTTTAATGTACGTTCCACACGAACGGTACCCACATTAAATTGAACTTGATTCCAATAAACGATACAACTCCTTAAAGGCGAAGTATTTTCGTATAATCGAGGCGGATTTTTTTCTCGGAAGGTTCTTTTATTTTGCTTCTTCTAGTTTTGATGCATAAAAGTATCAAATCCTGCCTACGTTATGCCACCAGTGTATCGTCATCAACTTCCCCTAACCCACTGCTGGGTCTACTTCTACTGGTCCTATAAAATATCCGAGGACCTATAATACACCCTTTTTTTAATTACGGTAAAATGGTTAAGAGATTGTACATTGTACTTATGTTTATGAACACTATAACAACAACACAACTTTTAATATGGGGCCAACCCTGAAATAATTAAAAACAATTCTGGTGTTTTATTGTCGCATTGCACACACATTCTGAGGTTTTTCCCATAGGAAATGTTACATAATTATGAGTACAAGGACCCCTTGAATTTTTTATGGTACCTAATTAAACAATAAGGATGTGTGACCCACCATAAATGTCGCACCCACAGTCAGTAGAATCTCGCTACTTATCAATAAATCACATATCATGTGTCTTGGGTTTTATCTTAAGCAATACGCGGTAACCAGTCGCTTGTCTATATGATAGTCGAACCGTGATAAATGGCCTTCGTCCGTAATACTAAGCTAATTCACACATTTATATCGCATCATTAGAATCGCCCAATCAATTATAGTAGTTACGTAAATCATTTCCCGATAAATTTATCTGTTTTCATTATAATTAAATAGGAAGAAAATAAATTATTCGGTTGTTTGGTGTCATAATCTTGGCCTTTGAACTTATAAGACGGCTCTATTAAAAGGAAATTTCGTATGCAACGCGTTAGCGATTGATGTTACTACCGGCTGTTGTAGGTTTCCGGGTTGATGTTGTTTATGACAAGATTGCGTGAGTTGTTTTTGCATTCTCACACTGGCAGGACGGGGCAGTAAGGTATTTTAGGTGATGAACGATAATATAATTTAATACTATGACTTTATAGTTGAAATGCAATGGTTGGCCACAAAAACAATAGCTTCATCATCATCACGATAATTCAGAATTTTAGCCAAAACAGGTCTAATGCTGAACATAGGCCTCCCCATAGACCTTACAAGGACCGATTGAATGCCGCCATATGCAACGAATCCCAAGGACCTTAATAAAAGCTTACGACCGAATATTTTGAATAAAGATATCATAGTAGGTATTAGTAGTGATAGCCTAGGCCTCTGGACTCCCAAGTCAAAGGTCTCGAGTTCGATTCCAAGGCACGCACCTCTGACTTCAAAATCATGTGCGTAATTATCACTCGCTTTAACGGTGAAGGAAAACATCATGAGAAAAACCTGCATCCCTGAGAGTTTTTTCTCAACTGCATGTGAAGTCGGCCAACCCGCATTAGGCTAGCGTGGTGGTCTATAACCACAGTGCGACAGTATATAGTAGTAGCTAATCATTCACTAACATAAAAATCTAAGTCCACAAAGTTTGTGTTTAATAATCACCAGTGAGGTGAATAAATAATTAAAGTTATTTATGCAGATCGTGTGATGTGATTACAATTAATTTATAGCCATTACCGTTGAACAATAATTTTATTCAAACATAACATAACATCACGCTTGTATAATTAAACAGTAGGCAGTAGTCTAGTTATGTACGTACACCAATTCACCGGTATTGACGGCAATAGGCTCGCCCTTATTACGTGGGACCCTAAATATACCGGCGGAATGTGGGTGTAAATTAGATACTAGTTTTTCTTAGTCTGGGTATTTCTTATAAATGGTAACCTATTTCACCCGGGGATAGTGTAGCTTCCTAACGGTGAAAACAAACAATCAAATCTTTCCTTTTTATAATATTAAGTATAGATTACTACACCTCTGCCTAACCCTTTAGGAAATACAGGCTTGATGGTATGTTAATTCATTCCTGTTAAATACCCTAACCTAAATAAAAAATTTAGAAAACCTCCGACACGAAATGTAATTTGCCATTTTGTGGCGGCGGCCATCTTGGACCGATTTTCATCAAACAGCTAAGAACACTCCCGACTAATTCACCTTTCAAATAAAAATAACAAAATCAAAATCGGTTCATCCGTTCGGGAGCTACGATGCCACACACACACACAGACATACATGTCAAACTTATAACAAACCCGTCGTTTTTGCGTCGGGGGTTAAAAAGGTATTTCAAAAGTAGAACATAATTAAATTAGCGATTAATAATTTCAGATCAGATAGCATTATTCACGGGTTTGTGTGAGACGGTAGACAATAGTTATTCATTGATTTACTTTCGAACCGATTGTGTTACCTATATTGTGTAAGGGTTACAGACATGATCGATACCGTCATTTGTTTTCATAACTTTATTAAATTAGACTGAAAATATCACATATATGGAGATTGTTCATAATTAACTAAACTATGTACTAAAGAAATCAAACTTTATTTTAATGTGATAAAATACATATCAGAATGACAGTTGCCGTGTACGGTATTTATTCTGAAACATTCCTAAGTCCTTGAGAATTTGAGATAAAGCAATGATTATGATGATATGATATGAAGATTTAGGGCCTGTTTCACCACCTCAAGATATCCGCTAACTGCCAAATAAATTCAAAAATAGAACATCTGTATGAAATTATCTGCTAACTAATTTAACGGAAACTTATGAGTAAGCTGTGAAACACACCCATTATTTAATTTTCATAGTTCAGATCATTTTTAACATCACAATACAACTATGCCTACCCTTTCAGGGAATATAAGCGTGATGGTATTTATAGACGGCTATCCATATTAGGATTTTTCTGGCTGATGAACTGATTGAAAAATTGTTCTTAGAATGATGAGAGCAAATTAATACTTGTAGCCAAAGGTGGAGCAACGCGTTGATGTCTTTTGTTCGTACAGAGTATAATGGAGTGGCTTTAAATAAATCACATTTTCGGCGCATGCATATAATTTCATTATTTGTTAAAAGTACTTACTTGATGTAATAGTGTGATTGTCTCCTTATATATTTTGTTTTATATACAACTTCAAGTATTCTTCAAAATTTAATGGTTCCTGTTTAATATTAGGTACACGTTTATATAAACTTTTATCTATTTGTGGACATAAGTTATTATAATAATTACTATGAAGTGAGTACTTGACTACTTACTGGACGACGCATGAGAGGTGTACGGGAGAACAAAGAAGTCTATGTATGCAACAATAGGAAAATTAGGATAATTTAAATAAATACCTACAATGAGATCCAGAATGTTTTTTAAATTAAAAATATTGGCCTATAGTTGATGTATTTTCTTGTATTAACTATGATTACACAAGCGCCAGCATCGTTTGTTTAGTACATTGTAGTTCGCGCGATGCGCCTGCGCATGTGCCCATTAACTAACAACAGACGCGTTTCCACTTCACATTATATCTTACAACATATTTTAATATTAACATACAAAAACAAAATTAATAAAGTGCTGGTTTCATTATTAATGTTGCTATACACGTCCGGCGCAATTCACTTAAAACCGTATCCAATAAAACCTTTTTGGTGTTGAAACTGAGGAATTTGGCACAATAGGGTAATAAAAACCACCCTTCACAAAGTGACTGTAGACAGCTTTACCAAGAAAGCTTAAGCACTGTACATAATGTCACGCAATACAATACAATATCAACCGCAAAATCAATTTCAAAATCTTTATAATGACATACCAAATAAAACAAAAGGTAATAAATAATGTATGTAAAGTAATTTCGCTATTGTGTAGGCCTACCAATGTTAGGCTTCGAAATAAAATCATAATTCACCACCACGAGGTCTGATTGCTGTAACGCTGTCAAACTACCATTCACCCGCGACTTGCACTTTGACTAATGTTGTCATTTTGTTTTTTGTTGTTGTTAGTCAATTTGCGAACGTCCACGGAAACAAAGTTCGTATAAGGCTGCTTGTACATGCTAGGCAAAGTCGCCGGGCCTATGAAAGAATTCTGGTCGTTTCTACGCACGAACTGTGTACACAAATTGAATGACATGAATTTTGTCGGATCTAAGCACGAATAGTACAAAAGTATGATAAGTTTTCGTGTGAAGATACGACAAAATTACAAGCGCCTTAATCCGTTTGCTTTGGGCCTGATAAGTTCCCGTTAAATTACTTGGCAGATAAATTCATACAAATGTTGTTCCATTTTCAACTTTACCCGCCAGTTCGCGGCTATCAAGAGGTGGTGAAAGTAACCCTTAGTATTCACAACTGAGAAAACAATCTTACGACCTACGTACTATAAATATGCAAAAGCGATATCACTGAATCATCAACTACTGTTAGTAGCAATTCTCAGAAAATATAAGGCTTAGAAACTCGAAATTTAGGCGATAGGATAGGTTCCCTATCAAATGGGCTTTCGCTAAGATTTTGGAAAATTTCTACGGGATTGAGAAATACGAGATCAACACGAATAACAATTTATGAAATCGAACCGTGAATTATATTTTGGCCTTTTGATATTGTCCTAAATTTTAAAGTTAGGTCTGAGGTGCATATTTGATACACCTATCTAGCACTAAAGTAGTCGTTAGATGAAATATTTTAAATGCAATGCAAAACATAATATCAGATAGTAAATAAAGTAGCTAGATTAATCTTTACACTTTAATCGGGGTTGATTCTAAAACAAAAATGAATGATGTTTTTTGAATGAAAGAAAAATCCCGTCTATAAATTCTCATATGCGAATAACCATGTTTTTGTCCAAAAAAACGCTCTTTCATGAATTGTTCTGAACGGAAGCCGGTGTGCAATGGACACTCGTCATGCTCCCCCATGAGAACTGGCACAAATCTTCTGAGAGTTGCCGTCTTTTGAATTGTTTAGAACAGTTCTTGCTTGTAATAATTGTTGTAACATAATGTCGCGTTATGTGTGTATCTGAAAACAGAAGTGTTTAACACGTAATTCGTTTATTGTTAATGATTATGATCAGATACTGATCTTGTTTTTTTTTTATTATTTACAAACAATACCAATACTATAGATTAGATGGGCAGGTCAACAAATGTATATAAGTTCTACTTTATAAAAGTATTTTGGTGCTGTAACCGTACGCCCTATTTCGCCTATACTGACCCATTTCACATCTTTCCCATCGAAGTCATCATAATTGACAGCATAAGTACACTGCATTATATTCTTAATCACTTTTGAATAAAGCACGTGATTGGTAAGAAGCACATCTAGAACGAATTCAGCTATAATTCAACTTTTGGCACCAAGTTCTCAGTAAGTGCTCACCTGCCGGCCTCGCGGCAATCGCATCTAGTTCCCACCTTATTTTCTTCACTTTGCATTAAAACCACAACTATTGTTTTGTTACTATTTAATTCGTGCACACTGGGCAATAATAATCGAGTTCAAAATTATCTAGTATCTTCTGGATATAATAGATTGCGTAAAGCGTTGTTAGCGGGTTTCCACGGTTGTGTTGACAATGCGAGGTGGTGCAACGGTGGTGAGTCTCTCATCTGGTGGAGCACCTCAGTCGCACGCGCAGGCTTGCACTGTCAACTCCACATGCCAATACGTCACGCTTTACTTGCATCGATTGCGAGTGAACATCAGTTGTAGAACCTAAGTTAGTACGCGTAGTCGCGGCGTGTTTCAAAACAAACAAAAACAAAAAGTGAAGTTATGTTGTTTTGTTTTTGAACAGTGTTGTGGTGTGTTATCACGGTGCGTTGGGCAACTCGACATTATTGAATGCTGATTGTTTGTTTTTACATTCTTGCGTTTGAATGATCAAGCGGCGATATGAAAGTATAGGTATACCTACATTTTGGCAGCCTCCAAGTGGCTACGATGGGCGGACGCGTTTTAGGCGGGCGTTTTAAACATTGACGAAACATACGAAACCGTACACGACAAGATAATCTTTAATAATAACTCTTTATTACTCAATTTAAGTAAAATTATAAACAATTGTTTGCCACTTTTGCTAGTTATAAATATCTTTTATGAATCTAGATCTAATTATTTAAAACAATAGCGCTGTTATTTACCGCAGTAATAAATTTCCCCAGTTCATGTTAAGTAGTAGTAGTAGATAGTAGTAAATATTTGCGAGGAGTCGTTGACCGAACGTCGATTTCTCCTGAAACTCCGGCTAGTGCGTACTTGAGTAGTTACCGGTAACGGTCAAGCGGAATGCTAATTGAAACGTGTCACAGTTCAATGCCCTAATAACTTCGCGAATATCAATCTACGATAATCATATACCAACGTTGGCGCCAACGTTGCGTAACCTATGACGCACACTTCGGCTAAGACGCTTCATCCTATTCCTGGCACAGGGCCTGTTTCACCCACCTCCTAATAAGTTACCGTTAAATTATTTGGCAGATAAAATCATACAAATTTCCATTTCTTAATTTATCCGGCTACCCAGCGGTGGTGATTTTTTATTACCTATTTTGTTCGCGTTTGTCGTGTCACTTTGACTGATGGGTCTATTGTAATGAAATTTAGAGTTCACCGCTAAATACTGCGGCTAATACAAACTGCAGGATTTGTTTAGGGGTAAGCTCCTATATTTCATCTGGGCTTAGAATGTGTTTCCCTAGATGAGCACTGCGGTTGTGTATTAGCGATCCATATTCCCCTAGAAGGTGAAGGGCGTTTCATCAGCCTACTCACAGCGATGGTGAAACAAGCCAACGAGTTTAGACAACGAGTTAAGTATCCAACTTAGTCATCAATTTCTGTGACTGTAAACAACTATTAGTATGATTGATCTTGGCATTGAATGTTACATTTAACCTTATTTTACTTTACGTATAATTTACTTTGTCTATTGATGCGTCCTCGTGAGTTTGCACTCTACCGTAACAGCTCTATGATAACTGGAGCGAGGAACATCAATTATTGTTTTATTATATTTACTTACAATATTGAAATCTCAAAAAAATGCAGAAAAGTCTTTTAGTAATATTAATCGGGCGTATTTTTTGGTTTAAGTATTTGTTGGTTAATGGATACTTATAACTGAAATTAGATGTTAATAAATTTCACAATCAATAAACATGTTTATTAATTATAATAGAATAAACATCATTATAAGTACTCAAACTTTTAATTACCGATTAGGCTGAGTGTTCACAGCGTGCTGGGTTGTTGGGCGTAATGCACACGAGTGCGGCGCGCTCGCTTGTGACGACTTTACTGTATGAATACCGCTACACATTACACATTATGGGCTATTTGACGCCTAGCGTACTCTTTGAATCAACCCGTTAAAGACAATAAACCTATCATTACTGTCACTTACTGCACAATCTCACATTACCTGTGGTACTAGTTTGACGAGTACGTATGTATACTATAGATATTGCAATTTTTTGGTGTTCTGTTTCTTTCCACATACTTACATACTTTCAAATTAGATAGATATTATGCTTTGAACTTTGGTCAGCAGTCGCGAAAGATGGGTATTTAAAAATACGTTCACTGGGTCAAGTCAGGCCAGGTCAAAATGTACACATGAAGTTAGCAAAGTAGTTCCAAACTTTTTGATATTTTATGTTTCAAATAGTTATACTATTATTCTTCCTTCGATACTTGCTATTATTCTATACCTAACTAGCGACCCGCCCCGGCTTCGCATTAGTTTGAATTTCTTGTATTATCTGTACTATAATATGTATGTATTATACTTATAAACCTTCCTCTTCAATCACTCTATTTATTTAAAAACAGCATCAAAATCCGTTGCGTAGTTTTAAAGATTTAAGCATACATAGGGATATAGACACAGAGAAAGCGACTTTGTTTTATACTATGTAGTGATATTATTATTAGGCGATACATTTTATATTGAACTAAGTACACTGTTTCACAGCTTACTGATAAGTTCCCGTTAAATTAGCTGGCAGATAACTTCATACAAATATTGTTCCATTGTTGAGGTGGTGAAACAGTCCTTAATGAGCTATTTTCATATATCTTCCCTTGTTATAAAATCTACTAAAAAAATATTTGCGGTCGTCGCATCATTTTCCTGTCTCCCATTCACCTCCTTTTCCATCATAACTCTCCCTTTTTTTCGTCTACCCCTCAATCCATCCACATTTCCTTCATGACGTGCCCACCCCACGACAAACATAATAAGCAAGGCATAGTTAGCTACGACTGTAAACAGAATAATTCCAGTTCTAAGACCACCAGTAGAATAATACTGTTTTATGTTGCCGAGAACAGAGAGAATAGATGTTACGACGACAAAGTGCGCAACGCTACGTGTTTAAAGACTCCAAGTTAGGTTCTATTCTAGTCGCTTCAAAACACAGCCGTAACACAATTCATCTATATAGGTTATGTAAGCTACTTTAAAAGATTGGATTTCGGTAAATCGCTAGAAATACACGCCTATTACGCGAACCTGTAAAATATAGATGAATCATGTTTGTTTCATCGTCTCTTTCAACACTCCAATCAATCGTTTTACAGTAGGTAATATCTATATACCTACATGCATTCACTAAAATTATTAAGATTAACAAAATGAGATTGAGGTTTGCTTAACTGTAGTTATTTCTTGAAATTGACATGATTCCTTACTAATTATCTGTGTCAAAATCGTCTGATTCACTGCAAGCACCTCGATGAGTTAATCTTCAATTGTACGATTTGAAAACAAATCTCTGCGGCATTGAGACTCAATGGAATTCTATTGTTTTTTTATCTCTACATTCATAGGCATCGAATATTTATACTACGCTATTACAATTGCCGATTGCCAAAGGTGCAAATGGTACACAAGTCCTTGTTTCACAATTCTTCGCAGGTCATCAGATAAATCAGAGCTCTACCTTGACTTTTAGGAAAATTCGTTACCCTCTCCAAAGTAACAATCATGGCTTTTTTCACAATTTAAAATCGTGGAAACAAATTATAGTTCAAAATAACATTTGAATGCGAACAAAGGAATGAACTTTATGATATTGGAATTCTCAATGATGTGTAGGGTTGGGTCACAGATACAATGATAAAATATCATGGGACGATCCGACGAACTTCAGTTGTGTCGGTATTAAAATAATAATACCTTACGAAACGCCTGCTACCTACACATAGATCAAGGACTAGGTTCGTCATTACTGATGTTACAATGCGAACGATTATATGAATTGTAGGGTCTCGCCTTTCATAATTATATAACACGCGGTGGAATTTACATTTCAATAAATATTTTATTTGCTTGATCATTGCGCAGACTCAGTGCACACGTCTCCTTTCAATACTGATGGATATTTTAAACAACGATATCAATCTAGACATCATCTTTAATCAATTTGCATCTGGTACTTAATGGGTGTGTCGTAACTACAACGTGAAGCGTGATTTACAATGCGCATGCAGCGACAGTAATGGCTTGTCCAAAGGATCGATTGTATGGTGTGGTAATCTTTTTAAGTCTATGTCGTTTCCTTTTCAAGTCGTAAACGCAAGTAATTAGTATTTAAACGCTAGGAATATTTTCGCGCACAATAAACCTTTTTGCGTGTTTGGTAACTCGACTGTGGGACTGTATTGCGATACCTACTTTATATGTGTCCAATGCTTTGAAAGCCATATAGAGTGGATTCGGTTCATATTTGTTACAGTTACAGTAGGTACTAGAGGTTGTCTTATGATTTTTATTCTTTCCTGTCTCATTGGTGTAGCCTGTGCATTGATGAATCAGAAGGGGTTTCCCTTATATAATAGTAGAGGAAGATAGCTCGATTGCGTAGTAGAGTTGCTTCAAGACATCGTCAAGCCTCATAAGGACAGTTAACCTCTATTTTGCTTTACATAACGTTTTCTACTGAAGAGAAGAAACTATTTCACTGGTATGCATCAGGAAATACTAGTCTTGTAACTGATGAACTGAGTTATCAGTGCATCTGTACCATTAACGGCACATCAGTTGCATAAAGTACTAGAGCTAGTGGAGCTTGTTGCACAATCGCTAGCAATTCACTCTCGTTGCATGTCCCGCCATTGTCGCGCACGCGCTTTACTGAGAACGTTCCCGCGTAAAGGGGGCAAAAAGCGCGGGAATTGCGCCAAAACAATAATGGCCGACATAACGCTACGAATGTTATCTGTTGGTATGTACTTACTTGCCGTTTACAACATAGCGAATGTTCTCATTGCTTGTTTCAATGCAGTAGCTCATTACATACGTAACTTAAATGCCTGCTTAATAAAACGGTTTATAGAAACACCGTTCTTGAAACTAATTAGGCACTATAGGTACAGCCCATTTAACGCCCAAACACCATCTGGCAACTGAAATGTAGATACTTTGTTTGACAAAGACGCTATTGATTCGTTTGTTTGTGTTGACAAAGTAACAGAATACTTTCATCCTGCAATTATCTGCATATTCTGTTTAATTGATACATATTTTACAGCTAAGGAATTCCACTGCTTGAACAAACAAAATAAACAAACAAACAATCAGCATTAGTAATAAGTGCCTCCATTCAAGATCAGTGACACGAGAGCAGTTGACAGCTTGACATCAGTACAGGCTTACCTACGAGTACATGCACTCTGGGTGTACAGTGTTGTGAAGTTAAAGTACCATGTAGGTAGGTTGTACTAGATGTAGAACTTTATGAAAATGATTTTTAAGTCAAGAACAGTTTTGTACAATGTTTATATGTAGTGAGGAACCTTCATAATAAATTCTAAAATTTATTGTTTGAACTGTTTTTAAAATGGTGAATGGCAATTACGTGCTATACGGAGACAGACCATCCTCGGAATCAGAGATAGTGGATGACCACGTCCATTCAAGAACAAATTTCAATGATCGCAAGAACAAACGCAAAGCCAACAGAACAGCTAATGAACTCCAGCATACCTTGAACCTGGCGCAGTTAGACAACGAGACAGATTCTGTTAAATACGAAAAGAAGATTAAGGAGCCACGACTCTTGCGATACGTTCCCACAACGGAGGTAGAAGAAAATTATGTAACTGAAAAATTCGAAACATACGACTTGAAACCGACTGAAGAGCGTCCGAGACGATACGCATTCACGAAGAAGCCTAAGAACCCGGCTGACGGGTCCGTAAATTACGCATACTCACGTTCGAGTAGTAGTTGTAGCTCGCCGAACGGCAACTTGCCGACAATATCGGAGCACGGCGAGCAGTACGGCACGTACAGGGTGCGCGCGATGCCCAGCCCTACCGTCAACGATCTCATGGTCGGATACGACACTAAGCTCGACAAGTACTTCTCCAAGCCCAGAGATGTGAAGCCGTTTGCTGTCAAGGTAGGCTACTATGTAAGTCTGTTATATTTATTACAGTGTTTATTGTCTTTTGGCTGGTCTTCACTAGGATTGTTTTTACTTAACTATTTAATTTGCGTTCTTTGGTTACGTCACGTGTTACATTGGTGAGATAAACATGGTGGCTTGTTAGTTACATACGGAATATTTGCCGAACCGCTTTTGATCCATTTAAATAAAGACTTGATTAAATGTTACTTGTGAAATAGTCAGACTGTAACAAATATCCATTTCTACTTCTGTGTTGCTAGAAAACGGAAGGGGGGCAGCGGAAGCAATAAAAGAGACAATTTTTCGTGTGCCTCGTTAAATAAAACTAATAATATATCACATGGAAGAACCTTAATTATGTAAAAGTTAATTTATGTACTGTGAAATTCTTTCATCTTCTATTAGTGTAAATAATAAATTAAATTTTAGGCAACGATAAGAATGCGTGGTTACCTAACAGAATATTGATACATTATGCAAATATATTTACCTCGTTTGTATTTATGAGTCGCTCAATATTTTGAGTTTGCGTATAGTTGGAGATCACGAACTAATAATCGATATAAATCTCTAATGACATTAATTACATATATCGGCGTGTATTACATGGTTAACATGACGATAAATAATCATTAAAAAGTATAGAAATTGGTAATTTTTACTTAAATTTTATTAAACTAATCCGTTAATACCACATAATCCGACCAAATAATCTTCAAATCTGAAGATTCTCCTATACTTCCGACACTTCATTCATATTTTAATCTGTTAAATTCTATATAGGCAATTACATTAAAAAAATGTTTAATTCATGATACGTTGTAGATTTGTACATGCCATCTGATTAAATTCTTTGGTGTTTATGAGAAAAACAAGTGCGGTTTTTTTTGATACTAGTCCGACGTCTTTGCGCCCTCACTTTACGCCGGAGGATCCATGAGGATTTTATTTATTTATACTATATTATTATATATACTTTATTGTACACCAATAAAAACACATAAAAAGGACATAAACAATTTTTAAAATATACAATTGGCGGCCTTATCGCTAACTGCGATTTCTTCCAGGCGACCTTGATTATTTATTATACAATAAATTAATTAATAAATTATTAAATTATTTATTATCAAATTATTAACCAATATATTGTCCCACTACTGGGCACGGGCCTCCTCACAGTATGGGAGGGATTAGGCTGTAGTCCACCACGCTGGTGTAATGCGGGTTGGAAGATTGGTAAAATCGTATCCGCAAGGCACGATTACACACTTAAAAAAATAATGAAAGATAAAGAAGGACATTTACTTTAAATATGTTCTTCCTCTTCTTCAACTTTACATTGTCTATTGATACCATAAACTCGTCGAAAATCACTTCAAAAACTAATTAACTTACTTTAAATATTCAAAGTTTATAAAGCATCCGTGTTAATCAAAAATGCATAAACGAAGTATCTAATGACTAAGCCGGTTAATTAAACTATCTCATATACGGGGTTTTAATGGAGTTTAAGTATCGTATACCGCATTTTAAAAGGGGCTTGCCCATAAAGCAATTAGGATAGCAGTATCTAGTGGTGCTGAAAGTGGAACATATGTAATACTTACTTTGATAAGTGCGTAAGTGTGGTAGGTATTGCACTACCTACCACACTTACGCAGTAATGATTTCCGCGTTGATAACTACCTCCTGCTCTTGCTGACATCAAAATAAAGACTAAGTCTTGTACATTAATAATTTTTGGTCGATTATATTTGCGATCTAGGTACGATGTAATAATTTTTTTTTAGTTTCATAGATCATACATATAAGAAGGAAAAACTTTACAAAATGTTCATTTCCATTTCAACTAAATTTTTAAGTCGAGATTTAAAAAAAAGTAAATTTTCTAGCTTTATTTCTGTGTTAATTAATATGCTCTCTCATAACAAACTTAATGACACGTGCGGCCGTTCATATATGAATTCAATTAAATTGATAAATAGAGTCAGCTCTGTCAATATTTTGTAAGACGAATTAGCTCTATCGACTTCTTTATTTAAGGTAATATACTAATAATTGATATAGTACATCTTTAATAGTTTAATACATAGTTAATTATACAAATAATTATATTTTAATAATTTGTCAATGGGACATTGACGATTTTTGAATCGCTTTAATAGGAAAATAAAAAATTCTGTAAATGTATGTAGTGTGTATTATTATTTAATTAGGTATAATTTAACACTATATTGGAGAGTCTACAAGGACGGCCCGAAAGTTTACCAAAATCAATGTAGGTATGCAGTATTGATTTCTGGATTTGATACAAGATTTTTTTATAAGGAATCACAAATTATATCTTGACAAAGAATTACTGACTAAAATGATTATTGACTAAAAATTACAAGAAATGTATACAAATATACATTAACAAATTAAAAATGGTAACTTAACAAATCATTCTTGACAAAATATTACAAAAAAATATATAAGGAATCGCTATTATTTAAATATTGACTAAGTGGGCGATTCCTCCAAGTATTGTACCAAAAGTATTAGAAGTACATAAAAGCCTTACAAAACCAGAAAAAAGCAATTTAAAAACTTTAAAGATACAACTCGAACGTTGATTCAAATAAATACTTATATTGAACGCAAGTCACCAATTTATTGAGAGTGACGTAATTGGGTGAGCAAGATATGAGCAGTCGTATGAAATATGTTTACTTTCTCATTGTTAGCCATCGCCTCATTGATTTGGTTTTGATTACTCGTACAATTAATCCACGCCAGTGAAATTAGAAAACTTTACTGCTACAAATAATAGCTATAATATTTTTGAATAAAACCGAAAAGAAAATATAATTATTTCAAACTACATAATTCTATAAAATCCCTCTACACTTTATGAAAGTGCTTCCACTACACAATTAGAAAAATGATGACGCGTTATATTAACTCCAACTATGATTTACATAATTGTATACAAATAATATTATACCATTTAAAATACACATATGTACTATAATACCTAGTATATTTTCTGTCAAATATTGTCCCAAATAGTGTAATCGTGTAATCCAAAATCTGTGTAATACAAATACCAATAGGTCACACTTTGCTCGACCTAGGAATTGAACCCAGGACCTCGAACCTAAACTGAAGAGGCAGCACAGCACTACACACTATTGAAACTCTTTTACTTTTCAAGCCAAGTAGCACTCGCTCGCTTTCAAGTAAACATTACGTTAAAATATCAATAATGAACCTTCGTGTTCAGACAGTTAATGTGTATAATTTGTATGGATTGAGATGAAGCGGCGCTGCGGGATCCCTGCCATTACACGAAGATCCCACTCAAGATTAAACTGTTTACCAATATTAAAGTAATTTATTATCCATCCGATATTGAATTTCCTAACACATTTTACGTGTCTATTATTATAGAAGTTAAAGTTATTTAGGCTATTCGGTTAGTGATTTAGCTAAAGTTGCTATATATCGTAGGAAAATGAGTTTTAAATCTTTTTCTACGTACATTTTAACACCGTTGTACTAACACTAATAAGTTAGATTTAGATATTTTGATAAATTCTTAACTTTTCTAACAAAATCAATCAAATAACACCATCACAACAATATTTACTGACGGTTTAAGCAGAGGTGTATTGATATGAGTACATCCACAGTTCCCCGAAACGGTCCCATGGTCATGGGGTCAAATGATATGCGCATAATAAAAACGCAAAATGCATGGGTGCGAGCCTATTGCCATTAGCCACGCACAAATCCTAACTCTGAGCAGAATAGAAAACCCCAATAATATTTAGCTCGACCTGGATATCGAATACATCCGTAGCAATCGTACTTTATTATCACTGGACTAACAAAGCAGTTTTCTACAAAATTACAACGTTTGAATATGCGCTTAGAAACTATAAAATATTTAAGTACCTACACAATAAATCTATATATATAAAACTCAAAGGTGACTGACTGACTGACTGACTGACTGACTGACATAGTGATCTATCAACGCACAGCCCAAACCACTGGAGGGATCGGGCTGAAATTTGGCATGCAGGTAGATGTTATGACGTAGGCATCCGCTAAGAAAGGATTTTGATAAATTCTACCCCCAAGGGCATAAAATAGGGGATGAAAGTTTGTATGAAACTTTGTCAATTTTAAACCAATCGGGCTGAGACTTTACATGCATATAGCTACTATGATGTAGACATCCCCTAAGAAAGGATTTTGATAAAGTCCACCCCCAAGGGGATAAAGTAGGGGATGAAAGTTTGTATGAAACTTTGTCAATTTTAAACCGATCGGGCTGAGACTGATCACGCGGACGAAGTCGCGGGCAAAAAGCTAGTCAGAATATAATTAGGTACAATCGATTAGAAGTATTTGAATATCGCCCACGTTCTTGTGCTTTCTATATTATAATAATGGGAAATAAATAACTTGGTGACCCACTACTGGTAATGCTAATGTATGTACTTAAGGGTAATATTTTTCGGCAGATGCTTCCGATATTTCCCAATCGACAGACAGCGCCTATAAATAAAGATAAGCAGTAATTATGTTAAAACTCTGTTAGTCTGTTACTTTTTCACGCCTAAATCGCTGAACCGATTTTGATAAAATTATACATGGAGATAGATTGCATCTTTAGAAAAGACTACTAGGGATTCGAGTGTAATCACCGGGCAAGTGGTTAGTAGTTTTTACCTTATAGGTATTTACAAAAAACCTAATTTTTAGTCATCAACAACCCATTTACTAAACTGCTGGGCACGGGTTTCCCCCTTAAATGAGGGGGTTTAGGCTATAGTCTACCTCGCTGGTTAAGTGGGAGTTCGTAGACTTTACACAACGTGTAAAGCATGCGTAGGTATGTAGGTTTCCTCGCAATGTTTTCCTTCACAATTAATCAGATCATTAATACGCACATGATTACGAAAAATCTGGGGTAAGTACCTGCCTTGGATGCGAACTCGAGACCATGACTAGGTAGTCCATGGGGATATCACTAGACTATCTGCACTGCTTCTTAACGTCATATATATCTGTCAGGGCGACGCAATGGTGTCGGTCGCTCCATCGCATAAATTATACCCAACTTTATATAGTACTAAACAAAAGTTATATGCGCCTTACGTCCGGCAGCTTTCTTCCATTTAAATAACATAATAAAATTTTATACGATCATCACGTAACTCAATCAAAATCGACACAATATGCGTTTTGTTTTGAATAAATATTGTAATCTGCTTGTCGCGTAGGCGTGTATTATGTTTATACATATACAATATCTACACACTTATTGTTAAATTTTATTGTAATTGTATTCGGTTTAGATATTAAGTCATTATATTCAATAGCGCGTGTGTATAGTATATACATTTGAATATATATACTTAAGACTGTTTGGATGTTCTGCATTTCTATACTATTAAGAGGAAGAGTTAGATGTGTTCCGCATCCATTTTGCTGTCTTAAAATTGATTTGACAATTTATTGTAATGTTTCATGATATTTTATCGAATATTCTAAATGAAGCGCTCAATAAAAACTCTAAGAGAAGTCAGTTAAGTGTCTTATCAAAAATCACGAACTAACTTTGTGTCTTTGAACCTTTTCTATGAAGTGCGCATGCATATTTGATGGGTTAAGTCATGTTCAGGAGTCTCTCTCGATTCAGGCTTCGCGAGCTCAAAATTCTTTGTGTAAAAATCGATGAACTATTCAAGCAAAAGTCAAGTGCTGGGAGTAATAAAGTATTCATAGAAAATTTGTAAAGCATGGATACATTAATAATATGCTGTATTTTGGTTACAGGGGTCCCATCCCGACAGTCTGTACCGCGTGGCTACCGACAGTGGCAGCGGCGCAGGCAAGGTGGCGCGCGCGCTGCGCATGCTACGATGGCCAGTAGCACTCATCGCCGTATGCATCGCCCTCGCAGTCTTCGTGTACTTCCTCATGCCTGGTAAGTACTATCTATTGTCACTATTCAATAGATCAATAGCAGAACAGCGATCCCACAATTGCTATTCAATTTGCTATTTAATTATTGCAATTGCAATTCGTAGCACAAGATTTTTCGTAGAATTTTATTTTCTTTCCCATAAGAGACCGTAACGATTACAAACGAGAGGTTTTAGTTATCATCATTATACTTTCCACATGTCGAGTGAGTAGAAATCCATTGCACTTTTGATATTCATTGACGTTAGAGCAGCACGTGGTCAACAGATAACAGCTAGGCTTTCCTGCAAAAATATCCCTCAGAGATCTCCAAGGTAGCACCAGCTTAAGCTTGTGTGTATCATGTTGTGGCGCATTGGTTGGGCGGAAAGTGATAAAAATAAGAACATTATTGTGATAACTTTATCATCTTCATAAAGATTGTGGTGGTGACAGTTTTTATATTACCAGACTGTTATCGCAAAGTTCTATCTTTTTGTTACAAATAAGTACACCTTTTTGTAACTTACTGCCTTTCTATACCTTTCACCCGTTTACCCATTTACGATCTCGTGTTGATTCTCCTTTTACCTTTCTTGTTTGATAAAATCTATGCGTTCATAAGATTTCATTTTTACAATAAAATATAAAGATTATTTAACACGGTACACAAAAGGTTAAGAGCAATTAATAGTGCAAATGGCACTACATTTTTTATTCGATTAATTTTAGACAATCGTCTAAAATTAATCGAATAAAAAATTACGAATTTATCAAAATTGTTCAAAGCTATAAAAGGATAAGAATTCCTTTTAGCGGTTGTTATTCTATGAGTATGCACGTATATGGGTAGTACAAGGCTTTGTCGAATTGGTCACGTTGAAACTTTCAATTTCCCAAACATAATGCCCCAATATCTGCAGCTTTGCATCATACCGGGCATATTCGTATCGTGGGTATCGCTCGAAAGCTGTTATTGACACCATTGTTGGTTATGATATTACAAATTTACAACTGGATGAGCTCAGTTCTCACAGCTACATCAACAATGTTTACAGGGAGAGACACTTCCGAATTGCCCAGGGAACCATTCTAAATCAATTTATATTTTACAACAGTTTTATGGTGCCAGACCGTATGTTTATGATTTCCGTTGAGACAAAACTTGATATTGGTATTTTTTCTGCTTATGCCTTGTATAGGGCATCGCAATAATATGGATATTGAAATAAGGCGCGTGTGAACACACAAAAAATCGTTAATATGATGCATAATTAACTAAGAATCCAGTATTAATTAAGTTAATGCGTTTAATTCAATTTATTCGGTGCCGCTAACGTAAAACGTCAATGAATGTTAGTGTTGTTTGTTTCACAGCAACAGCTTTACATTATATGAGATTGATTTTTGACATAATGTCGATTATATTAGGTCACGCTAATCAACATTCTTGATCGAAAGTCGTTATTTTAATGTGATAGTGTCAGCTTGGCTTTGGGCGGAGATGCGACGACTGGCCGGCACGGGCAGTGTCAGAGGTTAAGTTTACACGTAACACGGACTCTATGTAGAAACCTCGCTAAACAACATCTTTTGTTATTATAAATAGCGTTGTTAGCAACACATCCTTGTTGACATGCTATTCTGCCAACTAGTATGTACCTACCTATTCACATTCTTATAATTCAGATTTACTGACTCGCAATTGATTTTTATTGCTTAAACATCTAATAAAAGTGAGTGGTTTCTAGTTTACGATAATGTTTTTAACTGATACACATATCCGTTATCTCAATCAATTGCTATTTTTTCTTTTTCGACATAACCTGGTCTAAAATAAGTGAGAATTTGCATATAGAAAGTCTGCAATGTTAATTTTTGCATTAAAATCAGTAATTGCCCTCAAATCTGACTAAAATACCTCGTAAAATAACTTTCAAAGCAATTATAGTCCTTTTCATGTGTAAATTGTACTTTGATAAGAGTACGAGGCTCTCGAAACTTTTGATCTCTTCATAAATATTCAGTCACTTTCACATCTCACACGCAAAGGGATTCTTTAATAACAGATTTTAAATGGTAAAGTAAAATCGTGGTGAGCAATAATTTGATTGCGTGGGGTGTCCATGTCCCACGGCCGCGGTTCTGCAAGCTGCCGCCGGAGCGCGGTGGCGCGCGCGCATGTGGCCGGATGCGCCCCAGTCTCCTTTGTTGCTCTCATACTGTGTTTTTATATGCTCTGGACATATAAAAACGAAAGTTGACCTCGCGAATACTTTTGTGCATCCATAAAGGATGTAGGCGGGTTTATTTTTAAAGCTTGCTCCGCTTTTTGGCATTCCTTTTCCTTTTTAGAAAGATGACATGATCACTATTATATCGCTGCTTTTTTTTGTAATATATATTTTTGATGAACATAACATACTGCCAGTATTCCGCGAAGGGATACGCAAAGGTGTAAAGGTTTAGGTCTCACCGTCCCATTTAATAAGGCCTATGGGGCGGGCCTATTCCCATTACCCGGGATCAAATGCAAACTCGTAAGTTGACTGAGAATTTTATAGGAAAACCCTATGAAACGTTCAAGCTATGTTTTATCAAGTCTCGATCACTTAAAATAATTAAACACTAATGACTGTTTGTTTACTTACTTGTATTTTGTTTGACATCAGTATTTTTGTTTGGCATCTTCAATGATTACAGCTATTGTATTTTCTTACGTAATATGCATCATTATGCCTAATCAACGACAATAATAGCGAATAATGCAATAGTACGCGAGAGAAATTTAAACGTGAACAAGTGCCTTCTCCGACCTCGCTTTCTTTCTGCTGTACGACCACAATTAATACTCGTAAAGTGTTTATTGTACCAATATAAATCCGTCAGTACAAGCACTTAATAACAGTATGCAAAACGTGAAAATGTATTCGTATAATCAAATATTAACACACGCGAAATCAATTACGAAATAAATTGAAGGTTGTATATCTGAGTATCAATCGATGCTTACGAATACGATAATTCGCAGTTCGAATGAATAAATTCCTCTTTGTAGCGTGACTCAGCCAACTACAAGATATAATAACAATATCAATTGTCTTGTAATTTATAATGTTAAGGAAATATTTGAAACGTACTACCGTTCCGAAGTCGGTATGGAATAGAATATTAATTACCTACATACGCATATTAAATTCGATTTACAATTTATCGTAATCGATGAATAACTTTGTAATTAAGGGCTTATCTATCTAGTAGGGCTACCGCGACAGTTGATACGTTCGGGCGAGGTGTAGACGGCTGCAGGCTGCACTACTTGTACCACTGGATCACTTATCTCATGTGTAAAGTGGTTATCTACTAAATTACCTAATGACGCGTCAGTACATACGCTAATAACCTCCTGCAGCGACGGCGGCACCCGTTCACAAATTGCATTTCATTTGGCGCACGCCTTATACAGTTATGTAACATATAATCATTTTAATTACTAACAAAGTAGGATACGTGTTACAGGGAGCCCGTAAACTACATCCCGTACATCGGTTAGGTCACAGTTCTGTGAAACTGTTCGATGCGTGCTACAGACGGAGAAACTTAGCGGATCGTAACTGAATGCCTATTGCTTACGAAAGTCTGTAAGAACTTAGCACGTCAGTACTTCTGCTAAATTCTGAATAGCAAAATCATTGTTTATATCATAAACCAAGTAATTTGAGGGCAGTGAGCTGTTTGGAACGTATTCAGGAAATTTAGTTTATTAAATTCAAGAAAATTTACGCACGGTTTGTTATAATTCTTCTGTCATTATTCTAATTTACTTGGGGTCTCCGCAATATATCATATCTACACCTAAATGAACATACTTTCATCAGTCATCTCATCATACTTCTCATAATATAATGTCCATATACACCGTCTAGAAAAATATAATTGTAAATTATTAGGAGAATAGATATCTTGCTGCTAATTGTCTAGTCTATCGCTTTCGGCCGGCCTCACAAAACCTCAACGATTAGAATTGATAAAAATACAATAAAGTAGTAAACGAACATAAAACCGGATTCTCAAAATACCCGACAACTGTATAAATTACTAAACATGAGTCGGCATAGGAAGTCCCAGCGTCACCTATGACACTGACGCGACGAATCGGGAGCGTGTTACCTACTATCGCATTAGTTATGTATACGGGTTGTGCAACAATCACGATAAGGATTAATGGCGATACTAGGCTGACACGGTCGGGGAGTGCCGTGACATCTTGAACCGAGCTTTCACCGGCCCGCGTCTTCGCTCTCGACCGCCTCGATACTCGAGCTGAGCTTCCTACTACGGTTACTTTACTAGTAAGGCCACGCCAAGTAATGTTTCATGTCCAATCTTCCTTCGGTTTTTCTTTACTACCGGTTACTGTAGACTAGACTTAATACAGTGCAGTGTCTCGACCATGAGTTTTTCTCACTAGACTCGCTAGCGACGCCGTAAAATATTTGTATGGAAAACGCTCGCAGCGCCTCTAGCGGTTACGTAAGGAACTAAAATCTGCTATGTGATTACAGCTTACAGCGGCGTTTCGATGCGTAAAAAACCTGTCGAAAGCCATTCGATAGAACTCATGGTTGAGGTACTGTTTACCCCAGAAAGAATCACGGTAGAGACCTAGGTATATCCTTACTTAATATTATAAATGCGAAAGTAACTGGTTGTCTGTCTGTCTGTCGTGCTTTTACGCCAAAACTGTTGAACCGATTTAAATAAAGTTGATACACAGATAGCCTCGAGCCTGAGAAAGGAAAAAGGCTACTTCTTAATGCGAAAAAAGGGCTGTAAGGGGTTGAAATAGGGGATGAAAGTTATAAGAAATACCCAGACCACGCGGGCGAAGCCGCTGGCGGAAAACTAGTAAAATAATAAATTTAACTTTATAGGTATAATTAAATCATAATTATATAATTGTAATAATTGTATACATAATTGTATACAATAGGTACATGCATACCATCACACCTGTATTTATTTATTTTTTTATTTAATTAAGGATCGCCAACAAATTGCCAATAACAATTCAAAACTAGAAGTTGTCGTACTAAAATCCAATGACACTTTGCTAGACCTGGGAATCGAAGGGCCACTAGGCTAACGACGCTGTTACATCATAATTTGAAAAATCAATTAGAGAACGATCTTCCCAGAAAATATAATTTACCGGTGTGTAAATATTTACGTAATCATTTCTAGGTTTTTGGCACGCGTCCAATATTATCTAGATATTGATTTAATCAGAGGACGATAAAGTTATTGATTTATTGCAATGTTGTACATCCTGACTGTAGTTAATTAATAACTAGGTGAAGACAGTTAGCAATCTCTTCCTAATTGGGTAATTTATTAAATGAAATGTAATAACGCCAACGACTTTATGATATTTGATTACAATTTAGAGTCCGGATTAGATCTACAGTTAGAAATGGAATAATAGTTATATGTAACGAGCAATCATAAATCATTTTCAGGTAACGTAGTGCCGATTCTATTTTTTTCATAAAAATATTTGAGTATACATTATGTTTATAAAAATGCCTTGCGTTAGTCTCGAAAATCTCTAAAATGGCTCCACCGATTGTAATATAACTTTAGCAAGTTGTTGTTGGAAAACACTGGAAAAGGCTCCTAAAAAGCATTACAACGGCTAGTTCCCTATGCTAAGATATTAAAATTTATTTAGAAAAGAGTCCTCTAACATTAGGCCTTGTTGTTTTTATCATACATCATGAATATTGTCCATATACTTCATGGACAGTTCTAAATATTTTCTGTTCTTTTTGAATTAGTTATGTTTGAGGATATCCAGTAATTAAATTTTTTTTGATAACTAAAACGATATCGGTATTAGGTAGGTAGGTTTAAAAGCTGCACCGTCGGAATGCAGATGACATAATGTCGACGCCGGCTGTCGCTGAAAACCAGCGCTGTGGCTCTGCTCCACGCACTACTCATAGCATTTACCTGAGCGATGCCCGTTTCGTGTGGATGAGGCGCATACTTACATCGCATAAGTGTATATTACTTCTGTCTGTGATTCCATATATTGTATGTGTCTTGTCCATACAAATAAATTTATTTTCTTTCTTCTTCTATAATGAAAATCATCAGCGCCTGTTATAAGACAAATGCAATATACAGCGTAACGTAAGCTCACTATTAACAAGTCTTACAGCCAAGTCAGTTTTCTTTCTTATTTCTAGGTATTTGTAACTGCATCATTAGTCAAATATTTGTAAGTCTTATACCCCGATCAAACAACGTGTTATAGGGTGTTTCCATTGAAAACTCTCAGTTTAGAATTTTGTTCCAGCGATAAAGGCGCGATGTTGTTGTTGCACTTCGATTCTTAGATAACTTACATATTATAGAATACTATATATACAAAATTATTTAGGAAAACGGAAAACCTCTGGACACCCGCTAACCGAATAAATTAAAGAATAGAACAAAATTTTTATTAAATTATCTGCCAAGTAATTTATCGGAAACTTATCGTTAGTATGTGGTGAAACAGGCGCCGAATGTCCTTAGTTAAAAACAGCCTCACTTCGTACTTCGTAGGTGTTATAGGGGTTCCTTATTATATGTCACTTTTGGGGATGATACTGAATGATATAATACTGAATACATACATACAATAATGATATAATACTGAATACATACATACAATAATGATATAATACTGAATACATACATACAATAATGATATAATACTGAATACTTTATTGCATTCCATTTTTTTATAAAGGTGGACTATAATTTGATCATTATGATTTTGTCGGCCACAGCGAAATCGATATGTCGGATGTTCCTGTTCGATTTTTCGCTCTAAATCCGACTGTTAGTACTCTATCGGTCAATCATTTTTTTATTTGTTTTGGCCAAGCCTGAGCCTACTAATACCTACCTACTAATAATCATTTCAAGCAAACATATTGATTTTTTTCCATTTCATGGAGCAACAGCCTAAAATAACTCAAAATATATATGATCCTAAAGGTATTTGTATGACACTGAAGACTTCTTGAAAAAATGTGTATATTTATTAACATTCTTTGTTTATAATATATTCATACTGAATCGATCGTTAACCCTGCAATTCCAGACAACATGGAGGCGAGGTCGCACGAGAACGGGACGTACTGGGAGCCGGTCGTGGCCGCCGGACATCGGCCGCAAGCCGGCGGACACTCACGAGAACATTACGTTAAGAAACCAGATATCACCAATGAACATGGTATGCTTATTAAACTTATATACGAAGGATACTACAACAATAACAAAATATATCATAGAATCGTTACACATATAAATCATCTAAGTATAGAATGACAGATATTTTTTTTTCTAAATCCCCCGACAGTGTTCAGATGGTTACGATTGATTTGCCTATGTTCTATTACTTCCCTCTCTCTTTCAGAGATCCTAAGTGACTTGTTTGGCCGTAGTTACAAAAAATCTAGCGCAAGTAAGCGGTAAAACTCAACTAGTTAATACTCTATTTATTATAACATTACACCGACATCTTTATTTCGATATAAACGTCTATAATTCGTTATTTCACGATTAATACAAAGGAATGTAATCTTTTTACCATTTACTAATACATTTTAACCCTTGAATGTAGTATTTTAAGCAATAATACAAAATAACTGTCGTTATTTCGCCGATATTTAATTTTGTCGAATCGTAATTAAATATTTACCGGAGTAAATATAAGTACAAATTCCCTAAAGGTAAATTTTCCCAAATAAGTGTATTTTTATTTTAATAATGTTGTTGGGTGATGTATGATATCAATGTTTTCTTATATGTGGTTTCAATGTTAAATGTTTGTCTTCTTGTGGGTATATATAAGGTATATTCAATTCATTGTACACTATCGATATCTTTAAAATAGTCCAGCTAAAGGTACCACGAAATCATCAACCACAATGTCAGTAGAGTATAAGTGAGAAGCACAAACTTCGAAAAGTTACTGCTCAATTTATTGGGGATGTTTCACATTTCTATGTTCTAAGTACACGATCATTGCTTGTTAAAAATTTGGGAAATTAACTATGCACGTTTACTTAACAATTCACTGTTCCTACCGATATTGTTGCAAACACATAATTGCAGGTTCGAAAACATCGGAAATAGATTTCTACGCCGACGAAAACAATAAAAACTCCAATGAACCCGCTGTTGTCGACACGATATCAGAAACAGATCCCAAAAGAAAACTACCTGCAGCTCCAGTTTTTCCAACCCATCTTACACCTGAAGTCCAATACGGCAACGAAAAAGCTGATACCAATAACTCAAGAAAACCCAAATTATGGGAAGACGGTGATTCTGACGACTCTACATTAAAACCGCATATTACCCAAAAACCTGAAAAACCCCTTGCAATTTACTTTAAAGACGACGGCACAGCAATCACTACTACTGCAGATACTTTAACTAGGGCGGAAACAATTAATGATGTCACCAAATTTGATGAAAAGCTAGTAACCAACAAAGTGGATGAAACTTCACTCAAGACGCATCCATCGGCTTATAAAGAATATGTGCACAAGGAGAACGAACATCCTGACCGCGTAGTGTACGACAACGGCGCAGAGCGGCGCATCCCTCTCGAAGTACAAGAATATCTCGGGCGCCGCCCCAATAGCGGCGATGTCAACTTTACCTCAGGTCATTCCAAACTTTTTGGTATTTCTATAGAGGATGCAGAAAAAATGAAATCAACCACTCAAAGCTCTCTTTATAATACAAGAGTGTCCCCCACGCTTCCGACGTGGCGTGATGGAGACGACACGACTACGAAAAAATATCCAACTAATATCTATACAGAGGGTAAGTCTTTAACTTTTGTTTCGGGGGCATGCGGTTTCATCTCAAAGCCACTGAGGTTAATGGTACGTACACTCACATTTGAATGTTCATTGTAATGACATCGTAACGTACATATATGTTTAAGGTCTCTTCGGGGATATTGGATAACAATGTAACTTGGTAGAATGGGTGTCACTAATAAAATTTTATGTTTCGTAATCCCTAATTGTGTTACTTATTTAAGCTTATTATCAATTCCTATATTAAATCTTTCAGTTCAATGTCGTTCGACCCGCTTGGCTCTATGCCGAGGTGTGCTACCATACGACCTGGCTGGATCCCCAGCGAAGATTGGAAATGTAGAGTTTACCTCTCTGCTATCCCAGATTGACTACCTGGTGGCAACTAACTGCAGTGACCGTGTGAGGCACTTCGTATGTGCTTTGCTTGAACCCGAGTGCAACCCGCCTCCCTACCCTACGAAGATGCCATGCTACAGTCTCTGTAAAGGTATTATTCAATATCAACGTTAGCAATCAATGTAAGATGTTATAGACAAAATAAAGCAATTACAACTCGATTGATTATTTGAATTGCAGCAATTGTGGATTCGTGTGACGGTCAGATTCCCAGCGAGTTGACTCCAGCGTTTAACTGCAAGCAGTACTCGCGTACTAGCTGTGTGGCAGCCAAGACACCGTGCTATCCTCGCGAGTTCGGGTGCAGCGACGGGTCATGCATACCAAGGGACTGGATCTGTGACGGCACAAAGGACTGCTCGACTGGAGAGGATGAAGCTACATGCACTCAGTGCGACAAAAATGAGTACCGGTAGATAACCAAACAATTTACCTAATATTAATTTTATTGCAATTACTGTACTGAGAAGACTGTAGTAAAATCTATAATAGGAACAGATGAAAACAGTTACTTCGTAGCCTCATGTATGGTTTCTTTCGTAAACGTACCCAACTGCAGTATCCTATGCAGATAACATTGTGCTAATAGTACGTAGCATAAACTGGGACCACACCGGACACACCACACGCTGAACATACTGTTGAAAATGTGAGGATATGGCTCAAATATTAAATGAAATAAAACTATTAACATCCACTCACAGTGCCTAGATTTTCAACACATGATCACATAACTCTACCTGTATGTCATTAACCAGACCCACTTACCCACCCACCACTATTAAAAAACCTAGCTCAAAAAATAAAGGACTTTATGCAAGACATTTTTTTTAACTTTTACAGCTGTTCGTCTACTCTACTGATAGGTATACCAGCAGGTGTTCTAAGTAAATGGAATAAAATGAAAGATATAAAAATATGTTGTTTACCAGTTGTGGTTCTGGCGGCTGCATCTTGAAACGTTGGCTCTGCGACGGCTATGCGGACTGCCCGGATGGCGAGGATGAGCACGAGGTGACGTGCGGTGCGCGGGACGTGCACACTACCGGTGACACTCACGAGCCGGAGGAGGAGCCCGCTGGCTCTGCGCCCGCGCCGGCTATTAGGAGACCAAACAGAGTACCTATTGGACGCAAGGGCACGATCCATCGTAACGGTATTTATCACCATTTTGCTGATTACAAGTAAAAAAAGTACATTTATTTGTATAAAACACTATTTCCGGATTCGAAAGATATTAAAGCGAAACTATTTTTACGCGTCCTTCCCTGCTCCTCTGATTTATAATTTCACAAGTTCCTTATTCTAATTAAATAAATAAACAGTTCCAACTACCTCAATATTACATTAAATACGGTTTTGTATTTATTACCGTGTTCTACCCTTGATAAAATTATTAATATAGCTATTTTTTTTTCTAATGTTCTTTTTTTTTATAACAGGAGAAAACGAAAGCAGCAAGGAGCTTCTTGTCACAAGCGACAGCAACAACGCTCTTAAGAGAAACTTTACGCGACGACCTTTACCAGCCCGTTTGTCACACTATTATAGACCCCAACCAAGCCCTAGCGTCCAAGAATTTCCCAAAGAAAGTGCTACTGAGCACAGCTATAGAAAACCAGAAGTAAAGAGACTGGATGGGGAAAAAACAACTCAAAAAAATGTTTTGGAAAACGAATCAATCGAAGATGTCAACATGGGAGACCTCGGGTTCTTCGAAGAGTTTGAGAAAGAGGGAAAAGATCGAGCACCAAACCCGTCGGTGCAAAAAACAGCGCATCGCATCAGGTTCGGTGGCGTACCTCCACCCAGTCCGTCGGCTTTAATGGCAGCGACGCAGACAACTCGCCTCGATAAATCTGCCAACAAATTGGACAGGGTCATCGATGGGGCTGCGCTGTTGAGGGTAAAAACAATTATTTAATAAATAAACCATGCTATGCCACTCAAAAAAATCCTAGGCACACTTATTTCTCCACGATGTTTTCCTCACTTAAAGGTATTAATTACCTAATCGCAATGCGATTAAGTACGTAATAATTGTCGCTAATTACTACTATTTTCCATTAGACCATAACGTATCCATTAAGAGCGTGATATATGTACGAGTACCTACTCGCTCACCGAGGTTTCGGCTTGAATCGACAATCCTTGCTAATGTTATAAATGCGAAAGTAACTCTGTCTGTCTGTCTGTCTCTCGCTCTTTCACGCCAAAACTACTGAACCGGTTTAAATAAAATTTGGTACACAGATAGTCTAGAGCCTGAGAAAGGACATAGGCTACTTTTTAATGCCAAAAAGGGCTGTAAGGGGTTGAAATAGGGGTTGAAAGTTATATGACCACCCGGGCGAAGCCGCTGGCGGAAAACTAGTATTATATAGTTTATCACATTTCACATTTGTGTCCTTCTCAGCCTGGAACCCTAAAAAAACATTGTTTTACAGAAAGTGGCGGCGGAGCAGGCGGCGGAAGCTGCGGAAGACTTGGCTTCATTGAACGATACCTACATAGACCGAGACGATGAGCCTATCGATGCTTCTCGCGGTAGGAAAGGCAACGCACCTCCAGTGGGCAGTACTCAAGCTTCTGAAAGACTAATTACAGCCAAGACAAGTGATATCAGTACAGATCCTGTAGAAAACAGTGATCCTGAGAGCCCTGCAAGTACTAAAAGCGGTACCCGCGGTACGTATGGCAAGGTAGGAGACTGGTCGAGTGCGCACGCGTCGCCGTGCCCCAGCGGGGAGCTCCGCTGCGTGGACGGGCGGTGCATCACGCTGGCGCAGCTCTGCGATGGCACAATTGACTGCTCGGACCACGCCGACGAGGACAACTGCTACACGTGAGCGGCACCTATACTCTAGCGGTAAGTAAGGTTAGACAGTGAGTGCTTCTCACTCCAATGATGTCGTCATTATTCCAGTAATCACGCAGAAAGAATGACTGACTCAGACTCAGTCTATGTAAGTTATAGTGTTCTATAACATCTTCCTCTTGTATTTCAGTGTTTATATGTATTTACTTTTACTTGTATATATGTGTAGCTTCCGCCTCAATTTTGATGATTTATCCAGAATAGTCATATAAATAAATTACCCAAAAAATTCTTAGTTTGCAATGTAAAAAAATATATTCTGTATGTCACATAAACCGTAGCTCACACCACCACGCAGACAGTTATCTCGCGAGTGAGTGGTAGATGAAAATATATGTTTTTTCATAGGTAGACTCAACACTGGAATAATACGAACCATATCCGCGTGTACCGACGACCTTAGCTTATGTTTTACGATAGTATACGCTGTGATAAAGCAATGCATAATTACGGTGGAAAAGTATTCACCCAGCTAGTTAGACTAGTTCACTCGTAGTGCCGTTCATTACCCTACCCAGTAGAGCTGATGACGTGAGGTACCTAAGTATAAGAAACTTAGAATAAGATATGCTGTATTGAAAAAAAAAATTTAAATAAATAAGGGTTTTATTATAAGTTAAATAAGGGTTTAATTATCCGTCCTTCATGTTGACTACGAAATTGTTTGACCTATGTTTATTACTAATTTAAGAGATAGAGATATTTGAACCTTTTTGAAATTGTATGAAATAGGAATATAACTCATTACATATAGGTTATTTTATTCGAACATTCATTGCTTTTATTGTAAATAGATTTCATTGCATTCCATTTATAAATTATAAATTCTAGCATTATGATACATTTTATAAATGTCGTAACGTTATACATCATTTCAAAATCTATTTTGATGTTCATCACTTGCTTATTTTATTTCATGAGTGCCTAGTGGTACGCATTTTATAGGATTACGATGAATTATTTATATCAATAAGTATTTATAAAAACTAAAGTGTATTGATTAGAATTTCAATAACTGCTAATGCATGCAATTTAATATTTTTAACTGTAGTATATGATTGTGACCAATTTGCACGCCTTGCACTGGGCGTTTGTACAACATAGATGTTCCATGAATATTGATGTCCCAGTCTCGCGTCCTCACGCGTAGTCACTGCGTAGACACTGCATTGACATCGCGTAATCCCTACGTAGATGTTGCGTAGACACCGCGTAGTCCTTACATACATGTCGCGTAGACCCGCGTAGCCGCCTTGTGAAATTTGGCGAGCACCAATGTTGGACGAACACTCAATGCGAAGGCTTTGAGCATATCAAACAGAGCATAATATGAATTCAAGAAAAAATAGTACCTAAGGATGTATTTCCTATACTGTGCGAGTGTCCAAAGTTTAATCTCCATCACTTAACGATATAAAACCTCAAAGACGAATTTAACATGTTATTTTATTACTTGATATTTAGCGATTAGTTATATATTTAGCAGCTAAAGAGTGACAATTTTCTTAATTTTGAAGTTTTTTACTGGTAAGTGTCTGTTGAATCGATCATATTGTATTTTGCGTAACTAATACAAACACATTTAAATTAACTATCGTAGCTACGATTTGCATGATACCTATATTCGATGTAGTACGCTTTTTATGTTAAATATAATATTATATAAATAAAGTAACCCGATATAATAAATACTAAGAATATTGTGGCTAAATGTAAGATGGTTTCCTAGATCTGAAAAATATAAAATATAGATATGTGTGGATGTGATCAAATCTAGGCAAAATCTTTCTGTTATACAGCATAATACATACCTATAATCAATATTAATGCTAAGTTCTCTGTCCTTAAGTTAGTTATGTAGATAAAATTTGTTTATTGCTTCATATTGTCCAAAGTAATGTCATAATAAACTTTTATTGCCCAAATAGCTTCCATGCTGTGGGTGTTTCTCTTGTGTATTTTCAATTAGGTGTAATCAGAAATCGTTGACGTAGGTTATCTAATTGTTTTTACTCTATTGAAATTACTATAAGTTATTACATATTATGTACTTAAGTTATCATTTTTATGATAATAAATATTATGCCATGTTAATTACTATTCGTTTTATTCTATAATTCTAATTATTATTTTTTATTTTTTATACCACTAAGGTGGCAAACAAGCATACGGCCCGCCTCATGGTAAGCGGTTACCATAGCCTATGGACGCTTGCAACACCAGGGGTATCACTCGCGCGTTGACGACCCGAAAAACCTCTTAGAGGTTTATGGAGGATTCACTGCGCCGACAGTTTGAGGGAATATTCCTCATACTGCCAGCGCAGCGCATCCTTAATTTTTGGTCAGACATTTAATTAAAAACAGTTCAAATAACTGGTTAGATTTGTTACTGTTATGGTAAAAATTGTAAAGATGAAAAATTGTAAAGATGGCCTTTTTTAGTGTGCAGTAGAGCCTCATGCATCTTGTCCACCAGGCGTATGACGAAGTCGTTCCGACTAATAACCGCTTTCCTTCCCTTACTGTAATGGACCAGGAAATGGGACTTACAATTTATTTCACCACCTTCGAACAGTCTATGGTCCAATCATCACTGGACACCTATAAGAGGCCTTGCCCGACGACGCCCATGCAGTCGCGCCTCCCTCCTCACTAATGTGACCATCGTCTGGTCATACAGCAGACTCCCCAAGCCAGTCCCCCCCCCCCATACCACAGCTCCTGTAGGCCGGAGACCCGGAGGTTCTAGGTGCGTCGACTAGATACTCGTCAGTACAGAGTTGGTTAAGTAAGTAAGTATATTGATAATAATGAGCATGGAAAACTTATGTGAAAGACGATATGGTATGGAAGCAAGTAAGTACCTGACTATGAATAAAAGTGCTGCGACGAACCCGCTCTTGCGTTGTAAAATGTATAAAACAATGTGTTAGGTCTGGAACGAAACTTCGCTTATTCTAAGAGAAGATAGAGCCCTCAAAATTTTCTACACCTGAAGTTAATATAGTTCATTAAAGTGTACAGCCTAGCACTTTAGGTTGTACACTATATGAACTATATTAACCTTAGTATGCAAATAAACTGCGTGGTTTGAGTTTGTGTCTTGAGTTTAAGATCCGTCACTAGGGAATTCATACATCAGTTTTAATAGCTGGAGTTAAGTATTTAGAATTCTGAAACTGAACTGATTTTACTACACGTTCGGTGTTTACCGCGCAACTTCCGTTGCATAAAGTGTTGTGGGTTCGATTCCCATCAGAGGCATATATTTATGTGAGCTTGTTGCAAGTTTGAGTGTATTTTGTTTCCGTTATTTCTTTATTTGTAAACTCCCCCGCTACACAGTTTTTTCCCTAATGCAATGTTTTTAAAAATTCTGAGCAGTCAGTGTTTAAAAATAATCAACCCATAAACTGTCCCACTGCTGGGCACGGGTCTCCTCTCATTGAGAGGGATTAGGCTATAGTCCACCACGCTAGCCTAATGTGGGTTGGCAGACTACACATGCCGTCGAGAAAATCTCTCAGGCATGCAGGTTTCCTCACGGTGTTTTCCTTCAACGTTAAAGCAAGTGATAAATTACGAACATGATTTCGAAAAGTCAGAGGTGCGGGCCTTGGATTCGAACTCAAGACTTTTGACTTGGCAGTCCAGTCGTCATACCCATAGGCTATCACTGCCCATAGGCTAACACAGTCAGTGTTTAGTATTAGTCTTTAAGTTCGTGAACACTCTAAATATAGACTGAAATCTTAAACCGAGAACATAAACATAACTTGAATGCCTAAAGTTCACGCTCAGTGATCTCCTAGTCATAGATGAGTCATATTCTGTATCTGTTACATCTATTCAATGGCACCGTGTCTCAAAATATCCAAATGCTACTTGACAACCAAAAGTTGCTTCTATTCCTGTCGAATTAAGATACACTTTTCGATAAGTCAACCACGTTTTCCTCGTCATTCTTACAGTTAGTTTATTTTAGATTTTATGTATTTTTTCATTCATAGTGTGATTACCTCATCGGTGCTACCGTTCGGTTTTGGTCCTCGCGTTCGTTTTGCTTTAGTCATTTCGCACTTGTTTTTGAGGTCGGCCGGCTTTGCGGGCGGCGCGGCGTTTCCTTATCCATGGTAGCTAGGGTTGTCGGCAACTAAAATGAATGAACAAACTGCTGTAAAGTAGGTAATCCGCTTATTTAGATAAAATACTTTTCAGCAGTTTAATAGTTGATAGGCCAAAGGTTTACCTAATAATTATGTCCTCAGTTTTATTGTAAAGATCCTCCACTTTAGGTAATTACGAGTAGGTATGTAAGCTGTGTTGCAATATGACTGTATAAACAAAAACAATCCTGAACTTATCAGAAACTGAAAATAAATTCTTTAAAATAGCTAATGGCTTAAAAATCCACCGGCTCAATTCGAAATACTTCTTAGTCACTTGTAATGTGACATAATAATTTTAGCACAATAGGTCTAGTACGAATGGGGAATAAACAGGCCCAGTGTCATTGACCGCTACCCACTGGCTGAACGGCGGGCGGCACGGCCAGCCTGGTAGAAAGCGAAGTGACTCACCCGCGGAACAACTACGCTGCGTGGACACTCTGGCTGCCTTGACAAAACGGCGATGCTATACTCATGTATAAAGTTCCTTCACTGCTTCACAAAAAAAATTAGCGCATTATAAATTATTTTACTTATTTTACTTTTTGAAGTACAAACAGATTTTTCCTTTAGCTACGGCCAGTACCTAGAGATCAGTTTCATGATTCCTTTCTTCTACTGTCGATAAATACCCCAGTTTTTTTAAGCTTAAGTAGGTACCTATCCATATATAGATATCTTGATAAAGATGGACGAAATTAGTAATAGAAATAACTAATAGAAATACTTTTTTGAACAGATTATTCCGAGATGTTCCGCCGAGGGGACGAAGCAAGGGGACATATCGGAATAATCCTTTTGAACAAGGCATATTCGTATACATACGTATCTATAGAAATTTTTAAGCAAACGTACTAAATTACTTAGATTTTTTTCTCATAGGTTTGCTTTCTAGAGCAAAAGGTTAACATTGCGTGGTTAACATAATAAGATTTCTTCAATTTCTTAATAAAACTTAAACCAGCATAATATGGAAAAATTACATGTATTAAAATTACCTGGGAACCTATGCATCACAGATCTAAAAATCCTGTTGCCTTTCCAACGAAGTCTGAAATTAAAAACACAATGCGTAAGTAAGTAGCTACTGTTGTAAACTGAAAACTAAAGAAGAATTTCCTTAACCTCAGTCAGCAACTCAGGAGAGCGCATTGCAAAGAAACAAGTCGATTTGTACATTATAGTGCAATACAATGGCTAGTTGGGTATTCTATGCAGAATGTAGACAGGTTGAGGGGGACGGGCGACGAATGAAAGTAAATAAACATTGCATTCGTGAGGTAAACAAACTTTGAGACTGGTTTGTCCACTTTATGCTCTAGGTAAGTAACTATAGCGAATGCTTTCTAAATACTTAGTCAGAACGTTTATCTAATCAGTGCCAAAGAGCACACATAAATTGTCAATACAATGAATTATGTTATCGCTAAATACCAAAACTCGCGTAGGATAAAATAGCTAGCAATATTATAATATAATAATAATTGATTTTATTTCTCTCTTCACAAAGGCATATATAAAGTAGAATAATATTAATTATAGATAGCACATTGTTGAACTCCTTTGTGAGAGACTGGAGTCAGTACTAGGGAAACCCTGTGTTACTGATCACCAGGCCCTCACCCAATTTCATGTAATCTAAGGAATAATAGGAAAAACTTATAAGGGTAACTTTATACAACAATATTATAAGTCAATGTGAAACTCATCTAGAAAAAAAAGGTTTTTATCCATGTACATTTTCCCAGATGTTTCTTAACCTGCCAAGGGACAATTAGCAGACAAACTACCTACCTTATCGACCCTCTGGATGTTCACGATTTTTTTAATAAAAAGTACCATACTTTATGAAAATGAAAATTAGTGAAGTCTTCAGTAGCCTGAGAAAGGACATAGGCTTTTCGCGGAAAAAGGGCTGGAAGAGGTTGCAATAGGGGATGAAAGTTATGTCGCGAAAGTCATGCGTAGCAGTTCTCGTGTCCCATCCATCAAGCGAGAGAAGGCTCACGGCGGAGTTTTTAGTGGGTGCAAGCCCCACATAACCACAACGTCTCCCCGGACGGTGTGGTATGCGTAAGGCATTTTCTTCGCCAAAAAAAAAAGGGGATGAAAGTTATAAGAAATACCCAGACCACGCGGGCGTAGCCGCTGGCGGAAAGCTAGATATACCTAAAATTGAGTGTTCCGATTATTTTGTTGGTTAATTTAGTCATTAGAACATGATGATGATGATGACTAATATAGTTTCAAGAGTACAAAGAAAAGAAGTCCAATCGATTCGTTATTTTCGCATGCACCCAGCTTGGACCGCGGTCCCGGTCCTAACGGCCCCACGACCCCTGAGCATGCGTCTGTAAATAAAATAGGGTTTTTTTTCAATAGGTACCTAACTAAAATAAGAATCGATGCTGATAAATTTTGATCCAATAGAGATCAAGATTGAAGCTACGAATAGGTATCTCTAAATTAGTCTACTCTACAATTCTTTATAATTTTTTGGGCATTACAGCGTAAATGCTGTATAAGTGTTGCAACGTATTGGTATGCGAATGGCCTGGGCACCTAGACAAGTGTTTCTTAATCTAAGATACAGTACAAGACTTACCTACTTGTTCGTAGTATAAACTGACTCAGTTAACTACTATAGGTACTTACAATAATTATGTACAGTTCTCGCCAAACTTATTGTCCGGGTTGAAGTTGGCACGAGCTAACTTTAACCCGGCAGTAAAATTAGGAGAAACAAAATTATAAAATTGTCATAAATAAAAACGAAAGCTGAAATCGCAGGCAGTAGCTTCATATATTTTTTATCCAATATTTTCCTTTCTCCGATTTTTACGGCCGGGTTAAAGTTAGCCCGTGCCAACTTCAATCCGGACAATAAGTTTGGCGTGAACTGTAGGTCTTGAAGCAAGGAGACTGATAAAGTTTACAAAATAATGCCTTTGTTACATTCATTTTTTTCCCTCCCTATTTTATTTAATGGAGTAAGATGACGGAAGTACCTACCCAGTAAGAATTAATTAATCTGTCTTTTAATCCACCTCCACCGGTTAAGATAAAAAAGCGCGCGGAATTTTAAGAAAATCAGATTTTTGCAATTTTTTACGTAATTAGGTAACTAAGTAGGTACTTACTCAATATTTTTTATATTTCATCGTGCGGAAGATCCTCAAGGGTTGGCCTCTGCCACCGCCAGGGAAGGCAAGTATATTTTCCGGACTCGTACTACCTAACTAAAAACTACAACAAATGTTCAACAAACACCCTCCTCCTCCTCCTCCTCCTTCGGCAGTCGGTTTAAAAGTGTGAATACTGTATCTTGAGGGGAAGTATCGCCATGAGGACAATTAACTCTAAACTCTGTTTCATCACCTCTGTATAGGCGCAACCCACGTGATAAATAAAAAAAAAATTGTAGGAAATTATATGCCAAGTAATTTAACGGGAACTTATCCTTACCTGTGAATTTTGGAATATAGAATAGGTGGTGCGCTCAACAATGAACAGCGTATTGAATTTAATGGATTAAAGACATTCAGTCGTTAATTGTGAATTTTGTATTCACTCTGGGCCCTTCTGGAAAAATAATGTTGCTCTGATACACATAACAGATAGATCTATCTGGCAGTATTTGCAGATCTTGTGATTGTGAGTCATCGGCGTATTATTGCGAAGCCAGAGTGAGCAGGGTTGTCTATACCTGTATGTAGACACAATATTTATATTTAAGTTCACAATCACAATATTTATAGGTATTTAATTAGTTTACATAATTAATATATAGTTATAGCTATAGGTACATAAAATGTACTCCCTAGGACCTGGCTATCTGTTTGTTATGCACAAAATCAGTCGGTCATAACTGCGACAAGTTAAGAATCTCATAAATTCTAATGATCATGATTATAAGAACCTTTTCTTAATATTTATGGCTCCTCTGTGGCTAACTAGGTAGGTACACAATTTAGTATCCTCACTCAAGTTTTTTAATTTTTCAATGTGATATGTGGAGGCGAGACACCACGTCTCGTAGTTTTTAGACCTAAGTTCATATTGTACTTTCTGCAGATAGTTACTTTATCTTTTTTTTTAAGATTCAATTTCCGCTAGCTCTAGCCATAGGCCTACCATACCGCCTACGGCTCAGAAAACTGGTTGAAAATCCAAGCAAGAATAAAAATCTTTCAGATAAAGACAAATGCCAGTCTACCTAGTACCTACGTACTATAGTCGAGTTGGATAAGTACATATTTGTAGTAAAGGCAATTTATGTCTTTATTTACAAATTACAATAATGAAGCCGTGTTGTGGGGGAATGCGTACTACATAAAGCATTGTAGAACTGAGTACGTTGGTGATTCATTTCTCGGAATTGACCTTGCTATGAGTCATTCGCTGGAAGGCAGAGTCGGGGATACCGCGCCTGTCTGCCGGCTGCTTGCTAGACGCACTCCGCTCACTGTGCTGCGCTTTTTACGGACTAATTTGTGTTAACATAATAATAAGTTACATTAGTGCTAAATATGTGAGTTCAAAAGATAAGAAGAAGATTTAATTAAAAATTCTTCTTTCGAATATATTTGTAAATATTTTTGTGTTTCTAAAGTTGGATATCATGATAACAACCATGACGTCATTCATACTGTTGAAGGTAAGTTATATTAGTGCCTAGCTGTTCAAGTAATATCTAAATCTTAGTGTAAAATAATGTAAAATTAATTACGATTTATTATGTGGATGAATCATTCTAAAAAACCTTATCAGTTTCTTATTTGACCATTGTAGTTGATCTGACGTTTACATATTGTACAGAGAAATAGTAGACGTCGTGTAATGTTGTATTGCGGTCTCTTTTTCGCTTACGGAATTAATATGCTTCTAGAAAGAGAACACGTTAGCAATATTTAGGCATTTTGTATTGTTCACTTACTCCAATGTCATTTGTGCCGTGTGAGAAAGAAATAGAGAGAAACATGGCGAACAGTTTCTAAAAGTTTGTGTGGAAACGTAGAATCTTGTGTATCAATTTAAAATTATTATCTATATTTTTATTCCATTACACATATTCCGTATTTGAATTTATGATTTAATAATTAATTATATTTGAGTAAAGAACCGCGGGACTATATTGACTTGGTCGAGAAATGTTCAAGAAAAGTTTCGTGTCGTCTATGAAAATACTTGTTGAACAAGTTTTAAATTAACTTTTCAGACAAACTCTTTTTTATTGAGAATGAACAGAGAAGATAATGTCAACTGGTTTCATGGGAAAATATCTCGAGACACTGCCGAGAAACTGTTGAAGGAAGGTCGGTTGTGGTTGTGATTATTATTGTATTGAAAGTTGTTATTGTTCCAATGTTTTGTGTTATTGATCAATTTGAATCAGGTATGTGTAATCTTGCAGAAGGAGAGGATGGTGTGTTTTTAGTACGTGAAAGTAACACTTCACCTGGCGATTATGTCCTCTCAGTTTTGCATCAGGTCAGTTTAAAAAGTTTTTATAACCTCAAAACCAGTGTTTTAGTACAATAAATTATTGTCTGTCAATCACACCTGCGGATTTTAACATTCTTATTTGAACTTATGTAATGGCTTAGTACTTAACTTTCAAAACAAATCAGTTTAATGAATATTTTAAGTAACCAGGTAAATTTTGATTTTATTTTATGGACCTTTTTTTTAGGGTGAAGTGGTGCACTATCAAATTCGGAGGCATGGGGAAGATGCCTTCTTCTCAATAGAGGAGCACACAACAGTTCATGGACTGGACACACTCATACAGCATTACCGTGGAGACTCCAATGGACTTGTTACCAGGCTATCAGTTGTGTGCAAAGGGCAGCCTCCACCTCATGAATCCCGTACCCAAGGCACTACCAACCTGTTACATCGGTAAGTTAAATCCCACGTACGCAAAATATGCGCATTGATGTGGAGTAGCAGAAAACAGCCTGCTATACCATACCATCCCACTACAAACTAAAAACAGTATATGATCAAAATTAATTGACAGTGTAGTGTAGGCATCTATACTAGCTGTTGCCTACAGTTTCGTTCTTGTCCCAATAGGATAAATTTTGGGATGTTACCTAAATATATTGCACGGCCGCTTTTTTGTAGCCATCTGAACTTGGTCGGGTTATGTAGGTTTTCGATGCTTCGTCAGTATTATAATTGTTTTTCTTTAATTACTGAATTTAATGACATGAAATTTTGCATGTGAATAGTTGAATGAATACACTAATTATTGGCATACATTTTACCATGCAATTCCCTTCGAACATCGTGATATTTGACTGCTTTGTAAACAGTGATCTATTCATGGTAAATTGTCCTATAACTCTTTAATTACTAACGGAACATCATTGATACTTGGCAACATGTTGCAGACACTTACAAGGTTTGTATAAACGTGAAAATCTAGACCCCAAAGTGCATACTTTAAGAACTAAGACCTAATCAGCGTATTTTACGTTTATATTTTTATCTTTTAAGCCTTACGTTTTTTTCTAAATCTGTTTTTTAAACAAATATACACAAATTCAAAACAATGTATGTAAAAATCTACAGCTCTCTATGTAAGCGCTTTATATGAAAACTTGCTAATGGCCAAACGTTCGCGTAGCGGAAACTTGAATTTCTCCGAAGTTTATGCATGCACTAATTTTATTCATACATACACAATTACACACAAATACACACTAATTTTTTGACACATCTTTTTTCTTCTAAAGTATATGGATTAAAAAGAGTTCCGCCAGGACAACGTTCGCCCAGCGGAATCAGTTTTTGGTGAATTTCTCAACAATGGCTGCGTGCACAATTTTTTTTTTACCATACACAATTATACGACGTCATACACTAAATATGGTATGGTATGGTATGGTATAGCAGGCTGATTTCCGCAACTCCACGTCAATGCGCGTATTTTGCGTACGGGTGGGGATATTTAATGTCTACTCAAACCACCCTAACTCCTCAAGAAACGCCAGCACATTTCTGATGTTGCTGACGATCTCTCGGAGGGTACTTTTGTTTCCGAAGTACTTAGCCCTGTATGTGGCGACCTCAGTACAGTGCAAAAGCACGTGGGCCGCTGTTTCGTCCTCACCCAGGCAGGCTCTGCATGCCGGGCTGTCAGTGACACCTAAAACATGCAGATGTTTATTGAAAAACCCATGACCTGTGATGGCTGCCGTGATTGTCCTCAGTTGTTGCTTAGACAATCGTAGTAGTTGCTTAGTGACATGAGAATTAATTGTGGGGAGTGCCTCCTTAGCCTGCCTGCATTTCTCATGATTTGTCCAGTAGCTGTTTTGTAGATTTCTGGTGCGTTGTCTTACCAGAGTGCGTAGCTGACTGAAGGGTAACGGTACTATGGGTTCTGGGCATACACTAAATATCTGCATAATTAAAATCTTTAAATTCAACAACATTCCGCTGCGCGAACGCACACTAAAATACCAACACAACATTTATTTCATGAGTAACATATTTCATACAATTATAACAAAGTTATCAATTTTAAGGTGCATAATGTTATGTTTACTAACAATGAGATGTTATTGATAACTACCTATATGATCTAAGTGCCATAACAGAAATTAATTTGAATTTAAGGAATAACACTGCATAAACATTATAACTATTTTATTCATGTAATGATAGTGTGCTATAAAATTTTGATTGATTAATTGTTGCCAAACATACCATGCCTTTATTTGGTGCATGGTTATTTGGTAACAATATAATTGTTACATTCATTAAATGGTAACAATTAGTATTATTACAAAACAAAGGAATGGCTTGTAATTTCGTTTCCTGTTATTAAACTAGCTTCTGTCTGTCACTTTGTGTTACATGTAGCCAAGCCATGTACGGTAAGAAATCCCATTTAAATTTGGTTTTAAAATAATGGATCTGCCTGCAGACCAATTCTTCAAGATAGTTTCATCAGAACGGGTTTGGTAGATTATTCATGGTTCTCTAAAAAAAAATTGTTATAACAAGATGATAACAAACATGGGCATCCTGATGCAGCATCACCATAAGTGATGCTAAGCCGCAACCACAGGCTATAGACGCCAGAAACTCCAGTAGTATCAGTAGTGGATTATCATCTTTAGAACTCAATTCTTAAGTCTTATATGGACCCAGTATTATATTATTACAAGATAATTTTTTTTTAAACAGACGACGCAGGTTCGAATCCTTCCCGCCAGCCGATTTTTTCCTTCATTAAAAATAACTTGTAATCTCAGCATGAAGAGTGCTTAAAAAAATACAAAAAGATATTTACAAGATACAATAAATTGATATAAACATGCAATGTCAATTAGAGATAGCATATCTAGCTGAAGAAGGAAGTTCTATTAAGATGAGAGCCACCTAAATTGCCCTTAATTTATCCCCCTCGTTTAATAACTAAATTGAATGGTGTAGCATTCTTTTTACTATCAGTGTTGTTAACAAATAAACTACCAAGCAAAAAATACTGTGGCCTACTTAAAATTGTAATAAAGCCTAAATTACAATGATTCATTTACTAGCATCCTTTTATGCTTAGAACAAAGAAAAAGTACTTCTTCTAGATCAAGCTTTTATCTTAAATATTTGTTAATGGAACTTATCGATTCTACTTGTTTGCCGACATAAACCATAAAAATATAGGTATTATCTTTAAATATGCATGATCCCAGATTAAAAAATGGATAACAACAACAATTGCTAATTTAAAATTGTTGATGATTGTTTGATGCCATATCGGATAATTGGATAGGTACATTCCAAATCCAACCCATATAAAAATATTAACGATAACTATGAGTAAAATAAATTTATTCCAACTTATAATGAAAAGCCTTGTAAAAACGACGACATTACATTTTTTAATATTGATCATAAAAGGGGTTACTGCACCAATTTTTACATACATTGCACTTTATAGGGTAGTTTCGCCTGTTCGCCGACCGTCGCCACTTTTCGACTTTTCACCGACCTGTTTGACTAATCGGTATAAAATTGAAATACTGACCACATTACAAACTAAACAAAAATATTGTGGCATACCCAAAGAGTTCAGTTATACGTACAAATAGAAAAAATGCATTTGTGTAATTATAGTAGGGAGTAAAAAAATAAACCATTTGTGGTTCGCACAAAACTTGTCAAAAAGCGTACTTCACTGTAAAAAAAATAGTGGGGAGCCCCACAGTTCAGAGTCACTTTTAGCTGTCCTTTTATGTTTTTTGATATGTTTAATATTTATATTGATAGACAATGAGTTATAGTATTTATTAAAATTAGTTGTTATTTTAATTTTCTTTTGAAAACATATAAAATTTAATAGTCGGTAACTGGTACCTCGATTTCGAAGCATACCTAGTTTTCGACCGTGGGGTCGAAAACTGGTCGCAGAGTCCGATAAAGTTGCATCACTTTTCATGTATTATTAATGAAACTACTGAACCTTATTTTTGGATTTTAAATCAGAATCAAGTCAGAATTGTGTCAGCCAATTTTCGACCAGACTATTTCAAATTTTGTAAGAATACCACGTATCGGAAAACCTTTTAGGTCGAAAACAGGATATGTAATAACTGTATGCCATATTCCGACTTCTCTATTAAAGTTTTATGTTTTATAATTATATATTTTCGTACTTTTTCGTAAGTTATTTTGCTGATTAAAGAGATTATAAAGTAAATATTATAATATCATAATTTTCGGTCGAAAATCACCTGTTTTTGATTAATTATTTGTTTGCGGCTATAGTATCAATGCAACTGTAGTTGGTCTATTGTAATCGCCACTTGATGATTTAGATTTAAAGTTCACCGTTAAACCCTGCGGCTGTCACAAACTGCAGGATTTGCTTAGGGGTGAGCTTCTTTATTTCATCTGGGTGAAAAATATGTTTCCTTGGGTTTATGTATTAGCGATCCACATTCTCTTAGAAGGTGGAATGGCGTTCCAGCAGCCTTCTCACAATGTGGGCAGGTACGCGTATCGCTCAGCCTTAGGTTGAACATAATATATGTTCTTGTTAAGGCAACAGTGTCCTATCACAATGCGCACACTGTTCCTACCTTGGCTTTGATTAGTGGCTTAGAGTGGACCATGCTTGGCGATTCCGCATAAATTTGTGAGGGTTCTTTGAGCTAGGAACTATCCTACAGAACGGTTGGGGTCCCTGCTGCGTTCCACTAGCTCCATCCAGCTCTTGTTTCGTGAGTTCATCGGCATGTTCAGTGCCAACATATGCCACCATGTCTAGGTACCCATCTTAAACCTAATCATTCTATCATATTTATCCATCATATTCCTCATTCATAGTGTTCCCCTCAAAACTCGAATTGCTGATGTTGGTCAGAAAGCTTTCAACCTAGAGGGACTAGGCCGGACATTTGTGTGCCGCATGTCGCACGACTTGTGGGCTAGGCTAAGCATAGAGTGAAGTCCGCAAGGCGGCAGACGACGTAGGAGGACGTGGGACTCAAACGGAGATGACGAGATGAATGCAACAAAAGATTGGGCTCATAAAGCCTTAAGCTCTAAAGAGTGGAAAGAGGGTAGGGAGGCATTTGCCCTGCAGTAGGCCCGACCGAGGTGATGATAATACATGCATTCTCTCACCAGTTTCGACGAAATGACGCTCGAATTCAGTGCTAAGTGATAAAAGAGGTGCTTGGCTATCCTAACCCATTTGATTTTATAGATTATCTTCTAGCAGAAGCTAGTGGCTTAAACTTCTGCTTCGAAAATGGAAGCGTACTGTCCCAAGTTAACACTCTCGTTAAATTTGGGCTACTCTCTATGTATTCCGCAGCCTAAATCCTGTCCCATTTTGGACCCATCACCAGTATACGTACCAGAATAGACAACCGGCATCATAAGGTATCTGGACTTTTGACCAGTCTTCCCTTGAAGTTATTTCTATGGTGGAATGATTTTTATAAACATACCGCGAAGCATACTGCAAAAGCATGGCACCAGTCGCCGTACCAAGTATTGGTGTTTCTAGTTAAATATAGAGAGAGGTAGGGCACAGCCATTTATGGGAGAGAGGTAGGGCACAGCCATTTATGGCTCAAATCTGGAGCAGCCCATCTGGGGAAGTACCTCCACCTTACAGAAAACTACAGCCAAATAACACACTTTATTATGTGTTGTGTTCCTGCAGTGAGTACGGTCGCCAGAGCTCCTTCTAAGGATGCGCTGCGCTGGCAATAAGAGAAATACTCCCTCAAACTGTCGGCGCAGTGAATCCTCCATAAACCTCTAAGAGGTTTTTCGGGTCGGCAATGCGCGAGTGATTGATACCCCTGGTGTTGCAATCGTCCATAGGCTATGGTAACCGCTTACCATCAGGCGGGCCGTATGCGTGTTCGCCACCTTAGTGGTATAAAAAAAAAAAATTGGATACACCAATAGGTCGTGAAGAGTCCATATCTTGAGTAGCCACTTTTTGACCAGGATGCTGGCCCTGTACATGGTAGTTTTCGCCTCTATACGGATACATGTAGACGCAGGAGCCCCAGCAGGGAATTTAATGGCAATGCTGGGCATGTGGTCATAGCCCCTGAGTCTATGAGACAGGCAGGCCTCTGCAGACTGCCATGTTTTAAAATAAATTGTAATATTTATTATATTTTCACAAAATACAGGTTTTTATTACATTACAAATTAATTAATTATTGTTTGCACCATGAATTTGTCGCTTCACCCAATGGTCGAAAACTGGCGAATACAAAGTCGGGAACTGGAAATTTCGGTCGAAAACTGGTAAAATGGGCATTTTTGGGTTTATTATTTTTTGTGTAATTACTGCTAGGTCTTACATGAAAATAAAGCGCATTTGATGAAAATAGACTATATCGACTATGTGTATAAAAAATTTCCAACAGTAATTCATATTCATTCGATTTTATTTTTCGTTCTGAATTCGACAACTCCACTAATCGGTCGCTAACCGGCGAAATGACCCTAGTGCCTGTAATTTAATACAAGTGCTGACAAGTTTATTGACAATTTCCTGTTGAACACATTGTTCAATATGTTTATCCAATAAATATGAAGAGAAGGCCAGTAGTTGCACTCGCATACTGGCCGCATGATAATGTCTACAACATGATGCTATGTGTGTATAACATCAAAATTCTTCACATGTTTTATGACAATTTGTGTTCGCAATGTACACTGATTGGAATACCAAACGTGGTTTGAAATAATTGAGTGAAGAAGTCACATAGCAAACCTACTTTTGTAATCACATTCTTGTGAAAACTACTCTGTTAAGAATTGATAATTATGGTTTTTGTGACGAAACTAAACTTTTGTTTTTAGATTGTGTTGTTTGGTGTTTAATGATCAAACGTAATTAAGCAGTATACATAAATAAGATTTACGAATAATTAATATTATTGTATTACTATGCAAGTTTACAAAGTGTATATTAAAAGGTGAAAATTGCGTAATCACCAGACCTCGTGTTCGTTCACGTTCATATGTCTTGTCATACCGAGTATGCAATATACCTATTTTCCTGGTGATAAGCGCGAGTGCTATGCCAGAAGTCCTGGATTCGATTCCCGAATCGAGTCGTGCCCGGTCTTTTTTATCAATTAAATACGATGTAATATTTATACACTATACAGTAACGACTAATTTCAATAGGTTTACGTTGTTTCTTTGTCTAAAAACAACATAACAATATGTACATAACAAGCACACAATAAAATTATATTAATAAATAAATCCTAGGAATCAATATTAGCTCAAGTGAACACAGTAGTAAGCACCATTGAAGAACCATGTTAGTCATACCTTGGGAATGTTTTATGGTGTGTGATAATTATGATGACAACTATTCGTTCAGATACATCTGTGTTTGGCAATGGTGAATCATTGTTTATGTTAATGATTCATTGGCGCGCATATTGTTCCTTATTTATATTTAAATATTTCTTGTGAGCTATTATCGATTTCATTGTCTTAATTGTGTTGTCATTAGCTATGTTAATGCATCTCAATTAGTCTCATTGTTGGTTGACTGTCCGTCTGCACTGCAACACTGTAGATAATATATATATTTTTTTCTCATCCAAAGAAAATGTTGAACGTTGTTTTTAGGTAATACGCGCGCTTCAAATGTTAATAATGGAAGCTTTATGTATGCATCTATATTTATATTTTTAATAATTATAATGTGTATTTTTCACAGAGCGACCGAGGCTGGCGACTTCAACATAGTGTCTCAGATGCTGGCGTGTGGCTACCGCAGTCGCGACGCAAAAAACCAGGACGGCCAGACGGCCGTGCACATCGCTGCCCGGGCTGGAAGAGATAACATACTCGCCAAACTGATAGAGAGTGGGGCCACTGTTAACGTTAGAGATTCGTTCGGATATACACCTTTACATGTAAGTTTGCAAGCATTTGAAGTAGATTTTATTCTATACTAGTCTTTAGCCGCGACTTCGTTCCCATAGAAGTTGTTTTTTTTTTGCAACATTTTAAATTGATACTCTGCTTCTATTGGTCGTATCGTGATATATGTATATAGCCTTCCTCGTTAAACAGGCTATCTAACACTAAAATATATTTTTAATCGAACTAGTAGTTCCTGACTTCCTTTCAGCCAATTTACACAAAACCTTACTCATGAATCACTGTCCATTGATGAAAACCGGTCGTTTTTTTTATCGCGTTTAGACAGACAGACGCCTCAGGGGGACATTGTGTGTGCCTATGTAACTGCGACACGTATTTATTAATAAAATTGTGTATGTGTTTATTGCTATCAGCTACAGAGCAACACTGCACATTTGTGAAGTGCTTGCAATTGCATATCAGTATGATACCGATTGTCTTGATAAACATTACTCGAAGTATCCTTTTCTTTGTACACAGTATACATGCCAAAACAACTTGCCGAGTACGACGGAACTGTTGATAACGATGGGCAACGCTAACTATCAGATGAGGCACGCGCCGACGGGCAAAGTGCCGCTGCACGACGCCGCGCAGAGGGGACACCTTGAATGTGTTAAGGTATGTAGTGTAGATAATATATGTATTTTTCTCTTTCTTTCTTTATTAAAGAAAAAACTGAGCACTTGAGTGTAGAAGAATTTGTAATGTCTCTCCTACTAACCCACAAGGACCATGTATGTATGACTGGCTACCTTCATATGTAGAAATACATTTTTATATAATAAGGAATTGTTTGTTTGTAGGTTCTACTGAAACTGAAAGCGCCAGCCCATGCGAGGACTCTAGCACATGACACGCCCGCTGACTTAGCCAAACATTATGGACACACAGAATGCTACCAATTGCTGAGTATGTTTCTATCCTTTCCTTGTTTTATTTTGAAATATAACACGTTTTCTTAGTAGAAAGGATGTTTTCATGTCGCAACACAAATGCTGCTTTTCAAACATTCATAATAAATCATAATATTTTTACAGAAAATCACCAACCGGATCCTCCGAAGACGTCGAAAAGTCTGTGGTACCATGGCACGCTGAATCGCGAAGAAGCTGTGAAGACGTTAGAGGAGTATTGTAAGCACTACAAGGTGGAGGGCAAGGCGTCCGACGGCGTGTTCCTTGTGCGGTACAGCGAGAGGCATACCGGCGCCTACGTGCTCACCATGTTGAGCGAAAACACACCTTATAACTTTATCATTAGGAAAGAGGTAACTTGTTTTAACTTTGCCAAATACTGCATTGTTATTTTAGAGAACATTTAGTATTATGATGATGGTAACACCATTACTTCTTAATTTTTATTTATTGTGTTGAATTCTCAGGTAAACTGGCTGTTCATAGACGACGGTCCCTATCTGGAATCTCTGGAGAGGCTCATTGAGCATTACAGCACTGTCCCGGATGGACTGCCTACCCGCCTCACAGCTGCTGTGCCGCCGAAACCTAAACCACCTCTACCGGAAGTGAGTATGCGTTGATTGGCGCAATCACTAACACTTACTCTATTCATCAACTTCATTCTTTTATAATAACGGATACCTGTCTCCATAAAATTGCTTACAGTTCTTTAAATAATAGAACAAAAAATACAATCACGCCTTTATCCCTGAAAGTTGTTACCAAAGTATTGCTCCTGTTAGTATCAGTTTTCTGCTACTTTTATTAATTACTGTGAATTTAGCTAATAATCACAATGTATTGTTATAGTTCTCCACGATGCCTCGTACGAAAAAGTTGGCATCAAGCCGAGCCGCCATGAACCAGTCTCTCTCATTAGTGAAACACGACATCCTGAACGACAAGCAACTGTCGACGCAAACGTCGCCACCCACCTCCACACAGTCGAACAACAATATGTTCGAACTTATCACAAGGAACCTTTCCTTTTCTTCTGACTTTAACAACGATAGCCTAAATAACAACGAAGAGCCTTTTGAAGACAACGACACGTATAAAGTTCCCGCGAATAACAGTGCAGTAGTTACGTTAGCAGAGAATTACAACGAAATATCTATCAACTCTGATGGCCAGCTGTCCACACTGCAGGGTGAGCTTGTTAATGGTACTTGATATAATAAAACTGATAATAGTGAAGAGTTACATCCGCTAATATTTCCGTCACTTAAATGATATCATTCCCGGAAGAACGCTCTTCGTTCATAACATTTTAGGGAATAAACACCAATGTTATGTCATGGTAATTTCACAGAATTCATCCCGATGAACGAGTTGACTCTAGGCGCCGTGTTAGGCGAGGGCGAGTTCGGTTCTGTGCTGCGCGCGACGTACTGTCCGGCCGACCAGCCGCCGCAACAAGTGGCCGTCAAGACCTTACACATGCAACACACTGACACTAATAAGAAAGAGTTCTTATCCGAAGCCAAGGTCATGATGTCAGTTCGACATCGGTGCATCGTGCGGCTGATCGGCGTTTCGTTGGTGAGTAGGTCGAAAAACAAGCTGTTTCTATCGCTATCCAGTTATCAGTGATTGACCTACATCACACACCTATGTGTCAGATAAAATCAATCACATTTGTCTAATATGTAGGTGTATCTATTTCATACCTTTTTGTTTTTGTTTTGTATCATGACGATACAAAGAAATGTCCATCCATCTGTGATGTCAGATCTTTTTGTGTATTATTGATTACACTGTTTATCTATACTAATATTATAAAGAGGAAAGATTTGTTTGTTTGGTTTGTTTGTTTGTTTGTAATGAATAGGCTCCGAAACTACTGGACCGATTTCAAAAATTCTTTCACCATTGGAAAGCTACATTATCCCCGAGTAACATAGGCTATATATCATCACGCTACGACTAATAGGAGCGGAGTAGTAATGAAAAATGTAGCAAAAACGGGGAAAAAATTATAAGACCACGCGGGCGAAGCCGCTGGCGGGAAGCTAGTCAAGTTATAATTTTGTAAAAACAAAAATGGTATTTGTGGTATTGTTCCAGGGCCCGCCGCTAGCGATGATTCAAGAATTGGTGCCGTTAGGATCATTACTAGAATACTTGGTGCGTTACCCAGAGAAGGCTTCGCCTGGGTACGAGCTGCGGCTGTGGGCGTGTCAGGTGGCCGCCGGCATGCGCTACCTGGAGAGGCGCCGCTTCGTCCACCGTGACTTAGCTGCGAGAAACATTTTGCTTGCTAGCCGGTAACTAGTATATTATACGAGCTTCTACGACTGACGATACACGAATGGTCGATGGCCGCACCCATGGCATCTTACCTCATTTTACCCTAGGATGTCTCACTATTTCTGTTGCTCTCTATAGAAAAAGAATAAACTTCAGCATCTTTCTAGCTGCACGCAGCAATGCTTTGGTTACTGCCAAGTATGAGTTGTAATTCAAATAAGATCACAAATAGAAATAGTAAAACCAGCATCATCACAGTTCGTACTACACTGAACACTTGTATATACAATGTAAATCTAACATAAAAAATTTATTATTTTCTAGACATCAAGCTAAAATAAGTGACTTTGGCTTGTCGCGGGCTTTGTCAACGGACAGTTCGTACTACAAGGCGAGCCGGGGCGGCAAGTGGCCCATCAAGTGGTACGCGCCCGAGTCGTACAACTACGGCACCTTCAGCCACGCCAGTGACGTGTGGAGCTACGGCATCACGCTATGGGAGATGTTCTCTTACGGGAAGCAGCCATACGGAGACATGAGGGGTATCGAGGTTTGTAACATTTTGTTGGCTAGATTGGCTTTTGAAAATGAATGGAGGTGGTCAACCCTATGTTATTGTAGCTTTGTGCTAGTAAGCATACTTTACCAGTCTTACAGTAGTCACCTTACGCCAATATTTGCGTTACCTTCATTTTTATTGGTATTGTAAACGGTCTATTTTCATATTTCAGGCTATAAAAATAGTGGAAAGCGGCAAACGCCTGGAAGCGCCAAAGGATTGTCCAAACGAGATATACCAAGTGATGCTGGACTGCTGGGCGTACAATCCCGACGCGAGACCCACGTTTAGCCAACTCGTGGATGTGTTCTCTCGGCACCCAGACTACGTGAACATCAGCCAACTGGCCCTAGAGAATGAAGATGCTAACGTGTGAAGATATAAGGAACAAAATGTAATTATAATTATGTAGGTTCAATGTATTTTTTTCGTTTTGATCAATACGTCGACGAAGCCTGCAAAACCCCGATAGGTAGATAGCATTTTGAAAACATTGTTAAAGTAATTTACTGGAAGTGATTCTAAGAATTTATTAGCCTACAGTAATAAGGGAAGTTTATCATTACCTTATCGGGGTGATCGTACAGGCTGTCGAAGTTTGTGACGTATCTTTATACCTCTCTATCTATTAGTGTACCGATTGCCTACGCTTCTCATAAACAGGCAGTGCAAATATGTGCACAACGAAATATATTTAGGTTCAGTTTGGGTAGTGGAAATATTCGCGTGATAATCAGAAATGACATGCCATAATGTGCCTGATTACGTATTATATTATAGATAGACATAAGACATGTAAATAGGGTAATGTGTTACGATCTTTATATTTTAATCCATTAGTATATTGGAATAGCATTTGTTTAACTGTATTCACTTTCTAGTATTGTTTTGGTTAACTTGATACTAATCATGCATTTCCAGTCCATGTTCCTTTTATAGCCAAAATGGATGTATATAAAAACTAATTTTATTTACTTTTATGTTTATACTGTGAAATATTAATTTTAATGAACCACACATTCCATTTTTACAAAATGTACTGTTTATTTAAATCGATCAACGTACTGACAATGTGTCTTTGTGCTGATTGGTTTTCTTATTCATTCAAATCTGTTTTTTATTTTCATTTTATCTGCTATGTTCAACTAACAATTTGGGCGCCTGGAACAGTTCAATATTTTATTTAATAATTCATTTGTTTGGATCCATATGCCATGGGAATGCCATAGTTTACGAATATAAAATTGCCACAAGGTTGTGTTGTAATGTACAATTTTGTACATTAGAGTTACCCAAATTATATCTATTTTTAATTTTAGAGAATTTATATTAAATTCTATGAGTCTGACTTAGCATATTATATTAACTTTTATATTATGACAGATCATATAATAATGTTAATGAATCAAATGTGATAATGGTATTTATAAAAATAAATGACGATTTTATATAAAAAGCCTTATTAATTTTAATATTAACTTAAGAAACTATAAAACATAACCATTTATAACATTGCTTAAACTCACTTTAGCACAACGAAAACATTCATTCCATCACTAAATTTAAAAAAGTAAATTGCGTATAAAACATTAAAATTATAATCACAACACTTCTACTTGAGTACTTAGTTCGTAATATCACAAGAGATAAATGAACACTAGACCGAAGTGTATTCCGCCGCTCATATGTTGATACGGCAGTCATGGTAGGGCGGCGGCGGTGTCTCACCTCGATCGGGCAAGCGAATTGTGTCCACCTGTAAGGAAGATTCTGTGGCGACAGGCACGCCGTATGTTGGAAACGGTGGACTTCTGTCCGGCAAAGAGAGCTCTCTACGGTAAGTCGGAGGGGTTTCCAAATCAGGAGTTACTAAACTGCTCCACAGTAAATTTGTTCTCATATCCCCATCCAACCTCTGCATCCTTCGTCTTCTTTGTCTCCGCGTCTGCGGCCGACAACTCATTCCACCACAAGTACAGAACTTGTTCAACCAAATGTATGTACCCACTATCCCGATCGCTAAGCCTATTTCTATACCAATAATGAAGGCTTGTACTGATGAAAATTCTTGATCAAATTTCTGAAATGGTGTAAGTGGTTTAGAGGGCGTGTCTGACACAGTATCGTTGGCAACACTTGTAGTTATATTCCAGACTTTGTTCAAGTCTACTTCTTCTCTCTCCACAGACGGTAATATGGATATCATTTTCTCAGACATTTTTGGAACATTATTCTTGCACTGTTTCTCGTAAGTTATACTTCGAGAGGATATCCAAGTTTCAACAGCTATGAAACTTGGAGAACATTTCCAGTATTCATTACGTAGTTCTATTCTTTCTAGTTTACGTAAAGGAAGTAGAAGTTCGGTATTCAAAGAAACGACATAGTTTTCGCTTAAATCGAGTTTTCTTAGATTTGGTAGCCGATTAAACAGACGATTCGGTAGCGACTTAATACGGCAGTTATTCAAGTTTAACACCTGAAAAGATAAATAATAATATTAATTAGTTTTATAATGCCGCAGTTGACAGAAAGCTGCTATGACTTGGGATTCTTCTAATATGCCAATTGCCAAGGTACTGACCTGGAAGCGGAATCGTTAATTTATCGTTAATTAGAGACTGAATAGCTCCATACCTTTAGCTTCGAGTGCATTAAAAATGGTTCATTCTTGAGGCTTTCAAACACGTTAGATGACAAGTCGAGCGTGTCGAGTTCGGGTGTGTCCCAGAACACATCAGACGAGAGGAATCTCAGTCGATTGTTGCTCAAGTTCAAATTGACGAGTTTGTCTAATCCTGAGAAAGCGTGCAGGCCAATCCAAAATATCAAATTATATGATAAATCGAGTATTTCCAACGATGTGTAGCGAGCCTCCTGAAATGAAATTGATATTCAATTATTATCGAACAAAAAGCTGGCTGTTCCCTTTATCTATTTTATAATCGCCAATCCAGATTCCAGTTTTGATATGACACTGTTTTTATTTCACCAAATTATAAAAGAAGAGACGTTTATGTTGAATTAAAAGCGAGCAAATTATAATTTATCTACGCAAGCGAGCAAGCAAGCTAGCAAGCGAGAAAATTATAATTTATCTACGCAATATCCATAAGGATATAGGTATGTTTAATCTTAGGTTTTGACGTCAGTTTAAATAGCATCATTAGGTAGTACCTACTTACCAGCGGTCCTTTAATTGAGTCACTAAATAAACACCTAAGTACTTGTGGAAAGTATATACATATACAGTAAGTACCGATTACTTTTATCAATGTTTAAATGAAAGTTACAAATATTTTATACCTACCTACCACCAAAAAAACCATCAACACTAAACAGTTCAAAATGATAATGCACAAGTAGCAATGCACCATACAGGACGTACCTTGAAACAAAAATTGTCCAATTCACTAATAGCATTGTGACTCAGGCTATACACTTGCACCGCTTTAGACACTCCCACATCTATGTTGATAATGTTTTGATCCACACACAGCGCTCTATTCAACCCATTGTCCATATCACAGTCACATTGCTTCGGACACAATTCACCAGAAACACAAACACTAAATATAAGTAACGAAAAATACTTCAACTCCATTTTCTATAATTTCTACTGCAACTTGGTGAAAGTATTCGCATTATTGTAAATTTTCTATTAAATGATACGATCGCACTGACACAGGTTTGGTTTCACAGTAAAAATGGAGCAATGATACACAAATTGATAAAACAATCACTATCAGCGGCCGAGATAAGATAACCACGTGGAATCCATTCTTTCTCTATGTAAGCACCGAGTGTTGTACTTAAAACTGGATCGGGATTACGATAATACTAGCTAAACAAATTGGATCAGTAATTCAGTAACCCATATTATGCTTTATGTGAATCGCTAAAATATTAATTAGGTAACATACTTAATTGATACTACTATCACAATACCTAACAGCCGTTTAAACAGACATCCGAGAAAGAACGGAGGATCTACTTATGCACATTTTGATTATTGAGATATCAAACGAATAGCGTAAGAAATTGGCTTAAAAAGAGGGTAGACGTCTATAAACTGCGACAGAAAGAGAACGGTTGATTTTTTTTAAAGGGACTGACATTTGCCCTTCCTCGGAAATCCTTCGTAACAAAAATAATTTAGGTAGGTAAATTATCATGTCTTCAAGTAGAGCTCGAATTGCAGTGAGGGGCACTCAGATTACCGCTTAAAATGCACGTATCAATTTGTAGTGTAGCCGTGTACCCGTGCAAGTCAGCGCTAATTAGGCGGAGAATAAAATAATAATTTACTTTTGAATTCACAACATTTGACAAAATAATCTTATACTTAATATTATAAAGCTGAAGTTTGTTTGTATGTTTGTTTGAACGCGCTAATCTCAGGAACTACTGGTCCGATTTGATATAACCCGTTTATCGAGGAAGGCTATATATCATCACGCTACGACCAATAGGAGCAGAGTATCAACTAAAAATGTTGCAAAAACGGGGGAAAATTTCAACTTGTACAGGGAAACTAAATCGCGGGCAAAGGCTAGTAATTATATTTATACAGAATTGGTATGTGCCAATGTCTACTAGCATAGATGACAGAATTATGAAAAATATATAGTAGAAAAATGCTCAAACAGCGGAAATTTAAGTGGAAACACTTAAATTTCCGCTGAAGGGGAACACAGCTACAAAATTTCTGCATATTTAACGCTGTTGCGTAGCCAGCGTCAACCAACAAATAGGAAATCTCCGTGTTTTCCAGAGCGCCGGGACCGCGCATTTTACGCAAGGTAAGTAAAAGTAAAATTACGTAATGTATCTTCTTATTCTTATTCAGACATAAAATACAGTGGTTGTCATTAATACTAAATAATATGCTGTGTAGAGGTGGGTAAAAAGGCCACATTTAGAAGTTTCTCTGGAATCATTTCACATTTAGAATCCATTATTTTTTTCTAACATTATCAAAAGCGGCCTTTTTAGTGCAACAAGTAAAATTAAATCTGTATAAAAAATAAATTAAATTTTTACTTAACTTAAGGTCTATAATGTCATAATTTACTTAAAAGACAAAGTAAAAAACGAACCAAATTTATTTTAATTAACTGTGTTTGTGTTTTCTCTTTGTGTTGCAGTTATTATGTGGGGTAACATCGCTTAATAGTGTAATCAATTCCCAAAATAGCATTTCTGACATCATGTACTGATGAGCTGATGGTCTCAAAAGTCCCAGCTAACCTGTCCACTGCTAATGCCTGTAAATTGCATATTCCAAGTATTACTACTTCTTAATATTTTAAATGGAGTTTGAGGTTGCATGCAGATTTTAGTAGCAGAATTTGTTTACACCCAGTTAATGGCAAGAGACTCACCTGTATGAAATAAAATTATATTTATTTCTGCACATAGATCTTTTAAGAAACTTTTACAAGTTAAGTTTTGTGCCATATGACATTGGCATTTCCTAACTGACAACCTCAGAGAAGAATATATAACATGGGACGTAAAACCATACTGGCAATCTGTATCTGTACATAAATACACCTTTGAAATTCCTCTGAAGAATACAGGTATGAATTGTTATATTTGTTTATTTAGTTTTAACTTACTTGTAAATGTGAAGCTTCCGCTACTTGTTCCAAAGCTTTTGAGTTGTTTAGTGATGCCTGAGCCACTTGTGTCAGTGCTACTGACTGTTGATCCATAACCTCCATCTAAGAACAAGTCAAAATATTTTACGATTTACCAAAGATTTGCTTCTTCTAGCAGTCATGTATACTTTGCTAAATTAAAATAGTACTTACAAATGAATGATCTGAGATAACTTGCATATTCAATAAAAATAAAATTAAATGGAACTGTATGGCTTTTGTTTATTGTCAGTTTATAGTGCAAAACATAAAATGAATAACTTTTTTGTATAAATGGTTATTTTTGGTTTAACATGCATTACTTACCAACTTATCTATCATGTTCAATTGCCGTTCCTCTGATTCAGTTGGGTAAAGGCTGTCCATGAGGTTATAGTCTCCATCCTTTGATAATGTATCATCAAACAAATCTTCTTCATCATCATTGCAAGGTTCTTGTTTCACAGCCCGTTTCTTTCCTAAAATTTGCATACAACCTTCTTTAGAGTTCAACTTCAGAACAAGGATAAAATAAGCCAGGAAGGCAGTTATTTATAAAAAAGAGGTTTATAATGAAGTTTACCTCAAAAAAAGATCTTCGGTAAAAGAGTAGCCAAATTGATGTACCTAATTTGTGTAACTACCTATTTATTTTTAATTAATTTTATAAAAAGAGGCTATGCTAATGTTAATGTGTTCAAAGTAAAACCACTTTCATGACCAGAATTTAAATAGTGCCAACATTTTAAGCAGTTAATTAAGTATGAACACGGTGAAACTCACTAGGAGTAGACAACTTATCATCACATAGATCTAAAATCTTTGTTTCCAATGGCGTCAGTCTTCCTTGAATTTTTCCTTCTGCAATTTGCTTTTGTTTGATAACTATACTTCTTCTCTTATCTGACCAAAACTGCAAAACAGTGTACATATTTAGCATACATACAGTGCATTCAATATAATAGACCCATAAAAAAATATTTTCTATTAAAACTTTTTTAGAACTTAATAATAATTAAACTATTTTCGGTCAGTGTGTAGCCTTAGGGGCACTATGAAAAAAAGACTTAGAAAAATTTCACCAAAAACTATCGCCTAATCAAGCCTTAGGGACCGGGTGGGATGTGGGAGTAATAGGGTGGGGGAACGCGTGGGGGGACACCCAAAGGTCATTGACCTTGAACTTGGGGTCATTGACCTCGAACTTTGGTAATTGACTCGGGTCATTGGCCTTGCACTTGGGCCATTGACCTTGACCTCGGGTCTTTGACCTTGAGGTCAAGGTCAAATTTACGAAAGTCAATATCTGCGAGTCTAAACACAGAACAGGTCAATTTAAGTGACCTTGGAGACTCAAGGTCAAGGTCAAATTTCCAAAAATATGATCTCTGATTCTGAGCTCAGTAATAGGTCAATATTCATTTTTAGTGACCTTGAGGTCAAGGACTCGTGACTAATGCCAATGTTAAGTTATCCTGGAGGTCAATGTTGAGTGACCTTGGAAGTCAAGGTTGAGTGATTTTTGCGGTCACGGTTAAGTGACCTTCGACTTTTTTTTCTAATATTGCTTATATCTCGAAAACGGTGTGTCCTATCGCAAAAATAATGAAAAATTGGCCCCCCTAATACCGCCGCCGCATAATTCTCAACATAAAATAATAATAATAAAAAGTCGAGGTGAAGCCTCATATCCCTGAAAGGCGTAGTCGACGGAGCCCCGCCGTGCGGGGCTCCTACTTCTGGGTGGTTTAAAAAAAAATAACCACCATAGCGGGGTCTTGCAGACCCCGCCATCCCCTTCTAACCTAACCTGTCCGAGTTGGGGTGCCGCAAGTCTCGAGCTCGCTTCGCTCGCTCTTGCATCCTAAATTTTCCTAGTACAGTAATATTATTACTTTGGTTGAAACACATGGGATGACGTTATAAATACCGCGATTAATTAAACAGGTGTTGGTACAACAAAAATTTGGTGTCCCATAACTCCGAAACGGTGCGTCGTAGGTGCATGGTTCTCTGAACCTAAATGGTTTCTATGGTCAAGGTTAACATCATGCTGCAAAAAAAACGGGACATTTCGACAAAAAAAAACATCACAATATTTTCTAAGTCCTGCGCCCCTAAGGATACGCAAGCTAAAGATCGATCCCGACACTTAGAAAATTGTTCACGAAATATTTTTTTGTGACTAATTGCGGTTTTTGTGACGTTATCTCATGCGTTTCAACCAAAGCAACAATTTCTTTCCCGAAAAGATTTTTGTCAGCATTTTCATTTTGGAAATAAGTAGCATTTTTAAAAAATAAACAAAAATTTGGTGTCTCATAACTCCGAAACGGTGCGTCGTAGGTGCATGGTTCTCTGAACCTAAATGGTTTCTATGGTCAAGGTTGACACCATGCTGCAAAAAAAACGCAACATTTCGACAAAAAAAACAAAACGAAAATTCGTAAAAAATTTCTAAGTCCTTGCTCCATAGTGCCCCTAAGGCTACACTCCAACCCTATTTTCTTCTTCCAGTAATAATCTAGTATTTTTTTATTATAGAATTCTACTCTATGTTATACACAAATTACCTTGATCCAGCCTTTAGTAGATTTTATAGCTCCATTAATTGAGTTAGCAATGTTTGAGAGTTCAATCCATAATTTTTTGAACTTTGCATGACCCATACCAACTCGAAGCCTTCTGTGTGCCAGGTCTGGGTGCTTTTCCATAAAAGATATTAGTGCTCTAACTTGAGCTAGTGTTGGTCTTGATATCTATAATAAGAATTATGGTATAAATTCATTTTCTGCCAAAACTGAATGCAGTGACGAAATCGAAGTGTAGATTTATCAGTATAAGATCATGTCAGCTTTCATGCCATCATTAGCGAAAGTGCACTTACACATTACTTATAATAGTTTTAGCCTTTCAGGTGTAATACCTGAAAGGCTAAAATAAATAATATTTGTTCCGTAGGTCTAATTATTAATGTTCGAATTATAGGAATTAGTATTACGTTTGTAACAGACAAGGCGACTCTGAATAAATTTATTTAAAATACGAAAAGTAGTTACTAACCCGAACGGAATTTTCAACGTTATCCGTGTCATCTATGAATTCAGACATACTTTTATTTCAGCCAGTCATTTATTTAAAAGAGAGACAACTGACAAATTCGGAAATTAGCGTTGTTTTTCCAAGTTTTTTGTTATCAATAATGCATGTTGAATTGTTGATTGCAAATCGCTTTACCTATAAATAGAGTTCAAATAATTAGTTGAGTTGACAGATGTAACAGACAGAATGACATTATGACACTGACTGTTGATTTGAGTGTTGACTACTATCGAATGTGAATGTTGTAATTTTTGGCAACATTTTAACCATCATTTTATAATTTTTATCACGTGACATCATGGAACTAATATGTCAAATTTCGTTACACTTCGGTATACTAAGTATACTTACTACTTCCATGCGTGACATAGACTAAATCATCTTAAAGGCTAAAAAGATTTCAAAACACTCTTGTAAAAGTTCGTAAAATATTAACTTTTTCAAGATGGCTCACTTTGACATGATAGTATACAAGGTGGAAGGGACCGAATACCATGAGTTCAGTACATGATTCTGAACCCTCCTGTGTTGAAATTTTCCGTAACTTTTTTCATCAATTTTTAATATTTCTATCTACCCAAATTAGATTTATAATTAAAAAATCATTATTTCATTTATGTCTGATAACACGCGTGATAACATTCACCGCGGAGCATTATAATCTCGTTTTTAGCAATACACTGAGCGCTCAAAAATGACAATATCTGTAATAATCGATCATTTTCTACATGAATGACCTAGGTCATTTTATTTTTGACCTTGAGTGAAACCTTGTCACGACGTTTGTACGTCGATGTCTTTTCCACCTTGTATAAAAATCCAAAGATAACATTTAACACAAACGGTCTCTCTTACGAAGGCCGCTAAATTTTATAATGAAATGGAAGTGTTATCACATACGCGTATCCTCATCAAAATCAGATAGATTGACTTCTAGAGATACTTGTAACTATAGTGTCATATTTTTAACATAGTTACAGTTCTCGCCAGTCTTTTTGTCAGGGAAGGAAAGGAAATATTTGACTATAATAAATAAAAACGAAAGCTCAAGTCGTAGGCTGCAGTTGAAGTTGGCAAGCCCCGATTTCAGGCCGGACAATAAGATTGGCGAGAACGGTAGTAAAAAAATGGGTGATTTGTTGTGTAGGGCTGGGCACACTGAGACTGACTGATGAGCAGGGTTGGATTTCGTACTATAATTATAGTATTTGTACTATAATTTCATGCTTCGTACTATATACTATCCAAGGATATCTATATCTATCTATCTAAGGATAGTACGAAAAATACTATAATTTCATTACTTTGCATTAACGACTATTTACCACCAATCCAATATAAAAAAAAACACAAAATAAATTACAACACTTCACGTCTCCGCTCTTCAAGTGCCCTTCGAAACAAAAAGTCTTGTCTTTGTGAGAGAATATTCAGTAAATAAACCTTACTAAGATAAGACACAAACTGGCAACACATTTCAAAGGTGGTAGTGCAAAAGTGGTAATTGTACTATTTTTATTCCTGCTAAGGATCAAACAAATATTGAATAATAAATAAAATAAAAAGGTTTTTTGCAGAAACTTGTACAACTTTTACAGTAAATCTTACATAGAGACCTCCTTTTAAGTAAAGATATACCTGTGATAGGAGGCCTCGCTCTCCAATGACAATATAAAATGGTAAAAGTGGTGTACAAAGAGAAAGATAGAAAAAAATATTAGAATAACTGATAAACTTGGAAGAGGTAAATTTTGCATAAATTTGTATTGATTTTAATGACTTGATCCGAATTAATAAAGTGTACTATAATATTTGAATAAATACTAACCTTTGAATTTTTTTGTACTATCGTTTTGAACATGCCCAAATCCAGCACTGCTGATGAGTCTGTTTGCTGTCAGTCAGTCAATACTGTCAAAGCTGAAATAATACTCTTTACTCATTGCGTATGAAGAAAACCAATAGAAATTTGAATTTCAACAATTTGGTGTAAATTCGTGTAAAGTGAAGTAAATTAATGTAACACTATTATGTCCTTATTTATTCCTATTAACATATTACAAGATAATTGAGATCTAATAAGGTATGCATGAATCCAAATCGTCAAGAGGTGTGTTCAGCTGATTGTTGTTTACAAAATGTTTTAACTTATATGTTTATCGGTCATGTATTACATTTTAGCTATGTATTCGTTCGAGGGTGACTTCAGGCGCAAGCCTCAGCAGAACCTGGCTGGTGCAAGTGCACAGCGCAAGACAGACAGAGACTCTTTGATACTGCAGTCACAACAACAAAGACAGAAAAGAGAGGTTAACTTGTACTTGTTATACCTTTATGACTTTCACTTTACTAGATTACGGAAGTTAAATAGTGTCATTAATTAGCAATTCACTCCTTCAATTCAAAATTATACTATTTACGAAGATAATTCATATACCTACTGTTCAACTCATAGAATATTAGAAAGAATTGAATATGTGTTGATAAATAGTATTTGTTTATTTTATTCAATAGTAACAAATACATATATGGAGTACATACAAAAATGTAAAGAAAGTATATCATGTGAAAACATCAAAACTTTTAAAGTCATTTAATGATCAATAGAATGACTCAGCTATTTTGGTATAGTGGTGTTTCACCTTTATAGTTATTTTCAGTGGTATAAATCACTCCAAAGTATCCTTATTTCTATTTCTATTTCTATTTCAGAGAACTACAAATTCTTGCCAATTCTTAGTAAAATATAATACCATCTCTTTTTCCAGGAACACAGAAAGCGCTTGAACAGTACAATAAAAATCCAAGCCTATGTAAGGAGTTATTTAACAAGAAAGCATTGCAAACAGAATGAGAGGGACCAGTTTGACAGCATATTCCCTAGGGTCAACCCTGATGACCAGCAAATGTTAAGCTCACTTGTTGCTAAACTATTGTTCTTCTATGATGCCCAACAAGATTATTCTCGACTGGTATGTTCTTAATTTAATATTTAACAATCATATTTTTTTAAAAGAGTAGTAAATTTACATTCAACATAGTAATATTTTCCTACAATTTTATTGATGTACCTAATTTTGAAACAGTTTGAGTTTTGTTATCAGTAACAGCCATACAAATAAATCATTGGGTATTATTTATCAGTAAACCCAACAAGTAGCACTAGTTACAATATTTTAGACTGGAGGAATAAATACTTTTTCAGGTACATTACAGACTAAAATATTTTTATTAAAATTAAAATACTTGCTTCACATTGGCTTAGTCTGATATTATTAGATTTCTTATTCCTGTGAAAATGTCGAAAAATAATATACATCAATTTAACATTGCAATAATAATAATAACCCTTCATAGCGTCCAACAGCAACAAAAATGTAGGGTAACTGTTAGTAATTAAAACATTTAGACGCCTACCATCTTAGTCTACCTGTGACCATGGACCATGTTACTTTAAAGACTCCGAAATGTCAGAATCTAAATTATAATAATATAACGTGATAAAATCTGTAAAAAGTTGTTATTAATTGCATAAGTGTCAGAAACCAGTACATAGATTTACATTTAAAAATTATGATAATTATACAAATCAAGTAAACTGTAGTTTAATGTTAAACTATGTAGTTTACTTTTCCAATAATTAATACTTCACACAAAATAGGTGCTATGGCCGGAACAGCCAGACTATTTTATTTTGAATTATTTAATAAGAATAATAAATGATTGATTTAGGTTGCGGTATCGCAATTGCTGCTCAAACAATGGAAGAAACTATATCAGATTTGTGGTGCCTGTGTACAGATAAGAAGGTTGTTAGTGTTACATCTCCGTTTGTTAAGAGATAAAAGTGAGGTAAGTGTATTTGATAAACATAATATTTTCTAATTTTAATTAGATTTTCATTGAAAGGGACAACATAGCCATAGGACGTTAGGGTAAACAGTGTTAAAAACTGTAAACTGTACTGTATGTTCCAGCAGGTGCCCCTGGCTGTGCCGCTCAGGATGTTTGAGGTGTTTACAGCTACAAACTCTGCAGAGATTTCTATAAACTGTGACGAATCTCTGAGTATTGTTGGGAGCACATTTTTGTATCTTGTTAAAAGAGGTAAGGTTTTATGAGTTCAACAAAACTCCTTATTTGAAAATACTGTCTGTTTTAAATTTACTTTCAATATTAGAAGTAAACTTGTTATATTTACTATGTTTAAAACTCTGCAGGTTATTTCCGGGATCTGTGTAAATTGATGTGTCAAAAGACGCCGCCGCTGTACGGGCCTTCGCCCAACACGCCGACGCCACTAAGTGGAGCCTTATTAGATTTAATACAGCGACCTCTTAATCTCATCTCGCGAGTTAACATCCCACAATACAAGTAAGTTATAATCTGAGTATAATATTTTAATTCATTTTCCGGGTAGCCTCCTAACTCTTTAATGGTTTCTTTAATAGCAGCACATCCATCCTTACATGCAATAAACTACTAAGTAATGTCTACAAAGCATATATTGTCATAGCAATTGCCACATTGATATAATTATGTCATCAGAGTAAAGAGTTGTGGGTGTGATAGTTAGAAATGAAGATACTAGTTATTATTTGCGGCCTAAGATTTGTAGCGATCATATATTTTTCAGCGACAACATCATGACAGAGTTTGCGGCCGCATTCCTTTGCAACCCGTACCCGGAGCCAGTGGAGATGTACATAATCCCGGCACTGTCGAAGGACACCAACAGGAAGTTCCCCTTCCTAGAACTAATACAGGCCCTCCGAGACGACGCCAAGTTTTCCAGTCAAGTGCTCATAAACGACTCTTGGCTTTTACATTCTGTGCTTTCATTGGAACCACTGGACTTCGGTAAGATTATTTGGACCTTATGTCACTTTAACAACGACACTGCCATTGTATTGAAACTTCTAGCTTTAACTACGATCATCTTTTCTAAGGCTACGTTGTTCGGGAGTGAATCGTATGTTTTGTGTTTCAGTAAACATCGTACGAAGTATGGACGCCACAAGACTGCCGAACAATCCTATAATTTTAGACTACTTTAAAATTGTTGCTAAGTTAACTGTTAATGTTTGTAATAAGCAAATTAGCTACGAGTATGAGGACTCGTTGTACAGCCAAGAGACAGTGGCGGATAAGGACGACGACAGCAGCAGCGAGAGCGAGCCCAACCCTACGTCGGTGCGGGAACAAATGTTGTTGACGCGGTGCATAGAGCTACTGAATGAACCGGATCGATGCGTGATGACCACGTGCTCGCAGATCACGGAGACTGATCTCAGTGAACAGTTCCTTGATAGTGTGTCCGAGATTTGTCACAATTTGTTGCTGAGTCACAAGATGGCATTACATAAGTACAGGTCAGTAACGGTCAAGATTACTTGTTAAAACGATACTTTCACAAAACATCTCACATGTTTTTATTTTCTGCGAATACAATAGCTATAGTAATAGGTTGATTTAGTAGATTTGAAATGTATTCCTACTGGATTTTTCTTCTGAAATTCCAAGTTATGGAACACAAATAATTTTGAACTCAAAACCAACCATTAAGACAATAATTATAATAGTTGCCTAATTATTAAATTTGGCACTAGGACCTGTTTAACCACCTCTTGATACTTTCTAGTTAAATAATAATTAATTGGCTGATAATTTTGTACAAATTTAGTTCAATTTTTAATTTATCCGATGGTTAGCGACTATCCAGAGGTGGCGAAACAGGCCCTCAGTCTTTTAAAAAACTAAACAGAATTTATTATTAATTATTGTTTATTTTTATATTATTGCAGAGTTTAGTATTAAGTTTTTCGTACAATTTCGGCAGGTTATTGTACACGTTAGCGTTTAAACCGATGTTCCTCCGCGGCGTATGGATGTGGGTGTCATCAATGTCGCACTTGTCGTCGTTCGGCGGGCCCGCCACGCCGCTGCTGGCAGCACTGTCGCGGGGGCTGGGCGCCGACGCGCAGGGGCTCAACGTGCACAGGCTGCTGGCGCCGTTGGCTGTGTTCTGTGCACTATTCTCATTGCTAATCGGAACACTCCACGACACAGAGTTTTGTCGCGATCCCGATGAGGAAAAGATTAGTTGTAAGTGTATTTTATTTTATTGTGATGTTTGAATCTATGTCCTTATTTCCATCATAGCATTGTATAAGGGAGCTATCAAATTAAGTGCACGAAGACCAGAAATCTGCTCTACACTACGCTTGAATTAAGTAGTTAAGTGTGTCATATAGTGGGCGTACAAAATGCGGGTAGCTTGATCGGCGGCGGCGGCGGCGGCGGCGGCGGCGGCGGCGGCGGCGGGCGCGTGCACGCGTTCGAGTTCGGCGAGCTGGGCGCGCTGTGCCGCACGCTGCGCACGGTGTGCCTGGGGCTGGTGGAGCTGGCCTACCCGGAGGCGCGCCCCGCCGTGGCCGGCCACTACCGCGACGCCGTGCACGCCGACCACATACAGATCTCCGGCAAGAACCAGACGCCTGCATGGTCGCATTTATTTAAGGTTTGAGCCCTATTTGTTTAGTATTTTTTTAAATTTTATTTGCTTTTCTATTTATATTTTGAATTGATTATAATAATATTCTATTTAAGAATTGAATAATAAAGGTAAATTTTAAAAAGACCCATAGTGACAGGTTGAGTTTACAATACTCTTTCAATAGAGCAAGATACAAAAATGTGGAATCGATCAAGAAAAAAGTTGATGATTTTCAAACGTATTATAGCTATAAATATTTGTGATCAAGGGACCAGAAAATTTAAGTGTTATTTACGACCGTTGCACTTACGAACACCAGGCTAACGAATCAGTTTCCGAATCACTAATTCAAATAGGGTATTTGACAGATTTTAAAAAATTGTTCTACTTTCCAAGGACTCTATAGAAAATCTATATTTTACGTTCCATTACATATAGTGCAAGAAATAACTAAACCAAAAATATTATTTGATATCCAGCGAAAACGCTTTTCCTGAGAATATGGTGCCTCATGTCATCGTGACGTCACCTTGTATTTATGTACCGAATTAACACTTTACGTGCAACGGTTTACAAGTAGTTGACGTCATTAACCATTCGACCAATCACAGCCGTTTACGATCATAATGACTAAAGTAGACCAACAATTTTTTTTTTCTTATCTCGTATCTTCTTAACTGATTAAATTTTTAGTTTCCAAAATTCTTTTCAATACGGATACCATCAATAGATCCTATATTTTACATGCTGTCAAATATCCTATTTTGAATTCCGTTAGCCGACCATAGGAAACCGAACGTCTGCACGGTTTCTGATGTCGGAACGAATAGCAAGATTTCAAAGTTGTGTGGTGTCGGAACCCTGGGCACGAAGGCGACCGGCGCGTTTGGTTGGGTTCAGAGGCAGTAGTGGTGAGTGGTGTAGTGGTGTAGTGGTGTGTTGGTGTGTCGGCAGGTGTGCACGTCGCTGCTGCGCGGGCTGTACGCGCGCGACGGGCGGCTGCGCTTCGCGGGCGCGGGCGCGTGGCCGGCCGCGGGCGCCGTGCCCGAGGGCGCGGCCGCCGTGCTGCTGGTGGCGGGCGAGCGCGCGCGCCCCACCACGCGCCGCCTGCGCCGCCCGCCCAACCTCACCGCCGCGCTCGCGCTCTCACACGGTTAATAATCTATTCACACTACAAAATCATGTTCAATAAAAATATATCGTAAATTACCTATTAATTTTGTAAAAGAATATTATATTATATGTTCACTGATATTTTCAGGAGCGAATCTTCAGGGCACTAAATTATCAATCTATACCAATATTTTAAGAGGAAACATAGTGATTGTTTGTTAGCTTGGCTCCGAAACTACAACTACTACTCCTTTACCGAGTAACATAGACTATAATTTATAAAAAATACCCACACCACGCGGGCAAGCGGAAAGCTAGCGAATCATAAACTTACTATGACTTTTTAATAAAGAGATCAACCTCTGATCAATACCCAAGTTGGAAAAAAAAAACAAAATACACATACACATACAATGTGATTTTTTTTTTTAAATCTCATCTCCATAATTTTACAATTAAAACACGTAATCTATTTATTTTCTATTTTTTAGATGAGGGTCCACCTTTAACTATCAAAGAACTGAGGACAGTCACTATTCTTAGAGAAATACCTTTTGTCGTGCCATTCTCAACGCGAGTGCTCATATTCCAAGGGCTACTAGCCAGGTATACCTACTTTATATTTTATTCATAAGCACACAATTATCTGTCTGTACATGACTTTAGAATAAAGTTAAAAAATCCTAATAATCTTTGACACTTGGCGAATGATCACTTTCAGCCTTATTATCAAGCACTTAATGTTGACATTAGTTCTTTTCTTGCTTTCATAGAACCGTGATTTCATTATGACATATTTTTAGGGAAAAGCACGACCATTGGTACGAAATGACAAACTTCAACGAGGGACCTTCAATAAACATAAGTGTTCGACGGACGCATTTATACGAAGACGCATTTGACAAACTTAGTCCAGATAATGGTAAATATATTGGAAATTGAATAATAATGGAAATTGCAGATTGTGCCGAAACGCTCAGAGACGAGATGAACAGATTTTTGAACCTTTGAAATGCGGTATAGGCTTTTGGGGCTATGTACCTTATGTCATAGTTGATTAATTTCATATTCAATTGCAATCACTTACAGTCTGTTCGTCTTTGAGTTCTGTAGCAAGAAGTTTCAGTATATTATTTTCATTTGTAGAACCTGATTTAAAACTAAAGCTTCGAGTACAACTGATCAACCAGGCGGGCGCAGAAGAGGCTGGAGTTGACGGTGGCGGACTCTTTAGAGAGTTTCTTTCTGAGCTACTCAAGTAAGATTTTAAGAATGCACTCTACCATAGAGGATTATTTAAATTAGGTCTTTTTTATTAGTCAGTATAGACATTGAGCGCCAAAAAATTTAAAAATAAAATAAAAAATCGAACTCGAGTTCTTTTGCTCTCGGAAGTTTGGTTTTTATAACAGACTGAATTTCTCACTTGCAGATCCGCGTTTGATCCGAATAGAGGTCTGTTCCGCTTGACGATAGACAACATGTTGTACCCCAACCCTGCTGTACACTTACTGTACGACGATTTTCCAATGCATTACTACTTCGTCGGGAGGATGTTGGGAAAGGTAACGTATTGATTTGTTAATGCTTCTAGAGTTTATTTATTTACGTTTTACTTAACGATTGGTGATTTTTGATGAGGTCGCCAACAGTATCTCTCCAATTCAATTTAAAACTGGATACAATTCAAAATTTTTTAATTCAAATAAGATTTAACTAGCATATATTAAGATGAGTGGTTCAGTTCCAAACAGCTGACCGCATACTGAAAAATTTGGCAAGAAGCTCCATATATTTCATGGAGGACATTTTACTATGGAGCTTTCTATTGAGTCCATCAGACATTTTTAGGCTCGTTATATATATTTCTTTATCTTTAGTCAGTTGTCAGTCTTTAGACCTTAACACCGGTTCTGACATAGACGTAGTAGCATGGCGGAATGCAACCAGAGGGCCTAGCCAAGTTGCAATCTATAGTTTGGATAGAGGAACGAATAGAAACAAAATGTATGGAAATGACATTAGTGACAGCCTTATTTGTTGAAAGCTTAGTCATTTCCATACATTTGCAGATTGCTAGGCCCGCTGTTAAGAAATTTTGTTGCACTTTGCAGGCGTTGTATGAGAACCTGCTGGTGGAGCTGCCGCTGGCGGAGTTCTTCCTGGGCAAGCTGTGCGGCTGCGGCGAGGCGGACGTGCACGCGCTGGCGTCGCTGGACCCCGCGCTGCACCGCGGCCTGCTGCTGCTGCGGGCGCACGCGCGCCGCGACGTGCCCGACCTCGGCCTCGACTTCACCGTGCTCACCGACGACCTCGGCGAGCAGCGGGTACTGAGGGCTGCACGCTACAGTTCTCGCCAATCTTATTGACCGGCTTGAAGTTGGCACGAGCTAACATCAACCCGGCCGCAAAAATTGGACTATATTAAATAAAAACGAAAGCTCAAGTCGTAGGCTGTCGATTTTAATAATTATAATCCAATATTTTTCTTTCCCCAATTTTAACGCCCGGGTTGGCCATATCTCGTGACAACTTCAAGCCCGACAATAAGTTTGGCGAGATCTGTACATACTAATTGATTTTTGGCCTGTTATTTTAAATATAAATAATGCTGTCGTTCCGAAATTTTAAAATAATAATGTTTATTTTATAACAGATAGAAGAATTAAAACCAGGTGGCGCAAACATTCCCGTGACTGCCGAAAATAGGATAGAATACATACATCTAGTCGCTGATTATAAGTTAAATAAGTAAGTTCATGATATCTTTTAATTTTATTACGCATTTAGGCTTTTTTTTGTGGTAGTTACTGCGCAGTCCAGCTCACGCATTGCTTAATCGGTTTTCTTGCATGAACAGAACTGACCATCGCTTTTCTTCCATCAGGCGTCGTACGTACGGCATCAGTCGTACTACAGGATCAGATAAGCTAACAGTACTTTTTACAGAACAGCCCCTCCCTACCTTTTTCAACCCCTCCCTACTTTCGACCATCTTCTTTTTACCTTGCGGCTCTGCAATTCGTTGTAGCGTTCGTTGTTTGTTTATTGTTGCAAATAAAGAACACATTTACGCGTGTATACGTAACATGGTCTTCATCGGAATCTGAACGTTTCTATTTGGCTTATTATTGTTTAATTAATCTATTCGCTGTGCATAATTTACACTAGCTTGTTAAGTGTTAACAAATATACATACTTTGAGATAAGAATTAACTGTACTACCCATCTATGGGATGTAACTAGAGATTTCTTTCCTCCAGGCAAATAAGGTCTCAATGTAACGCGTTCAAGCGTGGTCTGACGTCGGTTGTGAGCGCGGAGTGGCTGCGCATGTTCTCGTGTCGCGAGCTGCAGCTGCTCATCTCCGGGGCTGAAGTGCCCATCGACATCGAAGATCTCAAGAGATACACACAGTACGCGGGTCAGTGATATAATTTATCAATCAGTCTCAGTGCTCTTTTCTGGAACTGTAGTGTCCATTATATTGAAGATCCAGATAGATGTATGCAGTACACTGTATTACGATGTATATGTCCCGCAAGTTGCTAATGGGCTGGACCTTGTCTAATTTTCCTCCATATGACGTCATCCGCCGTAGTTGTAGACTAGTGGTGCTAATGCAAACTGAGAACGGTTATGTCATTTTTACGTCACCAAGATGGCCGCCAGGCAAATGATTGATTTGGGGGGTTTATAATTATGATGTCTTGTTTACGTCATCGATGCGTCGCATGATCCAGTACAGTAAACATCCGAGTTGTTCGGCAGAGCAGAACCTTATTCAGATAGCATATTTCGGAATAAATTCTTACTTTAGTTTATTTTTTATTTCGTCCATATCAAAGTATTAGGAAGCTGAGTCCACGTTAGTTCTACAGATTCCGACGTCCAAATCTACTTGAAGGATATTACTTGAAGGATATTAATAATATTTTGTAGTTACGTCTATAGCAAATAGTGGTAGATTGTAAAAAACAGGCGGTATTATAAGTTCCTATCATTAAAACAATGTTGTATTAATTTTTTGGTATACACAGGTGGCTTCTCAGCCCAGCACCCGACGGTGCAGTGTTTTTGGAGGGTGCTGGAGAATTTCACAGACGACCAGCGGCGGCAACTCCTCAAGTTTGTCACTAGCTGCTCAAGACCACCGTTACTAGGATTCAAGGTAACAGAACTGCAAATTATGCAAATATTGTATGGACTAATAGGCGGTAAACAATTTTGTTACTTGTTGTTTTTGTTCATAAGGACCTGCAACCACCATTCTGCATCCAATCAGCGGGCGCGTCAGATCGACTGCCGTCGTCGTCCACATGCATGAACCTGCTCAAGCTGCCAGAGTTTCACACAGAGGAGCTGCTCACTGAGAAGTTACTATACGCCATACAGGCTGGCGCCGGCTTCGAACTTAGCTAGAGTAAGTAAACCTAATATACTTTGTACACATTTTGAATGGGTTGAGTATTGTGCGAGTAGAGAAGGGAAAAGAAATGGAAATGTCGGTTTCGGTTCAATTAGGTTATCTATACATATACTCAAATTGTAACAGGGCGATGTCTGTACGGTAATTATTCAATACCTATAATGATTTTAGTATGTGTTAAAGGAATTGAAAAAGTTCTTTAATAGAGCAACAGAAGCCAAAACAATAGTTTTTATGATTTTTGTCTATCTGTGTATTTGAGTGCAGTTTTCACCGATGTGTTGCTAGAAGTCTAACTTAAATTATAGGCCCCATCATATAATATTAGTATCCGGAGCGGAACGAGGGCGGGTCGCTAGTTTAAAATAACTATAATACGAATATTTACTTATTATTATTATTAATTATTTCTGTCAAATATGTATTTTATCACTAATGTCTTATTTCCAGGTAAAACCACGAGGATCACAATGACAATGTTTGCGCAGTTATGTACTAAATATTTGGAGAAATATATTAGTTTATTTTTCCACTGTAGTTGTTCGTTCACCACAAACAATCGCATTTTTTGTGATAATAGAATATCTGGAAATACTTTGTATAATAATGAACTGTTGTGCAAGGTGTTTGTTTCTGTAAATAATGTTACCGTTAGTTATTTTATCAGGTTCTATTAAGAAACATATCTAATGTATTTTAATGTACTCACTGTGTATTCACCTTAAATTATTTATTTATATCAATGACTCATTTCTTCTAAATTGGAATTTAACTTATAGAGCAGTGTTGAGGTTCAACGATAGATAAAATGTTAGTGCAATGTTGTTAAATGTAAATAAAAAAATATTGTGTCGAATTTATACACTATAGCTGTTCTAGATTAGGTACGTGGGAATGTGTAAAAGAGAAATAATAGTTTTATTTTATGGAATTTTGTAAATGTACGAATACATGCGATGGGTGCATTTTAAGTTCCCATCGGTTATTGTTATGCGTGCTCAGTGTTGTACAAACCTATTCAGTCGTGTCAAATTTGGGACTTTATATTTTAGTACCTATTGAATAAAGTTATCTGAATCTTGCTCTAGTTTTTTTTTGTCTGCCCACAACAATGATTTACAATTATTCAAGTCTTGGTTACCAAAGTCATGATTTTAGTATTGTGCTAAGATCGTTCTAGTGGTCATAAATAAAAACGACCAACCGACCTAAAGACGCCACCTAAAGCGACAACTTGAAGTATCAGTTGTTAGGTCTTATGGTCTATAGTGCGTTGGCACCATGGCACCATCATTTTACCACCTCAGAAATCATAGAAAAATTATGTGTGTCCAATTTCTATGGTATAATGGCTTTTACAAACTAGTAAACTTTGATGCCTATCAGGTCACAGCACGTACACCACACTAGCCCTAGTGTAAAGTGTATCAAGATAGCTAGACGAGTTGTCAGTGCGGCGGGCGATGTGACGCGCGATACGGCGACCACCGGCCGAGAACACGTCACCGCACAACCACGGACCCCTAATATCAATTTTACAACTCCAAGCTACCTATGGCGCGCACAATGCCTTGATTGACGCACGCCACTTTATTGATCGTCGTAATTTATATTACCGGAACATTGAATGCCACCTTTTTAAACCTGCAAGATTGATGCCCGCTGTACACAAAATATTTATTGAAGTTATTCCAATTCGTCATGTGTTACCGGTAAATGTTCGTATGTTGCCCGCATAGGATTTCTTTCTTGGAGATTGAACAGGCGATACGAATTCAATTAAAGATTGATTGCCCCAATCAGTTTTACGTGACTGCCAACATCGTATCTCCTTATGTACACTCGGAACCAAAGTACTTCTTAAGAAGGGAAAATATTTTTATTGATAGAGTCCGATACAGCGTTAATAATGAAACTAAAAAGTTTTAGTATACAAAACTATGGTTAAAATACTAATCTATTGAAGTCATTTTGAATGTCAAACTGCATAGCTTAGGAATTTAAAGGACATCGCCACATTATGAGGGTTCAAAATGTACTATTAACATTTTAATTACCTAGGTAGTTATAGTCATTCTATCTTATAGAACTAGCCTTATTTTACATAGTTTAAATTTTAATAATTGAACCGCCTTATTGAGATAGAACATCTATAATCGCCAATCGTGTCAGCATGAATGAACTACAGAAAAATTAATAGGCAGGTATTTATGCCATGGTAACAGTACTCTCTAAGAGTAAAGTTGACGTTGACTGTACCTACCCCCTTATAACGAGATTTAATGTTAGCTCATTTACCTCGTTATAAACACGTAGCTACACAATGTTTAATAAATTACACATCTAATAAGTAACCGTGAACTTGGCTGCGGCCCATCAATAACGAGCATTAATATTGGCTTAGGTGCATTCATCGGTACCAATATGGCCGCACTCGCCGCCATTACCGTTTTGACAGTTGCAATCAATCAGAGCTGATGAATGAGGTTCGCGAGTTCCGAGGCCTGTGTGCGGTAGCCGTGCTCACAAAAACTATAAACTAAACTGATGTTTTGATTTTGAAAATGTATTTAGAAATGCTGTTGCCGTATAAGTCTTGAGTATAAGTACCTATCTTCCCCTTATAAGCGCTAAGAATCCTATTGAAGGCATAAGTAGGTAGGTTGCTGCGAGAGAAATACTTAATAGAATGTGGTTGGTACGTATTACCTACTTAAATTTCACTTGTGGGCGTTTCGAAATTACTCAATAGATTAAGATAAGCTCATTTGATTTTATGGGGTTCATTATCTACTCTAGCAAGTGAAAAAGTATACTTAAATAATAGCGCATTGCACATTAGTCCTTCAGACTTGCATTTTACCGGATCACGCATCAAACAAATTTGCTGTTGTGATCCATCACATTAACACGAAATACGTACCTAAGCTTTCCTCTATTTATCTTAAAATAGTTTTGATCATGAGTCTTAGTTGTTATCTAGCTGAAGGCGTTACAGCCCTGATGTGTCTACGTCTGCATCAGTCCTTGTCGTACAGTTGTTGAAGATGAAGGATTGAGCTGACAGTCGGTGGCGTGAGTCACCGCTGGCCACCGCGCTCGGTACATTCTCTGCCAATGAAAAGATTAAACGACTGTTCAGCCGACTCGTACCTAATGTGAATTAAATTACCGCTTTATATATTACTCAATAGGCTGAATACTATATGCAATAATGCAGGTAGGTACCTACGTACGCTTAAAAACTTTAATTTAGAATACCTACCATACCAGTAGCCCTTGGGTATTGCAATGGTAGGTATAGGTAGGTACCTACTTTATTAATGATTTCTCAAGTATATGAAAATGAAAAATATGCAAGCCTAAAAACCTTCCTCCATGCTCTTAGAACAGCTTGCCATAAATTCAAACTTCAAATTTGTATGAGTACTGCGTCAAACGCTCTTTAACAATACAATGTGTTTTCAAAACTGGTGTTGTGGTTATAACACAGCATTACATTGTTAGTGTTCGATGCACTCGGGATTAACCTCAACGACTTTCAAAGATGGATAGCCGTCATAAAGGCTGAACGACACCGGCACTTGGCAGGCAAGTCACGCGTGTTCGTCCGTGCCGATTGTCGCGCGAATTCGACGGTCGCCCATTTGATTTGCAACATTGTTCACCAAACTGCAACCATGGAAAGTTACGAAGTTATTCGGCAACTGAATAAGAAAACACTGAATTTTTGACTTGCAAATTAACACAGTTTTTGTTGCACTGTGCTACCTATATAACGTAAGCTTTACACAAGTCAGATTTACATAATATAATGTCGAACCTTTTGTTGTTTCTTTTCTCAAACCACTTCTCGTCCAGTGTAGGTTATTTTACGACGCGATGGTGTACTTTCCTAAAACTTTCATTTCCAATTAAGAAATGCCTTGAATTATGTGTTACTGTGAGGCTGTGGAACTTCTTCTCCTATTTAAGAGCTACGCTCTTGTCGGTGCAGCATCTTCCACTGTTCTCTATTGAGAGCCAACTCCTGGACCTCCTTATACGTCGCGACTTTCAGTTTCTCTTTTATTTGTGTTATGTAGCTCATTTTTGGCCTACCCTTTCCTCTATCTTTCCTTCTATGATGTTTTTTTCTAGGGGACCTATATAATTATTTTTTGAGTAGGCCATTTTAAAATGCATTATTATCAAACTAAGTATATCTATCATCATATCATCAGCCCGTAGGTACCTACTCGTCCACTGCTGGACGTAGGCGGTAGGCCTCTTTTAGTAAACGCCACAGAGCCCGAGCTTTTACTCTTTTCATCCAGTCACTCTCAGCTGCCTACTCAGTAGGTATATCTGTCACGCGAAAACTACAATGATTGCGAAATTGCTATTTATAGGTACCACCGAATGCCGTCGATATGTTAAGTCAACTTGTGTCTGCTGGAAGCCCAGCTGTTAACCTCACAGTAAAAGCTATTATAATTGCTAATTTATAAAGGTAATATTTATAGTATTAAATTATTAAACCAGGAAATGCTTCTTACAATACTAAAGCGTTACTAGCAATCTCGAAAGATAGGGTAGTTTAATAGTATTGTGAATATTGTTCCCTGAAATAATAGCGTCAAGTGTCGTACAAAAGGTGACAGTACAACAATACGTCGCGGGTGGTCGCGCCTCTGTGCCAACTGATACACTTCTCGGAAGGTCAGCTCCAAACATCCCCGAGTACCTCCGAGCTACTCGGCGACTTCAGCTAGGAGCTCGTAAACCTCTGGGGCCTATAATTACGCACGCGGAACTCTTCTTGGTCTGCATATGAGGAAGGATTCGAAGGACAACCCTAATGATTGTTTGCAACGTTCCGGGAAATATTTATTGACTTTGATGAATATTGTTTAACAGTAGTTTGCTACAACTATGTAGGTAATCTTTGCTGGTAAAATTATAGTTTCGCTATTTGCTTCCGATTAGCTAAACATTTTGGTACTGTAAGTTAAGAAAAGGCATATACCTATACAATTAAATATTTATACATTTCATAAAAACAAAGATATATGTACAATTGAAAAGATATTTCCACGTAAATGTTAGTATGCGAGTATTTAGGTATTTTGCCGCCGTATCATAACGTAAAATAAAATGTTGACTTTATTAACACTTGGGCATTTCTGATCATGAAAAATAATAATAGGACTGACTGTTTTTGGCTCCACCGATTTTGGCATACATTAACGATGTGTAGGAGTAAGTATATTTTAATGTTTACGATTGAAACAATTTAACTTTCAGTTTGAGATAGGAGCCTTAAATATGGTTTAAGTATTATTGGGAAATTATCGAACGCTTGGCAAACATGAAATATTTTAATAGCATTTCTGCCTATAATAAAGTAGCTGTTGGACATAAAATTTAAATCGTAATCTTATACGATTTCGTCACGGCTTGTTGGTTGTTCGCACCGGTCCATAATAGCGGCGGAGATATGGCTTGGTAAATGTTGCGAAGTGACATATTATCTAGACGCACCGGTGCACTAGATTCGATGTGACGCGAGATAAATCTCAACTCGCTATCTATTTCAATTTCATTGGAGCGCGCGATATCGTACAAATCTCGGCCTTATTCTGTCCGCCTGCCATCGCTTGCGGCCCGCCGCGCGCCAACGCGGACCACCCAAGACGATTCACAACCACTCCTAAACATAGCGTCTGTCTATCTACCTAGCTGTTTATACTAAACGATACCAACAGATACAAGAATAACGAAATACGAGATGAATGTCAGCTCATTCGTTTTATCGCCGTATACACCGACGCGTCCATTACGTTCATTCCTATTTTTCAGCAAATGATGCATTTTAAATGAGTTCCAGAAATTTTATTATTTCTGCAAATTCATTGTGACGTATTAAATTATTATAAAACCTGATAATGACGTCATAATATTAACTTTTGAGATCAATAAAAATAACGTGTCATCATCGTAAATAAAACCTATATAAATCTAGGGGATTCATTATTATGAGATCGTAAGAACTTAATTTACCCGAATTATAAAATGAGGTATGTGCCGTAACTCGTGCTTTTGTGGTAAGCAATTTAAGTAAGTATACTCTAATACATAAAGACGTTTTGTAAATTCGAATCTGGTTGTTAAAATAAGTATGTTTTATTTTGGCGTGGTTTTGCAGCGACCGTCATATTTCATGATGTCTGGTCAAGGGGGATCGTGGTCGCGGTCTCCTGTTATACGGTCGAACCGTTGGAATTTTTGATTGAGAGCATAGCCGAAAGATAAAATTAAATATTTAACAATAAAATATTTTATTAATTTGTGAATGTCGTTGATAAATTGGAATGGGCCTTGAATTATTGTTCGAAAGATCCTGTTGTTATTTTACGGGAATATTTTACACATGCCCGTAAAATAACATTGGTATGTAGAAAATTAATTATATTTAGTTTATTTATTCTTTACTAATTACTACTGCTACTACTTTACGTGTCAGTAGGTTCTCGCCAGGCGGTGTGTGGTGGTGAGGCGAGGACCGTCACACGTCACACACCTCTCACCTCACTTTTATCGCGGCCGCAAAGCCTCGTACGGTCAGTACGGTCGGTGCAAAAACTGTTATGACTTTTTCTTCGATACAAGACTAATGTTTGTGTATGCGTATTTTAAGTATTTCATCATCACCTTCTTTCGGTTCAAATGGGATACAACATCCTACTTCTCCTTGTCCATTTTCCAAGAATGTTGCGATATACATACTGTATTGCAATATTTTTTTCATCCCACCATCTCGGAAAGAGTGTTTTTACTCTTCGATATCTGAGTGCAAAAGTCGTTTTTATCCTCTAGAGAGACAAAGTAAATTGAATTTAGAACATCGTGCTTTTACCCCCCTGGCGCCGAATTTATCATACAACTTTTTTTTAATTTGTTAAAATCTCAGACTTGGAACCTTCCCCAGGTGCCGAGTCTAAATGCAACAAAGTATCGATATATGTCGTATCGATATTTTTTGAAAATATCAGTATCGATACTGATATTTTTATTTAAATTTTATATCGATATATGGGCGATATATCTTAAAAACCAAATTATAAAACAACAAATCAAGTCGACCAAAAACAATAAATACATTAAATATAATTTGTTAAAAAGATGTTAGTATAAAAAAAGTATTCCTTTTGGGATTTTATAATCTTAAAACTTATAAATGTTTATTGGTCTGTAAAAAATATAGATTTTTATACCTTTTCGATATTTTGAATTTTATATCGATGCATCGATTTAACGAAATATTAAATATCGCTCAAAAATATCGATACATAAAAAAAATATCGATGTATCGATATTTTTTCAACAAGCCTATCGGAAGTTTCTTGGTGTACTTTTTTAAGTCTAACACCAACATTAAAATACCTAACAAAAATATTACACTCAAGTAATTGTAGCAACGTTATTTTCAATTTCTCTTAATTATACCTAGTATTATTTGTTATAATTTAAAGAATAATCTGTAAAACTTACCTATAATATAGTATTTAATACCTAAACTGAAATAAAAGTATCTTGTGGTTGTAAATGTTTTTGTTAGTCATTTCCTCGCTGAGGTGGGATGAAAAGTTACGTGTTGCACTCGAGTGCAAAGATTTTTCACCTTGTGCTCTTTTAATTCCCTCGCTGACGCTCAGGATTCTAATTTTTGAATCACTCGCTCCGCTCGTGATTCAATTTTAGAATCCTTCGCTTGCTCGGTCATCAAAATTGAGCACGCGGTTAAAAAGCAACTTTGCACTCTTGTATAACAAATAACTATTAAAATGGAAATCCACATTTCCACAATAAGTAGTTAGTGGTCCTTATATATTTTTATTCAGCATTCAGCTTTTCCAAATTAATATTATTGAAAGAAAGTTTAGCTGGCATCGATCTGTTACTGTTTCATTTACGTACACGACTGTACCACGTATGTTACTGGACGCTACAAGTACCTATATCCGTCTTACTCAGTGTCGTAAAGTAACAACAGTGTTGTTAACACTAATGCTTTTATTTGACTATATCACTCACATTAATGCGAAGCCTTCGTAAATCGTCGTGGGTGGTATCTCGCTCTTGTTTTCTCACAAAAACAAAGAAAAAAAATTAAATCCCGAAAGGAAATTAGTCCCTCTAAAACATGCTTTGGACATGTGTTACTTTTTTCGCTTTAAACACGTCTCTGGGTAAGATTTATGTTTTGGCTCTTCTCCGACATAAAGTTGTGGTCAAGTAAACGTAAAACTTTGGAAGGATTAATTTAAAATAGAATGTAACTAAGTCTACCCACTCGTTCAGTCCATGATCTTCAAAATGTTTTTTATCACATTCGGTTTGTTTGATTTCAAAATCCTTCTTAGAGTATTTACTCTTGGATTTTGTTGTATTTTATAGAATGATAAGGATTGTGTGCGTTGTGTAGTGTTGCGCAGGTAGAGCGTAGCACAGGTAGCACAAACAGCTACTGTGCTCCGTCCTGAGTACACAGCTTACCCACACAATACATGCGGGGTAGGTTAACAACGAGACGGGGGAAAAACTAGACGTTCTCGTCTCCTCACACACCCCTAACGAAATATAAAGTTGCGTGTCGCAAGCATTGTTTACACGTCACGATGCGTTCAACACAATTTACAGAATTATACTGTTAGTAATTAAGCAGATTGTTTAAGGAATTAATGATAATACTGAGATAATTACAGGCGGCATGCTTTATAATGAAGTTATTAATTAGGTAAATGTTTGCAATTAAACACGTAACGTAATACTTATAATAATTAATATAACAGTGATGACAGTAACGTTATAGCAAGTATAATTTATGCACTGCTTCATATACCGAATTGTAAACAGGAAAATGATTTTTAGTCTTACCGATAACCTTTTTCACGAAACGATAATAATGGTTCTGCTAAGCTGATTTCTTACGCTCGACTCAAGAGCTGTGTAAGTCTCCAAGTACCAAGTATGTCCCATTGTGGTCGTTATCTATGGGCACAACATCACGTAACAATGCGAAAGTGTCGAGCAATTGGTCTGACATCGTGTTGCCGTGTTATTGTTTATCCGGTGCCACTCGAGGTAACAAGGGACCGCTAAATGTACCCGCAAACAGAGCACCGCTCGCTGTCCGACGCCTTTGTGCTAACAGTTGTTCAGCCGGACTGTTTGCACAGGACTTGGAGCAGTTCTCACAACTAACGATCACTGCTCACCGAACTACGCGACACAAAAAAATTATGCGAAATTTTTGTGTCGCCCCGAAGCTAATTAGATGCAATATAAAGCGTCGCGTCGTGTCGCCTATTTATAGGATGTTGTTTTTAGAGAGCTCAAAAGCTCTACTCATGCTTTACTTATTGAAAATACTATTTGTAGCAACGATAGTTTGAAGCCTGAACGACAGACGGGGTACATAGGATTGATGTGGTTGGTAGGTACCCTGAGAAATTTTCATACTTCTTTACTTACTACAAAAAAACTTGAATGCGACGCTTAACACACGTAGGTGTAGCTATTGTTAGTAGATATTAAAGCGTGATTCATATCCATGTCATGAGTCATAGAGATGCAAATGACATTAAAAGTCATAAAGGTTTGGTAATCATCATAATTCATTTAACATAATTACTTCTTTTGTAAGCTGTCACATGAAAAAAATACTTGAATGAATTAACCTTTTGAATTGTTTATCATCTTAGTCATGATAGACATTTTAAAAGGTTTATTATTTTTTTTAGAACTGCATACAGAAAAATTAATGTTGAGAAATCGATTAAGCTTAGACTCAGGAGCCAGTCCTTCACATCAGCAGTCCCGCTGGCCTCGACGCGACGACAGCGCGACGGATTAATGTAAATAATCGCTGAGATCGCTCGCCGCCGCGTCGCTGGCTGGACTTACGCAGGAAGTACGCCTATCATCGAGACTACGCTGTCAACAACAGTGAGTTTCCATTATAACGTTTTGTTAAAAATTCTACAATGATAAAATACTTGGCTAATTTGAAATTCGTACAAAACTATTATTACATCACACAGCAACAACGCGTGCAATCTGGCCCTACATTGCCGACCGGTCCTCTCGTTCTACCCCAGAGCCGGCGCTGTCTTAGAGACTCTCCGAAGTTGGGTGTACACTTGTGCAGTATTCAAAACGAAGTTCTGCTCCATTTGTAAATCAAGTAATTGCCCATCAAGATCGCTTGTCCGTACGTCGGTAATTCACTTGTAAATTGGTATTTGGTATATCCAAATATACCCGTGGAGATTCGTGCCCAAGCACGGGTCTCCTCTCCGTATGAATGCTAAACCACGCTAGCCTAAAGCGGGTTGGCAGACTTCACATGCCGTCGAGAAAGTCTCTCAGGCATGCAGGTTTCCTCACGATGATTTCCTTCACCGTAAAACGGGTGATATTTACGCACATGAATTCGAAAAGTCAGAGGTGCCTTGGTTTCGAACTCGAGACCTTTGACTTGGCAGTTCAGTGGTAGGCTATACTGCCCCTACCTAGCCTATCACTGCTCTCTAAAACTAGAACTACTTGTACTATATTATAGTTAATCCATGTTGAATAAAATCCCCAAAAAATAAATTACCTAGTTCTGCACCATTCACGTATGTGATTAAATTAAATCAATGTCCTTCCCTTGGAGATGACAAGGTAACACATAAAACATTTTAATTCCAATACTTTTTAAATAAGTATAGAATTACGTGCAAATTTTTATACCTGGCTCATATTGTATTCAATGGAAACAGTCCATGAGATGTAGCGTAGATTGAAGAGTGAATTATCGATGTTGCGCTCGAAGCCAAGTTTGTTCAGCCGCCGAATGCCACCTTGACTACAGAAGAAAAAAATAAATAAAAAAGTCATCTGGGAACGGACGACATCCTGCCCTTTCATTAAGTTTCAGTTTTTCTGAGAGCTGACCTGCGCCCGCGCCGCCACAATTATCCGTTAATGATTGATTATACTGTTTACTTTCCATTTTTGTAATGTCACTGTTTGGTTTAACGTGAGATAGTTTGTACAAAGTTTCAAGTTTTTGTCACTATTTAAACATCTTTTTCCTTTTAGGATCATAATCTAAGTCGGTGGCTCCACTCACGGCAATTTACAGCCTATTGTGTGGCGGGCCTTATCTCGTGCGTTCTGCTAATTGAGTCATTCTACACTAGGAATGGTATTGTTTGCAAAACTTGACCATAAGTTAGCCGCAAACTATTCCACGTGGGTGGTCTTCTGTAAATATGATATAGATGTTACTTCTACTGTGTTACTGAACCAGTTCTGTACTCACATATAGCGAATGGAATAATATGTAATATTTTAAGACTCAAGTTGAATAAAAGTTTTATGCAATTACAAGTAAAGAGTTCCAGGCATTTTCATGTCCAAAAGACAGACCATAGCAAATTTATAATGAATTAACCAATTATTGCACAGTATTACCAAATAAATATCTTTGATCATAATGAACTGAACTAAATTTGGAAAAAAACAATCCATGTTATTTAATCCTGAAAGCTTTCATACATTATCTTAATATAAGCCGGGCTTGGGCCTGAAACTGTAATAATGTGGACATTTTTTGTACATCCATTCTCTCACGACTCATCTTAGAAACATATTAATAGACAAATGCGTACAGGATGCGTGACGAAAAGCGCATGTATAGTGCGCGTCGCGATCGTCGGGGACTCGAGAAATAACGTGCAGTGTGCGCCCCCGCCGAAGGCCGAACAAATTGATTACAGCGCGCTGAGTGACAGCCGACCACCCACGACGCTCTGATGCAACCGCTTTGTGAGCTTCAACCAACTATTGTGAACAGCATTACAGCTAGCAGCAATTTGCGACTATTCAAACGTCATACGTTAAAAGATAATCCCGTCTGTAATCTTATTAAGTGTGAGCATGTCGCCTATGCAGTTCATTTTAAGTCAAATTATAAAACAAAGCTTATAACATTCATTGTAAGCTCATTGTTAGTCTTTTCTCAATCTAGGTATAACAAATTTAAGGAAAAGCTCAATCAGGACAGTAAGCTTTTGTACATATAAGGCTACCTGTCCACTACATCGCAGCATATAACAATAAAAGTAGGATAAATCGATTGTATTCTAATTTAGAATTGCAAAAAAAATATAATAGGTACCTATATGTCATCGCTCCGCCCAACTTCGATAGACATAACTTTAGTGGTGAGGACATTATTTTTACCTATATGCTTAAATATGCTCTATTTGCAGTTTGCAGGGAATGACACGCAGATGCAGAAGAAACGGCAGATTGCGTTCGATCGATCTGTACCTATGTTATAATCGAAAGATCTGTATGTTATCTATATCTATACTAATATTATAGAGGAAAGATTTGATTGTTTGTTTGTTTGTTAGTTGGTATTGAATAGGCTCCGAAACTACTGGACCGATTTGAAAAAGTCTTTCAGTGTTGGATAGCCCATTTATCAGGGAAGGCTATAGGCTATATACCATCACGCTACGACTAATAGGAGCGGAGTAGCAATGAAAAACGGGGGAAAAATAGATATGACCACGCGGGTGAAGCCGCTGGCGGGAAGCTAGTATTTTATAAAGTGTTTAAATCTATGATCGCAGCACTAACGTTTGACCTGATAACGATAGTTTGTGCCCCGTATGGAAACCTAATGGCTCTATCGATACCTATATACAAAAATGGAAAGCTCATGTAAATATTTATGATCTCTAGGATCATAGAATAAACATGAAGGTTAAGCAGCGGTGGGCGCGGCCGCTCACGTACCTTGCTATCCTTTCCTGCTATTAGACTCCTTAATTGCTCTGAGATTGGTCATGTTACTCTCTTTTATGGCAATGCGGTCAAACATAATTGTTTTTATGTGTGCCTGGTTTTTAACTCTGTATTATTAGTTTTGTAATCGGACGTAGGTGGTCTGTCATTAGCGCGGCACGGTTCGTCTACGGCATTTAATCGCTAATTAATTGCCTGGAAAAGATTTGAATGTCCATTTTTATGGAAAGCGTGTTGACACTAAATAAATATAGATATGAAATATTTGTATTTTATTGTTAATTTATTCAAGTCTCGTGCTTAACAATGTTCGCTATGTTGGCACAAAAGTATGTTTATATTGGAATGTAACCGCTGTATTCATGGGAGTTCCTCGCATAAGCTAGATCTGTATCATCAGCATGCCTACGTTCATAATAATATTGATTGTTTATTGGGATGATATGTTTCTTTGGGTATATGTATGAAATAACGATAATAAATAAGCTTTTCTTGGCTTATTTATATTCGTAGTTAACTCAATAGTTTTCTATTACTATACCACCGTATTTTATCATCTACAATTTTAGAGATTTACTCGCAAGGAAATGTGTTTCGTGTGTGTTGTAGATACTGTTCCCAGAGAGTGAAAGTTCAGTGTAAATTTTGTAGCGGAGGTCCAACATATGTATTGAGTATACTCGCAGTAGCCTACCTATATGTGTACATATAGTGCGACGCTTATTACCTTTAATGAAGCTTGACGAAAGAACCAATATGAGCGGAGGCACGGAACTCAAACACCCGGCCTGGCGACATTTAGCGTGCGATTTGGTACGAGTTTTAAACTCGCACGTAGCGGTATTTCCTTTGTTCCGCTGTCGTCCTGGGAGGCTACTGGCCAATAAAACAAACCGTCGTGAACAATGGCCACATAAAAATTTGGAGTACTGAGCAAATGACTTACAAGTATGACGAAGTGATTCGTAGGCGACGACTTTTACGCGTTCGGTGTTGAGCAGTAATACCTGTACCTAGTTACCGTTATAAATGTATTTATACACAGTATATAACTCTTATTAAATGAGTTCAGTACTCCGATAATTTGTAATAATTGAACCTCTATTAGAGCATTTATGACGTCACATTAGATTTACTGAAATTATCATCAGTTTAAGTTTAAACAAACACTAGGAAATGAAGATAACCGATGCCTTTTGCAATTCAACTGTTAGTCTAAACAGTCGTATCCAAAGTTAAACCAAAATAAGATAAGAATGTTCTTCTGTTTGTGTGTCTTGGGGTTTGTACAAGAATGTATGGTTCACTCTGTTTTTGATGGATAAACGGATCCAAAGCTTCCATTTATTTATTGTGCTTGATCTTCAAGACCGTGAAAACTTTGACGCTATCTCATTCATTTTAAGAACATCTAAGTATTAGAATTAAAGAAATTAGCGGCACTATTTAACAATATTTCGACGACATGTTTATATTATTTAGAACTGAGTTTAGTTCACTGATTGACCGATATAACAGTTTATTTTAAATTGAACCCTTTTACGGGAGTGGTATCATTAGAGAAAACGAGTTCTAGTTACAACTAGGTAGTGGTCTGCTGGTGGGTACTACTGGTACTTATGCAGTCGCCCGCCATCCGCTAGTTTTACTGCCTATTCTAAAGCTCGATTAGGTTTACAATTGAATATTAAGTTATAAATCAAGTGCCCGCGCATGCGTCCATAGGCGTCAAGTTTTTGCACCAATTAACTTCAATTGCGAAAAGATGAGTGAACTGTTTACATTGTTTTCTATTGAACAAATTAATGCTTTGGTGTGAGATATACAATTATGTTTTATTTATAACATCTTATCTTTATTTTTATTTTTATGTTATATGCATGCCACAATTCTATTTCTAAAACAGAATAATTCAGCACAAATCGAGCTCTATATCGATATGCATTAGTATTTATCTTATAGATTACGGGCATTTTGTTCGGTGTGGTTGCATTTATATCGATACTGGCAATCCAGTGGACGTCGGTGGTCTTCTGAACTTTATGGTTAGTAAACAAACAAATGAGACAAATCGTCGATTTGAAATGTGATACGAAACTTGTATGTTTACTTTGTGATTTCCAGGAGGTATTACTATCCTTAAATGTGAGTTTGGACACTTGAATGACTTTAAATAGAATATTTATTTCATAGAATGTAAGCGGATTAGAAAATTAGCGGGCTCGGATCAGCTCGGAGCGCCGTAAAGTGGGTAGTTTGCGTCCACCTACGCGAGCGAGCGGAGCGGTGCACGCGGCCGAGCGGCTCGGGCGGCAGCGGCGCGGGCGCGTGTCACTCGCCGCGATTCTTGCAATAATCTCCTCGAGCGATTGCTCTATCCGGTGACGGAGTAAAGTATCGCTAGTTGATTATTGTGTTTATTTGCGCGTCGGGAGCGTGTGTTGGTGCGGCGCGTGTGTGTGTGATGCGTGCGCGCGGTAGTGGGCCACCCAGCGCGCGGCCACACAGCGCGCCCACCCACGTGGCAGGGGCGCCGCACTCGCGGCCCGCGCCCCTCTACTCTCGCCATCCACTAACATACTCCCCTTACGGTATGCTAGCTACCGAACGCCGACCATCGATATGGGGCTTTGATTGACATGTGACTGTCTCCGATACAACCGTCCTAATTGAAATTTGATTGGAGGTAGCTACTGTTACGCTACGCATCAGAAAACATGGAACTTACCAACAGCAACATTATGATTTATCATCCCTGACTACATTCATCATTTTTATTTTTCAGTCATTATTTTTCTTAAGTGTAAGTTTAATGTAGGGCTGGAGACATCTAGTTATTAATATATTATGATTATTCACTACTAGTATCCGGTCACCGAAATGTCAAAACAAATGTTAGAATGACGTGTGCGTTTGTTTGTTCATCTGTACCTATAAATGGACGTACATGAATACAGTAATCAATATTATTAAAAATATATGAACAAAAAAGTGACGCAAATGATGCAATCAAGGTTTTCTAAACATATACCTAAGTGCAGTTATTAAAACATTTCATTTAAATAAAGTTTATCTTCTTTTGTTGCAAAAATTTAATGTAAAGTACCGAGCTGTTAAAAACTCGACCACGGTTGTGTAACACCTGACGCGCTACGAGAGCGCACGCGTGCGCAGGCCGCTGCCGAATTTCGCGATGAGCCGACGCCCGCGCAGTCCGCGCACCACACTGCTAACTCTCATTCATCCATCCCTGCCTGACACTACGGCTACACATACTTACACACGTTACATTAGATGCGGTATATAAAAAACTAATGTTTTTATAATTTATCGTCGGAATATTCGCGTTAACTTCGAATAATAATTTGTTATATTTTTATGAGATGGATGCGTGTTCTTTTCGATGCTATTAATTGTGCTATTGGCGTTTAATTAAGCAATTTTTTTATTGAATATTTATAAAAACTAGCATTGCGTGAATTAAATCCCATTAATTAGATATCTAAGTGATTAACTGCCAGACATTTGATACTTTACCACACTTTTTAGACTCAATAAATTCAAATCATTATACATGTTTCTCATTTAAGTAATTATTTAAATTTTTTATCGAACGAAGATAGCTGTCAGGTGATTTTATCAACTCTTGTCTATAGCTGTCATTCAACCAATGTATCGGCGCAGGCCCAATTAATTTATTCGATTCTCCTCTAATTAATTAATTGCTTTATTAGTTAAGGAATAATGGTTAGGGAATAAACAGCTCCATTGAGTGTATATATTTCCATTACAAAGCCTAGTCCGTTGCAATATACGCTTGTCCGATAGTGGAGTGGACCTTTAATTACGAGCTGGTATAATTATTATTTATTCGACCTCCAGGAGTACTAATTTGCTAAACTTTTACGTCTACGGTGTAACACCGTCAATAATTTTAGTTATTTTGTAAATATTGATCCTCATCGCAGATATATTTATGACGTGAAAATGAATGAATCTATTGCCATGGGACTGTAACTCTAACTGTAACTGTGGGTACATATCAGTACACCCCTGCCTAACCGCCTGGGAATACAGGCGTGATAGTATGTTATATTATATCTTTATATCAAAGGACAACTAAATTCCTCGGATTTCTCATAAACTTTTACTATGTAACACCATTTTAATTAATGTTAATTATGGAATAACTAATTGTAATAATTTTCCCTGAACGCGTTACTCTAGCGGCACGCCCGCGCCGTCAATCGCTCGCGATTTATTGTGATCATTACGTGCGCCTGCACCGATTTGATCTCTGCTTCACACCTTCTTAGAAATTGCTCATTAAGTCCTGAAACCTTTAATGTATTGGAAATATACGGTTTACAGACCACCATTGTGTAGTGAGTAGAGTTGATGAGGATTCCTCTTCCGCTTCCTCATAATGAGGAAGTTCCGCAATTTTTGCACTTCCTCTTCCGCTACCGCTTCCTAAATACCGAAAATGAAAAATTCCTCTTCCGCTTCCTCTTCCTCATAAATTATGAGGAATTTTAGAGGAATTTAATCACGTTTAAACAAGCTCGACAGCCAGTACTCGGGGCGGCGGCGCACCGGGCGCCGCGTTGCTCGAAGGTACCTCTACCTACCGATCGCAGGCATCGCAGCCGACAAGCGGTATCCTGCCGCCCGCCACCCGCCCGCGCCCTTGTTGCCGACCGACCGTTTATTTCGTTCGTATTCAGTTCGCGAGCGCACGTCTCTGTTTGTTTTTATAGTGTACTGTAAAATGCCGGCTAGAAAAGAAAAAAATATATATTTGGATAGAATACACAATTCCTAACATTTTTTCCATAGAAAAGTTTAATACCTACCTACTCGACGCAATGTATGGAACAGCTCATTTTTTTTTCGCGCTTTCGAAGTTTCGACTTTCAAGTTCAACTATGGGGACCATAGTAAAAAATGTTAGTAATTGTGTATTCTATCCGAATATAATATTTTTTTTATATACATATAGGGTTTTTTTATCACCTGCATAACTTTCAGATGTCGTTCTACTCATTAATACGAATAACTTTTACTATGGAGACAACTTCGAAATCGCGAAAGCTATGCATCTGAAAGTTATGCAGGTGATAAAAAATAACCATGTATTTGTTAATTTGACTTAACTTTAAAAAAAAAATGATTATTTGAATTCCTCTTCCTCATCCGCTTCCTCTTCCTCACAGAAAAGTCCTCTTCCTCATCCGCTTCCTCAAACTCAATGCCGAATTCTTCCTCTTCCTCTTCCTCATCCTCATAGCCACTTCCTCATCAACCCTGGTAGTGAGTCATGCAGTCAACATTTTATTTCTAAAAAAATACATTTAATTGCTTGTAACCGAATTTAGATGCTTTTCATCTTTTTTCACTTTTCATCTTCATAGATCCGTAATACTGGAAAATCTATATTATAGAAACGCTCTATTTTTTACCTGACTGCCGAAGAAGGTTATTCCAAAATTATCCGTAATTAGGCAAATAGGCATTACCTATTTACTTACCCATTAAAATCATATTAATTTTAACATTCGCTTTCTCATTAAAATCTGATGCGGTTTTACGAGCTTCACTTCTTTTGACTCTAGAAAAAGAAAAATTTGACAAAAATCACAAGCTTTGAAGCTTTTCCTTGCTTAATTAACAAAGTCCACGAAATAATTAATAGTCGGACCACCAAACCACTCATCCTGTAATTCCTAGAATGTGACTGGGCCACATTAGCAAGTTATCGAACATTCTGCGAAGACAAACATCCTTATTACTCTCGGATGTCGATTCATCATCATTCATCACTGATGATGATGTCTCTTCCTTAATGATTGGTTGCATATACCCCAGCGATAATAACATTGTTATTAGGCGATATTTTGGTAAGCTCATCAGTTCAGGTAGATCGGCTATATGGCCGGTAATAGGGCCTGTCGCCACGTAATCGTCGTGTCCGTAGATAAAGACAATTTTGTTGCTACGGACACAGATTATAAAAGTATAGAAGTGACAGATTTGCATTGTTTGATAATCAAAGCTGGCGGCGTCTCAAACTTAGTGTCAGTAGTGTCAAAATTGTGAATGAAAAATATATATTATCATAGAATACTGCGTCTCATGAAAGTTTGCGATGATTTCAAATTTTCACTTGTATATTCGAGACTGACAATTGGAAAAGCAAACTGTAACCTAATGCAAAATGCTATATATTATGTAATTTACAGGTCACTAATAACAGGAAACTGGCCCTAACATGTGTTATGGCTCTATAGGTAAATCTACGTAACATATTGAAGGCTGTGTGTCGTTTAATGTAGCCGCCAGCTACCGAGAAGCGGTCGTCCGAGCGGGCCGGGGCGTGCCCAATCGCCGAGCCATCAATCTGCGCCACCCTATAGAGACATTAGCTCGACAGACATTTTCGTTGTGCGATTAGTCAGGAATCCGTTTCCGCTTGTTTTTTACCTATCTTCCTTCACATTTTTCACCGCCGCTTTGTACTTTTTGGACAAATTTTTCAATCCATAAATAACTGTCGGCTACGAGCTGAAAGAATAATTATTGCGATATTTAACTAATTTACTAAGTAAAAACCTACTATACTTTTTATTACCCATGCTATATATTTATTTTTTCAGATTTCAGTTCCACTTATAGGTTGTCTGTTTGTTACATTTTATTTATTTAATACCTACTTTTTGCACTGTTGGTACAAAGGCGGTCATGCCATTAGGCATTTTCTGCCACACAACCTTAGGGCGATGCAGAGATATTATGAACACAGTAGTCATTTTAGCATAAGAGATGTAAGTATCTTCGTTATATTTAAGAGATAAACTGTGTTCTTTTGTAGTACTCGTCTCAATTAGAAATCTCATAACTTACCAGTGGAATCGTTTATGCATTTCTCGATATAATAAATTCACACTACAAGGAAAGCTTAATTACAAAACGCACGGCTCCGGGCCTATAATTATCGGCAATAGAAACTTTTACTAGTTATAAAATTTTATGCAGTCATGCATTTATGCTCGGTAAGATGAAGGTTTGACATACAAGTTACAGTATTTTTATGGCTGTTGTAACAAAATATTGCTTGTAAAGTTAAAAGACATAATGCTAAAAACGTTAAGAGCGGACACTCGTGCGCATTTAAATTTCGAAGTACAAAGTGAGTTAATAAACTCAGTTGTTGTTCCGTCGAAGTACAAAATTAAGTCATTATACGGAACGACAAGTATTATTTAATTAATGCGTGGTTGGTACAAAACAATGGCTCGATTGTTCCACTGAGCGCTCTGTCAGCGAGAGTCGTCGCCGCGCGCCCACTGCGCTCAACCAAACCGCACTTGGACAAAATATTATATTGAACACGGTTGAACACAATTATAGAAAAGAGTAAATAGGTTCAATTTATTATCTATTACTATGTCACTATAAATAACCAAATTACCAAAGATGCAGCTTCAATATTATGTGTTTTTAATCGGTGTTCTAAGTAAATGGCAATTAAAATGTTAGTAATAACTTCATTGCCAAGAAACTTGAAATGAATGTTGAAGTCAGTTCTTACGAAGTAATCCAGCAGTATTGGATGAATCAATGTCAAGTTTCAAAGATTTTTCTTAGATTATGAGTACCATGTCAGAGCACTGTGTGGCGTTACAGGCGGGGACGCGTCGCGTCTCTATGGCAACGGGTTGTTCCGCCATCTTGCTCGGCTTTTTGTGCCGAGGACCACCCAACACGAACTCGCTACATTATTTTATTGTACAATAAACAAATTTATTGCTCCATATGGCTATTTATGTTTTTATTTATAAGGGTTTTTGTTAACAACCGAAAGAGATGTTAGTAATCCTTCGTGGATAATTGCGTTTTAAAGTTGTAGTGTAGTGACGGTTGTAACCGTGAGTCCATAACATTCGTAATAAATCTACTCTGTGGAGCGTTTACACAAGTGTGAGGAATACGCGACGAATTTGTAGCGAAGCCTGGCTACGAGGGCTGATTTTAAACAATTGAAGCTACTATATTTTTTTAGATTCTAAAAATTTTGCACTTAGGACAAATTGTAACCCCATCTTAGACAAATCCCAGGCAGGATTTTGGATGGGAGGATGGGGTGACAATTTGTCTACAGTAACTGTATAAGTTAATAAGAAAATAAATTCAATGAAAACACCAGTCACCATATAATATTATTTGAATTCTCTTCGGTTCTGTCATTAGACATAATAGGTACATAAAGTTGTACTGTAGTGTTTCAGTAAAGTAATTTTCTTAGCTGATATCATTATCATCATAATATCAAGCTTTTCCATTATTTGATGAATTAACGGCTTCCATATAAGTCATCATGTCAATTAATTTAAGGGATTTTACATCCAGCAGCTGCTCTCTACCTCCTCAGGATCACGGACGATCACATTAAAATTCGCAACAAGTTTATTCCATCACAGGAACACCTAATGCTTTTAGCTTTATCGTGCGGTTAAAATTATCACAACTCAGAGAATGACAAAAGTGGAGTGACGGCCGTCAGTCACTGGCGAGTGATTGGCAGTTCTCTGGAGCGCGTCCAACATTATCACGCTGTTAAAGCTGATGCCCTTACTGAGCACGTGTTTATGAATACTAACTTGCTTCCTGCATACTAACTTATTGTTCTTGTCAATGACTTTTACTAGGCGGCTTTTAGAACACGCGCACTGATGAATCACATTAAAACAAAAAGAAGTGGAGTTTCCTTTCTAATAGTGCATCGATATAATGCTGTTCGCTGGCATCACCCCAGAACGGCTGGACAGATTTGGCTAGTTTAGATTTTTTAATGTTCATTAAATTCTGAATAAGGTTTTTAGGGAAAAAATTATTGGAAAATTGGACCGGAAAAAATCAAATAGCTGAATAATTTTATTAACATCCATATTACAATGGGATCGAAGATTGAAATTTGGACAGGCCAACGTGTAACGGGTCGGGGTAGGTAGGTAACAATGAAATATGTACCTAGTCATATTTATAAAATATAGTTATTACATAGGTAGGTATATAGAGTTTCGTGTGCAGCGATATAACAGAAATTCATACCGTCTGCAGATACAGATTCCAATAATAACAATACACCATAAAACGCAACACTTAAAAATTGCGTGTGGAAGGACAAATCCGTGAAATTCTTTTATAATCAATTTCATAGACCAGACCTATCAGAGGAATGGGAAAAGGATATTAATCAACTTCATTCCCCACAATATTCTTCACATTAACATTGTAGACTCGTACCGGTCTGCGATACCAACGCAAAAATCGTATAAGGGAAGATTAGAGGCCATTAACAGAGTCTTAATTGTCATCTTAATTACGCGAACGTAAACAATAATAACTAGTACAGGAATACAGAGTACACATTATATATTTTATACTTTGACTACGGGTAATATCGCCGTGAGCAGTGTGCGGGCATTGATTAAAATAATTTAACTATCAGTGAGTACACGTTAAGGCATTATAAACATGCATTAAGTATTAATTAAGTTGGTAACAAAAAATAGATTCTGTATCATTAATGGAAAATATCAGTCGGGCTTGCATTATGGATGCGCTCCGAAGCGGTCGCCACGCGACTAGTAATTATATCAGGATATCGTCAAGTTTATCTTATATTACTGCATAATGTGATTTGTAATTAATACTTTTTATAATTAATTTTTAAATTTATATTAACGTCAAAAGCAATTGTACTTACCTATACATTTGAACATTACTCTTTATGAGTAAACACTAAGCAATAGGTATGCTGAACCTATTAAAAAAGTCGGCCACGAATGAATTTATAACATAAATCAAATGAATAACGTTGTATGACAGATGAATAGACATACCAAATAAAGTAAACAATAAAAGTGGTATCGTGAGACAATACTCCGCTATAAATTTTACAACAAACGCTACAATAAGATCGCAATATCAGATAAGCGACGTACGTTTGTCAAGCCATCGCTTACGGATACTATGGTGAACCGTTTTCCTTTTTACTTACGTGGAATATTAATCAGCTGATTCATTTCAACTTCAGGTGACAATAGGAATAGTCTTTGCATGTCCTGAATATAAGCGGAACGTTGGTGATCCTACATTGGAGCAAAGTGGCAGATGTAGTGAATTATAAGGACATTTAGATGCATGTTCATAGGCCGCGGCTGCATAGAGATGTCAGGGGGACCACCCACCGCGCACCTTGCTACTCGCTCATAATACTCAGAAATCATCTAATCGTACGAAGAGATATTATTAAAATAACACTTGATACACGTCCTTATGATTTGTTTGAATTGGACAACAGATATCGTTTAGTATGTGGCTACGTGATATATTGTTTGTACGATAAAGAGCAATGCATCTTTTTAAGTGTCTAATGGTATCTTAGTTTCTTTTGGAAAGTGTTTAAGTGGCTAAGTTTTTGGATGGAATAAATCACATATTTTACCACTCAGTTGAAGTTGTCTAACAAACTTACTGACGGGACTAAAAAGATGTACATATAATTTTATTAACTTACATATTATTATTCTAAAGTACATTCACGTTTAGCTGCTATGATTGTATTCATCCATATCGATTTGAAAACCATTTTTATTAAAAAAAAAAAATTTTTTATTGCATTCCTAAATTAATTTGGGAAAAATAGACAGCTTTTTTTCTGGGGAAATAAAATAAACGAATAAATACATAACAAATAATAGGTAGGCATGTGATATATCTGTGCCCGTGACCGCAAAGCATAACTAATCTAGAAATGCTCATGGCAAACCTTTATTGGTTAAGTCAAGAACTGATAACATCTTTGTTAGCTGCCTCTACAGTCAGTCTGCTTAGCTGTCAACTATCAACCAGCATCTACTTCCCTTTCCTTTCGCTGACTTCGACGACTTGCATTGCATTATAAATAGTTGGTATGTATGCATCCAAATGCGTTTCCTTTTTATAACACTCAATTAATCACTGACGTGCCTTGAAATTGTACACAATACGCTTTATTTTTACTTGTAATGTCAGTATTTTATGCCATAAAATAAAAAATACAATAATAATAATCAAAATTATCACTATCATAACGAAAGCTGTACTATTTTCGTATTATTATGTAGCCATCTAAAGTGCAATACATTTAACCACGCCTCTACGCACGTACTCTACGAGCTACGTAGTTGATTAGAAAAGCCGCATGTGTATGTAATTGCAGGCTACGTCGTAGCGCCGTAGCGCGTCCGTTATGCGATTGTTGCTCAACGACCAACGTGCAGGTAAGACAACAAATTGTTTAATTCAGTGTATCGTGCGTCTAACTCGGCAATTTATCCAATTAGGCGTCCGTCGGACCACCCACCGCGCTCCACTATTAAACATAAATTATAAATAATTTGGTAAAGTTTATTTTGGCTCGCGGACTACGGTCCAATCTGATTGCTGCGGTTAGGAAGCTAGTGGGTGAAATGTGTTCGGGAAAATATTGCTTTTATTTTCGTAGATTTCTTTTGTTTGGTTAGCTAGGTAAGTTGCCATTTATGAATTTGAAGTGCTACGATAGTTTTAAATAAAAAGTTATATCCCATCATTTGGCATAATTTCATTTGTCCACAGAATGTCACCTGTCTAGTGGGGCTAGTCATAAGTCAGAAAGACATATCAAGTGCTACATTTATTTACTGGAATCATGACCAAAACGCTCTCGGTTCATCTCAATGAATTTATGACACATCATAATTTCAATTAAACACTTAAACTCAATGTTCTATTCTACATTTTATGGAGTAACACTATACACTAGAACAACTTACATGGAATCAAACACTTTAATCCATAAACATTAATATAGTTAATGATACTTAGATAAATGCTATCGTATGGCGCCACACATAGTCGCAACTTAGAAGCATTATAGTGGTCACGTAAATTAACCGACAGCCGGTTCTAAATCAAACAATTTATAGCGGTAACTACTGCGTTATTTAACGAGGGCCCACTGTGACATGTTTTTATCAAGATGTCGGTGCGAGGTGCGAAACCGAAGAGCGTGCAATTAAAATACTCCAAGTGGTTGATTTACGTGCGACGCGCACGCGCATGCTCGGCGCTGTCTCCGGCAACTAATGTATGTATCAACCGCTAACATACACGTTTTATTGTTTGCCCATTTATAATGGCGTAAACACATTTTATGTACAATATATCATTTCGGTTTTGCAAACTATACGAATACATGTATGTATTAATACATACCAAGCTCCAGTAATTACAATAATTATTCAACTTCTCGAATGATTTATTGGATCTAGTTTTGTCTACTCGAAAGTAAAAGTTACACTAAAATATGTAGCTAGATTCTAGAGTAAACACTAAATTATTTATCTGCCATTACCTATTAGAAATGTTTTAGAATCAATGAAATTTACTAGGAAATTTGGATAGAAAATAATTACGTGTATACACGTAATTATTTTCTATTCTATTTTGTGTATTTTTATTCACACTAGTATACATACGAGTGTGAATAAAAATACACAAAATTTACAATGCGTGCATCTTCTGATAGCCGCTCAGTTACGCATTAAGAAAAACACAGGGATTTTTATAGAAAGGTTTGTTATTTTAATGTCTTTTCATTATCATTTTTTTTTATCATGAAGAGGCTTAATATCACTAAGTTCCATTGTGTCCTTGGTCTGTCGTATAACGTGCATGCAGAATTATCGTATTTCTGTATCTAAATTCATCTCGTGACACGTTTCCCACTTTACGAGGACTATAAAATGGTATGGCGACATGCGCGTCAGTCGCGCGCAGCCACGACATGTCAATGAGCCGCCAGTTCTTCCACTTGTCACATTTAAAACGTAACTGGAAGAGCTAAGCGCGTGACAATTCTCTAAGCATAGTTCGCTTTGCACTTGCAATTTGTACTTTAGTACGCATACTGCTAATGTGTATTTAATTATTCGTAAGGATGTGTGATGACTTTTCCAGTGATGTGTAGCTCTGTGTATGCATCGCCTGGCTAAAATTCAGGCAGGCACGGTGCACCTCGGCGCCATAAATTTGTCAATGTCACGCCTCTCGACAGGACGACTACTACTAATTTTTATTAAACATCGTGATCGCTGACCGGAATGCCAAAACGTAATCACAATGCGTGTTAGATGCATATCGCATGACACGCCAGTTAGTAGTGTTAAAGACTAATAATAATTAGGTACTGCAATATATTTGAGAATTACATTTTTTTCGAGTACCTATTCTTATTTTAGGGAATGGAAAAAGCTATCGGGTTCATAATTGAAACATTTCACATGATGGTCTCAATTCCGTACCTCACGCGAGGTTCTAAGAAGATGTATAGAGCGGCACCCCGCTGCGTCTTCGCCCGAAGTGTCAAAATGTCCAAGTTTAGCCACCCTTAAGAAACCAAACAACGTCTGAGCGTTTTTAGGGACAACTATAGGAATTTTGCCTTTATGTAAATTGAAATAGAATATATTGTTCGGATGTTGCCGGCATAACTATTATGGTGCAGTATATTTGCGGTCCCTTATATCGCGAGATCGATCTATCTGTTGGATTCACATTATGAGTAGAATGAATTCAATAGGGACGTTTACACCTCCACGGTTTCTGGGAAGGTTGTACTCTCCGTGAAATCGAGTTGTCGTCGGGTGTGGCTTGAGATGTTAATCCGATCGAGTTTATCTTTATAATGCAGTAAAGTTTTATTGTTGTTATTGGATCTTATCAATCAGTAAGATTTATTTAGGCTATCTCGACTCTGTTGTAACTTATCTATACTGAAAATTTGAAGGTTTAAATCCGTTCCGTTTCTTCATAAAATGCGAACCCATGTTTTTGAAGAGCTGTCTTCAACATTTTTTTCTCTGCAGTAAAGTTTATCCAATCGTGTTTCTGTACTACAAATTTATAGCTAAAGACATGAATAATGAGATATGTAAAAATCAGATCTGTATGTTTTGTAATGGCTGAGAAATATTAAGATCCATGACCCCCAAATCTTCAATGCGTCGTCTTAAAAATATCTATTTTTAATACTTACTAACAACTTAAGGTAATAAGTTAGTTGAAATTTACCGTATAAACTATAATTCACTAACTTCAACCTTCTGTTTTTTATCTTAATTAACTAGCCAACTTAATTAAATATTTTAGTTAAAACAATTTAATTACGTGGAATTTATTATGTCTTGCATACAGATAAAATATACCTATTTTATTCTAAATAGTTTTTGGTATATTTGAAGATAAAATCTTATACATATTTAGGACGGCAACAAGACTAAACAAAAAATGTTTCTTGCATTTTACAACACGGGAGCACAAAAATAAGTATTTATTACTTATGAAATTCGAGCAAATTAATTATCCTTTGTAAATGTTGTTTTAGAGGAGAATCGGGTAGTTTGAACCATGCATTAATTAATTATGTTTTCCTAAGGGCTTGTTACACAGCTTATTGATATACTGATAAGTTGCAGTTAAATTATTTGGCACATAATTTCTGGTGGTGAAATAGGCCCTTAGTGTAACTACAAAAAGTTTTCAATAGAATTTAAATGTTCAAGCACGAAATATAACGAAGATTTTTTTTAAAAGAACTTACGAAGATCCTAAGTTATCTTTATTTATATCGAGTTATAGACATTTCATTATTAAGGTCCACCAATAAAATTCTTGAATCTTATAGCTCATTTCGTATTTCATCTGTTTAAAGATTTTAAGCACACGATATCAGTACTGCCTTGCTATGCTAATACGCCGACTATATTTGGCAACCCCCCGATCTCGAATTATATTCATGTCGCGTTTCGCGAAAACATGGTACGTACACCGCGCTTGTTGAGGATTCAGCCCGTATTCCTGCTGCCAATCACCAATCAATTGTCACATTTATCATTTGACTAGAGGCTGCATTGACACAATGCCTGCAGTGATAATCTAGGGGTGTAGACCACTGGACTGCCAAGTCAAAGCTCTCGAGTTTGAATATAAGACACGTACCTCTGACTTTTCGAAATCATGTGCGTAATTATCACCCACTTTAACGGTGAAGGAAAACATCGTGAGGAAACCTGCATGCCTGAAAGGTATTCTCGCATGTGAAGTCTGCCAACCCGCATTAGGCCAGCGTGGTGGACTGTGGCCTAATCCCTCTCATACTGAGAGGAAACCCGTGCCCAGCAGTGGGACAATTAATGGGTTGATGATGATATCCACGCCTCAAGTATAACAAGTTTCATTTCCTTATTTAGCTTCAATAGTTGGGAGCATGATTGCATCGTGCTATTTTACTGAATTTTCCAGCCTTTCCAAATCCCAACTGTTGGTAATTACGCAATAAGGGAGAGGTTATCAATGACCAACTACATCCGTGTCTAGTGTGGAGTGCATGGGGACAGGGCGGCAATCAGTCAGTGCGGCCGCTAAATAAATTCATTAGTTAAATCACTGCCGGCGGCGTTTTGTGTCGGCAACATCAAAGGGCCGCCCTGCCGTCCAACTTTTTACTCAGAAAACTCTGTAAACAAAATGATATGGTGCGTCCGAATGTTTGATCCGCCTTTATTATCTGTATACAGAGAGATTGTTTAGCTAGCAAACGTACTCTCTTTGTGGTAATTGTGGGGATGTAATAACTTTTGTGAGTGCGGGCAAACATCGCTTTGAAGTGTTTCTGGTGTGCTGGAATCCCTCGTTGACTTTGTGGCTACCAGTTCCGTTTGTCAATAAGAAAGCTTTGTAAAGCTGTGTAGTTGGAGTTCTGCAAATCCTAAAGCTCGCTTGTTACTGTTATTTGGATTCTGTGTCCTCATTTCCGCCACCGCATTAAATTATACCATTGATATAGGTAATGATAGTGTGCATTCGTTGTGATCCGGTGGCATTCGTAGCAGCTTCATTCAATGCTTTTATTTTGCCGCGCAGCTTCCCTCTTCCTCTCAATTGTGTGAGTGAGATAGATATAACATGTGTGTGGTCCTCTGGCACGGCTGCTCGGCTGTTTCCGTCGGGCTTCGGTCCCCCTTCGTGCTCAAGACGGCAACATAATCGTTCGAATCATGATGGCGGCTCAACAAACATTCAGTGTACGCATTCGTAGCTCGAATCAGTATTGCTCGAGTCGCGCCGCTGTCGACACGCAAACGCGACGTAACTTTTGTAATGAAACTTGGTATCGTTCCGTGTTTCGTACGGTAAAGTGATAGATAGAAGTGACGAGTCCTGGTGTACAAGTGTGTGGTTATGTGGCGGCGAGTGATATGACAGCGTGCGCCGCCAGACGGACCCCGGCCGTCTTCATGAGGATACTGGTGACAAGCCTGGCCCCGAGATCATGGTGGCTCCCGATTCCGAGGCTCCTGCGAATCCTCGGATAGCGGCCGCCGCGCACGAGAGCCCCTCTGCCGCAGAGGCGCGCCACAGCGCCGACCTGTACATTCGCACCAGCTGGGTGGATGCGGCCCTAGCGCTCTCTGAACTTGAAAAGGTGCAGTGTCCACTAGATAGCAAAGATACAGTGTTGAGTTTCAATTGTCATATTGCACGTGTGATTGTTTTTCTGCGAATGCCAATCGCGTTGAGGAACGCGGCAGCGCAAAGCGGTGGCGCCGACTAGTGGTAAATGTGTGTACTATCAAGGCCGCGCGTATTTTGTAATGAAAAACAACTACCTATAAAGGTTACCTACTTATGACGAAGATGAGTTTTATGATAATGCCAGTGTAATAAACAAAATATGAAATAAGTAACCTGTGTCTGATCCAATTTAGCCGATTCTCCTTTCAAAAACATTTTTAATAACAAGGTAGTTGGTAGGGGCATTACATTAGTAAAATAATTAAATATCTATTACAAAATTGTTTGAAATAATTATTTGATGTCCAATTTATTTAAATGAAAGCAATCGTGAAAAGTTTTTTTATGTACAGAAAGCTTTGCAATTGCCGAGTTGAGTAGGCACGTCGTATATGTATACCACAGTGGCAGACGGGTTCGGGGAAGGTAGCGCTTTCCTAGAAGGCCGCACGCACGCCCCGCGGTGGTCCGCACCCCTACCAGCGCCATTCGCGAAACTTCCACACAGAAATGTTTCAAAAAGCCTCGACAGAGAGCACAAGACGACAGCGGCACATAAACTTTTTATCGCATATTTTGAACTTAATAAGTTCTTAATAAATTAATTGTAGGCATAATAGATAGAGAGAAAAGATAAAAAACATATAGACCTATCTACACAAACATAATCTATAATAAAAAACACATAATTATGATCTGCAGTTAGGTTAATGTAACTTCAGTAGATGTGTAGATAAGTTACTTACTTATAATGTAGGAACTTGGTCGGTCGTATGCAAGATGAAGCAATTAAGGCACAGTGGGAGCAAGGCGCGCGGGGGGCTGCGCACGCGCAGCGCATCGGCGCCGATAGAGACATCAACGCGGCCCGCACGCCGCGACCCGCGCACACTAACAAAATACGTACAGCCTTCTTGTTTTTCAATATAATATTTTTGGTTTGATCAAATAAATATGGGTAGAACAATTAATAATTTTTTTTATTAATAGGTAGATATTCAATTTTCAATAGGTTCTTTAAATAAATCAATCAAGACTGATTACTCATTAAATGCAGATGAAAAATATCAAATATTTAGTTTATGTTCTTTTTCTCCAATGTTTGGAAACAAAATAGTCTTCTCTCAAATTATGAACAAACATTCAAATTACATAACTGCTTCCTCAATATAAAAATAAAAGAATGCTATTCTACGAAGTTTTATGTCTGACAAGACCGCACAGAGCTCGCCTCGTGGAATTGAGACATCTTGTGGTTTCCGATCTTACATCTCTTTTCTTCATACCAAAAGGGCAGGTTCTTTCCTTTTCTTTAAGGTTTACATTCCATCTCTTTTCCACCAGTTTTTCCCACATATCGTCTGTCTTCGTCCAAACATTGTATTCGTCGGCGGTCGGCAGCTGCGTTGGAGACCTATAAATGATTGTACATCCACAACTTTTAAAGGTGCGTCTTTTTGGACAGACAGATCATTATATATTTTGGAACAGAACTTGAGTTGAAGTTGTCTTAAATCTTGGCAACGACATTATTAGTAAGTTGTTAAGATTTTTTGGTAAATAAAGATTGCATAAACGACTTGAACATGGAGCTGGCGGTTACCAAAATCAGAGAAAATGTTTGCCGGCCTATGAAGAGCATCTGGTGGCAGTAATTTTGGTGTCAGGTGACCGTATGCATTGTACGAGGCGCCGCAACACGTGGACTACACACATCATTGCACATTCAGCAATTTTCTCCATCACTGCCCGTTGCCTCCGTCTCAGTAGCTTTACAACACCACCCTTGTTTCAATGACCAGTCAAGTGCAATGGAATTTTTCGTAATCCGCTCCAATTTTAATTTTCATAGAAACTTAATCCATGAATCTAAAAGTTTCTTAGTAAAAACCATAAAGGAACACCTTACATCACAAGCGTAGATGAAGACATTAAAGTTGTTGCTATACAGGGCATTCTAACTTTCTTAGGTATTTGGAATAGCAAACGAATGGTTAAAAGGTCAATATTATCATTCTAATGTATCGGGGCATATTCATAAAACTGATTGGTACATACTTTCGGTATCCAGTCTTTTAATTATTATAGAATTTGGTCAGTAAAATTTTGGAATGTACACAGAAATTTAATCGATGCAGCCAGATGTTTTTTATCTCTCGATCTTAACTATTAACCTAGTGCTTTATCCATAACTTCGCTATCACATGGCTGCTCAAACCGGTTACGTTGTCCACCTAACTTGCCCACTTTCTCGATGTTATTGAATGCTTCCTTCTTCAGATTGACGTTGAATCAATCTTTCTGCAATCGTTTTGCAAATACTGGGTACTATCATAACGGAGTATTACTATAATATCGGGGGACGTGGATTTTTTAGGACAACTTAACAAACTTTTGTGTGTTGGTTTTGGAGTCATACTAATCGAAATATATGTACTTAAACCTTATGTTTGATCTTCCATACGTGTGATCTGATCAGAAAAAGCCGTTGTTTTCCTGCAACCGATCACCCCACATGCAAAGTAGAATCACTGTAGAGTAGTAAGTAGAATCACATCAGACAAAGTAGAATCCTGTTCCACAGCAACGGTCACCCGTTGCTGTGGAACAGGATTCTACTTTGTTTTAAGATAATTTCCACATGCGCAGCTAGTGTTCGCATTATATACCTTTCAGATAACAACTTATGAGATTTTACGAGCACATGATAAATTTTATTAATTTGACCCTTAACTGTTTTTGAGTCTAGAATCAGTTTAATGGTAACATGACACCGATAATAAAGTAATAAAATGATGCCACGCTGCCTGCTCTTAAGTTACATAATTATGATTTATGTCCATTATCAAATATATATATATATATATATATATATCAAATAAACAATCAAAATGCTAAATAAAACACCGAAGTTCTCTTTCCTAATATAAGCGTAAAGTTTCTTTGATGTGCTGCTAGTGTCAGATACCTATGTGCGTAGAATTATGTAAAGAATTTAAAATGTCATTGACATTCAGTGGCATTGGCAAGTAACGCGCCGCCGGTGGCCGACTGGCCAATTGGTCAAACGTGATGTCCTTGGCGAGGGCCATTCGAATCTTTAATCATACATACATGAATATTACAAAGTAGGCTGGAAACGATAAAACATGTCTTGAAATTATTTTTTATGTTAATGTACTTTTTCTCGAGTAGATTATTATTATACCGTACGATGTGCGATTTTTGCTGTCAGGCCTATCAATTTAACACTTACTTTTTCAACCTAATGGGCCTAAAGTTTACCTATTTATACAATATTGACTGCAGTTTGTTTGTTTTATTATCGCTCATAAAACAGGGAAGCTAAACAAAATTATTAAAATGTTGTCCTTGTTTACAATACCTTAGAAACCTTTGAAAAAAACTATTGTAGAATTTTCTAAAGACATCTTTTTACTGTCTCAATTGTACTCGTATTGAGCTAAAGAAGTTTTTTATGTCATCGGTTGCTGTTGCCATGAAAGAAACAGCATAATTTTATTGTAGAATTGAAAGTTTAAAACACAAGGCTCATGTTTTCAAATGGGATAATGTTGGGGTGACACCCACATCCCATTATATGTAGATATAGGGAGCCGCGATCGCATGTCGATGGTACAGGATGTCAGGGATCGCGCCAATCACACCACTCACTCCGTTGCTCTTGTTGGTAACTGATAAACTCCGACATGACAGATTTGAATGATGCATCGCTTCACTGAGGGATATGGCGCACATTCTTAACATACTCAAATACATCAATCTTAAATATTTATACAACTGCTTAGGTATCATTCAAATAATAAATGTAATCTATTTTATATTAACTAGGTAATAGGTATGAAGATTTTACAGTGTGGACCAGTTTGTCGTTCGAGCGAAGCCCGTATTTAAAACGGCTGGCTTTATATTATGTAATTACCCGCGTAGACCCAATCATGTGTGGCCTACGCGATAAATTTCACGACGCCGAAATTTAACTATTTGGAGACACATTATGGAGTAATTAAATTCAGACAATTATTACACCGCGCTTGACCTTAGATAAGGAACAAAGTCAGCCGGCGATTACTTGTCAGCACAGTCGGTATTCATTACTAAAATTATCTCTGTACGTTTCCTGTAAGATGATAAAGAGATGTTTATATAATGGTTTATTAATAGCCAGTAAATTATTTTGAAATCATTGGTGGGGCGCATGAAGTAGTGACAAAGCGTCGGTGTTTGTTCGCTCGGGAATAAGTTGATCGTAGCCGGCAGCCACGATCGTGAGAACGTGCTCCTAGTGGGCCAATCTCTTATCTGCAGGAAGTGCAGTCGCCGGCGCCGGCGCATCGCGGATTATACATAGTAAATATTCTCGTAGTACTTGCGACAGCCTTTTACGAGCGTGACCGTCATGGGTGCTTCTCGTTACTTAGTAGGACACAGGTACGCATTCAGGGCTTATCACGTTGCACTTAATACATATGTGTGCCAAATTTGGTGCATGAATGAAGGAGTGTTACGAGGTGGTGGTGTTGAGCGTGGTGGCGTGTTGCGTACGCTCCACGTGGGTCGTGCGGCGGCGGGGAGAGATGCGCGGGCGGCGCGGGCGCATTCCGGCCGTGACGTCACGCCCACCCAGCGCGCCCGACATTCACCTCACCCGCGCCCGTTCGCCCGCACCGTACCCGGACCGTTCTATGTATCTCCACTGTATCTGACATTATTGCTGCTACGATTTATTTATTTACGCTACGCTTAACAATGAAATTTGGAATCCTATCAGCCGCGTTCAGCGAACTCAGCCAGCAAACAGCAAACCTAAATTGAGATGATTAGCAACCAAAAAGGTGCTGATTTCACTAATGTTGTTTTGATTGCTATAATATTTATTTTGCTACGGTTCTATTGAGTTTCGTTTCTTTGCAGTTACGGAAATCGCGCTACTGAATAACCTACATAAACAGCTAAATTGTGTTAGTTTAGTGTGTTTGTAGTAATATTGGTAAGACAGTTCAGTTGTTATGACAGTTTTATGTAAAAAATTGAAGTGCAGAAAACATAAATATTTGTCATGTTTGAGTTTAACACGTGTCGGTCTTCGTAAAAGTAAATTTTCTGCGAATATTTCAAAATTAAATTTTTACGCATGTTAATCGGTTAGGTACTTACTACTAACATGAAACATTATGTTCTCGAGCCCCTTTTAAGACATACGATTGACCTTTTAAACACGGAACCCTGAAGTGGGCTTAAATTAAAAATTGGAAACTGCTAATTATTTTCACATTACTGTTGGTTGTCGTATCGAAATGGCCATTACAAAAGGGCAAATGTACCCTTGATCGCTTAATCGCTGCGTTCAACACGAGACGTCGATTGAGTTATTATTATGCAATTAGTAAGCGCTTCACGAGATTCGGTCTGTGTCGGCTCTCATGTGCAGGCCCCGGCTGCGGCCGAGCGCGGCGCCACCGCTGCGGGCCCCGTCCCCGACCGAACAGCCCACTCTCATTAATCACAATCAACTGAGAAATTATTTCGACGTTTAAAGATTTCGATGTTATTATATCTACCGCCAAAGCGATCTCATAATCTGTGTGTTTATTGATATAAAATCGAAAGATAAATACCAGACACGTCTGTGGTGACACAGCATGTATGGGGCTGAGCTACTGTTCTGTCTATTCTTGCAACTGCTACCGATTTGTTTACGGAAAAAGTAATAGTAATTAATAGTAGATTTTAATATGAATGTTCTTTATGCAGGGCAACATCGAAGGCGGGCGCACGTCGCTTTGGATCCGCGCGTGGCTTCAGGAACAGCTGTTCATACTAGGCTGCTTCCTGCAGGGCGACGCCGGCAAAGTCCTATTCGTTGCGATCCTCGTGCTCTCAACGTTCTGTGTCGGATTAAAATCCGCGCAGATACACTCAAGGGTCGACCAACTCTGGGTTCAAGGTACGTTAAATTGTTTATACTGTATGTATCTTTCATCTTTATTAGCTGCGTATGTAAGAAAGGGCACATCACGATAGAGACATTGTGGCACATTGTGCATCTTGTGGAATACCAATGCAGGGTAACATGCGCGTCTGTGGAGCCGCTTCCGCCTCGTCGTACGTGCGCAGCGTGCGCGCCGCGACTACACAGCGCGCCGCGTGTGTGCGCACCCTTATAAGCTCCGTAAACTTGAATTTAAATTCGTCAATCGACTATCTGAATGGGCATTTGCGTCCGGTGCGCTACTCGATTTAGTCTAATTGTGTCCCTACTCTTGTATTTAAAACAAAAAGGTATTCAAATCATATTTTGAATGGTAAACGTTTCCGACGCATTAATTAAAATGTCGTATTGTTATATTTATTTGGACACAATGTTTATTATATAAAATACACAATTATTTTTAAGTTTCATACCATATTTTCCCAAGACAAGGTTATAATCGTAATAACTGAAGGAAGACAGTGGTTACATGTTATGACGGCATCCCCCTTATATTATTGTCCATCTAATGTACTTGTGTCTATAGATATCAATCGTGTCAAAGATTAAAAGTTTATAAAGTCACACTAACATTCGTAGATGCTAATCTGGGCTACGACTTCTACGAACAGAGATGGAGTCGTAGAACTTTCGTAGCAACTCGTAGCAAGGATTCGTAGCAAACATTTCGGCAAGCTGGCATGATCTAAAGACGGAATTTTCTTTTCTTTTATTATTATATGCTGTTTTATATTTAGGTCATATTTTTTACGGTAATTGAGGGAAACCAGTATAAATATTGTGTCTAATAGAAGCGCAATCTATATGTCGTAGCGTGCAATGTTACCGCGTACCTATATATAGCTTTTTCGTGCGATTTTTCCTACTATTGTTAAATAAAACTTGTCATTTATACATGAATCCGATACGATGAAATTATAATAACAATTAGAAGCAATATTCCCGACTTTGTTCTCGTCGCAGGCGCAGCAGTATTCGTATTTATACACAGTCCACGTACGCTCATTGCACGTACGCCACTTGATTTATATTCATTGACGTGAATTATTAATTTACTTCAAAATCTTTTATTGATGTGTGTTACAAGCGTGTGTCCACCTTTCCGGGTTGGATACTATTTATTATAAAACTTACGATAAAGATCCTATAAACAAATAGGGAACGCAGTATTTTGTTTCCCGTTCTTTTTCATACAAATGAGAATAAGTGAATTAGCCATTTAATAAGTGGTTGTATTGTAGTTTATTTGGCTAGAAGGTGAAGATGTTGGTAACTGTGATCCGGGTGATCGTAAATGTAAAAAATGTTGTGTGTGAAAGCATCCACAATACATGAAAAATGCTAAATTTGGAAATCATCAGTCTGAGGGCCTGTTTCATCACATCTGGGTAGTCGCTAACTAATAAATGCTATGCTATGCTATAAATAATGCTAAAATCTTTACATGGATGGTGAAACAGGGTCTAAATCTCGGAATCCGCAACACATTTACTTTCTAAGTTTCTATTATGCCTATTTATTTTATAGGTGAAACCTTCAAATAAGTCATCAAACCAATCCCCTTTACAATTCTAACAAAAAGGATAGTCACACACATTGCTATCATCAATTGAAAGTTTCTAAAAGCGTTCACATAAAGTAAACAGAATTGAGTCATATACCAGGACTAATAACAATTAATTGGTCTTTTTATGGTTTTATCACGTTGCTATAAAATACCGCGTCGCATTGATGTTACTTTTTAATTTGATAACATCTTGATATCGTTGCCATTGAAGATTTTATACAAGGTGGAAAAGACATCGACGCTCAAACGTATTGACAAGATTTCACTTAAGGTCAAAAATAAAATGACCTAGGTCATTCATGTAGAAAATGATCGGTTATTACAGATATTGACATTTTCGAGCGCGCAGTGTATTGCTTAAAACGCGTTTTTAACGATCCGCAGTGAATGTTATCGCGCGCGCGATCCGAAATAAATGAAATAATGATTTTTTAATTATAAATCTAACTTGGGTAGATAGAAATAATGTATTTTTACACGTTCAAGTAAGAAAACCGCAGAAAAAATTCAAGTTTATGAAAAAAGTTACGGAAAATTTCAACGCAGGGGGTCCAGAATCATGTACTGAACTCATAGTATTGGGATGTGCATCGATGTCCCTTCCACCTTGTATACATTTTCGTAGTTCCTTATAATGTATACGAGAGAGTTAATACTCGTACCAAGTATTATTAGTATAGGTTTTGTTTAGTACTTTCACTTTAAGTTATAACGTTATTGTTCAAAAACCTGTTAAATATATAATGAATGTGTATAATATATATCTCATATGGCAGTGGGCACATCCCATCATTAAACTTCACTATTTATTATTAACCAGCGTTTGCTTTTAACTTGTTTGATGTTACCTAAAAGTCGTAAATCCTTATAATTGATATTGCACATTGCAGCGTCCCAGGATGTTATTTTAGTGTTCTCTTGAATGCCAGTCATGCGATTTATTTTCTTGACATACTTCATCTTATGATACAATTTATTTAATTACTTACTTACAGGGATGTTGGCCCATAGGTACTATTTTACTAGCAGCATTTATATATTTTTAAATTTTATTGTAAACCTGCTCAAACGATTTCGATTAAATTTTTATTATGGGGAGTTACGGGAGCGAAAAAGCTAGAGATCTAGCTAGGTATCATTTCTAAAAAGATTTGTCTTCTCCGTATTTCCACGTGAGAATTAACAAACTTGACTGAATGGACAAACCAAAAACAAGTATTAAAACAAAAAAGGAGGTAGATAGACTTTTACATGTGTTCTGAGCAGAACATGGTCGCTCAGGTGCTGTGCAACTTACCCAATAAGTTTTAGAAATGTAGTCTTTCCTTGGAATCCTAGTAATTTTATTGTTAAAGCATTGTAGTAATGTAACTACTAACTGCATTATACATATAACTAGGCTCTTAAACGCTATTTCTTGATCACTATTCAAATCGGAAACAAAATTAACGTAATAATAATAATATTAAACCAAATATAATAAGAAATTGCGATAACAGTCGTAAATTAATGTACTTCACTTTATTAGGGACTAAACATAAACAGCTGACATTTACAACGCAAATGGGCGTAAGAACAATATTTAGTACTCTTTAACTGTTACAACGAACCCACAAAAGCCCAATCTGCAAATGCTGTATGAAAAGTACTTTTTTAAAACAAAAACATAAACCTCTAGAAGTCGTCCTTGAAACCAAAAAGAATACAACAGCAGTGAAATAACTGAACCTTTTTTCTTATTTTGGGCCCTTACAATGTTGGGTGGTCTTGGGTTTATGAATGTAAGAAATGGTACACATTAATCGACTGTGTTTTTAAGTTTATTTTCGATTCTATGGCGTATGACGTCATGAACTAGGTTGGGAGGAAGTGCCATAGTGCAACTTCCGTCATTGCAACATCCCGTAGCTAGCGACACTTAATCACGGAGATAATACCAGTAAGCTAAGATTCTAAACATTTGGGTAGCTGTTGTGTTTTAAAGCTTAATAGTGTAAAAATAAAAACCATTTCACAGGTTTCGAAGTGTTTTTTTTACAGTACTGCAGTAATTCTCTAGGAAATTTTAGGAAAAATAATTCTGTAATCCAAACTCCTTTAAAATATGTTTGTGTGCATATCATTTTGGAAATAATAACATACTTAAGCGGGAAAGTCTACACTCCAACATAAGCAGGAAAGATATATCTAAAAAAGTTGGCGAAATTGCGGACGTAACAAAAAGGAAGCGGACGATTTTATTAAAGCACCTGCTTGAACACCGGCGCGCCGTGAGAACGCAGATAACGCAACTTTATTCGCTATATCCAAAGATTTAAAGCCCTGCATCGGCTACATGTAGTATCGAAATTGTAGATCTAAGATGTTTTCTCAGAATAAAACGATTGAAATGTCAATTTATATTAAGTCGTCGACTACTGTCCAAACAATACAAACACACTGAAAGGTAACTGCCCCAGAGACGTTATCGCGGAACAAAGCCGGCACAGTTAAACAATGCCGAAGGTCCGGAGTCGCCTAACAACTTAATTAGGTGGCCCGCGGCCGCCCGTAAATATCCCTACGTAAAATTACGACCAATAAAACTAAAAAAATGTATAACATTTCTATTGACTCACAAAAAACGAGGGATCTGATTGTCCGGTCCGCTTTTGTGTGAAGACGCCTTGCTGCGCGCCACGCTCGCCCATTGTATTGCGACCCCTTTTAACCTGTGCTCTTCCTCCATTTCTATTGGGGATGGGTTGTGGTCGAGTTCTGCCTAACCTGGCCTTACTTGTGCAGTGTAGAGAATAATTATGGGACCTATTATTTGCGGAACTTGAAAGGACTTACGGTACCTTTTCTGTATGTTAGACAATTAGAAAACGCTTTACATAAAAAGTTATCTTCGAAAATAAAATTTTGACGTGTAGGGATTACTATAACATTGTTGGCTTCTATTTCGAATCAGACATAAAAACAATCTGTAGTATGTTAAGAAATGAATGTATATAAATTACACCTACATGCACATATATGTGAATGAAAGAACATTAAGATAAGTATACGTACAGATGTGACGTACAAAAATTCGATAAAATTGTTCTTTTAAAGTTACGTTATTGACTTGTACAACGTTTTATGTTAAAGCCCAACCACAATGTGTGTCCGTGTGACGTGTAACATGTGGTGTAGGTAGTACACACACTACACGCGACCTACTAAGCTTAAGTAAACTCTCAAATGCATGCCAATAATCAGAGGTATAACGTTGTATCGCCTTAGCTAAAGTAGGCTGTAAATCCGTTGGGCGAAGGCGCGTAGATGCAGTTACGTTGTTAAGTCAGTCTGGTTCGAATGTCAAATGAGATGTGCCACACGTGTTATTTGTAACTGATACAGCACGGTATAATCTGTCGGTTGATTACATGGCGCGCGGGCCACGCCACCGGCACCGGCCACCTCGCCTCGCGCTCTGACCTCGCTTGTTACTCGCTATGGACTTCTAAATGCGACTAGTTTTTGTCCAAAAACCGGCCTAAGGCTCGATCGATTTAGCGACCATGACCGAATTGTTACAGATTTCTCTTATCCACACAACGTTAAATAAAATCTAGAAATAACTCTTTGTCCACTTTCGTTGCGAAAATATAGAACCAGTTTTCAACTATTTTAATACTTGTACGTCGCGCTTGATGTGTCAATTAGAGGTCCGGAAAGCGTGCGCTAACAAAGTCGCGTCATGGCTGTGCGACGCCCGCGCGGCCGCAAAGGACGCGGTTTGTTTATTCCGCCATCCATCTGTTGTCTACGCTCTGGCTAATTTGCATAGAGGGCCAGAGCCAGGGGTGCGCGGGGCGGAGGCCGGACCACACGGGCTCGGCACGGCGGCGCGCGGGTGGCCACAACCACATGCGCGAGCGCACGTATTGCCGCGCTCCCCTCGTCCCCAGGTCCTCCGCGACGTCATTCATTGCGATTGTCCACGATAATGTTCGCTACCACATCGAGTAGAAATGTTGTCATTATCGACGCACACGCATCGAGAATGCAATAAAAGGTTTGAGAATCGCATTGATTATATTGTCAGCGTACATTGATAGATTTAGGTACCATTGAAGCGGTCATTACGCATTGTGTTGTCAGAAGAGCTGATTGTTATGTTGAGTTATGCAACGGATATGTACGTATGTTAGTTGATAAGAGCAAGTGTAGCTAAACTGTATAAAGGCACCGCCCCCGCTGGACACTGAGTGTGATAAAGCGCGATACGGTGCGGTGAGTGTGAAAGTTGCACTCTGGCAGACAGACGCGATACCGATAACCTCATGTGACCTTGCAACGTTTCCGCATAAACCGCCCGCCCTATGGCTTGAACCGTCGTAGTACTTATATGAGAAAGATTAAAAATCTTAAGAGAAGAAGAAAGCATATTATTATAGTACCTTAACTACAGAGATCTTTATGGCACAGTTTATTCCGACAGAAATTAGGAACGTCAAAACACGTATCACGGTAGAACATTGTTGATTGTTACATTTCATCATACATGGTTCTTTATTCATATATGTTCATGGTGACATATCTAAACAAATGTTTATAATCCGTTCTTTTCTCGAGCGATACACAAATATTTTAACTTACGATGATATTATAAAACATTTTCGCCAAAGGGCGGCGGCGCGTTGATGTCTTACACTCTCAGATAATAACGGGATAAATAATGTATTTTCTTTTAAACCTTTCTTCCTTAGACATCAAAGAACCGCCTGCTTACTCTTCCGTCAGTAGTGTGATAATGGTACACTTTTCAAATGTTAAACATTACACAAAGTTGTAGGACGTCACTAAAATAACTGTGCTTGACCAATTTAGACTGTGCTTGTTTTATGAATTCAAGCGTAACAACAAAAAATCTGCCACAACGTAAGCACCACTCTAGTATTCCCATCGCTGCCAATACTTAATCCCCGCTGACGCGGTCCTACACAAGCGTGGTGCGATGCAGCGTCGTAAATCGCGCCCACGGCCTGGTAGGTGTTAAAATAGAGGCGCAATGTGCGGCCCACCGGCCCGGCCGCGCCACCTCGCCACCACGCTCGATTCCATTCCACTTGCTTTATGATAATCCCTAATATCCGGCACGAGTGGCTATGTTTAGCCTGAATGATTACGAAACGAACGCCCGCGCCCTTCACTTGGAACGACACTTCCAATGTTGATTTTTCTACGTCGATAGTTTTAACTGACGCGTACATTTTATGTGGGTTTGTTGGCCTAGCTTTTTACTTCACGCCGAGGAAATCTGTCTTGAAGTATAATATCGTGCGTAAAATGTTTTGTTTGTATGCATGTCAAGCCGCATTTGTTAACGTATAGTCATTAAATAGTATTGTGAAATGTTGTTATTATGTCAGCTGCTCTTGTAAATGTACTAACAATAAACATTAACAAACACCTAATTGTATATATTAACGCAGCCATTAGCGTTTTGTCACGAACTTGAAACATTTTCACATTCCTTTATCTGGAATCTCCATTTCACGCACTTTTATTTTTAAGCGGAATAAGTGTAGACTTTACCTGTCTTCATAAAACTGAAAATGTATTATTTTTGCTACTTTAATAAATATGTAAGAATGTGTTCTTCTGTGTGTTTTCTTATCCTCAGTCCTGATTTTTGTGAAATGTTGTCGCGTTTTCCAGGAAAATGGTCCCTAACCATCTTAAGATCTCCTCAATCAGTCTGAATGGCAGGTTTGGGATACGATCACTATCGATACGTTGTAAAAACTTAACAGTTACCTACATAAAAATCTTTTTTTGTATCGTTGATTGCTAGTCATAGATATCATTCACGTTACGAGAACTACAAGATAGAACTCCAATGTAATATGTTCAGTGTACAATTGCACGTGTGGCGTATACATACACATACATACACAGTTACACACAACGGTACGAGGTGCACAAAAAGTCTTGGCACGTTTCATCAGATTTTTTGTTCATACTCGTTTTGTAATTTTTAATGCTTATTAAGCTCATTTACATACAAAGTGTTCTGCGAAATGTTGTTGGCATTAGCATTAGTACAATATCTGTAGCCGCGAACAAATGACAGACGACTGTCAGGTGGTCCACACTGCATTAACTAGCATTATACCCGTTGTGACACTTGCCGCGTAACTACAAAGCAGAATAACTCAGTAGTAATGTATTGAACAGTGATCACTGAGCAGTAGTTGACTAAGAAATGTCATCGTTAATGTTGCCTATGTGAGGTCTTTACAACTACAAGTTTAATGCCGATTCAGGAATGAAAGGAAATCGCAGTTTATGGTAGAAACGATTCTACGTATTTATCGCTAATTAGGTACTAAAATTGTGACCTTTTCTAGCTCTACGCTTTATTACTGTGCTGTGTATCTTTACAGACAAAATAATGTTCATAGTTAAGTTTTATGCACATTAAAGGTAAACGAGTGTGAACTCGGTACTGAACCAACTAGTAATGCCATTATAAATAAATCATTAATGTTCATATTATGCAAATAAGCGTGTTTATTTGTATTATGTTTATACGTGGCGTGCGCTTTCCACTATGCATTACATTGACCGGTCACGCTATAAATTAGCGACGAAAATAAAATAGCATTCCGAGCGTGGAGCGAGGGCGCATGCGTTAACTGCCACTGTTCCATGCACGAAACACATGTCATGTGAGAAATAGTTCTGAATACGAGGGCTGACGTGTTCAAGTGCTCAAGTCACTGGTCCCGGACATACTTTAAAAGAACCCTTCTTTGAACATTTATTTAAACATCGTTAGAAGTCGTAAAAATACTTTTTCTAACATTATTTTTATCTTAAAAGTTCTTATGAAGTCGTGAAGTGTTTTGTTTTCAGAACTTTAAATAAATAACTGCCAGTATAACTGCATTGCCTAATTGTATTTTTGACTTTAATAACAATGTTCAGAGCCAAGCTTTGTATTGTGTAATCGCTAAATGCAGAACGTGCGTGCGCAGATACCCACAAGTATCCTGCTGTTTTCGTTATTATTTTCTGATGAATTCTAAATATAAACTCTAAAGTACATTAATATACTTCATCTCTACCAACATAATATAGTTGTCTTCATAAGTTAATTTAAGGTTAAGAGAACCTGTCAAACCTTTTTTTTCTAACACGTCGTGCACCTAATTCAGCACAAAAAATGTTACAAACCGGCTTATAAATCAGTGGGACGGGTGTTAATTGGAACGAATTCTCTCGCCGATCCGCTGACAACATGCGAAATGCCTCTGCCTGACGCTACAACGATCTGCGACATATTTTAACTTATTAACATATGGTTGGTACCAAAAAGAGGTTTGTTATGAATCTACTAATGTCGTGGAAACATACCACACCATCACGCCTGTATTCCCAAGGGTTAGCCAGAGGTGTAGTACACCCACAGTTGGCTCGAACAACACTTTGCTCGAGCCGGAAATCGAACCCAGGACCTCTAGCGAAGCAGTCGCACTTGTGACCACTATACCAACGAGGCAGTCTTATTAATGAAGTTTTGAAATGATTATCTACCCGTAAGGTTCAATATCGTATAGATAGACAAAATAAATAAGACGTCGACACATTAAAAACGCAATATATAGCCGTTGACATATTCAACATCTGTTTAATTAAAAGAAATGCTGACTATTTCTAATTAAAGGGTGTCAGGCGACGCGACGATGGCGACAGTAGTAGCACAGGGGCGTCAGATGGGAACGCGGTAAATCACAGATGAACGTGTTAAGTATCGCATCGCGGCCCGGCCCCGCCCGAGGTACCAATGTGTCGACTTTACACCCGCATAGACGGGGCGTCCACCCACAGGCTAAATTTGGATGTTTTTACAGACTGACTTGCCTATAAACGAATTATACTCGGTGGGAAGAAACACTGCCGTATGATAAAACTATTGAAAATTATCATTTTTACCGTTTGAAAGTAAATAATCTGTTTTAGTTAAAAAAACATCATTAATTTGTCTGGCAATATAGAAACATCAAAACATCTTCATCGTAGCCTACTAACAATACAAAATTATAACAGATTTGGTATCATATTTGCTACATAAACACTTCGTAGATAATATTAAGTAAAGCAATGACCTTGCTAGAAATTATCTTTAGTTACGTTGTTAAGAACCCGTCGGGTTATATGAATATGTAAAGTAAATACCTTTGCTCGTAAAGAGTGTCGCATTAAACAAAAGATTTATTTTAATGAACAGCGCGGTCAACGGGGCGATAAAGAAAAAATATAATTCAATGCTGAATTAATTGCATTTCCATCAATGCACATTAATAATAAAGTATTTGCTGGGCTCACAAATTGCGTTAATTTGATATGGATGTTAATACAGCGTCGCCCACCAAAGAGAATCTCGTTAAAGATATGATATAATTTGAATTGGACCTGGTTATTTCTTTTAGTGCGTATAAAAGAAGAAGTTATTTGAATCTTTTCGACGCATTGCATTAATTCTTCGTATACATTAATAAACACACAATATATTTGTGATCACTGCGAAACTACCTTTGAATACGAGTAATATAATAATGTTATCTGGTTTGTCAACAGAGGGTGGTCGATTAGAAGCCGAACTAAAATACACGGCAAAAGCGTTGGGAGAAGCAGACTCCTCGACGCACCAGCTCATCATACAAACTGCTAAGGACCCCGACGTGTCACTGTTGCACGCTGGCGCACTGCTTGAGCACCTAAAGGTAAGGAACGCATAAATTCGTTATTCTAAGTTTTAAGAAGAAGTAAAAATAAATCGAGGTCAAAGCTACTCATTGTGTCTACTGTCAGCCTGGGCAATGTTTCCACCCTACAATAGATTGTTTTTAACTCTCCTGTTTCTAGCGTAATTGCGTCTATGTCACCTTACATATGCAAATATAACTGACTGTTATTTTCTCAGGTGGTCCACGCTGCGACCCGCGTCACAGTTCATATGTACGATATAGAGTGGAGGCTAAAAGATCTGTGCTACAGTCCCAGCATACCTGACTTCGAAGCCTACCACATAGAAAAAATCATCGACAACATCATTCCATGCGCGATCATCACGCCACTCGACTGCTTCTGGGAAGGGTCTAAGTTATTAGGGCCTGATTATCCAATTTTTGTTCCGTGAGTACTTTATCTTCTGGCATTAAATTTAACTACACCAATTTTGAGCGGAATACTCACAAACAATTTCATTCCTCAGTGGTCTCCAACACAAATTACAATGGACGCACTTGCATCCTCAAGAAGTTTTAGAAGAAGTAAGGAAACTGAGGTTTCAGTTTCCGTTCAGCACAATGGAGGCTTATATGAAGAGAGCTGGCATCACCTCCGCCTACATGAAGAAGCCGTGCCTCGACCCCACCGATGCCCACTGTCCAGACACGGCACCGAACAAGAAAACAGGCAATGTAAGTATTTGCCTAACACCCTTGGCCTTATTTTATAGTTCCGATACCTTCAGGTAGTATTCATATCTTTTGTATGGTTAAGTTGTTGTGTATGAATCATTTGTTACGGCTGCGTGAGGGTCACATTAGGGACCATTACGACGACTCCCGGTCCTTTTATTAAGACTTCAATTTACGACAGTTTTACTGGCACATAAATAAAGCATGTAGGATCACGACAAATAAAATATCTTTATCGAGACGAACGCATAAAGTTTAAATACTTTCCATAATAATAAAATATTTTTGGAAACGGTAATAAGGCAGGATGAAAGCGGTCGCCGCCGGGCAGATGGTGCGACTACCTGCCGCCGGTGCTCCGCCCTGCGTGAAAGTTATGTTATACCAACTATGTGATAACGTCATCACAAAATATAGGTTTCGCAACCTTTAGGTACTCACTACAATAACTCATCGATTTTGTTTTGACACCTACATTTTTCATAAAAACATAAGTCAAAGGAACATTTCAATCGTACACAGTTCTTTAAGTGAATAAATTGTCTTAACCAATACTAAATTCGTGGTGGGTACTCAATTGCATTGGTTTGAGTTTTTGTGAGTTCGCTGAGAGTATCTGTCGCCACCCACGTTCGGCGAAGGGTCGGGCGCAGATCGGGCGCGCATTGTTTGGTGCGCCCGCGCAGCCGGACCGCCGCATTATACGGGCGCATTGTACCGCTTCAATGGGCTTCGTTTGCCGCAGCCATTGCCCGTCACAATGACACTATTATATCAATAATGCTCACCATCCGATGGAGGCGAGCACTTCCACGGAAAACTCATAAATTTTTAAGTTTACTTTGTTTCTTTAACATTGTCAAGTTTCACATTCTTGGAATTTGTTTAGGTAATTTGCTAACTGTATATTGAATAAGTTTATAAGCATTTAGGTTTACAAGCATGATTATCAGAAATTAAACAGTTTCTTGGTGTACAGATTCCAGACGTAGCAGCGGAACTGTCGCATGGGTGTTACGGTTTCGCAGCGGCGTACATGCACTGGCCGGAGCAGCTGATAGTGGGTGGTGCGACCAGGAACTCAACGTCAGCACTCAGGAGTGCAAAAGCTTTACAAACGGTAGTGCAACTGATGGGAGAGCGAGAGATGTACGAGTACTGGGCAGATCACTACAAAGTACACCATGTTGGCTGGACGCAAGAGAAGGCCGCTGCCGTCTTAGACTCTTGGCAGAGGAAATTTGCTGCTGTAAGTTTTTGATTCTTAACTTATATAAAGTGGAATTGTCTGGCCCAGTCCCATAACCGTACTGTTTTTACATTATCGGGCTTCGGTCGAGTGTATATATATAATATAGCATTTTCTACCAACTACGATATTTCGTTGGTATTTAGAGTACTTAATATTCCATTGATTTCCAGGAGGTGAGAAAAATGACGACCACAGAATCGGTATCGCCATCGTACAGCTTCTATCCATTCTCGACGTCCACGCTGAACGACATTCTGGGCAAATTCTCTGAACTATCTTTGAAGAATATTATGCTGGGATATATGTTCATGGTAAGGATCTAATATTTTTACTATCATTTGCACTTTCAAGTTTATTATTTTTGTTTTTTTGTTGCGCCTGTTTTGTTGGCACTATTTTAAGTTGTTTTATCTTTTTTTTCAGTTAATTTATGTAGCAGTCACACTAATACAGTGGCGCGACCCTGTCCGCTCGCAAGCCGGTGTGGGTATAGCGGGGGTGCTTCTGCTCTCCATCACTGTCGCAGCCGGTTTAGGCTTTTGCGCTTTGTTAGGTGATTATTGATTTTTTTAAACCATGCACCGCTTTTTAATATAAATATTTCTTATTATTGGAACTTTTTTTTTTCAAAGTGTAATTTTTTCGAAGCCTAAGTATTACTTTGACCTGTATTTTGCTAGTATTTTTTAAAACTTTTGTTGTTTCATTCCTCAGGTATACCATTCAATGCCTCAAGTACACAGATAGTTCCATTCCTCGCGCTTGGGCTGGGCGTGCAGGACATGTTCCTTCTCACTCACACGTACGTGGAGCAAGCGGGAGACGTGCCGCGCGAAGAACGGACTGGCCTGGTGCTAAAAAAGAGTGGCCTCAGCGTGCTGTTGGCCTCACTCTGCAACGTCATGGCCTTCCTGGCAGCAGCCTTACTGCCCATTCCCGCGTTGCGCGTGTTTTGTCTCCAGGTGATTTTAACTATACCTAAACATATTCTTACCAAAGTTGGCTTTACTGATTATGTAATATAACCTACTATTTGAATGAGAATAGACTGTTAACTTAACAATAATTATTGAAAATTTCGCCAAAAAAAATCCGCCACCCATGTATTTTATTGACTTTCAAGACTCTCTCCTTTCAGTTTCAGTTTCAGTCTATAGACTCTACATAATACCTAGCTACTTTATTCTTAACAAACCATGTAATTCCCCAGGCGGCCATCCTCCTTCTATTCAATCTTGGTTCAATGCTGCTGGTGTTCCCCGCGATGATCTCGCTGGATCTGCGGCGGCGGTCGGCAGCGAGAGCTGACCTGCTGTGTTGTCTTACGCCAGAGAGTCCAGTGCCGAAACGGCCCAAGAAGATTGCGGAGCGGTCCAGGACTAGGAGTGGGAAGACTGATAAGGTACGTGGAAACGTCAAGCTGAAAATGAAATGTTACCACAGAAATACTATCACTAAAAAAATATCTTCCTGGTTTTATGAAACTATTGGCTTCGATCTAAATTTCGGTCTAAATATGAATGAGATGACTAATGGCAAAATTATTATTGCAGACTAATTGGAAAGATACGTCAAGACAGCCGTTAGATCCTGAGGATACGGGAGATCAGTCGAAGGCGACGTGTTGCCTCAGTCTTTCGCTCACCAAGTGGGCGAAGAACCAATACGCGCCGTTCATCATGCGACCTTCTGTTAAGGTACGTGTTCTATAGCACCGTAAAAATTGCATTACATACTTATTTTTGCAAATACCTTTTAATTTCCCATTATGACAAAACGTAGAAGCTATATCGTTTGTTTTATTTTAGGTTACATCAATGTTAGCGTTGATCGCAGTTATTCTAGCAAGTGTTTGGGGAGCTACGAAAGTCAAAGACGGTCTAGATCTCACAGACATTGTACCAGAAAATACGGACGAGCACGAATTCTTATACCGTCAAGAAAAATACTTCGGCTTCTACAGTATGTATGCAGTCACTCAGGGAGATTTCGAATACCCTACCAACCAGAAGTTACTCTACGAATACCACGACCAATTTGTTAGGATACCGAATATTATAAAGAACGATAATGGTGGTCTCACGAAATTCTGGCTCAGTCTCTTCCGTGACTGGCTTCTGGACTTGCAGGCGGCATACGACAAGGAAGTGGAGAATGGTTGCATAACACAAGAGTACTGGTGCAAGAACGCCAGTGACGAGGGCATATTAGCATACAAACTAATGGTGCAGACTGGACATGTGGACAATCCTATTGATAAATCGCTGATTACTACCGACACGAAAAATGGTCACAGGTTGGTAGATAAGGAAGGTATCATTAATCCGAAGGCTTTCTACAACTACCTATCAGCCTGGGCTACAAACGATGCACTAGCGTATGGAGCTTCCCAAGGGAACTTGAAACCGCAGCCGAAGAGGTGGACGCATTCATCAAGTGATGTGGATTTAAAGATACCGAAATCATCACCTCTTATTTACACACAACTGCCGTTCTACTTATCAGGTTTAAGTGACACTGAGAGTATCAAAAACCTGATAATGTCTGTACGGGAGTTGTGTTTGAAGTTCGAAGCGAAGGGATTGTCTAATTTCCCGTCTGGTATTCCTTTCCTGTTTTGGGAGCAGTATCTGTACTTGAGGACGTCACTACTCCTGGCCCTTGCATGCGCCTTGGCTGCTGTTTTTGTGGTAAGATATTTGAAACATTTATTTTTCTTTTTTATGATTTACTTGCAATGTAGGTACTAATAATATCGATGTTTTATAACCTTCCTAAATATGACAGTCAAAGTTGCATTATCTAAGTGCACAAACAGACAGATACAAATAGTGAGTTTGTTCAATACTGTATATCTGCCACAAGATACAAGCTAATCTTAGTTTGGGGTTCGCCGTGACTCGTGTCCACTGTTTGTTATTTTATCTGGCAATTAACAATTTATTGTTTATTACAGTATTTGTATATAGGGATGGCGTTGTAGGACTATCCATCTGTTATTATGTTAGATTGTATATTTAAAACGAATTCTTTGTCTACAGGCGGTAATGGTTCTCCTCCTCAACTTCTGGGCAGCGGTGCTGGTCACATTAGCATTAGCAGCATTGGTATTGCAGTTGCTCGGCACTATGGCACTGCTAGGAGTCAAGCTGTCTGCTGTCCCGGCTGTCTTGCTAGTTCTTGCCATCGGCAGGGGCGTCCACTTTACTGTGCATTTATGTCTTGTGAGTATAACACTCGTAATTTGATATGTACAAATTATACCTTCGTTCTTGATATCAAATGAGCTCCGTATTTTTTTATCGCCTTTTGATAATTATGATGTACGAGTATGTTCTTTTTACCCGACTGCCGAAGGAGGAGGGTTATGTGTTTGACGCGTATGTATGTATGTATGTCCGTTCCTATGTCCGGTCGTAACTACTCAACGGCTCAACCGATTTAGATAAATGACACCTCATTAGATTCGTCTTGATAGCACGACTGTCACTGGGTACATGAAATTAAAAAAAACAATATGGCGGATTTTATACGCTTTAATGTGCAAATTGATTTTGAAAATGATCTTTAGTTGTATTAATTTATATTTTAAGAATTGAACCTAGTGATTCTATGATGATTTATAAACTAAAAAGAAGGAAATAAAATCACTTATTAAAACAAACAAAAAACCCGATTGCGTAAAAAGTACTAACTAAAAATCTAAAAACAAGCTCTGTGATGTTGGAAAATGTATTGCAGGCGGGACAAGCTGTTCGTTCATAAACAAAATTTCTTTGCTTGTCCCGCCTGCAATACATTTTCCATCTCAGCTCATCACAGAGCTTGTTTTTAGATTTTTAGTTAGTACTTTTTACGCAGTCGGGTTTTTTGTTTCTTTTAATAATTGATTATCAATTGTTAAGCTCCTTTAAACGAAAACTAATTGGCCCTTTCCCCCTAGGCTTTCGTAACATCGATCGGTTGCAAACGAAGACGAGCATCATTAGCCCTTGAGTCAGTGCTGGCTCCGGTAGTCCATGGCGCGTTGGCCGCTGCTCTTGCAGCGTCAATGCTGGCTACCAGCGAATTTGGCTTCGTAGCGAGGCTGTTCCTACGGCTACTGCTAGCGCTAGTTCTACTTGGTTTAATCGACGGTCTACTGTTCTTCCCGATTATACTGGCGATATTGGGACCCACCGCTGAGGTATGTATCGACAAAAGGTCTAAATACGGCTAATATTTTAGTATAAACGCCAAATATTTATGCGCATAAATAATCGTTTATTTCAGGTACGACCACTTGAACATCCTGAAAGGTTGTCGACGCCCTCACCAAAGAGTTCTCCGGTACACCCACGCAAGTCAAGCTCAGGTTCTGGTGGAGGCGACAAGGGAAGTCGCGGCGGCAAGTCTGCACCGCGACCATCTGCCCCGTCCCTCACTACCATCACGGAGGAGCCGCCCAGCTGGCACTCCTCCGCCCCCTCTGTGCAATCCTCAATGCAGTCCATCGTCGTGCAGCCCGAAGTGGTCGTGGAGACCACAACTTATAATGGCAGTGATTCGGCGTCAGGGAGATCGACACCTACTTCTAAGACACCTCATCCTGGTGCTATTACTACTAAGGTAATATATATTTTGAAAATGTATAGAATGAATAGATTTAACGACGATTAAGAAATTAAAATAGCACAATAAATATAATAATAAATATTACGGTGTTTAAGCTAACCTAACTATTTTTTACAGGTAACGGCGACGGCAAACATTAAAGTAGAAGTTGTGACGCCGAGCGACCGGAAATCACGGCGGTCGTATCACTACTACGACCGGCGCAGGGATCGCGACGACGACCGGGAGAGGGATCGAGATCGAGACAGGGACCGCGATCGGGACAGGGACCGAGACAGGGACCGAGAGCGGGAACGCGACCGGGACAGGGACAGGTCGAGAGAAAGGGACCGCAGAGACCGGTTTAGAGACGAGAGGGAGCACCGAGCCTCACCTAGAGAAAACGGCCGCGATTCTGGCCACGAAAGCGACTCCTCAAGACATTGAAGACACATGCAGTGCCTTTAATCTGGGTGTCACTTGAGCAATGATCCACACCGTGTCAATACGATGTGACGACTAGTTTTACTTGCATGAATGCAACTTATCAAACTGTAATGTAATGATCGATGAATTTGACATCTTTACCTAAAGTTATGGAGTTAAATCTCTTATAAGCTGAGCAATCGTACGTAAAACATGTTTTAAGGTTGGCAATACCGCTTATAATCAGTACCTTAAGACAGTATTACGAGATTTCTAATTTTAAGTTTACTCTTCATAGGAATATAGTGGAGGCTATGTTGTAAACTCGGTTCACGATGGAAGTGCTAGTATCTGATGTCAGCATATTGTGTTACTATGAGTAGTGTATACAGGATGGTACTAAAATCATTCCATTGCGGGACACTAGTACTTCTATATTGCGGTTCAGTATAGATGTGTTCCAGTGTAAAAAGCTAGTGAATTCTTTACTGTATAAAAACCAAATATCATTTGTAGACGTCATATATACATTTGTTTGTGTGTTCCTATTTTAAAGACATTTCCATTTGTCTCCAAACTCTTTGTTATTTTACATTTATACTTCTCTAAAGACTGTGGTCAAATATTATTAATTTATAATATTATTTATTTGTATGTCTATAATTATTCTGTCACCAGGAAAATGTGGGATATCTGTGGGATATCTCAGATTAAATTGTACAAATTATTTAGATAGTTTTAACATTAGGCTAGACGGCTATTTATGAGATTACTTAGTTATGTTTTGTACCTAACTGTATTGTTGTGATCTTTAGGTAAACTTAGTAATTGTGAAGACTGCATTTAAAGATCAAAGCACAGTATTGTGTGAAAATAAGGCGAGGCGACGCGTCGGTAGGAAATCGACCACCGACTTATTCTGACCTCACTTTATGATCGTTGAGTTACATTGTAACGATTTGTGCAAAGTACTTAGTAGCATATATTAATTTATACGTACCTATATAACTTAATGATATTCTGTAAATATAGCTGTAACATTAGCCAGTAGATGTCGCAGGCAGCGCCCCCTTGCGGGGATGCCGTTGCGCACAATTGTATCATTTATTTTTATACAATTTTAACTGACATATTGTCGAAAAACTGTAGGTTGTAACTGAATCGAAAGCGTTTATTAACTTTTATAGGTCTTAAAAAAATATTAAATGAAATGTGAATTTTTTTGGGCAATGTTGAATAAATAACAGCTAGCATTTATTTACAACGAGTATTTAAACTATATTATTATGGAAGGCTGGAATTGTGGAATTGGTAATTGTGGAATTTCAAAAGACAAACCTAATTGAATTTATTATAAATTTACTTTGAAAAAAGTATTGTACTGTACAGAAGATAATAAGTACGATTATTTGGTTAAAAATACTTTCCGAATCTTTTTTGTTGAAATCACTTAATTGGGGAACTTAACAGATAATGACAAGAAGTTTACTTTACCGCACATGATGGTGACAATAAATGTTATTGTTAGCACAAAAGTTAATGTCGACTGTATTGAAAAAATTAAATACTTTTAAACTGTACAACTACCGTATTTTATTTGACCTCTTTTACATTATAAAAATGTATTTTACATTTTACCATCACGCCTGTATTCCCTGAAGAATTAGGCAGAGTTGTACTTATGTGCACCCACAGTTCGGTATGTTTAAGTCCCATGTAATAGGTAGCGAGCCTATTGCCATCAACGGGGCACAAATCCAGACTCCCAACAATACTTTGCTCGACCCGGGAATCGAACTCAGGACCTCTAGCGTAACAGTCGCGCTTGGGACCACTAGACCAACGGAGCAGTATTATGTAAGAATAATTTATATAACCTACCCGCGCTAGCAAAACAAATGAAATAATGAATACACGGTTTACTACGTTATAGGTAGTAGTATTACTTCCGTCATGGTCGTGGTAAATCATATAAACTTAACGCAACGTCTCATATAAACTTACATAATCAGATTATAGCTAAGTAGTAACTCTAGCTTTGAATAAACACGTGACCGACCTAAGTACCCGATAAGTTTGAAGAGCTATTCGTCCACAAGTATTTTGCATTTTATACAGATTTCCAATAGCTAATACGTTAGAACTAGAAAAAGAACATCAATAACTCCTCATAGTGTTATTGAATCGAAACTAGAAAGTTGTGTAAGTGTCTAGAACTTTGCCGCAGCCGTAGACATCATACGTAAAGTAGGCACCTATACGTATAATATCATATTACCTACATGTGTCATAGAGAGGTACCTGTCTATATTCACACTTCTTAGCGTCGGTTTCACCATTAAAATAACCGGTAATGGAACAAAATTTGCATGAACAAAATTTGCCAAGTAGTTCTCAGGAAGTGGTGAAGTCACAAGCTCTTAACATACACACTATTTATTAACAGTAAGCTATCTCCCAAGGTGCGTTAAACACTGAGGGCCTAAGCCGCGAACCCAATATCTGTACCTAACTTTAAAGAAAACATTTTCACTAAAGCAGAAAATTTAAAACCATGTTCAAAAAAAATTTCCCAATCTCCTATAGCAATAATTTAATCCCTATAATTTTGTTAGGTGTAACGAAAGCAATCCAAAAAATGTACAGTGATCCGCTCAGCTCAAATTATAATAGTGGGAGGGTGAAATTTTGGCGATAGCAACGCCTGCGACATTCCTTAGAAAGCGGGAGCGCGGGAATCAATAAAGGATTTCCTGGCGACTTGCCCACGCATGTGCGTGGCGGCCGATATCGCGAGCATCACCTCGCACCGGCAGCATTCGCCCCAGCCTTGCAGCGAACCCTCCATTTCCATGCAGCATCCCCGTCATCAACTCGCTTGCTACGAGGACTATGTACACCAGCCCGCGCTCCGGTCACGAGCGTACTTCTCGTAATACTACTCCGGATGTTTTGCCAGAGGGGCTCCAAGGCGTTCGCAACGGACGCTGACCATCATCCCTATGTATATGAGCAAATAAATCTTAGTAATAAGTAGTAGGCCGTTGCGTTATTGGGCGTATGATTCGCGCGCAGCGTCAGTGCGGGCGCGGAGTGGCGGGGCGCGCGGGGCGGGTCGCGCGGGGGTCGCGGCGGCGCGGCTTGGCGCGCGACACGCTTGTCCTCGCCTGCGGCCCGCCCGCACGACACCGGCTCCGGTCCCTAACCTGACTGACACTACCACTCGATGACTCATGCACAAACGTACGCCCCTGTGTGACACTGTCAGGAGAGTGTAGTGCGAACGGTGTGTTGTTCCATGTAGGAGCGGTCAGTGCTGTGTCGGTTGTCGTGTGCCCTTGTCATGTGGGGAGTGCGATGGCGATGATGGGCAGCATGTGTCCACGAAGGCCGCTGGGCCTGCTCGTTGCGCTGCTCGCGGCTGCCGCGCTTGCCAATCAGCTCGAGGACATCCCGCACAATGAGTAAGTGCTATCACATCAGATAACCTCTCACCTTTCCTCAGTCACAGCATAGCGCTCTGCATCTTTTGAGCATAGATAATAAAGCAAATATTTAGCAATAGAGACAACAGTACATTAAATAAGTCTGTCTTACTATGTAAATTACAGGTCCTAAGTATTCATCTGTGATACTCGATTTAGTTTCTATTCACTAATTTTGTTGGTTTGATTAGCAAGTAAAATTTAATTTGGTTGCAATTTTCTACAAATACAATATCTACAACTTAGTTTATCTAAATATTACTTTTGATTATCTATCTGCTATATAGTACATATAGCAGATAGATGATCAAAAGTTTAGAAAAACCCAATTGCGAAAGTGGGTACATGTTGAATTGTACCCCAAACAACAATTACTTGCGCAATTATTAAGTATATTCATTTCAGATGGATTAAAAATTTTTACAATACAACCTTCCATTATAAAAATGTGAGTGAGACTTATTTAAGGAATTAAAAAGTAATGCAAATATTTATCCTAGGTTTCACTCACATCCCAAAGGACTGTTTGAGCCAAAAAGTAGTTTATGCTATGTCCTCCCTCAGGAATTTAAGATGCCATCTACCTCATTGCTACATTTTATCAAAATCGTTTCAGCGGTTTGGGCGTGAAAAGATAACAGACAGAACTGGTTCCTTTTGAATTAATACTGTTGTTATGGATGAATTTTCGTGTTTCATCGGTGCTACGGTTTCAGTTTCGCGTGTAATCGACCTCTTATTCGATACATGGTAGCATTACATTAGCATGGTAGCAGTACATGCTAAGTATATTTTTATAGTAAACAATATAGTACTATAACGGCATAAAGCGGGAATCTGATAAATATAGAGTATGTGGGCGTACACTTTTAATACTTCATTTAAAAAAGAAGGTACTTGACCTTTAAACAAGGAGGACTTTATACCTACAGGGAGACCTTGAAGAAGAGTACCTAACAGCTTTATTTATTTTAATACTTGTCTTTGCATTCGCTAACCGAGACCGAGACCGAGAGAACCGTGCAACTAGTTTGACAATTCAAAAGTGCCTATTTATAATGGTATACTTGAAATAAAATATTTTGAATTTGAATTTGAGATACTCGTACTGCGTACATGGAATAAATAAACTAATTATGCACTAATGCATGCATTGTATGTGACTGCACATTTGGCGCAGTGGGTAAGGTAGTCACCTCGCTACTACCGTTGGATTACGTTTTGTGGGTTCGATTCCAAGCCGAGGCAAATATTGGTTGTGTTCAACGGATATTTGGTCTGAGTCTGGGTACATTTTGTGTCGGTTATTTGTATGTTTGTGTAGTCCCCAGTCTTCTAAAAAAGAACGAAAAAGAAACTTCAATACATTTGGAAATGGTACCTCGTAATCAACGTAACGAAAAAAACATGTATCCATACAAATTTCCAACATATTTGTATGGTAATTAATTTTTATTGGTGGACACCCTGTATATTATAATAATCGCTCATCTTCATTACTAATAAGTTAACCAAATACAATGCAACATACAACTCATTTTTTTCACTTTATTGGAGTACCTTAAACCAATTTTTTTATATAAAAACTTGATATTTTTTTTCACTTTATTGGGAGTACCTAAAACATTTTTTTATATAAAAACTTGAAAGTTAATTGTTAATCGTTTATAAGAATTGGAGTCATTTACCTATATGTATTATCTAGAAATCCTAGATTGTTAAATGATCGTTCTTTATAATAATGGGTAGCCCCTTTCGGAAAGCGTTATATGTACTTACATATATAACGCGAACGAGGCCACGGAGTAATTCACGGAAATGACGGAAAATGATGAAAATTTACACGTTACCATGGCTGCCTGCTTTCCCGTACATTAATCTTATTATTTGCACCTGTTGCGAGAGTATTCGCGCCATTTTTTCCTTTTTAATTTCAGTGGAGATGGAGATATTATGGAGAACAGCGGGTTCTTGTTACTGTTATATGTTGCAAGACTATGATGGAAATACGTTACAATGGCACATTTAACGGTTGGACACCCTACTCTGAGTTACTTGGTCATTATATCTTACTCAGGCATCCTTTAGGCTTGGAGTACCAATTATGGAGGCGTAGTGTAATATATGGATAGACCGTTTTTATCTGATGGATTAATTATCATTACTTTTAGGGCCTGTTTCACCAACTCCTGATAAGTTCCTGTTAAATTACTTGGCAGATAAATTCATACAATTTTTGTTCAAATTTTATATATCCGTCGTTCAATGGCTATCAAGAGGTTGTGAAGGCCCTATACATTCGAAGAATCGTAGGTACCTAATTTACACTATTAATTGAAAAGTGCAAAGAAGACAGGCAATAGTAAAAAAGTGGTACGAGCAAAAATTATTCCATCTCTCTGTCTATTATTACCGTTTCACAGCTAAACCGGTGAACCAATTTAATAAGATTTGGCAAGGAGGTGGATCGCATCCTGTAGAAGATCAGGCTTACCGTTACAACTTACAACTTACCGTACAATAAAACATAAAAACCTAATTACATAACCTCACTAAAATTTACTGTTTTACTGTAAGTAATAATTTATATCAGACATTAATTTTTCGGGTATATCGGGTCATGTATCGTTCGCTCAGTTCGCAGGTTTGTCGTTCGATCCCCAAGTCGATTACTGGGCGATACCAACATCTGGATATATACAATTTTTTATTTATTATGGACTATCAACACAGGATACACACAATACATTAAAATTACAAATCTATTTTGCTGATAATTATAATTATATTAATCTATTTTAGTATCACAACAATATGCCAGAGGTACCGAAATGTTTATAATAACAAAAATTGTATAATCTTATTTTAAACAAACTGTATAGTTTTTATAAGAAAATAAATTCTCTAATCCGAAATAGCCTGGATTTACCTTTAAGGACCAGAAAAATAAAAATAGCTTTCCAAATCGGACACAGACTAAGTAATGCTGTTAGCGCTGCGCTCTTTTAATTGAAATGGATTTGTGGAATGAATACAAACCACGTAATGGTTAGTAAACTACATTGACTAGTAAAACTGATTCGTATCTTTTTTTATTTTAGTTTTCAATGTAGATAACATAATAGTGAAAAAGGACACACGCCATCACATGGATGTATAATTACAATTATACATAATTATACATGCTTAGAGCTACATGTCATACAATCCTCTTTACCTTTAAGGGGTAGGCAGTAGTGTATTAATTGTATATATGTGCAAGTCTTTTGTCATTACTAAAATTTACTAATAAACTTTTGTGACTAATGAACCCAATAACGGCCGATTTGGAAATCAAACCTCTCCCCTTATAGTTTCATCCAATTAAGTACAGCAAATTTTTCATAATTTGTAGACAAAAGTTTCTAACAGAACATTAATTGATTAACAAGACAAATCTAATGACGTATCATTTATCAAAATCAATTGAGCCATTGAGTAGTTACGAGCGGACATGGGAACAGATATACATACAGGTCAAACACATACCCCACCTTCGGCAGTCGGGTAAAAAACAGACATTGCAGCATATAGACGCGGCTAGTGTTTTTCATAAAATAATAAAGATTATAATCAATATATCTTGCCAAGGCCGTATGATGCAGCGACGGCGTGTAGGGCAAGTGCGACGTGCCCTGCATTGCTAAGCAGCTTATTGACAGGCAATTACAGAACGATATTCAGCCCGCCCCCGCCAGGCGCCACGCCTCCGCTTACACTTCCGCTACTTAGATGAATTTCAGTAATGACGTTTCGTCGTCACAACGCCACGATTTGCTAAACGAAAAAGTTCACAAGTGACAGTTGAAAGTTCCAAGATGGATCAATTCGTGATAAATGGTGGCACAGCCCGCCCCTACCCCGCGGCCACTCATACAACGCAGCGGTTGTAAAAACTTTGAATTATTAACGAGGATTTCCGGTTAAGGCGGCGACATACGTGGATTGCGCGTTTTGGGGGTACATTAAAACGTTTTTTCTCCCTAATCTTTATCGGAAAAAATCCAAAAAAAATATATGTTAATCTACACGATACAGAGCAAGTGCGTCTCGGGCCAGATTTTTAAAAAAAACATTTGAAGTATTAAAAATAAATGACCAAAGTAGCCTCCGTTTTCTTCGTTACAACCTTTTTTCTTTTAAACTATGAACTGTAGGATTTTTTTTAATCCATCAGAATATTAAATAGTACTATGCCGAGAGTACTCTCGGCTCACTTTTTTGAAAAACTTTTTTAATTATTTTATATGATTTTTTTACGTAATCGATACTCGCAAGTTCCCTGAGCAGCCCCTCTGTCGCCCAATACTTTAGTGCGGGACGAGGCGCCGTGCTGAACGGACCTGTGCCACTTTTTTCCGCAAAATGGAGCTACATACTCGATACTTTTGTGTATTAGTAGTAGTATAAAGGGTTTATCAGTGTGTGTAAATCTTACAATGTTTTGATAGGGTGAGCACGGTGCTAGCTACAAAACAAAATTTTAGCAGCTCGGGATACTATTTTAATTTTTAACTAAGTTCAAGTACAATGTTACCTTGCGTGTTAATATGCAATTATTTTTTAAATTATAGGTACCTATTGATTTTAACTTTATAATGTAAAATAATTTAAATTAAATTAAATTCAAGATGGCGAACCTACTTATTTTTTTCATTAAATGATATGGGTATCAATTTCGAGGTTTTTTGGGGTGTTGATTACGAAATTGCCATTTGTTTTGAAATCCAAGATGGTGGACATCATTTTTTTTGTCATAATTGACATGGGTATCAATTTCGAGGTTTCTTGAGGTGTTGATTACGAAATTGACATTTATTTTGAAATCCAAGATGGCGGACATTTTTTTTCCAAAACTGTGACATGGGTATCAATTTCGAGGTTTCTTGGTATGTTGATTACGAAATTGCCATTTATTTTGAAATCCAAGATGGCGGACATTATTATTTTTTCATTAATATGACATGGTATCAATTTCGAGGTTTCTTGGGGTGTTGATTATGAAATTGTCATTTATTTTGAAATTCAAGATGGCGGACATCATAATTTTTTCATTAATATTACATGGGTATCAATTTCGAGGTTTCTTGGGGTTTTGATTATGAAATTGCCATTTATTTTGAAATTCAAGATGGCGGACATTATTATTTTTCTATTAATATGACATGGGTATCAATTTCGAGGTTTCTTGGGATGTTGATTATGAAATTGCCATTTATTTTGAAATCCAAGATGGCGGACATTTTTTTTTCATAAATGTGACATGGGTATCAATTTCGAGGTTTCTTGGTGTGCTAATTACAAAATTGCCCTTTATTTTGAAATACAAGATGGCGAACATTATTTTTTCATAACTGTGACATGGGTATCAATTTCGAGGTTTCTTGGCGTGTTGATTACAAAATTGCCATTTATTTTGAAATCCAAGATGGCAGATATTATTATTTTTTCATTAATATGACATAGGTATCAATTTCGAGGTTTCTAGGGGTGTTGATTATGAAATTGACATTTATTTTGAAAAAAATTGCGCATTGTATAAAAAATATCCTTTATACATTATAATATACCTCCACGGGGCACGCGATGCCAGCGGTACCTACGGCCTCCGGCAATATTGACAGATAGCTAGGTAAATTACATTTACTGTAACTATAGGCAAGTGTATAAATATAAGAAGTATGGTGTACGCACACTATATGAGTTAGCCATTTGGGTTATGCCTATTGTTATCAAATCTTAAAAATATTATAGATTAGAAACGTACCCATTTACCATTTTACCCTTTGTATTGTCCTCTTGAGTCTTTAATTTCGAATTATGTTTTTTACATTTTCTTTTGTCATCCATTTTGATAATATAAATAAACATAATTATAACGCACAGAATTACTTTATTACAATTACAATAACGACTAAGTATATTTAAATAATGTATGTACACCAATACACGCTAATATTAAATATTATTATGTACACAGACACACAAAAATAACCCCATTATATGATTACTAAAAAGCGATGCAAGTATTACGAAACTACGAGTATGTAAGTACTTCGATTTACAAAGAAAAGTGTCGCAGGTCCATTCAGCTTAGTGTCTCGTCCCGCACTGAACTGAAGTTTTAGGCAAGACTCGACAAGAGGGGTAGGTCTCGCGATTTGCGAGTTAAACGTAAAAAAATAATTTTAAGTAAATAATTAAGAGTTATTATTACAAAATCTGTTAATAGTAGGTACTTGCTTGTTTTTTGCCTACACATTTTGTTTTTTCTAATTAGTTAGAAAAAACAAAATATATCTATAAGCAAAAACTTGTTATCGGCTATCAGCTGGCCAAGTTGCTGCTACTTAGCTTTTAATTAACTGTAAGTTTTCCGTGCAATAAATAAATAATAAGCAAAAGGTTCCTTCAGTATCATATCTAAATTTCTTATAGAAAAAATATTATTCAACGAAAACATTTCTATCAGTAGAGGTATTATAAATTCAATAGAAGTGTATTTTAAAGAACTCCAAAACATTTTATGCCATGCCTTTAAACTGTCAATTGATATCATATATTATCTGAAAGTCTAACACTGATAATAATAACAAGCAAACAAACATTTTTATCATTCCGTATAAAAAACTATAATATTTAAAATTATTTATTTAATCGGCCGAAAAATGTAGACAACCCTAGTCTAAACGGCAGTCGGGCGCCCAGTCTTGTGTGAGTGCAACGCGTAGTCAGTGCCAGGGGGTGCGGCAGCGCGCGCGGTGTTTTTCATCGGGAACGCCCACTCGAGCAAGGTCAACGGCGTATATCGCAGTCTTAAAGAAATTACAAATCCGGGCCATTGATTAAATGTATTTGGGTTGTTTCATTAATCTGTATTACGATGTGTATTTCTGTTTGTAACTGGGAATTTGGTTGTAAAGGATAATTAATTAGAAGAGCTTTTATGTAGGTTTATGTACATACAGATTAGAATTTACCTTCTCCGTCTGAAATGTCTTCTCTGTCTGTACTTTATCATATTTTTTGACTACTTATAAACTTAAAGCTGCTATGCTCAACCTTAATTATTAATAAGGTTATTTTGGCAATGGTGGTATAATAAAGCAATTAGATTAAATTATCTTTGTGACTATTCAAACTAAGCTTATCTTAATTGATATAGAGCTTATTAACCAACTTATTTCGTTTCAAATTATGTAATTAATTCGTACCCATCATTATACATAATGGGGGTTCTTTTATGGCCGTACGTGGGAGTTTCATTTAGCTTTCCCACACCTCATATACGAAAAATCTTTTTATATCAAGAGAGCGAATGATAAGCTTAAACGAAATAAAAAAATTGCGACCTAAGGGCCGCAGCCACCACGCGATCACGCCATGCAAACAAATTATATTAGCTATAAGTATTATATACCGCATGGTATGATCAGCATTTTTTTTTTTTTTAACTAAGTATACCGTCTCATCTGAAGAAGATTATGTAATAAAATAGTTGAAAAGTGAACTTAAAGCTTATTCATATAAAAGTATTGCCTGCAAAATAGCTCCTGGTTTTTATTTTTATCCTAAAATACGAGCATCATATAATTTTTGTACATAAAGAAAAAAAAAGTTTATTGACAAAAATCAGATGTTATATTTTTTGCAGCCCATACTTGTGTTTCAATATAAAAGGGGGCGACCCTTGTATCTCTATCTTAATAGTTTTTTTTACTAGACGGTTCTTACTTGACGCTATCAGGCTCTGGTTTTTCCACTTCATCGAATTGAACCAGTTGAGTTAATGTATGCTTATCTCCCAAACTAGAACCGTTAGGCGCTAGGAATAAAGATATTTGTGTAGTAACAGTTTGTGAAGATCCCAGGGACGCCTGGCAGCTCCTACGTTATTGCGATCTTTAAACTCTACACACGCCTCGGGCGATATTAAATTAACTAGTGTCGTTATCGCTTGGGATTTCGCTGAGACGGAAAGAGACAGATAACTTGTAAAGTAACTTCGCATATTATTTATATGTATTGTGATTTACACTAGCGTCTACGTATAATCTGTTACTAGGTACTACTGAGCCAATTCCACGGAATTATTCAAGGATTTTCTCACAGTTTCGGTCCGTTACTAAGCGGAGTTTTGCTCATGTGTCCCTGACGTATTTCTATGTTATTAGATGATTTGTTTTATTGTAGTGATGTACTTGGGGTATCGGTGATGGCAATTACATAATACCGTATACAGTTTGACCATCAGCATGGCATCTCAGTGACAGGATTAAAGGATGTACCTACTGTGCCTGTAATAACCTGCAACGTTAATATGGTCACTTGATACATTGGTATCAAGTGACCATATTAACGTTGCAGGTTGTATGAATCGCGTACACGCAGATGCACACCATACTTAGTAGTGCCACAATACCGGTGGATGGAGGAGTGTAATATACACTAAGTATAGCACACCCCCTAAGGGGTAAAATGCTGCTTTGAAATGTTGAAATTTCGAAACTATGGTAGATACTTCGGTGCCTAGGAATTTTCTATTATGATTCATTGAATGCGGCCTTTATGCCCCGTGAATTGCCATAAGTCCGTTCTGTATCGCCTGCCTATTATGTAATGGATCTTAAATATAACATCAATCGGATCCATAAGTACATGGTGGTACATCTTGACGGTAGTACTGGGCATTTGTGAGCAACATGTGGGTAGCAGCAATATCCGCTCGGGCACGCCAGGAGCCGCTGTATAAACAATAGCTTTATATGAGATACGGCCATAGTTCAGCGAATCGCGCTGTAAGCGCATTGATGCAGCGCTTAGCAGCGCAATATTACAGCGGTATTTACGTGTTCGTCGGCTTTTGTACTATCAAAACGGAGTATAATACACAAATCTATAAAGCTAAGAATGCCTGAGCACCCCTCAAGTTAAGTATTAAGTGGTTTCAGTCATTTGATGGTCTTAGCTAATAAATAAATATACTTATAATAGATCAGGTACCTCTCCCAGATACTTCAGAATACCGGCGTCTCGGATATTATTCCGTACCTAGTCTGTAATCTGTAATAGGTAGTCAATTTATAATAGGCAATCCGCTTTTACAACACTTGCTTACAGCGTTTTCATCTGCTTCAGTGACCTAGTGGTCGTAACCGTGACTGCTATGCTTGAGATTTTGAATTCGATTCCCAGGTCAAGCAGTTTTATGGGTTTTTCTATGATATATCAGTAGCGGCTATATTGTGGATTGCATGAGCTCACCCCCATGGTACTTTAACACACCGGCAAACTTTGAGTGTACATTTTTACACCTCTGCTTAACCCGGGAATGGAACCGTGATGTTATGTCTGTTTTCCTACATAATCAATATTTATAGATGCAAAAAATTCATCATATTTGCTTACTCATTATGAAATGATCATAAAAGCAATGTCGGCGCCCCTTGGGTTGTTTGTGAGATTGATCGCAAAACTTGGTCTAGACTTAAAGTAATTATATACCCTAGTTCAGAGCTCTTCAGGATAATATAAATGAAAGTTCCATTAAAACTTAACCAGTAGTTTTAAAACAGCAAAAAATACGCGAAAACTTGTCGTTTCAAGTTTCAGTCTTTACTAGGGCTTCGTGCATAGCTCTATGGTTTCATTTGTAAATATAACTGTACGTATAAAATACTTTTTCATCCCACCATCTCGGAAAGAGTATTTTTACTCTTCGATATCTGAGTGCAAAAGTCGTTTTTATCCTCTAGAGAGACAAAGTAAATTGAATTTAGAACATCGTGCTTTTACCCCCCTGGCGCCGAATTTATCATACAACTTTTTTTTAATTTGTTAAAAACTTAGACTTGGAACCATCCCTAAACGTTCCGAGTCTAAACGCAACAAAGTATCGATATATGTCGTATCGATATTTTTTGAAAATATCAGTATCGATACTGATATTTTTATTTAAAAATATCGATATATGGGCGATATATCTTAAAAACCAAATTATAAAACAACAAATCAAGTCGACCAAAAACAAAAAATACATTAAATATAATTTGTTAAAAAGACGTTAGTATAAAAAAAGTATTCCTTTTTGAAATTTTATAATCTTAAAACTTATAAATGTTTATTGGTCTGTAAAAAATATAGATTTTTATACCTTTTCGATACTTTGAATTTTATATCGATGCATCGATATATCGAAATATTAAATATCGCTCAAAAATATCGATACATTAAAAAAATAATATCGATATATCGATGTATCGATATTTTTTCAACAAGCCTATCGGAACTTTCTTGGTGTACTTTTTTAAGTCACTAACACCAACATTACAATACCTAACAAAAATATTACACTCAAGTAATTGTAGCAACGTTACTTTCAATTTCTCTTAATTATACCTAGTATTATTTGTTATAATTTAAAGAATATTCTGTAAAACTTACCTATCATTATAGTATTTAATACCTAAACTGAGATAAAAGTATCTTGTGGTTGTAAATGTTTTTTTTAGTCATTTCCTCGCTGAGGTGGGATGAAAAGTTACGTGTTGCACTCGAGTGCAAAGATTTTTCACCTTGTGCTCTTTTAATTCCCTCGCTGACGCTCAGGATTCTAATTTTTGAATCACTCGCTTCGCTCGTGATTCAATTTTAGAATCCTTCGCTTGCTCGGTCATCAAAATTGAGCACGCGGTTAAAAAGCAACTTTGCACTCTTGTATAACAAATAACTATTTCCACTCAGAGTAGACTAGTAGTCATCGTAGTAAGACAATATAGTTTCATCTGTAGGCAGTAACAGCGCGGGGAACGGCTTGCTATAGATAAATATCGAAAAACTTAAACAGATTATCAAAAACTCCCGTTTTCTGGAATATTTATATTTTGCCTGCTATGCAGTTAATTTACCAATAGAAGGTGAGCCTATTAACCGGACCAAATCCAAACTTCGAGCCGCTACTGAGACCGTCATGGAAAATCCCATTTACTTTTTACTCGACCAGGCAATCGAACCAAAGAGAAAGGTTAATGAGGCAATATTAATATTAGCTAATATTAGCTTAGTATAATATTTTACTGTACTTAATAAGACAAAAGATATCACTTAATCAAATTTACAAATCGTACCAAAACGATAACAGGTTTTGATTTTCGTTATTTCCCTTGTCAACCGATCAAGGTTTATGACAAATTAATTTGGTTAGAAATCAAGTTAAATTAATATTACAACTAGCACAACCCCTAATGATAGTACTAAAGTTCGTGCAACAGTGCAAGTTACAATCGTAACTCAATCTACTGTTTCGTAGGAGCGTAGACAATTTGCACAAGCCGCGTAGCCTCGTAGCATCGCGCGTAGCATTCGGCTACGATGTCAGTGCACTGTGTAGCGAATGCGAGTGAACATTTTATAAGTTCTATTTGATTGTGTGTAAAAAATAATCATGGTATTATTATTTTAATACGAGTGTTTTAAACGCTTGTACGTAATATCGATGTAGAATTTGTATAAATTCCTCTTAATTTTTAGTATAAGTAATAATCCTACTAATATTATAAATGTGAAAGTATGGATGTATGTTTGTTACTCAATCACGCCAGAACGGCTGAACGGATCTGGATAAAATTTGGCACAAAGATAGATTTTAGTCTGGAATAGCTCACAGGCTACTTTTTATCCCGGTAAAGTGTATGGTTCCCGTGGGATAGATTTGTTTCAATCATTTATAAGAAACACCCAGACCACGCGAGCAAAGCCGCTGGCGGAAAGCTAGGACCCGTTCTGCGGTTCTGGCGTGATTGAGTAACAAATATCCATCCATCCATCCATCCACACAAACTTCCACATTTATAATATTATTAGGAAGAACGAGTTAACGTACATCACCTATATTATATACATTATAAGGTTCATCCATAGATTCCATAATAGCTGTCTGCCTTTCTGTTTGTTACGTATTGCATTCTAAAGAATGAAATATTCTACTTTTGTCTCATAAAGCCTTTGGGGAGGCAAATCGAGCCGCAGGCAACAAGTTACCTACCTATTTTTAATATTCTTTGAAATATAAGTATTTTCCGTCAATACTGTTTATTTATTCAAAAGTGTTTTCCGTAAATATAGTTTATTTGTTTTTAAAATATAAATTAATGTTGAGTATTATTTTGTGGATTGCGGCTTTTCAATGATTGGCCGCCACCGCATGCGGTATCGACACTTTAGCAGTCGAGTGCTGGACGAAAGCCAGTACCACATACCATAGATAGTCACGTGCTGGGTGATTGCCCAGAGGACCTGGAAAACATTATCGTTTACTAAAACAAAATTCATTTAGGTACTAATTATTACTTTATAAAAATAAAAACATTCATTATTAACCACCTTAAATTACGTTTAGGTAGTGTTCGCAAGCGCGGCTGCTGATCGAGTCCTGGATTCAATTACCGAGACGAACATAGTACCTACTATTGTGTTTTCACTTGACCATTGTGGTCTCACACACAAAAGCATTGAAAAATGCTTTTAAAGTGTTTTAACTAATAACTACTTGGCGCCGGCATTTTCTATCTCTAAAAGACTTTTCTAATATAAGAAGAAACACTGAAAAAAACGAACTACTAAAAATCTCTTTTAAAGTGAATTGTTAAGAATTTTAAGTAATTAATGGTCGTGTTGGAAGTTATTATGGTTTTGCCATAGAAATAGTTTCCATTCTCCCCTAATTATCCTGTCACCTAAACCAAATAAAATCTGGATGTAAATGGCGTTAATATTATATTCTGATAAACAATTTATTATGATTCCGGCAAACTAAATAAAAAAAATGGTTAAAGTAATAGAGACGTTTGTCAATTAGGTTGATTTTTACTGGTGTCGGTGTGTTGCGGGCTGCGTACAAACAGGCAAATGAAACTAGTTATGATCTGTTTCCACAACGTAAATATTTGCAGAGCGGCACGCGGCGCGGGGCACATGTCAAAGGCGCCGGCTCCGGTATTGATCTAGAGCGGGGCGGGGGTGTCGTAGCGGGCGCCGCGGGGGCCGGCTGAGGCCGCGGGGCGCGGGCTCTGGCCGCGTACTACGGAGGCTGCCTTACGTAAGGGCGCAACGCGTCTGACACCCTGTCTGCCAGCACTCGCCGACACGGATTAATAAAACAACCGTTATCGACTTACTGCAACCGCGATATCATCGCCTCTATCTCTAATTAATTTACTCTGATACTGAGAACCTGCTACCAATCTCACCGATCAAAGGGCCTAAGAGAGCAGTTCACGACGATACTTATTAAACACTTCCTGCAATATAACAAGAGGCAAGAGGCTAAGAATTTTCCTTGACGCATTTTGCGCGTCCTTCTTTTCACGAACATAATCATCGTTTCTTATTTGATCATAATTAATTCATTTGGACTCACTACGATCCCTAATTAAAAAGCAATCATAAATTAGATAAGTAATTCAAAGGACGCTTTGATGTCGCCTATTTCTCCGGTTCAATTTTCCCACGTTTCACTAAGTCGGAGTATTTTAAATATAAATTTGTCATACGCAAAGGAATGATATTAAATTCAGGTGAAACGTAAATCGGTTTACCCCCACCCTGCCGACGAAACCCTATGCTCAGCGCCAGGGTTAAACCGATTACAGTAACAAGATATTTTAAGCGGATCACTGCAGTGTTAAGACCCTTTTCTCCGTTTTGCAAACGTACATAGTTTTAGTAGCAAATAACAGTTTACTTAGTTAAAAACAAATAAAAGTTTGCGGCATTTTATACCATCCTCTGCAAAGAGCAGGGCCTTGTCGGGGCTAACGTTTCGTTGCCTCTCAGCCCATTACCATTCCAAAAGCACGAATTCAGTTAATACAGCGACGATTTATTTTAAATGAGCGCCCAACAGCTATTCATAACAATCTTAAAAGTGATTTGTTAGAAGATGAGGAGACTTCGCCGTGTCCCGTGTAACGGCTTCCAGAGCCGACACGCTGCCGGCCGCATGCTCCGCACCTGCCGGCCGCTGAAACGAACATTTTAAATAATTCTAAATTCCGAACCGGTGCCGGTGACGGCCGAACTTGGGCGAACAATGCCCGCGAAACATTCTCTGATTGCTAATGAGGACATTGTGGAACAACTTGAATTAAACGAAACGGAATAAGGAAATAAGAACGAAGTTTTGCCTAAAAAATCGTCCAACCATTCTCGTCTTTTACTTTTCTTTTATTTATTATTACTTATGTTATCTGCAAGATCTTTTAGAAATAGATAGGAACATGATACGGTCAAAAAGGAATGAATAAAAGGAAACGAAGGGTAGGGTATGAAACATTGCAAACCTCTTCGAAGACATTTTGATAAAGTACACAAAAAATCACTCCATTAGGTATCTACAGGGAAGTCAAATCCTTGTTATTTTCTTTTCATTTGCGTTTTATACATCACTGATAAAGGAAATGTGACAATGTAATGTATCCAAATTGTTTTGGTTCAGCTGAAAATATATTTCTCAACGTTGCGTATGATATTTTTATATAGAAATATTTAACGATTCTTAGAAGTCTTATAGTAGTAAAGGGCTTATAGCATTAAGTCTAGACGGCGTCTGGTCGTACTTCATTCCACTGCAGCGCTCTTTCAATCGATTTCTCATCACAGGTCTCCTCAGGATGGGAATAATCCCGCATAGATACACTGCTTTAAGCTCCACTACATACCGAAGGACGGAAAAACAGTTTTATTACATATGATAATTAGTTTCCTCCGCGTTAATTTATTAAGCCCACTATAGAATTTTAATCCGCAAGTATTTAAGGCACCTCGTCTTGAAATAACTTTCGAGGCGCGGTTAGCGACTTATTCCAGTAATTCCGATAAGAAAAAAGTAGGTACTATATAACGAATACTATATATAAGTAAAATTTAACGAATGGAAAAATATATTGGACCTAAATTCTTTAAATATTTCTATTCGTTTCATACTTTCACGCATGTTAAATGCGTAGCTTAATATTTTTTTAATTGTTAGCTACAATTGATACGTTGCAGTTGTATACCCACAGTGTTCCAACATTTATTTATTTTATATACCTATTTATAGAGGCGGACTTAATCCCAAAGGCATTAAGTCCATAATTATGTATATTAAGGTCTTTATATTACTGGCTCGTTGGTCTAGCGGTCCCAAGCGCGACTGCTACGCTGATCGAGCATAGTCTCGATCAGCGTAGCAGGTGTTGTTGGGTTTTTCTGTGAAATTCCCAGTGGCAGCTCGGAGTCTGAATATGTACCCGGTTGATGGCAATAGGCTTGCCCTCTATTAAGTGGGACCTAAACATACCGTCTAAATGTGGATCTACATTAGTACATCTCTGTCTAATACGGAGCAAAAATTCAAACGCAGGACCTCAGATTTCATAGAAAAAAAACCAACACTTTGCTCGACCTAGTAATCAAGTATTAATAGTTCTGTACAATACAACCATAATCTACAACGGATACTATTCGAAAACGGAATAAAGGTTAATAAAATCACTACTAAATCTATTACTGAATACGTCACTGGAAAAATGCAAATGGTGTAGTAAACTCTACTAGGTATACACGTAACAAATCTACAATAAGAATTTATAAATATCTCAGGAGTATACGTCGCACTATTATTATCGTCGGTAGTATTTAAAATAGCGAATTCATAAACTATTCTTGAAACTGAATGGACGAAAGGCCTTTGTAAATCGATAAAATGACACTTTTAATAGGTAGCCTAGTTTTATGGTTGATTTTACCTATCTTCCATGAAAAAAATTTGCTTATGGATCGATCTGCAGATTGGTACGTTAACTATATGATATACAAATAGCTTAAGACCTATGGTTTCTAATTTAACACATTGTACCTACGTATACCTACCTATGTTTTTCGTGAAAATCACCCATTCCGTAGCCCAAAAGCTAACCGCTTATTAGCCATTCTACTAACAAATCTTTTATTTTTATATTATATATTGAGAGAAACAAAATAGTTTACTAAATAACTAAATTTATATAAATCTAAATTATTTAATTGCCTACAAAGTTTATCTTTACCTTCATTTAGTAGATAGAAACACTCAAAAGCAAATCCTATAAGCTTATAAGTAGCGAAGTCATTTATTCAGAACTTTGTTCCCACTAGAACGTAAATAACAAACGTTATAACTATTAGAAACATACATTTAGACCATGGGTAATATTTTATTGTAGTACCTGGGTGACCAAGCTTTGCTTGGCTCTGTTTGCAACTTGCATTAAAACCATTAGAGCCGTTTTCGAAAACGTGATCCTATGAGCTATATTTGTGTACGTATTTGTATACGTACATAAATATAGATCTATTGGATAGGATCAATGTTAATAAATATTTACTAATGAACTAAAGCCAGAAGTCATGGATAGACACTTTCATTAAATTTGTGTCATCCTTACATGATGAAATATTATAATGAATGTACATACAATTGTAACGAGTTGCGACAAATATAAATTGTACAAGTAACACTGAATAAGGGTGGGTGGTTGACGAAGTGGAAAAAATGCTTAACCTGTTTCCCTGATCACATTTACTTCCCCGTCACAGGCTTATGATAAATGTTTAATTTTTTTCCGAGATACGCGCGAATTTCCCTCCGCTTCGTCGCTCGGTGCTCCATCACTGTGTACGAATTGTTATATTTTTTAAATTTATACTTAGTTATATTATTTTTCCTGTAAAACTGAAATTATTATGAATTAGGTATATTTAATAATATAACTGCCTCATTCGTCTAGTGGTCCTAAGTGCGACTGCTACTAGCGTGGCTTGGGTTCAATTCCCAGGGTCGGATTTTGGAATTGTGCCCAATGAATATCAATAGGCTCGCCCGCTGTTACGTGGGACTTAAATAATTCACAGTCTTCTCTTCTTAAATTTAAGAACTCAGCTCTTGTCGGTGAAGCAATCGCCACTGTTCTCGATCTTCTGCCTTTCGTTTTACCTCTTGATATGACTCGCTTGTCACGTTTTCCTTCACTTGCTCTATTAAACTTCGTCTAGGTCTTCCCTCTTAAAATTAACTTAGGCATTCATGTTAATAATTAAATTGAATATTTTTCATTGTTTCAGAGTCAAAAACTGGGCGTTAAAATTTGGCGTGGACTTGTGGGAGTTCGGAAGGCATTTTACTAAAATGAATCAAATACAAAATGTGAGTATTCATTGTCCTCCTAGTTATAATAAATAAACATAAGTAGGATACTTTTTAGATAAAAAAAATATATTTAAGTAATTGTACATATTTTACGCAAATTAAGGGTAAACGCAAATAATTATCTCTGTCCGAAAAGCTGTTCATGAAAATCAGACTGAAAGCGAAAAAAGTTCCTATTTCATGAGACTCGTGCGTGAAATGTACGTGTGATGTTTCTCTCTTGAAGGCGGCGAGAGAGCGTGTAGCAAGTAAGCCGGATCGCCGGTCCGACGCGTTCGTACAAAAACTACAAGTCCACTCCCGTAGCGCCCCCTAGCGCCCCAAACACCCCCAGACGCCCCCTGGCACCCTTACATCCCGCGACCCAGTTACGTGTCCGACCAGAGATAGAGATACAGCGACTGTTACTAAAGCATGGTATTAGTCACTTATCGATGCATCTTGATCGCTTAATGGCTTCAATTAGTTGCTATTCGTAACGTTTATTATGTGGGGACCTTTATTCGTTTTTATTCCTTCTTTTCTATAACAAATATACACGCCTATACGTTTTAAGGACCAGTAGCTTTAAAAGGTATAATTACACATATCTTTACACTAAACAACTAGAAAAATAATAGAAGTAGGTACGTATTTATTTTACTTGATATGGAAAAATAAAGATCTTGAGCTCATATCGGCTACCTTATCTATTATATTCATGTGAGTGATATAAATAAAACCCCTAAGCAATTTCAAAAGTATCTTGTCATTTTCATCCGAGTATAGTAAGCTCCGGGCGCTATAACTTTTTATTTGAAGGTAATTGAAAAAAGTTGAATTACTTGTCTGCAAAATTATTTATTTAGTCTAGACATTATTAGGGTTTAAAAAAAATCTAATATATACATACGCTTACTATATACCCAGTTATTAATATAATACCTTTTGGGTAAGCTTAATGTAATCACCCAAAAAGTAATCATAAATGTAACAAACGCAATTAGTAATAACCATTTACTATCTACATAAGTAGTTAAAAGGAAATTATAGTTACTTTAGTAAAATGAGCTATCTACCATCTACCTACTATTTGTATGGAAATGTAAACTCATGGTGATTATAAATTCTTACACTACGAAAATTATGTTAACGCGTAAAATAGAACCTAGGCACCTTCCACGCTTGGTGTATAGTAATATTATTCAGTCCATAACAATGGGTAATAACTTAATATATTTTGCGTGTGACTTAATTATGGTTTATACATACAACTTTAGATACTGACAACGACAAATATTTTTAGACAAAAAATAAACTATGTAGGTATATACAAATACAGATTCAAATCGAGTCACTGTGCTACAGCGTGAAAATGGTCAAAAGCGGTACACACAAAGGTGTAATGTATCACCGGTTGTAATAAACAAAACAATCAAAATTCTGTGTACATCGCGGCCTGCCCAAGTAATATGATGTTTCGCAAAACTTGGGCATCTTAACTTATTCAATATTAGCGGGCAGATCGCGCCCGCCCACGCGTCCGCGCCCTGCCCGGTATCACTTTAATAAATCATTTATATTATTAACTTTTGTATTTATTTATTTAGTTCTCTATTGCTGTTGTTAATCTCCTTGCTTTATATGTATAATGTTCACAGTATATAAACTTAAACATTTTTGTATCGTGAGCATTACATTCGTATTTAATAAAAAAAATATAATTACCTATTTATTGTTATACAAAACAAAAAACTTTACAAAAAGATATCCAATTATCCAAATATCATTAAAAAACCACAATGAGATTCAATTTTAGTCTACTATAAATTCCTCTTCTTTACTTAACTATTGTCTTGTAAAAATTCGAATCTATTTCTCATTGCCAACTTTGACACAAAACAGGCAGTGGCTTATTAATATAAAATTCAACTTGATTATACTCCGCCACGTTATTACAACGCAGGTTAACAAAACGGTCGCAAGCTCACAAATGAATGTGTTCATTTCTTCACTTGTATCTGCTGTTTACCTTGCCCCACATCTCACAAAGGGAGCCGAGCGACCTAAACCCACTATTCTTTGAAGGTCTTCACTACTCATTCACACTACAATCAAATTAGGTTAAACTCTGCTACCACCCGCTAGAGTGCGCCAGTTGCGGCACTCAAAAGATTACAAGTGGACGATTGAAATAAGCAAAGTTTGTTAAGCTATGTCTCTTAATTTTATTAACGTAATTACAGTTAGGGTTCAATTAGGGGTAATCTGAATTTATTGTGTCAAGTTGCAAAAGCGTTGTCCGTTGCATATGCTGTAACGATAAGAATTGGAATCAAATCAGTGGACTGACGAAAATATAAACTAATATTATAAAGAGGAAAGACTTGATTTTTTGTTTGTTTGTTACGATTAAACACGAAAACTACTCGACCGATTTTATTAAATTATTTCACTATTAGAAAGCTACATCTTTACCGTGTAACATAGGCTGTAATTTATAAGAAACACCCAGACCACGCGGGCGAAGGCGTTGGCCGATAACTAGTAATTGATATAATAGGACTATTAACACTGACTTTACTTGTTCATAATATCTTGCCTGTATGTACGAAGGGTTAAGCAGAGGTGTACTACTGTACATCCACAGTTATGTATAGGTTCCATGTCATAGAGGTCGAATTCAAAGAGAAAAAATACTTACTTAACATTTCATCGGCTTAGCCGTAAAATGAATCGTTGATGAATAAATTCATCAGAGCATTCAAAGAATAAATTTGTTCATTAATATTATGTAGATTAAATCAACATAATTATAGTATAATAGTTTAGGTGCAATTGAATTCTTTTTTCCATTATTAATCTCTCATTAAAATACTGAATACTCAATGAAGTCTATCACGATCTTAATTTTCACTATTAAGTTTTAGACGAGTAATTCAGAAGCAACGCGAAATAATTAAATGTTTTATAAGAATATTTCAAAATCGCATTCACCGCTGCAAACATCTGATTCAAAATGAAGTTTTACATTGAAATGAATCTTCAGTATGCTCAATCTCGACATTCTAACGAGAATATGAAATTCCAAGACGCTCTACCCGCTTCGCTCTTGCCTTTCGAAAACTTAAATTTCATTAGTAATACATTTTTAATTAATCGCTGCTACGTATTAAAAGTTTGGCATTTTGGCAAGCCGTCGCAATTAAAATTTAATTGGCGGGACGACACTTTATCCCCCAGAGGTGAATTACCTGCGTAATTGAATAGGGGGTGATAAACTGCATGGAAACATCGACCTTTAAAAGTGTATGCTTATATAAGTTGCTATAACTATATATTATAAGCCGTCATTAACATATTAAATAGTAGCACCAGTGTATACGTCCTACATAGCATCTTAAAAGCCAAAACCATACAGAGCAGTGTGTAGCAGTAGGAGAGAACGTTTGTTTTCCCGGCCTATTGTAGTCCACAATAATGGGAACGAACACCTTTCATTCTTTTAAAAACTTCTGTCGACGAAGCAAATCGCCCGCGCTTACGTTACATACCGCCACTTGCGTAATTGGTCCATTTTAAATTAAGAACAGATATAAAACCTTTTTTTTGGGAAATTCGTTCCAGATTATATGTATATTTTTCTTTTGCTTTATTTTATAATAAATTGTTAGTAAAAATGATATCATTGATTTTTAATTACAGTCATACATAACCTAATCTTTTCCCAACTATGTTAGAGTATTATACACGAAGCGACTGCCATCAGACCTACGCAACCCAATTTATTCGCTTTAACAACTTTTATGGTGGGTTTAACAATCATTTTTAATTACAGTGCGGACCGTTAATTAGTTATCTTCTTTTTATTATTATTTAATAATTTAACTAAAATTGAAATAATTGAAAGAAAACGAACGAAAAAAATCGTTTCATAGCTGCTGTAAAAATGAATCTTCTATAATCGCTTGTTTTTATGGAAACGTCATTTTCTACTAAAATAAATGTATCAATATTTTTATCTAGTTTGTATTCCGATGTGGCGTTCAAATCAATTGTATCGCATAAATTCACTTCACTTCAAGTTCAATTCTATAAGTACGTATATTTATATTCACATATCAATAGGAACTGGATGAAAACGGGTTCGATTGGGAGTTCGTCCGCGACCACCGCCATTATTTATTTCCATCCTTCGTATTCGGAACTGTTGAGAGGCGCGCTCACCTAATATATTTCCCATCGGTTCGTGTTTTGGAATTCGCTTAGAATTATACAGCGCACAAGGCGATCCTGCCCTTTTCACTACATATTTTTTGTTGGTAAATGGAGTTCCCTTGTGCGTACTACGCACAAATGCGGCCGGGCGGAGTGGAAAATCCTGTCCGATCCGGCAAGAAACGCTGCGGCCGCCGGACCGGCCACCGACCGTGACGACGCGTTTTTGCTGATATTATTAAGCATAGTTGTTTAGTCAACTGTCCTAGATAGAGTTTATGAAAAATTTGTTTATAAAAACACATACGAACTTCGAATGCATGAAGAACGCAAACAATTTTAGAAATGAAACTATGTTGCATTTCAAAATTATGACACACGTCCACGTTGAAAGCCTATTGAAAAATTCTGCTAAAATCAATTCTATTTTGGACCTAGTACTAAAAATATAGTAACTTTTAGGATACATATGGTTAGATTTTAGGAGCCACTTTTGATGAATCGTAATATGTATCGCGTACACGCACTAGCACACCGAACTGTAAGTACATTGACGTGGCTTTTCGTACATTGAGAGGTATGCTTTTACAGGGAATGTTTAGCATGGTGACAGCGTTGATTCATTAAAAGTGTTAATTTTAGCCCCATGAGTTATGACAACATATTTAAGTAAAATTCGCGGTTATATTACTTCCGAAGGATGATGAGCTCAGAAGCTTTATTCCATTAATTGATCTATTAATAGATAGAAGTTCAACAGCAAACAAAGTAAAGTTCCCACAGTCAGGTCGTAAAGATGTATACTCCCGATGAATGATGATCTCAGATGCTGGAAATAGAAATAAGTAAGTACATACATAAATGAATTGAAACGCCGCAAAGGTCTAAGTCAATTAACGATTTTACTATGTCATCATATGACTATGTTATGTGTAATAAATAAAAAAGGTATATAAAAGGTATCAATATGGTCATACGGATCTTAATTCATCCAGGACATTGTAAAGCTTCACATTATCAACAAATTTTATAGGTTTTTAATTACTGGTGTAGACTCTTTGATGCATCGAAAGTTACTCGTATACAAACACATATCCATGTTAGATAATAATTATATATTTCGATGCCTCTCTCTTGGTATCCATTTACAGCTAAATGGATGAACCAATTTTTACGCACTTTTGCGCGTTATTTGTTTCTTTGTAACCTATAAAAAAAGATTTACCAACTTGTGACACATTTTAGAAATGCTACCTTATTAGTTACCTACTTGTAATAAATGAAAATAGTTAAATATATAGAATTAATCATAGATCCGCGAGGGTGGTGTTGACACACAAAGCGGATTAAATTAACTGCCTTAATTGAATTTAGGTTCCTTGTTAGCCAATGTGTCCGGGGTCCCTCGGGCCGGGCGGGTGTGCGGGCGTTATGCAACCGCGCCGCGCCGAGCCGCTGTGATGGCTGCCCACTACCTAGCGATTAAATTATAAATGAAATACAACACTACATAATAAATTATGTAGATGATCTTCGACGAATTTTGGCAATTGTTATTAAAATAGAGGTGTGTAGACTGTAGAGCAGGGGATGTAGGTATTAGGATTTTGAGTTAATATTAAAATGACGTCGGCCTCTTTCGGTACTTCTCAAACTCCCTACTATTACAATACTGCCAGTCTTTAAAATATAAATACTGTTTGTACTAAAAAAACACTGGCCGCTAACAAAAAAAACTTCATCTGGACAAAAAAGTTGTGTCATTGTTTGACAAGTGACACGAATTTGGCGGGAATCTGGAATGTTTTGTATAGTTTTTATAATCTGACCTTTAGTCCGAGGCGCGTATGATAGCAGAAGAATTATTTAATTACATCCATTAAAATAATGTACGACGGGAGACGACCGTACATAATGCAGGACTGCGGAGGCCTAAGGGTCAGTAAATTCTCCTCCCCCAAGAGACACACGTCCTAAACACACGTAAGCACATTTTTGTTTACAGAACACTAACTTTTTATTCAAGCACTTAAATAATTATAACTTTAGATTTTAATTCGTATGCGAATACCTGCAATATTTTAGTAAAAGAACTTTAATAATATTTAATCTAAGTACCTACGTGTTTTTTTTCAGAATCGTTGTCTTTTTCATCTGTATTCCACCTTACTGAAAGTAACCTCTCTGATTAATACTTTTCACGCCTAAATTGCTGAAAATATTATGATAAAATTATATAAATTGCATCCCGAGGAAGGACATTGGGCACTTTTTGTCTCAAAAAGTACTTTGGGTCGCGAGTGAAACTGCGTGCTAAAGCTAATTGATAATAAAAGCTTATTCTAAAACTTTATAAGCTATTCTGATATCTAAAATACCTAATCAGTCTCAAAAAATCTTTGTATTCTATCTAAATCCAAGCAATAAACGTTAAACTCGTACGTTTCATTTTATGTCCTTATTTTATTTTCTTCATAACACAGACCGCTGCACGCTGTAAGCCTAGTGTTGGCAGCCCTAACGCTCCACAAATACGCTGCGTGTGTAGGGTGGGATAAAATCAAATATCCGCCGGCCGCGACCCTACCTCGGCTAGCCGGCTCCAACTAGCTCGCCACTCTATTTGCACAATTAATAAGGTTTCCCTTAATAAACTTACAATCAACGGTTACAGGTACCTGATACATACTGTATCAATCACTACAATCGATCTTTGCTTTTAAAAATCTAAGACTAATAATAGATACTTTTCTTGTATTTGGCAATCCTACTCAACTCTAATAATTTCTAACGATAATTATACATTTTAGCGACGACAGAAAAAAAATACAAAAATATCTGAGGCAGGGATTGAGAGGGGTCGGAGAGGTCTCAGTAGCTTACACCCCAACTCAGAGACATCACTTAACCCTAATGAATCGTTAACAAACAGTGGCTACTATATCTTGACCTATTTTTCCATATTTGAGTTTGTTGTCAGTGTACTAAGATATACTGGGTGTCATTAGCTAATGATTCATTAAGCTAAGTGACGTTTCTGAGTGCGGCCCTTAGTTAGCTAAGTAAAGCGTTCGGTGTATTTTAACCTGAAGCACGCAGGTTCAAACCCTGCCAGACATAGAATCTACCTACTGCAGATCCTCAGGTCGCGTCGTCGTCGCAATGAAAATTCAAGCATGGGTTGCACTTAGCCATTTTCCCCCCAAAGCTCAAGCAGGCTATCGATTAAATAGGATCTCCGGATGTCGTTGAAGACAATGTAATATGAAGGGGAGTGTCGTCGTGGGCAGCGGACGGACGTCTCTATGACGCGCCGCCATTTCCCATCCGCCGCCACCGATGGTACCCTTAAAACGAACTTTATTGACTGAGCGGCAGCTGGTTTCCCGTAAATTGTATTACGGCCCATCTATAAGCTGTATTCCTTTTTATTTCCTCGCTCATCCTTAATCTAAGAGACGTTTCGAGTTAACTCTGTTATTGCAGGCTCACGTTTCCGTAACAGATAAGCGGCGGTTTTGTTAAAGCGGTCGGTGAAAATGTGAATAAAAATATTATAAGCACAGTGACGCATCTCGTTAGATTTGATAGTACAACAAAGTCGACATCGGGCACATCCAAAATTCAATAACAAGGCAGCACGAAGCGGACGCCTCTGCCGAATAACAATAATTTGGCAGCCAGCATCCGCCAAATTCCGGATGTGTTCGTTCCATTTTTAAATTTGACAGGTCTCGGCCGAGTCGCTCGCGGTTCGCCCCGCGCGCCGCCGCCATGTTGGGAACCAATAACTCAACGCGTAATGTAGCGCGAATGCGACACGATTGTTGTCATTTTCACAAATTATGCGAACGCTACATGCCTGCCAATGTTTATCTGTGCTCGTGAAAGCATTAAATTACGCGTGCTCTACGCAGATATTACTTGCACTCGTCTATTTTCCGTAAACTATTGTTATGTTTAATATTTATTTGCTGATGAAAGTTAACACAGTTAAAATTTGATAATGGCTGAAATAATGTAGATACTAAGTTAACCTATAGGTTGCTATGTATATAGATCATAGTAACCGCTTAAAAATATTTAACAAAAGTAGTCGGACGATGATCACACCTCTTTTTAGATACCTTGACGTTTATAGCAGATTATGACAGCTACCTACGTTTGAATTATTTTCTTTACTGTCTACCGTCACTACTTGTCCCGTGCACTACTTTTTGCACCAAAATAACATATTTTGCAGCAACATTATATGTAGGGAATTATTAAATGTAAACAGTTTGCTCGATGTCACAAATCAATTTAATAATCACAAATGTAAGTGTTAATTAAAATTTAAAAAGTGCACAATAGTCAATTAGTCATACAATATCTTCTTACTTTTCATTTTATAGTTCCAAAGTGTTGTATTATAACCTGTTAAAGGTCAAAATAATAAGGAAACTATTCTTATGACAGATGGAGACATAGGTTACATTTCATTAATTTGTTAATATTGTCGTATACAGAAATACCACGAGTACAACGTGGACGTGGTGCGCAAGGATGGGCTGCTGCTAGTGCGCGAGCTGGCCGCCGAGGTCAAGAACCACATGGACTTCAAGATTAACGCCGTCATGGTGAGTCACACAATACTTTACATTTATATCTGGTCATCACATTACATGTACATGTTAGCTGCGCTCTTACCTACATGATAATGTAATAAGTGTGTGTATTTCCGTAAAGTTTGGATGTACCTGCAGATTTCTTAACTTTATGAAACCACTCAATTTTGGCAAAATATTGCCAGTTAGCAGGTTGATATCAAAGCTGACTGGCGAGAATGATCCAGACGATAATTTATGCATACGTTTGTGGTTAATGGACAGTCATGGTCTCGTGGAAGCTTTTAGTGCAAATATGAGAATTAATTTTAAGTAACCCGAATAGTAGTAGCTTCGGACCAACATGGCTATGCAGCCTTTGCCCATCCACGCTACCTTTTAGATATATACAGACGCCAAGATACGTAGATAACGATATCATGAACTCAACGGTTATAATACATAAGTAGATATAGAATTTCTTTTTTTAACTGTAATATAATTTTAATGAAAATGATAATACTTAAATACAGGTACCTAATGTAAAAAATGTAATAACTGAAAGAGCGACCAAAAGTGCAAAGAAAGGATGTTACATTGATTATACAGGATTAAATTTATTTCCGTCAAATACTGACGAGCGTTTGGATAGCTCAGCAGAACCAATTTAATATAATTATGTATAACTAAACATATTTATGATAGGTTTTTCATAGCTTACCAATACACATAATAAACTTACTACGCTATCATTCATCATTTTGAATTGTCAAAGTAGGCGACTTTGACAATTCAAAATGACTTGAGTTGTATTAAAAGTGCTATAAAATATTACTTACGCTTGCCTACCTAATGACGAAGCTTAGATAAGCTTCTCATTTGTATTTTGTCATGTCCCTTTGTTTACACTCCCTAAAAGCACTTTTTATTTGTCACAAAAATTGAACTTAATTTCTCATTGTGACATTTTCATCTCAACAGATCTTAGATTATATCTCATTAAATTGTACATTTATAAAGGTTCTGTGTGTTATGATGTAAGGTCCTTACATCATAACACACAGAACCTAGAAGTTTCTAGATCTAGCTGTTGTTTGTTTTATTTATTTTATTTTTATTTATTTATTTATAATTCACAAATTAATGGTACAGTCTGTTACAAATTAAGATAAACAAGTTAGAGTAGTTCAAATTTAAATTAGTAACAATAGATATTCAGATCTGATGCCCTAGCTAGGTTACAAGGTAGCCTGTATTAAGGACAATCAGCCCTCATATCCCAATAGTAGGATAAAAACAATGGTAAGACTGCAAGACAAAATTGAGCAAATTTCAACTATAATTATTGAGCAGTTTAAAACTTAATCTATTGACAATTATTATGTGAGTAGTGTTGTAAGTGGAAGTGCGAGTGTAGGGTGTTGAGAGAGAGAGTGTATGTGTGAGTGCATGTGAGTGGGTGTGAGTAATTGGACGTGTGTGTGTGTATGTGTGTTTAATGTGTTATATCAGTGTTGTTAGTAAAGATTCAGTATCTTCATAATTTTTGGTAGAAAGATATTGGGTAATTATTTTTTTGCATATCTGTTTAGAGGAGGCGTGTAGTGGGATTATTGCGTTTAATCTGTTATATAGAAACGGTCCTAAGTAGAAAAATAATCTTTTAGTAAAAGTAAAATAGGGGCGAGGTACAATACACACTTTGTATGTGAAAATGTATGTATCCTTGTATACAGTCAATATCTACATGCTCGTAAAAATAACTATGTATAGGCAAAACCTGAATCTCCTTTAAAAAAAAAAGATTATTACATGTACTATAAATTAGGACTGACAAATTGTATGCCCGAGCTTCGCACTTCACACCCGAATCAGCTAAAGTTATACGTGATATAGCCTTTAGGAGTTCAGTACGAGGACGCGAGAAAAACCGCGATAATGACTACCTTACATATAAAAGTTATACTAAAAACACGTAGACCCTCACGATGTTCCTCCTCTATATAGGCACTGAAAATCCTTGATTAGTTAAGGTAGATAGATATACGGAGCACTAGGAGCGCATCACAATTGACAAGTTACCAAATAATCCCCACTAGGAACTGAAATCCTGCCTATATAAATAAAATGTACATAATTGAATTTAATTAGTAGGGAGCTGAGTATACTTAAGCCAAGCGTATTGCATAGTGAGGGGACGCGTGGATGCTGTGAGTGTATTGTGTAGGCACAGCTAACGTAGGCAGCTATCGTCTGTGTTCGTGAATCTAGTGCACAATACAGAAATCCTTTCAAAGTGAATTGTCATGCGAGTCGAGATCGAGCGACGCTTACATTCCCTGTTGTGTACAGAGTTTAAACGGATTGTTTCCCTTAGTATTGGATTTAAATTTACTACTACTACTAGCTACCTACGACACATTATCTACATCACAAATGGTTAGTTAATAATCATTAAATTAACGTGATTTAATACAAGCGAACAAAATACCTTATTATTTTGCCATCGTCGCTTATTTTAATTTTCAAGTAGTCGTAAGTAGTCTTAGTTCAAAATTCACGTATCCAAAAGCAATAAACCGCTGGGCTCCATTTCGGAATAAAACTCAATAGGAATGTGTTAACGATGAGGCGAGTCGCGAATTGTAAGTAACGATATTGCGGCGGCAGCGAGCGTGGCGTCTCGGACATTAACATATTCAGCAATGGTCGATGTCGAAGTTGTGCGACGCTCCGTGGCAGCGGCGTCGCCACGCCACACCACGACAAGCCGCCGCGTCGCGCCGCGCCGCCCGCGGACACTCGTCTTCGCGATTTGCCGCACCCACTGATATTGGAATTCTTTTGAATCTCAACTAGTCCTCTGACTGCTGTTGCCTGGGTAACTTTCAGTCGAATGCAAAGTTGACAATTTCGTGGGAATAAATCTCTCCGCGAGCTCTTTTCTATATGCAGCAATACATCTAAGTATGAGAGCTTCCATTTTACAAAGTTTCTGATATAAAGACATCTTCGCCTACTTGGTCTTAAATTGTAGACACTGAATGACACGCAGCAAGTATTTATGTACCCATGTCAACATCTTTTCACTTAGACAAAGTTTGTTAATAAGCACTTACGTTTTGGTAAAACATGTAATAATTCAGGCAGTGAGAAGTTGTACGCAAAGTTTTATGAAGGAGCGACGATGTTTGGAGTGTGAAAGCCAAGTTGAGCATGAGCCGCAGCGACGTAATTATTCGATCCGTGCCACCTCCCAAATGTCATTTGTGGTTTTTGTCCGTACCCGACGCGCGACGTTCTCCTTTCTGTAAAAGTTCGTTTTTGTTGAATCGTCCCCCGCCGCGTCTCTAATGAAGGCCTACAGGATTCAATTAACCGGAGGGATTGGAATGTTTTGTGATTTGTATCCAGTACGGAATTCTATCAACGCGCGTCAATTCAAAGCCTTGCAGCCTTCGTGTAAATTAAATCGATCAAAAACTGAAAGAATTGCTGCGTCGGTCATTGTCACCTACAATATTAATTTACTAGGCCTAAACAATAAAAACATAAAAGTTGATATTCAGCAACTTTTCAGTCTACAGAAATTAGATAGGTTGAAAGAGTTTAGTAGTGTGGGTGAGAATTGTGTGCCACGACGCCGGCAGATCTCGCTGAATGCACTCGTTCCTCTCTCGCTGTGTTTGCATTCTGACTATGCACTTGCAATTTGAGGCATTGTTGAATGAACTGAAACTTTGCGTTAACATTGCATTGGTCTTCTGAGCTGCAATCAGTTTCCCACAACACCCCTTAAATTTTTATAAACTCAACAACACTCTCTGTCTGGGGTAGGTACCTCATGTCTGAGGATTCTGGTCAGCATCAGGGTTGCATCATGCATAACCATGTAAAATTTTAAGACCGACGAGTCTTTTACTTAATCTTGACTTGATCGGTCCATCTTGCTGGTGAACGACCGCGCGATCTTTCGCCTTCGGTGTTCTCAACCACAATCGTTACTTACGTTGACTCTGCGCATTTTGTGTTTGCTATAATATGAAAGAACACATTGTTGGCATATGGTGGACAAGCGAGTTTTATTTGAAGCTGGGTAACGATCGATACATTAGTGTGTTTCCTTTCCCAATCCAAGGTACTCTTAGCATTCGTCTCCAGCACCACATCTCGAATGCATCGACCCGTTGTCTTTCTCGGGCTAGGATTGTCCACGTTTTAACTCCATACAAGTTGATAGAGAATCTTCTACGTAGGAAGATAGGGGAAACTTGGTTCTAATTATTTCTGTCCTCTTCCAGATGTTGTAGCATCTTTTGCCATCCTGATTTGCCTTTTTATTTCATTGCATTCACCACACTACATACCACGATATTATGTACTACAATTTACTCGCTTATACTCAAAATACTAAATCATAAACACAACACGACTCAGCGGTGTAGGCGGAGCTATGAGGCGGCGGTGTATAAGATACAAAGCATATTATTTTAGGCTGTCATCCTACATAAATTCCACTTTATTTTTCCATAAACTATTTACCAGTACCTTCGCCGTATCAAAGCATCTGATTCCTTTAAAGTTGAAGCATAGTTGAAATTCCTCTATGTACGTGAAGTTTAGCAACATTTCGGTGAAATTACCCGAGTGTCTGGGGCTGGGGTGGCGCATCGATTGAGTAATAAATCATAATAATATAATAGGTATAATGTAAACAGTGGCCGCGGGTGATGCCCACCCTCTAACCTCTGCCGCCCGGCCCCGCCTGCCACCATGCTTTATTTAAACACACAAAAATTTACAATGAAACAGGTTATATTGAAAATTTGGAAGCTACAACAAATATTAGCACAATATATTATATATTATATGTATCAAAAGTCGAAAATATAATAGCAGATAGGTAAAATCAATATTTGCATATAAGCAAATAATATAACCCCTTTAGTTTTGATTAGCTGCAGGATTGGAAGATAATAAAAATAATAAATAATAAATGGTTGGCTAAGTGGATTTACTCGTAACATCCCTAAAAAACTATACATTTTTAAAGCTTCAAAAGTATGAATGTATGACATAATTAAGGCAGAGCAATGAACCAATGGTCGCTACACAACAAACGGCCTAGTTTCAATGTGCTAATTGCCTCTGTGCTGCATCCGCGACTATTTAATTACTGTACGTCCTAACGTGGAAAAAGGGGAAAAATTTGTACGCATTTTTAAGCTCTTTGTAGTTCGAAGTTTATAGTCTCTTGTAAACCATAAAAAAGTTAGTCGATCGATAGGATTTCCTTTACGATGTACTTTAAACCCGTAGTACACTAATATTATAAATGTGAAAGTTTGTGAGGATGGATGAATGGATGTTTGTTACTCTATCACGCAAAAGTTACTGAACGGATTTTCGTGAAATTATAGGACACTAGCCTTCCGCCAGCGGCTTCACTCGCGTGGTCTTGATATCTTTTCCCCCTGTTTTTGTAACATTTTTCATTGCTACTCCGCTCCTATTACTCGTAGCGTGATGGTATATAGCTTAATAGCCTTCCCCGATAAATGGACTATCTAACACTAAAAGAATTTGTCAAATCAGTCCAATAGTTTCGGAGCCTATTCAATACAAACAAACAATCAAATCTTTCCTCTTTATAATATTAGTATAGGTAAAAAAGCCTTTTATGATGCGAGTAAAGTAGCAGGCAACAACTAGTCGTATATAAGCTTAACTATCACACTTACCTACATAACATGAGTTCGTCATTATAAGATCGACTTCGGTCGCTGTGTAATATTGTGTTGGCTGACATGTTGCGAAGTAATTTAATTTATACAATTTACAACCCAACAAGACAACAAAAGGGATTTATTTATAAGGCGAATATCAGTGGTAACGCCCCGAGTGGGGTCGCCTTAGAAACACATACACCGACCTTATTGGCAAGGTCCTTTAAAAAGGTCAGGTGCGTAGTATTCGGAACGTGCCTAGTTCTGCCTACCCCTATGGGAAAAGGCGTGTATGTATACTATACACGTGTAGTGACACTGACATCATTTTGGAGGTTAAAATAATCATTTTCAAATTATGGATCATTCCATCATTTGAAAATGATTATTTTAACCTCCAATATTCAACAGAATATACCTGAGAATAATATTAAAAAAAATACGAAAGTTCGATGCAAAGAAGTATTCATACAAAATGGCCCTGACTAATAATCCTTAGAATTTTACCGAAAAAAGCCGTATTTACTTACAAATAATGTTATGAGTCAAAGCTATTGAGTTTCAAATGCTCCAAATAAGTTATAATTCATAGGAAACCAGCTCGTTAACATTTAAGTGGCACAAAGGTATTCGTACTAGCGTAAAAAGTTACAATAAAACGCATTGATTACCATTTCATAACGACACAGTGCTATTCCCTGGTTCATTAATGTAATTAATGGCATGGTAGGTAAGCATTCGTAGTATAATACGTTCGACGGAACCACGGCTGAAATAAACGAGTACATTGCCAACTCGGTATGCGAAATAGAATTGTTCTGTTTAACTCGCCTTCATCCAATAGTTGCCAGTTTGTTACTTTCAGTCGGTTCCATGAGAATTATTCACATAACTGGAACAAAATCGAACGTACACTACATTAGTACCTGATTATCTTACAGACTCGTTTGGAGATCTTTTTCCAACATGAACAAGTACGAAACAAGATTTTTATACCGAACGTAACGGATAACACTACATTTGATGCTACGAACGCTAAAGAGCGGGAAAATGCCAAATTAAACTAAAATATTTCGATCAAATTCCTTACGAAGATATTCCAGCAACAGTATATTAATAATGTATAAGATGATGAGATGCAGTAGGTACAGCTTCATAAATGCATGCCTTCACAAACTATGATAGACTTAATAATTAGTGTAATGTAACGCCAACAATTCGCTGAGTACACCGGGGGACGCGAGTTGCGGGTCGGGTAGACGCATGTTTGCTGCAAGTTTCCGACGTCACAGAGGTACAACTATTCCAACCCAGGTGCTGCCTTCAAACACTTGAAATACCTGCTTCGACAGACTTCGACTACACTTACCAAATCAATGTTAAATATACAACTATTTCAAATTCCGTCACTCTACCTCGCCCTATATCCTCTTCGTAGCAAGCGATTTATTCGTAGCAGTAAGCGTAGCGCTACGTAGCAACTTACTCGCCACCCGTAAATCTTGTTGGCACACTCTGGTTCGCATTAAAAGGAAATAGCTAGAGTTGAAACTAAACACTAAAAGCTTAGTACTGTAGAGGAAAAACTGCATTTATCAACTGAATACATTACTAAGTGACATAATATAGTATCGTTTCCACTATATTTTACAGTTTTACTAGCTAGTATATAGTATAGTATATTGTGTCATGTAATGTCTAGCTACTTGAATATAACTTTGTTTCGTTCCTTTTAATAGGCATTTAGCATAAAGTGACAGGTATGTACACCTGGAATTCTAGCACGCCTCACTATGCCTTTTGTTATACTTTTTATCTTTTTATGTTCAAACATTTGGTACAGCCTATGAAAGAGGCATATGTTATGGAGATGTTTATACCTATTTAAAATCAAATTAAATAATAGTTCTCCTCATAATATTTATCATATAATATTATTGTATATATACTGTCTTCCGTTAAATATCCGTTTAAATACGTGTTCAAATGTACTCCTTTAATGTAAAATGTTAAACGTATTTTAATTTTATTAAACCGTTTGAGAGCTAAAGGGAGGAAGCCACACAAGCGAGTACAATATCGGCTCGGCTTGTAAGGTAATACGAAACGCTTCCCACGCTATACGGTACAACATGTGTATGCTTAAATTCCGTAGCAAGCCTAAGTGCAAGGCGCACCGCCAAATTCCGGCGGCATGCCGCAGGGCGCACCGGGAGACAGTCAGCGGGCGCGGGGGGACCTCCAAGTAGACCGCTGCACTGCACGACCTTAATGCCGCCATCAGCAAATTGCGAAACACCAGCTGTTTGTGACAAGAAATCACTGACATAATTCACGCCATTGGCCCGCAATCGTCGCCGGAAATTACTTTGACAATCATCTCCGATGCGACATTTATGATGACGTCGCGTACAAATGCCTCCCTGCCGCCTATTCAGACTTAAAAACGCGGACGATAAAAACACGATCTCAGTATTTATTATGTCATAACGATTTGAAAGCGCATTTAAAATCTTTTCCGGCGCTCCATCGCTTACATTTAAACACGTCGCGCGTCGCAGGCGGAAGGAGGATCGAGTAATATCTGTCAGAACGTGTAGAGGGTTATTAAATACCATCTCTGGGGCTGAGTGCACCGTGACCCATATCCAGGCGCTGCACCGCCCGACTTATACGAGTGGACTTTATTGATTCGCAGTCTTGAGACGGTGCTCCGTCCTGCTCGCACGCGCCGCCCCGCGCCCAGGATAGAGGGCGGTGATTCCTGTAGGCTACTTACTCAATATTCTAAAGCGCGCACTGACGCCTGCACTACCACCATACAATGATACGTTTATCACATAACAATACAATTTATAGAATGCTTACGCGGTAAAAGCTGCATAGTGACCGTACGAAAATTAGTACGGTTCCTTATTCATTATCCTATCCTTTCTCCAAATATGCTGTGGTTGACTCCCGGTATAATATAACCAGATGCGGCTGTATATCAGATTTTTACGTGAAGTGACCTAATTTCTACGTAGATATCCTGATTAACTGGTTGTCTGGCTTTTCAGGGCCTTGGTGATGCTTAACGATAATACACAATTCGGTATAGCTAAAAGAACATTCACAAAAGTAGTAAATTTTTAGGTATTAGAAAGCATGTATTTTGTATGTAATTTAAAAAAAAAAAAACTTCCTAAGATTAATGGAAATGAAACGGCTATTAAATTTTGTCCCTTTTCTGTTATGACAAAGCATAATGTAGAACTAACACAATTCTTTAAACTTCACGAGTGAAGCTTAGAAGAAATGTGTTAGTTCTAACCAACTACTCAAAGAACAGTAAGTTTTTAAAATAACTTGCAATATGTTTGATATTATAGTAGTTTTTGTTAGAGCGTGGGCGCAGGGACGTCGGCAGCGCCGTAGGCCGGAGGGCGGGATCAATGACCTGCACCGCTACCTTCAGTATAAAACTCAATTTAGCGACCACTGCCTTCTAATAAACGTTACAAAGTAATCATGTTATTGTTAGACGTGCCTCCCGGACCTTTTTATTCTTTCGACAAAAACCTAATTATGTAGTTCATTGAGAACCAACATGCGATCATTCCTTATATATAATTTGCAAATAAGACTGATATTACAACAAGTACCTATTATATTAATTATATTGCTTCATGGCTTTATTAAATTAGTGCCATTGATTTTACAGTTATGTTTGATTTAGGTAATTAATCATAATAACATTAACGTTTTATTTATATAAATAAAACGTTAATGTTTTGTGACACGTATTTTGGCGACGGTTGTTATGTTATACGATTACACCTGAACCAGAAGGTGTAAGTACAGTATAGAATTTTCATTGCTCATTCTTAAAATAAATTAGTTGATTAAACCTACTACTACGTGTAGTTAATACATTAGTCATATGAACAAGTTTATTTAATCACTAAGTTAACTTAGTACACATATAAGTATTATTGTGCTCACAAAACTTAAAACTAAATATGTCATATGCAAATGAAACGTTGGGATTTTTTATATTTTACATAATAATTGGGACTGGATTGATTCCATGAAAAGTATTTTAAACAATATTCTGAGGCGTTTTATTGGTAGCTATAAAGAAAAACAAACTACAGCAAGTTAATCAGAATCGCGCATTGGAACCACGTCTCCTACCAAGTGTTGTCGCCATATGAAACATAAATAGATTTAGTTTGCTGTAGTGATTTCCCCCAAGTTGAGCCTCTGTGTTGACATACAGGATTACGATTGTTCGCAATGCAAAGCTAGGTCACTAGTTACGGAAGACATCCGAGAAGCTCCTCAACTTCGTTTAATTTGAGACATAGGCAACTGATAGATAGATACATTTTTCATACATTACTGATTATGTGGTACGAGTATATGAATATACTGCTATTTTGTCTCTATGACCCTATATGCCCTAAACCAATACCGATATGATTTACATACATTTTTTTATAAATAAGTGTAGGGTTATTAAAGTAAGGTACTTTAAGTACTAAGGTACGTAGGCATATATTTTTTTAATAAAAGCAAAAAGCCCACCGGTATTGGAAACAGGTCCAATATTATTATTATTATCGTATAGCGCTACTGTTAAGGTAAATACTACATTTAGGAACACCCAAACCTCTGTGCGACTGCGGAAGTGTTTGCACGGATGTCGCAATAACAATTAGTTCCACAATCTTGATATATGAGTATTACGGCCCGCGTCTATCGTCAATATGCAGATACGTTTACTGAGATCTGCGTGCCTTATGGCCTATTTTATTACATTATTCCATTAAATCCGCGGCCAATATTCTAGAATGGTTCCGAAGGCGGGAAAACCTAAGTGGCACAAATACGCCAATTGGCAATAAAGTACGCGTACACACACGCGATAAAACTACTTTTTAAGCACTATAATAATCTAACCCTAAATTACAAAGGAGAGGAAGAGGAGGAGTGCTTCAGATACCGTCATGACCGTGGTGGATGGCAAATGGGGATTTTTATATTCAGTATGACTCCGACATGCCCTGCCTACCGCCAGCCCAGATGGCAGGGTTCTATGAAGGTTATCGGCATACAAAAACAAAATCATGCCCAGCTTAGGTTAGATACCAAAACGCTATCTACGTCTAGCCTTTGAATCCCCTTTCAATTTCTTTCACTATATAGATAGGCCATAGCCAACCAGTACTTACATTAGTAGCGCAGTACTTACAAAAAAAACATCATTTATGTTTGTGTATTTATGGAACAGGCAAGTTATAACGTGTACGAGTTAGTCAACCGCAAGTGCACGCTCATCGCAGCAGACTTCAGACTTATTGCATTATGTCATCGCCTCGGGGAGCCGGGCCACGTCCTTACAGCCACCACGTCTTCGTGTAAACACTCCACAAGCGCACAAATTAAATGCTGCACTTTATGACACAACCAATGAATTATAAACTAATATTCACGTCACAGGTTACGACAGTCACTTTTATGTTTTTTGTATGTTTGAGCTTGAAGTGTCTGCTGAACAAACATCACCTGCGTAGACAAACACCGGTAAATGCCTGTGCCAACTGCCACCTCTATCCAAAGAGTCCTACCAATCTTTACCAGGCCGTCTGCCCATCTTAATGGAGTATCTTAGTACAGTAAATGAGTTTATGACGTAATGGAGTAATGACTTAGTGTATCGTCTTGTATCCGTAATAAATGTGCAGCCAGTATGCAGTTTTTTTTTCTCCTGGACTACTACTGATATTTTCTGTAAAATAGAATACTATAACTTTTCTTGATCTCGGAATTTAAACCAGACCTCATAGGTTCTCGCCAGTTGTGCTTGTGAAGTTGTAATGAGTTTATGATTCCGATTCAAGGTTCTACATATAAATGTAGGGTTGTAGATGTGAATTGGTCGTATTTATGCTACGATCTAACTATGAAGAACTATACCATATACTATACAATATGTACTTTTACATAACAACGAAAGTGACACGAGTAAAGTTCACTAACCTCTCTCTGAAAATAGTCGCTCTACCGAGCAAATAGAAAGTTTTCATTGAATGCGCTTGTTTTAAAATAATATTGCAAGTTTGGATTTTGAACATTTTGTTTCAAATTAATAAGGAGACTGAGACTAATTTTGCGATGTAGTTTGCGTTTCTATTTGCTCTGAAGGCTCTTTCCCAGGGTGTTAAAAAATGTTCGATATATTTATCATGCTGTAGTTATTCAAAGGCATCAGTGTATAACGATAAATTGAGCGTCAACGAGACGGAATCGTGAGTTTATCTGTAGCCGTTTATCTTGGCTTTATTCGTCTGTACCCCTCATCTTTACCGGTTGGTAGGTACGAGATGAGAGTGGCGTATCGATGCGGTTACTGTATTCCTCTTTTAGTGTATATAGCTCAGCTCAGGTATGATTTCGCTTTTCACGTCCGTTGTCACTTTGTCCGTTTAAAAATGCTCGCAATTATACAATATGCCAAAAACAAAATATAAATTGTCTTGTCTCTATAACATACCATAATATTTGATAGACAATTCAAACGCCGTGTATAACACATATGTTGTATTCTTGCTGTTAATTAATTCGCAACAAACTTGCGCAGACCAACAATTGTAAATAATGCCGCAGTTATTAAAATATATCCGCATAACATTAGCAAAGAAGTCATTTGTCTGCACAAGGAGCTCGCCGACAGAATAGTTCGCATAATAAGTTGAGAATAGAACTCGGCAATAGTGGGCCGAAAGCGGCAGAACTTAGCTCAACAATAAAGTTGAAAAATCGAGGGGATTGCTGCGCTGCGGGCGTCGCACGGAGAAAAAACGACGCCAACATTTCGCACTTAATGAAACTGTAGCAGAAACAAAATAAAGGAATATATTTACGGGCAGGCACTAAGCATTGTTCCAAGAATACTCGGCGTTTCAGATCCGTCCTAATGGCCGAGATAAAATATTTGAGGTATTATGTAATTATTATTAAGTAGGTTATTTTCTATATTAGCCATAGTAACAAGGATTACCTTTCCTATATGCAATTAAAAGTACCTACATTTAAAATCATCTTCCACATAATAATATGACAAGCTTAGTTTGGGTTACGGTGTGTCGTATACCAGCAATATTAAAATGTAACCTAAAAGATTTTCTTATTATCAAAGGATTAATTTTAATAAAAATCCTTTTGCGTGGAGCGAGGGGTGTCGGACGCTGCAAGTGCGGTGTAGTGGTGTAGGAGGCGGGCTCAGCTCAGTGCAAGTTTTAATTACTTCGCCCCCACTTCGCGAGCTTGTTCCTAGGATGGGGCTATTTCGTCTCAACTAAAAACTCTCATTTATAAACTGTGTTTTCTGTAGATCTTTTCAATAGATACTAATTCGAATAATATTTTGAAACTACTGATCGAGTACAAGAGTTGAAATGTGTACATACATGTAGTCAGTTTGATAAATATTTAATTTTAAAGCTATCTTTACACGGTTTGTCCTCGTAGCCTAGATGCTACAATAACTAAGCTTATAGTTATAATCAAGTGGGCCAACACTAAAGCTATTGAGGTAACCGGATTAGGGTCGTTAAGATCCCGCAACCCCTGTAATTATTATCAAAGAATTGCAAAATGTCCGCCTGCAAACTGACCGGAAATTACCCCATCTATCTACCACACCTTTCTTCAGAATCTTACATCAAAACGTTGTTCGTAACTCGGCATAGCCTTCATGTAAAACAGTTAGGACCTGTTTCACCATATTATCTGGATAGCCGCTATCCGTCGCATAAATTCAGAAATGGAACAGTATGAAATTATCTACCAGCCAAGTAATTTAATAACAAGTACTAGGAAGTGGTGAAACAGGTTCTTGATATCTTAAATATAACATTTTGCAATGATATCAAAATGAAAGGTGAAAACGTTTTCAAAGATTAAAAATATGCGGTAGTGAGCCTTTGTGTTCTGTTTCCAATAAAGGAGGAGAAAGGTGTGTCTGTGGCAGGGAAATGGAACTGATTATTTTTGATCGTTCGCTAATGCCTAGCGGTGGGACAAAGGCGGCTATCGATCAGCCCAATTCCACGCCGGCTAATTGCCGACAATTGTCTACCGCTTTTATCCGTCCACTCTTTGTGCTCGCAGGCCGCGGCTCGCTCCATGACTTGACTGTTTCAACCCTTGTAAATCATACCAAAGGGGAAATGTTGACACAAATACAAACTTTTATTTTAAAATGACGTCAGGCTTTTAATACTTTTACTTGTCGCAATACAGCCGGTAGTTTTTACAAACGCCGAGCTTAACATTTGTCATCATTAGGTATCTAGAATGTCAGCTGATGTTAAGAATATTAATGTTTATGTTGCTCCGTTTATCCTATTGAGAGAAACTGTATGTACTTTCGTTACGAATAGCAATTTCAAAATCAAATACTGACTTTTTGAGTATTGAACGAGCCTAATTTGAAATAAGATTTGCTTGAAATCGTAACGCCCAATGTACCTGTAATGTACTCTTAGACAATTTGGCTATAAAAAGGATTATTCAGTTTATCTTGTTTTCTTCATTTTGCGCAGCGCATAATGGACAGTGCCGAAGCCGCAGCCTTATCTGCTGGCAATGGCGGCAGCGACGGCGCGCCGGGATCGTACTACGACGCGCGCTGGCTGAACGTGCACGCAGATGACGGGACCCTGGCAGCCCGAGCACGACGACTGGCGCTCACACCCAGCAGACACTTCGACCACATCGCCGTCAATACCAGCTACAGTGCTGTGCTGATGCCACCCTATATCAACACTGATGGTTCGTTTACTAATACTTGAACTTTTTGAGAATGAATGTAAAATTAAAACTTACGAATATCATGGTCAAACGAAGCTATTACCGACACCCTGAAAACCTTTTTTGGAGAACGATGAAAAATAAGTAAGCCAAGCGTAACTATGATAACTAATTTTAATTCGTTTTTGTATCTAAAGTATTCATCCACGTTTGTGCAAATGAACTTTATAACAAACAGTCACCTCAAAATTCCCAAATCAACTTTAGGAGATTACAAGACACACAAACACCGGAAATTTTATATTTGACTCATATTTTACGCCGAATAATAAAACTCAAGCAAAAAATACAACGAACTCTCCATCCCTAAATAATGGAAGCTAATATATTGTTGACACACGGGAAGGGAGGGTCCCGGGTGGCGGCCACCGATGATTTATGGACAGATTGACGTATTCCTGACTATTTAGTAGCGCGCACACAAACATTATTTCAAATCTATGATGAATTACTGTTGACAAAATTTCGAGCTTCTAATGTTTTTACATTACAAATATTTATTTTCTTTTACTTAAGTCAAAGATAAATTATGGATAGATACTTTTCTAGTAAGTTCTTATTACACGAAAGTTTTGGTTACATTCTATATTTTGTGATTGGTAGGCTTTTGACAGTGGTCGTCCTTTTAATATCTTCGAAAATGCCAAATCTACAATAAAAAAATACCGTTCGTAATATAAAACTTAAAATAATTCAGGGTTTGATTCAGTACCTCTGGATAATCGCTAACCACTGAATAAATTCATAGATAGAACCAAATTTGGATCAAATTATCTGTCAAATAATTTAACGGGAACTAACTAGAGGGTGGTGAATGAAACATTGTTCTAAGTCTGCACAAATTTACAACGAAATCCCCCACGCATCCAAAAAGCCCCAAAATATCGTTTGGCAGGCCCGTATTTAATTTAAAGGGCGTAATTACATAGGGCCTGGTGCGTTTATTTAACAAACCCATAGTACACAGGCGAACCATTAATTTTTCCGGCCGGCGGTCCAGGAGAAAGCAATCACGGCTGCCCAATGAACCAAGTTTGCCAATTACACTTCTTTTAATGGGTAGTTAAAGAAAATTTCCCTAATTGGTGGACAAAGTGCCAACAGTGTCGCGGGATTATCCTCTATTGTATAAAAAGTTACTGCATTCATACATAATTCATAAGTTTAACAGCACGTGAAATAATTTACATATAATAAGCTGAATTTAAACTTGTTCGTGCCAGTTGCCGCTTCATAAACAGTTTTATTGTTGTCTATAAAAATGGTTATGCGACTACAATTCAGATTATCATATTTTTAAACCACGACGGTTTAACAGTTTCCGTGTGTTGTAATTTCAGGCTTTAGTTGATTTATATTTTTGTTTTACTGAGGATTTGTCTAACATGAATGTCGTTTGGAACTAAATATTTAATTTCTGGCCACTAAAATAGTTGTTTTGCATTATTTCTTTTACTGTTTATCTCAAAAGAAGTCTTGTTATTTTTAACATTTTATGATAGGTAGGTATAGATAGTGATACGTGGTGTGTTGTTGCAGACGGTGAGGTACAGAACCAAATTGCATGGTCGGAGCACTTAGACCCCCTGTTCGTGAACAACTACGAAATTGACCCCACGCTCTCTTGGCAGTACTACGCCTCCTCCAGTGGCTTTATGAGGCGGTACCCAGGTATGTCAATTATGTACATTAAATAATTATCTATTACATAAATTAGCCTAAAAAAGCGATTCAGAGTATTCTCCTGGCAATGGGAGATATTTTATTTGCTACGGTTGCTGCGAGAGCTACGAATGCTACGAGCGCTACGAAGTTTACCAACCAACGAACGTCACCGTAGATGAAAGTTAAATATTGACGTATTCTCCGATCACATTTGATTCCTATTTCAAAAATCTCTAAGCTCCTATATAGATACCTACATAATATTTAAAAACCTCGTCTGGTTTGACTGGCTGGCGATAACCCTTACGTCAGAGTCTGTCGTGAGGCAAGTCACATACAAAGGTACCTTTGTATGTGACTTGCGTGTGAGAGCCAATTCCACGGCTTTTTAGGGTCGGCAACGCATCAACAACACCTCTGGTGATGCAAGTGTCCATGGGTGGCGATGACTACCACGGTGGCCCGTCTGCGTGTTTGCCGATTTAAACTATTAAAAAAAAATGAGTTTTCATTAACAAAGCTGGAAATGATATATAAAATAATCCAACTTTTTACTTATGTACTCAGCGATGTCCTGGCCACCAGAAGACGGCTACTCGCACCATGCAAGAGACTTCTACGACTTCAGATCTTCAAACTGGTTCGTTGAGGCGGCGACCTCTCCCAAGGACCTGGTGATCCTGCTTGATGACTCCGACGACCTGAGCTCATCCCACTGGCGGCTGGCCAAGTCTACCGTGTCTGCTCTACTGGACACCCTCGGACCGAACGACTTCGTCAATATCTATCGATACAGTGACACGGTGTCCGAACTGCACTCGTGTTATACAAAAGTTTTGGCTCAGGTAAGGATCCATTTACGTTATCATAAGTTTAATAAAACTTTTCAAAATTCAAAATTCAAATTTCAAAATATTTTATTTCAATTAGACCATATAAATAGGTACTTTTGAAACGTTAAATTAGTTGCACGGTTCCAAAAAAAGTGGGTCTTATGGAGAAGAGCCGGCAAGAAACTCCATAGATACTCTTTTTAAAAAATATGTGTGGTAACAGTAACAATTGTTGTGAATAGTAATGAGGATGATGCGGCTTGATGTGTAGTTGCAGAGATTAAAGAGTAGGTAAGTATTACATTTGAAATTACTGCCATAGCAGTAAGAGCCGATCAGTCCCGACAGACAGCACCCGTTCACGAGCATGACGTGTGTATCGGCGCCGTTTGACTCAACCATGTTGTAGGGAATAAAACGACCCGACACACAGCGCCACCACTTTTGTCATGTCACTTAAAGCATGTAATAGGGCGGAGAACGAAGCTTTTAGTCAAGAGATTCCCTGCCTACCTACAGGTGCCGGAATAAAGACTAAAGAATTAAAGCCAATATGGACGCTTACAGTAACAATATAGACCATTCTAATTATCTGCCGGATAATAGTGGTAAATGGTGAATACCACAAACACAATAATTATAATATCTACCTGTATTCAGTATATCCGACAGTGGAATCCTTGTTCAAAGATAGTGATTTACAAGTAGTTTATGATGATGATACTTCTTGGTGGGCCCTAAATTGCAAAATAGTTTAAAATAACCTCCACTCGCTCCTTACGTTCATATTGAAAACACATCTATCATTGATATTCATCGAAATCAAATCCTATTTTAAGATCAAACGTATTTGATCTGAAATGCTATTCTTGAAGTTGGCAAGCTTCAATGAAATCGGTTCAAAAGTTCTACTGTCTGAGTAAAGTATTGCGAAATGTGAATATTATTAGTAGATGAGCAGTTATGGAGGGGCTCGTGGCTAAGTATCTAATAACTACGCTGGACAATCAATCGGAGAGGTGAAATTCTGCTTGCCGCGCTCAGTATATAGATGGGTGACAATTTTTAACAGACCAATTTTATCCTCATGTTATAATAGAAATCGCTTCGTGTAGAATAATGTTATTCGCCCGCATCTGGTTAGACTGAAAGCCTACTCCAGCAAATTGATGCTAAAATGATGATTATGAGACAAACAATTGTATATAAATATTGTAAGTATTTGATGCAATTATGTGATATATGAAACATAAAAGTTGAAACCTCTTACAATATTACGTTCTATAAGTCTTGTTAAGGGTTCAGCATAAGTTCAATACGGTCAGGTTGAAAGCCACGACCTTTCGTTTCGAAGTTCACGCCCTAGACTGGCGTCTTATATTAACGTTAGTTTCGACACTATCGAATCTTATAGCTCTTTCAATATTTTTATCGTGTATTTGCGGAACATATTATGTTCCCAATGATGTACCTACCTACTTTGAAATGGGTATTGTATCGTTCGATCTAGTTGTCTATTTTTAATAACAAATCCTTTCTAGCATAATGTTTCCATCATTTTATGATTGCAAAGTCTAGATTACCTACTGTATTGTGTACAGTATGTAACTTTCATCGTCATTATCATGATTTTTTTACCTTACCTAATTTAAGTCATCTTTTGAAATAAAGCTAGTCGTTAATAAGTTCGTACGATAATAAGTTTAATTGGTACAAGGGTCGCAAATACAGGTGGGCGGTACAAATTGTTTAACGTCTATACTGATTTAAACATGACATAAATTCCGCGCTGGAATTGCCACCTAACCCACGTATAAAGCTTTTAATATCGGTTTATGCGTGTCAATTACTGGTGAGGCACATTGTCCACGATTTAAATTAACAATGGACAGGATTTGGGTCACGGAAAGATAACAGCACGTTAAGGATTATACACCAAAAATTGTACGAAAAAACAGACGGATGTGACAATGCACGAGGCAAATTGAGATAGAATTAAATAATACTTCGGGCGTCACAAAATTCTCAGATTAGGTACGGGATATACGGGAGCATACGGGAGCTATTAATATCGAAAGTAATATCATTTTAACATAAACATCCCAATTAATTTAGGCATACGACTGCCGTATTTCTCTGGATGCAAAATATCTCCTTGCTATATTTTACAGAATCACGCATAATGGAAGGGTTACTTACTTTGTTTTGATTAAATATTCATTGGAACGTAGCCGTAGGTCCTGCTAATATGGTCGATATGAATATTCAGACGTAGATAATAACAAGGCGCTTCCGTAAACCCGCCCAACCGCTAGTCGTGGTCGTAATCAACGCAACCAAAGGTATTTCATATAGAAATGGCCGCTTTAGCAAGCCGCACTCGTGGGTTAGGCTGCGGCTGCAAGAATTCTGCATAGGTATGTATTTCTAATCCTATTCTAATTATTAATATAATACTATGCAAAAACTTAAAACGCTACGAAATCCTACACAGCCAACCGTGTAACCTAATTAATAACTATGAAAACGTACTTTGAATAAATTAACGCGCATTGTAGTAGCGGCCAAAAACAATACATTTCCTATTGTGTCTGCCATTTGTTGTTGCTTACAAAAAATAGAACGCACCAAAATTCGGACTAAAGCAAACATTAATAAAGTTTGCATGTGGGAACATCGACAACTTTAAGGTTAAGTTAAGGTTAAGGAGTCGTCAAATAGGTATAAACAAGCATTGGTCCGTTGCAAAAGAAAATATAATCTGTAAATTACAAGTTAAGTGTGGAAAGCGAGAGAATAATGGTCAGCTCACTGTTAAATGTGACCTAAAAATTTACCCACTTAGATTTGTAAGTCCAAAAAAAACCCCGTGATAACCATCCTGTATACATGGTGTAAATTATGGTGGCAAATGCAGGTTTCGCGTGTCGGTGCGGTGGTTCGGTACCGATACTCATCAGTCCCCGTGTGTACACACCTTAATGGATTCAATCGAGCCAACTTTAATGTGACTCCATTAATATTGGGTATCAGATCATTTTAGTTCCATTGCACACAAACGCCACAATTAAATAAATGACGCGACGCACGCCCCAACGTTAATATTTTGATCGTGATCGTTTTATTGGGTGCTTTTCTGACCATTTGTAAGTGGTTATAGATGTTTCAAAGTTAATTATTGGATTTTAACTGAGTTTTCTCCCTTTTAAAACATTTAAACAACTTTAAGTTTACACGCGAGTCATTTGTTTTGTAGTACAAAACAAATGACTCGCGTGTCTCATAGATTTGTGAGACATTCAGACACAATGTCACACAAAATCTAATTTATACTCGCTTTACTGAATGAATACAATCATAATTATTGCAAAACTTTTATTAATATATACCCACCCATACTAGGAAAGTGTAAAAGTCACGAGTATAATAGTATTCTTGATACATAGGTACAGCAATTAAAATAATTATTTTTCTTCCAAACAAAAGTTTTTATCTTTTCAAAGATATTTAGCATTTATTCATGTAGAAAAACAAATAAAATATAAAATGTATATCGACTCTACTGCTTAAATAATTAAAAGTAAGGGAAAACAGTGGACATATGTATCTACAATCGCTTCATCGTCGCAGCGAGCGTCACGCGACGCAGCTGAAGACATTCATCATTCGTTCCGATTGCTCACACACTGCTCAGTACACAGTGTTAACACGCCAAGCGTTAAGTGACTGACAACATACAAATATTTATGATCCGAACATTTTCAAATAGTGTTTCCGGTAGTACGATAGACAATCCCTATTTTGAAGTTAATTTCCTTATCGACTTGATAGGCTTTGCAGTTATATATTATAATTTCTTATATTTTATATTCTATATAGTCAGCATACACTGAAGTTTATGTTTATTATAATTTAATATTGGTACCCAAGATACAGGCTTTCCTAGTTTGGGGCTAATGGAAAAACGAAGTGTGCAATATATATTTTTTTTTGGTCAATAAACAATTTTTATCTTTTATCTTTTTTATATTGTTCTGAAAAACAGTGACTGTTTAATAACTTAGAGAATGTTTCGTGTATTACTTTTTTTCATAATCAGAAATGGTGAAGACATTATTTACAAACATAAGACGAGCGTTGGTTACGAAATCCAAACTTCACCGATGCTTTCGAAGCCGGCTGGTGTCGGCTCGATCTTTCGCTGTCTCAACTCTTACTTGATAAGACATCCTCGCATTTCCCGAGGTGTCTCTAAGGAACTATATTTCAACGAGAATATCACCTTGGCGTGCTTACTTTATTCAGTTCATAAGTCTCAGCAAAGTTCAGAGATAAGATCAACGATACAAAGAAGAGAGTGGCGCGTAGCTTGTGACAGGTGGCAGGGTGCGGCCGCACCCTTATCGCGCGAGCTTGCAACTTTGCAGCGATACTTGCACACTTTCTCTAACAACGGGTCGAGCCAACTCGCAACTCCGATCGATTACTAGATAATACTACACCTCTATTAAAACTACGACAGTAATTTCTGACCTGAACTTTCAAGTAGGTACGTTGCTGTATACGTAACTACTTGAAATCGTCCAAAAGGCTGGTACATACGCTCTTGAGCCGGCAACTTTACTAATATACGATCCAACGATTTACCTTCATGGCAAACATTCCCCGCTTTATGTCGTCCCGGCTGAAATGAAACTTTGTATATTTAAGAGTTAACAACACACACCATGTTTCATTAGTATATTTTGTGTGTTTGTACACGTTAACGATAACAAACTCACACTTATGACTTTCTTACTGTTTGTAAGTAATATCGATAAAGTAATTTAACAAGGCAAATAGGGATTTAGTATCTGTAAGATCTTTTCAAGAACACTAATTGTTGTTTACACGATATCTATATACAAAAGACATAAAAAATAAAACCACTGTACCTAATTTCAGAAAAGTAAACCGGCAATGCGTGTTCTTACTATGTATGTTTTATTTTAAACCCACGCTTTAAATAGATGTTTAAGTTGTAAGTAATTACTGGCACCCACTAGTAACACTAACATAATAATCCATTTGATTAAGTAGTGCCAGCGTGAATATAGCTGTTCCTACAATATTGTTGTTCATAATACTTAAAGATAGCTAGGCAATAATGAAAGCTAAACAGTCTGGTGGGTGGTCGGAACTCATAACAATGGGCCTTCACGGCAACTTTCAAGGTTGTTCGCCTGCAACCAGCTGCAGCCTTCGTCCGCGGTTAGACACAACTTTAACTCATTGCTAGTTGAACACATAACTTCGTTAGTTTAATACAATATGAGCCAAGGTGAGGCCTTGCACAGATTCTTTAGATAGATAACGCTGATGTTAAATTGTTAACTTACCTAGCTTTGTATTTCAAACACAACATCTAAACCTTCTTTATTGTGTCTGCTTCTATTAAATTTAATAATCATATTTTTACGTTGGTTAGCAATGACTATATATAGTCATCGTGCCTTACACAGAAAAAACATATTATGTATATCGTTGTCGCGAGAAGGTACGCAGACACTGAAAAAACCGTGCGTTGCACTGATAGATTCTGGCCGAAAATCTGTCTCCTTACTCAAAAGTGCGATTTCTGCTTCATCTTTTTTCCTTATTCATGTTTGAAAGCAAACGTAGAAGGAACAATAATTAATAAATTGGCCACATTCCTAATCTCAATGGAGTCCCCTAATGAAGCGAGCGGAATGAATATTCATTTTCATTTAACTTCAAACGTGTACGTTTTACTTCGCTTTGATGTGAATTGAATATTAGCAATAAAATTGCAGATTGAATCTACACTTAGATTCGTGCACTGCGTTCATACATAATAAGTTATGAATATAGAATGCATCCATCTCTCTCTATCTGGGGTCGGTCCCTCATGTCTGAGGATCGTGGTCAGCATCAGGGTTACATCTGGAGCGGATATTCTGTCTCCACCGGATTCTGTCCAGCGCGTTTCGCATAACCGTGTAGAATTTGGAGGCCGACGAGTCTTTTACTTGATCGGTCCATCTTGTTGGTGAACGACCGCGCGATCTTTTGCCTTCGGTGTTCCCAACCACAATCAGTTTTTCCAAACTTACGCATTGTGTGGCCGAAATATGCAAGGATACGCTGTTGGCATATGGTGAACAAGCATCCATAAGTTACTAATAAATGAAATCTTTCGTAACTAGTTTGAGTTTATCTCAACATTTATTTAGTTGTCTTTATTTTACCGCTGCCCGTCTGGCTAGTCTTAAATAGCAAGCTTGCCTTAATCCTTCTTCATTTTACCTTAATTAAACCCTATTCCTAGCGGTCCTTTATGTCTCAGCATTTAAGAAAACATTCTTTAAAAGAGTTTTTAGAGAATAATAAGGATATTATAAGCCAGCATCTTAACTTTCTGGTTAACCAGATGTAATGTAACTAAATACCTGTATTTTACCATCTGACCTTCACAATACACAATTAGATTATTATTAGATACTGGGCAATACCGATATTCTAAAGATAAACTATTTGTTAGACTATCAGGCATCTAATGACTGACCGATGACAACTAAGCGTGGTGCATAATTATGGGTCACGATTAGGTAAGACTGGTGTGCCGTGTGTCGTTGCCATGTACAAATTAACTGCGCCAAATCTTTTTTTTTTGGGGGGGGGGGACATTTCACATAGTATCATCTAGTCCCAAACTAAGCAGAGCTTGTACTATGGGTACTAGACAATGGATATTATACTTATATACTCTTTTTTTTGTAAATACATACTTATTATACATAGAAAACACCCAGACAAACACAAATATTCATCACATAAATATTTGTGTCCTGTGGGAATCGAACCCACGACCTCATGATCAGCAGTCCGGTACTCGAACCACTAGACCACAGACGTCGTCGAAATCGATCGATTATCGCAGCAATTACAAACCCCTCGTTAAAAAATATAATAATCTTTTGTTACAGGCTATTCCCGAAACGATAAGAGAACTGAAGACGGCGACATGGAATGCTGAATTATCTGGCGGGGTAGCCAACCTGACCGGTGCTCTCACGACGGGCTTCGAAATACTGCATCGGGTATGTAACACAGCATTGAATAACATAAATCATTCATTTCCAATGGTTATAATAAAAAATTATAATAAATATAATAGATAAATAGGTACCCAATAACGACTTCCACCTACGCAGGAAGGAAGTAATTTAATCTACTTACGAAATATTAATTAAACACAGCGTTTATTTACCTCAGCGGAATCTTTCAAGGAATAAAATGAAACCATTAAAATGTATGAATTAGCCTCCTTATAACCTGCCTTGTAATAAATATTTTGTATATTTGAAAGTTGAAATAGGGATAAATATTCCCGACGCTGTTAATTTTTTTGTAATTTGTGTACCTACTTATATTAAAAGAAGAAAGAGATCTAAGACAACTAATACCTCCAATTCTCTTACAGTACAACCGCACGGGTCTGGGTTGCCAATGTAACCAGGCTATCGCCGTGATCGGCGCGGGCGGCGGCACCGGCGGGGTGAAGGGCGTGTTCCGCACGTGGAACTGGCCGCATATGCCCGTGCGCATTTTCACTTACCGCGTCGGCGGAGATGCCACCGCTGGACATAATATGAAGGATATGGCTTGCACTAATAAAGGTACCTACTCATGTTTATGTACTTCTGCTTTTGACCTTGTGTCTCTTTCAGTTGGTACTAAACCTGTAATTTTCCATTCTCTATCTAATCTCAAAATTAATTTCACTGAGGCAGGAAAAAGTAAATAAAACCTTATTCTCGTTCTGCTTCTACTATTTGGTCCTGCTATCATTATAGATATGCTTCCACCAACCCAATCCCTCCCTGTTTGTCTGGTCTGTATAAAGCCTTATAAGAGGTTGCACATGTACCTAATTATGGCTTAGGGCACCTGCATTGTGCCATTATTGTAGAAAGATATGGGGGCAGCAACTACAATATTTTTAGGTAAACTCGGTTACTTCATCAACAACTATAGGCAACTAAATTATTTGTGCCATCCCTCTACTCATAAAATAGAGATGTTTTACACCTGCGCCTGTACGATTGCTATTAAAAAAATTAAAGGACATGCAATTGTTTTGTTGCTAGGTTTCTACGTGACGATAAACGAGCACTCGGAGATCAAGTCGAAGGTGCTACACTTCGTGGAGGTGCTGGCTCGGCCGTTGGTGATGTACCAGAGCGTGCACCCCGTGCACTGGAGCCCCGCCTACGTCGGCGGCAGAGTACGTACCTGCATATATTTACATCACTACCAAATCAAGTGCAAATTCTCAGAAGCGGATCGGAGCTGGAATTTATGCCAAAATAATAGCAATAGAATCGACCGATATTAGCCTAAAAACATAATATCGGTGAACATGTTAATTTACTTATTTATTACTATTGATGTTTGTTATTACAGAGCAGTAGCCCCGCTGATGATGGAATGGGACAACTGATGTCTTCTGTCACCGTACCTATCTTCGATAGGAGAAACCACACGGTATGTGTGTCTTTTTAATATTTTTAATTAACTATAGTCAAAACAAAGTTAATTCGTATGTAATCGGTAGTTATAAAATTACCAATACTAATCCTACATCTTTATTACGAAAGAAACATTTTCGTTTTCAGCAAAGGGAAGCTAACTTACTTGGCGTAGTGGGAACTGACGTGCCTATCGATCAGATAAAGAAGCTCGTGCCACCATACAAGGTAGAGTACCATAACACAAGAAATAAATTTTAGAGAAATAATGTAAAACTATTATACGCAAAGAAACACACGACGAAGTACTGGACCAAAGTAATTAGTTATAAAGTTTTTCATGTTTTGAAAAATGTTTCTTTATTGCAGTTGGGTGTAAACGGTTACTCGTTTATGGTGGATAACAACGGGCATGTATTGTACCATCCAGATTTGAGACCCTTGGTATGTATTCAATATTACTTTTAGCCGTAGATTGACTGAGATCATGCCTGCAAACTCAGACTATTTAAAACATGTTCATTATAAACCTATGAATCTACATTACTTTCTGACAATTCTTAAGAAAATTGCTAAGATACCTTTTATTTTTGTTACAGCACACAAATGAGGAAGTAAGTACTGAAATAATGTCGTCATTATTTTATTACTATGCAGCTTTTATGGAAACTCTAACTTTTTCTTTGAAGAAACGAATCATTAAATACAAGTATAAATTCACAGTACACTGAGACGCTGCGTCCTCTGTACTCGAGTGTGGACCTCACGGACGTCGAGCTGCTGGTGGACTCTGATGAGAACTCCAGAGTCAACCTCACCTCACTACTGCTCGATGTAAGTAGCCTTTTTTCATATAAGGTATTCGAATTTAGATGGGACTGCCCCAGGGATCAATTTTGGGTCCATTTATATTCAACGCTTGTTCATAATATTTGAGGCTTTTCATAAATAGTCAGTATTTAAAAAAATCCTCAACTTATTAACCCTTTCCAGTTACGTCACGACATGATCGAACAACGTGAGGGCGAAACTGAAATCGCCGTAAAAGTGCAATATGATAACATGAGGCGCGTGGCCACAAGACGTCAGCGTTACTTCTACAGCCCTGTGGACGGTACGCCCTTCTCGCTGGCGGCCGTGCTGCCTGACGGGTACGGCATGTACGAGCTACAGGCCGAGCAGGAGGTCAAGCATAGTCCTGTTAATGGTAAGTAAGACGAGAGAATGGAAGTTGGAGAAAATACACTTTTATTACCACCAGAGGAGTTAATGATTTAATGTGATGATGAAGAGCAATGTCGAAGCGGCCTACAGGAATTTGTATCTGTCTTCAATAACTAAGTAGGTACTTAAGAAATAAATGTCATGACATAACAAATCTGTTATAATATTTGCAGTCACTGAATACTTCAAAGGCGACAACTGGAAAGTTCATCCTGACTGGTAAGGAAAACAAAACATATATTTTAAATGAAATAAGTAGAAAGCTCCTTCTATTATGAGTTTCGGCTTGAGGCAACTGTTAAGTTTTTTCCACGAGAATATTTGTGGAGTGTTGCTTGAAACGCAGGGTTTACTGCGAGTACGCTTCAACATCGGAGCAGTCGTTCAACTCGGCGGAGGAGCAGCTGGTGCACTTCCTGTCGCGCACGGGGCGGCCCGGCTGGAAGTGGATGTCGCTGCGCCCGCGCGCGCTCACGCTGCACAACGCGCACAAGAAGCAGGACAGGGACTCCTACTACTGTACGTATTATATAACATACATCCTACTAATGTTATAAATGTGAAAATTTCTGAGGATGTATGGATGGGTGGATGTTTGTTACTCTTTCACGCAAACACAACCGAACGGATCTAGATGAAATTTGGCACAGATATATTCTAGTCTGGAATAGCACATAGGCACAGAATAGTTAATAGTCTGACATAGGCTACTTTTTATCCCAGTTAAATGTATGGTTCCAGCGGGATAGATTTGTTTTAAGAATATGAGTACGTATAGACAATTACGTCGTCAACATAGAATAATATTTATTAGAAATACCCAGACCATACGGGCGGAACCGCTGGCGGAAAGCTAGCAATGTATAAATCATAAAACTTTACACTGTATAAATACTCTATGAATTGGGACAAGGGTCTTGCCCTTAATGATGATGGATGGACACAACCACAAAATTTTTGCCTTTTGATCGAATAAGGGATGCGCATCATATTCAGAGCAATTTTGTCAATGGAAAATGTTCAGACAGAAATTAAAAGTAACTGTATTATGTTGCAGGTGACAAAACTCTAGTGCAATCGCTTATCAGGGATGCTATGGTAATCAAAGAATTGGACGCTCACACTGGACACGCCAGCCACCACTCACAGTAAGTTCATTTTATATTAGAGCATGATTAGCGGCACTACACCAAATATATGTATTATCTGCATTCAGCGCAAACGCCCTTTTCTTTTGCTTCAAAATATCCACAAAAGTGGCGGTGCGAGTACCTACTTCTAATTTGCTTAGATTTTGTCTTCATTCTAATACAGTACTGAAATGCGAGCTGTGGTACCTACTATAGGCATCAGCTGCAGGATAAAAATGATCGTATTTTTTTAATAGTTGGCTAAATTAAACTGAATTAATGCCATTATACAACCTACAAGGTCCTTGCAATTCCTATGTCGACACTTTTGTCGGAAACTCTTCGTACCGCCACATACACTTTTAAAAAGTTCAAGCAATTCAAGAAAAATCTTAAACCCTTTTTGCATAGAAATTTATTTTATAGCACAAGCAATATTTCACAAGTTCTTTCTGTTTATCTTATGTTGATAACTAATTCGTTTGTGTTTGTCACACAAATAGCCCGATAGCGACTTTAATGGCACTCCTAACAAGGTAACGTACCTAACTATTCAGATTGGTTCAACTGTAATATGTAGAAATACTGCTAACGACGTCGTCTTTCACTGGGTAATACGTGTGTATTGGTTAATGGTTTTAAAATGTAGGACCACTCGCTAAATATTTGTATGCAAGGATATCCAAAAAAAATTACCTAATCATAATCATTGACGTTTTTGGATTTCGAAAAGTTAAACAAGTTTGACTCGGCCACATTTATCGTTACACAACATGCACTTGCTGACTGGCTCGTCTTTTTACGCACTTGTGACTGTGTTAAAATGACAAAACTGTTGCCTATTAGGTATTGATTTGTTGAGCTCGTGCTAGTTATTCAAGTGATTTTGTCAATAGATCCTAAAGGATCAGGAAAAAGGAGGGTCAAGGGATAGGAAAATCTTGCTCCTAATTACACAGTGCACATTTTTCTCAAATCTGACCTGAGGTATCTAACGTTAGGGAGGGGCGGAGAGTGGCCATTCTGTATGATTTATTGTGCTAGTGTTTACTAGTCGGAATTTAAAGGTGTTTTTTCGAAGTCTCTATTGTGGGGGGCCCCTCTTTTGTGGAAGCCCCGGGGCAGTAGCCCCTGTTGCCCTCCCTTAATTCCGGCCCTGGACACCACCAATAACTACTTTAAGAGTTTGATAAAATGACTAGGCAGGCATCTCATTTCTTCAATAATTTGGTTTCTCCCGTGTATGCACAGCTACCAAGGATCAGGTAAAATGAAGTGTTACTTTGTTAGTGTGTGATTTTTAGCCAGCACGGATATATTTATTTATCAAACACTTATTTTAATTGACTGGAGTTTACTTTGAGTGTACGTGAAGTTTTAAAGTTCCAGTAACAGTTTATGTTATTACTCATCATGTTGCCCATGACTGTGTTATGTCTATTGGAGAAAACCTAATAAGCAGTACCAACTTTTAGCCGTTTGAAGTACCTACTGAAATATTGAACTATAATTTTAAAACTTCACGTACCCAACTATTAACAATTTTTGTATTTATAATAATATACTTAATACTAATTGTTGAGACAAGAATACCCCCCATGCAGAAGAACTAAAGGCAACAAAATTAACCAGGAAGTGCTTCGCACGTTAATTTGCAAATGGTAAATTACTTACCTATGATTTTTAACTGGAAGACTTCACTGAAATATTGTATGTCTATCTTTGTGATCGAGCTTTACCAGCTCACAAAAAACCTATCCTACCAATTAACATAAAAAAATAAAGTCAAAATGAAATGTCTAACTTCATGATCCCTTTGCAGACAAGGACGGTTCCACAAGTTCGTGGTGACGCTTTCGTTCATCGCGACGCGCAGCGGTCTGCTCCGCTGGACCGAGAATGTCAACACCTCTAGGAATAGCGACTCTGCTGAGCCGTAAGTGCTATCTTATCTTGGAACAATAATAAGCTTACAAAATAGTAAATTAGAAATTTGACACGGGATTGTAAAAATCTCGACGTACGTAGGTCCATGGTCAGAAGCTGTGTACAATGTACACCAAGTTCGTAGTTAAACTGTGGTTATACGTTGCGGTAATTTTGGGGAACTTAAATCGCACTCTAGAAAAAATGGGAAAAAGCCTTTCAGAATCCTTTCCGGTAATGGGCGAACTTTCTAGTATCGGCTCACTTGTCCAGTATTTGTAAAGAAACAAAATATTCCAGGCACTTCAGTGAGCGATACGCCCGAGCGTACGACTCGGAGTGGTACCGGCGCGCGGTGGAGCACCACGCCATCGAGCCAGAGAGCTTCGTGTTCTCGGTGCCGTTCCGCGACGGCTCGGAGGCGCCTGCACTGAGCGGGCGCGCGCCGCTGGTGCTGGCCACGCACGCCGTGTTCGTGGAGTCCCGCGGGCACCGCGCGCCCGCCGCCGTGCTCGGCCTGCACTTCCAGCTCGACTCGCTCGCCAAACACTTTTTGAATGTTACTTCCGCAGTAAGTCATACTCAAATCGACAACTTCCGTATTTGACAGACAGACTTATTTTTTATTTCTCCTACAGTGCACAGCTGGCACGTCCTGCAAGAAGACATGTGCAGGCGACGAGTTGGACTGCTATATTTTAGACGACAACGGTTTTATCATTATATCAGAGGATGTCTCACAGACCGGCAGGTTCTTTGGCCAGGTCGATGGCACTATTATGGATTCTTTAGTTCAGGATCGAATATACAAAAAAGTAGTCGTGCACGATCATCAAGGACGATGTCCAGATTCAAGAAATCCATTCAGTGGTGATGGCCATAAAATATCGGTGAGTATAGTTATTTATTTCAAACTATGCCGAGTTTATATTTTGTACTACTGGATTTAACCATTGTTTTATTTAAATCACAGCCTTGGAAACCACTTTCCTGGTTGGGTGGATACCTCACCAGTCTACTAGCGGTATGGTTTCCACTTTGGGAATCCGTGCGTGCGCGCGCTAGACCTTACGCTGAGGAAGAAGTCGGTACGTAAACGCACACCACTTTAATGGATTGTATTTAAACACAATTTTCGCAAGACTCACTGACTGTTATCTGGCAGCAGATTACGAAGACTACGAGAGCGAGGATATGGAGAACGATGACGACTTAGATAGGGATCGCGGCACCTACGAGATAATAATCGACGGGCTGGGGGAGAGCTCGCGCTCGGAGGGCCGCGCGCCGGCGGGCCCCGCGCCGCCGCCGCCGCGCGAGGCCGCGCGCTCGGCGGCTGTGCGGCCCTGCGACACCAGCGCCGAGCTGTTCACGCTGCAGTCCTCGCGCCTCAACACCGCGCAGCCGCTCAAGGGCAAGCTCACCAACTGCCACAACTCCGGTTGTGAGAGGTAAACGAGAATTCAGTAACCTACTCCATCCACACCAGAAACCTTATAACTTATTCGAGCTTTCCGATAAACTAAATAACTCAAATGTTGAACTCAGTAGTTGAACTGGCTGGCTTGGTGCTTACGAGTAAAATTGGAGAGATATTCTGCGAAGCGTCTTAAACAACGTAGTGTTTTGGATGTCCCTTCATAATTATTATAATGTTGTTTGTTTGTTTGTTGCAGGCCGTTCAGCGTACAGAAGATCCCGCACAGCAACCTGATCCTGCTGGTGGTGGACACGCTGTGCCCGTGCGGCGCCAAGCGGCTGGACGTGCGCGCGCGCGAGGCGGGCGGCCGCGCCGCGTGCCGCCGCCCCGCCGCCATCCACCGCCGCCGCCCCGCGCACTGCGGCTCCTACCACCCGGAGGTATCACTTACTCAACTGTGTCCATCTAATTCAACCGAATACTGCTGCTGCATTGCTGTCCACAAAGTCCTCGCTTTTTGAGAGGAATTCATTGATCGATTTATGATGATTAAAAATATTTACGAATACCTAAAGCTTACCTTGATAAAGCATTCGATCCTTTTGCCAAAATTATGCAGCAACAGCTAGAATGTCTACATACTAAATACTTAAGAAAAATGGTCCGAAAATTATAATCTATTATTTCCTTACAGGAAATCGAGATCCAGTCATGCGGTCGCGGAGAGCGCATGTTGCCGGCGCTCTTGTCTGTAGTGATACCGCTGCTACTGCGGCTAGTGCTTAGCACGTGACTGCAACGTCTAATATAAACATAGTATTTACCAACCACGGGTGGGGCGCCGGGCCCGGAACGCAGACGTGTCGTGAAGCTTTCTATAACCCCACTCATTTTACCCGATCGATTTTTTTAACTGTTATCTCGTAGTTTCACGACATCTGCAGGGAAAGCTTCTACCGATGTGGCGTTCGAGTGTTCTTACGAATAATGTGAGTGCGAAGCAGTGTATGTGTGCGGCGCAACGTGTTGCATGGTGTGGTTGCGGCGCGTCGCCTCCGTGCCGCAGCTCGATGCAGTTTTGTTCAATTTCACCGACTGAAGTTTTGGTCCGACCAAGTGAACTTTTAATCTTGTTTTGAGACAGGATTATAGTCGAGTTAGGGTACGATGGTTATTAAAATATTTTCTCCTCTCGTGTTAAGTTGTCACTTTCTTACTGTAACTGATGCAAACGCATACGGTAAATAGGTAGGTAACGAATATCTTGTTAAATTTAAATCGAGGATTATCACAAACTTGGAGATCTTATAAATTATAGATAATGTTAATAGGTATTGAAAGATAATTAATGTAAAATATTAATATCGTTTAAAATGTTTTAGAAAAATTTACCTATGTTGAGATCTAATTCGATTTATTTCTTGATATCTGTCATTCAAATTTATCGCAAACTTATTGAATAGTTGATGTAAATAAGATAAATAATTTGTTTGTAGGAAAGTTTTTTTGCTAAATTTATGTGTGCCTGTGTAATGTAAAAAGTCGTTGTGTCGTCGAGAAGGCGTCGCAGCGCTAACGCGCACTGCCATACAGGGGATCAAACTTTGATGTAGACCTATTCGTGTCGGTCTGTCGGTCGGTCGGTCGGCCGGTCGGTCGGTCTGTCGGTCTGTCGGGCGGTCGGTCGGTCGGGCCGCACGATCGGAGTCGGCGTGTTTGCGCCGTGACGCTGCGTCTCTGGCGACTTTCCATTCTAGTCGTTAGTGATTTTCTCGCCTAATCTTCGAGTAATGTCGTAAAGAAACTGTAAACAGTTTCGTATTTTTATTGTAAATATTTTACTAACTTAAATGGCCTATTACAATTTTAAGAAAGTGTGTTGCTAATATATAGGTCGTTCAAATTCGACTTCTGCTGTCGTAAATTAAAAATTCGTCATATCGATATTTAACAATAATTGTTTGCATATCAGAATGTTCAAGTTACAAGTCAAGGCCTCGGAACATTGGATAAGTACCTACTGAAAATCTACTTCATACGTAATTTCAAATTTTGGAATTTAAGAGAATAAGCGTATTTACCTATTAACTTGTTTGTACCTAACCTAAATGTGAATGTTACATAGGAGTAATGATCAAATCCACATACTTACATTAATCATTAAATAGAGATTTTTATATATCATATATTTAATAGTAATTAAAGTACACGAGTATACGGCTTGCTATTGTCCATTTATTGCAAATTTTTGAAATCGTACAAAAGCTAGTATGCAATGCATTATACAGAATTTTCTAATAACTATATCCGTCAGAGATTGAGTGCCAAACCACTGTATTACAATATGTGTTCACACGAATTTTATTGTACGGAACCGGAGGACAATAGCAAGCTAGACATTCTATATATTGTAGATTGATTACAGTAATCTCTTGATGTGTACTTAACGATTTATAATATTAAGCGGAAAGTGAACTGAGCGGACTTAGATTTTTTTAGAATGGCCTGTTATCGGGCATTGTATACCTATGCAAGTTTACCAGTATTTATATGGTGCAGTAGCTAGAATACATTACCCAAGAAACTTTTAGATATTACCATTCTCTTACATACGATAGAGAAATTCTAGTAATTTAAAGCAATAATAATGTTAACTCGGTATATTCCCTAAAGCGAGTAACAGCGAGATTACTGTAGTCAGTGTGCTCATGTCACCGACAAACTAACATAATCATATCGTGCACAACATACTCACAACTATGAAACAGATATCGTTGAGGGCGCTTTTGAGAAATTGTACATTTTGTATAAATAATACAGTAAGGAGTCGATTTAATGGCGTAGAGATTGTTTAATCTGGTGAGTGGCGAACGACTGGTAATGTATTGAAAGTGCTTCTAGTAAGCGTCGAGTCTTCCATAGCAGTCGAACGCGGGGGCGAGTGTTTACTGTTACGTCTAAGTATTAAACGATAATAATAGCGTATACTTATTATAGCATAGGCGGAGCTCGCGTCTTGTACCATGTGCAGATATTTTTACTTGCACTTCGCGGGATTTAGTTCTATGTAACTATAGGCACAAAACAAATACCTCGTTTAGTTACTCAAAATGTAATAGTTAGACAGAGTTAGCGTTTATTTCGCGTTTAGTTCTTGGACATATCAATTCAGGCACCAAATGAGACTATAGCGTAAGCAATTTTCTTATTTTTCATGTATTACAATATTGACATCGATTATTTTAATAAGGTCTTTATCAATGTTTTGTAGAGGCGCGGGACTGGCGCGCAGTGTTATGATCCCACATTGACAGGGTCCTCGTTAAAATAGTTGTGTAGAAGTCGTACGCGCAATAACACGTGTGAGGCTGAGGGGCGGTGATATCTTAGCATTGACATGTTCAGTTTATCCCTGTATCGTACATTTTTATATAAATTCATAATTTTACGTAATCAATCTGTCAATTCAGTTCTAATGCTTTTAAGGACAATTCAAAATTCGAAAATTATTGTTAAACTTTAAAATGATTCATTACTGGAAGCTGTTTGGTACTGGAAGTTGACGTCAGTATAATTTTCTTATTCTTAGTTAGTGGTATCATTCGGCACTGCGAGCTGTGTGAACATGGTTCTAGCGTAATTCTAGTAAAATACTGTTCTTTTTGTTACTTGCCAGTTCATGCTATAGATATACAGTAATTACAACAATAAAGTTCTCTTATAACATTGTGACTATGTGCTTTATTTCCATCGTAATACCGATATTTTCCAGTTGTGAAGTGAACAACTTATAAACCAAAACCTCATATCAAAATTTACTGCATAAACGCTGTGATTCGAAACAGTAGGTCTAAGTACATTTCATATATTAATCATCAACCCATATACTATCCCACTGCTGGGCACGGGTCTCCTCTCGGTATGAGAGGGATTAGGTTATAGTCCACCACGCTAGCCTTATGCGGGTTGGCAGACTTCACATGCAGTTGAGAAAATCTCTCAGGCGTGCAGGTTTTCTCACGATGTTTTCCTTTACCGATAAAGCGAGAGATAATTACGCACATGATTTCTGAAAGTCAGAGGTGCGTACCTTGGCTCCGAACTCGAGAACTTTGACTTGGCAGTCCATTGGTCATACCCCTAGACTCACTGCAATTTCATATATTATGAACCTTTAAATAAAAAACAGATAAGTATGTAATATGCTTATATATCAGAGAAGAGCAACATACATAGCGTGTGTCACATGTAGAGGCTGGCGGCGAACACGATGTCCCTCTTGAGCAGCTTGATGGCCTCGCTGAACTTGTTCTCGAGGTCAGTGTTGCCGATGTTCTTGGCCGCCTGGCACAGCTGACGCAGCACCTCTTCCAGACGACGCATGCATCTGATTATGGAACCTGAGAAGAGCATAGTTGTCTAAAAACCGTTAAAGTTTGTCAATGTACAATGTACATAAATATATAGCCTTCAAATTGATAATGTGCCTGGCAGCCATCTTGGTGACGTAAAAATGACGTACCCGTACTCAGTACGCATTAACACCACTAGCCGGCGGATGACGTCATGAGGAGGTTAATAAGACAAGATTTAGGGACTTTATATGCACCCATTTATTTTACGTAAACAGTGATTATGTATTCATACTTTTCTTTGCAGTAACAATTAGGTTTTGTCTAACGCTATGATGGAGAAATATTTAATAATATAAAGAAGGAATATATAGGAAAACCTTTTTCTTTCAAATCTTTTTTTAAAGTTTCTTACCTTCAAACACGTCGGTCATCTTGCATATCTGCAGGAAGGAGGCGCCCTTGGCCCAGGCCAGCACGACGTCCATAAGTGTACACTTGAACTTGCCTACATACTCGTCCTCGTCCACCTCCATCTTAGCGTCCTGTGACACCTTGGCTATCCTGCGAGCGTATTCCTATAACAAGACGCTCGAAATGACTAAAACTGCACTCAGCTTCGACAAATATTAGTCTAACTACGACGACTATCAACGACGTCATAAGTAAACGACAACCGAAAAAAGGTTTTAATACTTAATAAGTACACTTATAATTTGAAAGGTTTCTTCTCAAAAAACCACATTAACCTATCTTTTATCTTTTATCATTAACCTGTATTTTATAAGCATTTTTCATACTAAGATTACTAGTTATGGACTTGCGGTGGCTTAGCTATCATAGCGTCTGGTGTATTGAACCAGAAGACGCAGGTTCAAGTCCTGCCAGCGAGTCGATTTATTCTTTCATTAAAATAAAAAGTAATCTATTTCAGCAATCTTACAAACATATTTTTTTTAACGAAATACATATTAAGGTGGATTTACACCAAACGAGCGAATGCTCATTCTATCCCCACTACGTCAAATTCTTCTAGTGTAAACAGGCGTAGAGCATTCTTTCGTTGTTCTTAGTGCGTTCGCAAAGATTCCATAGAATATTCTAAGAATGCTCGCTCGCTGGATGTAAACGGCGCAAGAGCGCGTAAACAGTTGCTTAGAACATTCTAGCGTGTTCGGACGCGCTCGCTCCACTGAGCGGTCTCACCAAAGTGTTCTTGTGTTCTAGCGACTCGAATGAGCAAAGAACATTCGATCTAGCTCTTGTTTACACCAAAAGATTAAGAAAGAACATTCTTGTTCTAGTTCTAGTTCGGTGTTCGTTTGATGTAAATAGATACGTCAAGTTTTAGTTTACACTAGATATTAACGAAATAATGCTCTAGTTCTAGCTCTAGCTCTATGTTCTTTTAGTCTAAATCCACCTTTAGAATAATGAAAATATTCTGTGATAGCTTTTTCTGTGGCTAATTAGGTTATGATAACCGTATACTGTCCCAGACAAAATATATCTAAGTGACCTGTAACTGCCTGAGCACGGTGCGCAGCTCCTCGCCCGTGGCGGACGACTGCGACGAGTTCTCGTCGCACACGAAGCAACTGACCAGCGCTGCGCTCTGCTCCGGCGTCAGCACGTTGAACACGCCGTTGAATATCAACTCCGTCAGCAACAGCTCATCAGCACTGTGGGTAGTTAGTCATTTTAATTGTATTTGACATTATAAGCATTTGATAATGCCAAATACAATAAAAAAAAAACTGATAGTGCTAAATACAATAAAAAAAACTGTGAGTTTATGATACATTTTTATAGAACAAAAATACGTTCTCAGTCAGGGTTCGAACTTGCAGCTCTCCGGTTAAGTATTTTCAATCTGACGATACCCCGAATCCACACGTAAAGGAACTTAACACTGGAAAATTGATAACCAAATAATAAAACCGAATAAGAGAAACGAATAAATGTCTCTTAATAAATTATGGCATACACTTTAGATAGATGAGAGATTTAGGGCCTTTTTCACCACCGTTGGATAGCTTCTAGGCACTGGATAAATAGAAAAAAATAAAACAAAATTTGTATGACATTACCTGCCTAGTAATTTGACGGAAACTTATTAAGAAGTGGTGAAAAGGTCTTAATCCTATGCAAATTAGCACTAATTCAAATAATTTGTCATAATTATCAATTTTATCGCAATGACGCTGTATCCAAAATTTTCACGAACCTGCTAAGCTCACAAGCAATACGTCCTTTAAGTTCGATGACGTCAGCGACTGTGCAGTACCCCATTCTCCGAAGAACTCGTTTCCTTTTTTTCAGTTCATCCATCTGCAGTATGCTTTTAGCTTTCCTAAGCTCAGCTTTGGACAGGAGTAGTTCTTGGTGTAGTTCCTGTTTCTTCTCATATGCGGCCGTGAGCGCGCCGCGACTCTTGTCGTTGTGCAAGGCATGGGCATATAATCTAAGAAGATGAGATAATAAAATATATTTTCGAGTCGCAGAAAGAAAATGGAACAGATGGATATAAGATTAACTACATAGTGTAACAGAAAATTTAAACTAGATAAAATCTCCAGCCGTCCAGCAGTCTGGTAAAAAAACGAATCCTACTTTAACCAATTTAGGACCCTTAAAGTCAACTCTACAAATCTCACATTTTTCACTCACCTTTCCTCTAACTGCTTTATCCTTTCAACACATTCTTTAAATACCGATTCATTGATTTTCATGTCTTTTATAGGGTTCAGTAGAGGCGGTCCTTCTGGGAAGCGCTTCTTTACCTCGCCGATAGTTTTAAGTACGGATTTGCGATTGTCTGCGGGCCTCAGGTCTTTCGGATAGTAGACACGTAGGGAGCTTATTTGATATATTAATGTGTGAAGAACTGGCACCACTTCCACGTCACCCGCCTGTGAGTAATGAGAAAAAGAAGTAAGACAAACAAGTCAAGTATAAAGTATTGGCGAGGATCTATCATTAATTTGTACCTCTCCCGGCGGACACGGCTCCCTGCTGTCCGAATCTTCGCCCAACGCCTTCTTGACGTGCAGCAGTATGTCCACTATGATGACCGTCTCCGCTGTCAGCGGGTTCTCTTCACCCTTCTTACCCTTTCCCATCTTGTGTCTGAAGTTGACAATGATACCCCAGTCAAACTCGTGTTTCTCCGTTTTTACCTACACGATAACACAAATTATGCTGAAGTTGGCTGTTGATCACTAATCGACTTTATGCTCTTTTGCGATTATAAGGTGGAATAGTGGTCAACCGACAAGCTTCAAAATGAAATGATAATATACACAATATAAATGACGCGCTCCACCACCGCATTTACGCACACAATCAAATATAAAATATAAACGTAATACACGTAAAAACATATCGTAAAATATAGACGAGTTCTACCTATTTGGAAAACATAATGGCACTTACCTTAACAAGCCGTCCAGGCTGTAAGAAGGGCTTCAAGTACTCCGGCTTGGTGATAAAGGAGCGGAACTGCGCACCCAAGAGGTCGAGCTGCGACCTGATGCTGCAGTACGAGGCTATCGAGTGCTCCTCGGCGATGCTCAGTGAATCGTACTCCTTTTGCTTCTTCTTCACTTCTGTTGAGCATTGAAGATGAAGAATTTATTCAAACTGTTTTTGACCAATGTGTTCAGGTTAGTATTTTTTAATAATGCTTGCTTACTAATTAATTCAGTAATATTAAACTAAGTAGTTGTTTTAATGCAAAATATTTTTCTCTTGAATTTCCGTTTACCAAGATCAAATACACCTTGTGAACTTAAATAGGTCAAAACAATCTTACTGTCAATGAGGTCTGGTATAGCTGCCTGATTTTGAAACTGGAAGAAACTCCTCTCTAACATATACTCCGGATTTATTTCTTCTACTCGCAGCAAATTGAGAACCTAGAATTTACCCTTACTTACAACGTGTTAGATACACAACATTAAATTATCACATTTTATTGAGATTTAAAAAGTACCCATAGTACAAGCTCTGCTTAGTTGGGGACTAGATGGTGCTGTGTAAAATGTCCTCAGAATATTTCTATTTATTTCAATAAAACACCAATACAATATTTACCATATTATAAGTGAGATGGAAAGCAGAGTTGATAGGGTCTGCCTTGCCCTGTACCATGCCCTTGACGACGACGGGTGTGACCTTTTCGTCAATCATCAAGATCACAATACCCTTGTCATCGAGACCTCGCCGACCCGCACGACCCGACATCTGGATGTACTCGCCTGACGATATCTAACAATAAACACATTGGTAAGCTAATGCATTCACAATCATAGTCAATATAATGAAGAAGAAGGATACTTACAAATCTAAAATCTTTTCCGTCGAATTTCTGACAGCTCGTGAACACGACCGTTCTAGCGGGCATGTTGAGACCCATGGCGAAGGTCTCGGTCGCGAACAGTGCCTAATAGCAGGATATAATTTAACGATATGAGATCTCACCATATTAATCTATACTTTCTATACTAATATATATATAAAGAGGAAAGATTTGATTGTTTCCATTGAATAGGCTCCAGAACTACTGTACCGATTTGAAAGATTCTTTTACCAAAGCTACATCTTTACCGACAAACAGGCTATAATAAGAAATACCCAGACTATGCAGGCGAAGCCGCTGGCGGAAAGCTAGTTTTAAATATATTATGAAAAACACACATTTCACATAAATATATGCATATTACCATATGCGTAATAGGGAGCGATTCATTGCCATGATGCCAATACTTAATGTTTTTATTTAATAGCGTGTACCTAAAACAAATCAGGTTACCTTGATAAGTCCCAGGCCGAACAGTATCTCGATGGTCTCCTTAAGTATGGGCAGCAGTCCGCCGTGGTGTATGCCGATGCCGCGCCGCAGCAGAGGGATCACGTTCTCCACCTGCGGCAACTTGCGGTCCTCCTCGGATAACACGTCCATCGCATTGTTGAACACTTCGTCAACTAACTTTTTTTCTTCAACTGCAATAACAGAATTAAGTCAAACAAATACATTGTAGAAATGAAGTACCTCGGAATCCCCAAGTACCCGCCGAGAGATCGTCAGCAACATCAGAACTTTGCTGGTCTATCTTGAGGAACGCACGCAAAATATGCGGACCGACGTAGAGTTGCGCAAAACACCCCGCTATACCATACCATACTGTAGAAATGCTTCACAAATTGACTATAGAAGCGTTTCGAGTGTATCGAAGTTCTTAATGATAAAGGGGGGAAATACATCAACATCAAAATACTGTTTACTATTAAAATGATATTAATGATACTATATAAACCCATATGCACGCTGAAATTTCTGATATGATAAAAAATTACATGAATAAATAAATAATGTTTTACTCACTTGTATTAAAGTCCAATTTAGCCATCTGCATAGCATATGCTTCACAGTCCTTTTTACTGAAGCTGAAAATAATTACAGGGGCGAAGTTCCTCTCCATGATCATTTTAACGATGTTGAATATATTAGTTTGGTTGGCGCCCCGCGGCCCACCTCGCCGACCGCGCTGGTCGCCTTTGGCCGCGTCACCGGCATTGCTTAGCACGGCCATAGCAGTGTTGAAGTTATCTTCTTTGAATATCCCCTGATTACAAAATAAATGTATGACTTACTGTCGAACTCAGAGATGTCACTTAACATGATTAATCATTAGCTAAAAGAGACCCAGTAATATCTTAGTACACTGACAACATACTCTTATATGAAAAAATAGGCCAAGATATAGAAGCCCGTGTTTGTTAACGATTCATTAACGTTAATGAACGATTGAGTGCCACCTTTAGCAATAAATTGGAAAGCACGCTTTGTGACTGGTGGTTTAGAATAGCAATATGAAAGGGCTTTTAGAATAATAACTATGACATATAAAATTCAAGGAATGTTACTATAAGCAGAGTGGTTATACGAGATTTGAATCTATGATGGAGATATTTATCGGTATTATTTATTGTCACTATCAACGATTGTTAAAGTCTATATGTTAATCTACCTTTTCATCCACCACAAGATGTATTCCATCTCCTCCAGCCGGGAAGATGTAATGCTGCAGAGGAGTAGGTCGGAACTCCGTGTAGACAACATGACAAGGTTGTGAGTGCAGTCGACACACCCACTCGGCGAACTGCCGTGCATTAGGGATCGTAGCCGACAAGAACACGTAGTGGACGTTATCAGGCAGCAAGATCAAAGTTTCTATTTAATGAAAAATCAAAACAGCTATCTGTTTATTACAGGTAAGATATATTGATATTGTTGATGGCAGAAGCTAGTAAGTTATACAAGGTGGACGGAACATCGACGCACAAATGTCGCGACAAGGTTTCACTCAAGGTCAAAAATAAAATGACCTAGGTCATTCATGTAGAAAGTGATCGGTTATTACAGATATTGTCATTTTTTTGCGCGCAGCGTACTGCTAAAAACGCGATTATAACGCTCCGCGGTGAATGTTACCGCGCGCGCAATCCGAAATAAATGAAATAATGATTTTTTATTATAAATCTAATTTGGGTAGATAGAAATAATGATTTTTTACACGTTCAAGTAAAAAAATCTGCAGAAAATATTGAAAAATTGATGAAAAAAGTTACGGAAAATTACAACGCAGGGGGGTCCAGCATCATGTACTGAACTCATGATATTCGGATGTGCGTCGATGTCCCTTCCCCGTTGTATAATATTCCTGTTGTGTTTATTTACCTACCTTCCCAGACAACACCTCTTTCCTTATCCCTCATGTAATGAATTTCATCAAATACAACCCAACCAACTTCACGCATTATTTCAGATCCTCGATACAACATATTCCTCAAAATCTGGAATGAAAGCATGGAGATCAAGGCATCAACAATAACACTTCTACTAAAAAATTAATTTACTGTTGGACAACTAGCTAATTCTAAATTTCAAGGCAACTATGTATTTTTTGTCATAATTAAAGTTAGTAAAGAAAGTCATTTTATTAAGATAAAAAATAATTGTTACCCTTACCTCAGTGGTCATAATAAGACATGAAGCAGAAGGATTAATGGTCACATCTCCAGTTATCAGACCCACATCATGAAACTCTTCTGAGAACTCCCTATACTTCTGGTTAGATAAGGCTTTAATAGGAGTAGTGTATATGACCCTCTGTTTGTTTTTCAAAGACAAAGCTATAGCATACCTAAAATAATTACCAATTTAGTTTTATCATGGAGTTTGTGCAAAAAATATTTAAATTATAATAAAAATATGTAAGTAAGTAAGTAATATGTTTGTGAAACTACAGAAGGTTAACTACTTTCTTAGCTATAAAATTAAAAAATCTTACTCTGCCACAACAGTTTTTCCAGCTGAAGTATGGGCAGAGACCAACACTGACTGCAAGTTGTCTATGCACAATATAGCCTCCTTCTGAAATGGATCTAGTATGAAACTGTACTGTTTAGCTGGCTCCGTTGTAATTGGCATCAGAGGTACATACTCATGATTAGGCGGTGTCGCCACCTCATGTGTGCAGCCCTCATGAGTCTCCAGTGTATGGATCACTATTCTGGCATTGAGAAGTTCAAGGCTGGAATGGAAATAATTTTATAATTACTTAATCTATAGCTTTTTATGGCATAATTTTGTATGAATATTTTCACAATCTAAAGTCAAAAGTTACATAAAGTTGGGTTAACTTGATCAACTAATAAAATATTAAATCTGAGGAGTCTAACAAAAATCCAATTGTATTATATTGTGAACTTAAAAAAAAATACAAAAAAAAATATTATTCATGTTATTAATTTCATAAATAATATGTTGCACTGTTTCCTGTTGATCCAGAAAAGTGACACAATTTAAAAAGGCTAGACAATGATGATTATGTTGCATTAGATGATTAAATGAATGAGGTAAGGAACGTAAAAGAACTCACTTTATGTCACTGGTTAACTCGGAATCATCTTCATCCTGTTTCAACTTCTTACTGATTTCATCAATATTCTCCACTTCTTCATGTTGACGTTTTAAGCTGGGAGCTTCTGTTTCAATTCGGGTTTCCCTGTATAAGAAAAATATAGTACTGAGTGCTTATGTATAAGAATAAACACTGTACAACATACAGTAACTAATATTGTTTTATGATATTTATAGGTTATCCATCTAAAACTTACAAATTATTGTCTTCAGTTTTTATGTTCGGAAACTGCACAGAAGCTTCACTGGGCGCGGATTCATCGAAACAGTCAAATAAACTATTTACGTCTGCCATTTCAAATTATTTTATCCTAAACCAATAACCTCATGATTTCTTTACAAAACACAATAAAAAATGTTTTTTCAGATCAGATGTCAAATCTCAGAAGTTCAGAACTGGAATGTAGGGATGTTGAAATATCGATATTATTTTTTAATGTATCGATATTTTTGAGCAATATTTAATAATTTTATTCGATATATCGATTAATCGATATAAAATTCCAAGTATCGAAAAGGTATTAAAATCGATATTTTTTTCAGACCAATAAACATTTTTAAGTTGTAATATTACAAATTACCTTGTTTTTTTGACTGTTTTATAATTTGGTTTTTAAGTTGGCTGAAATATCGATATATCGATATTTTTTGAAAATATCAATATCGAAAGTGGTGTGCCAGGATCGTAGCAAGTGGAAATCTATAGTCTCTGCCTACCCCTATGGGAAACAGGCGTGAAGCTATGTATGTATCAATATCGATATAAATATATATTTTTTTAAAGATCAATACGATATATATCGATACTTTTTGCATTTCCGGCATCCCTACTGGAGAATTGGACATGTCATTTGTCTTGTCAATTTCAACTGTCAATTATTGTCAACCAACTAGAGACTATCACTCATACATAGACATATATAAAAATTTACTAGCTGTTTGCTATCACTAGAGCAAAGACTGACCGACCATTTTTGTACCTTGACATTGGCAAAATTATCGAATGTTCGTCGATGGAGCCATAACTCTAAAAAAAAAAGACTGACTAGAGTGCGCGCCACCATGGCGCCACCATCAGGGTTGGATTTGGGCATGTTCAAAACGATAGTACAAAAAATTTAAAAGGATAGTATTTGTAGAAAAATTATAGTACACTTTATTAATTTGGATCAAGTCATTAAAATCAATACCAATTTATGCATTTATCTCTTCCAAGTTTATCAGTTATTCGATATTTGTTTGATCCTTAGTAGGAATAATATCAGTACAATTACCACTTTTGCGCTACCGCCTTTGAATTGTGTTACCAGTGTGTGTATTATCTTAGTAAAGTTTATTTACTGAAATTCTCTCACAAAGACAAGACTTTTCGTTTCGAAGGGCACTTGAGGAGTGGAGACGTGACGTTATGTGATTTATTTTAATTATTTTGTCTTTGTGGAGAATATTCAGGAAATAAACCTTACTAAAACACAAACTGGCATCACAATTCATAATAGGCGGTAGAGCAAAAGTGGTGATTGTACTAATTTTATTCCTACTAAGGATCAAACAAATATTGAATAATAACTGATAAACTTGGATTGGAAGAGGTTTTTGCATAAATTGGTATTGATTTTACTGACTTTTAATCCAAATTAATAAGGTGTACTATATTTTTTGTACAAATACTACACTTTTCAATTTTTTGTACTATCGTTTTGAACATGCAAATTCAGCCCTGGTAAGTATGGCAACATTTGTTATGAGTCAACGATCACGTGACCACACAAGCTTGGGTTTATTACGATTTGATTGGTGCGTTTAACGTTTGCCTTTGCATTGCTTGAATGCTTGCTTTTCGAGAGTTACGCTTGGAAGGATCGTAATCACTCGGGAGAAATATTATATTTTTGTGTTACTTCTATTTATTGTGACAGAAAAAGTACATCACAATGTCGTCAAAATCTAAAAAGACTGTATCATCATCGGTGAATGTAAGTGTGGTGTCATCAGTGCAAAGCCCGCAGCAGTCAAGCACTCCTGTGGGAAGCCGCCCTTCGAGTTCTGCCGGCCGGCCGAACAGCCCGCTGAGCCCTACACGACATAGCCGTCTTCAAGAAAAAGATGCCCTGCAAAATCTGAATGACCGTTTAGCGGCTTACATTGATAAAGTGAGACAGTTGGAAAGTGAGAATTCTGGCTTGCGCCGTGAGATTCAGACTACACAGGAGGTGGTCACACGCGAGGTTTCTAACATCAAGGGCATGTATGAGCATGAATTACAAGATGCCCGGAAGCTTTTAGATGATACTTCGCGTGAAAAAGCTAAATTAGAAATTGACCTAAAGAGGTTATACGAGGAGAATGATGATTTGAAAAAGCGGTAAGATTTGGCTTTATTGAACGAATTACTTGTTTATTAATGGTTATAAATGTAAAGCATAAACTTCTTTCGGCTAACCTTAGCTTAGCTAGTTTACGTCATCGACGGAGTTTCTTAGCGGGTGCGGTGTGACGAGCGCGGCGACCTCGGTTTTACGACATGGTGACATCATAGCCCGATTTAACCAAACTAATCACATTCCTTAGTGTAACAATACACACACACAACTCAATGTCTCTCAATACTTACTACGAAATCGTATAAACAAACATTAAAATTAGATCTCTAGTAATCTCAAAATAAGGGATTGTTTACAAAATATATAATGTTTACAAATATTTTAATACTTTCAGGTTCTAAACAAATGTTGACAACTAAGTCATAGATGGTAAACATTATTGTAAAATTATTACAGCACAGTTTTAGAGCAATGCAAGTTAAATGACAAAAAAATGTGTTCTGTTCCACCCATGTTGTTCAAACAACAACCAATGTCAACCACTTTTTTCTAAGAAGTAGGTATGATTGTTACGTCTATATGCCTTGAGATTTGTGGAATCAATATGTCATGATAAACAGCATTCACCTTGTAATTTAATGGACCTGAATAAGCCATTTTATCAGACTTCTTTAACTCAAAAATAAATACAATCCATGTTATGTTTTAGTCTGAGGAAGTAGCCTAGATAACAATCAATTGGTGTCAAGGTGAATTTGTCATGGCTTCAAATATACTTTTATTTTGATGATGTGTTTACATGAAGTCACTATTAATTTTAGTGATTATCTGATGCTTGCTTGCTTGGTACAGATTTCCAAATTCATTACCTACATCATTATAATTGATAAAGGACTTATTTCTTTATAGTTTATTAAATTCAGCTGTTAGAACTCAGTACTTTCTACTTATCATTATAAAAAATAATCATACATAGTAAATTCCTGATATTGTTGCATACCTGCTTGATAAAGATTAAATTAATACAGCAAATCCTCTAAAATAGTGTATGATAACAATTTTATTACCTACACAGAGTTTTGTCATTTATTATTACTCATCCTTTAGAGGTACAATACCAAATGTCATTGAATTCTTGTACCACCTGAATTATCACTGATACTAAAATGCAAAATGCAATTTTACTTGAATATGTTCAAGTTCACCTTGACTCTGTTTCCAATTTTTGGTAGATGTTGAATAGTAAGTGTATTATAGAGGTCACACTTGTACATTAGTATTGTAGTAGAAATATTTGCAGTATTTTCCTGTTAAAGTTTTGATGAGAAGACCAAGATGATGCTAGGCCTTGACAAAAGTACCTTTTTATTGTGACATCATGTTAATAATGACATTAACAATTTGAATTTACATTGATGCAAATCACATTATAAATCTTCAGTGTGTTCAGAGTTAGTAGTGTAGAAATTTAATCTACTGAATGTAAAATTAGAACTGTCCTATGTATTTTTACTTTTTAGGTAAAGCATATTATTAGACAAGTAAATAAATAATAAATAAATATTCTGGGACATTTTACACAGTGTTATAAATTAATGTTGAAATGGCAATATTCGGGAGGCTACCCAGCAGTGGGACAATGAAGGTTGTGGATGATGATAATGATGATGAAAAAATTAATTAACATTTATGTAAACTAATTAAAAAAAATGCAATACTACACATGATCAGAATCGAAAATCATTTGATCCTAAATATAATTTAAAAATGGCTGCAGAATATGCTCATGTAGTGTTACTATTATCTGAAATCTATTTCAGCTTGTTTGTCAGCCATGCACATTACACCTTATTTATTATCTCCTTACATTCCACAATGAGACTTTAAATGATAATACAATAATAATAATCCTTGTGGACCTGTGTGTCAGTCACAGTAAAAGTAGTTAGTATCACAACAATATGCCAGTACCGAAATGTTTTTAATAACAAAAATTTTATAATCTTATTTTAAACAAACTGTATAAAACTATAAGAAATAAAATTCTCTAATCCGAAAAGTAGGAAAGAGGAAGTGCCCTCACATGCATGTCTATGTAATTATTATTCTGGCACAATAATAATTGTGACTTTGTTGAATTGTTTTAAGATATGATACAAAGTTAGAATTTATAATTTAAGTAATCATTAATTAGCAGTTGTTTTAATGTGTTTATGCATTAATTAAATGTGGTTTCATTTTTAATTATTTTGGGTAAATTATTGTAGCTTTTAATTGGCATATAAATGTACTTTCATGTAGTAGTAGAGAGTATAGTATAGTAGTAGAGAGAGTAGTATGCAGTGTGCCTTGTCTTAATCAGACCTGTTGAATTGATATATGGAGAATGGTCTGCATTGTGTTTAATAATTATCTATGAATTAGATTAATAAGTTTGTCTTATGAGTTTCCTAGTGTATTCTTAGTATAGTTAATTTACATTGTCTAACCCAGGATAGACTAATGAATTGAGTCAACATATAATATTGTATAATGCATTCTCATGTTTTCAATCTCTCCAACATTAACTTCCAAACCCAATAACCAGCAAACTCTTCATGTATTATATGCATTATATTAGTTTAATGTTTAATCCAATAACCCCAACACAATCCACCAATATTTGGGTCTGAAACTTTATTATGGTCCAGCAATAAGACCTTTGCTTAATTTTGCCCCAACTGTAATAAGTAATATGCATGACAGTGACTACTTACTAGCAAGCAAGCAAAGTTTTGTAGCCCTAATGATAATACAGTATAATTCATTTCGATGGTAGCATCTGCGACCTTGGCGCACGCACATTATAGAACTGGGTCAGGGAGAGCTCTTTTTACTTGCAAACATATTTCACCTGCTTTCATTTAGGGGTTTCAAATCGAAATTTTATCGCAATCTTAATTTTATTTTGACGTTACGTTGAAAATGGTAGCTATACAAACAAATGCACCATATTGTCTAAAATCTAAATACAGCCCGCTGACAAACAGAGGGATGGATGGACGGACGGACAGCATAGGGTCCCCTTGGTTCCCGGGGTACGGGTTCGGGTATGGAAGCCTAAAAATTATTCACATTCGTTAATAGTCACGGAAACTAATCATATTGAGCATACACTAATGCTAATATTCAGAGACAACGCTAAGCGTACAGTAACGCTTCCGTATGTCACATTTGTATTACAATTTGTATTACATTTGATACGGAAGCGTAAGTTTACGGTTAGTCTCGTCTCTGAATATTAGCTTAAGGCTACCTATCTATAGATTAGAGGCTAAAGTTTGATCAAGTTTCCGTCTAGAATACCTATTTACTATAAAGGCCACGGCTGTTGACCCTGACAAGTTTACGTCAGCTACAAGCTTGCGTTAACTACGTCGCGCAGTCGCGCTACTGTCAAGCCCACGCACCGTAAGCTCACGCCTTTATCACGATATCAACTAAGATATAAAAATAACAACAAAACTAACAATTGCTTTTACAAATCCACTTTACAGTAACTCTTTATAAACACATTGATTTAACTTGATATTTTAAGCCCACGCGCTGGCGTTTCCTGTCTAAATAACTTGATCGAGCTTTGCCAATGACGTAACCATCGTATTTACGTAGCTATGACATCAATTCGACCGTCTTTGAAACTGAACTTATAATATCGCTGACGACAGTGTAGGTTTCTCGAAAATGTGCTCTCACCTCACTGTTACTTTAGTCTGTCTGAATGTTTTCTTCGTGCAGTTACTTACTTAAAATTATTACTCTATTATTTGCAAGGCCTCCCGCGTCGTCTATTTTACATTAGACACGTGTGCTATCATTAATATTATATTATGTAATAAACATATTTTATTCTGTCTGCGCCACTGGAGCAAAACGATTGCGCGTTTCCCCTAATATTGTCAAAAACTAGGTCGCTTAAAAATATTTATAGAGATTTAGGAATATACCAAAATAGATCCTAATATTTGGTGACGACAAAGTTGACGTCTACATACATATACGCCACACGGTTATAGATAACATTTTCAAATATCTAGTTGACTTGATTAAAATTAATATATCTTGGTGACTGGTGAGGGATTTTTTTTTAAACCTATGAGATATGCTATGTAGGTATGATGAAGTTAATCCTAGGTCTAACTAATAGGTCAATCGCGAATCGCGATCCACAAGACAACTAGTAATCGATTACTTGATATGCATTTTTTTGGGCGCGGTAGTAGTCACGTAATCGTTATTTTGTTTGTTGACCTCAGACTCGTCATTAGTAAATATTATTTGTATGTAATATGTATAAAATGACGTCATGCCCACGGGTGTCATGCATGTTCCAATAAAAGATCACCTATTAAATAATGTGAAATGCAACCTTTTTATATTTAAGATGTAGGTTCCTATCGTGTACGCCTTCATTTCCGTTCCACTTTGAACGATTGTTTTAAGATTAAATTTTAAAAGACATTATAAATGTCAGATCGTTGCCCTTCGCTTTCGAATTGTATGAGTCATGCTTAGCATTTTATATTGGCCTAGGTTTACCATGTCACAACGTTCTTTTTTATGGGTCTGGAACACGAGAATTGTCGTTTGTCCTACACATGTATAATGACGACTATTCACGTGCGCGACAAGAACACGCGGGAACCGGATAGTGGCGTGTTTACAAAAACATTCAGTGTGCGGTTGCGCAACAGCACACCGCATGGAACGCGCCTTTATTTATGAGGATTACTTGGATGTCACGGTTTCGTATTTTCAATGACTGGCCACCCGAATTTACTTATTTATAAGTATGTGCAAACTAATACATACTTCGTTATTATTTTTATGCTATTCTATAAAATAAATTAAAAAACGCCATTTATTTTATAGTAATACCTAATACACATCATGTGGCAGGTGAAAAAAAGAATTGCTAAAATATTGTAATTCTAATTTTTCAGCTTGGACAAGAAGACTAAAGATTGCCAACAAGCAGAGAACTTGGCACGTCACTACGAGACGCGCTACACTGAAGAAAGTAACAAGTATAACACAGCCCTCGCAGACAAGAAGAAGGCGCAAGATGAAGCCAGGGTTCGTATTATTTTTGTCTATTTGAAATTTTGATAATTTCAACTTTACTCTTACTTTAGATATTCCTATTTTTGCTGACCTTGTACTACATATTGTCTACATTACCAATATCACAGGGCTTTATACAGGGTTACAGGTTAAGTCGACCTAGATCCGTTAAGGGCGTGTAGTACCAATCTTTTCTGACATATTTCACTATAGAACACCCTACCCCAAACCTAAACGTTTTCAAGAAAATCGACATTTAAATTGTTTAATAAAAATTTCCGATTTTTTGCCATTAATTACAATATTTTGAAGTTAATGCATCTTATTATTATTATTATTGATATTTTACATGCTAATTAAGATGCTCTATGAATTTAATAACCATAATCCTACGTAGGTTAACTAAATACGTTGTTCTGAACGATTGAAAGTTAAAAAAGTTAGTAAAAAATGTACAATTTACATTTCTTTAGTGAAGATTTAAAAAAAATATGTATTGTACACGTTTGGCAGATGTGTCTAAAAACATCTACGTTTCGTCAGCTATCCAACAAGGTATAATGCTCTAGGGTCTTATTTATTTCGTAGGAAAAAACTTAGTTTCATGGCGATAGTGGACGTAAAAATAATTATTGAACCTAATTTATTCTTTGGCCCTAGAAAGTAAAATAAAACAATAGGTAAGTTTTACAAAATATTATTTATTAGTCCTTAATCTGTTCTATAGTGAAATATGTCAGAAAAGATGGGTACTACACGCCCTTAACGGATCTAGGTCGACTTAACCTGTAACCCTGTATATCCTACATTAGGATAATAAGTATTCTTTCAAATTATATAGAATACTAGCTGACCCGGCAAACATAGTTTTGTCATGTAGGGATGGGTCAACCTTATCATTTTGCGGTATGAAAAAATACATGGCCGATTCTCAGACCTACCCGCTATGCAAACAAATTTCATACAAATCGGTAAAGCCGTTTCGGAGGAATTTGGTAACAAACACCGCGACACGAAAATTGTATATATTAGATTGTCTGGGACCGCGTCATCGGTCTAGTCATTGTTAACGTAGCTGCTGATCTAGTCGTGTCCCGGATTCGATCCCAGATGGCGCTGAGTGTGAATTATTAGTTGTACTGTAAAAGAATCGGTAGTTAGCTTTCTATTGCATGGGACCTAAAACATACTAGGGGAAGTCTGATTTTACAACAGTATAAACAATACCAGTTGCCTAACTCTTCGGCGAATGAATTCATATTGAATATTTTTTAGGAGCTGGCCAAGGAATTGGAGAAGTTGCGCAAGGTATACGCAGATACACGCAAGACTTTGGAGGAGGAGATGTTGTGCCGTATCGACATGGAGAACACGGTGCAGAGCCTGCGTGAGGAGTTGTCCTTCAAGGACCAAGTCTTCCAACAAGAGCTACAGGAGACACGCACCAGGCGCCAGGTGGAAATCTCTGAAATTGGTAAGTTTACTTTGAAATTGTCTTCAAATCCAAACTAGTACACACAGCGTCCACGATAATCAGACCTCATTCTACAGAAAGCAGTCCGCTTATACTGGAAATGTTAAATGTAAAGTTCATCATCATCAACCCATTAACTGTTCCTCTGCTGGGCACGGGTCTCCTCGGAGTATGAGAGAGATTAGGCCATAGTCCACCATGATGTCCTAATGCGGGTTGGCAAACTTCACATGCCGTCAAGAACATCTCAGGCATACAGGTGTCCTCAGGATGTTTTCCTTCACCGTTAAAGCGAGTGATAATTACGCACATGATTTCGGAAAGTGCGTGCCTTGGATTCGAACTCGAGACCATTCCTCTATCACTGTATAATGTAAAGTTTAACATTTCATTCACATGTTTATTCTACTAGGTCTTATATAAAAAGGATAATGTTGTTATAGACGGACGCCTTGCTCAGCAGTACGAAGCTAAGTTGCAGCAGAGTCTACAGGAACTGCGCGAACAACAGGAGGCCAACATAAAAGCCAACCGCGATGAAATTGAAGCTCTCTATGAAAACAAGGTAAGTTGCAACAACATGAAAACTATTGTTATGACAGATGAAGGCTTATACAACAGAATACATGTTTTAGCCTTGCATTGTTATGGCCATGAGGGGCCACCCATGGCATGAGAATAAAATTGAAAAAAGTTGTAATATAACCTCAATTTCTTGTTTAATTTAAATTTTTCATATTGTAGGACATTTTACACAGCACCATAAGTCCCAAACTAAGCAGAGCTTGTCCTACGGGTACTAGACAATGGTTTATTTTTGTAAATACATTTTCACAAATATTTGTGCCCTGTGGTAATCGAACCTCTTGATTAGCAGTCCGGTACAACGGTCAAACCACTAGACCACAGATGTCGAATTAGGAATATAAGACATACTAACATTCACTTTTTATAGAAGACTTAATATGTATATTTCCTCTTGTGTGTAGATGAAGAATCTACATAACGCGGCTAACCGCAACAGCACAGCCGCGACGGTCGCTGTTGAGGAACTGCGCACAATGCGCACGCGCATTGACGGGCTTAACTCCACTCTCAACGATTTGGAGAACAAGAACGCGGCGTTAAGCGTAAGTACCAGTCAATGATGTAGATTTGCGTTTGACTAACAAATTAACGATCAATTTTACTGTAACAATTAGACTACTGTTATAATAATAATAACGAATACACAGAACCGCTGCCGCGAGCTGGAGCGCCAGCTGGAGAGCGAGCGCGCGCGCCACGCGGAGGACCTCGCGTCGCTAGAGCAGGAGCTGGCGCGCCTGCGGGACGAGATGGCGGCGCAGCTGCGCGAGTACGCCACGCTCATGGACATCAAGATCTCGCTCGACTACGAGATCGCCACCTACCGCGCGCTGCTCGAGGGCGAGGAGGACAGGTAACTCTCGGGTAGCAAAACCGTTTTCCAACCACGACTTTCCATTCAATATTTTATACGTAATGTTTCGTTTTATAATTAATGTGTTGCCGTAGCCAATTAATAACTTGTTGATGGATCATGGATCCAATAAAGGACTAAGCTAATTCTAATTTAATACCCATTGACGTTGAATCTTTGATTGCTCATGAAACGTCATGATAATGAAACTGTCTTGTCCCGGCGCAGGCTGAACCTGACTACTCAGTCCCCGGGGCGCGAGTCCCGCGCGTCGGCCAGCGGCGCGTCACTGAGCGCGTCGGCGGGCGGGCGCGGCACGCCGTCGCGCCGCGCCACGCCGCTGCGTGCCGCGCGCAAGCGCACGCTACTGGACGAGACCGAGGAGCGCAGCCTCAACGACTTCAGCGTCACCTCAAGCGCCAAGGGAGACCTCGAGGTCGCCGAGGCGTGCCCCGACGGCAGCTTCGTCAAGATCAGGAACAAGGGCAAGAAGGTTAGCGATGACGGCAGTTCACTTCATTATTTGTTACACTGCGGCCAACTGTCCAGCGCAACTGATATAATGTTACTTTACGTAGGAGCTGAGCCTTGGCGGCTACCAGATCCTCCGCAAGGCTGGCGATCAGGAGACAGTATTCAAGTTCCACCGCACCGTGAAGCTGGATCCTGGCGCGGTGGCCACCGTTTGGTCGGCCGACGCTGGCGTAGATCACGACCCGCCGCGCGACATCGTCATGAAAGGACAGAAGTGGTTCGTCGCAGACTCCTTCACTACGGCCTTGTTGAACAACGACCAAGAGGTAATTTAAAAAAAAGAAACATTCTTTGTAATTACTAGTGGCTATTACTGACCCAAACCGATGTTACTATGTATTGAATTTTTTGTGTAGGAGGTAGCGATCTCGGAGAGGCAGCGGCGACAAATAAGCACGAGCGCCCAGCGACACCGCGAGCTAGCGCATAAATATCCTCGTCGTGAACAGGTATGTATGTCTTATCTTTAGACTGCATTAAAAATACTCCTAAAGATGATATAATATTTTGTCATTAGGCTTTTAATTCGATACTGGTTCTTACCGTATCGTTATCAATAATTATCTCACCTTTGTACTGATATTCCAGCTTGGTGAACTGCGCGAGGGCGAAGAGAACTGTCGTATCATGTAACCAACGGCGCGCGCGTTCTGAGTCGGTTTGTCCGCACTCACCACTCGGTGCCTCACGCTTCTCCTGGAGCTATGGACTCTGCCCTATGGGCAACCTCAGCATTACGTAACACAGTTCTCATTACTGTCTTCATTTCTACACCGATTATAAAACTTATAGTTTATTTCATCTAGATTAAATTCGTACTGTTTACAAGGTAACATGTTTAGTGGCATAATTATTGTCAAAAATTTACAGTCAAGTTGTTAAATAAATTCGGTGCAGTTGTGAAGTGACAGCAAGTAACGTCTAACAGGCATATAGCCATTGTGAAAGATAAATTACAAATATATGCCTGCTGTTAAAACAAAGCTGTTAAAATTTTAAACTTAAGACTTATCCAAATGGTGTGTTCTTCCAAACGAATAATATTCTAGCTATATGCCTCTTAGATATTACTTAAAACTTAAATACCTTTTGTGTTTGTCTATATCAGCTACAGTTGATGTCATATTTTGTTTTGTCTCTGGTCAAATTATTAATAAGTATAAAGCACTGCCCAGTGTGGCTTTTATAGAATAAAATATAGACAGTGAACAAAGTACAAAAGAAGTCGTTCACTTATTGGTGAGAAGATTGCATTCCTTCAAAGTTAAACATGAATATAATGCACAACAAACCAGTTTATATAAATCTGTTAATATTTATTGAACTTATTCAATGTATATCGTAGAAATGGATATATATATATAATGATGTTATTATCCAACAAAACACTTTGGGGGATTGCAATCCATAGTGGGTAAGTATAGAAATACAGTTTTCGTTTTTCACCCCACCCTTGCTTGATTTAGTGTATAAGAAATTTTATATTCATAAAGTAATTTAAAATATCCATCCGATAACAGCATTCATACAATAAGTAGATTAAATCTACTAACAATATCATTATTCTTAGTGACCTTGGACTAGATAAATCACTGCATTAGGTTAGGTTTCCGTTGACTATCACAACCGATGGCGATTTAGATTAAGCGTTAGTACGCACCTAGTATTTTAGGAATTTAAAAAATTATGGGCGCTTTATATATTCAGATGTCTGTCTAGTAACTAAATTTATATTGGCAACATTATTAAAAAACCAGACTTAATTCCAGTCAAGTAACCGGGAGATTCAGACATGATAAATTATATAAACACATTTACGCGCCGAAAATAGGTGCAAGTCTCAAATGAAAAGCTCTCCATCCAAAACATAGGATGAAAATGATTTAATAGCATTTAAAAGTTTTCTCATCATAGAGTAAATATAAAATATAAAAAAATAAGTTGCTATTTTTAATTTAATTAAGTAATAATTTCACCCGGCGCTAATTTTTTTTTTAATCATTGAGGATAGAATCTGATTAATTGTCATTATTCTACTTTGTTTTATGAGTAAATCATGAAACCTTTCTTTTTAGTTTGGACCCGGTTTATTTCTTCTGTGCAAAAACCTTATAATATTAATTAAAGTTATATTTAAGTTTAAGAATTGTTTTATTTTTAATCCTACATCTACATTCCCCTACTCCAAGGAACATACATCATATCGTCGAACGGACGAACGATAGGTTACGATGGATATGGTAGAGTCAACTCTACGCGGCAACGTCGCACGCGCGCCGCAGCGCGGCGTCGCACAGTGGGCTGAAACGGGCCGGTAAAGGACTTAGCATTTAAAAAAAAAAAGTTTCTTTTTCTGAAATTTTAAATATTGTGTTGGATTTTTCTATCGATTATAAGTAATTATTTCTATGAGGGTCGTTCAGATAACTTAGTATTTCCAGAGTTATAAAATGTGTTTAATAGGCAGTAATCAAGATCAACCAGTACCGAGTACATCAACTCAGTATGTATCACCATCAAAAGTTTCTGTCGGTGTCTCCACCGAACAAACCCCAAGAAAACCTTTTTGTGAATTAGCGCCTAAACAGAAAAAAAGACGTGCAGAAAACTTTCATTTATCTTCGGACGAAATAAAATATGCATATTTTGAGCAGTTGAAAGCGGATGGGAATGAGGAGGTTGCTAAAATACTAGAACATTTACGCAAAAAACGCGCCTAGTTCTTAACCTCTATGGTGGTGTGGAATAGAGAACAAAATTTGAAATTGCGACCAAATCGCAGAAAATCGCAACCCGAGAATAGGCGCTAAAATAGGACAAATATACGTACTATGCATACGTAGAGTCAATTCTTTGAGAAAATTTGAGAATTTCGAGATTTTCACATTTTTTTCTTTTGCTTCATACAAAAATTACTTTGGATATTAAATATCCTCTATTCTCGGGTTGCGATTTTCTGCGATTTGGTCGCAATTTCAAATTTTGTTCTCTATTCCACACCACCATAGAGGTTAAGAACTAGGCGCGTTTTTTGCGTAAATGTTCTAGTATTTTAGCAACCTCCTCATTCCCATCCGCTTTCAACTGCTCAAAATATGCATATTTTATTTCGTCCGAAGATAAATGAAAGTTTTCTGCACGTCTTTTTTTCTGTTTAGGCGCTAATTCACAAAAAGGTTTTCTTGGGGTTTGTTCGGTGGAGACACCGACAGAAACTTTTGATGGTGATACATACTGAGTTGATGTACTCGGTACTGGTTGATCTTGATTACTGCCTATTAAACACTTAATAATGTCTGGCCATATTATGTTTTCTTGTAACCATTCACTATTTTTAGTTCTGAATATATTTTCTTTACGATAAGCGTTTTCCCATCTTCTATTTAAATTATAACAAAATTTTGCACAAAACAACTTTAAGGTCTTTTCGTGATCATCACTTAATTCGACTAAAAATTTAGATCTTATCTCACTACACAAACTGTCATTATTTTTAATACTGCCACTGTTTTTTAAAATAACGAAAAGATCAAGGTTTGTCACTAAATTTTCAAACATTTTCACAAATACAAAATAACAAATAAGTAAGTAATGAATGTGTGGGGGTAGTGCGTCTATTATGGTGGGTAATAGAACACTGAAGTACTTTTGAATGCAACCGAACATTCCGTAGGTACCCTATCATTGTACCAATCACGTTACGACACGTCATAACTTGTTGTTGCGCTCGCGCACTCTTATCCCTTGATTCCCGGAAATAAGTCTCAAAACAAATTACGTCATACCTGCCTATGGTGGTGGAAAATGTCGAACATTGTTTTTTTTTTAAGAACTAAGTAGGTATTGAGGTTTTCAGGCCGTTTAGTATACATTATTTTAAATTTCAATTTAATTGGAATAAATTGCTTAACTAAAATAACATGACTCTTCATACAAATTTGATATGGCTATATCTCCGAAAGTACTCGTTAAATTAAAAAAAGTCAAAGAATAAAAACGTTTTAAATTTATGCCTAGATACCAAAAAAATACATCTGATCTCTTAAGACCCAACCTTGTAATCCCAGCCCACTGTGCGTCGGCTGGGTTGCGCAGGCCGGCAACAACGCATCGTACTCAGATTTATCGTTTTAAGGTGCATGACCTGCGTATAGGCATAATCAGCTGTTAAGAAAAATACATCGTGTTCAAATGGGGGAAAAAACTTAAAAAATCATTTGCGACTAAACTACTGCTCCTATTTAATTGATTTTTAGTACAGAGCTTGAAAATGGTACCTAGTATAGGCAGTTTAAAGGAAAGCCCCTCGGTTGTGTCAACTTTGTATACTATCCATTACTAAGGATAGTACGATAAATACTATAATTTCATTACTTTGCATTTACTAACTAATATAAAAACCATTTACTACCAATCCAATATTCAAGAAACCACAAAAATAAATCACATAACTTCACGTCTTCTCTGCTCGAGTGCCCTTCGAAACGAAGTCTTGTCGTCTTTGTGAGAGAATATTCAGTAAATTAGGGATGTTGAAAAAATATCGATATATCGATATTATTTTTTCAATATATCGATATTTTTGGGCGATATTTAATATTTCGATATATCGATGTATCGATATAAAATTCCAAGTATCGAAAAGGTATCAAAATCGATATTTTTTTCAGAACAATAAACTTAAAACTAAATTTGTAATCTTTTAAAAATTTAAGGTAAAAGATTACAAATGACCTTTTTTTTTTTTTTTGGCTGTTTTATAATTTCGTTTTAAGTTGGCCGATATATCGATATATCGATATTTTTTGAAAATATAAATATCGATATTGATATATTTTTTTAAAAATATCGATACGATATATATCGATATTTTTTTAATTTCCGACATCCCTACAGTAAATAAACCTTACTAAGATGACACGAACTGGCAACACAATTCAAAGGCGGTAGCGCAAAAGTGGTAATTGTACTGATTTTATTCTTAATAAGGTTAAAAAAATATTTAATAACTGATAAACTTGGAAGAGGTAAATTTTGCATAATATGCAAAAAACTTGGAAGAGGTAAAAATTGCATATTATGCAAAATTTACCTCTTCCAAGTTTATCAATACCAATATATTATATTGGTATTGATTTTAATTACTTTTGAACAAAATTAATAAAGTGTACTATAATTTTTGTACAAATACTATCCTTTTCAATTTTTTGTACTATCGTTTTGAACATGCCCAAATCTAGATCCAACACTGACAAAGACTATAGTCCGTTTTTTAATCTCAGAGACTAGATTGACACAAGCAACTGTCAAAATTACAAATAATGATACCAGCTTTTTTGTATAGGGTTGTACCTACGATACCGGGTTGTTGAATCGTAACTTTTAGACGATTAGCTTAAAATTTTTCTATTCCAAATCGTATAATTAAAGCCCAAATTAATTAAAATTGTCCGAATGCACAATGAAGTCTATGAAAGGTAAGTCGTCGTAGAGTTTTAAGTACCAAATGACGTAAAATTACCTAACAAAAAAAAACTAAGAAAGGATTTCAATAAATTTAGTCTTATGTTCCAACGAGGTAAAAAAGTATTAGAAAACTATATCAATCGCTGTAAAAAAGTTTTAGAAAACTATGTTGATTTCGCTGTCGTTATATAGTCCTTCAAAACTCTTCCTAATCCGACTCATGATTATTACGTTTTAAATAAGACCTACTATTTTTTTCGGGATAACTTAATGTAAAAGACCGACACTTCAATTTATTAGCGATAATTTTCGATAGAGGCACATTACTATTTAAGAAATGCAAAAAACTGGTATCCCACGTAATGTCACTTTAGTCTCTGAGATTAAAAAACAGACTATAATGAATGGTCAAATAGGGATGTTCGATCCAGGGGCTTTGTATCGATATTCCGGATCGTAATGGATCGTAATACATTGTATCGATCCAAGTATTGTTCCGATTGATTTGATACGATTTTTTTGGTCGATCCAGTATCGCATCAATAATTTAAAAATTTATGTTAAATATATTGCAATTTAAAGCTTCAAAGTTTAAGTAGCAGAGAATTTTTTTTTTTACATTGGCCAATCTTTGAATGGCAGGGTAGGTAAAAATTATAATCTTGATAGCCACACTGGATTTAGGTGATTGTAGATTTTATTTAAAGTGGGTGGCCAACAAGAACAGATGTTCAGGGCATGTTCGTACCCACAGAACAATATTACTTGTTTCTACAACTGACAAATAACGTAGGGCTTGGTTGATTTTTTTATAAAATTATCTATAATCTCAAGTAATCGTGCCAAAATTGAAGGTATATTGAAAAATATAAGATAATATAATTTCAGATTTAACAGTCCACCGCTAGAAAAATATTTATATTAGTGTAAGATGAACCTGTTGGTTGTTATAAACCATACTTAGAAGCTAGAGAATGCGGTATTAATATTACAAATAAATATTAAGGTTACAGATTGTTTATTCTTTTAGAATTTAATACAACAAATTTTTCGATCCGTTCCTCATGGTATTTGTATCGATCCACTAACGGATCGAATGCCATTGTATCAATACAAAAATCGGGTGGATCGTATTCCTTTTTTATTGATCCACACAAGTATCGGATCGGATCGAACATCCCTATGGTCAAATGACGTGCAAAACTGCAAATGACAAATTATGTGAATTAACGAATGTTATGTACTTTTCTTTTCACTTTTTGGATTATAGTTTTTTTTACATTAATTTCATTTGATTTGCAACACTTAAATGGTGACGTTTTATGAACTTATGAAGTGAAGTCTACATCTTTAGAGGAAATAAGTTGAGGTGTGAGATAATTTAATGTATTATCACTTGTTTTTATGTACCTTAATATGCCGGTCGTAGCTGTTCCAAAGCTATTTGAGAATTAAAATTGTTTCATTTCACTCAGTCAAATGCAACACCAATCCATAGCTTTCAACGTCTAATTGTTTATAGCTACTATGCTATAGGGTGTGCTTAATTTCTATATTTAACTTAAAAATAACATCAAAATCAGATAGACAGGTAAATAGGCCCCCGTTACATGATGGCGGATTACTCAGTCTTTAAAAAAAAATCCTAAAAAAATTATTAAAGACCAGATTTATTAATAAAACACCAGAACAAAACAATTACTAACAATTTTCAATAAAAAATTTACTTGTTATTTATATAATATTTTCTCATAAATATTGCTTTTTAGTTAGTGAATGACATGAATAATTTGGTGGAGAAATGACTAGACCAGAAGTTTCAGAGGCAAATAGGGAAGCATCAATAGCAATAAAGATCGCACCCGGTGCATGAATAGGCTAGTTATGGCACTACCAAAAATATTTGGTAATAACATTGATTACACTGGTCAACAGTGGTTTTGGTGCCCTAGATACAAGGGTCCATAATGATCTAAGTTATCTATAGTCCACCTTTATAAAACATTCTTTATTGCTATTGATGCTATCCTGCCTCTGAAAATTCTGGTTTAGTCATTTCTGCACCAAATTATTCTAATCGTAAATTTGTAACTGATCATAAAGTTCGATCTGTAGTAATAAGGGGTGGACAGTTAGATCTTAGCTATTAAGTTAATAGGAGGTATTTCTTTTTTTATACCACTAGGGTGGCAAAAATGCATACATCTCGCCTGATGGTAAGCGGTTATCATAGCCTATGGAAGCTTGCAACACCAGGGGTATCACTTGCGCGTTGCCGACCCTAATAACGTCTTAGAGGTTTATGGAGGATTCACTGTGCCAACAGTTTGAGGAATATTCCTCTTGTTGCCAGTGCAGCGCATCCTTAGAAGGAGCTCTGGCGACTTTTGTTTCTCTATCAATCATTCACTGTCCAAAGATGAGGAGTTGAAGTACTAAAGGTGATAATTTCCCTTAAAATTTAACAACTTTAGCAGAGACCTGACTTCACTGGTTTTTTGTGGTGATTATCATACCATAACACCTATATCATGCACTAATGTACAATTGTACATGTACACTGATATGTTTGGGTTCCATGCAATATAGGCTCGCCAACTATTGGCAATAGCCATTACTGGGCACAAATCCAAACTCCGAGATGCTACTGAGAATATAATAGAAAAACTCAATAGCGCTTTGCTAAAGCTGGGAATCGAACACAGGGCCTTGAGTGTAGCAGTCGCATTTAGGACCATTAGGCTAACTATTTTTTATTTAGGTACTTTATTTATGGAGTTCAATGGCCATAGAGATCACCAATAATAAGCTGAAACCTTAGGGTCGCACTCAGAGACGTCACTTAACCTAATGAATCATTAGCTAAAATTGCTGTTCAGATATTTTCTTCCAAATGTAACATTTTTTAATTTATCCAGTGGTTAGCAGCTATCCATAGGTTGTGAAAGGCCTTAGTGTGACCTTTTATTATGAGTGCGAATTTTGTAAAAATGCTCTTTTCTAAAATACGACTAAATTAAAAATCTTGATAGGTACCTATATCGTGGTAATTATTTTGCCTGTCCAATACCAATCTATTCTTTAATAAATGTGTCCTATTATATTATTCAGAAAATCTAGATGATTAGGGTTTGGGGTACAAAGCTAATAGGTAATGCTATAGGTAGATAAATAAATATATGTATTGTGATTTTATCCAAAAGTTCCGTAAATAATTTAACTAGATAGGTACATCCTGACTCGTCAGGATTCAGCGTATCAGGGTAGAAAATAGGAGATGTTCACAACTAATTTTTTTATTAGATTGCAGCTTTTTTCTTGGTCTAAGCTCACAGGGCAATGTTACGTATGTAGGTACATAGGTGGGGTAGGTATTAACTACGTTACTGTTAATGAATGCGCGAAGCGAAGCTGTATTTGTCAATGAATGTTTATATCCTTTTAATAGTTATGGGCGTCTGATTGCTTATGAAAAAAAGCGATAGGATACTATTGTTTTAATTCGTAATAGAGTTTAACAATGTCAGCTAGATGTATTTAAAGTTTAACATCCGGGCGGGTCCAGCAGGCTTCCACACCTTGACCCAGGTGGGCGTAACGGCGCAATAGGTCATGAGGGAGAGGCGCGCGCGGGGGTATGTTTGGACGGGCGTAGTAGCGTAGTGACGTCAGTGGCGCGCGTTATCGACCCCAGTGAGTGCCGTCACAACACCCCTCCTCCGCGGCGACCTGCACCCGGCCACCCCGCTGCCGCCGCCGCCGCGCCGCTGATGCTACCGCGCAACTACGCAGCGCGCCAGCCGGAAGTTTGCTGACGCTAATGGAAAACGCTCATGGCTCGCTTTGATGAGATCCGCACGCCGCAACTCACACCCCGATAAATTCAAATACATAATATGACGCCACACAAAAGAGCAAGTACCATCTTCAAGATATGTGGTATGCGTTGATCTATCATTAGGTTTGGGTTCAGTAAGAAGAAATAGTGCCTTCCATATGCTGATGGTGGCCACCGTGGTTTTAGTGGCTAAGAATTCCACTTTCCCGGCGTACCCCAGACACGCAGCGTGTTGAAGGTTTCCCCCCGTAAACAAAAGAAGTACCTAAGTATAGATAGACCGGGATGTATTCCAGGAACCACATCACTAGTACCTACCATGATGAATTTGCCATTCGTGGAATAAAATTTAATATAAAAATATAGTCCACGAATAGCAATTGACCAAAATAGACAAAAATATAAAATAATTGCCATTCGTGGAATACGTCAATTGCTATTCGGATCATTGCTATTCAAATTATTGCTATTCCTGGAATACATCTAGACCGGTACTAATTATCCAAACATGAATGTATTTGTGGTATTTTTGTTAGCCTTGATTTGATTGTCATTGTATGTTAGTAAGAAGAGTAGCTGCCTATGCTAGTAGTATTTAGGTAGTCAATTTATGCTTACTTTAAAATAACTAACAGCTAGTACACGATTTATAATTTTATATTATAATGAAAACGTTATCGTCTTCCAGTCTATACTTAGCGACATCGAGCCCTTATTTGCTAGGAGCAAACCCTGAAAGTTACTATTACATAAATGCACAGACGTAGATCTAAACGTCTGTGCCTAGCCTACATGCCAAATTCCAACCCAAACTCATAGAAAAAGTCCCAATACAACTAAATTGCGCAGAAGCCATGCGTCGACAACGGGTGGCCCTTCCCTTCAAATTTTTTCGACATCTGACCTTGACCCAAATTGGAAAGCCCTCGAATAGACTAAATAAATTCGAAAGAAAGTCGGCCGTCTCGGTAAGGAAGGGTCTGGTTCTTTACATAAGTAGTAGTGTTGTAGTAATTATTAGGGCCTCTGTTTATGTTGTTTGGGTAACAGGTTGGAGCAGTTAGGTAATGTCGCACCGTAGTTTAATATCTGTAAATGTATTGGAAAGGGATTTGAACCACCACCACTCATCCAACCCATAATCATTTCGATAGCTGGCATTATATAGGTTAACAAAAAATGTTTTGATTCTTATATGCGGTCCTATAATTTTGGTTTACTATTGGATTCCATTCCAGTCAATTTTATAAACATAAAAAAACATTTATAAAAATATTTTCTTTTCAGTTTTATACTTGACATGTTTGAATAGGTACATGAAACCCAGAAGCCAGACCTCGCATAATTAAAGTAGGTAATCACAAGAACATATTTTATCGATGGCTAATATCGTTGACGAAGTTACCCATAATTTTCCTGAAAAGCGGTTCAAAAAGATTCCTATTTATGTAGTCGAAGAACATAATGATGCACTACAGTTTATATATTCGGCAATTGGAGGCAAAAAATTGCCGCTAGAAGGGACGACTTTGCTTCATTTAGATGCACATCCTGATATGCTTATTGATCGTAAATTGAAAGGAGAGGAAGCACGTTCTGGGAGACATGTTTTGCCATTATTACAAATTGAAAATTGGATTGTACCGGCAGCTGCCGCTGGACACATCAGCCGAGTAGTGTGGCTACGTCCGCCGTGGGCTAGTCAATTCCGAGATGACACACGACCTATACACGTCGGCGATCATCCTACGTCTGGCGAGCTTCGCGTCGATTGCAAGGAACCATATTATCTCTCCGATGCACTGTACTCGTCACAACTAGTCAATAAGAGAAAGTTTATATTTACATCAGCAGAGCTTTCAGACTTATTACTTGCTGATGACGAAACCAATATCCAAAAATTAATAACAAAACTTAATATTGTACAACCGTATGTACTGGATATTGATTTAGATTTCTTTAGTACCGGCAATCCTTTTCTGTCTTTGTACGAAAATATAAAAGTTTATGATCGATTGCAACCAATATTTGAATTCAAACTTCCCGAAAACGATGAAACTGAAACAATTGAAAAAGTTGTGAAATTACGGGAACGACAACTAAAGGAACTTGAAGATTTATTCCACCACTTAGAACAATATAATAACTTGGATGAATATGACGGAGAAAAGTCGCAACTGTATCAAATGGTAAGTGAAAAGTCAACAAAATACTACAGGTTATTTGCTATAAACTAGGTATTTTGTTGTTAAAAATTTATCTTTTGACTAGGTTGCAGAGTTAGCAGCTGCGGTACTGTCTGAGGCTGAACGATTGAAAGAAAAACCGGACTGGTGGGCAGTATTTGCAGGTGGCTGCACGCGTGACCAAGGAGGGTTGCCGCATCACATCAGCTCGGAACAAGAAATACAAAACTTGGTCAAAAAAGCACTGTTGCCGCTATTAAAAAACTTACCGCCACCAGTATTGATAACAGTTGCGAGATCTACTGAGGATGGATATTGTCCTCCTCATCAGGTAAGCAATACCGATTTGAGTGTTGACGTTATTTATTATGTAAAAATCAACAGTATTGACGATACAACGGTAATCAGAATCATTTAATTGATTTTATTTCAGGTGGAGCACATTCAATCACTCGTGTTAGAGACTTTAAAAGAAATTTATAACACAGATGAACCCGCTTTATATCATCTCAGTGTCAATACGTCAGAATAATAACTATTTTGTACACCATTTTTACTGATAAATAAAAAGTACAATTAGTCAGGTTATTTTCTGTCTTTAATACTAGCTTACATTATCTGCACCAGGGATGTACAGAGGTAACTTTGATTCTACATCGATAATTTTCAGCGAGAATGTCGAGTGTGAAAAAGAACAACAACCCTGGGCAATGAAACAATAGACTTAGGCCGAAAATGTTTCAAGGCACGTTTGGTGTGGCTTCTGCGCCACTAGCTGTGGATTTGTTCGCCGCACGGAACAAAATATATTTTATGACCTACACTGCCCAGCAGTGGGACAACAAAGGCTATCAAAAAAAAGTGGTTCCTGGGCTGGGTGTATGTTTGTGTAAATTACATTTTAGAATCTGAAATCTAAAATTTAGATCATATTAAGTATACGTAGGTAAAAACAATTGCATTATGCGACGACGATGAATCGTTGCAAACTTATTTCATCTACTCGCGGGCGACGCGAGACACAAGTCTCTAAAGACGCGGTCACACGCAGTCTCATTTCTAGTCTAGTGCCAAATACATCGGCGTAACTCATTTGTAATGTGTTTTAACAAACAGTGTTCACTACAATTACCGAAGCCAAATAGTGCATTTGCATAGTTATTATTATGATAGCAATTTGAATATGTTTTTATAGTTGATACACTTTATGACTTTATGCACTTTAGTGTGCATGTTCATAAGTATACAGAGAAAATAACAAACCCATAGGGCCTGTTTCACCATAAAGTAAGTTCCCGTTCAAATCTTATGGCAGATAATTTCATACAAACTTTACTTTACAACATAACACTTATTTTATACGGCGGCGGTCAGAGAGTGGCTATCCAGAAGTGTTGAAACAAGTCAAACAAGCATTTAGAATCTTAGCCCATAAAATTATGTTTTGAAAAGTTGCACAACATACTACAGCCACTACAGGTAGTGGTTCCGTATTTGTGTATGACCTACGTGTAGTAGTTGATCCGTATTTGTGAAGTTCTTCCAACTTCGACTCGGAGTTTGCCGATTTCTCTCATAATAATAATTATTTTTATACAATTACGTATAAAAATATTTAAAAATGCAATTTCCATATCATTCCAATTTCCATATTCCAATATCCAGGTACAACATTCAAAAAATAGGTAGGTAGGTTCCCTATTATACAACTCATTTGCCATGAGCTGTAAACTAGCTCAATAATTATTGTTGCATTGGCATCAATAAACGGACTTGCTAAAAGTCGAGACGGCCGGTGTCACCTCAAGCGGGTCAATTAGCAATAATAAGGGGATCGTCGCCCTAGCTAGGTGTGACGCCATCATCATTAAAACTACCTACTACGCAACAGCGAGTTGAATAACCACATAAGAATATGGGTTGTATGTACTTCCCTTTAACTGCGATAAGAGTGTCGGATCGGGATCGCGACAGTGTCAGGCGTTATGGTATACCATGTCCATATTTAGCCATTGCCATACACTGATAGGTCTGGTGTGAGTGAGGGTAAGTAATATTATGTAGTAAGACAAAAATTTCAAATAATAAAAGGATAAGCAATGATTGCATGAATTTATATCTGGATAATTTATTACCTTCCTGTAACTCCAGCAATACCTACTCGTACTTATAACATACAAGGGGTAATTTCAGACTTCTGTAAGGATCGATCGGAACCTATACAAAATTAGTTGAAATTATAAAATATTCATCTTGTACTGCTCCGTGATGCCAAACTGATAACTGAGGATCCCGAAAATAAAAAATTACCACCCCCCGGCCATCATCAACAGCGGTAGGCGGCTGACTCTAAAGTCACTTATGGTCTGTTTCATCACCTCCTGATAAGTTCCTGTTAAATTACTTGGCAGATAATTTCATACAAATTTTGTTCAATTTTTTTATTTATCCTGCAGTTAGCGGTTATCCAAAGGTCGTGGAACAGGCCCTTAGTCGGTTTAGTCCTTATAATTATGTATTATCTAAAGACGGTGATGCCACCGGAGGCCACTGAACGGTGGAAACTGGAAAGTGATCACCTCTTATATTAAACGCAGGAAACTCACACGACGCTGGAGTTGGCTCCAACTTAGTAAGCCAGCTACGGGACACTGACTGCGCCGTGTTAAATTTCAATGGTCATCTTTATCATCGTCAAAAGAAAACTTATGCCAAATGTGGAAACTAAACACGCTGCTGTTACAAGTGCCCACAACTTTTTCAATAAGTAGCTACCTACTTAGTTTAATAATTCCATTAATATTTTTCTGAAGATAATGTCACTTGATTGGACAAACAATTTAGTCCTTCGATTGGGGGCGATTGGGGTCAACTGCGCATCGAACACTCGAGTTATATTACTAACAACGCATTACATCATGCGTCGGCCAAGCCTGGAATACCTACTTATGCGCCAATTATGTCCAATAAAAACGCACTTCTCAGAAATTTATAGGTACATACATGCTTCAACCACGTGTGATATTTTCTACTCTATTGCCTTCAGATCTATAGTTTTCAATACAGTTACAGAATCACGTATCTATGTGATGTGAGAAGATAGGGTGCAGAAAAAATATAACCAACTCACACAGAAGAAAAAACTAAGGGCCTGTTTATTTGGATACCTAGCTGCTATGTAACTGCCGAATAAATTCAATAAAACCCTTCCTTCGGCTTTTTGCCGTGCCGTCGGGTAAAAATGGAACAAAATTTGTATGAAATTATCTGCCAGCTAATTTAACGGGAACTTATCAGAAAGCTGTGAAACAGGCCCTAAAAGGTTTATTTTTCGCTTTTTAGTAACTTTTTTCGTCGGTTTATTTTTTTGTTAAAAGTTAATTATTTTTTGTATCTAATATCTAAAGTTCATTAGTTACCTTACTTTAACTAAGCTGCTGTAAACCGTTGAGGGTTTACTTCAACAGTCGTCCATCTCCATCATCAGCTCAACGTTAGGTGTCCACTATGTTGTAGCATGCAGTTAAATGAAATATGCGGTAGCAGCTGTAAACCGTTGAGGGTTTCCTTCGACTGTCTTTCGTCCGACGTCTCCAGCACATCATCAGGTCAACGCTAGGTGTCCTGTCCATTATGTTGTAGGGTCATCAAGAACTACATTATGTACGTGCTAAGTTTCACCACACTCAGTTCCCAAGTGAAAATTTCAAAATTCAGAAACCAATTGTCCTCTATTTTAATACCCTTAAAGGTGGAATGTATTTTTAAAATTTTAAATGTGACCACCTGGGAGGCTTGGACGTAGACGTAGACTCTACCAAACAAACAAAAATTTTCAAATTCGGTACACAATTCACGGAGCAATCGAGTAACATACAGATGAACATAGAACCTTCTCCAGTTTCGGTTTTTCGTCGGTTAAAAATGATAGCGTTTAATATTTTCGTAGTACGATGGACGGGTCTAGCTAGGTCAACGAGGCATGAAGATAAGGACTGGTGGAGGACAGTATAATAAATTATTATGATAGTAAATTATCCTTATTGGGGTACAATAATTACTGAAGCTCAATTAACATAAATTTTTATTTACATATTAATGATTTATTTATCATACGCAGGGAAATACGGCGATAGTAATACCGACACAGCGACACGGTACCAACTTAAAATTTGCAGTTCTGGCTCAGTTGGGTAGGGAGGGCCTGCTCCTACGGGCTTAGCACGGATTTGGGCGAGCATTGTAGGTTACGGTATTGTATGGGAGGCACCGCAACTGAGGCGGTTTTTTAATCTAAGGAGAGAGGAGTGTCGGTATTACTATGCGCCGCTCTCCCTGCTCACTGTGGCCAACGTGTGATTGGAGCTTCGGCGGCAGAGCCAAACCGCTGCAAAGAGGGCTTTGGGCAGCGGACTCGGGGTCGTCAGTCGCCCATTGGACCTAGCCCTCGGGGAGGGTCCGTCAAAGGACTCCGCGGTGAGACCGCGTGATGCGAGAGCGATTCCCGTGATCCCGCCACTAAGCGAGGGTAGGCGGTAGTGGTGGTGGTTTTAGTCGATAGGTATGCTATGCTGGCCACCTGGCCGGAGAACCCAACATAACCATCCCCGAGCGGGGTGACATGCCTATGGTGCATTTCCCCGCACAATACAAAAAAGGTGCTTATCGTCCTTGTGTGTGTGAGTAAAGTTCCTAAATAATCAGCGACTACGATAAGACCACTTCTTACTATCTTACTTTACAGCTTGGCATAGTTTTAGTTACCATCTCTACATCTTACTTTACGAGTAAATTAAAAGAAGTCCCACCTCGTAAACTAAGTACGGCCGTGGACGATAAAAAACTTGCTTTCATTGATAAAATGTTGCTTGCGTAAACTATGTTTTTCAATGGCGGAGTTGATAAGCCGCCCCGTCCGTCACCGTCATTGTCGCCGCCGCCGCCGCGTTTGGCGCCCACTTGTAGATATAGTGATAGACTGCCGCGTTGGTCTAGTGGACCAAAGCGCGAATGCTACGCTAGAAGAGTAGAGGTCCTGGGTTCGTGAGTGGTCGAGCAGTGTTGTTGGGTTTTTCTTTGGTCTGGATTTGTGTCCGGTTGATGGCAATAGGATTGCCCCATATTACATGGGACCTAAACATACCGGCGAACTGTAGGTGTACATTAGTAGCGGGTGCTGAGTTGTAGGGGGCACAAATAAATAAATGAAAGACAAACATCATAAATAAAAAAATATGTTCTTGTTAATAAATGTAACACGCTAAGGTAAACGCAGCTATCAACGACCCATCGAAAATCTGTAGGTAGTTATTACCGACCTATAAAAGTAATTCGAAATCTTTACGTGACCGAACTATTCTAGCTAAAGGTAGGTAAAGTTACACACGCGTTTATTCCTTGAGCATCGTATACTTTTACGTTAGTGTGAATAGCTGTGCAAAAAAGACATAAAATACTACAGTTACTGCGGGGCAGCGTGGACCCAGGATGTTTCGTACGGTTCCCTTGTTCCGTCAAGTAAGTACGTGACTTTTCTACTTAAGACATTTATACAAAGAAATGACGTCTAATCTTTATCTTATATTACTAAATGTATTCATTTAAGTGTCAACTCTTAATTCCTTACGACATTTTTTTAATAAAAATTAATTTTAAACGATAAAACTTTAAATTAAAATGGGATGGTGTTACCTTCATCAGTTTTAGTCGGGGCAGCTATCGACGACCCATAAGTCGGCAATGGCAGAAACGTAACTTTTCGTTTTATGTTTCTTTTATGTTATTATATCACACTAACACAAGTATTTTTATGGCCCAGTTTAAATCTAAGCTATCAGTCTTTATAAAAATCTATTAGCGACTAAACTTTTTTGTCTAGTTTTTACCTTTTAGCGTTCTCAATTTAACCAAAGTTATGATATTTTTCGCGGATCGATATTGAGAAGTTACAGTAATAAATCACTGTTTTTGTGTTTAAAACAGTGTGCATTTGTTCATATTATTTGTGACATTAATCAATTATAATCAATTTTATAGTCCGAAGGTCAATTGAATTAAAATAACCATTTTTTATGAGTCAGTAATACAATTTACGTTTATATTTACATACTGTATTACCGACCCATTAGGGTCGGCAATAGCAACTATAAGAAGCTATTACCGTTTCGGACCCTTTTCAGCGTCCATGGTCACGGGCAGACTAACATCATATAGTAAAATATATATGTGTATATATATAATATATATATAATAAAATATATATGTGTTTTAATAGTAATTATTTTGTTCATAGGTATTACTAAGAATTACTAATTTGTTTTATTAAAAATAACGATAGTAAAAAAGTACGAATAAATATTTGCATTTTTATTTTATTAAGATCGGTGATCATTATTATCACTAGCTATACATTCCATTGCTGGAAAAAGGCACGATCGGGGATAGCTGCATAAAAATCGTTAATAGCTTCACATCCGTTTTTATGGGTCGGTAATTGCAACAATCGACTAAGTCACATTATAAATTAATTTTTACAAGATACTCCTTTATTTAAATGTATTTGATTCAGTAAATACATTTTTTATACATAACACTAGCATATAAAATGAAACTATTAATCTTTAGAGGAACCAGTATACTAAAAAAATATGGTTGATTTTCAAATTGCCTTAAGGGGGTCGTTAATACCTGCGTTTACCTTATAATTTAATTTATTAACTTCGTTCGTTGGTTTGGCGAAGTAATTCTTCTTTTTGGTAGGAATGCTTCCCGTGCGGAGTAGTGTTCTTCCAGTAGCTCACATACTTTATGATACGCCATACTTACACTGTAGTAAAACTCTATAAAATTTGATGGGGTTGCATACGGATATTATTTAAGATTAAGGTACTCTAATAATAATAAAATTAATATCGCTGTCTAATACTCCTAGTTCTGTTGTGATTGCTAGTTTACCGGTTCAGCTATTGGGCAAAATTCCCATATCTTCGTACCGGTCGACACAGGTGGTGTACGAAAGTTCTAGATACGTGACATGACGTGCTCATTGGATATTGGACTCCTGGCTTATACGAGTTAAGGAATCCATATTGTTATGTATTGTTGAATACGCCACATCATGACCACATAAAGTGAAAGATAATAAGCCAAACAGTTTTCCGCTGAACTTTGACCATTCAGCAATTTGATGATAAAAAATGTTGTCAACAAAAATCTTGATAGGTATACATAAGTACTTACTCGTCTTTCTGATAGATATACAAGAATAATGACATCCTGAGTTCAGGAGGATTATTACGCCATATTTGGTGGATTTTTAAACCTGTTGACTTTTGATTTTACGTCTACTTGTGCCAGGGATAGCATAGGGATTATGAGTTTGAATATAAGGTATGCAGCTCTGACTTTTCACAATCACGTATGGTACTATTAATTAAATAATAACACTCGCATGAAACAGTAAAGGAAAACATTATAATATGGAAACCTGCATGCCGGGGCCAATTCTCACGGCGCGCGGGCATAATGTATTGGAGATTTATTACACTGCGGCGCGGGCGCGGCGTCTTGAAAAGTTTGTCAGTTTGGTCACAGTACAAAGGTGGACAATAGAGAGGAGGCCCGTGCCCAGCAATGGGAGAGGTAGGTACTATCTATACTAATATTGTAAAACCGAAGAGTTTGTTTGTTGAACGCGCTAATCTCAGGAACTACTGGTCCGATTTGAAAAAATCTTTCAGTGTTAGATAGCCTGTTTTACGAGGAAGGCTATAGGCTAGGCTATATATCATCACGCTACGACAAATGGGAGCGGAGTAGCAATTAAAAATGTTGCAAAAACGGGGGAAAAAACAACTTCTACGGGAACGAAGTCGCGGGCAAAGGCTAGTTTTATTTTGTGATAAAATCGATGATTATTAATTTATTGATGTCATCATCTAGCATAACAAACATTTGAGTTCCTGTCTACCTGTATGTGACCAACAAGCAATAATTATTTATCATGTCATTAACTCAATAAGTACACAATATTATTAAATTGTTTATAACGACATATTTTTGGCGTGAAGAGTTCGTAGGTACAAGCCAGATTGATAAGGATGGTTATTTTCGCCAATTACAACGGCAAATTGATAATATTCATGTACATTATACCTAAGTGTATGAATGTATCCATATATACGTATAGGTACCTACATCAACCTCATTTAGGGTCTGTTCCACCACCTCCTCCCCCACTCCACCTGGTATGTTGCCGTTAGATTACTTGGCAGATAAATTTATACAAAGGTCATCGAAATCGGCCCAAATGATGTACCGAAGGTACACTTATTGGAAAAAATACCCTGTATTACGCTGGTAAAAAGACTAGTCGAACTTTTTTTTAATGTTGACTGGGAAATGAGAATAAAAACTTTTAATTTGAGAAAAATCGTATTATTTTATTTTATTCGTAATGATTTCATAGTAAAAACTGTCAGTTTTGGAATGTCAAACACACGCCATTACGGCAGATTATTATCAGTTTCATAGTGATTTCATGGGAAAAACTATAATTTTGACGGCTGACATGTACCTCCGGTACAAATTTGGGCTGAGTTGTATGGGCTTTTGATCACCTCCTTTTGTTCCATTTTTTCAACCGACTTCAAAATCAAAAAAAGGAGGAGGTTCTCAATTCGAATTATTTTAGTTACCTCAGAACTTTTTAAATAAACAAAAAACAAACCGCCTCCAAAACACTTATATTATGTACCTGTTATTTTTTGCTTTTTAGTTTCTAGGTGTTTTTTGGAGGCGGTTATATATCCGGCGGTTAGTGACTATCCTAGAGGTGGTTGGTGGTGGTGGTTAAATCTCTTGATGTTCATGCATGTAACTGCCTCATTGGCCCAGTGTCCGCGTGAGGTGTTCTCCTGAGCACTCTTGGGTTCAATCAGACATCAGTGTTATCAGGCTTTTAATTAGGAGCTAGGAGTTTAACAGTTACAGAATAAAGGTGGCTTAATCTATTCCTATTTCTTTTAATTTCAACCAAATAACGAGACGGCTTACCTATTACTATACCCAGGGTGTGGAGCAGTGGGTGAAGTCAGGCTGCAGATGATGTGCGTAAATGATCGCTGTGAAGGATAATGGGATTGAATGCGTAAATGACAAGTCGAGGTACAGGCACACGCATGATGACTCGGTCCATCAATCATCCTTTTAAGTAAGTAGTCATCAATTAAATTCATACTGATAATATACTGATAGGTAATATGCAAATGGAACTTTTTTGCCAGTTACATTTCTACTGTAGTGAAGTACACAAATAAATTGTAAATATTGTAGGATTCCTTTTGAGACGCGAGTGACACCGTGGGAATGGGCTAGTAACGTGGCGTAGCGAGGGGGGGGGGGCAGAGGGTGCATCTGGTATGCGGCATAAATGTATAAGACTAGTATTCCGCCAGCGGCTTCGCCCTATGTCAGCCGGGGATAGTGTAGCTTCCCAACGGTGAAATAATTTTTCAAATCGGTGTAAAAACAATCAAATCTTTCCTCTATTGGTATAGAAACTTGGCTTGGCTTTGACTGCCTCGTTGGTCTAGTGGTCCCAAGCGTGACTGCTACGTTAGAAGTCCTGGGTTCGATCCCGGGTTGAGCAGTGTTGTTGGGTTTTCCGTGATATTCCCTATGTAGTGATGATGATGTCAAAATTGATTTGAAACTGCACACATGTGTAGTTCTTTTGACCCTGCAAGTTCTGCAACATGGACACCTTTTCCGTTGTTACATTATGCCTTTACTTTCATGCTACATCATAATATTTGTAATTATAATAATATGTGACTGTATTGTTGGTGTGCTTACGATAAATAACGGAAGACTGTCGAAGGAAATCCTCAACTTTATTTTGGGCTTATTTCATAGGTACTAACTTTCTGCCAGCAGCTTCGCCCGCGTTGTTTAGGTATTTCTTATAACTTTCATCCCCTATTTCGACCCCTTACAGCCCTTTTTTTTCACATTAAAAAGTAGCCTATGTCCTTTCTAGGGCTCTAGACTATTTGTGTACCAAATTTCATTTAAATCGGTTCAGTAGTTTTGGCGTGAAAGCGAGACAGACAGACAGACAGAGAGTTACTTTCGCATAAATGCGAATATTAGTAAGGAAGTAAGGATTGTTTTTGATGTTTAGTTTGATTTTCTATAAAGCGTTTTTTATATTTTTGATTAAATACCTTAGTAGGTACCTACTACATTATATATAATATGTACATATATAAACTTACATTTTTGTAAAATAAAAATTAAAGAATATATTATCATCCTATGAAAACCTACATAATGCGGGTACGGCGCATAGGGTCCTTGGGACTTTGAACACAAATCTGTATTTTTAGCATCGTTCCATTTGCAACTTACAAACCATATTATTATGGACGTAACAAATAATTTTAATAATGATATTATGGCACTCTACAGATGCCATTCCATTTAAAGCCTACCCTAGGAAAAGTGTGTTTCAGAGAGCGTCCCCTGCCCTAAGCATCCCACCGGACTGAGCAAAAAAATAAGCACGCGAGAACGGGCGAGCTAGGGATGTTCGATCCGATCCGATACTTGTGTGGATCGATACAAAGGAATACGATCCAACCGATTTTTGTATCGATACAATGGCATTCGATCCATTAGTGGATCGATACAAATACCATGCGGATCGGATCGAAAAATTTGTTGTATTAAATTCTAGAAAGAAAGAAGAAATGTATGGTTTATAACCACAAACAGGTTCATATTACACTGATATAAATATTTATCTAGCGGTGGACAGTTAAATCAATAGTTATTACATTTTATATTTTTCAACATACCTTCAATTTCGGCATGAGTACTTGATATTATAGATCTAATATATAAAACAAAGTCGGGTTTGTTACAACACTTATAACTTAAGAACTGTTGAACCGATTTTCACGGTTTTTGATTTGTTGGATTTGTCACCATCTCGAATAACAGAATAAGAACAGAAACTACAAAAAAATTGGTGTAACGGGGTTCAGACGCAAGCGAAGTTGCGGGAATCAGCTAGTAATTTTATAAAAATATCAACTAAGCCCTACGTTATTTGTCAGTGATAGAAACAAGTAATATTTTTCTGTGGTTAGGAACGTCTGTGCCCTCCGAACGACTTTTCTCGTTGGCCACCCACTTTAAATAAAATGTAAAATCGCCTAAATCCAGATCGGCTATTAAGATTATAATTTTTACGTACCCTACCATTCAAAGATTGGCCATTTAAAATAAAAAAACTCAACTACTTAAACTTTGAAGCTTTAAATTACAACATATGTAATTTTTTTTTAATTTTTGATACGATACTGGATCGATCCAAAAAATCGTATGAAATCAATCGGATCGATCCTTGAATCGATACAATGTATTACGATCCATTACGATCCGAAATATCGATACAAAGACCCTGGATCGAACATCCCTAGGGCGAGCCGAGCCGCATTCCTCGACTAGGTCGACGGCACGGCAGCAGGCCCCGCGCTCTCCGCTTCCCTCCTCCCTCCTTCACCTCACTTCAGTCGTTCGCGCGCGTCGTTTGCGATAACTCGTCTGCATGTTATCCGCTGTTTGTCGCGTATTGTGTTTACAAGTGTTGTTATTGTTTTGAATATTATAAGAAAATACACAATTTAAGTGTTTTGTGCTGTGTGACAAAGGAAAATATTATATTATACTGAAGTTGTGTATTCTAAAACTGTGGATCGCGAGGAGCAGACAAGTACGGCAGGCACCGAGCTCAGGTAGTGTTTCGTATTTTGTTTTTGATTTGATTACGGCTAGAGCTATGTCTTAGTAAATACAGTTTTGCGGGATCTTTTGCGGTAAAGCTTCAAATTACAGGTTGTATTATCATGTCCACGTGACCATTATGTATGCTCAGCGTACACCACGTGGTATGAGCTGTGGTGGTGTAAACAACTGTGCCCTTCTCCGCAACGAACGACAACGACGCGGCGGGCGGCCCGCGGCCGGTGCGCAGCGCGACGCTCGCTCTCGCTCGCTGCCGATGGCGAGCGAAATGTGTGCGCGACGCGATGGCGGGGCTGCTTCTACTCCACGTTCTACTATCTCGTGCTCATAGAGTTCGTACACGATAATCATAATGTAATCTTTAGTATTTTTTGAATTAGGATGGTCAGTGTTATAGTAGCCTTGTTGTATATCACCGTTTGTCGGATTGGAATACTCTACTTGTTGTCCCAAAGATAAATAACAACACTGACCGAGCGAGCGTAGGGTATTCATATTTCATAATTATGCAGTATAGTAGGATCCTATACATTATTTCAGTTCTTGTTCTGTACTCTAAAATATTTTTATAGGTTTTGGGGATACTTCCTTCCTTAAGTTTAGTCATCCAAAAACCGAAACATATATTATATGATTTTGGTAGGTACAGTTCGCGCCAAACTTATTGTCCGGGTTGAAGTTGGCGCTAGCTAACTTTAACCCGGGCGGCCGGGCGGCCGTAAAAATCGGAGAAAGAAAAATATTGGATTAGAATAATTTATAACGACAGATTACGACTTGAGCTTTCGTTTTTATTCATTTCAATCAAATATTTTTCTTTCTCCGATTTTTTCGGCTGGGTTAAAGTTAGCTAACGCCAACTTCAACCCGGACAATAAGTTTGGCGCGAACTGTACTTACCTTGGTCTGAGAACAAAAGGAAGAAAAACAAATTTGCATACGGCACTCCCGAGTACCTAGTAAAAATATTGTGGGTTTATCTACATCACAGAAAAATGAAAATCTACATCTAGTATCTACCGAAGAAGGTTTTTTCCTTATTTCGTTTCATTTTATTATGAACTACTTATAAACCTACCTCAATGCTCAAGTAACGCCTGGTGTTTCAAATCCAGAGTAAAGAAATGGTACTGAATAGTTACGTCCTCAGCATTATTATCATATATGTGGTTAACCAGATGAGCAAAGGTCATCGAAATCGGCCCAAATGATGTACCGAACTCCGAAGGTACACTTATTGGAAAAAATACTCTGTACTACGTTGGTTAAAACTCTAGTCGTACTTTTTTTTTATGTTGACTAGGGGATGAGAAAAAAAACTTTTAATTTGAGGAAAATCACGCTATTTTGGCACACTAATAGCTGTTTCGTAAAAACTGTCAGTGTCAGTTTCGGAATGTCAAACGCACGCCATTACGGCAGATTGCAGTTTCATAGTGATTTCATGGTAAAAACTATTAATTTGACAGCTGTCTTGTACCTCCGGTACAAAGGGCTGAGTTGTATGAGCTTTTGATGACCTCCTTTTTGTTATTGAGTTTGCCAAATCAAACAAACAATAACAATAAACCACCTATAACTACAGCCTAGTCATACCTGCCTAAAAACTCTTTTATCAAGTTACCTTACCTCGGTACTGTGGAGGCTTACCAGTCCCCCACAGGAGCGATACCTGAAAGCTAAAACAAAAGGAAACACATGATTTTTGGAACACAGCTGATGCTGCGGTATATTCAATCTGAAGGCTAATACTAGAATGACATTCGAAATTTTCTTCAGGTCTTCTAAACAATTCAACTACGATTTAAATTCAAAACATATTTTTCTTCTACGATGACAGCTCTTGATGCCAACCAGGGCTTTTACGAAGCAGCCTCTGTAGAAACCTCCTTGGGTCTCTACAGTACCTACTTATTGTTTTTTGTCATAGACTGAAATATTCAATTTGCTATTGATAAGCATCTGCTCATGGAACATAATTACCTACACCTTGGAAGTCTTATCAAAACAATAATCCGAGAACAATGTTTTTACAGTTCGCTTGACCTTGAATTAACTTGTTGATCCGATCCGTTGCATTCTTTGTAAAATTAAGGAGCAAACTATAGATGTGGAGAAACGATATTAGGTTTTTGCCTTGCTGTGTTTAATAAGTAAATAAAAACCCTTGCTAGATCAAATTAAAATGTTATGTTAAATTGAATATTTGACCCCAAATCTTGCCTGGTGGAAAGCGGAAAAAAGGTCTAGGATGAACAGATACAGAACACAGGCAGGAGTAAAGTTAGCTGTTTAGTTGCGCAGTACAGTTCTCGCCAAACTTATTGTCCGGCTTGAAGCTGGCACGAGCTAACTTCAAATATGTACTTAAATAATGAAATTCATGACTGAATGATAATAGGTAGGCGTGATAATATTTAACCCTTAAATTAAGCAAAAAATTAACCATACAGGGCCGAAGAATTCGGAGAAATGTGTTGAGTAAATAAGTACTTACTATAAAGTAGTATGCAAGTGTAACGCAGTTGTAAATTTTACGATAAACACTGTGTTAAGACCACAGTTAAGACGGTTCAGCATTTGTGATTGAATATAGTAGGTAGGTATACTAGGTATGTATTGTACATACATTTTAGGTTTATATGTATATGTATAAACCGCGGCCGTTCGGAACAGCTACCTAACTTCAAACGTGCGCAGTCAATGACATTATATATATTATAAATATATCACTATGCGCAGTTATTTCGTTGGAAACTCGGGAGTCGGAACTGAAACTGAAAATCAATGGATCTTATTTTGATGGTACAGGCATGTACAGGATTCACACGACAAAATTATTAATTTATTCATATCGCAATCTTAAAATTACCTAAACAGGGACATAATATGATAAATGTTTTTTTATCAGTAAGATTTCTGTCATAACGTCGCGGGTCTTTTCGCATCCGCAATGTTTTCGGTGATAAGTTTTTACTCCGCTTCCTTAACTTTGTGCGTTCACGTTGGGGGTGGGGGTGCAATGTTTTGGGTACAGAGCCAAGCACGCGCCGCCGCACTGGTCGCGATCTGATCGATCGTGCTGCGCTGCGCTGTTCTATCTATTATTTATTACCAAAAATATGGCGGCGTGGTGCGGCACGAGGTCGTCGACCTCACTTTACACCACGACACGCCGCGTAAACAAATGCAGCGCGGGAAAATAGTCCCCCATGTGCCATGGTTTTTTAACCCGCGTGTTGCTTATAGGACCTTGGCACGTAGTTTTTTACCCGACTGCCGAAGGAGGAGGGTTATGTGTTTGACGCATATGTACAGTTCACGCCAAACTTATTGTCCGGGTTGAAGTTGGCACGCCGTAAAAATCGGAGAAATGAAAGTATTGGATAAAAATTATATGAAGCGACAGCCTACGACTTGAGCTTTCGTTTTTATTTATTTATTACAATCCTATTATTTTGATTCTCCGATTTTTACGGCCGGGTTAAAGTTAGCTCGTGCCAACTTCAACCCGGACAATAAGTTTGGCGAGAACTGTATGTATATAATATGTATGTTATGTCTGTTCCTATGTCCGGTCGTAACTACTCAACGGCTCAACCGATTTAGATAAATGAAACTTTATTAGATTCGTCTTGATGGCACGAGTGTCACTGGGTAGGTACATGAAATTAAAAAAAACAATATGGCGGATTTTATACGCTTTAATCTGCGAATTGATTTTGAAAATGATCTTTAGTTGGTTATGATGATTCTGATTCTGATGATGATTATGATCTTTAGTTAGTCTTAGTATTAATTTACATTTTATCATTTAGGATCTATCTAGTGATTCTATGATGATTTATAAACTAAAAAGAAGGAAATAAAATCAATAATTAAATGAAACAAAAAACCCGACTGCGTAAAAAGTCCTAACTAAAAATCTAAAAACAAGCTCTGTGATGTTGGAAAATTTATTGCAGGCGGGACAAGCTGTTCGTTCATAAACAAAATTGTTTCTTTACTTGTCCCGCCTGCAATACATTTTCCAACGGCTTAGGCGCAAAACGTCTCTTTCGCAAAACGTGCCGGTCGTAAAACGTCTCTTACGCAGAATGTCTCTTTCGTAAAATGTCTCTTTCGCAGAATGTCTCTTTCGCAAAATGTCGCGCCAGGGACTTAAGAATAACATTTAGATTTTCAAAACAAAAAATCATTTAGTAAAATTACAAAATTTATTTATTTGAAATTTTAATATTAAATGTATATTTTTTAATCATTTTAAAAATGGTATAAAAAATATTTTCGTTTGCAATACTTAGTTAATGTTTAGTTACTATTAGTAATAGCTCCTATTATATTATCTGTGGATATGTTTACTAACAGTATTGATTCTTTTGATCTAAATTTTGAATGTGTGTAAAATGTTTGATACCTATTGATATTGTTTTTATTTGGAATACATACTTAAGTAAATTTAAGTACCAAAATTTTAACATCATAATTGCACTATAATTTTAATAAATGATTTTTTGTTTTGAAATCTAAATTTTATTCTTAAGTCCCTGGCGCGACATTTTGCGAAAGAGACATTCTGCGAAAGAGACATTTTACGAAAGAGACATTCTGTGAAAGAGACGTTTTACGACCATGGGACATTTTGCGAGAGACGTTTTGCGCCTAACCCTTTCCAACATCACAGAGCTTGTTTTTAGATTTTTAGTTAGGACTTTTTACAGAGCAGAGATCAAGTATAATTCAATATCTATAATGACTTGTGTTTCTCTCAGGGCTTGTTAACGTTACCTCATAATAAAATAATTACCGTTAAGTAACGTTATTTTCAATATGATACCTTGACTAACGTTACAAAAATTTAACGTTAGTTAATAACATTACTAGTATTATATCGTTAATAATGACAATTAACGCTAAAATTAACGTTATTTTAGGTAACGTTAGTTGCGTAGTCTATTTTTATGCGCTCGCTCAAACATTTAAAATATGCCGAATGTGAAAATTCGGCCAAACATTCGATGCATTTTCAACCGACTTCAAAAAAGGAGGAGGTTCTCAATTCGACTGGGTGAACCGATTTTGATTCTTTTTTTATTCGAAAGCTGGTGCTTACAGATTGGTCCCATAATTTTTTTATCGAAATCCGGTGAGCGGTTGCGGTTGCGGCGGTGCCAAACTACTAATTTAATTTAAATATGACTTTCGTTGATTGTCTGTTTGGCACCGACTCAAAAGTTGTTAGAAATCATAATGTAAATGTTATTTATTGCTTTTTAGTTATCACTCACTAAATCAGCCTCATGGCCCCGCAACTTCTACCTCACAAGTTTTAACGTTAAAATTAAATTAATTATTAAAAAAAAAATACAATTAACGTTATTTAAATTTAACGATAATTTGCGGTAAAAATACCGTTAAATTTGCTACCGTTATTTTAATATTAACGATAACTGAAAAACGAAGGTAACGTTATGAAAATTTTACCGGTACTTAAAGCCCTGGTTTCTCTATTACATACCTATTGCAACATTTTTAAAGCTGTAGAGCTGCTGTAGATATTCTACCCAAATAGGTAGGTTTAATCTACGGCAGAAGCGCTAGCGCGTCATACTGTCATCAATTCTGATCAATTCATTATGTCAGTCAGGCGCCAATGCGCCATACGACACTGGCGATGGCGGCGGCGGCCTTATGATGACATAGCATAATAATATCATTAAAAATACAATAAAATTGTTAGGTATTTTAATTATGATTTAAGCTGAATGTACCAGGTACCTACTTATTGTAGAATATATCACAAATAAGTACATATATCAATAATACAGTTCTGTAATTTGGGTAGGCAGAACGTAAATGATAATTATTACACATTCATGTAAATGTTGTCCTTCGCTCGCTATCGGGGCTGTAGATTGGCATAGGCTTTCGCACGACTCACCGTTGATACCACCAATTAAAATGTTAATTAAAAAAACATAAATTACAATATTTTTGATCGTAGGGCATTTGTATAGTTTGGTGCCCTTTTAGATTCCGTAATGTAAGCAGGCCCTCCCACAAGGCGGGATCCCTGGGCCTGTGCGTGTGCCCCATGTACACTTATTGAAAGACGGAACAGCACAACACAACCAACCTAAATAAAATATCACAAGGTATCTTTCTTTAAACATTTAAAAAAGCAAAAGTACCAAATTGATGTTGTGTAATTTAGAATTATTATTACCATTATGTATCAATTCTCTTTTGAAATTAGTCCAAATTAAATTCTCTTTGCTAATTAACAAACTGTCAATAAAAGTGGTTGCGATAGTGACTGAGAATTTTACAGTGACACATGATGTCTGTCCCTATTTGCGGTGTTCGTCGACGGCAGCCCATAATATTATATATTCATGTTCAGATGAAAACTGCATTATAATGAAACAAAGCTAATAAGCTTTGTTTTATTTTCTTGGTACTGTTTTTATTCTTGTAACTAGAAAATTTTAAAACTATGTGTTAAACTTGTTAGGCTGGAGTCACTTATAGGCTTTGATGATTACACACAGATTATGTTGCTTGCTACGGTCCATATGTGAAGTATTCCCGTTTGAGCACAGGTGCATCATCATCTCAATGCGTTGGGTGCTCAAAAAACAGTTTTTAGAGCACCCAATGCATTGGGCACTTAATATATTCTCAAATGGAAATTTAAAAAACAGGTGCTCTAAAAATTAGTGCTCAAACGGGAATAGGTACTTCCCCTACCAAAGAGATTTCAAAGCAAACATTGTTGTACCTACCTGAACTATTATTATTATCATCCCACTGCAGGGCAAAAGGCCTCCCTATCCTACCTTCCTTCCACTCTTTCTGCAGCCAATTCCTTCCAATATACGTGTAGCTCGGTATGCCGTCTCTTTTGGGACCTGCCGCAATGTCGTCGTATACCGTAACGTTATGTGGGCTCCACTTAGTAGTGCGTTTTGCCCACAACTACTCCGTCATGCGACAATTGTGATCAGCCCAGTTCCACTTCAAGCTTGCGGCTATGTGGCCAACGTCTGTGATCTGAGATTTGGAGCGCAGTATACGGTTCCTTATACGATCTGATAACCGTACTCCTAAGATACTGCGCTCCATGGCTTGCTGGCAAACCCCGAATGCGGACTTCTGTGAGGATAGGCAGAATACACGAGTAGATAAGTCTCTTCTTCTTCGTCCCCTTCATAAGGTTTTTTATAGACCTGTAGTCCCGAGTTCTTGAAATCGTTCACAGTAATTCTAATTGACTTTGCCAACAGTCGTTAGCATATCAATATACTCCCGGAATTGTGACAATCGGAGAATTTAGAGTAACAAACGAACTAACAAATATGTATTAATTACCGTTATATATTTTTTGATCCCGCCAGCCGAGTAAAATGGGTAATTTTGTTTGCTATGTTATACCGAAACAAAACGTCACAAATCCAAAAGGGATGTCCTTGTTTCATTGATTATCCATATCCAGAAGCGTGGGTGCTTCGTCCTTTATTTGTACTTGATACGACGCTTCATACATTATTTATAAATACAAATAAACTCTTTCAAATTATTATATATTATTATGTTATATTCTGATTACAGGATAAAATACGCCTTCAATAGGGCTTTGCAAAGTTGCGGTTAGCAAAATATTAATTGTCCACATGATTGCGGCTATTTTGTTCAATAACTAACGTGTTTCTTAATTAATATTTTCCTGTTACGGCGTGTCGTGGGAACATCGATGGCTCCCACGCTAATTACCGCGGTCTTTATACACTCATTGGCCTCTGCGAGCCGACACTTTGATCAATGAAATTTATATTCATCAATGAAACCACTATTGTTGTGTACGTACAATAAGGTTGGCAATTTGCAGATGCTATTGTACGTTAGTGAGATAATGATTTACTATAGTGTTCGACGTTTAATGCGCAGAACTGGATTATTTATTTAACGCTGCATTTTTTTCGATAAATTATTACTATATTATAATATACTTACATAAATAAACAATACATAACATTGGCTATAAATACCTAACTGGTTGAACGAATGACGCTCTAGTAGTAATTAATTAAATCAGCTTGCATGCTGATTGACTGACTTATTTAATTTGTAAGTAGGTAGATATAATAATCAAATCAATTTGTTGTCAGTCTAAACAAACGTTGTAATGTTTTGTTTGGATCATTAATATTTTGTTTAGGCAGATAAAAAAAACGAGTGTGTTCTATAAATAATAATTATGTACTTAGTTGCGTAACACAGAGGAAGTTGTTACAATAAAATTGTATATTGTTTCAGCTCGGGTCATGTGGTCAAGGGGCCAGGGACTCGGCACGGCGTGATGCGGCGCGCGTGCGACGGGTTTGCTTGGCCGGTGGTGGCGTGCGCGCTGCTAATGGCATGCGCGCGCGCCGATGCCGCCGGCGAAAAACGTGCACCAGGAAGTGAGTATACTTTGAAACAATACACACTTTACTATTTAGTACTACGGTACATTCATAGTACCTCTGTAGTGTAAAAAAATTATACCTAGGTACCTAGTTATTTTTAATGAAGGAAAAAATCGGCGGGCGGGCAGGATTCGAACCTGCGCCTTCTGGTTCGGTACACCAGACGCTCTGACCACTAAGCCACCGCTCGCCCTGCTCGCCAGTCGAAATCTTCCTTATTTATATTTAACTTGTAATCTTAGCATGAAAAATGCTTAAAAAATACAAAAAGATACCTAGGTACCTAATTTATGTTGTTTGTACACCTATTACGAGCAATATTATACATAAGTAAAGCTTGTGAGGTTGTGGGGGATAATCTCTGGACCATTCTACTGAAACGATTTTCAAAATTATTTTACTGTTAGAAAGGTTTTTTTTAACCATTGACCCATACGTTGTAGCCCATATTCTTTTAGTTACTTTTTGGAAATAAATGTAGAAATTTACAAAGTATGAAGATGTACGTTAAATCAAAATAAACGTAATTAATTACTTAATTAATTAAGTAATTTACGGAAAGAATACTACCTAGGAGGATATGGCTTACTATCTCATAATTTTGGGTTTTTAACAATATGGGTGCATGCAATCAATCCTGGGCAATCCATCCTTGTTTTTAAACCTGCTGGGTGCTGTGTGCTGTTTGACTGATCTAAATCTTTTAACAGATAGAAATTAAATTTACCTAAGTGATAATCGTTTTTTTTCTGTAAATAACAGGTTTAAAACCCGGTGTTTTTAACCCCCGACGCAAAAACGACGGGGTCTTATAAGTTTGACGTGTCTGTGTGTGTGTGTGTGTGTCTGTCTGTGGCATCGTAGCTCCCGAACGGATAGACCGATTTTGATTTTGTTTTTTTATTTGAAAGGTGAATTAGTCGGGAGTGTTCTTAGCTTTGTTTGATGAAAATCGGTCCAAGATGGCCGCCGCTACAAAATAGCGAATTACATATGTTTTCACAACTCGGTCAATATGGGTATCAAATGAAAGGGCTTAACTAGAAGAATACTATACACTATGATAAATTTCAAATCCAAGATGGCCGCCACCACAAAATGGCAAACTACATTTCGTGTCGGGGGTTTTCTAAATTTTTAATTTAGGTTAGTTTAGTGTTTGGTTATTTCAACAGATTTTGAAACAATCCTTAATCTACTACATCTATGTTTCCACGGTTTCCACAAATATTTAACAACGTTTTTGCATTTGGAGGACTTAAAATTGCTTTGGTCTCTTGAAAAAAAAAGAACCGTTTGTTAATGGCATGACATTGTATGTCATGTACCAAATTTTTTTTAAACCAGTTAACTATTTTTTTAATCTGTTTTTAAGCAACGGAATACAGTAGTTTCTTAAACTTCAATCAAAGACCTATTCGTTGAAGAGCTTTGAAGGTTCTGTATCAATAGAAACAAATCGGGAACTAGGGGATGAACGAATCTGTTAAAAATTGTTAATGTACTGTTTTTCTTAGGTATAAGGTTAATTAGATTACGTACCATGTGTTTGCCCATGTTTGTATGTACGGCTGTGTAGCGCGATCCGCGTCGCCGCCACAGCAGCGTGGGTATCGCGCCTGCCGCCGTTTAATCCACGAGATAACGACTCGCCTCGATGTGTTGTTTGTTTGTAATTCTCTGTTCGACGACCGACGCTAGCTAGTGAGGCCTCGTTTAGGAGGCGCCCCCCGTTATCTTGTGAACCGGACCGAAATTCGCTCGCCTGTGTAATATGCGTACCGATATTGAAATACATACATATTTAGAATCTATATAAGATATTTCAATGAACACTATTAATTAGTCTATTGCGGTCATACCTACATTACGGGCTAATTGTGCGCGTGAGCGTGACATTGTTGCCTTGTTGTGCCGCCTCCAGCCTGAACTGCAGAAATTTTGCAGTTGGCCATCGCTTTACATTGAAATCACTATTTTGTCAGGCTTGAAATTTTTTTAAGTAATACTTAAGTAATTATTCAGTATCTTTCAAAAATATTTTTGCGGTGTTGTAGCAACGTAAACATTTTTTTTTTAAATATACAAAGTCATACCTGTTCCCGTTGCCCTTGTCCTGCGTATTTTTTCTTGTAATGAGATGACAAATAAAATAAGCATATTTTAAGTAAGTACCCGTAGGCAGTCTGGAAGAATCTGGTAAGAAACACCATGGACACAGAATATAAGTAACTAGAAGTTGAATTTTACCCATGTTTTTGCAAAATTTTTAATTGTTACTCCGCTCCTATTGGTCGTAGCGTGATGATATATAGCCTTATAGCCTTCCTCGTGAAACAGGCTATCTAACACTGAAATAATTTTTCAAATCAGACCAGGAGTTGCTGAGTTTAGCGCGTCCAACCAAACAAACAAACTCTTCAGCTTTTTTTATAGATTTTAACTACGCTTCCCAGAGTGCTCGATTACTTAACAAGTTAACAGTCACCCTTCAAAAGTGCATGCATATTTGGATTGTATGCCAGATGTTTCAAACCTTACCCTGTAGTTTCCAGCTGTCGTGGGTTCATTAACCTCGAAAGGGGACTGTATTGTGATTTGTGTTGTGGTAGTGACCCCCAGTTTTTAGGGTTCCGAATATATTCTACACTTGTGCATTTTTATTACGACTTCGGTGTTAAAACTTGTAATTATGAATGTATTTGTCAGGTTTTTGAAGGAAGGGAAGAAATTACTAAAATTTGTAACCGCAAATCTGTGTTTTATAGAAGGAAAAGTGACTGATGTATCAACGCACAGCTCAAACCACTGAACAGATTGGGCTGAAATTTGGCACACAGATAGATATTATGACGAAGGCATCCACAAGGAAAGGATTTTGGGAAAATCCCACGGGATTTGAGAAAAAAAAGGAGAAACACGAGTAACACCCCGGGGAACAGCTAGTTACTAATATAATAATACTTATTTAATTATTTACGGATTAACGGAAATTAAATGAAAATTTTGCAACCGCAAAAACGTAATGCGAGTAGATATAGTCACGTAGGCAAACTTAACTATGTTACAACTTTTGTTTTACTTATTACGTTATTACCTAAGTGATAAAATATAGCTTATCAATCTAACTAATTGGTATTATTAAATGTTTGGATGAATGTTTGTTACTCTTTCACGCAAAAATGACCGAACGGATCTGAATGAAATTTGGCACAGAGATAGATTATAGTCTGGAATAACACATAGGCTACTTTTTATCCCGGTAAAATGTATGGTTCCCGTGGGATAAATTTGTTATAAGTAAATGAGTCAACATAGAATAATTTATAAATAGACCTAGACCACGCGGGCGAAGCCGCGTGCGGAAAGCTAGTAATAAAATAAGGACAACAATTTAGCACAAGATGTGCATCTCATCTAGGTGATATGAGTAAGGTACCTATGTTATCTTGTAGTCGTTAGGAACAAGTGGTGTACTGCAAAATTATTTTTATTATCTTAGCGCTATATTAACAAAGTTATTAAATTATGCGCTTATCTTTTCATATAGTTATCGAAGCATTGCTGACATTAAGTACCTATACATATATCACCGGTACAGATTCTGTTTATTTCGACGTTATACAAACTTAAAAATTTAGTCAAATATAATACCTACATTGTTTTAATAGCAAAATGATAACACCGGACATTAATAATAACTTATTAGTTCATTATCTTTCGCCTGCAATAATTTATTGATTTAATTCAGTTCATTTTACAAACATTGTTTCGAGGATTTTAGATTCAATTCATACAACGCTAATATTCTAATATTCCAGAATCAATTCGGGTTGGGTTTTTCTGTTTAATTCCCACTAGCAGCTAGGAGTCTGGATAATAATTGTGCCCGGTTGATGGCAATAGGCCATTACATGGGGCCTAAACATAACGGCGAACTGTGGGTGTGCATTGGTACACCTCTGCCTATCTTTTAGGGAAATACAGGCGTTATGGTATATCAAATCAGATATTAATAGTCAAGCATATATGATATAATATCAAATTATCGTAAATCAGCAAATTTAAGCAAGCAATAGTTAGAGCCATTACAGAAAACATTGTGTCAAGTTGATTACAAGTTCTTTTGAAACAAAAAATATTATTTTATGACTAATTTCCAAAACATTATAAATGACATTATAATAACATGACAAATATGTTGTATGTACACTTTATCAACGCTTATAACTCGCTTCGCTTATGTGCGTGTGCGATACACGGATTCTGAATCCTGAAAATGATAAGGAAGGTTCTCAGTGTTCTCACACACAAACATCTACCTATGATAAGTTAATCTATGGCGCCGTGATAAATTTTATCAATATTTGTTTATTTATGAAATTATTTTGTTATTTTCACGCTGACCTTATAAAAAGTAGAGAACGAGAGGTGCATACTTTTAAACAAAAATAGAATTAACAGGGTTATTCGTAAAAGGCCAATTCAATAGTAGGGAGTATTCATGATAATACATAGCTTGAAATATAATATAAAAAACTTATTACCTTACTGATTTACACTTACGTGAATTAAGGTAAGAACACATAGGTATCATATTAAGTTGAAATTAAACCACCAGTTGTTTTTTTATTATTTTTATTTTGACTTTATTATTAAAATACCTCCTTTCTAAAGAGTGGACAATGTGGACATACAGAAGACCGAAACTATAATCAGTGCTCTGAGAGAAAAAAATACACAAATTGAGGAGAAAAATGAAAAATGTTTAGTAGAAGAGCGTCGATAAGTGTCGATAACAGTCGATAGTATAATAAATAATGATTGTCTGCCCATTGACTGGCTTATCTTTTTGCTACGGTATGAACCGTTATTGTTTACTTGACTGACTGGTAAGACTTGACTGTAAATTTTATTGTCATGGTAACATTGGCAACCCTTTTATAGTTGGTGTTACCATATCGTAAGTTGAAAAGACCGGATCTCATCAAGTTAATTAATATAACGTCGCATTACTATGATTTAAAATAAAATAATAGCATTTAAATTATTTTAACTAATAGTAGGTAATTAAAATATTTAAGCATTCAAAAATTATTGAAATATCAACACAATTTGAGTATTCAATTTTAACTCGATCATATCCGGACAAATCTGTACATAATATGGTAACCTTAATTATAGTAAGATACGTCATAATTATTATAATTATAATTATTATTCTAACCTGCCGCTAGAATGCTCTTATGATAACAAAGTCAATGACTTTTCATTGATGTTTGTACTCATTACAGGGATATTATTAATTATTATCGCTGTATAGCGAAGATCTGTACTTGAGCGTATAGATGTTAATAGTATCTAATTATAGATACAATACCTACAATGAAAATTAAATATGTCTAGGATTCTAGATGTCTATAAAAATGATCACTTTCGAAGCAAAACCACACTAAACTTCAATGTTTGATACTACAATGGACTAAATTAATTTCGTCCACTTGCGATGGTCGCATCGCAAGCGTAACCGCTACGTTACGCTAGAGATCATGGGTGCCATTTCCATGTCGAGCTAAGTGTTCTTGGGTTTTTCTACGTATTTCTCAGAGCTCGGGGTTTGGATTTGTAACCGGGCTAACACCATAATTATGCGGCGGTGAACCGTACACAAGAACACCTTTGCCTGGCCCTTTACAGATTACAGCCGTGATAGTATGTTCTATGTTATGTAGGTATCATTTCGGTTACTAAAGCAATCATTTTGGACATCTAAAAACACTTACTGTACAAAAAGTATTAACTTATCAAGTAACTTTTTTTTTAATGGTAAGGGCCTGCTCATCACCTCCTAATAAGTTCCCATTAAATTACTTGGCAGATAATGTCATATATTAATTTTGTTACATTTTTAATCTATCCGGGTAGCGGCTATCCTGAGGTAGTGACTCAGGCCCTTAAAGTCATATTAGAATGGCGCAATTAACGGAATACTACGCATTATTTCATCATAGCGAGTGCCCCCGAAATACGAGTCTCGAGTCCGGTTGAATCGAGTACTTTGTGGCAAACACAGTGTTTATTATTGCACGGTATAATATTACTACTGGCGAACATTATATCTAGTCTAGGCATATTACGTAATTTAAAGGTACATATAATTGTTTTTATGTAGATACCTATGTAACCTTTGTAACGTAGTAAACATAATTATTAGTTTGTAATATACTTGTATTGCGTGCTTTTACGGCTTGTTTCAATAACAAATCGATCAGTAGATTTGCTTACTAGAGATAGGATTTTGACAACAGTCAACAGTAGCCAAAATTCGTAATTCGTTTAGTTAAAGGTGAAAGGGAATCCAAAAATGGAATATACGTCGTAGGTATATGTATACATATATATAAATAAAATTAAAAAAAAATACTTACGAAGAATGTACTTAGGTAATGGTAATAAAATTAAGTTTTTTTGTTATGGTAATATGTTTTTTTGTGTCTAATATCGAAGTAGTAGTACCTTAGTTACCTTACTTTAACTAAGTCAGGTCTACAGTTCTCATGAAGTTAAATGAAATAAGCCCAAAACACGACACGACGATGTAGCTGCTAGGTATTCATCATGTTGTAGGGTCATCAGAACTACATAATATGTGCGCCAAGTTTCACCACAATCAGTTGACCGAAAAAAAAAAATCGGAAACCAGTCATGCCCTGTTGTCCTATCTTTAGGGTTATGTTTTTTTCCAAATTTATAAGGGACCAATTTCGCGGTATACCCATTTTTCTTTTAATTCAAAGTCAGACTACCTACTCCGTAGAAAGTTATGCGTGGTCATACATAAAAAATACGCGTCGACTTGAGAACCTCCTCCGTTTTTCTTTCGTTGATTAAAAAATCTGACATGCTTGTGATAAAACAAAAACTTGAGTGTTGAAATAGGTCATTTTGTTATATTTGTAATAATTTAATGCATTGCTTTCTGTTATAAGTAGGTGCACACGTGTGTCACTTTATCGGTATTCCCTTATCTTCGGATTATCCTAAAGACCTTAGGTCAATGCAGCGTATCTACATTAAACACATGACCTGCCTCACACAGTATGACTGTATGTCGAGCAGCAGCGGTTGCTCGTATGTGGCGGCCCGGCCAGTGTGAGGTCGTGCTGCACTCGAACCGAGTTATTTCACTCGTCATTCGCTAAAGATACATACATAATTGTACAAACACCTAACTAAATAACAATGCAACAATGTTATCAAATTTCCTATAGATTATAGTTATCGTCCATTATCACCGCTTATTCGTATTCTTACCTTCAATATAAAAATTACGCATTCTGCAAAGGATCAATGAACAATTTTGGACGTAGGTAATAAAATTTTTATTTCGAATGTTAAAGGTACCGTAAGGTTTCCTAGACTATTGTGTAGGAACTTATAAAAAACCTAATATTACACAATTGAGATACTTAGCATAATTATAGGCAATATGCAGATTGCAGTCAGTTTTAGTTCATATAATTATAAAATTACGTCAAACTGTCATGGTCATGTTAATAAACTACCGTAAACTGGGGTGTATTTCAACTATTGAGGTGAATAAGAACAGTTCTGCGAAAAAAGTTTAACATCGTAATGGCAACATTTAACGTCTCCCTTTAATAAATAATTATATTGCAATAATTTGTTCGAATTTCATATTTTAAGATTGGCAACTTTGCGTTTTGACATTTGTGCAAATTTCGCGGGTATTCGAGTGTCAAAGTTGTCATACAAGTTCGAACTTGCTTCGTTGATAGTAAACTTTACGATTAGCTATTGGAAATTCTTGGATAATGATACCAAAATATGTTAGAGTTTAATTATATTATTTTTATGATCCTAATTATTTAATAAATTTGATTGTACAAGAAGTTATTATTTATTTGCTTTATTTACATTTTGACTTCTATATCTCAGACAAAGTTCTAAACGTGTTGTATTTCACCCCTTGTGTCGTTACTAATGACCCCGTTTAAAATATAATTTGGAACACGATATATTTTGTTCAATATAATAGAGTTGCAATTGATCTCTTTCTGAGGTGACTAAAATAAAAAAAGCAAGCCATGACTCACGTATTTTAAGCTTTTGTTTAAGTTTAAAAAACGAAATAAAAATAATATGACAACTTCAATCTACAAAGGTGTTGCTAATCACCCCGGTTTGCCGGTATAAAAAATGAACTGTTCAACGTTCAAATTTGTTTGTTTACATAGCCAGGTGACGTCAGGACCACAGAGAAACATGGCGCCCAGTGTTTTCGCCGTTTAATCGCGACAATTAAAAATATAAAATTTTAATGCATTGCATGCATTCTTATCTAAATCAAGGTCTGTCATTAATATTATTTATTTGGAAAATAGATCATGTTACACGAATTTATATCTTATATTATTATAATTTTGTTCTGTGTCTCCGAACGCAATCAGTAAGAGCGCGACCTAACACATTCACTCGCCTAGTACGTTCTCCACGTGTCTGGGTGCGTGTCACATGGGACACCACTTGTAAATAGCATACACTCGCAAGCAAAAGGTTGAAGGCTGATAAGTATCGGCTATAGCCTATAATGTTCTTGCATAGTGTGGTTATAATTAACCACCATTAGCCTCATTATTAGTTCTTGCATAGTGTGGTTATAATTAACCACCATTAGCCTCACTATTAGTTCTTGCATAGTGTGGTTATAATTAACTACCATTAGCCTCACTATTAGTTCTTGCATAGTGTGGTTATAATTAACTACTATTAGCCTCACTATTAGTTCTTGCATAGTGTGGTTATAATTAACCACCATTAGCCTCACTATTAGTTCTTGCATAGTGTGGTTATAATTAACCACCATTAGCCTCACTATTAGTTCTTGCATAGTGTGGTTATAATTAACCACCATTAGCCTCACTATGCAAGAAGTATTCCTTAATTGCAGATTAATATAATATTATACATATTACATAATATACATCTATATTATTCAGAATCTATCATAATCAGAATGTTCTCCCTGAATCTAAGCTCTAAAGGAAAAAGGAAATTTATAAACTAATCGGATTTATCATCAATATCATAAATAGGTACAATTAATTAAATTTACTCTTAATTAATTAATTGTATTTATTTAAACAACACAATAGTTTTGTTAGGTTTTTCTCTGAGATATTTCCAGTAGAAGTTCGGAATCTGGATTTGTGCCCGGTTGCTGGCAATAGGCTCTACCAGGAACAAAACACGCCAGCGAACTCTGGGTGTACACCTAAGCTGTTCACCTCGGCCTAATTTACCTTAGGAAATTAAAGGCGTCATGGTCCTCTTATTTTAGATAAAGTTTAGTAAAAACAAACTGTGTAGATCCTGAAATATGGATAAAGCTCCTAAAATTAATGAAATTCTTTTTTAATGGGATAAAAAATATTGTGAAGTTAATATGTTTACTTCCGGAAAGGCAAATTATTCTTAGAAGTACTGAATTAGAGCACTTCTTGTAGTAATTATAATTTTTAATACAAAGACCTGTATTAAAAATTATAATTAGTATCTTTCTTATCTTTTTGTATTTTTTAAGCATTTTCCATGCTAAGAGTACAAGTTATTTTTAATGAAGGAAAAAATCGGCTGGCTGGCAGGATTCGAACATTAGTGGTCAGCTTAAGCTTAATAAGCTTAGTGGTCAGAGCGTCTGGTGTACCGAACCAGAAGACGCAGGTTCGAATCCTGCCCGCCCGCCGATTTTTTCCTTCATTAAAAATAACTAGTATCTTTCTTTCTATAAATCCAGGAAACTTCCGGGTAGCGTCTCATTTGATATAATTTACTAGCTTCCCGCCAGCGGATTCGCCCGCGTGGTCTTATAATTTTTTATATATTTTTTTAAATAAAATAAAATAAAAATAACATGGAAAGAATTTTTCAAATCGGTCCAGTACTTTTTGAGTTTATTCGTTACATACAAAAATACAAATCTTTCCTCTTTATAATATTAGTGTAGAAATATTAAGATTTTGTAATTATAATTATCATACCTTATACTTACCTCAAGTTCCCGTCATGCCAAATTCCAAATAAAAACTTTTAAAATTTTGTCTCATAGTAATACCACAATACAGTAGACACCACAGCTCGCCCAACGCTGCGGCAGCCAACGACGCGGCGCGTTTCTACAAAACGTGAACTCATTATTTATGATTCGCTTAAATTTTGTTAATATTCCAATGTCGCCTAAAATGCAGTTTCAAGGTTTCGCCTGGCTGACTGTATCGTGCGTAAAGGAAATTACTTTAAAAATAACATTGTTTGTGTTCTGATAACCGATAGTATCGTCTCACTCTCTCGCCATTCGCACATGTTGCGTAGCGTCATGCTGATACTAATTTGATATGTGGGAAAAAATAGGTACGAGGAAACGCTGAACTGAAGAAATATAATTAAGGTACGCTAGATCAGACAGTGCATTCCATGATTGTAAACGTATCAACTAAGGTATAAACATATTTTTGATAGATTTATATTTTTCTTCTACTATTGGGATAGGGTCATAGGTCATGGGCGTAACACCTAAGTAATGTGTTTGTTTTTATATAAATAGGTTGGGGTAACAGTTTCTTCTTCTATTTAACCAGAAGACGCAAGTTCGAATCCTACCAGGCACTCGATTTTTTCCTTAATTAAAATAACTTTTTTTTGTGGAATATAGATATTCTATTTATAACATGTGGAGGCCACTAAACGCACTACCCCAGGACCGCGAGGTTTCGGAGTAAACCAAATTATCATCTACCTGTGTAAATGTTTTTTGAATGTTTGTTGTTTTTTTAAAACCGCTTAACCGATTTCGATATAATTTATCTGGTAGCACCAACTTTCAAATAAAAACAGAATTATCAAAATCGGTTCACCCAGTCGAAATTTCTGAGGTAACAAACTTAAAAAAATACATTAAAATTGAGAACCTCCTTTTTGGAAGTCTGTTTAAAACTTTCCTGAACGGACACAAGCAAGAGTGCTTTACCAGCATGAACTTGGTATTTACACCTATACTAGTCTTGAAATTCTTCTTCAAGACTTCTTCTACTTTTTAGCTTCTTAGTGAAATAGATGAATAATGGGTCGAATGTGAGAAGGAAGAGATAGGAAATTGTTTTAATTTATGCTTCTGAATTTTTTAGACGATAGCCTGGTGATATCTTTTCTACAGGTACAGAAACCTGTAGAAAAGATATCACCCGGCTATCGTCTAAAAAAATAAGCCTCCTAGCGTGACTTTTGCATGTGCTATTTGTATGCAAGCCGCATATAAATGTCTGCATTGCATTCTATTTTTGTTTCTAGTAGTGTTTACTTTTCTAATTACAAGCTGCGAAATAGACGCCAGTGCTGCTCGCAGTTAAATATATCCCGCCCTATTTTCAACCTCAATAATGGAAGTAGGTCACGGGGTTGCTCCTCACTGATAGCCCTCATCATACAATCGAAGGTAATGAAGGTCGCAAGGGTATAAAATCAAATTAATATAACCTAACCACTCTCATTCTGAGAGGAGACCCATGCAGCAGTAAATTGTTTAATAAGTTGATGATAATTAATCTGTCTGTTTTTGTATTTTTTAAGCATTTTCCATGCCCAGTACAAGTTATTTTAATGAAGGAAAAAATCTACTGTTGGGCAGGATTCGAACCTGCGTCTTCTGGTTGTGAAGCATTCATTGCTTTTCAGTAGATGTCGCTACCTCACCTAGTGTAGAATGTGAAGGAAGATTTCGAGTTGGCGAGCAGGACTCGTGGTGGGTTAACGGTTATAGGGTCTGGTGTACCAAAGCAGAAGACGAATCCTGCCCACCAGTCTATTTTTTCCTTTCTTATTATAACTGATAATTAAGCTATTGACGGTAATATTAAGCACTTGAATGGTGAATCCAAATTCTAACTATCAAAGATGATTATGAATTCTAAAAGATCAGCAATTAACATCATCATGTATTTTGAGCGCCATCATGCAACTAATGGAGCACGTAAAAGGAGTAATTGTGCGCCTTTTCTCAGAGCGCGGTGAGTACAATAAACATTGTCTGCTCAAACTTATGCAACGTGCTGTTTAACGACGTACATATTTTACGTACGTCAGTTTTGTTTACCACGAAATGAAGTATGTCTGCCAAAAAAGTCACGCATTTTGTACTGTCCTCGTAGTAGCTAGTGATTACGTTCAATCCACTTCAAAAAAGGTAGAGTATCGGATATCCAATACCCGTCGTAGCTCGTGAATGTGGCTGTTAGCGCCGGAATTCCGGAATCACTTCCCTAATTGGAAACTAAGAACGATATGAAGCAAACATACAATTTGTTTTCTGCTTACAATAATATTTTTTTCTTATAAAGTGCTGTCATTAAAGTGAAACCACTTTTAGACCATCAAATGGGCGGGTAGGAACTGGAGTCTTTTGGGCTTCGGTACAGTGACTCCTCTAATCATGGAAATATCGTCAAACTATTGGCATGATCAACCTCAGTTTCTTCTGGATTCTCATTCTTCAAATTAAACATTCAAGAAGGACGTAGTAGTAATTTAGTCGTATGACTAAACTGAATGACGCGCATGCGTATGGTCGGTGGACGTGGGACTCATGATTTCCTTTGATGTTCCGAAAACAAGGCGATCGTTCCCAAACTGTCGGTATCGAATGTAGACAAAATCCGCCGCCTCCTTACAGTCGCGTCCACCACATTTCGCAGATTATATCCGACTATGATAAGTAACGTAGCCCAAGGCTTAGGGAGGGACTAGACTGCTACTTTTGCGAGAATTACATAGTTACAAACCCTGTAGAGTCACGTAATATGATAAAATGTGGTGAGTAAATTATATGTATTATAATATCAACGTTGATATGGTGCGGTGTGATAACATTATCGGTATGGTGTTGTTTTTGAGCAATCTTTACGCCTTATTTATGTTATAAAGTTATTTACAGTTTTATATTTGTTTATAATAACCAGCACTATAGTAATTATGAATGTATCTGTGAAAACATGTAATTGGCTGTAAGTTTTCTTCAGTAATAACATACACTGTCACAGTTACACACATTCAAAGTTATAAAAAGTTTAATACATTCGGAGCTATATTGACGGTATTTGAGCAAGGTTTTTACTTATAGTAAAAAAAAGCATTAAAGCATTTGACAAATGACAACGATAAAATTCGGAATTTTAACGATGGTCGACGGTTCCATGCTCACAGGTATTAATGAGGGGTAACGGTGCGTGTCGGATACAGGGAGTAAGCGCCGGGAAAGGCTTCGTTGGCTTAAGCAGCTGGCTGGCACTCTAGTCGCTACCGACAGGCTAACAACCTTATACAATATTCTTCACTCACGAAGGTAGTGCGGTCGACGACCGGCGGTCGTCAACTTCGCTCGTTCCAATTAGTGCGGCTAAGTATTTGTAACGGGCCCCCGATATGGAGCTCTCTTGCCCCATGCCACGTGCGCAGTTATTAGCGATGCGATTCCTAAATTGCGCCACATCTGATTACCTGAGCGCATGCGCGAAGTTCGCTCCACTTTGTTTTTGCGTTCAATGTCAGTGTATCGGCTAATTTTATCGCGCTTCGCACACACTACGTAACATATTGTTTGACGAGGCCAAATGACGATTTGTTTTGATTTGTCTGCCCAAAATATGTGAACAAAACAAGGCGATAAATGTACCTGAAATCTCGCAAATAAATGCGATAAGGAAAATTATGTAGTTTTTAGGTGATAGGTTATTTATTGTATATTTTTCCTATTACACCAACGTTAAATGGAAAAATAGCAAGGAATAAAACGATATCTAAGACATCTTCATTTAATCGATCCGTTTTAAACATGGTCAAGATTATCAGCAGAGAGAATTGGGGGTGACATGCGGCCGAGTGAGGTGAACGTGCCGGTATCCGCGTCACGATCACGACACGACGAGCAATCGCTTTTCGTCGCTATTTCCGCAACAAGTGTTGTTTTGAAGACAAGAGGCCCCAAGCGGGCGAGCACAAGCGTCATGCCCGCGCCGCGGCCCGTGATTTCATTTCCATATAATTTATCAGCTGATCTTAATAATAATATAAGTAGGTACTCATGTGTTATTTTACACCAGGACACAGATGTGATTTTTGAAGATCAGCAACATATTCATAACAACATCTGCAACCTTATTCATAAACGTTATAAATTTAAGAGTTACTTAATTAGAGTGCAACGAAGTCAGCCGATATCTCGTCGTTTACACTCCCTTTGTAACCACCTCCTTTCCATACAGTCCATCCATCTTTTCCTTCTTTTACGTGCGGGATTCGAGTAATAAATTAATAATAGTGACGCTTCTAATGATATTCCTTATTGGATTGGATTTGGATCGTCAAATTTTTCCTGTACATTTATCCTCTTTACACCGTAACTTTTCCGATTAGGTGCATCGTATTTCGGTTAAAGGTTTTATAAAAAGGTACCTATTTCCTTATTTGAAAGAGTATTTTTAACCCCCGACGCAAAAACGACGGGGTATTAATGTAAATTAAGAACAACACTTCTAGAAATTGCCGGAATGCCGGCTACGACTTTACAAATTTCTTCGTTATCATAAACGTCGCAATAAGGTAGATTCTTTATTATCTTATCACCAGCAATTCCTATAACAGAAGTAATAGATCAATTTCCTAAATCTGGTCATCACACTCATCACTAAACGCAGGATGTTTACATTTTGAATACCTAAATCTACGTGTTATTTACATCAAAGTAGGTATTATGTTGAATTAATGAGTACACTACGTGCGCGTAGACTCTACGTCATGCAGATCAAATAAACTTCGTCATCAACTCAGCGTCGCCACCATTGTTGTCTCTCAGGGGTTGTACTCAAGATTTGACGTCTGACTCAAGACTGCGTCATGGCTCAATTTTAGCTTAACCTTATGTTAAGCTTAATTTTTGAGTCATGACGCAGGTTCGCACTCATAATATTGTAGTATTAGGACGATCGGATATAATTCTACATAGTTGTTGTTACAGTGGCATGGAAATAATGGCATTACCCCGTAGGGACGGGTTAGAATACAATAACTACCTGTGCCATTCAGATCGGCATCTCGTAAGAAAGAGAAAATATCTGAATTGCTCGATGGTAGACTGGTGGACCTCTAGTCTAGGGGCTTGACTGGCTGACGACCACCCTGTCGTAAACAACGAGTAATAAGTCTTTCGTCGTAAAGCATCTTTGTGTTTCGAGTCTTTTGTGCGTGAGAGTCGGTTCCCCCTCTCGGTTCAAGTTGATTTTTGACAAGTTTGGGTTGTCATTTCGCCACAGAATCACCAGATTAACTAATAGTTCTTTACCAAACAATACTGTTAAGGGGCTAGTTTATTTTAAATTCTTAAGGGTAAGTAAGTAGTAGTTGATATAATGTTTTTAACTAGACCTGTTGGTGCTTCGTCGTAATTTATGTAGGATCGCTTAAATTCCAGTTGGATTATTGGATGTTTAAAGACTATTCCATACTTGTTTATTATTCAGTTACTCACTATCTTTGAGGTTAAAAAGTTTAGTACTGCAAAATGTTAGTATGTTGTCATTTAAATAGTGCTAGTTATGGAAATGCGGTAATACTTGTTCAAGAACCGGTTGACGGTTCGCGAGTGGAGCGGAGTCGAGGACAGTGCTCGGGGTGGGTGAGAGGCGGCCGCGCGAAGCCGCCGCCGGCAAGCAATCTGCACCGCATGCATTCCGAACGCATTCCACCACACGGTGCGAACACTCCGAACCGATGACCGACCTAGCCGCGGCATATATCGCTGATTTGAATACCATGACTTTATGAATAAACGACACAATTTATTTTATAGTGATACAATGCGTAGTCATGACTAAATAATGAGTGTCAGTCAGGACTCGATAGTACGTAAACGATGTACTGTATAATGTTTTAGTATCAACATAGGACAACGTTCTTCATGTACGTATATATGTATATTTTTCTCGAAACCACGATTCACTATACCTGCCATACTTGAATAGTTATTTGAGAAATATCCTTACTATTCATAAACATATATCTCAATAATAAAATAATAAAAAGAATAGGTAATGCTATATCTGAAGTTATGCGGAATATAGCGAAAATTTAAATATCTGTTATAAAATTTTTCAATCAAGCTAAAAATAAATGTATGCACAAATAACTCAAAAATATTGGAGCTTACATAAAACTGATATAAATTATTGAAACATTACGGAATGTCACTCATTTGTGAGTGGGATCATTTGTTATTTAAAGTAGGTAGGTACTTGTAGAGACCGTGACTTTGAATAATTTCGGAATAAATTCTAAATTTGTTCTCACCAGCCGCGATGATGAACGTCTTGATTTATTTTCAATTTTATGAAGACTGTATAACATAAATGTAAAATAATTATTGTATACCTTTTTACCCGACGACACGGCAAAAAGCCGAAGGAAGGGTTTTATAATAGGCAGTCTATGTATCTTCCTATTTACGTATGTTCCACTACAGTGCAAGTTAATTTTGATTAAATAGATTTCAATTCAGTAAATTGTTTATCAGGAAGGTGAGTGACATAGGAATTAAGTTCTAGTTACATGATTTTCAGTTGATTTCTTCCGTAGTCGGCGGGTTGTAGTTTTTTAAACTTACATTTTATTTATCTAAGTTAATCTGCATAATATAATAACCATCACGTCTGTATTTTTAAAAGGGCTAGCGAGAGGTCTCTAAACAACTATAGTCCGCTTGTATGTTCCTTTGGGGGCAAAAAGGCAACATTCAACAATTTCTCTGGTTTATTTTTAGATACTAAATTCTTAGCAATTTTACAAACAACAATTCAACAAAAAATCCTACGTTAGTAATTCGCTGCTGTGTAAATTTGTTAAAATGTAGTACCTACCTACTATTTTTTTTGTTCTCCACAGCAAACCCACACTAGATCTAATTTAATAAGTAATTAGTTTTAATATAATGAATTAATTAGCTATAAGTACGAAATTAATAAATTACCTAAATAGTTTTTGCCATTAAACATTAAGTTTTAGTTTAAATTAATTACTTACCATGTACGTAATGCAGCAGTGAACATCTAGAATGCTTTTTAACAGCCAATAAAAAACGCGTAGATTAGATATTTCATTAAGTTACGGTTTAAACTAAAACTTAGGATGGTCAAGTAAGTAGTATTAGTTTCTTGATTATGTTGTGTGTAGCGAGCATTGTGTGTACGAAGAGCATTTCAAAATTACGCGAAATGTCTTTACTATAAATATACCCATGAATTTATGTGTAACCCATGTGATCTGGATACTTACACCAGGGGAGGGAGGCCCGTATCCAGCAGTGGTATCAAACGGGCGTTGATACCACTGCTGGACGCATGACTGCATGACGATGATTAGGGGAAAACGTAATAGAATATAAGGAAATATGAATACGCGAAGTGCGTTTTATTGATCACAAATTTACAATTTTCCTGTTGGTGGTGTCCATTTCTCTATGGTGATATAATTTAGACCATTGTCTTTGTCTAGCTACTTAAATAAGCTAAAATTAAGTAACTAAGTTTTAGCTAGGACTTAATGGGCTGGTAACTCGTTGATCTGATTAAATCCGAGATAGCTAGCAACAATTTCTCCAGCAAATTTTGTTTGGACGAACTTAGTGGCAAATCATAAAATTATTTGAATTTTGATTATGCATTAACCACCAATTAAATGAAAAACCAGGCAGAGCTCATGATTCAGACAAAACCAGAACCTCTACCTACTTCAATTCTTAATAAAAATATGTTTTGCATTAAAATAAAATACTAGCAAATACAAGCATTTTTATGCAAACCATATATTATCTACTTGAAACTGAAAACGTCGTAAATCATCACTTGCGTCATTTCCGGGTCGATGACCGCAGCCTTGACGGTCGGGCCCTTTCCACGTTTAAGTCTTACTATACATGTACGATAACACGTAGTATTTATCACTGTGTACAGTGTGTGTTACACGAGTTAGAATTTGTTTGGAACGCACTCGCCGTGGTCTTCGATCAAACGACCGTTAATGAGTCATCACCAACCGACGGGCGGCTGCGACGTAAACAACCGGAGCTCCTACCCGGAGGCCACCGCGCGCAAATAAACGTGCCTCACATGGGTGTACCGCCAACTGTTTTGTTCGACGCACCCGAATCATACACATTTTCAGTATTTTCGCAAGCGCGACGACGATTTACCTGCATTGGTTATTCAAAATACAGGAATACCTAGTTCTTGGAGCACTGACCGACAAAAATACTTTGAAAGATGTAAGCAAAGAAGTGACAAATACACGAAACATTCCGAATATCATAATTAGTTATGAATTGTTGATTTCATCGCGTCAACACGTTTATGTCTTCTCAGAATAAATTTAATGATATCATATTTATAGGCACATTAGGCACCTCGACTAAACTCATTTCGTTGGACATGTTCAAAATACCTAGATTTTCAGTCTAGGCGTAAAGTTTGTTCGGTATCCTATTACTAGGTAGAACGGTAGAACGTCTTTACAATGAAATTCTAAATTTAAAACAAATAAATAATTTAGAACTTATTAAGGAGTTCCATGGCCCCACCACAAGGCACGTAAACAAATAAGATGGATCAAGGATCAAGATGACATGTACGAGAAGGTATCTCTTCGATTTTTGGTTGATTTTATTTTCAATTATTATTCGCCGAAGGTGTAACAGTATACTAATATACAATTCGCCGGTATTTAGCTCCCATACAATAGGGGGCGGTTTATGCCAACAACCGAGCCCAAATCCAAAACTGCGACCTGCTGCGACTGAGAATTTAATGGGTAAACATAAACCTAAACTACGTCTGTGGATAAACCCAATAACACTGCTCGACATGTGAATCCAACCCAGGCAGGACCTCTAGCTTAGCAGTCACGCCGTCTAATACCTGAGAAGAAAAAATAAAACACAAAATCGTAGAAAAGAATATCCAAATGTTTACCAACTTCATAAAAAAAACGTAAAAATGGAAAAAGGAAACGCATATTCAACAAAATTCTGTGAAATTTTAATTTTATTGCGCTTATTTGTAGTATTGTCGTGGGGTGGTGGAAGATTGGGTTAGACTGCTATTACCGTGGCGCGTGGTATGCGTAAATAAAATAGTGTCTATGTGCAAAACGTTTGGCGAGTTCAAAGGCAGGTCACGTGTAGGGTCGACCGTGCCGCCGCGCCGCGCCACTTATTACATTCCCCGAATAAAATTCTCGCAACCGAAAGCTATATAATGTATACGGACTTTCGTACAGTTAAGTACATCATGCGCCTACAATTATTTTCAGTAATATTTGACATACAATGTAAATGGCCCTGCGAAGGCACGTGGGACGTGTTATCGTTATCCCGCGTCCCAGACCGGTAGTGCGAGGAACGACGAATAAGTCTAGGTCAACGGTTAACGTAAAGGCAACCCTGCTTATTTTAAAACCTCTATTAAAATTATGTATTTATAAATATATCAAATTTTCAAAAAGCTGACCTAACGAGGAGTTAAATAAAGAGCAATAAAATACATTTGGCATTTTTGTACGGAAATCATTCAACAGTCACCCGAGAAACTATAAACTACGTACAATACTATAATCGCCACACACAAATTTGCCACAGATATCTACTATACCATCTAGCGTTAGCGTTATATTTCACTAGTTCAGCTACAACTGATTGGTTTTAAACTTTAAAAAAAATTGAAGATACATTTATACATTATGAAAAAAAAACCGAACAGTACTGCATAGCTTCGATTGAATTGCGCGATCACTGCACCAGTGCACAGTGAACAGCACGACCCGCGGTTGCGATTGGGAACGCATCGGTTGTATGTACCATGCAATATTTTTTTAGATTTTCCTTATTTATCCATCGAGGCAATAACGTCTAATGTAGAGAACAAATTAATCTCCCGGCTATTAACTCTTACGAGATAAGTAATAGTTAATGACATCGGTACATAAAATATGATATATTGTTAAATTATTTAAATCAAGCATATTATCATTGTAGAGCAATCGGAGTGGACGAAGCTTACAGAAAACAGATTTAAATAAAAATACGAATGATTTGTATTATCAAATAAATTATTCAGAATGAATAATAAATACGTACCTAATCATAACTATAAAAAATATAGATAGTCATGTGTCAGAGTTAAAGACTTCAAAGTACCGTTCAGTCAGTACAGTCATACTTTACGATTCTTGATGTCACATAAATCATGCGTGGTATTTGTCTTCCTTAAGTCTATTATAGAATCACCATTACTAGATAATTATCTACTATCGTACCGTTACCTTGTGTTATAATTATGTAGTTCGTATTGCTGAAGTGTTGTTTTTAGAACATGTTAGTTAGGACTTCCCTGTCATCGTATTGCCAAACATTCTGCCGTTCAAACAACTGTCTGAGATCACAAGTTCACAACGCGATGGTGATACTACTGATGGTGTTGCTGGTGTCTGTAGGCTGTGGTTGCCGCTTATCATCAGGCGCTTGCCAGAGCTCCTTCTGAGGATGCGCTGCGCTGGCAGTAACAGGACTGTCGGCGCAGTGAATCCTCCATAAACCTCTAAGAGTTTTTTACTGTCGGCAACGCACGAGTAATACCCCGGGCGTTGCAAGCGTCGATAGGCTACGGTAAACGCTTACCATCAGGGGGACCGTATGCTTGTTTGCCACCTTAGTAGTATAATTAAACAAAAAACAAACCGCCTCCAAAAAACAAACCGCCTCCAAAAAACACCTGGGAACTAAAAAGCAAAAAATAACAGGTACATATTTACATTATGATTTCTGACTAATTTGGAGGCGGTGCTAAACTACTAATTTAATGTAACCAACTCTGTAACCACCAGCTTTCGAATAAAAAAAGAATCATCAAAATCGGTTCACCCAGTCGAAAGTTCTGAGGTAACAAACATAAAAAAAACAGTCGAATTGAGAACCTCCTCCTTTTTTTGAAGTCTGTTGAAAAAGGCCGCTCGTATCGTATGCTCGTTTGTCATTCAATTTCATACAAAAATAGGGAACAGGGGTGTGGAATATGACAGATATGAGAAGCTACGATCACTTACGGCTAACAATAATGACGGTTCATTAACAACTGCCTCACTCATCACAAGGTTGGAAGATTTCCTTAACACGATTTTTTCCTCCACTGTGCCCTGCCGTGTAATCGAATAGGCCACAGTGCACGGTTAAGATTAAACAATAAATAAATGTTCTATTGATAATAATAACGTCTCACTTGCTACTGGGTAATGGTATTGATATTTGTTGTATACTTGGGAATATTCCACATTATACCGCGAATGACATTTGCCAACGTCTGTTAACTTATCGTTAGTCATGGCCCTTGAATGTTGTGTACCCAAGGGCCTAGACAAATTGCATCTGTGCGAATCGACAAACAAATCGAAATAAAATGTCTGGACACATTTATGAATAACTGATTTTATGAAAGCTTACATATTTACCAGAAATATTAGATTGTATCTTATTATGATCTCTAGGCGCCAGTAATCAATTTGTTGGTCTCTCAATGCGCCTATAGCATGAAAATCGCTGAATTGGTCATTTAAATGGTTCTTAGTGTTGAGTAACCTAATGGTAACATTGGTGACTGCAGGGCCAAAAAATTGATGCATATACTCGCTTCGATGTAACCGGTGGTTTAGTGGTACAATAAGAACCGTAAGTATGTACTCGGATAATAAAAATAAGAGCTGTCAGATATTACCCGATGCCAGGTACCGAAATCTACTTGAAGCGATGACATTAGCCGCACTGCATCCATTAAGCGGTGCATATAAATGACACGGCTTATCGACATTCATATATCAGTTCCATAAAAGAATTTGTTTTAAATAAACGTTGGCACTATCCACCTTTTATTTTAAACAATGTTATTAATACCTACCTATCTCTGTGAGGAGACTGTGCTCGGTTTTGTTCTTTTGTCTTTGTATATAACCAAACAAAAAAGTTGAATTTAATTAATAGTTTAAAAAACTAGTAAAAGTCACGCATTTATTAAACTAAGAACGTGCTTTTAAAGATATTTTCAAAATAACAACTTCTACCAACATCTGTCACCCCACGCTTTTTACCCGACGAGACGGCAAAAAGCCGAAGAAAGGGTTTTATATTAGGTAGTCTATGTATCTTCCTATTTACGTATGTTCCACTACAGCGCCTAAAGCACTCATCTGATTCTGATGAATGAGGTGTCAATCGATTCGTTATTATGGTCCCGGTATCAATGGCTGCATTTTATATAAACAAATCAATACAACGAATTTTACATGCAAAAAAAAGACGACGACGGCCACAAACTGGATACAACAATTCCTTTTGTTGTTGATTTCAATCCAGTAAATTGTGTATCAGAAAGGTGACATAGGAATTATGATTATATATGATTATACATGATTTTCATTATGTTGGTTTCTTTCGTAGTCGGCGGGTTGTATGTAGTTTTTTAACTTAAAGGACCATGGGGGATTTTGTATGGACACCGTCCCCACCCACCAACAGACATGGGATGACTTTTAATATGATCATTAGGAGCCACACAAAGAGAAATTAAAAGTTTTTAAAACGAAACCGATGGGGTTTTAAAAAAAAACGCAATAACGTATCTACAAAAATGGGGATAATTTTGTACAAATATCAATTATTCTCTTATAAAAAAACAAATGCATATTACTATCATATTCTGCAGATAAATAATAATAGAACTTGTACAAAAAATTGGTCATCGATCCCAAAAAAAAAATTTTTTGTTACCTACTATGATTTTTCTTATTTCTGTTGCTAACATATTTATGGTCTACTTAATTAGCCTACTACTATTGGTTGAAAATGCGGCTGAGCGTGAAGAGGTCCTGGGTTCAACTCCCAGGTCGAGAATTTTTTCTATTGGAGTTTTTCTCTAAAATTGAAAAGAGCAACTTGGAGGTTGGTTTTCTGACCGGCTAAAGGCAGAAGAAAGGCTCACCCACTGTTATATGTGGCTTTAAACATATCGCCGAAATGTTAGTACATAAGAAGTTATGCCTTTGCCTAAACTAACCTAACTTTTTCTGAGCGTGTAAAAATCTTCCCGTGAAAGGCGATGCTTTGCTAGGGTTACAGGAACGACGTTTTATCCCTCCGCGAAATATAACCTAACCTTAACCTAACTAATCGAACCTAACCTTAACCTAACTTAATTCTTTGGAGAACACAAATCCCAGTACCGGTAATACCCCACATATTTGGGAATTATCGTCATAGGAAAAAAAACTCTATCCAATAAGACTTTTCAGATGAGATTGTTTAGAATTCTCTTGGTTAGTGGTGACGACTGTTCTAATCCACACTTGAAATATTTAAAAATCCTAATACCGGCCAAATTCCACATATTAGGAGATGGTCGTCATAGCAAAAAATTCTCTATCTACTGAGACCTTTCACATGAGATTGGTTTGAATTCTGTTGGTTAGTGGTAACGAATGTTCTCTAATCCACACTTAAAATATTTTAAAATCCCAATACCGGCCAAACCCTACTTACGTGGGGATAGTCCTCATAGCAAAAAAATCTCTATCTACTGAGATCTTTTATATGAGATTGGTTTGAATTCTGTTGGTTAGTGGTAACGAATGTTCTCTAATCCACACTTGAAATATTTAAAAATCCCAATACGGGCCAAACTCCACATATTAGGAGACTGTCGTCATAGCGAAACATTCTCTATCCACTGAGACCTTTCACGTGAGATTAGTTTGAATTCTGTTGGTTAGTGGTGACGACTGTTCTAATCCACACTTGAAATATTTAAAAATCCCAATACCGGCCAAACCCTACTCATTTGGGGATGGTCGTCATAGCAAAAAATTCTCTATCTACTGAGACCTTTCACATGAGATTGGTTTGAATTCTGTTGGTTAGTGGTAACGAATGTTCTCTAATCCACACTTAAAATATTTTAAAATCCCAATACCGGCCAAACCCTACTTACTTGGGGATAGTCGTCATAGCAAAAAAATCTCTATCTACTAAGATCTTTTATATGAGATTGGTTTGAATTCTGTTGGTTAGTGGTAACGAATGTTCTCTAATCCACACTTGAAATATTTAAAAATCCCAATACCGGCCAAACCCTACTCATTTGGGGATAGTCGTCATAGCAAAAAAATCTCTATCTACTGAGATATTTTACATGAGATTGGTTGGAATTCTGTTGGTTAGTGGTAACGAATGTTCTCTAATCCACACTTGAAATATTTAAAAATCCCAATACCGGCCAAACCCTACTCATTTGGGGATAGTCGTCATAGCAAAAAATCTCTGTTTACTGAGACCTTTTACATGAGATTGGTTTTAATTCTGTTGGTTAGTAGTGACGACTGTTCTAATCCACACGTAAAATATTTAACAATCGCAATTCCGGCCAAACCCCACATATTAGGGGATTGTCGTCATAGCAAAAAAATCTCTATCCACTAAGAGCTTTCACATGAGATTGGTTTGAATTCTTTTGGTTAGTGGTAACGAATGTTCTCTAATCCACACTTGAAATATTTAAAAATCCCAATACCGGCCAAACCCTACTCATTTGGGGATAGTCGTCATAGCAAAAAATCTCTGTTTACTGAGACCTTTTACATGAGATTGGTTGGAATTCTGTTGGTTAGTGGTAACGAATGTTCTCTAATCCACACTTGAAATATTTAAAAATCCCAATACCGGCCAAACCCTACTCTTTTGGGGATAGTCGTCATAGCAAAAAATCTCTGTTTACTGAGACCTTTTACATGAGATTGGTTTTAATTCTGTTGGTTAGTAGTGACGACTGTTCTAATCCACACGTAAAATATTTAACAATCGCAATTCCGGCCAAACCCCACATATTAGGGGATTGTCGTCATAGCAAAAAAATCTCTATCCACTAAGAGCTTTCACATGAGATTGGTTTGAATTCTTTTGGTTAGTGGTAACGAATGTTCTCTAATCCACACTTGAAATATTTAAAAATCCCAATACCGGCCAAACCCTACTCATTTGGGGATAGTCGTCATAGCAAAAAATCTCTGTTTACTGAGACCTTTTACATGAGATTGGTTTTAATTCTGTTGGTTAGTGGTGACGACTGTTCTAATTCACACTTAAAATATTTAAGAATCCCAATTCCGGCCAAACCCCACATATTAGGGGATTGTCGTCATAGCAAAAAAATCTCTATCCACTAAGACCTTTCACATGAGATTAGTTTGAATTCTGTTGGATCGTGGTGACGATTGTTTTAATCCATACTTAGAATATTTAAAAATCCCAATACCGGCCAAACCCCACATATTTGGGGATTGACGTCATAGTAAAAAAATATCTATCCACGAAGACCTTTCACATGAGACTTGTTTGAAATCTGTTGGAGGGTGGGGACGTTTCTTCCCATTGTCCTTTTATTACAATAATTCTTTTTCACTTTTCAGCTCTTCTATAAAAGCGTGTGTTTTGTTGTTTAAACGGTTATTTATTTAAAGACAGCCTCCGAAACAAATTCACATTAGTCGAACTAACAAATCTTTGTCTCGGGTGGGAATCGAACACACGACACGTAGCCCAACGATAGGAGGAGGACCAAACTTGCAGTCTATAAAGAAGTATATAAACATCGATATACCCGTCGACAATACTCGTACTTACCGTATCAGTCTTAGAAGGTAACAGATGCTTGAGGAGCGGATGGGCGGGCACGACCGGCGGGCGCACCACATCCTCGGGAAGAACAGGCCATTGTGTCACTTCCCGTTCTATCAAAGTAGATATGCAAGTGGTGTAAAGTATTAGTCGACTGCAATCACAAGTCCATTAACTAATAACTACCTACTTTACAATGAATTGCGCAAATACAACAACACATTATTCATAAACTTTTATCAGACTATGAACATACTTCTACAGTATTTAGGATATCCTTTTAATGTAAATTTTTAAACTAGTTTTTCATTAAAAAACTGCTGCGCACTTCTTTAAGTAAGCAACGACTCAACACTGAGCTAGATAATGAGCGTATCGGAATAAGAAGGTTAGTTGTTAATGTGTTATGTAATTACATAATTAAATACATTATGTACATCTTTGTTTGTTTACATTATTCTTATTCCTTAGAATAAAACCATTACACTATCATACAGTTCGCTAAACCTGCTGAAATCAAATTTAAATAGGCAACATTTTAGTACACATTTACATTGTAAATATTGTATAGTTCGAAATAGCAGAGACCAACAAATTACGAAAAAATAACCTGAATTTCGCGCGCTTTTTGTAGATGTTTTTCTCTCATACGTACATACGTAACATAAAACTGTTTATGCGAGACGCAAGCAACCGATCTACAGTTACAAGTAAATGTATCGAAGAAACTACTTGATTGATGTCGTTTACGCTTAGGATCTACGTTGTGATGTTATTTTAGCATATGGTGACATGGTATTGTTAAAGAGATATTTTATATTGTTATAGATAGTAGTCCCATAGGCATTTAGAGTGTATAGAACCCAGTTTTAAAAATGAATACTTGGAACGCGGCGGCAGCGCGGGCGGCGGCGTTACGTAAGTCCTTTATTTGCAATGATTCTCGAAAGGATACCCAATACGTGAAAAGCTCGATACCTAATAATATGATCTTAACTTATGGAACCCAATTTCATAGAATGGCGTGACCCATTTGATTTACATTAAAGTTTTTATACAAGTTGGTTGTAGTTATGAGGATTGAGGAAAAAATGAGGAAAAGCTAATGAACAATCTTTTGATAATTGCACAGATTAGTCACACATCGTTCATTTGTTCATTAGTCAAAAAATTTGCACCTGTATCCATATGACCAGATGTTCAATTCAGTTTAAAAAAAATCAATTTTATGCTTTAATCTATCTAAATATATAAAACTCAAAGGTGACTGACTGACTGACTGACATAGTGATCTATCAACGCACAGCCGAAACCACTGGAGGGATCGGGCTGAAATTTGGCATGCAGGTAGATGTTATGACGTAGGCATCCGCTAAGAATGGATTTTGATAAATTCAACGCCCATGGGGATAAAATAAGGGATGATGGAGGATGAAAATTTATTAGTTTGTTTGAGTTTTTTTACACACGCTAAACAAAACTAAAGCCGCAAAAAATATACCTAATTAATAATAATACTTCATAACGCAAAATAATTAATCAATTTCGACCTATGTAGGGGTGGAATAGGGGATGAAAGTTCATATGGAACAAAGTAACTATTCCACGCGGACGAAGTCGCGGGCAAAAAGCTAGTACTACTTATATATACCTACTAATATTACAAAGCTGAAGAGTTTGTTTCTTTGGTTGAACGCGCTAATCTCAGGAACTACTGGTCCGATTTGAAAAATTCTTTCAGAGTTAGATAGCCGGTTAACGAGGAAGGCTATAGGCTATATATCAGCACGCTATGACCAACAGGAGCGGAGTATCAATTAAAAATGTTGCAAAAACGGGGGAAAAAAACAACTTATACGGGAACAAAGTCACCGGCAAAGGCTAGTTTATTAATAATAGTAACAAGGTTGAAAAAGGGGATAACGTTTTTTTTAGTCGGAAATGTTTTGGGTAAATATAAAACCTAGAAATTATGTGAGAGAAAACCTGTACAAGATATACCGTACATGTTTTCCACAGGTGTTGGCAGAAATAGTGGTTAGAATGAACGTTTACTAATTAAGCTCCACGCGGTCGGTGCGGTGTACGGATCCAACGTTGATATCTTCATTCAGCCACCGGAAACATAAATCAGTGTAGTACGACGCGACGCACTCGAACGCACACGACTTCAACGCAAATAAGTGGTCGTTCGCATTCACTTACAGAGCCTACACCACGTCGTTCTATTGTGTATTTTTCACGAGCGTTCTTAAATACCTACATCGACTAGCGAATTGCCCTAATGTCCTAGTGTTTATTTAAATTGAACCAATCATACATAATTTACTATTCTTAGGGCCCCGGCCTGTTTCACAATGGGATAGCCGCTAACAGATAAATAAAAAAATGGAACAAATTATCTGATAATAATAAAGCAGTAACTTCGACGACGCCTAGGACTATGATCACTGCCAAGTCAAAGGTTTCGAGTTCGAATCCAAGGCGCGCACCTCTGACTTATCGAAGTCATGTGCGTAATTATCACTCGCTTTAACGGTGAAGGAAAACATCGTGAGGAAACCTGCATGTTTGAGAGATTTCTCGACGGCATGTGAAGTCTGCCAAGCCGCATTAGGCTAGCGTGGTGGACTATAGCCTCATCCCTCGCATACTGAGAGGAGACCTGTGCCCAGCAGTGGGACAGTATACGGGTTGACGACGATGATGATGATGCTAAGTAATTTAACGGAAACTTACTAGGAGGTGGTGATACAGGCCGTTACAGTTTTGTTTAATTTCTTATTAAATTATTATTGGATTCTCAGTTCAAATAATCTGTGGTTACTTTAGTTACACTGTGCAGTACACGCGTGTAGTATAATAATAGTAGCGGTACTATTTGCAAGTGAAAGTCAAGTGAGTCACGCCGCACACGTGACTATTAAAGTAATACGTTATTTTTTATAGCTTACAACAAAATAATCAATGTCAAGTTATTACTTACATACAGTTTTGCCTGTTTCACCACCTTTCAGTAAGTTCCCGTTAAATTACTTGGCAGTTACTTCCATATTATATTTTTCATTTTTTTATTTTATACGGAGTTTAGCGACTATTCAGAAGTGGTGAAACAGACCCTAACTTATTGTATCTTTAAAAAAGCGGAATCTAATCCTTTAAAACAAAACAACACAATGTCTTTATAACTGGCTGATGTTTGTACATTATAGATAGAAATAAAACTAATAAGTACTTATGTGGGTCTTTATTAGTGCAACAGAAGCTAAAACAAGTTTTCAGAATTTTTGTCTGTCTGTATATGTGAACTACGCATATGGATGCTTAAGGTCTGACTTAAAATATAAGCTCCATATTATACAATAATAATAGTACCCATAGGGCGGGTCGATAGTTAAAAAATAAAGATACTTCTTGTATGCCAAAGTCTCGTCGTCTGCCTGCGCTGTAGTTATGCGTAGCTTAGATGTTACACGGCTACACGGCGGCTACGTCCCGGCTACGTATCTTTATGACGGCTACGCGACCCCTACGTAGCAGCTACGCGACTCCTACGTAGCAGCTACGCGGCGTCTACAAAATGCCTACGCTCCCCCTCGCGCCTACGTTGCGCCTTCTGCGTGTGGCTACGCGCGGTAGCTACGCTGTGCGTGTGCATAGTGTCACTCTTCGGGATGATGTGGTGATTCAACCAAGTTATTTGATTATTGCAATAATGTGTTCTGAGGAGAACCCTCATTAAAGCGCGTTTTCATTTCAAAAGGAAACTTACAAAAAACCTATGTTTAACGGGTACACATAACATGAGATGTAAATACTACGTTATATACTATAGCAAAGAATGCACTGACGTGATATAATAAAATAAATAAAAAATAATAAATAAATAAAATCTTTATTAAAATTCTTTTACAAAGGATGAACAGTTCTTCAACTTATGTGGTAGCTAAAACTAAAATACATATTTCTAAATAATAGTTAAGCTACAGTGTACATTTATAATAGGTGCAGATAAAAATATTCGAAGCTCTGAGGATATGTGGCGACCTGCCTGAACTAGGTTTGTACAAACCTGTGTTTCAGGCCATCACTTTACGCGGTAATTACATTGGGACACTTATTTAATTTATTAATTTATTTAAATTAAAATTATTATTGATAAAATAAAACTAAGCTGTGCAGGTGATCAAAAACTACAAGATAATACTATCATCATGCAATTATTTCTATAGTTTTTTCTGTGTCTATGTAGTTGAGTGTGCCTAAATATTCTACTAGCATTACACTACATTTTGTAGAGCATACACTATATAGGTTCAGTAACTTGTTGAGCCTATTGTAAAGAAGAGGTCCTAAGAATACATAGAATCTAGTGGCAAAAGCATGTCTAGTTTGCAGGTTTTTACAAACCAAGTCCTTTCTTCTCTTATCGGGGAGAAACGGGTCAAAAGGAATTTCAGAGTGTTGAAGTAGGACTATGTTTAAAATAAATAACTGGCGTACTGTTAGTACTTTACACGCTGCGTTATATGCATCATTACTACACATGCGCCTCTCGTTTGCAAGCCAAACCTTGATAACAACTGTATTTGCGTAAGTACGGATTTTTTATCCGTTAATTGAAACTGGACTCAATATTTCTTTTTACAAAACCAGCCCGCACCATTAGATTAGCCTGACTGATACAATTCAGAATCGGACCTCTTTATAATAAGAACTCTTAAAACCTTACTTAGAAGAGTAAAAAACCAAATTTGGGTTTACGTACTTGTCTCTCGATCATCTCCATAGTTAAATTAAAATTGGCAGATACATATCCGTTAACATGTTTTAATGTTTGAAGTTTACACACGTGGCGGTGTCATGGTACGAGGGCCAAGTTTGCGGGTGGGAGGGCCGGAGGTTGTAGTAGAGACGTAGTAGACGCGTGGTGCGGTGAGCGGGAGGGACGAAGCTCGAGTTCATTATTATTGGCCAGTAAGTACATTCAGTGCACGGCGCACTACACTATGCAACTGTTGTAACAGAAAACGTATGAATCGCTAGGTAGGTTATAATTACGTATTGAGCGTCTAAGAAGTTTGAGTTGTCAATTATTATTTGAGTTATTCAATAGTTAAATGGCTAATTCAATTGAAAATAAAGATTTTGACTATATCGAAGTCTTAGAAAACTGTGGGTGTACATCAGGTAGACTTCTACCGTTTCCGATACATTTTCAAGTTCAATGTATTAAAGATACGTAATACAATAAATTAAAAGGACTCAAGGCCAGTGCGTAGGTGTAAGTCGGGGCGTTATTCGAGAGATACCTCACTATTATCTAAAGTTTTACAATAACATTCGGACTCTATAAATACCCAGTGACCGAGGTTTGTGGGACGTCAGACATGTCGTCGTTAACGTTGTGTCGACTGCCAACCGGCAGTCGGAGACCTGAAAACCTTCATGAACGTCTTCAAGGAACATGTGGGGGTATTCCACCCGCGCTACACCACCCTTTGGCATCCCGCACACCCCGTTCGCCACGTCGCCCCACTTCCCAGACCCCTAAGGCGCCATTTCTTTATTCTTATATAAAATTACGATTCAGTCAATCAGATATTTTTTTTATTAAAACTGTTAAAATTTAGAAGTTTACACACTCGCCTTATTTTTGGGACTAGTGTACTATTGAAGCAGTAATAGGGTAGGGATATGAACACTGGACTTTAAGAGGTCTTTAAGTCATCATGTGCGTATTTATAATTATTTATCACTCGCTTACAATGGAAAACATCGTGAGGGAACCTGCAGCCTGAGACATTTTCTTTTTATTAAGTCTCTCAGCTCACACTAGGCCAGCTTGTTGGACTACAGCCTGTGGGAGGGGTTCCTCTCACTCAATGGCCAATAGTAATTCATTGGTAAATTTCAGTATTTCAGTATTTCATAATAAAAAAATAAAAAAATGAGTGTCTTCTGTTTGTAGCCGTTACCGTGGCTAACTCTACTATACTTAGTTTGATAATGTTTTATCTATAAGGGAGCTCCACTATGTTGTAGTCGTTGTTATACACACTTATTTGACAAAAATATAACAGATTATTTGAATAGAATTTATACACTTATATATATTTTGCGTAGTGGATAAGCGGGGCAGCAGTAGAAAGTTTGTTTGTCAAACCAACAGACCTAAACGATAATAATCAGTCATGCCACTGAATAATTAACTTATGATGCGTATCTTTACAACATAATCTTCGAAAGCAATAAACAGAATCGATGTGAAAGCTGAAGAGTAACTAAATTATACAAATTAATGCATCGTTGACCTTCAGAAACTATTTTAAACATGTTTATATAATGACATAATATGACAAAGGAATTAAGAATTGTAACAATATTATACAAGGCCAATCTATTGCGTAGTTCTAATCTTAGTAGTAGTTCGTAAATAGAACTACGTAGTAGGCTACTACTCATCACGACGGTGGACGAGGAACAAAACAAAACAGAATCAGATATGGTTAAAAAGCTGACTGCGCATGTGCACAGAATGCGCGGGAGGGAATTGGAAACCAAGATGGCAGCAGCGTAAACAATACGCAGTGACGACGGGCGGTGCTTCCCCTGTTGCTAGTGTTACGTGTGTCCGTTTCGACTGCTCGGCCAAAGTGTCGTAGAAGAAAAACGACTACGTCAACATTACGAAGGAATTTGTAAAACACTAACAATGATAGTCGCAAATTCGTAGAAGCATTATTCAGAAAGTTCTATAGGTTTAACCATGGCCGCGCGGTTGAAACATGGAGAACCGCGCGGCCACGCAGTTCTCTTAAACGGGGCTTAGTAGAGGTCCCATTGTTTTTGCTAATCACTCATACGATTTCGAAGAAAATGTAGATAGCATGAATAAAGTCCTAGTGTTTGGACTTTACGACCTACAGACCTTAAATGTCATGGCCGCGCGGTCGAAACATGGAGAACCGCGCGGCCACGCAGTTCTCTTAAACGGGGCATAGTAGAGGTCCTATTGTTTTTGCTAATTACTAATACGATTTCGAAGAAAATGTAGACAGCATAAATAAAGCCCTAGTGTTTTCAGTTTACGACCTACAGACCTTAAATGCTATGGCCGCGCGGTCGAAACGCATAGAACCGCGCGGCCACGCAGTTCTCTTAAACGGGGCTTAGTAGAGGTCTAATTGATTTTGCTAATTACTAATACGATTTCGAAGTATATGTAGACGTCATGAATAAAGCGCTAGTGTTTGGACTTTAAGACCTACAGATCATATAACCTATAATGCAAGTTAGAAGAAGGGTGACCAAGATTTATGGTGCGTCGATCAGACATGTCCAAAAGCGTCGTTTTTAGTTTGTTTTATATAGGTAACTTCTAAGCTACCAAAAAATACCAAACAACAAAACATAAAATTAAACAACGACTAAATCATATATTGTAACGCTTGTATAGCTTGTTATTTTGTGTTTTATCTTTTTTCAAAGCTAAAAACATAACAAAACAAAAACAATAACAACAACATTTTTAAAACATAAAAATGTGTATTAATTAATAGACAGCAAGTTTTACTAAAATAATGACTTTTTGCATAGTGTTAAACGAAGTAAAGTATGTTTATCGTCCATATGGAGCAAATATGAAAAAGTATGCAAATTTATTGTTTTTATCCCGTATTCAATTTAGACATATAATGTGTTTGGAATAAAAGCCTGGAAGTTACCATCGTTGTCAATAATTCCGAATTAAGACCTTGTTCTGAATGCAAAAACAGAAGCTGTAGCGGTTATATCCGAATGTCGGCGTAGGCCTTAACATGGTAAGGCTCCAAGGATGTATTCTCCTCCGTGGTAACTGCGCTGACGTGTATCCGAACGTCCTACCGCGCATGCATTCTGCGCCGCCCAATCACAAGCCGGCCGGCGCCGACCGCGTCATATTGTAGGCCTATGATTGGCCATTAGTTAAGTAAGATAGAATATCGCAGATACTTAATTGCAAGTGTAAAACTGTGTCGTGTGTTTCTTTTAAGTGTATTAAAGTTTCATGTCTTATGAACAAGACTCTGTCATGACAATAGATGTCGCTACGTCACCTTTAATACGTAAATTAGAATGTGAAGGAAGATTTCAACTGGCAAGCGGGGCTTGCGGTAGCTTAACGGTCAAAGCGTCTGGTGTACCGAACCAGAAGACGCAGGTTCGAATCCTGCCCGCCAACCGATTTTTTCCTTCATTATAAAAAATAAAATAAAAAAAAGACTGTCATTTAACCGGCCCTTGGTATGTATCTATCATTAGGAATGCAATTAATAATTGCTTGCACATTACTTTTTCATAAATATGGTCGCTTGGTCGATCACGATGATCTTCGACGAAAGACTAAAAATGTACTAACTATGTTGTAGGGACATAAGAACTATATAAATGTGCCAAGTCTCGTTACAATCGCTTTATATTAAATTAGTTAAATTAAAAATAAATTTGTTTCGCACCGACTCCAAATTACCTACATAGTTAGAAATTATTTAAAAATAATACTTACAGTTTAATATGTTTAGGCTTTGATAATGACCAGCAGAAATTATGTCTCTTTGTATTTTTTTAAGCAATTTCCATTCCAAAAGGTATTGTCTTTAGAAAATTAATATGTCTTTTGACGTACCATCAATCTTGGTCACCCTTCTTCTTACTTCTATTATGGGTTATATGATCTGTAGGTCGTAAAGATCAAACACTAGGGCTTTATTCATGCTATCTACATTTTCTTCGAAATCGTATTAGTGATTAGCGAAAACAATGGGATCTCTACTAAGCCCCGTTTAAGAGAACTGCGTGGCCGCGCGGTTCTCCATGTTTCAACCGCGCGGCCATGACATTTAAGGTCTGTAGGTCGTAAAGTCCAAACACTAGGGCTTTATTCATGCTATCTACATTTTCTTCGAAATCGTATGAATGATTAGCAAAAACAATGGGACCTCTACTAAGCCCCGTTTAAGAGAACTGCGTGGCCGCGCGGTTCTCCATGTTTCGACCGCGCGGCCATGGTTAAACCTATAGAACTTTCTGAATAATGCTTCTACGAATTTGCGACTTTCATTGTTAGTGTTTTACAAATTCCTTCGTAATGTTGACGTAGTCGATTTTCTTCTACGACACTCTGGCCGAGCAGTCGAAACGGACACGTGTTACGTTACTGATAAAGATTCAGCCGACGAAACATCTGATTTGATGGCACAGTACATAACAAATTCCCGTTCTTCAATAGTGTTCGTACATTAGGAAAAAGCTAAAAATATTATAGACTATAATGATTAAAACTATTGACACACTGCAAATGCTTAAAGGCATTTAACATAAGTACCTGTAATATTCATTACTAGAATATTTTTTTGGGAAATCTAGGATGAAAACCTAAGAATCCTACCTACTATTATCTTCATTTTTTTCAGTTTTAGGCTATTTATTTCAGTATCATTATGAATCACTTAGTTTCTGTATGGTAGTCACAGCACAGTATTATATTTGTGCGTAGTTCTATACTGAACAAATAAACACACATGATTTTTCTATAGTTACATCTCGTAGACCAAAACTCTTTGCCGGTCATTTTACTTAGTTGTGCATAATTTCATTGAAGACTTACAAAGATAATATATTGCGTGCTAAATAATCAATTATCATGAATCATGATACCCTAGTAATTATTCTGGTACACACTACACACCTAAATAATTTTATGATAATAAATTCTAGTAATTAATCTCAATAGACTAAATGATTAATGTTGTCTAACACACGTCTAGTTTATAATTAACGTTGTGTGCGATGGATCGATCCTCTTTGATCTAGATCTTCAACGACATACGTGCTGTGTTCCTCGTCATTATGGCGAAAACCTTGCAAGCTGTGCTGCAGTGGAATCGTAGTCGGACAAATGAACCCAGCAGCTAAAATGCGCAGCGTGCCCGTGGACAGCGTGGCGCCGCGGTGGGTTTTCGCCTTTATGCTGCTCGATATCTTTTCCATAGTGTATTTATTCAAAGCAAAGCACCTGTAGATGCCCAGGTCCTGACCTACCTATACCTGACCCTTTGAGGAAATTAAAAAACGCCACTGATGCTTCTGTTACCGTGGTCACTAACTGGACCTAAGTAATTTAATCACTATTATTTATTCATTACCTTTGGCTGCGGTTTCACTCTCACTCCAAAATTATTATAACTTTTATAAACAAAAACCTTCTCATCTATCTCATACGTGAATAGATAACAACGTGCAGACAGATAAACAAAGTTATGAACTTGGTTTACAAAACGCAATTAATATATACAATTGAAAATTGAATCAGTTTCGCAGGCCGTGTGGTGCCTAACCCGATTTTACACAAAATATAGCACGCTTTATTTTCATACAATAACGATGTGGCCCTTTCTATGTCTGTGGCGTGGTATTTACATTTTTCTAAAAATATTTATGAGTAACCAAAATGTTACAAAATAAAGATTTTCAAACTTTTGAATTTCGAAGTATATTATATAGGTACCTAAACAATCAATAGTGAAGTACGATATTTTCAGCAGACAGCTGAACATACCGATAGTTCACCTGAGGACTTATCTAATGTTCCCTATTTTTTTAAATGACGCACTATTTTTATTTTCCGTTACTGTATTATCGCATCAGCTGCCTTTTTCAGGTCATCGTGGCTTCGGTCCAATAATTCTACGTTATATACTATTTTATTTTTATTAAGTATTAAGGAACACATAAAAGTATATACTTAACTATTACCCATTAGCTTCACACACACAATAAAATATCCCCTAGTGTTCAATAAAGCGTTATTATTAAGCTCGCGGGGGGTTATCTGTACCAATAATTGAATTGTTTACGGACACAGCGATAAACTATTGCAACTAGTACGACTATTGAATGTATTAATACAATTGGTTTTTATAAGTATATGTATATGCAAGTACCTAATACTTTGGATTAATGTGACAGAAATACTAAGAAAATGTCAAAATCAATAACCGTAACCATTGAAAGTATTATTTTATCCGTTTAAAACAACGTGTCAGGAAATTGATAAATAGGTACAACTGGTACAAATAAAAAGAAGTCTCAAAATGTATCAATTAGTTTGACATACACTATATAAGAAAACATTTTATTTACTGAATGTTATATTGTTCTAGTATGTACATCAATGGACTTAAGAAACTATCCGGAGGAGATTTCGAGGCTAAGTGACTGCCGAGTGATCGAAGGCCAGCTGAGTATAGTGCTGATGGAGCGCGCCACGCCCAAGATCTTTGAGAACATGAGCTTTCCGGAGCTCAGGGAGGTCACCGATTATATTATGATATACAGGTAAAACTTATTTTCCTAAAATATTCAGAATGTATTGCATTCGCAATGTAGCTCATATGTAGGAAATAACTGTAACAACAAATTGCTACTGGAATGCATTTATTAAGCTTTATTTTATACAATTTGTATTAATGTATTGTAATATATTTTAGGATGAAAGGCGTGCAGAATCTGGGCGACCTTTTTCCCAATCTCTCTGTGATACGCGGAATGCACCTATACAAGGATTTTGCACTCGTTATATTCGATAATGAGCATCTGGAAGTAAGTTCTTTTGCCTTTTTATTTCCTAGAGACTAAATTACTGATGACGCTGAAGATTAATCGGTTCCACCGCTCACACGGGAATTATGCAATTATAAGCATAATTCCCGTGTGAGCGGTGGAATCGAGTTGTATTTTGCGGTCAAGTCACATGGGGGTTCCCCAAATGCTATCTTATTGCTCTTACCTTATAACAGGGAACTCCAATGATAGCTGTGCGTTGTCGATCAGTGTTAGAGTTTTAGTTGTAATTATTGATGTCATAATAATAAATGGTTGTATCTGCAGACGTTAGGACTTCGTTCTTTGGTGAAGATTGAGAGAGGCGGTGTCCGGATACAACAAAACGACAGGCTTTGTTATACAAACACCATTGACTGGTCTCGTATAACTCCGCAAGACGCAGATAATGTTATCAGGGTAAGTTTTAATTTTAGTACTACTCTAATGACAAGCACAAAAAATGAAATACGCAAATGTTTCGATTCTATATTTCCAATTAAAATAAATTAGTACCTAATTTTAATAAAATTTCCAATAGGCACATTCATTAGGCTTATTTATATTTACTATTTGTTAATATAGATAAGCCTAATAAATTTTAATTTTTAGGAATGGGTCAGAACATAGCGTAGCGTTGTTCGCATAAGAATCAAAAAGTGGGTTAGCGTTCCCTCTTGACACAGTTTTCATGAGAGAACATTTTTAAGGACGCTAATAAGGTTTTTCCCATTTACAACACGTGTTCCTTGTAAGACGCTGTGTGAAAAAACTATGTAGGTACCTCCGGCCGGGGTCCGGACATGTGCCCAATTATTGCGGTGCTGTTCGCTCCCTCACATTGTTATTGTTCCTCACTAAACTCGTTGTGGTCATGGACCGTAGGATTTCTTGTTATTAGTTCCGCCACGGAACCAAGACCGGTGTTTACCTTATACGATACGCAAACACAAATTAACTTAGCATTAATTTGATTCATTTTGAACCTTACTAACGAATGTAAGTTACGTGATACCTATTCATATACGCTTTTAGGAATACCTAAAATATACGAGTATCACGTAGCTTAAGTCACGTAAGTTTAAATTCCAAATATAAGTATTACGTACCTACATAAAATCTTTTTAACCCGACTGGCTAAGAAGGGTTTTGTGTTTTTCTTTACTTATAATATTATAAAGAGAAAAGATTTGATTGTTTGTTTGTATTGAATAGGCTCCGAAACTACTGGACCTATTTGAAAAATTCTTTAAGTGTTAGATAGCCCATTTATCTAATAGGACTAATAGGAGCGGAGTAGCAATGAATAATGTTGCAGAAACGGGGGAAAAACGTTATCAAGACCACGCGGGCGAAGCCGCTGGCGGGAAGCTAATATGATAATTTTCTAGCATTTTTATATTTAATATCGTGCAAATCTTTTCAAATTTAAACTATTGTGATGTAGGTGACCTCGTCATCTCCCAATTAACATGAATATTGATCTAATGTATTGTTCATTTGTAGTTGAATTACGACACGCGACTGTGTGGGCTGTGCCCCAATGCACAGAGTCGAGTGGAGGACCATCGACAGTCGCACTTGCAATGCCCCTCCGATACATACGACCGGTTGCTATGTTGGGACGACAAACACTGCCAGAAGAGTGAGTATTACACCTTTGTCATAGCTACTTAACTTACTATTACATTTCAGACTCGAAGATTGTATGAGCGCACGCTGGGTGTAATTTAATAGATTACTTAGTAATTGATGGACGTGTCGTAAACAAAGGGAACAGTGGAAGTTGAGACATAAAAACATGGCTCTCTGAATACATTAGAGATAGTTAAGCGTCAATGATGCAATGTTTTGAAACACTTATTTATCTAAGTAGATTTTTTTATAGCTTTCAAGCCAGTCTTCAATACTATTTTTGGACTGTGTAGTATTTTGAATAAGTTTAAAGGTCAACTACCGGGACGGATTGTTTTTTTCTGGATTACATAACTACCTACTATTAAAAATTGACTTGCCCTTTGACCGATCAGGCTTATAGATTTTGTCTGACTCCTAGACATAAAACAGGATTATCCTATGATAAGAAATAGATAGGACATTGCCTTTAATTCATCTAATCATAATGTCAATGTGTTTAGTATGTCCGACGGCGTGCGGCGACCACGGCTGCCTGGACAACGACACGTGCTGCCACCCGGCCTGCCTGGGCGGCTGCAGCGGGCCCACGGCACAGGACTGCCATGTCTGCCGCGGATTCTCCTTCGGATACGGCGATGAACGAAAGTGTATGGACTCTTGCCCGATTGGCACATACCAGGTTATTTTAATTAATACTCGGTAATAAGTATTTCTTTTAAGTCTACTCGTTGTAGAATCGACTTTGTAGAAATGGCTGAAGAATCTCGATCCTCCAGAGGGTAATTTCCGGAGGTTTCTTTTTTATGTAGTGAAATGTAATTTTTGTCGAGTGAAGAATCGTTAAGTCTTTGCCTACAGTCGGCAACTTGGCATGCTACGACCGCTGCAGTTCATAAATGCAATTGTTTCCTCTAAGTTCTCGTTAACTTACTTGGTAGATAATTTAGTTAAAATTGTATGTAATTGTAATATTTGTACGCAGTTGGTCCGTCGTTGCGTGACGGAGCAGGAGTGCCGCGGCACGGCGCCGCCGCCCACCGCACTGGTGTCGGACGCCAACCACCAGCGCTCGGCGCCCAAGATACGGGCCTACAAGATATTCCAAAACCGCTGCGTCTACGTGTGTCCCAGTGGATACAGGGAGGTACAGTCAAAACAAGCTATTTGTCCCTTCCACTCTTTTTATGATATCAAATCAAATGTATTTGGGCGTTAGGCATCACTCAGTTTGCACTAAAATAAAAGACCTTTCGCATTCACCTCTTTTCGTTTCACCTCTTCGTTACTTCTGCAGTTTTTAATCCACACAATATTGAAATTTGAAAAGTGCGATCTTCATGAAACTGCTGGAATAATCTAATATTATTATATTAGACTAGCTTTTTGCCCGCGACTTCGTCCGCGTGGAATAGTTACTTTGTTCCATATGAACTTTCATCCCCTATTTCACCCCTACATAGATCGAAATTGATTAATTATTTTGCTCGCGGCTTCGCTTCGCCTTAAGAAGTATTATTATTAATTAGGTATATTTTTTGCGGCTTTAGTTTTGTTAAGCGTGTGTAAAAAACTCAAACAAACTAATACATTTACATTCTCCATCATCCCTTATTTTATCCTCATGGTGGTTGGATTTATCAAAATCCTATTTAAGCGGACGTCTTCATCATAGTAGCTCCAATCTTAAATTTCAGTTCAATCAGTCGAAAATCTAAGATTTATACAAATTTCATCCCCTATTTTATCCCCTTAGGGGTGGAATTTATCAAAATCCTTTCTTAGGGGATGCCTACGTCATAGTAGCTATATGCATGCCTAATTTCAGCCCGATCCCTCCGGTGGTTTGGGCTGTGCGTTGATAGATCACTATGTCAGTCAGTCAGTCAGTGAGTCACCTTTGAGTTTTATATATTTAGATTTATTTGACAAACTATACTGTACTATACTATACTGTTCATAAATAAAGTTTTAATGGATAGCCCATTATAACTAACATGATTGCATGCATTTTTTAGGTGGGCGATGCGCTAAATTCGACGTGTCAACCGTGTCCCAAGTCAGGGTGCGTCTATGAATGCGCGGGCGGCAAGATAGACTCGGTGGCGGCTGCCGAACAGTTCCGCGGCTGTACACACATTAAGGGCAAGCTCGAAATTGCCGTACGCGCCTCCGGTGGTTAGTTTCATTGTCGTACCTATTATCGCCATTTGGGTTAGGGCCGACAAGATGTTTGGCGCCTGTATGTGTTCATAAAATGTAATATTAAATTTAAAGAAGATTAATTTATGGCTTATTGAGATAAAAATTAATCTTGTTCTAATTTTAGGTAAGACGTTGTCCGTATTAGAAGACTCACTGGGTGAAATACGCGAAATTACTGGCTCCTTGCAAGTAATACGCTCATATCCATTGGTCTCACTGATGTTCCTGAAAAATCTCAAGAAAATCCGCGGATCACAGGACACAATTGCTAAAAATAAGTGAGTCTTTCAGTTTTTGATATTTCTTTATTACTTTTGTAATAATTTTCGTTGCCATTATGCTTCTATAAGAACATAAGATTTGTTAATGTTTAAATAATGGTGGAACATCGTAAGAATCAAGATGTTACCCCACAGAGGTCACGACCTTCAGCATAGAGAAAGCGACGCGAAGAGGAGCAGGGGGCTGAAGATTCTGTTCGATACTAGTTTTATACAATAGTTAGTAGATTAGATTGGTATGTTTGCTTATTTATCCATATATATATCTTTTTAAAACGTAAACGTAACTGTTTTCCTATTTTGGTCCTTCCCTAGTTGTAAACCAATAATTAAGTTTATGGATATATTTACCTGTTTATAAAACGAGAGTGAAATTTCTTGCTACTGCACTAAAAAATCAATCATTGTTCGTAATGACTCCGCTCGTCCCTTATGTACTAGTAGTACTACATACATAAAACTAATACGGGTACATTAGTAAAATACAATGGGGTTAATATTATAAAAAAAATAAAAATAGAACGGTAAACAAGTTGGGAGTGGCCGCAATGTGAATGAATGCTACTCACAGGGCTTATTTAATGGTGTGAGGTCCCGTTTTAAGGTATTTTTACTGATATTTCTCATAATTATCAATTTGATATAACGAGCAATACATTTTTTATGATGTGGAAATTCGCGTGGATGGTCTTTCGCCATGGGAGGTGCCAGACTCTGACGGACGGACTGACCAAAACAGTAGTTTCTTCCCTTGCCCTAATCGACCGTGATTCGTGACAACGTTCATTATCTTTACGATTCAATCTTCTAGAAAATAATATTACGTACTGATTTACAAACAAGTGATAACGTTTCAGAGGTCAAGTCTTACACATATTCAACAACCCAAACCTCGAGCTGTTATGGGACTGGTCAACTCATGGGCCCATTGAGATCTCGGAAGGCTCACTGTTCATACATTTAAATCCAAAGCTGTGCTACAATCAAATACTACCGCTTAAGGACATGACTAGAAATCCGAAGTCCAACTTTACCGAAATTGAAGTGTCACAAGACAACAACGGGAATCAGGCCTCCTGTGAGTAATTCATGATGTTATGTAGTTATGTATAAGGAAGTATGATAATATACGTAGTCAATATTGTTTATCTACATAGAGACAGAGGATTCACTCCGTCGTTTCCTCATTGCTGAGGTTGGAGACCTATTACAAGTACATAATTGATATATTGCAAAAAAAAAACGTGTAGCTTCATAAGCCTGGGTCGTAAGCGCAACTGCTACGAGGGTTTCCCGGGACGAGCAAAGTGTTATTGGGTTTTTATATGAAATTATCAGTAGCAGTTCGGTGTTTGGATCTGAGCATGATTAAAGGCTCGCCTCCTATTACATGGGACCTAAACATGCCAGCGATCTGTGTGTACATTGGTACGCCAATGCATGCCTGTATCATGTATTATAAATGTGCAACTAAGGCTAAAGTATGTACCTAACTTTGTTGCAGGTTTAGCCAAACAGTTGCACCTGAGCGTGAGTGAAATGCGCGCGACCGCGGTCGTACTGACCTGGAATATGTACTGTCCCGAGGACATTCGCAAGTTGCTCGGCTATTCCGTGTACTACATCGCTACTGAAGTCAACGTCACGTTGTACGAACAGAGAGACGTGTGCTCCGATATGTTAGTATTCTGTTATCATTTCTTTTTATGCGTAGGTGAGTTGCATGAATCAATAACGCCTAACCTCTCACGGCCCTCTCATTCTGAGAGGAATTATGGCAGTATGTTAAGGCTAAATTGTTTTAACAAAATAAAGATAAATAAGTATTGTATAGTATAGAGTATCAAATATTAATGTATAGATCATAAATTTAGTTTAATATTTCCGGTTAACTACTCATCATCATATAATGAACATGAATATTCTTTAAAATTACTAGCGTTTTTTTATTTTTAGATGGAATGCTCTCGATATTACCATAGACGAAGCACGTAATGGTACACGGGATATGTCCTCCTCTGGGAACCAATCGAACATACTAATGAAGCCATGTCAAAATCTGCAACCTTCGTTTTATCCGCTTACGCAATTAACGCCGTATACGAGATATGCAGCGTATGTGAAGACCTACACAACTCTACAGGAGAAAAAGGGGGCACAAAGTTCTATAATATACTTCAGGACCTTACCGGGAAGTAAGTAGGCAATGTCATTATTGCGACTTTGACTTTACCAGATATTTCATTTGCATTTTTTCAGCTTTTACTTCTGAAATAGATATGGAAGGCACAGTTGAAGCTGTGATAATTCAGAATGACTTGCAATTAACTAATTCATGTAATATATTCCTAGGTCCAAGCCCACCGTTAGGGTTGACGGTAGACTCGTTGAAGCCACACTCAGTATTCATACGCTGGTCACCTCCTTCGATGCCGAACGGTACCATCATCCTGTACCACGTCGAGATCCAGGCGAACAGCTACAATAGACCGAAGATACTTGCGGGCAATACCAACTATTGTGCTAATCGTAAGGTTTTTTGTGTTACTAGCTTTATTATGATATTTATTACCTAAGATTCTGTCATTGTCCAAACTAACCCCAACCAGACTGTGATCCAAGTAGGAAATAATGATTCATGACAGTCGTGATATAGCTGCTTACTTGGTTTGACTGCTTCGTTGGTCTAGTGGTCCTAAGCGCGACTGCTACTCTAGAGGTCCTGGATTCGATCCCCGGGTCAAGCAAAGTGTTGTTGGGTTTTCTGTGAAATTCCCAGTAGCAGCCCTGAGTCTGGATTTTTGCCCAGTTGATGGCAATAGGCTCGCCCCCTATTACATGAGACCTAAACATACTGGCGAAATGTGAGTTTACATTAGTATGCCTCTGCCTACCCCTTGAGGGAATATAGGCGTGATGGTATGTTATGTTATGTGATATAGCTTGTTGGTTTTACAGCGAGTGCGCTAGCGAATATGATCACGGCGCGAGCAGAAGAGTCCCCTGAGGGACAAGAGAAAGAGAAGACGGGAGAGGTCACTAACGGCTCGTGCGCCTGCAAGGAGGAGAACAAGCCCGGGACACGGTTCAACTCGCAGGCGGAGGAGGACCGCATGGAGAGTATCAACTTTGAAAATGAACTGCAGAATATCGTACGTCATAACTATATGTGTGAATATTAGATAGTACTAGGTTCAGAGTTTGCATATTTATTATTATTATTTCTAGGTTTACCAAAAATCTGACAGAACGAAGCCGAAAACATCTGTTAAGAGGATCAAGCGATCAGTCGACCACACTTTGAACAGCATGCTTGTCAAACTGACCGAGAACTTCAGTCCTAAAGTTGGATTGAACTACACCAATAGTACGGATGAAGACGGTAAGTGTCTACTTTAGTCACCCAACAATTTCATTCATTCACGGTCATGTTAAAATTTCATTGCAACTGCCTTTCCGCCGCCTCTTTTGTTCGCTGTTCTTGACCTTGCTTGCCATTGCTCACAAACCTCATCACGACCATCTAACATTCTCATTTCAGCCAACTGCAGTCGCATCGAGAATAACGCTTGCGTCGTAAAGGACTCTACAGGTTACAAACATGGATATTTTTGTTTATATACGGGTATTTGGTTGCTGCATGTTGGCATCATCACGTCACCGTCATTATACAAAAATGATGATTTTTATTACCAATGAGCTGAATGAACTTGGAGACTGATTTGCATGAGGTTTCGTAATTGTTACATGTAACGGCACAACACGGCCACTTCATAGTAATTATGTATTGCATGCCTTATTTTATAGAGCGGCTTCGCCCGCTATCCCACGGGAACCATACATTTTACCCGGATACAAAGTAGCCTATGTGCTATTCCAGACTATAATCTATCTCTGTGCCAAATTTCATCCAGATCCGTTCAGTAGTTTTTGCGTGAAAGAGTAACAAACATCCATCCATCCATCCTCACAAACTTTCACATTTATAATATTAGTAGGATTGTACAATTTTCAAGTATGCAGATGTGATTGGTTAAATAAGGAAAGATATAATAAACACACACACACAACACAGATATTGTGTATTTTCAATAAACTTGTTTTTTTAAGCAATAAGATACTGTTGTATCACACCAGTAGTCACAAAAACATATTTTTGTTTATCTATACAAATAAATAAAATTAGTGTCTGTTTGTAAATTCAAATTAACAGCTTTTCACTAAATGCATATAAAAGTATATACAGTAATAAGTATATAAAAATAATAAAAAGCCTTTTTTTAAATTTTTGTCTGTATTTTGTTCTGGTTAATCTCTGAACAGATTTTGACTTCACTTTAACTCGCAGATACCTAACTAATGTTAGAGTGATTTAGGCTATACTACCTTAAGTTTCGAAACTATAAAATAAAAATGGATGAACGCGAGTACCACCGCGGTGCATAGGTAGTATTTCTTTAAAAACTTGCCTAGTAGGTAGGTCGGTAAGTCTAACGGGCTGATATTTTTCAATTAACAATTATATTTTGATTGTTAACACCTGCCTATAATTAGGTCTATTAATAAAATGCATTTAAAAGAGGTCATTGCAAGGTTAAAAGCCTCTGATGACAAAGATGAAGTTTAAACCAAGGAAGTAAGTACATTATTGTACAAACTGTAGGTAGGTACAACATAATTATTACATTACATAATCAAAACGCATAATATATTTGTTGTCAGGCTACGTAAAGTCTTTGTACTTCGAGCTCGGCGGCGACGTGGAGTCGCTGGCTGTGTCGAACATGCGGCACTTCACGTGGTACACCGTCAGTATCTGGGCGTGCCGCAACAAGCACGAGAACGAGAGCCTCAAGGACTACAACCGCACCTGGTGCTCCGAGCGCTCCTTCAACACCTTCCGCACTGCCGAACGAGGTTGGTCATGTTTTATTTAAATGCCGCCCGGTCGCTCGCTTCGGGCTAGGTATTTCTTATAAATTATTCTATGTTGACGACGTAATTGCCTAAACTCATCTTCTTAAAACATATCTATCTAAACTGACTATAATCTATCTCTGTGCCAAATTTCATCCTGATTCGTTCAGTAGTTTTTGCGTGAAAGAGTAACAGACAAACATCTATCTATCTATACATCCATCCAACCTTTTACATTTATAATATTAGTAGGATTTTACAAGCATACACAATTAAACTATTTTCTAAAATTTTCAGTGGACGTGGATATGGTGAGCAACTTACAAGCGAACGTTGTTATTTCAAACAAGACGCTAGCCGAAGTGAACGTGAACGTGAGGTGGAAGCCGCCGAAGAACCCCAACGGATTTGTTGTAGCCTACAGTATACATTACACTCGCGTCGAAGATACCTTGTCGGTTTGTACCCTTATAAAAGAAAACATTTAATGTCTTAGAACCAAATGGTTTCTAATATAATCAATCCAGCCCAGATTCTCACAAGGAAAGCTTTAAAATCCTACTAAGCCGCTGGCGGCCGCTAGCGGCTTCGCCCACGTGGCCATGTATATTTTAGCCAATGTATGTAAAAACTTGACAAATTATATACTAAAAACTTCCCCGAGAACCATTCTATCCATTGGCGAAAACACCATAAAAATCGGTGCAACAGTTTTTGAGTTTATCGCGAACAGACAGACATACGCAGCAGAGGACTTGGTTTTATAATATTTAGTGATACAACGTTTTACGTCCGGCAGGGCCAGGATGTGGGACTCCAGAGCTGTATAACGGCGGACAGCTACGAGAGCAACGGGTTCGGCTGCACGCTGCGCAACCTGTCGCCCGGCAACTACAGCGTGCAGGTCACACCCATCACCGTCGCCGGCGCAGGGAACGTCTCCACCGTGTTCCCACCAATATTAATACCGGTGAGTACCAACACTTGCTTAGTTATTTGAGTTCATACTCATAATTATGGTAGGTTAGTTATATGGGAACGTATGGTGGTATGCTATGATAGGCTTAAAACAATCTGATACTTCTGATAGCGACTATGTTAAACGTCATCTTACTTATATAGGGCCTCCTACAAGGTATAAATTTCGGATTGTCGCTCATGGTGGTTAAATGGAGTGTCCAAAGTCTGGTTCTAAGGATTATTAAAAATGTATTTTGTTTTCAGGAAAGAACAGCTGATACTGCGTACGAATGGATCTGGGGCGTCATAGGGGGCTGTTTGATAATGTTCCTTGTACTGGGCGGCGGCATCTGGTACGCCAGGCGCAGCCTTTTGCCTTCTGCCGAGGCCAACAAGCTGTTTGCTAGCGTCAATCCCGAGTACGTCTCAACTATGTACGTGCCTGACGAGTGGGAGGTGCCAAGGACCTCTATTGAGTTCATACGAGAACTGGGACAAGGGTCTTTTGGAATGGTATGCCTTCGTTCTAATATAAAACTCCAGTAAAATAGAGTCGTGTTATAAATGAACAGCTAGAATTATTTGCGTATAATAATATTCGTTGAATTAGAAGAACTAAAACTAATAATATTACTTCAATAGTTATCATTATTTCTTTTGCAGGTTTACGAAGGACTTGGAAAAGGAATAGAGAAAGGAAAAATCGAAACACGGTGCGCCGTTAAAACTGTGAATGAGCATGCTACGGATAGGTGAGATGGTTGATGTGTAGGAATATATAATTATTTTTTAATATTGCGTGTAAATATTTTTTTTTATATAATATCTTACGAATAACATAACCTAATAGACTTTACAAGCAATGCGATATATTCAGATTTAATGTTAAGAACACATTTTGTTTCCCAAAAATACTAATATGTTAGTATATATACATTACGATTATTAATGCTTATATGGGGTGTTATTTCGGGGTACATAGAGCTAATCAGTCGTTGCTTGTGATCAGGGAGCGGCAAGAGTTCCTGAACGAGGCGTCGGTGATGAAGGCGTTCGACACGTTCCACGTGGTGCGGCTGCTGGGCGTGGTGTCCCGCGGCCAGCCCACGCTCGTCATCATGGAGCTCATGGAGTGCGGCGACCTCAAGACCTACCTGCGCTCGCACCGCCCCGACGCCGAGGCCGACGCCGCGCGCAAGGGCGCCAACCACCCGCCCACGCTGCAGAACATACTGCAGGTACTCTCTCTACTCTATACTCTACTTACCTGAACCTACATCGCATTTTTATTAACTTTTTATTTATTCGCTAACTATACTCTATCTATATCGACTAATTCAAGCAGCAAATACCCTTTCGGGCTTTGGATCTAACGTTTAAACTATATTATTAACTTTTGTTTTTCAGATGGCTATAGAAATAGCCGACGGTATGGCTTACCTATCGGCCAAAAAATTCGTGCACCGCGATCTAGCGGCGCGCAACTGTATGGTCGCCGGGGACCTCACCGTTAAGGTTGGGGACTTCGGCATGACCAGAGACATCTACGAGACTGACTATTATAGGAAAGGCACTAAAGGCCTACTGCCGGTGCGCTGGATGAGCCCTGAGAGCCTAAAGGATGGGGTAAGCTGCGGATATCCAAACATTTTTTAAATACCTACTATTTGTTGTTGGATTGATTTTATTGGTATGGTATCATTTTGCAGGTATTCTCTAGCAGCACAGACGTATGGAGTTACGGCGTCGTCTTGTGGGAGATGGCGACGCTCGCGATGCAGCCCTACCAGGTAGGAATCCAAGCATCCCTTATTAGACTAACAATCAATTTTAAAAAACAACCCTCTTTCTGGCGCAGTCCGGTGAAAAAGGCTTTATGAATATGATATGATTGTGTGCGTGTGCGCAGGGGCTGTCCAACGAGCAGGTGGTGCGCTACGTGGTGGAGGGCGGCGTGATGGAGCGGCCCGAGCACTGCCCCGACCGCCTGTACGAGCTCATGCGCGCGTGCTGGGCGCACCGCGCGGCGGCGCGGCCCAGCTTCCTGCAGCTCGTGGCCGACCTGGCGCCCTCGGCGCAGCCGCACTTCCGCCCGCGCAGCTTCTTCCACTCGCCGCAGGGACAGGAGATGTACGCGCTGCAGCGCACCGCCATGGGTACGTGGCTCCTGCCCGCGGGCTCTCTCTCTCTCTCTCTCGCTTCACCGCTGAACCTCTCCCAAATTTCCTCTTCTGAATGCGGTTTGGTTACTGTTTCGTGAATATGATTTCAATATGATCTTGGAAATCTATATTTATTTTTTTACATTCTCGACAGTTTCGGATTTAACCATCCACTCCACTTGGAAAATTCATCTTTCCAATAGTATTATCTATTACAGTAACAGAATATTAAAAAAACATATGGAGCATACCCTTCTAAAGTAGATGTGTAAGGAACCTAATAGTATGTTCCTCCGCTACTTCGTCTCGGTCCCCGTCAGCAAATGATAACATTTGTTGCTAGTACCAAATTGTCTAATGCGAGGCCGCTTTTTTGTTCCCTCCGTTGCGCCCCGTAGAGGCGTGTGCCGAGTCGCCGGCACGCTGCTGAAACGTAAGTAGCAGTACAAGTTTGCATGTTTAACGTAACAGAATGAGATGCGTGCGGGGCACTTTTGTTATCATTTTCTGAGTGACCTTAACTCATTAGTGACATTATAATTGATTTGCGACTCTAAGGGATACTGATTAAATTGTCGGGGAATCAGTTAAGGGGCAACACTTTTGAAAAACATTAAAAAAAAGTTGAAACAATATACTGAAGTAAACGGTAATCATTTTTGGTTTATTAATAGGAAATCACTGTCATTAGTGTAATTATTAATCAGCACTGATAGACATAGATACATACTATTAAGTGCTTACTATGATTATTTTGTCAACCGCAAGCTTACACCGAGCTAAAAAATGATTTGAACGCAAAAAGTAGTAATATCTCGTTGTCTATGATTGACCGAAGTTTTGTGTTTACTATCGACAGAGGAGGAGCAGGAGATGGCCGAGGTGAACGTGGGCGCCGTGGCCACGGGCTCGGGCTCCAACCTGTTCGGCGTGTCGGGGCGGCTGGCCTCGTGGGTGCGCGAGCTGTCGTCGCTGCGCTCGCGCACGTCGGACGACGCCGCGGCCGAGCCGCTGCAGCCGCTGCAGGCCGCCGCCTCGCTCAAGGCGGGGCCCAACGGCGTGCCGCCCGCGGCCGCCGGCTGCTAGCGGCCGCCGGCGCCGGCCGGCGCCGCCGCCGGGCCGCGCCGGGCCGCGACTGGATCGCAGCGCAACTTAACATCTACCTCAGGTCGACCGCGTGCGCCGCCGACTCTTCGAATTGTAGCCGTAGCCTAGTGTAAATATCGTAATAATCGTCCGACGAGCGGGGATCGTCTCTGACTGTAGTGTAAATTAATATTAGGGGGAGCCCCTCGATCCCCCCGCATTTATTACGTTAGCGAGTCGGGCTGACGCCGACGGGTGCGTCGGTTTTGTTGTTATGTATAAGTGCTCGACCCGAGATGGCGATGCGTTTCTTTTCGTCAGACGATTCGTTTTCATATCAGGAAAGTAATATTTTTGCTGAGACGATATTGAGTGTCGATTTGTCTCGACGTGAATCCTATATAGTTTACCTCGACGTTATTATATAGTTATAAATCGGTGTCACTTTTGACATAGCCTATTAATGTTAAGTTTACCGTTTAAGATGTAAAGCGTGTATAGTTTTATGTAGGCGAGATCGTGTACAAATTATTTTTATTAATTTCCTGACGTATATTTCGGTACCTTACTATTGTTTCAAAGGTATATGTAAATTTGAAACTAGTGTCAAATTCGTTGAAGTTGTTTTGTTGTTAAGCTGAGTACTTTTGTTACAAACGTATGTACTTGCGATATGAATTTGTCACTTGTCTTAATAGAAGCAAAATGCAATATAAAGCAACCGCTTATAATACTCAACTGTTGGATATGCCGCTTTGTAATATATCAAGTTCTTGTTTCGACTTATATAACAAATAATTTGAAATATTAAATTAAAATAAATTTAACCACCAAAGATTTGGAAATAAACGTCTAAATTTACAATTCTTTTTATGCTGTTACTTATTGTAGCTGTGTTATAAATGTTTGCAAAGATAATTATATAATTGTATTTAGAGTAATTAATTATACAGGGTCGTTTCAAATTAGTTGTGACTGGTTTTAGTAGGAATGTAAAGCAACACCCACATTGAAGTCATATGCGTAAGTTTAAAATACAAAAGTCTAAAAACGTGTTAGTGTTGCCGGCCATACGTTTGTATATTGTAAACTGCACAAACTACAAGCAAGCTGTATACCACGTGGTTTTTACAAACGAGTACTTACTAGTACCAGTTAAGAAACAACGTTAATTTTTAATGACTTCATAATACCTATGCTGCAACAAATATTATTTCTCATCATAATGTTAATGTGATTAATGATTATAAATGTATGTACCTAATAAATCTGTTGCAGTAATTCTCAATTAGCATCTACGCTGATAACAATGTGTTCCCCATCGACTAATGCAATAGATAATACCTGCCACTATTGTTAAATAGTTATATTACTATATTACATAATATTATTGTTTAAAGAAAATATAATGTAAAACCAAAGTATAAGTAAATATGCAAAACTAATCACTGAACTATGTATGTCTAGTTACAATTTAATATCTCATTAAGAAATTAATAACTTCATAAGCTATTGAAATAGTGTATTAATTTTTGTAACGCGAATATAAATTTATATATATTATGTCGTGGGCCGATCGTTGGATTGGTCACATAGATAATAAGTCAAGAAAAGTAAAGTTTAATGAGAACATAATATTACTATGTATTCTTAGAGTTCAACTTTTATTGTGTTCATATTTTTCCATTTTTATAATTACAGTTTTTATATATTTAATTCACTAGATTATATCTCTAGTAACACAACGTAATAATTAGATAAATATTGTAACTATGTAGTTCCTTTATATTATTTGTTCACATTGTATCGTGCAGTGATCTTTGGCAGCAAGTATGTAGATATTGTATTACATTACATGTTAATTTAATTAACTATATAACAAGAAATAGACAAGGTCGTGGGGTGGTTTTATAATGTTTTCATTGTAAATTCATATTATATACATATATATTATATACTTAATTTAATTCGAAACAAAAGAAATACTTTTAACAGCAATTTGCTTCATGCTGATTTATATAAAAAATCAATATCAGCTAATATTCACGTATTAGCTACATAATTGTATTTAAATGTAAAAATATAATTATATGAATATAAATCCAACCAAAGTTAGACTCCAATTATTGTCAACAGTTTTGGACATTAGACTCCAGGCGTCAAACACCTTTCACGGCTGGGGTCCGATGAAGTAATAATAACTATAACGATAATGTGGTTTAAGGGTTTAAACGAGTGCCTTCAGACATCCAGCCTTCATTGCAATGCAGGTTTGTTGATTGTGTGAGGTGGACACGATACAACTGTGAGCAACGCGGCCACGCTGCCCGTGCGCAATACATTACTCTCTATTTATTTTTAATATACATATTTATTTCACAAGTAACGCTAGAATTTAGATGAAATTTATTTTCAATGTCATTTGAATTGTTTTCATTTTAACACAATCATAAACCTGTGCTACAGGATTCAAGCTCGGTCGGCTATGGATTCGGGCGATGTATTACGAATGGCTTACCGATAGTATTATATTTAAGTCGTCAACCACCTTTTATTGTGAACTAGTAAGTAGTAGTATCAGGTAAAAGTAAAAGTAATGTAAGTAATACGTCGGGTGACGAAGAGGGCGGAGCCTGGACGAGGTGAAGTGGGATTAGCACACGTTTATGTTGACGGGGGCACAAGGCACGCTGCATCAATGATTGAATCATTTAAGTGGAATCGAAACGGTCTTCGTTGGAACAGAAATCCAAATATTGTTTTATGTGTAAAATATGCATAGTGCCTTTTGCTCAATTATGAGGAATGTCGTAGGTAGGTACCGTTAATATTTTAGTTGCATTAAGTTATTCGTAAATATTCCAGTCGAGTGAAACCTGCTAAGCCCCACCAAACTGAACTTCACTACGCTGGAATGTTGTGCGGTGTAATGAATATAATAACAGTGGAGTCTACTGTCACGCACACCTCGCGGCCGGCGCGCGGCGCGGCGCCGCACGGTGCGCGCTCACAGTTCCTGTAAGTGTAGATTGTGTAGCGACGAGCGAGCTGAGCCACTCCACGACAGACACACTCTTCTCAAACACTTACTATTTACTACAATCATACATTTGTTTTATATTTACAACTAAAGAGCGAAACTCATTTCGATTACCAACTAGTCTTCCCAATTAGCATTTACTTTATTAATATAATATAATAAGCCCGCAGCAGCGGCATGCGGAGTGAGTGATGCGTGGAGTGACTGCGGCGAAGTCTCGCACAACGTTGCCTCACACAGCGTTCCCTGCGGACTGTGCCTACTGTCGACCTTTGTTACTTATGCTCTTGTTTTTTATCAGTATTTGTTTCATTGTGATTATCAATTTACAAGGCAGTTACATTACCTCATTTTTAGTGATTATATTATGAATAAATTATTGACTGATAAAATAATTTCCAAATGGTTTATATTCTTGTGTGAATTGTGTATGTTTTGTATAAGTGTCGGGGTAGCGTTGTGCTATATGCTCAATTTAGATACAATTTCACCAAACAATTGAGATAGTGTACAATTTTATGTAATTAATTTAATGAAAACCGAGTACCTATTAATAATTTTAATATTTATATTAATAAAAAAAGTTATAAAAAATAGTACAATATGGTTTCGAATATATTATCCTGTGGCATCCAACATTTTAGTAATTTTTATCTATATATTGATAGTTTGATTTTATATAGATTCAGATTACATTCAAAATTAGTCGAATATAAAAAGAATCACTCGTCTGATAACGATGTCTACTGTATTTGAGGAACTATCAAAATTGCAATTTTCTTTTCGGTTTTTTCTTAACTTCCGGTATCGGAATAATTTTTGGTTCTTTCTCCTCTCTTATTTTCTTCAAATCAAGCATCAGAGGCTTCCTTAGTATTCTTCCTGGTACTCTACAATCACAGGGCATGCTCTTTCCATAGCGCATCAACAAAACAGCTGTTCTGATGCAGCCTTCGTCTCCATTATCCTTTAATTTTCTCAAGAAACGTATGTAGCACAGCGGCAGTCTGTTTTCTTTAGCTCCCATTATCAAAATTTGCTTGTATGCCCATGACGGCCACCGCTCAACTGGAATGGGGTCACGGTTGCCCCTGGGCAATGGGTACACTTTTTGCATGTAAGCCCGACACCTAAACGTTCCCATATGTGGAGTAAGTACATCCACGTATTTCACGAAATACGTTTCATGGTCTACGGACTTTTGGCTAAAAAATAAACATAATAATCAGGAGTTTGAGGGATACTTTTGTGTAAATGTTTAAAATCTAGACTGTAACGTCCACACTAAGTAATAGGTATGTGTACATGATTGTACCTATAGTTGTGTTTATTAGGATACTCATTGTTAGGATGGAATTGTAGAGTCTAGTGATCGAATTACAGTCTATTTTACACGTTTTCTGACAAAAATAGAATTTGCAAGAGTAGGGTAGATTTGAATTATTTCAAAGGATACAAAACGCAACTTCGTTCAATCTTACTCATCTAGAGATATCATGTCATCTTTATGTAGTCTCCATATGACACCCCATATGTGGGCATTTGCCGTGGGCACCATGGTGGCGGTTGGACCTCCCCAAAACTTGGAATACTTGATGAAGTCAAGCCTATAGTTCTATAAAAGCATAAGAAACGTAATTTTCTAACTTTGCAAGCCTAATATAACATTTATATCGTTTATGTACATACATACATCTAATCGTGCTATAGAAACGAATTCCGCACTTGGATTAAACATTTTTACCCGAAACTTTAATAAATTAGCACTATAAGCGAAATATAAAAACGTGTCAGGTTTGTAAATATCAGATTTCATCATTTTGGTAATCTATTTTGAATGTCGAGAATATAAAAACCGTAAACCAAATGAGTTAAATCTGTAAAAAACTGAAAGATTTTTGACTAAAATGTAGAACTGTAAAGTACCTGAAAGATTTTGACCACAGAGTACATTATATATACGGACAATTTTGACAAGAATAATATAGAGTAAGTAGGTAACAACATTCTACTATGATTTTATGGTAGTCCGAATCGAAAACGAAAACAATAATATTATTGTACCTACTATACAAGTACAATAATATTATTGTAATAGGTACAGTTCTCGCCAATGTCCGGCTTAAAGTTGGCACGAGCTAACTTCAATCTGGTCGTAAAAATCGGAGAAAGAAAAATATATATTAGCCATGTGCTATTCCAGACTATATAATCTATCTCTGTGCCAAATTTCATCCAGATCCGTTCAGCCGTTCTGGCGTGCTTGTGTTACAAACATCTATCCAAACTTTTACATATTTACAATAATAGTGGGATTTAAATAAAATATTTAAATATGTTGGCTTTTCGTGAATGAGGTGACAAAATCTGAATGTGCGCGTCGCGCCCTAAAGTTCGAAATAATAGAAACTATTTTTATCTACTTACAAGTAACGGAAGTCTCGGTGCGTGAGTCTGACTAGCTTTGTTATTTTCTGAACTTGAGTTTTATTGTTATGTCTGGGTTTTTGTTTTTGGGGCAAAACTGTTGATTTTCGTATCTAAGTGTTAAATAAAATATTTCTGTCCTAATTTATATAAAGGAAGTTGACAATAATTATATCATAGATAGCAAAGTAAATATAACATGAATACAATATAATAAAAAGGATCACAAAAATGTAGTCATCACAGATCAGTTTTTTTTATTAAATTTATAATGTATAATTATTACGAATATAATATATTCAAACATTTCTTTTTAGCAACTCAATCATTTTTGGAGAGGCTTCCTGACCATTGTGGGGTATTTTTTTGAGTTCCTCAATATAATCTGCAGGAATGTTGCATTCAATGGCCCCATTTATAATACAGTCTAGATAGGTTATACATGGTCTTCTCTCAGGAGGCAACTCTTCACCCTTATCACGAATTGGAGGATTAACCGTTTGTTGGTATGTTCGACACTCAACTTCACAACCATCAGGTAAGACAACATTTACTGTTTTAGCAAAATACCAATTAGTATCAACTCCTTCTTGCCTGCAATCATAATAAGAATACAAATTACAATGATAATCATAATCAAATAAACAGTAATTAACATGACTGTAATTTAGTAAGGTGTGCTTACTTGTCCAGTGCAGTCATGTCATCATTATGTAATCTCCATATAGCTCCCCAAACATATGCACCTTTGGTAGGCACTATTGTTGCTGAAGTACCTCGCCAGTGTTCAGAATATTTAATAAAGTCAAGCACATGATCCTTAAAAAAAACAAAATGATAATACAATATATTTTGTGCATTAGTAGGTAGTAAAAAAAGCTAATGATAACAATTTTAGGTACCACATCTTATAGCACCTTTGTATGCACATGTCAACTGTCCATGGCTGTACGGACTGTGCAGTGAGCTGGTGAAATTTAATCTCCATATTATGTCTGTACATTAGATCTGTGTTCCCAAAGAGCCTTTAAAAAGTTTGGATTTGTGCCTCTTGAAGGACAAGCCATGAATTCTAGATTTACAGGTATAGGAAAATTGGTTTTGTTCCAGTTAATGACATTTATCATTTATGTTTTATAATGTAAGGTGTTCCCTTGTACATATGAACATTGGTACATTGCAAACTGATGTTCAAAAACGAATAAAACTTATCACCCGGCCTGTCCCGGCGCAGCCTGGTCAGTCACCTTCGTTGTCAACCTACCGACTGGCTTGTGGCTACGTTATAACAACAAAAGATATAGTGACAAACTTACATATAGTCGACCGATTCCTAAAAACGTTGCCGATGGGTTGTTTATACGTATTCGCCGTTTCAATAAATTACTGCCGTAAGCAAAGTAAAGGAACGTATTTTCAATAACTTCAAACATAGTTAAATACTAAATATGCTGTACGTACAAATCTACGTTAGTGTAATGATATCATAAGCCCGGAAAAGATAATAAACCATTGAAAATTGCAATTCAATTTAACCTTGTGATCAAAACAAACATGCTATTTGACAACACTTGACAAATGACAGCAGGGTTGAATTTGGGCATGTTCAAAACGATAGTACAAAAAATTTAAAAGGATAGTATTGGTGCAAAAATTATAGTACACTACTATTTTACTATTAAAATCGATACCAGTTTACACAAAATTCACCTCTTCAAAGTCAGTTCTTCGATATTTGTTTGATTCTTAGTAAGAATAAAATCAGTACAATTACCACTTTTGCGCTACCGCCTATGAATTGTGTTACCAGTTTGTGTCTTATCTTAGTTATTTACTGAATATTCTCTCACAAAGACGCGACTTTTCGAAGGGAACCTGAAGAGTGCCCGGGTGAAGACGTGAAGTGATTTGTAATTTTTCTTAATTTAATAGTTTTTTAAACGTTGGATTGGCATTAAATGGTTTTTATATTAGTCATTAATGGAAAGTAATTAAATTATAGTAGTTTTCGTACATCCTCAGATATGGATAGTATACAGGGTGGGCAGAAAATCGTGGATCAAACGAAACATGGTGATAGTTGGGGTTATTTGCCACAAAAAATATTTATGGGGCAGAGCTCTAACCTGATTTCCTTAAAAGTTATGACTATTTGAATGTTTTCTGAAGAAAATACCAAAATTAGTAGTAAACAGACAATTAGACTAAAATGGGTACCTATTCAAAACAATAAATGGTGTCTAGTTGCTTCTAGGAAATGTATCATCACTACAAAAATGCTTTTATGGTCGTAGGTGCCAAGATTTATGAGTATTGGAACTGTTTTCAATCCCTTTTAAGTTTCACGAAAAACTATTTGTAACTTTAGAACGTTACTGTAAAAAAATATGTACTACCCAAAAATGACCCTGTAGTAGAAAAACTGTAAGGCGTGGATATACGTGGATTGTGCGTTTTGGGGGTACATTAAAAAGTATTTTCTCCCAAACCTTTATCGGAAAAAATCCAAAAAAAATATATGTTAATCTACATGCTAAAGAGCAAGTGCGTCTCGGGCCAGAATAAAAAAAAACATTTGAAGTATTAAAAAGAAATGACCAAAGTAATCTCCGTTTTCATCGTTACAACTGGTTACAACCATTTTTCTCATAATCTATGAACTGTAGGATTTTTTAAAATCCATTCAGAATATTAAATAGTACTATGCCGAGCGAACACTCGGCTCACTTTTTTGAATAACTTTTTAAATTATTTTATATGATTTTTTTTACGTAATCGATACTCGCAAGTTCCTTGAGCAGCCCCTCTGTCGCCCAATACTTCAGTGCGGGACGAGGCGCCGTGCTGAACGGATTCGTGGCACTTTTTTCCGCAAAATGGAGACTCGATACTTTTGCGTATTAGTAGTAGTATAAACTAGTATAAAGGGTTTATTAGTGTGTGTAAATCTTACAATGTTTTGATAGGATGAGCCCGTGCTAGCTACAAAACAAAATTTTAGCAGCTTGGGATACTATTTTAATTTTTAACTAAGTTCAAGTACAATGTTACCTTGCGTGATATTTTTGAAATTATAGATACCTATTGATTTTAACATTTTAATGTAAAATTATTTTTTAAATTAAATTCAGGATGGCGGACCTACTTATTTTTTTCATTTAATGATATGGGTATCAATTTCGAGGTTTTTTTGGGGTGTTGATTACGAAAGAAAGCTATATATCTATGGGCTTGACAAACCGGGCGAACCCGTGAAGCTAGGAGATAGGCATAAACAAGTATGCCAAGCATGGTAACGTTTTGTTCGAAAATTCGAAATCTTAATTAAATACTCATGCCTTATCTGTCCATTTTTGTTATTATGAAAAAATCACGAAAATATAGACTAGCGGGCAGGATTCCAACCTGAGTCTGTACGCCTAGCTTCGCGGACGTTATACGCCTCTATTATAGGTCCTACCAGCCAGGTCGAAATTTTTATTCACATTCTAAAGCATCTCAAGCTGACGTCGACACAGGTTTAAATCCGGGATTAGGCTGACTGTCCATTGACGCGGAGCGAGTCAGCGGAGCTGAGCTAGCGAGTATTGCGGAGCGGAGTTGCGAACTGTGTCTGTCACCTCACTCCGCTCCAGTGAACAGGCAGCCTTAGCATGGAAAATGTAAAAAAAATCCAAAGGTTGTCTATCCTATTGCCGTTTGCCATCAACCCTGCACAAATCCAGTCTCCGAGCATTTCACAGAAAGATCCAGTAACCCGGGATTCGAACCCAAGACCTCTAGCGTAGAATTCGCGCTTAGGCTTAGATCAATATCAATTATGCATTAAATTGTTTGATTATTTTATCATGCCTTGTGGGACCAATAACCGATTGCCGTAATATTAAAAAAAATATTTTAAACAAACGAATTTCCCCTCGCACCTATCATATTTCTTAACCTAGGTAGGATAACTACCTAGTTTATCAAAATATTTGCCAGGATCGAACCCACAAACTATGGCACAGAACCCTATAGCTTAGCCACTCCAACTGTGCCGTGTGAGAAAAAAAAAGACATCCATTTAAAATATATCTATATTTTTGAAGACTTTGGCACTACCATGCTTAGCTATGCAATACTTTACAGTAGCATAGACTTTCAACAGTCTTCGTTCTATAGCTTTGTAGTGATCATCAGTAGCCAGCTTTTCCCCTTGGAATGAAGCTAATAATTTTATTGTCTCAGTTAAGCTGCCACCAGACAGCAGCTCCAGACTTTGCCAAGTAGAAGAAGATATTCTGAAATTAACGATTACATTGATCATGAAAGTGACATTGTCTGTTATTAAGTACGTAGGTAAAATATCCTGTAAATGAGAATTTAAATACACTTACATGCAACATTGATATAGTGGCGCTAAAATATCGAGTTCATCAAGCATAGGATTACCGAGACCTTTCCCATTATCCAGCAGGATTATCCTATTTTTGTAAACTTCGTAATGATGCCGATCTCCATTCTGTATCAGGAAATCAATTATGGCTATGTCTATTAAATTGAGTATTCGTTTCGTACTCAACAATAATGTGACTTTTCTGTAAGAATTTTTTGTATCTGTTAGTTTTGCAAGGTATGTGATATGATAGACGATTTAACCAAATTGGTAGGTAAATAAATTGTCTTCGCTTTTGGGGATGATATATTCGGTTTGTGCATACAATTAAATTTGGCTGATTATTATAAAAAAATACTAAAAATGCTTTATAAAAAAGTTCTTCAAATTGGCCCATATGAAAGGAAAGTAATTATTTATGAGTGGAGACAGTGTTCATTTCCTTCAACATTTTATAAACCCTTGCACACCTACCTATGACAATACTTACTTACAAAAGTCATTATTAGATTCCCATTCCATTTTCATATTGTTATAGGATCGCCTCCAAGGTGACTTGTTGACTTTAAACTGTTTATCTAAGTACAATATAGCCACCCCTTCAATTTCACCCTTATTGTCAGGACAAACAGTCTCATTTGCTTTGCAATAATAACATTTCCCATAAATACACACTGATCCTTTTTCTGAAATAAGGAGAAAGTTTTTATGAAATAAAAATTCTCAAGCTCATCCCGCCATCTTCGTCTGGGCCTCGCTTTGCAATAATAACATTTCCAATAAATACACACTGATCCTTTTTCTGAAATAAGGAGAAAGTTTTTATGAAATAAAAATTCTCAAGCTCATCCCGCCATCTTCGTCTGGGCCTCCCGCGCTGTCATCTACCATGTTGTGGGACCCATTCCCATTCAGCTTGATTCCCTCTGAAAGGATTGGTCCCAACTAGCCTTAAACCAGTGAGGAATGGAAAGATGGTAGGGAGGCCTTTGCCCTGCAGTGGGACGATAATGGCTGAATAAAAAATAAAAAAATCTCACATTTACAAATATACTAAGAAACACCCAGAACAACTGGCCATACAAAATAAAAGTTGAATGCGAGAATCCAACATGTAAACTGATGATACCATCACACCTGTATTACCCGAAGAGTTAGGAAAGCTAGACTAATGTACACCCTCAATTTACTGGTATATGTAAGCCTATTGTCAATAACCAGGCACAAATCCAAACTCCAAGCTGCTACAGGATCATCAAATAAGAATATAAAATGTGTATTACCATTTTTTACCATAGTCCCTTTCAATCCGCTGGTAGCATGAGCAAGAACATCTTGGTTAAAATGGAGCCTCCTTATTACAGATGGTGCTACCCACTTGTAGTTCAATATCATAGCAAGGTAGTATGACAACACCTCGGAATTATGGCGGTCATAGCCTGCATAAATGTTGCCTCTGATTATATCATTCTGGTTGTACCTCTTTGGTTTAAAATACAGCTTATGTTTTCCCTGTAATAAACAATAAAAAAAACTTTGTTATCACCTTGTCCTTTAGTAAGCAGTGCCACACTTTATGCTGATTTTATTTTCATTAGCAATCTTGAGGGATTATCTATGTGTGGAAAGAAAATCTAATGTTTTTGCTAATGTTGAATTAAAGATCAAAATGTGGGTAATTTATTTCAAACTACCTACCTCTAACAATAGTAATAGTTTCAATTGTGTCCCCTTAGGAGCATTGTCTACAAGGGTTATCTGTGAGGTGCGCAGCACCTGCAATATCTGACCGGCTGCACCATTCTTGTATGGGAACAGAGAATCTTCATCAGCCCACTGTATTTCAGAATTAATTAACTTTACACTTTTTTAAATAAATTTTATTAACACTAGAAACTTTTATTGATAGTTCTGTATATTACTTATTAAAATAAACCATGTCAAAATATTATACAGTAAATATATAATGTGTTTGCTAACAAATTTTTTTTAGATTTAGTCACTACTTGTCAGAAATAAGTATTTAATACTTACATTTTCAACATTGTGCCAAACACTGTCTACATTGGCCGCGGATGAATTAAACGAGCTAATTAAACTTCTTTGTATTGATACAAATTTGGAATTTTTATTTTGATATTGACTAGGTAAGTGGGTGAAATGTTCATTTATTTCTTTAATAATGGGTGGGATAGGTTCAGACTTGACAATAGGCAACTTAAAACTAGCAGGTCTGGGTTCAGTACTAAGGATGTAGAAGAAGTATATATTGAGAGCCACTAGGAACAGTAGAAATAATGAGAATCCAAAGATACAGTTCATCGACATACTTCATTTCAGTTTAAAACATTGATATATATCTGTATCAATTTGGTAGCGTAAAATCCACTGAAATACGCACGGTTTATTCTGGCTCTAATATACTTGGCTCACACAAATAATTATTCTCTTACCCTTGTGGCGGATATCAAGATTGAATTATTTGGCACTGAAATTATTATTATTGACGATATCCTTGAGACATAACTTATTGACCACTTATACACCACATTCTAATCTCAATAATGAAACGAACATCTAGGTTTTTTTACCAATGAATAATGTTAATTGTATTTTTTCTTATAATTTGAGAATGAAATAAAACTATATAAAAAATCTTGTAAACAATTATCTCCTTTGTCATGTCATGGCAAAGTCAACTGTCAATCATTGACATATCGATTACCGTAGAGAATACAGATTAAGAAAGAAAGAGAAATTAAAAAAATATGTTTTCCTTGTGGTTTTACTCATGTTAAACCGTTAAACTGAAAGTATCAAGTATTGATAAAAGGTACACAAGGTATACAAGGTACTTAAACATTTTACTAGATTTAGACTAGACCAGCAGTTCCTTTCCTAAGCTTTGAAACACTCAAGATCAAGAAATCTCTTTTATTTTATGGAATACCTACCTTTTAAAGCACTGAAATAAGTAAAACTAGCAAAAATTTCTAGACTAAGGAACACTGGCGATTTTTTTATAGAAGCCGAAGTTTCACAAGGTGAGATTTTTGCATGCGAGCGGCAGTTTCTTGCTATGCAATAATCTTTAATCTATCATCTAATGTAAACAAACGGTCGCGGTGCGACTTTTGGCTCTCTAAAGCAGGTATATTTTACGAAATTTTTGTAAGAATAATAACATCATAAGTTATTAAAAATATCTGAGCTAAGCTTAAGGCGTAGCAACCTACTTGTAGTTACAGCTCTTCTTCAAAACCAAAGGAATACATAATTGGGTGAGAAAGTAAAAACCAAAAGGAATAGTTGCGTCACAAAATAGATTTAAGGTAGAAACGCACTTTCTAGTTATCACTCTGTGCTTAGACTTGAGATTAGATTGATAAGAAGCTGTTCATGGGCGTACCCAGCTTTTGGCCCAGGGGGGGGCAGTCGAGGGATTTCTTACCCCCCCCCCCCCCCCGGCTCCCTCATCTCCATAAAACGACAACAACTATCATCAGAGTAAATATTATGATAAACCGAATTATTTTGTCAATTTGTTGCTACCTATTATATTATGACCCCACGTGGAACAAGCTTAGAGCCAGCATCAAATTTTAGAACTGGAAATTGGATGAATTTTAACCGGTGCGCTTATAGCCGATCATGTTAGCCTTACGCTCGATTTTACCAAAAAAAAAACCGGTTCTACATTTTGATGATGACTCTGATGCATTATAAACCGGTCATGCTGGATCAACACTCGATTCTTCCGAAATTCATAGAAATTGATGCATAGAGAGTCAACAACAACATATAGAATCGGAGCTTTTCTTAAGAGTTTCTGACTATACGGTATCCTTTTATAAACCGGTCATGCCGGTCATCGGTCTCTAAATTTTGCTGGAGTCAAATAAAATAGTTTTCTTCTTCTACGCTGCAATGGTTATTGACGCATGGAGAGTCAGCATAAAAAAATAGAACCGGACGTCGGATGATGATGGATAATGACATTTATTATTGTTGCCCGGAAAGTCTGGGAAGTACCTCCATCTTACAGAAAACTGCAGCCAAATAACACACTTTATTATGTGTTGTGTTCCTGCAGTGAGTAATGTCGCCAGAGCTCCTTCTAAGGATGCGCTGCGCTGGCAGTAAGAGGAATATTCCCTCAAACTGTCGGCGCAGTGAATCCTCCATGAACCTCTAAGAGGTTTTTCGTGTCGGCAACGCGCGAGTGATACCCCTGGTTTTGTAAGCGTCCATAGGCTATGGTAACCGCTTACCATCAGGCGGGCCGTATGCTTGTTTGCCACCTTAGTGGTTTAAAAAAAAAGTTATCAACAAAACTCAGAACCGTAAATCAGATTAATTTCTGACCGATATTCTTATAAGCCAGTCATGCTAACTCAACGTTTGATTTATCCGGGATTTATAAATAGAAAAAAAATATTTCTTAACGTAGCAATGAAAACTGATGACTAAGAGCAAACGAGAAGTCGAAATCTTGGGCCACCCACCTTGGACAGGTTAAGTTAGAAGATACTTTGTAAGTATCCTTGTTTGTTACTAGACCTCCCACAGTAAGAGCGAGCGAAGCGAGCTCGAAAATTTGGCCATCTACCTCGGACAGGCTTGGTTAGAAGAGTAACTACAATTAGTTTGTTTACTATTTCCAGGTGTCTCATGTAAAAGCGAGCGTAGCGAGCTCGAAAATTGAGGCCACCCTCCTCGAACAGGCTGGGTTAGAAGAGTAACTACAATTATTTTGTCTACTACATCCAGGTGTCTCATATAGGAGCGAGCGTAGCGAGCTCGAAAATTTGAGCCACCTACCTTGGACAGGTTAGGTTAGTTAGACTGGTAATTACAATTAGTTTGTTACTACCTCTAGTTGTCTCATGTAAAAGTGAGCTCGTAAATTGAGGAAACCCACTTAGGACAGGCGACGTTAGTGAAGGGGGTTTCTTACTACCTCCGTGCGGCTAGCGCTGCCCCTTGGAGCCTGGCGCTGCGGGCTATAGCTCTTTTGACCGTAGTGTAAATACGCCACTGTAAAGGTTGGATGAGTATCCGAACCGGTATCCTTATAAATCGATCATGCTAGCTTAGCGCTCGATTTTTAGGGAATCAAAAAAATACAATAATAATAATTGTGTTGCTGAACTTGGTTAATGACGCCTTGAAAATCGGCAATAGGATATCTTCCCGGGATCGCACGAGTTTCTGACCGGTTTTTTATAAGCTCGTCACTCTCGATTTTTCCAAAACAAATAAACAATATAAATTATTTGCGCAGCATAATCGGTTTATAAGAATACTGGTCAGATTTTCATCCAATCTCTGGTTATTTTTTTTTTGTAATTTTAGCCATCAATTTCAGGCATCAATATTGTCAGTTTGTCACGTCGAGCAAGAAAAATCAAAACTTAAGTTAGCTTAACCGGTTTATACGCATAGCGATTGTAAACTCATCTGATCTTTGAAAGATGTGTTTCTCAATAATAATTGCTACCTCAAACAACTGAATTACATTTTACTGGTTATTTTTTTAATTGTTGTTTTAATGAGGTCTTCAGCAACAAATATTGGTCTATTTGTTTCCCTGATTATATAGTATTTAGCTATTTTTATGCTATATTTAAGTAAAGCTAGCATTGTTGTCAATTTTGTAAGTTCGGTTTGAGCAACAAAATCGTTTTTGTAGCAAGTAATTCTGGACAAAAAGCAACAAATAGTGAATATTTTTCTATTTTGATAATTTGTCACTGCCAGTGTTATTGTAACTTGTGGGGGCAAGTTTGTTCTGTCCTACACACAACACGAAAAAGGTTTTTTTTATCTTACTATAACTTTTATCTACGGGGCATCCAAGTTCCAGGGGGGGGCAGCTGCCCCCCCCTGCCCCCCCCTGGGTACGCCCATGAAGCTGTTAATGAGACCTTCACCATAGTGTAATTACACTATACCTTTACTATCTAAATTACTTACGGATTACGAATAGAGAACCTCTTCTAAGGTATTAGTTCAAGGCTCGCATCAACACACTTGCGAATCTCATCTAAGTTACATATACTTGCTAGTAGTGTAAACAATTTAGGATTAGCGAGTCTCGCCTTTGACACTCGGAAGTCTTTGATACATAGCTTCCTACCTACCTACTATGTAATGGATAGTGTATACTGCCTATGTAGTGGAAATTGTGAAACGGGCGTTTAGATTAATAATAAAAAAGAAACAATCTATTAATTTTATTGAAAGGAAAATTTAATTTTAAATTTTAAAATTTTTATTGAAACATACGACTACAATAATAACTACCTACTTAGAAAAACTTTCGGTTAAAAGCGTTCATAAAATATTGTGAGGCCGGTTCTTGTTTGAGCAATAGTGCGAATTTAAGATAGGTTCAACTCACTCCAATTCCTAAGTCGTAACTCCTCCCTCGTATTACCGCACTTTGAATCGATGGTCTGATAAAGAATAATTAATGATATTTTGTTTTTATAAGATTCTGGATGCCTCCGCCAAAAAAACGGTAACATTAAAAAGGATAACCGAGTTCCTCCCTTCTCTCTTTGCTAGCCATTTTTCTATTAGTAGGGAATGAGGTCAAAAAACCAATATATTCAGCCGGAAGGTGTGACTCAATGGCTCCGAGGATGATAACCTGAAATTAGAAAAATGTTAAAAATATCCAATTTACCTACACCAAATGCATGCAAATGATTATTTGGCTAATGGAAAACAATAACTAAATAATTATTATGTTGGTGATATGTAACCTACCTCGTAAGCCTGATCCTTAATCCTAAGCGCGACTGCGCTGAGTGACTACGCGCGAGATCGTGGTTCGATTGGGTTTTTCAATGGCTTTCTCAAGAGTAGCTCGAAGTTTTGATTACGCTCGGTTAATGGCTATAGGCGTGGGTCCAAAACATACATAAATGAGGGTGTACATTACAGAATTTTAGAATAGTAGGTATAATGTACTTATGTTAAATGTATAGCGCAGAAAGTATTTCCCGAACATCCTCTGCCTGCAGAACTAGAGGCAGAAGTAGGTACACCTCTGCCTAACCGTTTGGAAAATACAGGCTTAATGGTATGTTACGTTATGAAATGTAACAGTGGATCTTTACAAAACCTACACCTACTACTACCTGACCTACTAACCTACTACCTACAACTGAAACAGTGTGAAACCCACTGACTGATCTATCAACACAATCATAAGTAGCTGAACCCGCTGAATGGATTGGGCTGAAATGAGGCGTCCGCTAAAAACGGAATCTTGTAGAAAATTCAACCCCTATACTATATGGCTATATGGGTGTAACGGCGCTCTAACTTCGCGTGAGCAAAGCCCCGGGCATAGTATTTTGGGTCCACTGCAATGCACTGTAGCGAGAGAGAAAATATTTTTAAAGCGCAAATACGCTGCATTGGATCTATTTTTATTCTTAAAATTACCGACAGCTGCGTACCTGTTTTTAAATAATATAATCTTGCATGCCTAATATTATTAGAGATAGCCAGTTTTGTTAAAACATATGATCACTTATTCCCGACAAATATAAATACTAGAAACAGGTCTACAACATAAAGAGTGTCATCATGTATATGGCGCCTACCAAAAATTATTAAAAAGCACCTTAAAAGAAGATTTAAAAAATACCTAAAAAAAAGACTAGTTCAAAAATTCTATTACTCGTATTAGATTTTTCAAATGACAAGAAATTAAATAGTTATGTATGTTAAATTGAATAATATATTACCTAAGTTATTAAAAAAAATTCACGCTTTGAGGCAGAATGTAAGATTCTAAAATATTGTAGCTCCTAATTGTATTTAATTACCTACATTCTATGCAGATAAATAAATCTATCTAAAAGCTTGTTTCATCATTATATTTGTAACTATGTAGGTATGACTTGTATGTCTAGTAAGTTCTTGCAAAAAAGTGTGAGCAGTTGAGCACTGCGCAATACTTACACGGGCCTCGGCCCATTTTCACCTTGACCTATGAGAAACTATTTTAGTTACCTTATCTAGTTACCTCGACTGATATTTTTTAGAGAGGTTTTTGCAGAAAAAAAAAATTAACAACAACTCATTTCACGATGTCTAATAAAAAACTATAAATAAGTACCTATTTCAAACTTCATTACCTCGAGATATGTGTTGGAAGGACGTCTTTCTAGAGGTAAATCTTGATCTTTTGAAGTTTTATTAGGGTTGTGAGTTTCTTCATATGTGCGAGCCATGATTTGCTGACCATTTGGTGTTGTTACAGTTACGTTCTTCGCGAAGTAAAAGCCTGAGTCCACACCTTCTTGCCTGTGAAGGTAAAGTTAGTTACAATAAATATAAAATATCTATTGGTATTCGAAGGATAGACTGGTTCTGCGGTTTCATATGGGAGGCACTGAAACTGAGGTGGTTTGTGGTGTTGCTTGGTGACACTGGTTAAAGTTTTATGAGGCCGGGGCGCGGGCGGGAGAGGAGTGCCACTTTAACAGTGCAGCGCACTGCCCTCTCTGTCTTCCACTGCCTTGCCGGATTCGCAGCCGCAATTCGCTGCAACCCAGGAGGATTGCAGCGTAGTAAGGAACTAGTTACATCTTAGTAGTATATAGACTTACTCGTCCAGATTTCCCACTTTGTCGGCTTCGAGGGTCCACACTGCACCCCATACTTCCTCTTCGTCATCCTCTACGATTGTGGCCGCATTGCCTTGCCAAGCGTCCACAAACATGTTAAAATCTAGTCTATGGTTCTAAAATAGAAAAAATAAATTAGATAATTAATTAAGGTCCCTCATCCAAACTCGATAAGTGTTTCAGGTACGATAACAAGGTAAGATTCGTAAGACCTGGTAATATACGCACAGTTTTTGTCACATTATGATACTACACACAGATACTTCAGTTTTTAAGGCTGCCGGTGAACGGTATTATCGATCTATTACTCAATTGCACGTTGATCCTTCCTGGATCTATTTGTAGTTTTTGCAATTATGTGTCACACGAGACTACCAATTATCTATACCTAAGTAATTCTAACCTTGAGTCTGCAAGACGTGACGTCTTACCTTGAGTTTGGCAGTACTGTAGAAAACCGCGGTTGGATTGTTAATATGCATTCTTTTGGCCAATAAATTACTTCCGTACGCAAAATAAAAAATCGTTCCATTAGGACTGGTTACTCTTTGTGAGTCACTATAAATAGTTTCAAATAAACTGATAAATATTAATATAAAAAACGTATGAGACTGCATACTGCACGCGTGGACCGGCCGTTCGGATCAAGAGGTGTATCGAGTCTTACTGGCTCTATTTCAAACGGATAATGCGTTATATTTTCTTATGTAGGTACTATATTTAAACATCGATACTGTGAGTAGACGACACTAATGCTACAATTTGTGACAAGTAATTGAATCTGCGAACATTGTTATTACGGTATATTAATAGTAGGCATAGGTATTATAATATTCCTAGCTTTCCGCTAGCGCCTAGCGGCTTTGCCCGCGTGGTCTGGTTAGTTTTTATAAATTATTATATACTAAAACCTTCCTCGAGAACCACTTTATCCGTTGGTGAAAACAGCATGAAAATCGGTGCAATAGTTATTGAGTTTATCGCGAACAGACAGACAGACGCGGCGGAGGACTTTGTTTTATAATATGTAAGTATGTAGTGATAGTCATTATAACATGAGAAAGTTAGTGCGTGGCATAGAAATGTTTAATTTACCTAATAAATTTTCGGTGGATTTCACTTTTGTATTTGTACGTACTTTACCAATCTATAATTGCATAATTATGATAAGGCTAACATACTAAACAAGTACATAGCATTGGTCTTAATCGAAAGATTGTACAATAAGACATACCCGGCGCAGTGAAAATATCCTCTAGTGAACATCATAATCATAATATTATTGAACTTTACTTACCATTGTTTGATGAATGTTTCATTTGTATCATAATGATTTAGGTACACTGTGTGTTTTCATCCACGCCTATTAAACATAATTCAGATTAAATCATTACCTAATGCTTAGTTAAGAACGAACATACCTAAATGGTGAGGTTTTTAGATAATAATCTAGGTTTATGAAAGAATATTGTAGGATTATTTTTAGGTAAGTACCTACCTACATCGTTTTAGCTTTATGAAGATACCTACGGTCAGTTCAAAAAGACATAAAACATACATGAATGGAGTAGGTAAGTATCTTAATTGTAGGAGTAGGTACTGTAATATTGTAATCTAATAAGTTTAATTAATATTTTAATGTCGATGTATAAAAGTCTAACTCCTGGATGTGATTCTAACAACGTTTTTAATGCAGGTATGGTTCGACGCTGAGAGTAATGGCTATAATAACAATAGGAAAAAACCATTACGTAATACCTACTATAGGTAGTGTTATTGTGTATACAGTAGGTAATGTAGCCTAGATAAGTCATGCAAAAAAGGATCACTATTATGCGGTATTAGATACTTCTCAGACTCTCGGACTAATATTCAGAGACGACGCTAAGCGTAAAATAACGCTTCCATAGGTCAAAATTGTATTACAGTTTGACATACGTAAGTTTACGCTTAGCGTCGTCTCTGAATATTAGGTTAATATTCAGAGACAATGCTAAGCGTAAATTAACGCTTCCGTATGTCAAAATGCAGTATAAATTTGACATACGGAAGCATTACTTTACGCTTAGCGTCGTCTCTGAATATTAGCCTTAGTCTTAGGCTGATATTCAGAGACGACGCTTAACGTAAAGTAAGCCTTCCGTATGTAAAATTTGTATAAAATTTGACATATGGCAGCGTAAGTTTAAACTTAGGCTAATATTCAGAGACGATGCTAAGCATAAACTTAGGCTTCCGTTTGTCAAATTGGACATACGGAAGCATTACTTTATGCTTAGCATCGTCTCTGAATATAAGCCTTAGTGTCATCTCTGAATGTTAGCCTGAGTGCTTAGGGTTGTCAATTTAATTTTAGTTAGTATCTTTGTGTGTTACTATCTCTACTGTTATACTCCCTAGGCTAGTGGTCGTAAGTGGGACTGCTACGCTAGAGGTCGACTATGCTCGACTTAGGAACGAAAGATGGATCGATTCCCAAGTCGAGCAGTGTATTTGGGGTTTTTCTATGAAATTTTCAGTAGCCATGAGTTTCGATCTGTTCCATAGATCACCCCAGTATGACCAGACCTTACAGTTCGCCTGAATGTTACTAGGAACTATCCTAGTAACATTCAGGCGTCCTGTGGGTGTACGACTAGGTACCTATGTTAGTACAAAACCTCTGCCTAACTCTTTGGGGAATATAAGTGTGATGGCATGATGGTATCATAAGTGTTATGTGCCAATTTAACTACTTAATCTACATAGAGATATAAAATATGTAACAGTAAGTACATTTATTTGAAGTTATGATATCACTGACGTTGTAACAATAATTATAATGTAACCTTAGAGCCGTTAAAATATTCATTGTGCATGGCTTGTATGTGTTGTGGAGCTAGACAGGCTGCAGGGGGATGTTTGTCGCCGATGCTAACGCGATTACGCCCAATCAGCAGCGTCGCCGCCCTAATTGGGCGCACCCGATGCGAGGGCGGGCTTTTTTAACAGCTTGCGCAAACACGCTCCCTAGTCTGGGCCGCATTGGCAACCCTGCTGCTTGTCACAGTCCGAATTCACGAAGAAAACCTAGTGCATGTTATTAGTTTATTACATTACTGCAACTAAATATTTGCACTGTACTCGTTTATTTATTTCTGTTTTATTGTATGTATGTGGAGTTTGCTGTTTGTCCTAAATCAAAAACAAATGTCTGCCTAGGGCAACAAACTATAAAAACAACAAGCATGGCCAAACGCAATAATGTGTAAGCTCTATTGTTATTATTCATGAATGTAAGGATTTCTTGTAGCTCAATTTGTTGCTTTCAAGCACAGGCAACGACTTTGCGGCCAGTGCAGGGTTGTCATCAATCAGCCACAAATGTAGAAACAATTTCTCTCGCCGATGGGGACGCACACCCCTAACCCTGAGTTATGAGGGAATGTCAAATCACAAACTCATCTGTATCATTGCTCGGTAGGAGCCGCTTAGTGATATTTCGATTCAACATTTTCATTTGTTACGATAAATTATTTTTACAGTAAGAATTATGGACATTTTCGCTCGTTAATACACTTATAGCACTGCAGATTTTTTTTTAAAGTCAGTTTACTACCTAAAAAGGAATAATGTCAATGACGATTATTATCTCTTTAAAGCGAAAAGTTAATTGACTGACTTGATATTCTTACACAACATTAATGTAAGTACTTAGGTATGTAATATGTATCTATACGTAACTATTTTCATAAAAGATATAAAAAAACTGAGCAACAACGAAGCATGGTCAGTTAAGCTGGTATATTTTTGTCAATGCCTTAATTAATTACTTAATATAAATTATTAACATCTTAGATTTTTTACGGAATTCTTAGTAGCAGCTGAGAATTGGGGTTGTGGCAATAACATAACATAGTACTTAAACGTATGTTTTTAGGTTCCAGTGAACTGTGGGAGAATACACAAATTTATAATATAGAAAACAATTTGTTGGCTTAAGGAGATGTCAGACAGATTAAGTTCAATAAAATAAAGTTTACCTTCTTAAAAATATTTAAACACAGTCATAGGCAAGAACAATTTGGAGTAATATTTTCTATCAAGAAAACGATGTTATTTGCGTCATCTAATATTTATTTGTAAGTACTTATACAACTATGAACATAGCGTCGTTACTTGAACCGAACATACAAGGCCTGTTTCACCACCTCCTAGTATAAAGTTCCTGTTAAATTACTTGTCAGATAACATCAATCAAATTTTGTTCCATTTTTTAATTTATCTGGCGGATAGTGGCTATCCAGATATAGTGAAACAGGGCCTTATGCCTCCGCACTAAGCGTTTGATAGTGCGTACTTAGTCGCCGCATAAACACGACGTAGACAGCGCGTAGACGCCGCGTAGCGCCGCAAAGACGCGGCCTACTTTAGGCGTAGGATACTTGCTGAAATATTATGACGCTCGTCCAAGGGATGCCTACGCCGGCCGGACCAGCTCTCAATGACTAGGAAAATTCTTATTATTAAATTTTTACATTCATTTGTGATCGAAACAAATTTAAGTATAAGTACTTAACTTATAAAGAGTTATTATATATTTATGGATATTTGACTCTTACGCAAATATAAGACCTTAAAATGAAACTACTTTTATGGGGCTCATTGCAATTTATGTGACGCGAGGTAGCGTCAATTCCGTAGCCAAGGCTAGTTCTAACCATGCTAGACATGAGCGCCGATGGCCAATTTCACGGCGGCGGCGTGGCCAAAAAATTTCCACGGCGGCGGCGGCGTCGCGGCGGCGCGGCGTGGCCGGCCGTGGGCCATAGTGTTCTTTAATAAGGGAGAGATTTCTTAAAAATAGCATTACGAAAATCATACTGTTGTCACCAAAAAAGCTTTTTATAGCAACATAATTATTTTTTAATTACAATTTTGCAGTATTCTAAATAATAAGTTGGGATCAGAAAATATTATACCTACCTATAATAAAATATTTAATTATGCATAAGTAGACATACAAAAAAATGCCGTTTATTAGTTTATGGAGTCTGCAAAATACATAACTGAATTAAAACTACGGATTTTATCGCGTTATATTGATATTATTTGAATCCTGACGTTTCGGACCCTTTACAGCGTCCATGGTCACGGGTGACTAAGATGGTAGGCGTCTTAACGTTTTAATTACTAACAGCTACCCTACATTTTTGTTGATTATTGGCAATCCGACTCACGCAGAACGAGCTCACCGTATCCTTCGGTCTTGCAGTTTTAGGCTTCGTGTTAGATTTAATTGAATATATAATGAACACAGATACAACAAAGGTTATGTTTAACGACCTTATTACCTCGAGACCGGTCGTCCGAAATGGTTCCGGAATACGTGTACCTAGGGCAGACACTACAAGTAGAAACAACTTCGAGAGGGAAGCCGAAAGGACGATTCAGCTGGGATGGACTGGCTGCATTTGGTAAACTTCGACAAGTCTTCTCGCTATCCATTCCACATTGCCTTAAGACGAAAGTCTTCGATGCGCGCGTCCAACCAGTCATGACCTACGCGGACGTGAAACGTGGACACTCGGCATGGCATCACGGCGAGACCGGTCCATAAGTTAAAAGACGCACAGCGAGCTATGGAGAGAGCTATGCTCGGAGTCTCTCTGAGGGATAAAATTCGTAACCTGGTTATACGTCAGAGAACCAAAATAACCGACATAGCTAAAAGGATTAGCACGCTGAAGTGGCAATGGGCCGGTCACGATTCGGCCCATCGACAATCGTTGGAGTAAACGAATTCTTAGGTGGAGACCACGTCTAGGCAGGCGTAGTGTAGGACGCCCGCCAGCCAGGTGGAGTGACGACCTGCAGAAGGTAGCTGGCAGCAACTGGATGAAAAGAGCTAAAGATCGAGCTCTGTGGCGTTCACTAAAGGAGGCCTACGTCCAGCAGTGAACGAATACGGGCTGATGATGAATCTATAATTGGGTTCCAAGCAGGTGGTAGGACCCAGCCATCTCCTCTATTGAAATTTTGGTGTTTTTTAATTTCAATAGCCTCACGAATCATTCTGGGTAGGAATCGGTTAACTTTTGCGAGGACTTGTGGTTTATTAAATCTGATGTAATGCTGGGCCTTGTCAAGGGTTTTTTCCAAATCCAATTGTCAATTGCAGACTTTCCGGAACGGCGGAGTTTGACATTAGCTGTGTTCTTTTTTACGCGGGTCCCTACGCTTCGTTTAGTTTGGCCTATGTAAGAGAGACCACAGTCACAATCAAGCTTGTATACTCCTGCATCATGTAGAAGTGTGAACACCTGTGAAGTGTCACTACCTCATACTTCACTGGTGGTAAAAACCGACTGATCTCCTTCAGCGGCTTGTTTTAATTGTTAGTGACTCCGCTCACATATGGTACTACTGCAGGTAAGCGCTCGACTGTGATACGATTCACGGTTTCCGTGACCTCCAGTACTACCACGTGTGAGTCACTGGCGCGGCTATGTTTGCCAGGTAGCCAAACCGGACAATTATAATAGCCGGATAGACCAGCCGGTTAGGCTGGAAATTTGGGTAAAAAAGCCGGTCATCCCTGGGCGGGCGGGACTGCGGGAGCGTCCGAAAGTCGACTCGCCTTCGCTCGGCTACGCTCGGTACTCGCTCGTTTGCGATATGTAAAAAGCCTATCAGAACCAGTTTATTTTGGCCGGACAGGCAATCAAAAAGCCTAACTATGTCCGGCTTTATCCGGACGCCTGGCAACTCTAGGCGCGGCGAATGGACGCGGTCGGGCCGGTCGTGCGCGCGAGAAAGCAAGTTGCGGCGGCGCGCCGCGTGCTACACTCGGCGGCGGCGCGCCGACATGAACTCACGGCGACGGCGGCGCGCCGGCGCGGCGCTCATATCTAAACCATGCAACCAGTCCGATTTCCTTGGTGAGAACAGGGAAGGGTTATTTTAAGTTTAGTCATTTATAGGGTTGGTCTAGGACCCTGAATCCTGTAAACGATTTGAAACATATAGAATCTAAAAATAACAAACGATAATTCCCTTAAAAGTAGTTTTCACCAAATTACAACTGCGCGTATGTATATTTAAATAATTATTATCACTTCTTAGAGGATATCTAATTCAACGGTTCATTGTATAATCAAAATTTCAATAGTGCATGAAAATTGTAATAACTCGGTTATTGGAAAATAAACGTTTACAGGCAATAAAAAGTGTACAATAAAGTAGTAGGTACTAATAATATAAATGGTAATAGGAACAATTAGCTAGACTTTTTAAAATTCTAAACTCTAATTTCATATTATAAGGAAATCATACATACATTCATACATACATACATAGCTTCACGCCTGTTTCCCATAGGGGTAGGCAGAGACTATAGATTTCCACTTGCTACGATCCTGGCACACCACTTTCGCTTCAAGGAATTCAATAATTAAATAATATTATGGTCCTGTTTCACCATAGCCGTTAACCAACGGTTAATTTAGAAAAATTACAATTATTTGTATGAAATTATTTGCCAGGTAATTTAACGGAAACTTATTAGGAGACGGTGAATAGGTTATATGTTACCTATGTTATAGGTAATACATAACTGCTTCATGTAATGCAAGCATTAAATTACGTGATATATGCAAACAAGTTATTATTAAATAAATAAATAAATATTCTGGGACATTTTACACAGCACCATCTAGTCCCAAACTAAGCATAGCTTGTACTATGGGTACTAGACAATGGATATAATACTTATATACTTTTTTTGTTGTAAATACATACTTATAATATATAAGAAACACCCAGACAAACACAAACACTTAAGTTCATCAAATAAATGTTGGTGTCCTGTGGGAATCGAACCCACGACCTTGTGATCAGCAGTCCGGTACTCGAACCACTAGACCACAGACGTCGTCTGAAATACATACACGCAGTTGCCTCCTCACTTAGAGCTACACAGAAACAAGCTAGAGAGACCATACCGTTCCAACTCGTACACTTATCACAGCTTATTAATTTACAAATATCTCACAGTCCAATTTATTCGTTTGGTCGTTTATTTCTAACATACTGTTCTATACATGCCTGATACAAGCGGATACTTTACTTCACAAATACTGTTATTAAAGTAGGTAATGGTTGCGGTACACAATGAACAATATTTTAGCGTGATCATTTTTTTGGTGGGAATTTTCAGTCCTTCTGGAACCGAAAATAAAGTGTCATCAAGCAATGGTCTAACACCATGCCTGATCTAGTGGCTGTGCAATTTTCACAATTCATTATGGATTGTGGGGAACAGAATAATTAGTAGTAGTAACTGTAGGTTCGATTCCAGAATGATGGTCATGCTTTACTTAGTTTTAGCGGTGTTTTGGCAATCAAATAGTAAAATATTTTATAAAATGGAAATATGAAAAGTTGGAAAATCTTACGACAGGACCATTGGTCATTGCGTACCGAAGTCATATGTCTAAATCTATAACTATAGGTAACACCCACATAACAAAGTTCAACTGTTTATATTTACATGTTTAGGAACCAAGAGTCCTACAAGTACAATAGTCTTTATGATAAATATTATTTCATTAGGAATTTTTGGTCTAAATAATTTAGTTTATTGAATATTCGATGAAATATATTTTATTTACGAAACTTGCTTAAAAGATTTTTTTCTAATCCAAATGGACAAGATATTTACCACGTATTTAACCATAAAAGATTTTAAACCACACTACTCTATTATTTCAACCAGTCTATGCCTTTTTTATAACTTTAATTTATAATAATTTAATTCTCATTAGTAATTTACAGGCGAGATTTATACATAATTACGAGTAAATAACTAAGTACCTATTTACATTAAAGTATACATCCCGTTAATTAAGGTGAGATTATTTTAGAAGTCGTAAGAAACAATTAAAGAGAACTGAGCATATATAATCAACTAAACTTAAAAGTTAGGTATTAAATGTAACCACAAACTTTCAATTAATTCACTCGATTGTTCAGTTTTATTCGCGTTACTTAGTTGGCCATATACTTTCTATCGACATGGCAGGCCCAAAGCTGCACTGTAAACTATTATTTTCTTCGGTAGAGGTAAGAACATTTTTCAAAAGCAAAGATTAGTGGACATAGATGCAAAAGGCACATTGCACGAAATTTGCCGATTGACAGATACGCCTTTAGCTCTTTCCGGTGATGCAAGTTGATGGTAAGTCCTATTAATTGAATGATTAAGTCCGCTATGTGTCAGCCGGGGCGGTAGCGGGCGTCGGTGCGGCAGGCGGCGCCGGTGGCGGTGAGGCGCGAGCGGCGGCCAGAGCGGCCGCGTGGCGCCGCGCCTTCAGCCGCAGGTCGGCGATGGACGACGAGCGACACCGCGCAGCTAGCGCCGCTAGCCCCGCGTACGGAGGACACAACGCCGCGGCTGCTGCCGCCGCAGCTGCACTAGCGTACTGTGTTACAGAAACAAATTTGTTCGCACCATGCAACTTTAAAGGCAGAGTGAGGCCTGTGGTATCAAAGCAGACTGAGGAATTTTGAAAATTTTGAGCGGCTCAAACGCAATGATCTCCTCTTACAGCCAACATCAATAACGTTAATAAGGGATTAGAAAAGGTATATTATAGATTTACCTGATGGGCAGCAGCAGACAGTAGAGCGGAGTCAAAGGGTGCGAAGGCTGTGGAAGCTGGTGGATGCGGCGCGAGCGGCGGCAGCTGCGGCGCGGGAGGGGGGCGCGGCACCGCGGACAGCCGCGGCACCGAAACGTACGGTGCCACGCGACACGGCTCCAATGGCGTCCCACCGCCGCTTACCAATAAGCCTGGGAAATAGGTACATCTTCGTAATAAGTATTTGGGCTGCTTCTAGTTTAGTTAGGTTACTAATTTACACGACTGTATCCAGAGAAATCTAAAATAAGTAACTTAAGTATATAACTATTAACTTTATCATCTAAATAAGTGTACATTATCATTTTGCTGTGCATCCTACCCTCATCTCAATATACTTAGGGGCTCCCAAACAAAGAAGTATAAAAATACGTAGTAGGTAGGTACCTACTACGTATTTTTATACTTCTTCATATTTTTCTCTAATACGTTTCTCAGCCGCCATAACATCGCTTGCATAAGTATTTCTTTTGTAAACATTGAAATATACCTATCAATTAATTTAACTATTCTCTCACTTTTAAGGTACGGGTTACGGGATAGATAAATACATAATCTAACAAGTCAATCTGTCGGCGAACGAGTCGACGGCTCGCATCGATCCACCTCGATTGGCAGAGACAAACGAGCGATCCGCCGCGCGGCGCGCTACACAAATCCACTGAGATCCGTTCCCGAACTCCACTTAATTAAATTGATATTTAAGTAAAGCATAATTTGCTCGTAAATTAAGTGAGATCCGTTGTTTATAGCCCGCCCGTCGGGCGAAGTGGGCAATTAATAAATTAACGCGGATCTACCCGACTTAAGGTGCTCCGTGGGTCTCGTCTAAAAGATTCATTAATTTAATTACTGTGTTAATAGAAGATCTTGCCATTCGATTATATCAGTCGTGATTTTATTTTATCAAAACGATGACAAAGAGTTTTTCGTTACATCGTCCCAAACAAATTAATGAAACTTAGTTGATCCAAAAGTCAGTCTGATATGATGACAATGGCAGTTAATCACTTTATGTTTGAAGATAAGTAGTGATTGTTTATTGAAATTAAATAATAATATGCATATTTTAAGGTTATCGAAGCAAGAATGTAGCATACGTGTCGGAGACCGCGGATGCGGAGGCGGGCGGGCGGCGGCGGCGCTGCCTGGGGCGGGAGTTCGCGCTCGCTGTAAATCAGAACCTCTCCGGTCGCCGTCGGCATTATCAAAATGGATGTTCCCTACGCGTATGAGTTATTTCCATATTTGACACCGAATTACTTTCGAGAAGTGCCGACATAAATACCGTCGGCGTGCGTCCGGCGGGTCGGCACCGGCGCGGCCGCGGCACGGCGCGGCGCGTCGCCCTCCGCTTGACGACCGCCGTGCATTTATTTGATTAACTCTGAGTTGTTTAATTTAATCAAATTAGAAGGTAAGCCGGGGTGCTGCTCCTCTCTCTCTCTCGCTTATTTTAAAGCGCTCCGAACATCTTTACAGCGGTTTCTGCGCAATAAAACATCGCCACCCTCGCGACGCGCGAATAACTTTACAATTTTATGAACAGGGGAACAATTAAGCTTCGGTGTATTCTTTTATTCTTGAATTTCACGGCTGTTCTGATTGTTTTTATAGCGGCCGCTGCGAGCGGCGGAGATTCATGTCTTCGTTAAATATGAATTCTTAATTTTTATGAAGATTCAGCGCCTACTGTTTAAGATTTAATAGAAAACGATGTATGAAATATTGCTATTTTGTCTTAACTACTAGAATTATGATTTATATTATAAGATCTTTTTGTTTAATATGAGAGTAACGTTTTATATTATTTAGAACTCATGTTAATATTTATATGGAGGTAATCCATGACGATTAAACCACGTAATAATAATAACATAATATGAATTCGAATTCACGATCACGCTTACCCTGAAGGTATTATAGGCAGGACTAAAAACAGCAAGTTATTTTTATAAAGAATCTCTTTTTGGAAATGCGTGTCTATTGGTATTGTGAAATTAATTATTAATTATTTTGTAAATACTATAATGTACCTATATGTTAATTTTTCATGCATGTTTGAGTATATAGATTTTTTCAAGTTTTTGTATCTTTTTTAGGTTCTATTGGTATTTTTTTCAAATTGTCAATTTATAACGCCTAATAATGATTTTATACTGATATTAAAATTTCACAGGAATAACCTTAATCGTAGCTCGTAGAGCGCTTGGCTCCTTGCGTAACCCATCTACGGGCTACGGGCTACGTGCTACGAGCTACGAGCTACGGGCTACGAATATTATCTACAGACCTTGTAGATTCAAATCAATGAAATCGGTTAAGTATGTTCAATAATGTTCATTGTGTTGTTATGCAAAGAAGACTTTTAATTTCGTTAACAGAGCAGCATAATTGATTACGAGCGTGACAATGCATCTTCAAATCAGTGATACGAGCCCACAAACGATTGCGTAAATCAATAACAGCATTGGGAATCTCATCGCTCCGTTAAAGGGGCATAACATAACAAATAACCGTTTCATTTCACTTTACATGATTATTCTCGTGTTGCTCAGGGTGGCAGCGGGGCGAGGTGGCCGGCGCGGGGGCGGCACATAAGTTAATAAGACATTTAGCAGGGGACGGCGGGATTGCGTCCGAATGGCTCCCGCGGGGAATCATTTTATTCGATTCCGGCGAGCGGCTTTTTTCCGCTTTACGCTCCGTTTAGCGGTTCCTCAATGCTCTCACAATCTCGCGATACTGCGATCTCATAGATACTTTCGCGGATAAGTCGCGCAGTCACCTCTCGTTTGTCCACGTCACGTTATGAGTAGAGACAGCCCCGCCACAGAACACAACAATATGAGACAATGTGATATTTTCGTTCGTGTAACTGGGGATGTGGGGCAACAGACACGTCAAGATGTGGGTAATTAATTGTAGTACAAACAATGGTTTAGTTTGACATACTGTACACATACCTACACCGTACATTACTTTTTTGTTCCTAGCCGAATAAATCTATGATTTTCAAGCATCATTGTAATAGGTCAATGAGTATTATAGAAATGTAAGTTCAAAGAGCAAGGCTAAGGATACTCGCGTTAGTTATTTATTTCCTCCTTGACCAGTGTGAGGGAGGTCAGTCAGTCCATCGCTAAGTGCGTTGTGCAATTCCCTGAATTTATCGCCTCGCGTGTACCGTTTCCCGGGCTTTTTTTACCGAGTTCGCGCGGATTCCCGCCTCGGCCCGCCATTTTAATTATTCATCCGCTTGAGTTATGGTCGAATTAAAAAACTGTTAGAGTCGCACCGGCGCCGGCGGGAGTTGTAATCGAGTTAGACGGAGTCATGGAGAATGCATAATGTGCTAGTTTTGTACTAACAGTGAGTTGGTTGTGCATTCCGGTGGCGGCGCCCGCTAACTAGTGATGTAGTGCATGCCACGCACGAGTGAATTCATTGCGATTATACAGCGGTGCCAACTCGCCGACAACTAGTTTGCCAGAATCATTTGCAATTTGTAGTTTTCGACTACATTAAGCAGGCAAACTGTTTTGAATATAAATTATGACGTTGATACATTTGGTTGTGTTAAAGCGGCCATGAAAAATTAACATAAGAAATATAGTAACGGTGAAGTTGAGCTGTTTTTGATTTGAAGTCGGAACAGAACAATTTGTTGTGGAGTAAAATGATGGAGTATCTTACCTTTGTGCATTTGACTCTCATGTTTACGGCATTTCGCTCTTCGGTTCTGAAACCACACCTGTTAAGTAAGAAATTACGAGTGTTATTTGAAATGTATAAGACCCTTTGCAGAAACATATAATAAAGCCTTTGAACTATATATACTAAAGCCGTACACCATAAAACTGCAACAATGAGACAGAGAATATCTGCTTCATTATAATCTATTTATCCTAGCTTGTCTTTAAGTTATTTGGCAGATAATATTAGACAAATTTCCAAAATGTTCCATTTTTTTATTTACCTGGCGGATAGCAGATACCCAGACATGGTACAATGGGCCCTATAATATGCTATATCCACAGTCCACCGCTAACTAGTTAGGTAGCCTCTCTTTGTTTATGCCATCTTTAGACATAAATGCAACTACTCCTAAAGCAGGTACACTGTTAAAAAATATAATCAGATAAAATACAAAAACATTTAACTATATGCACACTAAATAAATGGCGTGCAAACACAAAACATTTGCATTTAATCCAGTTTCAATAATTGACGAAACAAACAGGGGGCGATCTCGTAGCGAGTTGCCGGGAAATCGCATTACACTGTAGTGGAATTGTATGTTAGTGTACAGTGTACTACGTTAGTGTAGGTTACAGTACATGCATGCGCGCAAACACAGGTAACCGCATTAGTGAGGACAGCACGAACGCTGCTGATTGCATGTTGCAGACAATCTGTTGGCGTGTGTACCAATTACGATTTACATCAACGAAACTTCCCTAATTGGTTACGTCTAAATTAATTTGATATGATTTGTTTTAATTATTATAACAAACTTCAAGCACCACGAGCGTGTTGTCAACTTAAGATCTCATTTGTCGTCTTATTTGCCCAGTAATTTCACTGGCTACATTTGCTTTTAAAATGGCACACAATAATGTTAACACATCATTGCTTACCGGCAGAATATTGTGCAATACGGTGGTACCTCCCCGCACAAATTCCAGCAGAGAAGTCCTACCATCCGCTGTGGTTCCTTATAAGACTTTTACTGAAATTCTAGTATCAATATCTACCCATACCATACTGGCATAGACCGTATATTATATTGTTCAAATCGAGGTTATTTCATTAGGAGAACATTTTCGAATACCTTTTTAATACGTTTACCTTTTAAATAAGCAATGTTGCTAATTATAGTCAGGATGCCATTATATTATTGTTAATCAAAGCAAATAAAAGATTTAAATAGTTTGTAACGATAAAACCGTAGTTCGTATGTTGTTCTCGAGTGGTGAACGATCCTCTAACGAGGGGCGAATTCATTAGCTCTGATTAGTGATTACATAAGACAATACGTCTAAATAACAAGTAAACAGACAAACACACCCTGTTCTGTACAAATGTTCTGGTTTAATTTATTTAGCTGCAGTAGATACATGGTATCTTATAAATAGGTACGTATAAAAAATATGTATATAAGCGATAATTCAGTAATAGCTTAAAGATATCTATAGGCTGCCAATTCCTAGGTTTAGAGTTCGAGTTCGAGGCAAGTATCTCTGTCATTTGGAACTAGTTTTTGCTCGTGCCGAAAACATTGTGGGGAAATGCATGCGTAACAGATTTATTGCCGACAGTGAATGTAGTCTGCTAACCCGCAGGTCTACTAACCCGCACTAAGCATAGCACACTGTGATGGACTGGGTAAGGAGCTAAAGTAGACTCGAACAATTAAATGGTGCGAAGAAAGATGAATAAGCTCATTGCACAATTAAGATAAGTGAATATAACAATACACAATACAAGTACAATGTGTCAGAGTTTTAAGTGTTAACAGGATAGGCACATATTGTACTAAAATAAAAATAAAAAAGCAACCGACTAGAAATGTAAAGGCATCTGTGCGTTTAGTCATACTAAATGGTTCTGAATAACAGTATTGTTCACGAAATAGGTTACAAAATTTCTAGGCAATACAGATATTCAAGGGATAAATTTGTTGCCAAGGTGCCTGAATGTATGTAGAATATGTAGATGTACCATAAACATAACCCTGCGTACCTATTATTGGCTATTTATGTGTATAAATATGCATTATCACAATTCATAAAAATTGCGATAAACGTACACCCTACGTATACTAAGACAATAAATGAAATCACTGCAAATAAATATCAATAAGGTCAACAAAGAGACAGGTCGCTTGACACTAGTGAAGACACACGGCCTTGCCCGGGGTCAAGGCTTTTATCTATTTATTGTGAGGTCCCCTACGATTGGCTACTCACGGCACTTAACGGCAATCGGACACTAATCGCGATATATTGCCGATAAAGTGTCGCTTGCTGGCCGCTCACAGCTAATCACGTGCGTTAGTAATGAGCGGGGGTTGCTTTACAACTAAAGCTGATGTTCTACATGCCGACAGTAGAACGGGGCGTTTGGTACTTATTAAGAATATTACTTACTAGCTATTAGTACTTATTAGCTATTGCTCGCAGTGTTACTCGCGTTACGTATAAAACTTTTAAAATAAGTACATTGAAACAAGTTATCCTTGTCCTTATAAAACAATCTATCTGCGAGTGAAAGTCCTGTCCAAATCGGTCCAGCCGTTTCAGATATCAGTCGGAACAAAGAGACGGACAGACCAAAATGTTTTTTTTTATGTAAGTACCGTATATACGTGCATGTTCATTTAGTGTTAGTTAGTATAAGCTGTTAATTAGAAATTACAAACAGACGCTTCGATTTATTTATTTGCATTTGTATAGATACCACACCTGACGCTACACATCACATGCGGTTACATAGCTAAGTAATGTTCTCTAAATTACAAAACACCCCGCTGTCAGGTCCACTGTCCTATAATCACAGCCTAAATCAGTCGAATTACAACGGTCTAAGGGGATCGGAATATTGTTACGCACTAATTAATATCGCGCGTGAAATTTGCGTGAGCATTATGTAGGTGCGAATTGTTATTTGTGATAGATAATGGAGTGATAACAGATTGTATTCTATAGTGTTGTGGCAGTGATACAATTTATACTTGAATATAATATGTAGGTAGTTGGGTCCTCAGCAACTGTTATTATAAAAATAAAAATAAGACCTTGATCCATATGGTGTTAGTAATACATTATTACTACATTAGTAATATTTTATATTAATTACTTACATAGGTACACACGAATGTAGATATATTCCTATTATTCTTCAGAAATATTTAAGAGCTCAGCTTACTCAGTTAAAAAGCACTTACTTACTATTTTCCCTATGTTTGATGATCAATATTTACGTGGCACTTAGCATACCTGGTTGCATTAAGTATCATTTTATGCACGTAATTTTAAACTAGCTAATAAATAGCAGCATAAAAAACGAGACCAGAGTCATAAATTGGATGTTGTGTTAAGTGAGGTATTACATACTTAAACTAGGACGAAAGTCTGCAATAATTTGTGTTACAACGGTTACAACACATTATTTCAATTATGGGGCAGCTCTTTTTGAATTATTTCGTGCGGGGGTAATAGTATTTACCACCATTACCTAACATTTGTGTATTTTTTGTTTTGTATAAATTGAAGAATAAGATTCTCTTTTCACAACTGTATACCTAATTGTAAAGCGAGACTTAGTTAATAATTAAATAACTGAACTATTAGGTATAACTATTAACAATAATGGTAAAAACTTAAAAAGTATAACAATGGTTGGTTTTACACTTTGTTGTTTCAGATTCGAGAGTTTGTCAGTGATACCAATCCTACGGTAGGAAGGATGAGTGGTTAAATCATCATAGCGGGACATTTAAACTTTAAATATTTTAACCAATTCTAAGTAACATAACGTAACGCTTAATTTTTGCAAATAAAATATAATGCAAGTTTCTGATTTAATTTTTTATGAAAGAAAGTGTATAAGCTCCCGAAAGATAAGAATACTATTAACTTTTGTGGGGAAATGTATAATTTAAGATTAAGCCTTGTTTTTGTAATAATAATAATAAATAATAATAATAAAATAATAAACTATAATCAATTCGTGATTCTAATAACAATTTCAATAGCATCGGACCTATGGTAAGGCAAACATAAAGGCAAGGTAATATAAATAAATAAATAATAATAAATAAATATCTTGGGACATTTTTACACAGCACTATCTAGTCCCAAACTAAGCAGAGCTTGTACTATGGGTACTAGACAATGGATATAATACTTATAATACATAAGAAACACCCAGACAAACACAAATACTTATATTCATCACATAAATACAATAAAATATTCTTATTCTTATTCTTATAAATATTTGTGTCCTGTGGGAATCGAACCCACGACCTCGTGATCAGCAGTCCGGTACTCGAACCACTAGACCACAGACGTCGTCAAATATAAGGTAGGTAAGATAAGGTGAAGGTTACTTAGTGATTACCTGAACTCTAGCTTCGCTGAGTCCAAGCCGCTGGCTGAGCTCCTCCCTCATGAAGGCGTCGGGGTAGTGCGTCTCGTCGAACAGCCGCTCCAACTCGCCCAGTTGTTCCAGCGTGAAGTTCGTCCGCGAACGCCTCTGCTTACCCCCGCCGTTGTTGCCGCCACCGTTGGGGGATTTGTCTGTCACATCGCCTGAGTTATGATGATGGTAGTTAAAAAAATACCAAGAAAAAAAACGACAAGATGGTTGAATCGAAAAGAATAGGATGGCTAAAATAAGGTGAGGTGCTTCCAACAAAATTTATAATAAGAAAACAATTACCTTTTTTTGTTGGATTATAATAATTATGAATGGTGCACACTGTACTGTACGGGCTGACCTCGCATTGTATAGGCTTTTTATACGATGAGAGGTCAACTAGTACTGGTAACATTTTAGCCCCTAAGGAAAAATGCTACATTGCCTGTATCTAATCAATTCAGATTTGAAACTCGTAAGATAGGTTACTAATCTTATAAATGCGAAAGTAAATCATTTGTCTATTAAGTACCCTTAATACCGTGCGGAAGGACAAGTAGGTTACCTTTGTCTCAAAAGTCCTTTGTGAACCGAGTGGAATCGTGCGCAACAGTTAGTCATTCACATTTGGAAATTGCTAAGGAGCTGCTATGAATTCTAAATTCTGATTTCTGATTCTGACGTCTGAAATTCATCAAATTTTAATCCTGCATCTTTGTATGTACAGATAGTTATTGTAGAGATTAGGTAAATAGGTACATGGGTGACAAAAAACTGTGTTTAATATGATTTGTGAAACACTCGAATAACTATCGAATAATCGAAGGAATCTAGTAATTACTAAACTAGTAGTTATTCGAATACATTTGAATAACTTGCCCTATCGAATAATTCGATAGTTTTTAGTAATTAATTAATAATTTAATAATAACCCATCGCTACTCTCAGTCAGCATTCAGCTGGTTCAATAATCAAGAGTTAAGACGACGCATTGAAGATTTGGGGGTCATGGATCTTAATATTTCTCAGCCATTACAAAACATACGGATCTGATTTTTACATATGTCATTATTCATGTCTTTAGCTATAAATTTGTAGTACAGAAACACGATCGGTTAAACTTTACTGCAGAGAAAAAAATTTTGAAGACAGCTCTTCAAAAACATGGATTCGCATTTTATGAAGAAACGGAACGGATTTAAATCTTCAAATTTTCACTTTAGATAAGTTTCAACAGACTCTTTGAAATGGTAATTGGATTTTTTAAAATACATTTTAGATTAGATTTTAAACGAGAAAAACCGTTTTGGCGCATACGACTTTCCACTATAAGCTAGTTTGCACTTGTTTTTGTATGGAGAATGCCTCCTGTCAGTCCGCCACGGACTGTTATCAGCGCCGGGTCTGTGTCAGATGAGCTCCCGCGACCAGTATAAGCTGACCTTTCAGCGTACGGGAAGCCTATACAATGTAAATGCTTATTAGACTGGACATTATAAATTGACAATCGGTAAAATAGAACAAAGCTAAATGGAGTCGTCTTTGGACTTATGCGAATATAAAAAAATATTATCACATTTAATATATTTTAAATGTATTTCAGGTAACCAGGTCTATAAATCAACATACAATAACGTAAAAAAAAACAAAATTAAATCTTAAAAAATTAAGCGACTGGGAACTTTCATGGAAAATGCTGCCTTATCCCTTTGAGATATAAAAAAATAATGTATGGTAGAATTGTTCCTTTTTGATAGGCCTATAAAAAAGTTCCCGATACCATAAGTGTATCTTTTTAAAATAGCTTACTATACCCATTCTAATATTTTAAAAAATGGTTACATTATTTAATGTGGTCTATCTTTAAACCTTTGAGGGTTTTCTTAGACTGTCTTCCGTCTCCAGCATCAGGTCACCTTTAGATGTCCATTATGTTGTAAGGTCATTAGGACTACATAACTGTGCTAAGTTTCATCACAATCGGTTCTCAAGTAAAAATTTGAAAGGGTTCATTTCAAGGGTAGTAAAAACATATACAATTATGAATATACAGACGAATATAAAACCTGCTCCGGTTCTTCGTCGGTTAAAAAAATTAATGCATACCTATATGCTCTGCTGTCTGTGCAAAGCTGGGCAGGTCGTTAATCGCTAATAAATAATAATATAAACTAGAAGGTACAAGTAAGTACCTGGGCTTGCGAGCTCTGCCTGGACGAAAGTTGGTTAAGACCGGACCAAACGTTAGCCCGAATTCCACGCATTTATTAAATTTACATAAATATCACGGCATCTTCCCAGACATTAAAAAAATAACATAAGTTTAAGCTCTGGTAACTCTGATAAAAACTATTTCTATACACTTTTACACACTACAACTAAGCCTATTAAGTAATATAAATTTCTAATAACAATATGTGATCCTAATAGGAACGGTAGACCATTTTGTCTTATTCTGGTTTACATAGGAAGAAAAAATACCGAATACCGACACCAATTTTCATATATTACTTAACATAATATCACGTCCGCGCCTGTATTCGTCAAGGGCTATGGCGATAAACTGAGATATACTAATGTAACTAAAAGTTTGCTGGTATGTGTAGGCCCTATGTAAGAGGTGGTGAACCATTTGCCATCAAATTATTACCTACCTACAAACCCAACCTTAGGATGTACCTAGTACATCCTAAGCTTGGCTTTGTGACTGATTACATAAAACGACTGAATGATCATCGTCTTAGCTTTTTCTCAATTATGTAGGTATAGGCTTCCAATGTAACCAATGCCGCAGAATACCAATATTTTACACGAACACGAAGTGACTGCAGTCAGACATATATGCTTCTAAATTTCTGGGCAGTACCAATATTCGAAGGATATTCGAAGTTGTCAGGCTTTCTTGGGCCTTTGACCACCACTAACGATTGTCATAGTTGTCTGTATTCGTTCGTTCGTTGGGGACATTTTATACAGCACCATCAGTCCCAAAATTAGTAGAGCATGTAGGGACACTGCTGACGCATTGGATTTGTATACAGGCGCACAATTGTATTAGCGCGGCGCAGCAGTCGTCTCCCCGCATCCAAGCAGTTAGGTCGTTAGTAGTTAAGTTCTTTATGTATTCATAACTGGTACCAGGCAGTAAAGTATATATATAAAATGTGACGACCTTTATTAAATAGCCACCTCACCACGAACCCCAACATTGGTGACCCTCGAAAAGCAACACGCAACTTTCGGTAATGGACAACTTCGATTTTTGACGTCGCGTCGGAGTAAAGCACGCGGACAGCGAAGCGTCGAGACACGTGCGCATGGACAGCGTGGCAAAAACGCGCATGGGCAGCGTGGTAACAAAGGACGCGCCACGAGAGAACCGGAACACATTTTATATATATACTTTACTGCCTGGTACCAGTTATGAATACATAAAGAACTTAACTACTAACGACCTAACTGCTTGGGTGCGGGGAGACGACTGCTGCGCCGCGCTAATACAATTGTGCGCCTGTATACAAATCCAATGCGTCAGCAGTGTCCCTACAGAGCACTAGACAATAGAAATAATACTTATAATAATAGTTTTTTTTTATATATTTATAAATACTTAAGAAATACCCAGACCAACACAAACCATTATTTTCATCACACATATTTGTGTCTTGTAGGAATCTAGCCCTTGACAACAGGGAAAGAGCGCTTTACGACGTGCTCACCGAGGCACGGAGGGGTCTCGGTATGTTAAAAATGGTCACCAGTATAATTATACACGCACATCATCACACAAAACGGCTCATAACTCAGTTATGAGCTCCAGAAACGACTGTATGTGTTGCCATATTTAGAATTTTATAATTTTTGTTTAAGAATCTTTTGTAGATAGCAGCAGTATGACAACCATGAAAATTGTAAACCATTTTATATTATCGACTTATCAATTTATTAGCATGCTATTTTGACATGTTACCTTTAATTAGAAATCTTAAAATATACATTTAATATTAGGTACATAATAATTTAATTATGTAATTTTTAATTCCTAGCGGTCCGTCCCGACTTCACACGGGTAGACATTACCGGGACTAGCATACAACTACTACCGTACTATAGTAGCTCCTAAGTACCACGTCCCTACATCCATTTTTAAAACGCAGACATACTTAATTGAATTTTTATCAATATTTTTTGTTCTCAAAATATATATATGTAAGAAGCCTATAGACCGTCGGTAAACAAGTGATGGGTGCGTGATTCTTGGGTTCCTGATGAATACCTACGCGACGCCGCGCCGCCGCCGAGCGCTTTCTTTATCGCGGCCATGTTTGAGTTAGTAATAAACCAGCCTTACATTAGACGCACTCCATTCATATTAGTTCCGCAGTACTACCATACTTATGAAGCGGATGGGTAACTTCAATAGTTGAGAATAGGAAGGTGGTAGCGTCCCAGATTCTAAGGGTGACTGGAATTGAGACGCCAAGCGAGCATGTGAAGTACGTAGCCATTTTAACCAAAAATTGTTCTGTCCATCTGATCCTGGAGCTAATTATTATTATTATATAATCGTTGACCTCTGGGAACAACCCCTTAAAATATCCATTTAACATTACACAAAATAATTGTTCAAATTAATATTCTTGCAACAAAAATAAAGATAGTAAGCGCGACTCTATGACGTCTCTGTTCCACAGCGCGAGCCTACGATCGCAAACCACGAAGTATTTGCGGGGTGTGAGCGGATGGCGCGGTGCGGGGGTCCGATTTCAGATTCATAGTTTGTCAATGCCTCGCCTTAAGTAGGACTTATAAGTAGGTAATTACTATTATTTAAAAACATTAAGTATAAAGATATACTGAATGTGATAACGAAAAGAACTCAATTCATAAAAAAATACGGAGTAATAGACTAAATCAAAATAAGAGTGCCGTTTAAATCAACATTTCATACGAGTTAGAGGGGCCCCTAATACTCGAGGGACATTCTACTAGCAGGGCACCGGGAAACGTGGGACTACACTTGCAAGAGACGAAAAAATCTAAACGCGGTCGAAAAATATCAACGTATAACTTACTTAATTGTTTCTATACTATACTACGTTAGGTATATTATGACAGAATTTATTTCTTAATCATGTACATAATGTATATCACATAATGTATACCCATGTTCTGACAAATAAATGTTTCTTTCTTTTTTTAACTAAGAATAAAAAAATATGATCTGAGTTTTAATAACTAGGCAAAAGTGTAGTGTAGAGAGTGTAGTGTCTTTTATCTGTCGGCATCCAGATTAGCGCAGAAAGGAGTTTGTTACATTGCAAATTGTAATGTAATAATGATGAAAATGCAATTTCAATATTTTACTCAAACGGAAACGTTAATCTATCTAACTACGACTGACTACACATTGTTGGCGTAGCATTTCTCGTAGCGTCGTAGCCCGCTCGTAATTGAGTTAAGAAATAACAGTTTCGCTCCGAGAACAGTTCTACTCAGCTTTAGAGCTGTTTGAGATGTCCCGTAATACCAATTTCTTTTATTAATGTTTGTGTAGTCTAGTTTGAATGCGAACTTTTTAAACAAACTAATTTGATAATGGCACACCTACATAATATTTAAATCCTGTATCAACGATACCTTAAAATTGTATGGTTTATTGAAAAAGTTAGTAATCCTCTATCCAATCATAATTTTAGCTATATTGATTTGACGTCTAACAAACACCAAGTACCTAACTGATTGAAGGATTAAATCAGTTTTAAGTGTTGTAATTGTTTATTCATTAACATTACATCGATAATACGTTACTAATGCATTCGGCCCAGGGTCTCGCTACGCCCGGGTAAAGCCGCCTGCTACGTTTAAGATTGTCGTTTGAAGCAATTTAGCAAATTGGGAAGCTGTCCTTTTTATACGGCAATTATGTAAATGGAGGGATTATCCGGCTGTGGGCGGTGCCGTGAGCCACACCCGCTCTCCCCTTTCGTCTCCGGGGCATTCGAACTCCTCAGACACCTAACGATCAGTGAAGAGTGATTAATTGTACAACACTTCGTAAGTATTAACCCCTGTTAAAGTCGCCGAGCGTCTCTGATTTATTTGATTGAGAACTCTTTTACGGATATACTATTACGACCTTTCTTCTCACAGGCAGTGATCAGCTTTAATAGTTGGTCTTTATATAAATAATATTCGTTTAAAAGATTGGTTTGTCTTACACTTTCTAATTTAGCAAAATTACAGCGAGACACGAATTTAATTTGTTATTATTCAATCATTTGTAGACGCCATTATGTCAGAGGCTCCTACATTAGCAGCGTTGATTTTGGTTCAAAATTGTCCAGTCATCCATCATAGTGACTTCTGTAAATGCAACTAAGAGATATCGTACAAAATTTGGGGAAGATGATCACAACATCTATTCGCCAATAATAATTATTTTTCTATTTTCTAGCATTTTCCATGCTAAGATAATTAGTTACTTAAGACCGTTTCGTTTGGGAATGTATCTGGAATATTATTATAAATTAAAACAGCTGTGACCTGCGGTGTCAGCCACGTTTGCGTTGTATTTGTGTTTATGTCTGCTGTATTCTAACTTCGACAAAGTTTGGCTAAGTTTGGCGTTAAGTCGGTGTAGGTCTATGATTTTTGTTAATTTGTATGTAAATTAAACAACCCAACACGGCCCTATAAAACAGCTTCAACAAAAAGCTAAGCCCATACAAATGATTAGGTATCTCCCCTATTTCTTCCTTGACAATGATAACGTGCCAAACGGTCTACTTATTTTAAAGTCTTCCATTCGCCTCTTTTAAGATAAGAAGCCTCTTCCATAAGATACCTCTTCTTAAAAGATAGGTAAAACATACTTAGCTTTTCAGGTAAATTAACTCGATGACGATGAAATTGAAAAGCTAAGCATAGCATTACATTTGCAGAGAAAGATATCTTTTGTCAATAAACATTGTCATAAACAACGTCTACAAAAGGTGCCACGTACAAAGTTTGTTTGACGAGTACCTAAGTAGTACCTATAACTACATTAGAACATTTCAAAACATTATATCGTTTAACTATTAATTATTAAATCTTGAGTTCAGATTGATATTAAAAAAAATCTGCTTTACAGTTAAATGTTGAAAACAGATCCATAATGTCTGAAATTGTAATGCAAGTTGCATTGGACAGAAGTTGCTAATCGAGGAGGAAGAAGAACAACAACATAGCAAATTAATTGTTTTGCTTTGTTTGATAATTATTTAATATACTGCAATACCTATGTTAGAGAAGAATTTTCATGTATGTGAAGGTCTAATTATGTAAAATGCTGTAGCATTTGCAATAACAGTCGCGACAATTACATTGCCCGCAATGGTTTGAATTCAGCTGTGTATTATATATCTTCTCATTTTATTAGCATAAAAGACGATCATTTAGGTTTTTCTAAACTTATTTGTACAACCCGTTCCTGGTTTCTAGACTATCTTTGAGTATCTGATACGACTATTGAAGATCTATTGTCTTGATTTGTTATATAAAAAAGTTATTAACGAATTCGGTATTGATATTAAAATATTTTGTCAATAGCAAGTTAATAATTCATAGGTACTATAGGTATTATACAAGGGCAGCTATCATATAATATTATACTACCTACTTACACACACATAAAAATAATCATAATTTATTTCCTGACCTGCTGATTGGAAAAGAAAACGTTAAGGCCTTTTACTAATAGCAGTAGGAACATGGATTTAGGAGTTGACTTATGAAATTCTGGGAACGACTTAGGTACCTAATGAATACAAACCTACCGATTAGTTAGATAACTACATATGATTTCAATAAACTTACCATGCCTGTGATCATCATCATCGTCGTGGCTGGCTTCTCGTTTGCAGTGCTGCGCGGGCACGGGCGACAGCAGCCAGTTGCGCGGCCGCTTGGGCGGCGGGGCCTTGTCCTCCAGCTCCGTGATGTCCACCTCCACGTCGTCGGCGTCGTCCGCGTCCCCGGGCTCGGGTGGCGGCGCCGGCGCCTCGCCGCCCTCCAGCGACTTGCTCACGAAGTCCGCCAGCCGCTCCATCACCATTACTGCCGCCAACACGCGGTGCCGCGCGCTCACCTTGCCTGACACGCTCTACAGAATACACACTGCAGCAACGGAGCACCCTACGCCCACACTTTCATACTTAACACCTTTTTACATCAAATAACACTTTATTTTTACGATGTAAAGTTCATTATTGTGTGCGTGACGACTAAGGGCGGTGAAAGAGACTCCGCCCAGACGTCGCGCAGGCGCCCGCCCAGCCCGCCGCCGCCGCCGCCGCGATGCACTGCCGCACCCGGCGGCGGGTAATACACGCCTACATTATCGTTACATTGAAAATGAATTTTTAATATTATTTTCTGGTGTTTGTGCATTATTCATTGTGACGATAACTTGTGAAAGTTCAGTGACTTTTAAAAATATATTAAACTGCTATTTCTTCACTTAGCTGCCGTACGATTATAAAGGTAAGGTTTATTTATGAATCTTTCATAAATTTCTAAATAAAATAACAAATTCTATAAGCCAAAATTTATAATTACATGCACATATTAAATAACATGACCTTAAACAACATGTCTATTAGAAACCATTAAATTATCTAGAAAGAAGATAGGTAAACATTGACAATCCAAATTAATACTTTGTATTAAACTAGGTAGGTAATACCTATAATCTTAAAAACAGTAAATATTAAAAATACCAATGATAAAAATTAAAGCTCCACTATGTTTCATGACGATTAAATCTTGAAAAATAATCAAAATGTATTAATATACATACCTACTTACATTTTATGGGGGTATTTTCATCATCTTTTATTCCGATTGAAATTTTTGCTCAACTAAGTAAGTATTTTTAGTAAAGTTCCATTTCGCAGCTCATTTTTTATAATTAAATCCAAGTAACATTTGACAAATCACATTTTACTTGTTATACCTAGTTTGTAAATGTAATAAGGTAAGCTGGTATTAATGCAGGTATTAATTCCTAAATAGATAAAACGATTAGCCCCAATGACTTGTAAGTAAAATCATTCATTTGTCAAATATCATAAATCGATTACAGAGCCATAACAACAAAATTGAAAATCTGCTAATGCTAAGAAAAATTGCGAAATGAACACTTTCCAGGCTACCTTTCTTTAATTCAGCATTTTAACAGAGACCTTTTCAAATACCGACGCCCCTATACTATAACCTCCTTACTAATAAACCTTGTATAAGCTGTGTATTCACATTTTTTTTTCTAAAATAACGAGATATATTCAAATAATCAAGCATTTTATTTAAATGACCTTCCAACGATACACACCTTATTCATGCTTACTAGTAAGGCCTTTACGTTTTTTTTTTCATTTGCACATTTTAGACCTTCATAACATGCACTTGTTTACTTGTACAATATTTAACAATTTTCTGTCAATACGTAAACATCAGCAAAATAACACTAGTACAACGCGATTACGCGACTTCAAAATTCTCTAATACATTGGACGGCACGTTGGACATTAACGGTCTAAATAATCGCAGCGGTGACTCCGAACCCTAGCCGAAACTTATCATTAGGGTGGTTGAGGAGAGCGGATATGGCACACGCGAGCTGTGCCCGCTTGCCTCCGAGGGCCCTTTGCAGCGTGGCCCCGACCAGTCCGTCCGAGTCCGCAGAGCCTCGGACCGTCCACTCGTCTGTATGCCACTCGTACGCTAGGGTTGCTACTGCGCGACGGATCGCAAATCCCACCTGTCAATAAAACTCACTTATTACAAATTGCCGGAAATATGTATGTATCGCTACTACAATTATTACTAATGATGGCACGGGCTTGGTTATTTTCACCACAGGTTTACTATGTTACTGAGTGATCGCCACTGTTTTCTCAGCATTCTCTACCTTCTGATTGACCTCTTGCTATAATTAACTATCTCAATTTATGGAATCATTTAAGACTTAAGATGATGAAATTAAAATTACGAGTAAAACGTAAATATTGTTATCACCTCTAGCATGGCAGCGACCGTCAGGTAGGGCTTGATGTCTCTAGCGTAGCACAGATCCAGGCCTCTGTTGCCTAGCGTAGCGCTGATTGAGTGGTCCACGCTGACCCATCGCCCGGCACCAGACGCTGAGCTTAGCTCTGCGCTGTGCCCGCGAGCCACTATCTCTGCACCCAAAGATAGGTGGTCCGTCACAGCCTACAGCCGACGCACTATATTAGCTAGGTACTTAAGATGTAATAAGTAAAAACTAAAATGATGACAGAGGAAAAATTAATAACGAATTTAACAACGTTCTCAGAGAATAACCTTAATAACCATTCGCACTCACGCACGCTGCCATATTTTGCTGGTATATACTTAGACCTTTGCTTACAAAATCTCTGAACTCAGATGTTCCAAATTCATACAAATATAATTTACCTGTAGATAGTGTAGTGCGATGAACTCCCGATTCACAGCTATGATTGACGCTGTGAACCTGTTGAAATACGCGTCTAAGATGCTTTCAAAACTGTAGAGCTCTGCATCGGCGATCTGTGCCACGACAGTTGCCCGTGTACCTTGAGTTGGGCCTACACGCATTTCACAACTCATCTGACCACCGGGTGCCGCTTCCATCACAAAGTACGGCATTGACGTAGGTTTATTCTTATCTACGTACGACAGTAACAATTTATAACCCCCGGGAGACACTGAACTAAACGAAAGAGAATGACCGAACACCCAATTGTTTTTGGAACTCTGTTTTACAGACACACTACCGCCTTCGAAACATTGTGGTAATCGATATCTCGCTGCATTATGTATATGTCGTAGAAGTCCTGGGTTGGTTGCACCTGCAGGTAGACCGTCAGGATCCTTATCACCAACTCGTCCGGCTCGGGAGCCAGTTACCCCGGCTCCAGTCTTGCCCCGGTCACCAGCTGTGCACTTTGAGTTTGAGCCTTCAGGAACTTTGCACTTGCATATTTTGATTGACGGTGCATCACCACTAGCGCATCTATCAGGTGCAGAATGATCCTTTAGATTCGCACTGGGTTCCTTCGAAACACAGGGATCCTTAGCAGGTGGATCCTTCGGTGGACAGTTCTTTCTTGGGGATCCCGGACGATGCCACTGCTGTTCCTTACGGGGGGAGCTAGATTCAGGTGGGCAGTTTGGACCTTTAGCGTATATAGTTTCAAAAAGTCCTAGTTTGAATAAATTAAATAACGATAGTGATAAGGAAAACTTTGCACCACTTTCTTTTTTATTCATTTTCACCGGATTATTTCAAATAATTATGGGTAAAAGAAAATTTTGAAGTAGCGCTGACATTGAGGGTAGGTGTCAAATCAGACATTACTTTAAAAATAGAAATGGTTTTTTCAAAGACTTGAGCTTTTTGTTGTACAAAGAGATTGTAGGATTCTTCAGTCATACTCCTTTCTGAAATCGTATGGTAAGATCAATTTAAAATCAGCTATATGGTTTCGCTCGCCACAGGATACAGCACACGGAAGCCGGAGTTCTGTTAGTAGCATTGCAACCCGATGCATTCTTATTCAAAATACATACTACATAAACGCATGGACATATTTAGTGGAACTTAAATTTCCTTACACACCTACGATCAGTGCGGATTTGCCATAATGCCCAGTAGGCCGGGTCTAGAGCGACCAGATATTAGGGGTGGTCAATCGTGACAAAAAAAAGACGCTTTAAATACAATGTGCAATTATTATCCCTGCTGAAACTTCGGAAAATATTACAGCAGCATAGCTAGCAGCTATTATAGTTACCTCATTTCCGTATCGATGTCATACTTTTTTAAGATGCGTGGTGAGAGGGCTGGTACTTACTACATGGCTTAGGCCCCTCGGGCGACCATGACTGCAAATCCGCCACTGCCTACCATAACTCTTGTATTTTTTGAGGTTATACAGAGGTTTACTGCAGTACACCCACCGGAATTTTTTAGATCCCATTGTACCTAAATAGGGTTCCGGTTCCGGCAAAAATCTGAGATATTTCACAGAAAAATCAATTTCACAGTGCAGCAGTCGCGTTTATTAATGACTAGCTTCCCGCCAGCGGCTTCGCCCGCGTGGTCTTATAATTTTTTCCCCGTTTTTGCTACATTTTTCATTACTACTCCGCTCCTATTAGTCGTAGCGTGATGATATATAGCCAATGTTACTCGGGGATAATGTAGCTTTCCAAAGGTGAAAGAATTTTTGAAATCGGTCCAGTAGTTTCGGAGCCTATTCATTACAAACAAACAAACAAACAAATCTTTCCTATTTATTATAATATTATAGTATAGATGTCTCTTGTTAATTATAAATATATAAAGAATCTTTAAAAAGATGCTTGTCGCATCCGTTTTGTTAAATGGGCAAGCAAAACCTACTTAGGTAACGCCACTTGTTACGATTCCTGCACAGGTACGTACTTCTTTTGCTTTGTCCATACTAATACAATAATATCCCTTACAATCAATAAATACCTAATGAAACCGTTTTGATGCTAATTTGTCCCTTTTTGGTTTACGCGTAATAAATTCCCGGTTTTACAAATAAAATAATACTTATTATGTAGGTATCTGTTTTGCAGGAGACCAGTGACCACCACCATACGAACTGTAAGTACTTATTTAATTAGTTTATAAAGAGAATTTGCTCACGCAGGATGAGTGCTTGTACCCTGTGACGATGGTGATAACCCATAAAACTAACATCGTTACCTATAGGTACATCGCTTCGTTATAGTATATGTACTTATACCGGCACGAAAGTTGAGCTAAAACTAACGGAGAGGGAAAGTTTGCGCAGTTCATTTTTGTGCAAAATGTACTAAAAATTGACTAATAAATAATTAGTTAGGTAAATTTTTACAAAGCCCCATCTACTAGTCCCAAACTTAGCAGAGCTTGTACTCTGGGTACTAGACAATGGATATAATACTTGTATATTTTTTCTGGCAGTACATACTTATAATACACTAGCCATTGCTAGCGACTTCGTTTCCGTAGAAGTTGAATTTTTTCCCCTGTTTTAGCAACATTTTTAATTTATACTCATCTTCTATTGGTCGTAGCGTGATGATATAATTATCCTCGTTAAACAGGCTATCTAACACTGAAATATTTTTTAAAATCGGTCCATAACCAGACATTAGCGCTTTTAACCAAACAAACAAACAAACGATTCAACTTTATAATATTAAGTAGTATAGATAAGAAACAATTTAAAAATATTTGTATCCTGTGGGAATCGAACCCACGACCACGTGATCAGCAATTCGAACCACTATACCACAGACGTCGTCGAGTACAGTTATTTCCATTTGCCGGCAACTTTTCTTGATGACTAGGTAATAGGTAGCCTAGGTACAGTTCTCGCTAAAGTTATTGTCCGGGTTGAAGATGGCACGAGCTAACTATAACCCGATCGTAAAAATCGAGGAGAGAAAAATATTGGATTAAAATTATTTAAAACGACAGGCTACGACTTGAGCTTTCGTTTTATTTATTACAGTCCAATAATTTTCATTTTCCGATTTTTACGACCGGGTTGAAGTTAGCTCGTTTCAAATTCAAGCCGGACAATAAGTTTGGCGAGAACTGTAATAGGCGATGACCACACAAGCAGTCAAGCAACCACAGACTAATAATATATTTTGTTGATTGTTGGTGGTACTGTCAATTATGTCAAATGACAGAACTGACGTCATATCTAATATTGTCAAAATTCACCAGTGTTGCAAAACCTACCGATTTTACGGGAGATCTACTGATTTGGCCTATGATTTACCGAAATACCGATTTATGGTCCGAATGTCCCGATTTTTGTAAATTTTAATAAAGTAACAATTTTATAGTTTATAGCTAGAATAGCTTGATTTATGTTTGTAGGGTTAGTATCCAGGGCCGTTTACCACTACCACCAATGTTTAAAACTGTTATTTCCTTTGTTTTTAAGATCCTTAGCTTACCACATTCATCCGCCAATGTGGAACGTATATTTTTTTCGATAAATTTAATTAAAACTAAACAACGCAATCACACCCTTTACACCTAAGTAATTATTGGCATACTTCATACAAAGGGGTTAATTGGAGAGGATAAGTGACAACTGTTATGATTTTAATATTTCCAACAATATGATTGTTAAAATGTCATCAGAGAGGTGATATCAGTAGATTTTTTATAAGAATACGTAAGTTTTCGATAGTACGAATATGATTTAAAAAGGTTGTATGATTCGTATCCGTACATATTTAATAATAATCGTAAATGCGTAAGTAAATCTTCGTTTTATTTACAGGTAAAGGATATTACTAAAATCTCCCAAATTCTACCGATTTTTTACTAGCAAACCTACCGAAAAATGGATTCTTGGTTTTGCAACACTAAACTTCACGGTCATCGCACATTGAATCTTTGTCACATCTTTGTGTATTTTTATTTAAGTTTATTTTCTTTGGTTTAACTGATGTATTGTAGCTGATTATTATTTAATTGCTGAGTGATTAAATGAATGTAATACGGATTTTAGTTAAGATCTAACTTCTCTAATGGACCGTTTGCAGTTGTGTCAACTTTAAAAACTTCATTGTTGATAAGGAAAGTTCTTTGTGTTTCCAATAAACATTACGTACGGAATACATAATACTTGTAATAATGACTGCTATTAACTTGAAAGTCAGCAAACTGTTGGAGATGTTCAAGGGGCTGAAGTCTGACGCAGTTCCGAGAGCACCTAGGCCCACAGACGCAACTCAAACTACATCAGACACGCCAGGACAAAATGGTCATGTTGACCCCCCAGAAGAGCAGGAAGAAGAAATAATTATAGAATCAGTATCAGACGATGAGATTAAAAAAGGAAAAGAAAAGAAATCTAAGAAAAAGTTTTTTAAATCTAAGAAGTCATCCGATGATGACGATGAAGAATTTGCAAAACATTCTAAAGAAAAACGAGAGAGCTCTAGTTCTGTGAATGTCCAAGGTAAATATTGTTTGGAATTTGAATAAATATACAAATAAATAAATAAATATTTAATTTACATGATAAATCAAATAACCACTTCTGACACTGCACTCTCAACATTCTGTCTGATGAATCATAGTGTATTACAGATAAATACCTAATATTGACATTTTATGAACTAAACTTATTCCAAATAAGTTCCATAGAATAAAATAGTTTTAAGAATATTCTTTGTTACTTTTATATGCAGTGAGACCAAAAAACCAAAACATTTAAATACAAATTAAATAACAAATGGTCATTTTGGGAAAATAATTGTTATTGGGCATCAGCAGCTTCTTGCCACTTGGGGCTGCTTATGTTGTTTATGTTTACGCCTGAGGACAAAAGTTTTGATTGTGTTTGTGTAGTCATGTATATGGAAAGGGAGACAAAAATTAAGCCTAAAATGCTCTCTATATTGACATCACCAAACACATTTTCTTGGAATTCAGAAATTATTAAAATAAACTTTAAAAACCAAAAACTATTAAAAATCCTAAAACATACATAGATGTTATTTGGGCCTGTCTAGTGATGTTCAATCTCTCGGCTAAAGCTATACACTATTTTTGGGGCACCTGTATATTATTATTTTATAACTATTAGATAACTATTATTATTTCCCCTTATCTTTTATTTTCAGCTACTGGAAATGTGTACAATATTGTTAATGCTAAAGGTGTCAGGTTGGGTAATGATTACTACTTTGGTCCTGTTTCTATGGCAACACCAAATAAATCAGGCAAGGAGAAGAAGTATGAAGAAGAAGAAATAGAAAAGGACAATTTTATTAAGCTGCTTATGGAAGCTAAAATAAAGGTAATTATTTCTTGTGTTTAATCCCAACAAATAAACCACACAGCCTTGTATTAGCAGTTTTAATTAATGCCATAAAATTTTAAGAATGATACCAAATCGAAAGTTGTTTCTAAACTATTTAAAATCAATCCATCTTTTGGTAATTTCTTAAATCAGATTGTGGTGTTGAGATTAAGGAGACCATCTCACTACTATCTTATCCCGAGAGTCATAGACTAGATTCCCACACTAGATATATTTTTGTCTAGGGCACCAGCAGGTATGAGGTACCTTAGAGGTACCATCTTATGAGGTACCATCAATCAGATATATAAGTTAGAATATTATAAGTTTATTAATTATCTGATTGAAAAAAAATGTTTATAATAAAGACTAAATGAACTACTAATGTTTTCAGCCTGACCATGACTATATGGACTATGTATCAAAGAATCTTGGCAAGAACTGGCACACTTTCTTCAGATCCCTTGGTTTCACTCAAGGCCGAATAGAAACTGCTGAGATTAATGCAGCTGGCTATGATATATCAGAGGTACACATTATAATAACTATGCTTGCTATCAGAACGAATTTAACCATTTAATAGCCTAAAATAGACTTTATTTATCAGGCCACAAGTTTTAATCAATTACTGATGCTTTAAATTAGGTTTTAACAGCATTTATTCACTGATAGACTTGATATAATATTAGTAGGTTATTCATTGAACTTTTTACATCATAATCATAGTTATTGTTTTAAGGTTCAAGAACTCTACTCTATATTTTAGAGGCTTTAAAAGTTGCCTTTTAGAGGCATAAAATGAATTTAATGTGAAATAAATATTGGTTTTTGTTAGTAAATAATTAATATAATGTATGTTTTATTTTGACAGGCTCGTTACAAACTACTTTTGGATTGGGTGAACAATGATGATGATGGATCTCTCGGTCGTTTAGCTACTTTGCTTTGGGAGGAGGGAGAGAGGACTATAGTTAAAGACCTTTCCGTTATGTACAAGAAAAGTAAAAAGTAAATGTAATGTAAAATGTAAATGGGTATGTAAAAATCTAAATTTTGCATCAAGATATATTTGTCAAATACGGAAATGTAGATAAAATTAGCAGTTGAGCACATTGTCTAAAACATAGTTTTAGCAGATTTTTCCAAAAGATCCATTCCAAAGGATTAACAATTCTTTTGTAATTAATGTAAAATACGTCGGACAATACATATACATCATTGGTAAAGGTAGGTCAATAAGCAATTTTATATTTAATAAAAAAGAAAATGTATTTTAAGATTTATTATTGAAAGGGTTTATGCGAAAATAGAGTATAAAGACAATAGAGAATACAAGTTGTACGTTTTTAATGTTCAATTTATGCTTTATTTAGGGCTTGTTTCACTATCTACAAGTAAGTTCCCGTTAAATTACTTGGCAGATAATTCCATACACATTTTGTTACATTTTTTAATTTATCTGGCAGGCAGCAGCTATTTAGTTAGCTATAAACATGGTGAAACAGGCCCTTAATGTTGCACTATTTTATGTACACCACTAGAGATTATAACCTTTTGAGATACATTATGAACAACTTTTGCAAAATTTATTCTCTTGGTGCCTAAAATTCTGGTGCTAAAACTTTTGTATCCACTATAACTTTTTGAATGATAATAATGAACATAGATAATATTTTTAATTCCATTCCACTTTTGGACATTCCTAGATCACTCTTTTGAGGGTAAGGTGTCATAATATGATTGTAAAAAATAATTATTTACCGGTACTAGGTATGAGGGATGTGCGGGCATTGGACGACGATGTTTTAAACTTTGCATCACAATCTATCACAATGTGCAATGTATAACATTACAAGCGGGGGACGATTGACGAATGTTTAAAATATGAGCGTAGCGTAGGCTTCTGACGTAGTCTAAATATGGATAAGGCAAGAAATTGAAAATGTTGCATACCCCAAGGAAATGTGTGATATTATATTATTTTATAAGAAGATATTTTTTTAAAAGAAGCTCATATGTATTTAGTAAATGTATATTGCTGAACTGTATCTAAATAATAATGTACATATAGCTACAGTGTAAGCTATACATTTCCAGTATAAGTGGATTTCTCTTTGTACGGACAGCCTGTGGAGTGCGTGGTCTGCTTATACTGTGTATGTACAGCTTAAGTTAGATGTGTAAAAATTAAGCTTTAAAAGTGCCTTAATGAAATTACAGCAATGACAAATACATTTTTCAAACCAAAATTTAATAAAAAATATTTCGATCTAGTCACAGAATTATAATGAAATTTTTAGTTGTTTAATTGTCTCACATAACAAAAAGTAAATACATAAATTTGTGATATCATATTGTATGAATGAATAATAGACATTTTATTAACGTTTTTGGTCTTTTTTTTTATAAAGCTCTCGCCGCGCTAAGTTTTTGTTTGTTCATGTTAATCTCAGAAACTACTGTATGGATTTTCGTAGAAACACTTTCGCTGAATTTTACAGGCCACAATTTCTTAACCCGTGCTAAGCGTGCAAAGTCGTAGCGGGATCCTAACTTTTAATAAACACACAGCCCTGAGGTTGTTTTATTAAAAAAAGAAAATAGGGTCCTAAAATAATAATGAACTGTGAACTGAGATAACATCTGTCGCATTCGAGAGATATGTACGAACTTATCAAATCGAAAAGAAATTGACTTTGTATCTTATATGGAAGGTGTCATGGTTGCAAATTGATCGACACCCATAAAACACTATTATATACTTACTTAATTTAAAGAAAACAACAAATATGTAAACGATAACTAAGTTGGTAATTATATTATCATTTGAACAATATTATGTGAATCGCGCGAGGTCATCCGCTCAGTTGTCGATCATCGGCTGTCAAGTGACGATCATAAAACAAAATGCCGGTGCCAAATCGGGGAGGCTTGAACATTGTGAACATTGACGTAAAAGATGTAAGGTTCCCTACATCACTGGGCTCCCATGGCTCTGACGCGCTGGTGAGTAATATACGATAGCTAATATATATTTGTCAGTATTCTAGATAAAAACCTACATAATTTTACCTATTAATGTATTAGTGTGCCATAGATGAATACATTTAGGTACGTCGGAACTTAACTACCTACTTTTACCACAGTGTAATAGTTACATTATGCTTTTACTACAAAAATAACTATTTTCGTATGTAAGGTAATCTGAATAAAATGTCAACTGCCTCTTGCAATTTAACAACGCTTGTGTGACGGTATCCAAGTTCCTCCTAGCATTAAGATTTTAGTGTAAACACGGTCACACGGAAATGGATAACATTGCCAGTGCCACCATGATTATAAGGAGAGTGTAAATCTTTGTAGCTACTCAGGTACTGGCTTGTGCATTGCGTTTTATTTCGTTTTTCTTTGTGAAGGAGGTAAAATAGGTAGACTAACAATGTAAAATTAGGTACTTTTAAACAACAATGACATATTTTTTATGGTAAACGCTTAGATTATTTCAAGGCCTTATGTTTATAGCACACTGACCCAAACTACTCCTGCGCATACGTCACCACGACTACAGAGAACGGCAAACAAGGATTCGGACTGACTTTCACTTGCGGCCGAGGCACCGAGATCATAGTCCTCACCATCAGGTCCATGAAGAAGTTCATAATCGGGAAGAATGCTGCAGACATCTTCGCTGACTTCGCTGGCTTCTGGCGGACTATCACGAACGATTCACAAATGAGATGGGTAATTATGAAAATGATATCTACATAATAACTTGGCGTTGTTATTGTATTTTTTGTTTTGTGGTGTTTTTTTTTCATGCCTTCCTTTTCAATTTGAATTTCAGATCGGGCCTGAGAAAGGAGTAGCACACTTGGCGGCAGCTGCCATACTAAATTCCTTGTGGGATCTATGGGCTCGACTTGAAAATAAACCGTTATGGAGACTTCTTGTCGACATGGAACCCGAGGTATGTCTGTTACCATTGTACTATCAACTATTATGGGGATATTAGAATATCCTCATACTATTTATCATGTTTACCAGTAGTGTCGATAGGTATAGGTACCAACTGTCGTATTTTGTCTATTTCGCTTTTTTATTTTAATACTAGAAGGTTAGTACTTATTGTAGATACTAAGTAGGAGGCTAGTACTCAATGTACCTGATAGATTCGTTGATTAATTAATTTTAACATAATGGATGAGAGAACAGATAGACTGAAAGACGGATTAAAAAAGCTTTTAAGACAGGTGGTTTTGTTCTAACGCTTATATATAATATTAATACCTACCTAATAATATATATTATAATCAATAACTCCATTAAGTATATCTTTTATTCCTCTTGATTTCATAAAATTTCTCGCGAACAGGAGTTGGTGTCAACAATAGACTTTCGCTACATTACTGATGTGATAACCAAAAAAGAAGCCATAAAACTGCTGAAGGACAAGAGAGCCGGCAGAGACGACAGAGTCAAGTATTTGATCGACAACGGATACCCTGCCTACACCACACAAGTTGGTTAGTGGCTGGTTGATACAATTCAGATTTAGAAGTGCTAAGATGTATTTAATCTCGAATAATAATCAATCATTAACTTTAAATTGTTTATATCAGATTGCCAATGCCCTTCGTAATGTGTGAAAATAAATGCCTTGATGGATACAAGCAATATAAGTATTATGGTTAAAAAGAAAATACAAGGGTATTTACAGGATTAAAACTTTCCTGTACATACTCATGTACGTCAACGTCATTCAGTTTTTCATCTAAGGGCTTGACGTCAATCCTTCGATATACTAAGCACTATAGTCCACGCGGAACTAGTTGGCCGCGCCTTAGGTAGGGAAGGGGGTGAGGCGGTGGTTTACTGTGAACAAAAGCAAGCGCCGGCCCATCGCGCGCAGGCGACCCTGCTCCTCCGTCCCGCCGCTCACATACCTAAGGCTCGGCCAACTAGTTCCGCGTCGACTTTAGCTCTCGTACTGAACAGTCGAACGCCTTGAAGGTAGTTATTAAGAAAGGACCCTTTCTCGTCAATCTTTAGGCCGGGCTAAAGCCTAAAGTTGACGCGGGCCAACTTCAACCCGGCTGTAAAAAACGAAAGCTCAGTCGCTCCTTTTGATTTGATATCGATAATTTTTGCGCCCCACGACTTTATTTCAAGCTTTCGTTTTTATTTATTTTAATAATAGGTAATAAAATATTTTTCTACGATTTTTACAGCCGGGTTGAAGTTGGCTCGCGTCAACTGAAGTTGACGCGCCGGACAAAAAGATTGGCGAGAACTGTACCTGAGTAATTAAAAATTATGTTAATTTTAGGTTAGAAGGTAGTTTTAAGTAATAATGAGGTTCTCTTTAAGGTTGGTTGGGCTACAGCGACGATCTGTTACAGTCGTTGTGTGAGAAATACTTGAAACTTGGCTTTAAGTATTTCAAAGTCAAAGTAGGAGTCAACTTCGAGGATGATTGGCGCAGGTGCAGCGCTGTGCGCAAAAGCATCGGGCCTGACAACGTTTTGGTAAGACATATTTAGGAACATAATTATCTGTACTAGGAGTGAAAATCACCACTTTCTGATGAATCAATATGAACCTTGTGCACTGTGCACGAGGGTGCATACTATGTTGTAATTGCCAGAATTGGCTGACCTCGCAGTGAATGGCCTTTTCGTACATATTGGTTAGGTTTTACTGGAAATATAGTGGACGGCGGCGGCGTACCGCCTTGTGTACGCGATTCATAGACTTTTTAGCCCTAGGTACTCTTCCATTATATTGTAATGTAAAGAAAAGTATACAAAATATTAAGTGTGTCTGATAGATACCATATAATCTCTCTGATGGCCTCCTTCTTTTCCAGATAGGTACAAATTTGGACAACAATAGGTGGCTTTATTCATGGTATTAAAGTGCAAAAATATAAAGTGGTATAGGTTACAAGCGTCAATTATGTGATAACATAATTATAATACGTTATTAGCTAACGTTAACAAAAGCCCTTACTATTATTTATTGTCCAAATGCCCAGTCTGCTTTGGCTTTCGAAATATCGGGTAGGCGTTATGGCAAGCCCTGATTTAGTTCCGATATTGTTGTGCATGAAGGTAACATTGAGTGTCTTTATGTTTTTAAAGATGGTTGACGCCAATCAAGCGTGGAGTGTAAATGAAGCAATAGAATGGATGAAGAAGCTGGCGCCGTTGAAACCGATGTGGATTGAAGAGCCGACCTCGCCCGACGATGTCCTCGGACATGCTGCTATATCGAAGGCTTTGGCGTGAGTAACTCACTAGTACATGCTGCCGTCAACGCGTTAGCATACCCTGAACCACAAGATTTGTGAGCCTGTGAAACAGCGATGCGTTAAACGTTTCATCCCATCCACCTACATACCTATCTACTTACGAATTGTTCATTGTTGGTATTCGTTCATTAGGTTCCTAATTTTTAGGTCTTACAATTTGTATTTTTTTTTTTTTTATTAAAGTCCATACAACATCGGCGTGGCGACGGGTGAGATGTGCGCCAACCGCGTGATGTTCAAGCAATTCTTACAGAGCGGCGCCATTCAGTACTGCCAGATAGACTCGGCACGCATCGGCGGAGTTAACGAAATACTGTCCGTCTATCTTATGGCTGAGAAACTAAAAGGTAAACTAAAATTATTCTCTTAAATATAAAGATTTCATATTGTAAGGGAAGCAAGTGAAGTTAGCGCGTATGCGCATATTTTCATGAGCCTAGAATTCGATCTAATGTAATAACTGAATCTGTTGCCGTAATAAAGCTGGGCTGGAAATTTTTAAACAGTAATTTAAACAACCGAAGAATCGTAGCTAAACTGAGGTCTGTTTCAGCACGTCCTAGTAATTTCCGTTTGTATTTAGTTGGTAGTGAAATATGCCCTAAAATATTTAGGCATATTTCAATCAATCTTGATTTTTTCTCATTAAGCTATAGTTTTTGTATTTAAGGTGTATTTTAGATTATTATAGATACAATCGGTATTTCATTATCCATCGATATATTCAATGCTTAGTGTACATATTTATCGTCGCCAGTGAAAGTGTGTCCGCACGCTGGCGGCGTGGGTCTGTGCGAGATGGTGCAGCACCTGCAGTTCTGGGACTTCGCGAGCGTGTCCGGCACCATGCAGGGCCGCCTCGTGGAGTACGTGGACCAACAGCATGAACACTTCGTTGATCCCTGCATAGTCAACAACGCCAAATATCTTGCGCCTAAGGTAATCTTTCAGCTGTGATCATTTTTCAATCTCAGTTGTTTTAATTTTTACTGTATCTACGGCACGTGAAAAGGATTTTAACCAATACAAAATTATAAGTTTGACGTGTCTGTGTGTGTGGGAGTGTTCTTAGCTATGTTTGATGAATATCGGTCCAAGATGGCCGCCGCCACAAAATAGCGAATTACATATTTTTTCACAACTCCCTCAATATGGGTATCAAATTAAAGGGCTTAATTATCAGAAGGGCTTGCGCTTGATCACAACTTGCCTGATGTTAAGCAACGATGTGGTCTATTTATTTCTTGCATGTTTCATCATTTGAATGAGCTTTTTTTAGATTCATTGTTGCAGTTAAGTATGGTTTGTTTTGTGAATGTGGAATGTAACAAATTTGCTTCTTGGTATCTCTTAGTATATTACACTTTTAACTGCAATTGACCCTTTACTATCGCGGTCAAAGTAATTAAAACTCATCATCTTGCAGATAAGAATCGAAAATATTTACATTTCGGATGCCAACCTATTAAACAAACATAGATTTTACGTAATCAGTCGTTTTATGAGAAAGATATAAACTTAATAACAGTAAACTTGAACTAACTAAATTGTTGGTGTTATTTTAGCTACCGGGATACAGCACGGAATTTCTACCAGGCATATTGGATAGATTCGCGTATCCAAACGGCACCGAATGGCGACAAATGATCAAAGACGGGCTCTTCCCACCGCCGGATGAAGCTGAGTTAGTCAACGCCTAACAACCAAATTGTAAATATTTTTAAACATTTTTTTTTTAAATTAAACGATGTATGTTTATTAATTATTATACTCTTTGCATTTTAAACAATGGTACTAAGTTTCGACTGTTGCATGGCGTGTTTTTTTGACTTGTACGCGTGTATCCGACCCTTAATGAGTAGGTCAATCTACACATCCAGTTTTCTGTTAGGCTTTCTCCGGTATCGATGCAGGACGGCGACGGCATGACGGCACTGTCGTTAACAATATAAGTACTATAAAAATAAATAAAAAATTAAATACTACTTACTTACCTACCGATTAGCTTACGTTTCTTTGTAACTTAACATGAAATATATTTATACTTTTGTTTTCGAAATAGCTACTTATGGAATATTTTATAATTCATACGTGCAATTACTACGATACTTACCTATCATTTAGATTAAAAATTAAAACATAATATTTTGATTTGATAATTTAAATAATATTTATTTATGTAGTAATGTGATTAAAATGCTTTATTGAATGCTTGTTCCAAGTCTCCTATAAGATCTTCAACATCTTCTAACCCAATTGCAAGCCTTATTAGGGCATTTGTAATACCAAGCTCTGCTTGCTGTGTTTCAGGAACCAATGAATGCGACATTAAACCTCTATAAACAATGTTTTCAATCAATTATTAAGTACGCAATTAAATGTTTTATTAATTTAAAAACTTTAAATACTTACGGTACTTCAGCCAAGCTTTCATATCCTCCCAAACTCACAGCCAGTGTAAATATTTTAAGGGCAGTCAAAAATTTTCGTGTTTCGTTAAGACCACCGGAGTGTTTAAAACTAAAACAACTCGAGTGACCAGCCGTTTGCTTCTTGGCAATTGCATGTTGCTTGTGAGATTCAAGTCCTGAAACAATAGTAACAATATAATATCCTATAGTTAATATATTATTATACGAGCCTTTTTTGGGATCACATTCTCGAAACATCTATAACGATTTCAATGAAATTTACGAGACGTGGGTTTGCGGAGGGTGGGCGGCGAGAAATGGATCAGTGGATCTAAGGAGGTTTTCGTCGCAACAAACTTGACTTGCCCACGCCACGAGGCCACGAAATGGACCTAGCTAGACGTTTTACATCTGTCCAGAGGTGAGCTCGGTATTATTAACCGCCGGCTATTATTATTACTATTACTAAGTACGTAATTAATAATAGGCGGTCAAGAGGGTAACGATAAAATGTTATTTAAAAAAATACTAGGTATTACCTGGGTGCATTACTTCCGTTACTTTTGGATGTTTTTCCAACCACTGCGCTACAACCAACGACGATTTTTTATGGTGTTCCATGCGCAAAGCTAATGTTTTCAAACTTCTGCTGACTAGATAGCAATCAAATGGCGATGGCACAATTCCCGTGGCTGAAAAATTACATAGAATTAGAATGATCCAATCTGGCTAATGAATAAAAAAAGGAAAGGTTTAATTTTTTTTTAATTAAAAAAATCTGTGGTGGATTTTCATTCCTTTGTTTTCCGATATTTAAAAAAAAACGCTATTTGCACGCACTAATTATAAGTTCCACTCATAGCACCCTAAGGCTTATATTCAGAGATGATGCTAAGCATAAACTTAGGCTCCCGTATGTCAAATTGTCATACAAATTTGACATACGGAAGCATAAGTTCATGTTGAGTCTCGTTTCTGAATATCAGCCTAAGACTTTCTTCCGAGGTTAACGTACACAGTTCGCTTCGATTTAGACCAAGATTGGGACCAAGTTCTGGGGTGTCATTGTGACATTTTTGACAAATTGTATGGCGCTTTGGGTCAATAATATGCTTTTACTCTGAAAATTTTAAGAACGTAGCTCCAACTATGTAGCTGTAATACCTGTGTGACAGACGATAGACGGACAGACGGTGTGAGTGACAGCAATAGTCCGTTTGACCCGATTGAGTACGGAACCATAAAAGAGTACCTAACAGTAATTAATTAAATTTTTAACCCCCGACGCAAAAACGACGGGGTGTTATAAGTTTGACGTGTCTCTGTGTGTGTGTGTGTGCCTGTCTGTGGCATCGTAGCTTCCGAACGGATGAACCGATTTTGATTTTGTTTTTTTTTATACGAAGAACAAGTCTAGGAGTAAAATCAGTTTTAAAATACGTGTTGCGATTGAACAACAAATTGACTTACTAAATTGTAACAATCTAAGTCTGTCCGCTAACGCTTGGTCATTAACAACTGCTGCCCCCATTAAAACGTCGGAATGACCATTCATGTATTTTGTTATAGAGTACATAACTATATCCGCCCCGAAATTCAGAGGCTTTTGTAAGTATGGCGTGAGAAATGTATTATCCACAACCACTTTTATATCACCGTGACTTTTTGCTAATTTTACTGTTTCAGCAATATCAATAACTTTCAATGTCGGATTTGTGGGAGTTTCCATCCATATCATCTGAAATAAAAAACAAGAAAAATAATCAAGAGAGTAAAGCGTTACTTTTTAATATTTGATTAGCCATCTCATTTAGGTTTACATAATAATAATAATTTATTTGCAATAAACATGGTACATCAATGGTCTTATAGTTAGGTTTTGTCTCACATGTCTAACCAGGTGCGTACAAATTTTGGGATGTCAGGAGTAGTAACTATTAAACAATAATATATTTAAAAAACACTTACAATACAAACATAGACAATGATATAATAAACAGAATAATAATATTTAGAAATTGTATAATGGGATAATGTCAAAATCTCTTACAATCAAGAAGCTCCTTTATGGTGTAAAATCATTTTTCCATAAGCCAATTATTCAATTTTATTTTAAGTGACCTTAAGGGTAGTTCCCTTAATAATTGGGGAATTTTATTGTAGACCTTGACAAACATGAACACACTGTTTTTATGGTAAAGAGTAGTTTTACATCTAGGCATTACTAGTTTTGTTGGGTCTCTTTGGCTAAACTTACTATTTTCACAATTTTTTTCAAACAGTTGTGGCTGTTTCCTTACAAAGAGTTCAATTTCTAGAATGTAAAGTGAAGCTAAAGATAGTATCTTAGTTTTTTTGTATAGTGGTTTGTGTGAATCAAGAGGGTTGGCATTGCATATGGCTCTAATACATTTTTTTTTAGTAAGAACAACTTGGTCTATTAATGTAGAATCGCTTCTTCAGTTCTTTTAATGATCGTAGGTACTGCTGTTTTAGTGTAACTGCATTTATTGTCATTAAAATAAATAAATAAATATTTTGGGGACATTTTTACACAGCATCATCTAGTCCCAAACTAAGCAGATCTTGTACTATGGGTACTAGAGAATGGATATAATACTTATATACTTTTTTTTGTAAATACATACTTATTATACATAGGAAGCACCCAGACAAACACAAATACTTATATTCATCATCACATAATTATTTGTGTCTTGTGGGAATCGAACCCACGACCTCGTGATCAGCAGTCCGGTGCTCGAACCACTAGACCACAGACGTCGTCTTCATTTTGTAATTTGAGAACTGTATGTATTTAGTTTTATTCAGATTAACATTTAGGTAATTTTGGTTATACCTATGGCATCTTCTAGTGTTTTATTTGTTTCAAATTCATGATTGATTGTTACTCGGTTAGTGTTGGGAATAATGATACATATGTCATCAGCAAACATTATACATTTATAAGGGATGATATTAGGGATATCGTTTATGTATAACAAAAACAACAGGGGCCCCATTACGCTGCCTTGTGGGCCACCTGCCTGATTAAGACGGTAATTATGTTGATCTAAAGGGCGTAGAAACTACGTTTTAAGAATATCGATAGAACTATCAGTAGATAGGATAGTTAGGCAGGTAGGTACTTAAAATAAGTTTTATCTATTTTCTAAGTAGTTACATTAAATTAATTTTGTAGCAATGTATGTAGGTACCAACACCGAAAACCAACCTTAGTATTTGCTTTAATTGCTTTCTCTAAATTTTCCAGATTCGTAAAGTCTATGAATGATACTTCAATTCCCAATCTTGTTATAACTTCCCTGAAATGTTGTAGTTTTGTTTGTTAAAATCTCTTTACATACTTATTTACAACTGTGTCATAAATAACTCTTACCTGAAAAGGCAGTTAGTGCCACCGTAGACATCGTCAATTGTAATTAAATGATCACCGTTGCTGAGTAGCAAGGCTATAGTTGTAATTGCTCCAAGACCAGACGAAAACGCAAACCCATGTTTTCCGCCGTCTAATGCTGCCAGGCATTCTTCTAAAGAACTCCTGGTTGGGTTTCCTACTCGACTATATATAAAACCCTACGAATAGACTTCAGTTAGTAATATAAATAATCAATACAGCAAGACATAGCACTAGGTTTTGCTTACGGTATGCTCGGCTGGAGCTGATTGTTTGTATGTGGTGGATAACATAATAGGTGGCACCACTGCATCATGTTTCCACCTATCTTGGCTTTGACCGACGTGTGCAGCTGCAGTAGCAAAGCCAGGCTTATATTTCAAAAAACCATCATCCGTCATCTAGTGCAATAAAACCATAACTTAATATTTGGAATTAATTGGAAGTTATGTGCAATAAAACCATAACTTAATATTGGTATAAAGTTTTAAAAACAGTGTAGGTATAAGTAGGGTGTAAGAATCTACTTGAAAAATAATTAATTAATTAGCAAATAAATCATTTTTTTTACGGATTTCACTGCATTATATCGTCATAGACGCTGTAAAGCATCCGAAACGTTGCATTGTGTAACATAATAAATCAGTCTAATAAATCTACAAGTAAAAATGGTTTTTTAAAGTGCATCTCAAAATTAAAGATTCAGTGGAAAATGAACTTATAATCAGTTCGAAGTAGGCACACAAGAGTAGGTAAGTAGATCGTATTGAAAATATATATATTCTTTTTTAATTAGGTATCTACATTTTAAAAAGGTTTACATCTTACGTTTGTTTCCGATCACAGTATTTCAACGGCCGGTAAAATTGCTGTCTATACCCACACCGGGACTTGAAATGTTGAAGATATGAGCAGTTTCAGATGTCAAAACGCCTTTTTATAGTGAATATTAATTAAAATTACATTGGTCGAACATACCTGTGAAAGTGTAGTGTAGATAAGTTTGCTTCCTAGATCATTAACGATCATCAGACTTTATTATGAAGTATATTGATTGTGTGTTATAAAAACTTATTTGAGCTTGATGTTACATCCAAACGTACATTGTCGATGCAAATTAATTAATGGGCACACTGGGCCTGTTCCACAGCTTACTGATAAATTCCCATAAAATTACTAAGCATATAATTTCATAAAAATTTTGTTCCACATTTGAATATCCTGTGGTTATCCAGAGGTGGTGTAACAGGCCCTGCTTCGGACCACCGGCCAAATATCCAGACTCCGAGAAAAAAGAGAAACCCAACAACACTTTACACGACCCGGTAATCAAATCCAGAACCTCTAGCGTAGCAGTCGCGCTAGATACCGCTAACCAACGAGGCAGTCCAAAAAATATGGCTTAGGTATATCCTTGAAATACTTGACGAATGCGAAAACTGTCAAGTGTTGTTTATGCTTATGTAATAAAGTAATAAGCAAATCGTTCTAGACTTGGATTAAAAGGCTAGGATTCGCCATGTTGACTGACATCTGAACATAGCACGAACACAACAGAGAATGACGCTTCAAGCCGCCACTGTGGCTGCGATACGTCGCCACCGCAGGCCGCGTCTAAATGACCTGTCGATACCAGATCAGCAAGACATTTGCGTAGGTCATAAGAAATACCCAAAAGTTCAGCAGTTTGACGGTACGAATTAGTAATATGATCACAAATGTATCCATGGAAAACCGATTCAGTAATAACAAACTTGGCAGGTACATCAAGCTTACCATATTGTCTATCCCGTGGTTTGTATAATTATGTGGTTTGCGTTTGCTGGTCTTCTTTAATCTACTATTTCATATTGAGTGAGATGGTATTGGAAATTTTATTCGACTGACTTATTTCAGTTTTTATTGTCTGAAGTGATTGATAAAATTGACAGCACGAGGAATTAAATCATGATTTTTAAATAAGCATAGAGGATACGGTAGTTGATAGAGGTTGAATGATAATAAGTCCAAGCCTCATAAGTGCATGCGAAAAAAATAAAATACGTAGGTAGTCGCTTCCCAATGTGTAAGTTATATAAACGCCATTCAGAATTACACATTATCGTCGTAATTTAATAAATTTTAATTGTTTATTGGATGGAAGTAAGAGGATTTAATGTGCTTCTTGAGGCTTGGTTGATGTGTTAAGAACGATCACCCACCCATAAGCTGACCATGTCAAGTTAAGCTTAAGCGTATAAAACATTTGATCAGCAATCGGCATAGTACCTAATTACTTACGCGACTCCCTCAATGAGTCAATACCTTAAGATCAAACTACATATTAATTTTTAAGTTTGTTTTATATTAAATAAAATATATACATGATTTAACTCTTAACAAAATTCTTATGTTTTCTTTTGGAATGCGAAGGCACTAAGTTTTGACTGTTTTGGTGCGTTGCTGACGTGTCTATCCGTCCCATTGGTTTCCTCATCCAGTTTCCTCTTAGGACCGTTATCATTACTGGAGGTGACTTTGCCTTGAACATTCTTGAACAGTTTGATGCCGTGTCGAGTCAACTCTGACGGACCAAGGTCAGGGCTCTGTTTTTCCAGGACAGCTTTATTCCTGGTAAACCAATCTACAAAGGCCTCTCCTTCCAGAGGTGTCAAAGGCTGTAAAGTGAAGGACAGATAATAAGTAGGGTTAAAGTACCAACCATTAATATGACATCTCTTAACGAGCCATTTCATAGACACTATTAGTAACAGTGTATAATATTTACGAATGCTATAATTTCCAAATTGATGATTTTAAAATTATCTGAGTACATCACGATCAATTTGTACATAATATCGTATGATGAGTTCTAAGCACTGAAAAGTGCAAACCTTAATATTATCAAAGAATATTCAATAATGTAAATTTAGGTAACAATTAATGTTGAATGGCGAAGTCTGTATGCTCTGTTTAATTAACATGCGCGTCAACCAATTCCGTTATAGTTTATTTCAGCATAAATTAATGAATTGGGACACGCGTAATAGATTTAAATCTATACTAACATTATAAAGAGGAAAGATTTGATTGTTTGTTTGTATTGAATAGGTTCCGAAACTACTGGACCGATTTGGACTATATACCATGACGCTACGACTAATAGGGGCAGAGTAGCAATGAAAAATTTTGCAAAAACGGGGAAACGTCGCGGGCGAAGCCGCTGGCGGAAAGCTAGTAACTAATAAACACTTACATCTTCATTTTCAGAAGTGTCGGCAGGTCTGTGCACATCTACTAGTGTTCTTTCAGTCAGACTTAGTGGACTCGGCGCGCTTTTTGCATTTGTGGTCTGTTTCTTGAATATGTTTCTAGCTCTACCAGGCGAAGATTTTATAGGCTGAAATTAAGCTTAAATATGTAAATAAATATATAAATGCATTAAATGTATCTAAACAATATACGATTAAATGTTAAAAGTCGTCTGCATTGAGCTATCATAAAACCTATATCAGATAAATCATAAAATGTTGTGTGTGCAAGACTACATTTACTTACAACTGGTCTGATAGTTGTATCAATGTCAACTTTCTTCTCCTTAACTTTCTGGGGTATTATAAGACTAGAATTCAAGTCCTGTTCGGTATTTGTGACGTCATAAGTCTCTTGCGTATCCAGTTCTTGGAAGTGTGAGTTCTGTGCAACATTGAGTTTATCTGCTTCTCTCTCCCAGGAGTCTGCTAAATTGGTCAGTTTGTCAGCTAAATGTACGCGCCCAAGGCGCGAGGCGTACTTGGCCGCTAAAGGTAGTAAACGATCATCTTTCAGTAACTCCATCAGTTCTAACGCTCTTTGTTCTATCTCGCTGCGGCAAGCAAGCTGCAATATTCAAATAAAAATATTTAAACTAACAAGTTTGGAAGTCATTTATTTGAGCATCATAGCGCACTTAAAAATACGTCACTTTTCCGTTGAAATGTTTTGCACGTTTATCTGAATAAGTACATTCAAAGATAAATACAGAGCTGTAGCCTGAACAAACACTTACCGCAAACAATTTGAGTGCAGTCTCTCTAGCACCTTTTACGTCTACATCGGCAGTTGTGTGCGCCCATCGAACAAGTTGCTCTTCATACTGACTTTTTTCTGTATCCATTTCACAAAGAGGAATCTAAAATAAAATAATTTTTCAAAATAAATGTTAACATACAACCTTGAATGGCAGTTTCTAGTACGGAAAGTCCTAGTGTAAAACAATAAAAAACGCGAATATCGGGATAAATTTCATACCTGTATAGCTAGTTCTGCAACAATAGGTTTAGGTACAGTTGCTGGGAATGACGCCCCTCTACAAAGGATAGCACGAACTTTTTGGGTTGCCTCACTTATCTGCAAACATATGTTTGGTCATAATAATATACATATTTTATAAAATTTGACTGCGTAGGTTGTCATTATTTTTAGTTTTTCATAGGTAGTACCAACAAAGGATACCTATAGATAATTTTATTATAATATATATAATGCTTTTGGGAAATTGTACCAGGTTTAGTATTTCTGCAAGATATGCGCTGTTTAAATGAATAAATCTATAGGACAAACAACTGAAGAACAAAAAACAACACTCACGGAAACAATGAACCAAGAATCGGACGCGCCTTTAGAATGATTATTAGTATCGCACACAGGTATCCACACGCCGCTCGCGATGTCGTACATGCGCAGGATGCCCGTGTTGTCGTAGGCGCACGGAGAGCCCACGTCTGTCGTGCCCAGCCAAGCTAGTTTAGAACTTGGCGTTAGGGGCATAGGAACTGTTTTGTTTCGAACTTGACGACCTGAAATTATTTGTTTATTACTATATTTCCTGTATTCTTACTAACACCGGATATGTTTGTAAGAATACGGGAAATATAGTTTAGTTTTCCGTCTTGCGATGTTGATGACGGTTACTCAGGTAAATTTGTTTGTTTTCCTTCTACGTCCTATTACTTTTAAGTCTTGGGGTCAAACAACAAATCATCTGGTATTTTACAGTCTCGCTAAAAACTAACCTAGACAAAATATTATATCTGTCGTAAAAGAAAACATTTTATTCAGATTTTTTCGTGCAGAGTACCTATAGCGACCAGGAGATATTTATTGCTCATATTATGCGTACCGAACTCTGTTTTGATACGGACCGGATGATCGCATTCCATGTAGTCCAAGCCTTAAATTGGATGACTAAAAGACATAATAAAAGAAAAATCTAAATAAGAAAAAATATTAATTATGCACTCAGACAAAATGTGCAAAGAAATGTTACTGAGAATAAGTTAGGCCTACTACCGTTTAATGCCACGATGTCCATTGCTAGGTGCTGATCTGAGATGCCAGGGTCTGTGCTGTGGTAGACTGCCAGTACTGTTGTGTTGAAAGCCCCTAGAGTTACCACTGGGCCGGCCAGTGATATCACCTATAAATTAAAAGAGATTTTATATGTTTCCGCGCGGCAACAATGTTTTTTTCCAAATTAAACTTTCTTACAATTTTTTATCTTAGAAATGTCAAAGTAGTTATTCTAATGTAGATAGTTTATTATTATTAGTATTAGTTATAATATATAAATATTTTGCTTTTTTTTACACAACACCATCTAATCCCTAACAAGGAAGAGCTTGTTATAGAGTGAGTTGATATTTGGTGTTTCTCTATGCAACCAAATCAGAAATAAGAATTATGCATTTATAGAGCTTCGTATTGTATTAGGCATTTACTAGTTTAGTTATGTTATAACATGAGTTTAGGTGTGGGTGGGGTTGGTAGTTGGTACCTGTCGCTGCGTGCCCATGGGCGTGAAGAACCGCAGCAGGCGCGCGTTGGTGGCGAGCGCCACCAGCCCCGCGCCCGCCGACACGCACAGGATCTCCTCCGTGTCCGGCATCGAGGCGCTCCACTCCTTGCTACTACCCACCAGGGATATGCACACCAGTTTACTGTGGAAATACTCTAACTTTATTCTTCATCTTTAGTTGCCTATACTCCGCGCAGAATTAGTTGGCCTCGCCTTAGGCAAGGGCGGGGGTGAGGCGGCGGGTTACTGTGAATAAAATCTAGCGCCCCCACCCCTCCGTCCCACCGCTCACATACCTAGCGGTGCGGCCAACTCGTTCCGCGCGGACTATAATACAACAGCATGTATCTTTGTTTCAATGGTAGATTCCAGTTTTTATAGAACAATGATCTGTCACATGGACATGCAACTGCCCAGGTATTTTCTATGTATTATTTGCCTTCAGTAAATAGGATTGATTTTACAAACTTATCTGAATACTTTCAATAATATCACATCAAAGGTTGTTAATATGATTTTTTGTTGTTGTTTTGTTGTTTGTTACCTTTGTTTTTTCAAATACAATGTCAATTTAAAGGTAAAGATAAGGGGATGGCTAAAGATAAGTAGAGGTTGTCTAACTAAAATTGCACCCTAGGTACATTCTATATGTATGTTGTACCTACTTTTTATATGTAAACATTAAATACCCTAAGATGAAGTACGCTTGAAGCGACGATTGCATGTCCGTACTGTTAGGTACATTTAAGTTGCCCAAAAGGAACTATTAGATATGCTGGAGTTTAACAATATACAATTAGTACAACAATTCATTCTCACCTGGGTGTTTCGCAAGCTAAAGCCACTACAGTTGACGATAAACTGGCCATAGTGTGGTTCAGATAGTTGTTCAAGTGAATGCCATGATGCAAATTCGTGTCATGGAACTCAACGTCGATAGTGGATTCTCCGTTTTCCACCGTATGACAGCGAATTATGCCGATATCGTTCCAACACATGTATCTAGAAATATATTCAGTTAGTAAACTAAACAGTGACCTTAACTAATGATGATGTTTTAGTATATCACTCTATGTAATGATCATCTTATTATTAGGAATACTAAGATGCTTATCCAAATAATAACATCTACCTATTATAATTATAAAAATCAATGTTCAATTTTTTTTTATTTAAATTAGACCATATAATAAATAGGGAGTTTAAAAATAGTTGCATGATTTAAAAAAACACGTGGGATTTATGGAGAAGAGTGGTTCACCTTTGCCCTCCCCTTTGACTAATTTTATGATGATTAATATTATTTGAACCTCTCTTACATATCAGATGTAATCTAATGACTTAATAACTTATACCTATGGTTTACATTTAAGTATACACATGCATCAAACATTCGTAATTTCTAATTTTATAGCAATTGTCACATAAAATTATATTCCTTTAATATTTAGTTTCTTATGATTGCCAAATTCCCAGAATAGGTACATAGAATCAAAGAGATAAAGAATAGTGTATTTTTTGCATAGAATACATCGTGCAAATTATACCTACACCACTTACGATAACTCTTTATCACATCATTTTACCTTCACAGCTGACTTCTTCTCATGGGTCATTTACTGAGTGATATGATGATATCAATATTTTAATTTTATATTTCGGTAAGATAACAAACCTATGCTCCAGATGCGTTGGGGTGGACGAAGATTGGAAGGGTGCTTGCGGTGGCACCGTCGAAGCCGCAACCGTAGTATGTCGTGAGCCCGGCCTGGACTCATCATGATGTTCTACACCGAGCCCTAACGTCTCGTTCTTTATCTTCTCCAGCGATATAGCGTTGTCATCGTCACTCTCATAATTCACTATTAAATCATCTATGATGTCGTCATTGTCTGCAGGAAAACTTTCATTGATATATACACTTGTGATGATTCAGTTACGTGACGGAATTCATTTACCTCATATTGGGAAAAGTTGAGTGACGTATTTGGGAAAGAGAAGACGTGTTCAGGAAAAGAATGTTTATGTGCTTACAAATAACAATAACATTTTTAAAAACAGATGAGCAATACAGCAATACCTAGTCTCTTGTCGTCTCAATGATTAAATCAAGTGCTTTAATTATCAGCGGCGTCGTCGACGGCCGTATGCATAAATCAGGGTCATCCAAGGTCTGTGACCCGAATCGATTTGTTTTTATAGATAAGATTATGACATTAAATACTGCGCGAAACAGATTTGGAGAAGATGTACAATCGAATCAATTTCTTATTATGTTAACAAAAGAAATATGAAAATGTGGGGTATTAAAAGACGTCAATCAATCACTAAGTCGACCACCAGGTCACCGCCAAATATCATATCCAAAAATATCACTTGGCAATCGTTTTCAGTTAACCTTTCTCATGACTTCAATAATAAATTCCTTTGTGTGTGCACTTTCCTGACTTGAAGATGAAAAAGAACTATGCAGAAATCGTAGGAAGTGCCGTTCTGTAATTTTGACATTTGAAACAACCCTATTTGAGAAAGGAGTGAGTGTGCATGTATGTAACTCTGATAACTAAACTAAATATTTCGGGTGGATTAAATAACTTCATCCATTGATAAAACTGCTTCAATTCATACCCATGTGAATTATTTGATAACATTGAAAGTAGGTATGGCTAAATAAATGACTCAGGCGTGATGGCAGCAAAGAGCATAGACACAAGAAATAGATTTGTACCCAAAAGGGCGATGATACAGGCTGAAGATTATGATAGTGATTATCTATAACACGCATTAGTTCTTACCATTTTCTCTTTCGACCATCTCCACATCGTCATTACTGTCAGCACCAACTCTGCTGCTGTCTTTGCCATAGCAGTTAACCAACATGCCCAACTGACCAGCAACATCACAGTAGGCCAGCACACCATTTCCTAAAAAATTAATCTTCATGGTCACAAAATTATTTCGAAGTAATGAATAATTAATCTTTATGAACATTAGTACACATCTGCCCAACCTTTCAGCGAATACAGGCGTGATAATACGTTATTTTATCAAGCAATCGATCTATCATAGTCCTCCTTCTTGAAACCTAGCATCAAGTCAAAATGTAAATAACTACTTAAATATATAATAAAAATTATATTGTAAGGTAAATAGCACCAAATATATTTTTTGTTAGTGGTTACAGTAATATTTTGGTGTGTCGTTATTTAGTATTTCATTTACCATGCACTTACACAAGCCGCATCCATAATCATACAAGGATTATAGTTCTGTTACAAATATCTTAGTATCTAGGTCTCCAGTTCGAATCCTACAAGAATGGTTGCTTAATTTTTGGAATGCAGAAGAACCTGTCTGTCAGCTGAGGGCAAGCATAGTAAGTACATAGGACTTGTATAGACTTAAACGCTCACTTGTCTTTCACCAATAGCCATAGGATTCTCAACATAACCAGACCTCATCAAGGGGCCTTTGCATCACTTCCTACTTAAAGGCGCGCGTGGGCAGATAATAGGTATCTGCTTGGGCGGCAAACTCAGTTACAGTGTGACCCACTAACAACATTTTAGCCATGAAGCCAGGTTACAAGGCTGAAATGATTCTGAATAATTATGTAGTGAGCAATATGGCCAATATGTGTCAAAACACAGGTATTGTTAGCCACTTACATACTAAACCCTTTGGCATATGATTAATTATTATTTATGACAAAATTTATGCAATGTCGCAAACTTTTGTTGTCTGTGCCTACCTACTACCATACAATATCTACAAGTAACCATTCATGCTCATTTAAAATTCAAAGATTTTAAACTACTAGCTGTTGGCACGGTTTCACTTGCATCCCGACACATCCCAAATATTATTGCAAATTTTCTATCTTTAGTATAATATTTTACCTTTGGGATTCCATGCCATAGCAGATACATTATGTGATGTAGGATGATCTATTATGCCTATGCATGCACCAGAGCCAATTTCCCATACTGCAATTTGCCCAGCCACTGTGTTCCCAGCCAAGTATTCCCCACATGGTGAAAATAGGCATTGGGATATTGGACATTTTATCTAAAAATTTAATATCTTTCATTTCATTTAATACTTCTTTTGAAACATAAAAATATGTGCTTAAATAAAGTACTTTTTTCCACTTACTGAGCTATGTGTGAATGTCATTCGTTGTCCCCAACTTTCACAGTCTAACAAAATGATCTCTCGGTTGTTTGGGTATGCCAGATACTTTCCTTCAGTTGGTTCAAAATCCATGCGGCCTGAAAAATATGACTCGTTTTGTGCCTCTCTGAACTATTATGCAATTAACTGAGCTTGACAATGAAATGTTCATTAATCTAAATGAATAAAATTTGGCAAAATAAGCAATGTAAGGAAATACTTAATGCATTAATACAAAAAACATACACAAAACTTTTGCAGCATAAAATGTGTTTATCTTAGGTACACACAAAACTTCCTTTACTATCTTCTGAGTGTCTATATCCCATATTCTCATCTTTCCATCGCCACAAGCAGTGCTAGCAAACTTCATATGTGGACATACAGCAATACTTAGAACTGGTCCTGTGTGCTCCTTCATAACAAATAGTGGAGCTCCACCTTCTAGGTTGCAAATCTTTGCTTCCATATTTTCAGATGTGCATCCCAAAGCCTAATAAATAATTAGATAAATTATGTGATATGACATAACATTTTAATACAATTTGATTAAATAGTTCTGATAAAGAAAATGCAGTGGGTATCCATTACCTCAATTTTGCTTGTTGATTTGATTTGTGTAACTGGTGCAGTGAATCTTGTAACAATACCATCTTTGTCGAAGGCTGGGTATGTGTAAGCTTGAACTGCATGATTTTCTGTAGCAACATAAAGCCTTTTTTCTTTATAACAGACAGCAAGTGCACTTTCCCCAACACAATGTGAATTCGGATCGTCATCTTCTATGTCCACCCATATCCTCACATCGCCATCGTTTCCACAGGTTATTATGTGTCTAAATGAATAGCGTTTTATTGAAATGTGTTTAAATTATAAGATTTATTTGATCAATAGTAAAATTACTTACTGTCCATTGTCAGTGTAACACACATCAGTGTGGCCTTCGGCGTGAGCATACCTTAGTGGTCTGCTATCAATTTTCATTTTAATGACTTGAATACATACAAACTTGATTTACGCTAAACGAGAATCTCTGGGTACAGTGAATAAATAACCAACCAAGGCGAACCTCGGCGCCGAACCTGTGGAACCAACCCCGAAACAAAACAAATGATTTTGACAGCAGGAGCTTGACTTCCGATTTTCAAATTGGCGGGAAATCTTTAACAAAAAATATTTTTTTTAAGTGAAACGTCAGATCGATAGTGATGTATTCAATACACTTTTTAATGTTCTGAGATGTATTGTTGAGTGAAGGGATTATCTTATTTTATTAACATTACTATTCTACATGGAAAAACATTCAGAATTCTAAGATGATCTGATAATACCTATTATTTTTTTCCATCAAACATTTTCCCAAAGATAACTGTAAAATTAAATTGTTGTCATTAAAATCGTTAACTGTTTTATAAAATGGCAATCCATTCCATACATATCACCAGGCATTATTTATATTTTTTGCCTAGTACAGCAGTAGTAAAACTGAACTGAGGAATAATATTATGTCTGTTGGTTTTAGTCGGTTTAACGAAAATCAAATCCACAAATTGTCACTTTTATAACAATCGATAATGCCGACGCTAGTGCTACGTCACAGGCACATTCGACCAATGAATGAAATGATTCAATGCTAAAGTATGATAAAAAGACGTGTATACAACTGAAACTGCTCATTTGATATTGTAATTCAAGTCCCGGTGGTCGTGTGTGTTAGATAGGTTAGACACAACAATTATAGCGCCAATTGGTTGAAGTACTCTGATCGGAAATAAAAGTAAGTTCAAAATCTTAATAGATTATTTATTTTACAATCAAAATCAAACGTAGACAATACGAAATATATTAAACTTACAGTTACAGTTTATAGTATCTCTTGTGTGACAGAATGATGAAATTTTAAGCACATTTTTCTACTACTCAGTGGGTAACCTTGAGTTTCGGCGTGTTTTTTAGGGAACTATTCTTAGATTTTTGTTTAAAGAAGAGTTTTTCCGTCGATATTCACAATCGCAAACAACAAAAAGGATTATAATTAAATACCTACCTACTCATTATATTTTGGACAACTATAAAATGTATCTATTTTGAATTACTTGGTATTTATTTTAATTCAGACGTGATGCCTGATGACTGAACTTTGCGCTGAATATTTTTTGAATTCAGGTGTTTAATTTTTTAATTTAAAAACAATTATGTACCTATGTCAATAGGTACCTAGTGAAGTGTAATGTTATTTTTCCTTATCAAATATTCAATTTGAAGTAATTAGTTCTGGTTTTATTACGCTACTTAGATGACGGATCACGGATTTTTGGAGCAAAAGCCTGGCTTTTCTACTGCGGCTATACATGTTGGTCAAGACCCAGAGAAGTGGAAATGTGCTGCGGTTGTGCCACCTATCGTGTTATCCACTACATTCAAGCAACCGGCTCCAGCCGAGCATACCGTAAGGCAAACCAGTTGCTATTTTTTACTTCGATACTTTGTTTAATTATAATAAATTTTTACATACTATTTATTCGTAGGGTTATGAATATGGTAGATCAGGAAACCCAATGAGGAACACTTTAGAAGAATGCCTTGCAGCATTAGATGGTGGAAAATACGGTCTAACGTTTGCTTCTGGTCTCGGAGCGATTACAACTATAGTCTCACTACTTAGTAAAGGTGATCATATAGTTTCAATTGACGATGTCTACGGTGGTACTAACCGCCTTTTAAGGTAAGCGGTATATACAATTCTAACTATATTCTAACATTTTAGATCAAATTAAAATAATATGTATAAAACACATGAACCTAATTTAATTTCAGGCAAGTTGTAGCAAGAATGGGAATTGAAGTAACATTTATAGACATCACAAGTCCTGAAAAGTTAAATAAAGTAATCCAGGAAAATAATAACGTTAAGGTTAGTAAAATTTTATAATACTTGAATGCCACCAATTTTTTTATAAAATAAAAAAATAAAAATAAATATATTATTAGCATTTTTTAAGTAAGTACTTATAATTTTTTTAAATTAAATTACGCACGATAAAATATAACTATTATTTGGTTATGAGCACTACAAGTTAATAATTATTGTAGATTTAATAAAAGTTCGTAAACACGGAGAAGTGACGAAAAAGTATAACATTATTACATTCGTATTTATAAGTACGTAACGTGGCTTAACCACAACAATCTTTATCACAAGAGTGTATTATTTCAAAGGAACTGGGTATTACATTAATTCGTACCATTAATGATAACGTTATTATTACGATAAAATTTATTGCTGTATTGGAATTTTGCGTAATTCTTCATTTTGTAACCTAAACTTAATTTAATTTTAATTTAATTCTAGATGGTCTGGTTGGAAACTCCTACAAATCCAAATTTGAAAGTGGTTGATATTGCTGCTACAGTTGAATTAGTTAAAAGTCACGGTGATATATTAGTTGTTGTGGATAATACGTTCCTCACGCCATACTTACAACGACCTCTGGATTTCGGGGCGGATATAGTTATGTACTCCCTAACAAAATACATGAATGGTCATTCCGATGTTATAATGGGATCAGCAGTTGTTAATGATGAGGCTTTAGCCGATAAACTTAGATTTTTACAAAATGGTAAGTGGAATTTCCCGTTTATATTGTAGGTAACTTAAAAACAGAAATTTGCTTTCAGATTTGTCCTTTAAAAAAGGTAATGAATTATTGTTAGATATGCTTCATCGCATGGAAGGTAGGTATCTATTGTTTCGGTATACATATTTATACTGCTTTATTTATTTTTCAGTTATGACATTTTATTTACTAGTTAGAAATTGTACTTAATGTAACGTAGGGTAAAAGTAATGTCAATAAGTGTATAAAATAGAGTAAAATGACTTGCAGTTTACACGCAGGTATCGTCTGCTGTGACTCATTTGCTTTGCTAGTAATAAAATTGAAAGTAGGTAATGAATTTATTGGATCGTTGCATACGTCATTCTTTTCATTAGTACGAGTTTAGATGATCTGATAAACTGTACTGTGCGCGACGCGACAGGGATTGTTTGATGCTGGCGTATCTTCCTTAGACTTTTAAGTAGGTGCATGAAAATAGACAAGACTTCAGGGTGTTCAAAACACTTATAGATTTAAACAATCAGAGCCCCCGCAATAATTGCAAGTTTTATTGTCACACATACCTAATGATAAATTAACTCCCATACTTCCAGCAACCAAAAACAGACATAAAATATCATTTGCTTATGACTTTATGAGGCACGTCCGTGCAATGTTCTAGGAATCAAGTACAAAATGTATTTATTTTTAAAATGGTAATGATGCCTACAGCCCGAATAATAAATTAAAACTCGAAGATATATAAGTATAAAACAGAGCCTGTTCATAATTTAAGATTTATTCATTTATGAAATAACACTACCTTTATTGTTCATACGTCGGTTCAAAGTCCAATATTGGATATAGTCAAGTATGATAGCGTTGGTTTGAGGCGATCAACTCCCCCGTTTTTAACGAATTGTTACCAAAGTTCCATAGAATGTTAATATTGGTTACAACCTTAACGTGAGCCGATTCCATCCAATATTCTAATTCTGCTTGGCCTAGTAATCCTTTTTATGTGGTTTTTCTCAATTGGAATCCCGGCGATTTTTCAAGATTAAAAGTTTGCTTAGATACTGTGCAACTGTTTCCCTAAATGGTAATTCTGGGTTTATCAGGAGAATACCTTTATTTATCCAGATTATCCAGTTAAAGCTAAGCTTAGGTAACAGCTATTTACAGTGATTTGGATTCCCATTAATTAACAGGAGGTTCCTCCATTATTCTTGATTTCGATAAGTTATCTATAATCACAAGTAACTACAACTATATTATGTGCATGCGTATGGGCGAATTTAATAAAGATTTGTGCATTTTCAAGTCGTTTTTCGACATTTTCCGGGGACCAAGAATTCACTTTGGTTGCGGGATACTCCCCTTAGTTATTTATGCTCGTGACGTCATCACACAGTCGGTCCGAATTAGCGTGATTGAAGTTAAACAAAGAATTAAAATTAAAATTCATCTTTTCAGCCATGGGTATCGTGCCATCACCGTTTGATTGCTACCTAGTCAACAGAAGTTTGAAAACATTGGCGTTGCGAATGGAACGCCATAAGAAATCGTCGTTGTTAATCGCGCAGTGGTTAGAAAAGCATCCAAATGTTGTGGAAGTAATGCATCCAGGTAATGGTCATATCATTGTATGGTCATGTCTACCTCACGGCCTTGATAACCATTTATTAATTGCCTATTCTAATATTTTTTAGGACTTCCATCTCACAATCAACATAAGATTGCCCAGAAGCAAATGACTGGTCACTCTGGTGTTTTCAGTTTTAAACACTCAGGTGATCTCAAAGAATCAAGAACTTTATTGAGTTCCCTTAAAGTGTTTACACTGGCTGAAAGTTTGGGAGGATATGAAAGTTTGGCTGAATTACCGTACGTATTTTGTAAATTTCAATTAATGAGACATTAAGTTATAACTTTATATTTTGACTGTTTTTTTTTATTAATTATAGGTCGGTAATGACACATGCATCTGTTCCTGAAGACCAACGCCGTGAACTTGGTATCACACATGCTCTTATAAGGCTTTCAGTTGGATTAGAAGATGTTGAAGATCTTATAGCAGACATGGATCAAGCATTTAAAAAAGCATTTTAATAACACTAGTTATAATTAATTTGAACTATAACATCACTTAAACATTTTTTTATTTGAAAGACATAGGTATATTAATATTTATAACTGTAGTTATGAAATACTGTACCATATTAACAATTTTGTAGACATATAAATTGCTTCCACAGCAAAAGACATTAGTCCAATATTTATTGTAAGATCACACAGAATTTGGACTAATCTATAACTACGAGCAAGTTTTTAGTACTACGTTTTGCAGGTATTGTTATGGGCAGAACTATTATTTCCATGAACCCACAATGTAAATCCTAATAAGCGAAAACAAATAAAATTTGTATTTCGCGGGTTAAGCGAGCGCCTCAGTCATAAGTTTAATTAATTTAATCGAGTGTCGTTTGGCTAATAATCAGAGATGATTAGGCTGAGATTCAGAGAAGAGACTCAGCATGAACTTAGGCTTCCGTATGACAAATTTGTATAACAATTTGACATACGGAAGCATTACACTTTGTTTCGCCTCTGAATATTAGCCTAGTGTTGAGTACGCGTTATTAATAATTTTATAAATATTTTTTACACATTCGGCAACAGTTGGGAGATAGATTATTGTGTTCCTACTACATTTCCTTAGAATATCGCAGTCACCTATTTATAACTATCTATAAGATTTATAATAATTAAAATTACTCCACTATTTACGCTTAGATAATGAATATGCACATTTTTGTACCTATTTACCTACTGTGCTGTGAAATTTCGTTAAACTTAGCTAACATTTTGTAACCTATGTACGACAGGGTTAACTTGTACGATCGATCGATCGATACTTTGTCATATAATCTCATTATTTAGCACATTTATGTATATAGAATATTGTTATACATTATTATGTTATGTCTGGACTATATAAATTATCATAATGATATTCAATCGTTAAATCTATACACATAAAATGTTTAAATCTAATTTTAAAAACACAATAGGTAGAGTTTACTGGTTGAACTTAACATATCAATAGAAAGGTTAAGTTTGTGCATTCATTTATTACCTACTTATTTTGAATATTTTGTCGTTGCAGTATTTTACAACTAATTATTTCCTACCATATTGAATTTTATTACAATGAAGTGCTATTTTTTATAATGAATTGTGAATTTTATTTGATGATTATGATATTACTGATGATAATATACCTAATAATTATTGAAATCATGTGGATATTTTGTCATTTCATAATAACCCTCCTTTGGCAGTCTGGTAAAAACAACCCTTGTTTATTTTTATACTGTATGATGGTTTTTCTATTGTATATCAAGCTACTCACTTTCACGGTATTAAATTATGCCCAGTAAGACAATTAAGCGTCTGAGGTTAATGGTAAGGTATGACTGATCTTTGATTCTGATTGTGACTATCTACCCAGGGTGTGCTGGATACTATATAAATCGCGTTAATAGTATGCGGAGAGGTATGAAATAGACTAAAGAATATTGAAAGAAAGAAAGATTTATTTGCACAGAATAAATGTGGTACCAGATATTATAATAATGGTGCATAGTTAATCTATATTCTGCCTGTATTAGGCATGCAAATATTTATGATTATATAAAACAATTAAAATACTATTATATTATTTACAAAATGACAAATTATATTATATCGCATATTACCTACGCTTATTATTATTATATTACATTATTTTAAATATTACAAATAATCAGAATCATTACTTTTATGTCTCATAAACTCTTCTATCGTATAAAAGCACTTATCTACAATAGGTATACTTAATAGGTATTTCTCTTTAATACCTACCTCTGTTTTTTACTTACGAATTTCTAATTGATTAAGTACCAAAATAAATTAATAGTGGGCTAATTATCAGGGTCGCGGAGGTATGAAACCTCGCTTCGTAACCCCGGCTAGGCGCGATAAGGCGTCCGAAAAATAGTTTTGGATTTTTAGTCAATGGGTCAAGCAGTATGTATGTATGACGAAATGTGACAGATGAATGCAAGCAAAACTTATTTATTTAAACTTTTTATGTACATACATATCATCATAATACCTACTTCTACACATAATATTAAGTCCTACATACTTACAGTACCTACCTTTTTTATTTCATTGTGAATAAAACAAATTACACTATAGGTATTATTAGGTATTTAAAAGATTAGAAATAGTACAGAATTAACAACACGTAGGTATTTAAAATAACTAAACACTAAACCACTTTTTTTCTTTATGTAGGTACTTATTTATTTCAATTGAGTAATCAACGAGTAAACAAAACTTCAAACTGAGCAGCTGATCAGATAAACTTTTAAAACTTTATTTTATAAATATTTACATTGACAGTGACAGGTCATGGACATGGTCAGAATGGCGCGAACAGGCGTAAGTGATGCGACTCAAGCCTTTTTACTCGAAAGACTATTAAAATTAACGACTTGATTGAAAAAATATCTACTCGGGCGAAATTGAGAAAATTACTTTCGTCACAATGTCTCAAGTCGCATTACTACTCCGTATGGTGGTACAAATTGTATTATAAGTTAAGAATACTTAAGAATCTTTCGGAATCTTCGGTATGAATCACTGAACGCCTCTACTTGCTCTGTCGGCATTTCGAGGAGGATTTTAGTCGTGTTGCAAAACCAAGAATCCCTTTTTCGAGAGGTTTGCCAGTAGAAAATCGGTAGAATTCGGGAGATTTTAGTAGTAACTTTTACCTGTAAATAAAACGAAGATTTACTTACGTATTTACATTTATTATTAAATATCTACGAATACGAATCATACAACCTTTTTTAAATGATATTCTTACAATCGAAATCTTACGTATTCTTATTAGAAAATCTACTGATATCACCTCTCTGATGACATTTTAGCAATCTTAATGTTGGAAAACCTCTATAAACGAAGTAAGCCAATAATTACTTCGGTGTAGTTACAACCTGTTGTTTAGTTTTAATTAAATTTATCGAAGAAAATATACGTTCCACATTGGCGGATGAATGTGGTAAGCTAAGTATCTTAAAAACAAAGGAAATAACAGTTTTAAACATTGGTGGTAGTGGTAAACGGCTTTGGATACTAAACCTTCCAACATATATCAAACTATTTAGTACTAGTATTCCTATTTGGTGTAAAGATGCCAGTATATTAACTATAAAAATTGTTACATTATTAAAATTTACAAAAATCAGGAGATTCAGACCATAAATCGATATTTCGGTAAATCATAGTCCAAATCGGTAGATCTCCCGAAAAATCGGTAGGTCTTGCAACACTGATTTTAGTTCTCAATTTTCCCGCTTTACAAGTTATGTATATGTAGAATAGGAGCACTACGGGTACACCTCCTACTTAAGGTATAACGTAATAAAAACATTATCAAAAAATTAAAATTATTGTGATTTTATCAGAACCGTAGACAGGCTATCTACGGTACCTGCTTATGTTTTCTGTGGAAACACTGGAAACGATGGGCAAGCAAGATTGATAATGACAGTTCATTTATTTGTTGTATATAGATAACTTTGTTTGGGTAGTAGCCTGCTTAATAATTAATTATAAATCGTAAGTAAATAAATTGAAGTATTCTAAAAATATATCAAAATAGGTGTACCGTCTAAGAGTTAACTCTGTGGTAGGTATGTAATATTTATGTCGCTATTGTCGCTAGCGAGGCGACGACGTGGGCGCCCAAGTCGTCGGTGGCGGGACGATTTGGATTGTTTTCAGCCAGACAGACTGGTCCACAGTTGCGTGCAACCGACTGGCATGGAAAAAGAGGGGGGACTGGGGAGGCCTTTGCTCAATTTTGGGACAGTTCGGGCAAAAAAGTAAAATAAAAAAAATGTCGCTAGCTGAGTATATCTTGCCGGTATAATATAGTAGTCTTTGAGTATATCTTTTAAACATGCTTAAAACTATGCCTACCTCATTATTGATACAATTATAAAATGTAATAAGCATCATAGATAAGCCTAAGTTTATGTCACGAAGATATATACCTATATACTAAATAAATCTTCATGGTTTATATATTTATACTAGCTTCCCGCCAGCGGCTTCGCCCGCGTTGTATGTTATTATACAAATATAAACCTTCCTCTTCAATCACTATCTATTAAAAAAAATCGCATCAAACACCGTTGCGTAGTTTTAAAGATTGAAACGTACATAGGGATATAGGGACAGAGAAAGCGACTTTGTTTTATACTATGTAGTGATATACCTTATACCCACAAACACAGGTCAACAGTGCCAAGGGTTTCCGAGTATTTTTAAAAACTGCCACGTATCTTCAAGATAAAAATAAATTTAAAAAATCTAGAACTCAATCGGGAATTATTTCCTGTAAATTGCATTCACAGTGACAAAGGAGTAACTCTTTTATGGAAACTGCAAACTGCATAATATGATAACTAGGGCATCCCTACATTAGAATCGGATGAAGAAATCATATTTTTTTACACCTTCACACAACACAATCGGAAAGGCAATAAATCGTAATCTTTCCGAATCTGACGTAAAAATCGGAGAAAGAAAAATATTTGATTGTAATAAATAAAAACGAAAGCCCAAGTATTATTAGGCTGTCGTTTTAGATGATTTTAATTTAATCCAATATTTTTTTCTCCGATTTTTACTGGCGGGTTGAACCTCAAGCCGGAAAACAAGTTTGGCGAGAACTGTACCTATGTACTACACTCCGACCTTCACTGTGGAGCGTAGACCCCATAGATATATAATATACTCCAAGACGCCGTAGACCGTAGACAGAGAATTCTCTGTCGACGCTGTGGACTATCAGATGAACGAGTTTATGGAAAAAACCGAAAAACCTGGGGGCCCAGCCAAGGTGCAATCTGACGTTCGGATCGACGAACGATTAGAAACAAAATGTAGGGGAATGATATTTGTAAACGCCAGATTTGTCGAAAGTTTATGTCATTCTCATACATTTTGTTTGTATTCATTTGCCGATCCGAATGTTAGATTGCAACTTGGTTAAGCCCAAAATGTACTTCAAGCATGGCTAATCAATTTTAATAGTATGTGTAATATAAAGTATCTACATATTAGATATACCAAATTACCAATGCATAGCATAAAATGTACGCACCTAAGTACCCACAAACTCGGTTCGGCTCGGCAGAGGAGGCGCGCGTCAACCGGTACCGGTACCTACGTAATATTTCGATCTGGATCCGAGACCCAGACCGGCTGAGATCGGTTAGAGGTAAATCGGCGGACGTATATGCCATCCCAATTTTTTACTACGGAGCCCATGATACCGGCTCTGTAACGCAGGGCAATGTAAATAAAATTGTTCTTCATTAATATGAAAACAGATCGACAGATTCATAGCACAGTGTGAATTTATCTTCTAAAAGAGAATATACTTAAAAATGGTTTTAATGATTGTACCTACGTACGCGCGGAATACTTTGGGAATAACTTGGCCGGGGTGAAGTTGGTCGTTTGAATGCGCAATGGATTGTTTCGGTTATAAATCGTGTACTGCGCAACTAAACACTGACAAACAGCTACCTTCAGTCCGGATACTGTAGTCAATGCGATCTCGAGTCCCATTCATGGCCTCAAGTGGAGGAAAGTGCGGAAAAAATAAGATATTAATATTTTTTTCGAATCTAATCTCTGGATTTACTGATTTATAGTAGTCTGCGCGGAACTAGTTGACCGCGCCTTAGGTATGTTGGCGGCAGCCGGCGGGACGGAGGGGCGGGGGCGTTTGTTTTTGTTCACAACCCGCCGGGGCCGCCTCACCCCCGTCTCTACGTAAGGCGCGGTCAACTAGTTCCGGACTATAGATTGTTTCTAGTTCAAGACTATGAATTTGGCCCCAAAGTCATGTTATCGACAAGTTATCAGCACGTAGGTACTTAAGCAAAACAATATTTACTGTATATAAGTAATTCGATAATCTCATTAACTGGTAGTTGCAGTAATATTTATCAGTCGTTCGACGCTCGTGAGCTTTGTTGTATTGTTGTTGGATCCTAAGCAAGCAAACAAAGGTTAGTTGCATAAATAATAATTAAGACTTCATTTTAAATTAAGTGTATACTGATAAAAAACTAGTAAATGAAGTAACATTTATTTGCGCAAATGATTTGGTTATACAGGGTACATAGGTTGGAATTGTTTTATTGGGAGGAATAATGATAATTATTTTTTTTAGGCTATTGTTTAGTGTCCGGCGCTATGTAAATGGTTGCTAAAACAATCCTTTCCATCTAGATTTGCGTAGTTTTAGTAATAGTAGTAGTAGGGTTTGACTGTATTTTTTATATAATTAGTTACTCCCATAATAACTGACTGTTAGTTTTGAGTAGGTATTTCATATGGTCTACGCACTACGCGCACTGAATAGTAGGTAATGCTTTCAGTCTCCCTGTAATAACTGACGGATTGAACTTCAAAAAAGACCACGTTCTGACTTTGTTTCAATTTTCCGCATTTCCGAAACGCCGCTGACCGACGGCGGCGTGACTATTGACTATTGACTCTAAACAAATTCTACCTGCCTACATACATGCACTCATACCTTGTTCCTCAGCCAGAAACTACAGACAAACCGCGACTTGCTATGATACTTGCATACTTCTTTTGCTTCTCCACGTTCATACTCACATCGCGCCGGTTGCGAGTACCTAAGTACTACGGACTTTTTTGAAGGACTTCCTCATCAATAAGACCGGCTGGATGTCTAAGTGTCGGATATACATGTAGGGAATCCTCCCTTTCTCTCTTTCACTCTTAGTTTAAACATTGATCAAGTGGTCGTAAGCGCGGCTGCTGAGTGTGAAATCTTGGGTTCGATTAATTTCTCAGGCAAACAACATTCTTGGGTTTTTCATTTTTCCATTAGATAATGTTGTGTCCTGTGTTTAACACAATATATCCTGGAATGGTGTTGGGATTAAATAATAAACATTGTTAGAGTTTTGTTATACGTGGTGTCGCTTGGGGTCTCAGACTCCGAGAGAGAGTGCATTATCTTATAGCATGTTGTCAATTGTCAACTGTCAATGTCAGTGTCGCACGTCTCTCTACCGCGCCCTCTACCACAGCACGCGTAACTAGTTTATTGTAATAGTAATTCTAATGGCAATACATCACAGATAATATTCACTAGTAGTTTGAATTTTGAATGTGCCTATTAGGTACGTGACTCTAAAACCACAATATTTTTAAACACACTCGCGATGACTGAACTTTGGGTGAAAATTAGTAGGTCGGTAGGTAGGTACTCTGTACAAGCAATCAGTAGGTACGTTATAATTTTAAATGGTCCGCCTTTTCATTACAGATGACACTACGTTGGGGTATCGTAACTGCTGGAAAAATCAGCAATGACTTTGTGAATGCTTTTAATTCGTATCCTGCAAAGGGCGATCAGGAAATAGTTGCAGTGGCAGCAAGAGATAAGGGCAGGGCAGCTGAGTTTGCGAAACTTCATAACATTGCGAAAGTATTTGATAATTATGAGGCATTGGCCACTAGCAGTGACATTGGTAAGAATCAAGAATCCATGACTGGTGGAATTTCATATCTAGACGTAAGACTTCAAGTCACTATGAACATTCTTACTAGCTTATCTTTTTACCACGTCATGAAGTAAGTACTTAATTACTATGATGTAGTTCATACGGACACGATAAGACTGGATACGTATTATTTGAGATAGCGAAACAAAACATCTCTTTGATTCAAGTTATCCTAATATTACCTATAGCTTATTAGCGACCCGCTCCGGCACGGGCACGGGTGCAATGAAAATACTCTAGGGATTTTATCTACTATAATTCGTATGTATCTATACTACTTATAAACGTTCCTCTTGAATCAATCTACCTGTTGCTGAAAACTGAATTAAAATCCGTTGCGTAGTTTCTAAGATCTGAGCGCACTAACAGTAATAATTTAAATTAATAAATTAAAATATAATATTAGTAAGGATATATATATAAAATATATCATAAAGTAAATAAGTATACCTAATAAGTAAGGATTTATATATTTATTAACAAAAGTAAGCCTAAGTCCTTCTTCAGGGTGCAATGTGTCTCGTCTACTAAATTTTATTCAAATCTCTAGCAGTATAGGCGTGAAAAGGTAACAGACAGGTAACTTTCGTATTGATGTTTTACCACCTCTGGATAGCCGCTAACCGTCGGATAAATTAAAAAAATGGAACAATATTTGTATCTTGGCTTATCTGCCAAGTAGTTTAACGGGAACTTATCAAGCCACCGCCTGATAAGATAACGTTAAACTAAGGCTACCTACTTATCCGCCTACCGCCATCTGAAGTAATGTATTTATGCAAATGTATTATTAGACTGTATTAAAATTCTAGATATCGCCTACATCGGTGCTTTGACTTCAGACCACTATGAGCTTAGCAAGATCTTCCTTGAAAATGGGAAACACGTGTTGTGCGAGAAGTCATTATGTCTCAACTCCAAGCAAGTTCAGAGCTTGTTTGACCTTGCTAAGAAGAAGAACTTGTTCATCATGGAGGCTATTTGGACACGCTTCTCCCCTTCTTACATTCATTTGGAGAAGGAGTTAGCCTCTGGAAATCTAGGTGACATTAAGTTCCTAGAAGCCAACTTTGGTATTGTCTCCGAAGGCGATAGATTGTTGTAAGTTTAAAGCTTAGATTGATCTAAGGTGTCAATGTTGTTTTTATTTGCAAGATATCCACAAAGTCCTACATTGTCCAATATTGAATCGTCTATTATCAGCAGGAATGATTAATTCCTAATTATATAGTTAGTATTCTTTATGGCATGATATAACTGGTGGGGCCAATATGAAGATCGTAAGATACTTAAACAATTCTTAATGGACACTTTAAATACTATAACCGTATTTGAGACAACATTTTATCGAAGTCAGACGAACGGACGGAGAAAAATCTTGTTTTTTTTTATATTAGTACCTATGGATTGTTCTCAATTTTCCAGCAAAAAAGAATATGGCGGGGGTGCCATACTTGACCTCGGCGTTTACCTGTTACAACTATGTCAATACGTATTCAAAGAAGAGCCGAAGAAAATAACAGTCGTTGGTGATCTAAACGATAATGGGGTTGATGTTACTGAGACGATCATTTTGGAGTATGGAGGTGGCAAGAGGGCTGTGCTCAACACACAGACTGGTTTGAGACTTTGGAATAAAGCTACGATTTATGGAACGAAGGGCCGGATTACGGTAAGGATATATAACGTAGGTAGTTACTTACCAAAATATTTCAGACTGTTCTACGGTGACGACACGTTTGCCATAATGGTTGGGCGATTAGTTACTGCGTTACGTGTCGACGATTCGATCCTCACACAGACCAAATATTACAACTATCATAATTTTAGGTCAAAATAAACTTACGCCTGCCACTTCGATTTTGTGGATGTCTATTATTGCCGTTTATTGTGGTGTCACAAACTATCCAAGCCAAATATCAGCGGTATCGATTACACATACCACGAAGGCGAGACCACAAACACACTTTTATAAGTACCTACTATTTTCATACTACCTATTTACTTAGTGACCTTCGATCACATTTTTTATGCACAAATTTTCTTGTATGTATACTATGTATATACATACAAGAAAATTGTCCATCCCATCAGAAACCCCAAAGCGTCTCTGCTTTCTTTTATATTCCGTAGTTGGAGGATCCGTTCCACTTTCCTGATAAAGTGACTGGTGTTGATGGAAAACTGAAAGAGTTCAAGCTACACACATCGCGTCTGCCGTACAACTTTGAAAACAGCGCGGGTCTGGTTTACCAGGCTCTTGAAGTAGAGAGGTGCATTCGAGCAGGTATAGTTTTTGCATCATCAACTTGTATTTTGTAGTGGTAGGCACTGATTACGGGACTGACCATAGATGTGAGATAGCTTTTTGAGATCTTATCCAGTACCTAGGTCCGATGTTATACGGATCTATGAGAGCAATAGTTATTTCATTATTTTCATTTATTCAGAACTAAGTGGAGTGGTGGAAGATGGAGTGCTGATAGAGGAAAGCATGCTCCATGGTTTATATAACATAACATACATGTTACGTTACAGAATTATTTCTAAGTTCATGTTTTAAATACCTGAAATCATATTATTACATTTTACTTACAGGACTGAGAGAGTCGCCTCGCTTGTCACACAAGGAAAGTCTGATTTTGGCTAAACTGGAAGACACCATCAGAAAGCAATTAGGTGTGCACTACGATGTTGATGACCAGGAGTACCCATAAATTCCTGACTTCGTGTACGTTCTCAAAGAGAGATAATATAGTCCTATGCTGTAATGGCCTCTTGATGTATAGTGGCAAAATACTACTCATTTATTAGGAAAAACCTTCCCAATCTGGTGTTTATTGTTTAAGGATTAAATGATTTGTTTATTCTGATAAGTATGTTTGTACTATTATGATAATGTTTGTACTATACCTACCTACTTATAGTTATTACAATACTTGATTGAGATGATAAATAATAAAATGTTTCGTATCAATTCATCTTCTTAAATCGACTTTCAATAAAGATCTGACACTGCAGCTATACCTAAGTAAGATCCTAGTAGGTAAGGAAATATTTAGTTATAAAGCGATCTGGTTTTTCGCAAACTATGGAGCAGTCTACAGATTACAATAACATTGTGGGTTCATGGCTATTAATTGCGTCAATACCCACAGAGATACACTTTATGTAGTAGTGCCTTTTCGTCATCATCATATCAGCCAAAAGAGGTCCATTACTAGATCTACCGTCTGTGTAAAAACCTCTTCCGACGGCCGACAAGTGCCTATCACAACAAACTAATACGAGATAATTACTAGGTATAATACGTAACAAAATTTCGAAGCGTCATGTCATATTATCATCTTCAAGGAAAAAAATATCAATTTCAACCTGTCATAACTATAACGTCATCGGCGTTAAAGTCGCTTGTCATCATAAGATGTAAATAATGTACACACTACACACGTAAGGGTACAGTATGTTTCCTATCTTTATAAGATGATTAAGCAAATATTCGTCTGATAACGTACCTTTTGAATGGTATGTAAATGTACTTATGACGTCACCTTTTATAGGCAGAAGGCTCATTAATTATTATACTTGTCATAGAAGTAGCAGGTAATACTTCGATGTAGTAATAGGCTATAAGTAGGTGACAAGGCAATATTTATTCCATCACGGCTGTATTCCCCGAAGTGTTAGACAGAGATGCGATAATGTTCATCCACAGGTCGTAATAGGTATGTTTAGGTCCCGTAAGGACGAGACTATTGCTAATAAACCGGCATCAATTCAAACGCCTTTATCTAGGTCTATAAATTACTGTTACCTAATCCTTTGCGCGTGATGGTATGAAAAGCCTTTATCTGTCATAAGAACAGTTTCCCTATAAAAAGTTTTCATTTAGTGAGGGATATTTCGGTATTAAATATAAAACCAAAATAACCCTCACTGGCGAAGTCTAAAGAACTACAACTAGGTAACGGCCAACATACATTTTACTTAAAATGTAGACATTCGCATAAAAACATTTAAAAATGTATTTTTTTACGGGATTGGCAAAGACAAGAACCGTACTAGGTACTATAGATACTTATTACTACACAGATAGCACTTGGTCGTAAAATATTATCTAGGATGTAAAGTTACTTAACTAAATACTGGATTGGATAATTTATGATGCCAAGGACAAGTAGGTCAATGACCTAATGCTGTCTGTATCATGTATGGCGCTGAATTCTGTCTGGCCATAGCCATACTGAATATTATAACTAGGGCATCCCTACATTAGAATCGGATGAAGAAATCGTATTTTTTTACACCTTCACACAACACAATCGGAAAGGCAATAAAATCGTTATCTTTCCGACTCTGACGTAAAAATCGGAGGAAGAAAAATATTTCATTGTAATAAATAAAAACGAAAGCCCAAGTATTAGGCTGTCGTTTTAGATGATTTTAATCCAATATTTTTTTCTCCGATTTTTACGGGCGGGTTGAAGTTAGGTCGTGCCAACCTCAAGCCGGAAAACAAGTTTGGCGAGAACTGTACCTAGGTACTACACTCCGACCTTCACTGTGGAGCGTAGACCCCCATAGATATATAATATACTCCAAGACCCCGTAGACCGTAGACAGAGAATTCTCTGTCGACGCTGTGGACTATCAGATGAACGAGTTTATGGAAAAAACCGAAAAACCTGGGGGCCCAGCCAAGGTGCAATCTGACGTTCGGATCGACGAACGATTAGAAACAAAATGTAGGGGAATGATATTTGTAAACGCCAGATTTGTCGAAAGTTTATGTCACATTTTGTTTGTATTCATTTGTCGATCCGAATGTTAGATTGCAACTTGGCTAAGCCCAAAATGTACTTCAAGCATGGCTAATCAATTTTAATAGTATGTGTAATATAAAGTATCTACATATTAGATATACCAAATTACCAATGCATAGCATGAAATGTACGCACCTAAGTACCCACAAACTCGGTTCGGCTCGGCAGAGGAGGCGCGCGTCAACCGGTACCGGTACGTAATATTTCGATCTGGATCCGAGACCCAGACCGGCTGAGATCGGTTAGAGGTAAATCGGCGGACGTATATGCCATCTTAATTTTTTACTACGGAGCCCATGATACCGGCTCTGTAACGCAGGGCAATGTAAATAAAATTGTTCTTCATTAATATGAAAACAGATCGACAGATTCATAGCACAGTGTGAATTTATCTTCTAAAAGAGAATATGCTTGAAAATGGTTTTAATGGTTGTACCTACGTACGCGCGGAATACTTTGGGAATAACTTGGCCGGGGTGAAGTTGGTCGTTTGAATGCGCAATGGATTGTTTCGGTTATAAATCGTGTACTGCGCAACTAAACACTGACAAACAGCTACCTTCAGTCCGGATACTGTAGTCAATGCGATCCGAGTCCCATTCATGGCCTCAAGTGGAGGAAAGTGCGGAAAAAATAAGATATTAATGTTTTTTTCGAATCTAATCTCTGGATTTACTGATTTATAGTAGTCTGCGCGGAACTAGTTGACCGCGCCTTAGGTATGTTGGCGGCAGCCGGCGGGACGGAGGGGCGGGGGCGCTTGTTTTTGTTCACAACCCGCCGGGGCCGCCTCACCCCCGTCTCTACGTACGGCGCGGTCAACTAGTTCCGGACTATAGATTGTTTCTAGTTCAAGACTATGAATTTGGCCCCAAAGTCATATTATCCACAAGTTATCAGCACGTAGGTACTTAAGCAAAACAATATTTACTGTATATAAGTAATTCGATAATCTCATGAACTTGGCAGTTGCAGTAATATTTATCAGTCGTTCGACGCTCGTGAGCTTTGTTGTATTGTGGTTGTATCCTAAGCAAGCAAGCAAAGGTTAGTTGCATAAATAATAATTAAGACTTCATTTTAAATTAAGTGTATACTGATAAAAAACTAGTAAATGAAGTAACATTTATTTGCGCAAATGATTTGGTTATACAGGGTACATAGGTTGGAATTGTTTTATTGGGAGGAATAATGATAAATTTTTTTTTTAGGCTATTGTTTAGTGTCCGGCACTACTATGTAAATGGTTGCTAAAACAATTCTTTCCAGCCTAGATTTGCGTAGTTTTAGTAGTAGGGTTTGACTGTATTTTTTATATAATTAGTTACTCCCTTAATAACTGACTGGTAGTTTTGAGTAGGTATTTCATATGGTCTGCGCACTACGCAGATATCCCACTGAGCCCACGACCAAAATTTTTGTCTCATAGCAATACGGCCAAAACCGCATCAAATCGATAGATACGATTATCCTGAACTCGAAAATACCAATATCAGACATTTTCCGCGTAGCGTTTGATCTGACCGAATTTTCAAAATTGTCAAAGAATTTTACCGAACTGCATCATAGCAATATGTCTGATTTGCAGACTGTAGTTGAATGATAGTTCTGAGATACCGGAAACATATTTTTCAGACGTTAGTGGTGTAGAGCAAACCCGTAAAATCACTTTAAAAAATTAAAAATGAGACAAAAAAAATGTCTCATAGCAATACGTCTGAAAATCTTTTTTTATTAGTAAATTTTGGTTATTTGATGCGAACAAAACAATTTTCAGACGGAAATGTGAACGCATAAAATTTTGAGACCGTTTTGAAAATGTTAACAAATTTTACCGATCGGTATCATAGCAATATGTCTGAAAATTGTTGGACATGATAAAATAAGTTGTCCACATGTGCAAAAAATTTATATCAGACAAATTAAGTGTAGCACCTTCTCTCTCGACGTCGCTTTTCGTTTTTGGGAGTATATGCTACACTTAAAGTGTCTGAAAACAGGTTTTTGGTAATCATGGCAGCAATACGAAAAGTTGAAAACAAAAATTATCCGTATTGCTATGATACAGGTCGGCTAAATTTGTTGACATTTTCAAAAATGCGCTCAGGCTATATGCTACGCGCAAAATGTCTGAAAACAAACTTTTTCGTAATACAATTATAAAATCTATGTACATTTTCACTATCAGACGTATTGCTATAATACCGACTGTCTTTTTTTTTGACACAGCAGAAATGGCCTCCCACGCAGTTGCTACACTTTCGATCGTTACTACACACCTAGTCGGGTTCAGAATCATACAATCTAACGATTTTATAGGGTTTTTGCCGTATTGCTATGAGACATGGTTTTGGTCGTGGGCTCTCGTACTACTATAATTACTGACGGATTGAACTTCAAAAGAGTCCACGTTCTGAGTTTGTTTCAAAACTCCGCATTTCCGAAACGCCGCTGACCGACGCGACGGCGGCGTGACTATTGACTATTGACTCTAAACAAATTCTACCTGCCTACATACATGCACTCATATCTTTTCCTCAGTCAGAAACTACAGACAAACCGTGACTTGCTATGATACTTGCATACTTCTTTTGCTTCTCCACGTTCATACTCACATCGCGCCGGTTGCGAGTATCTAAGTACTACGGACTTTTTTGAAGGACTTCCTCATCAATAAGACCGGCTGGATGTCTAAGTGTCGGATATACATGTAGGGAATCCTCCCTTTCTCTATCACACTCTTAGTTTAAACATTGATCAAGTGGTCGTAAGCGCGGCTGCTGAGTGTGAAATCTTGGGTTCGATTAATTTCTCAGGCAAACAACATTCTTGGGTTTTTCATTTTTCCATTAGATAATATTCACTAGTACTTTGAATTTTGAATGTGCCTATTAGGTACGTGACTCTAAAACCACAATATTTTTAAACACACTCGCGATGACTGAACTTTGGGTGAAAATTAGTAGGTCGGTAGGTAGGTACTCTGTACAAGCAATCAGTAGGTACGTTATAATTTTAAATGGTCCGCCTTTTCATTACAGATGACACTACGTTGGGGTATCGTAACTGCTGGAAAAATCAGCAATGACTTTGTGAATGCTTTTAATTCGTATCCTGCAAAGGGCGATCAGAAAATAGTTGCAGTGGCAGCAAGAGATAAGGGCAGGGCAGCTGAGTTTGCGAAACTTCATAACATTGCGAAAGTATTTGATAATTATGAGGCATTGGCCACTAGCAGTGACATTGGTAAGAATCAAGAATCCATGACTGGTGGAATTTCATATCTAGACGTAAGACTTCAAGTCACTATGAACATTCTTACTAGCTTATCTTTTTACCACGTCATGAAGTAAGTACTTAATTACTATGATGTAGTTCATACGGACACGATAAGACTGGATACGTATTATTTGAGATAGCGAAACAAAACATCTCTTTGATTCAAGTTATCCTAATATTACCTATAGCTTATTAGCGACCCGCTCCGGCTTAGCACGGGTGCAATGAAAATACTCTAGGGATTTTATCTACTATAATTCGTATGTATCTATACTACTTATAAACTTTCCTCTTGAATCAATCTACCTGTTGCTGAAAACTGAATTAAAATCCGTTGCGTAGTTTCTAAGATCTGAGCGCAATTATTTAAATTAATAAATTAAAATATAATATTAGTAAGGATATATATAAAATATATCATAAAGTAAATAAGTATACCTAATAAGTAAGGATTTATATATTTATTAACAAAGGAAGCCTAAGTCCTTCTTCAGGGTGCAATGTGTCTCGTCTACCAAATTTTATTCAAATCTCTAGCAGTATAGGCGTGAAAAGGTAACAGACAGGTAACTTTCGTATTGATGTTTTACTACCTCTGGATAGCCGCTAACCGCCGGATAAATAAAAAAAATGGAACAATATTTGTATCTTGGCTTATCTGCCAAGTAGTTAAACGGGAACTTACGAGGCGGTTGTAAAACAGGCACTTAGTAAGGATTAAGTAGATATATGAATGAGTAGGAATATCCGCCTACCGCTATCTGAAGTACTTAATGTATTTATGCAAATACCTATATTATTAGACTGTATTTATATTCTAGATATCGCCTACATCGGTGCTTTGACTTCAGACCACTATGAGCTTAGCAAGCTCTTCCTTGAAAATGGGAAACACGTGTTGTGCGAAAAGTCATTATGTCTCAATTCCAAGCAAGTTCAGAGCTTGTTTGACCTTGCTAAGAAGAAGAACTTGTTCATCATGGAGGCTATTTGGACACGCTTCTCCCCTTCTTACATTCATTTGGAGAAGGAGTTAGCCTCTGGAAATCTAGGTGACATTAAGTTCCTAGAAGCCAACTTTGGTATTGTCTCCGAAGGCGATAGATTGTTGTAAGTTTAAAGCTTAGATTAATCTAAGGTGTCAATGTTGTTTTTATTTGCAAGATATCCACAAAGTCCTACATTGTCCAATATTGAATCGTCTATTATCAGCAGGAATGATTAATTCCTAATTATATAGTTAGTATTCTTTATGGCATGATATAATTGGTGGGGCTAATATGAAGATCGTAAGATACTTAAACAATTCTTAATGGACACTTTAAATACTATAACCGTATTTGAGACAACATTTTATCGAAGTCAGATGAACGGACGAAGAAAAATCTTGTTTTTTTTATATTAGTACCTATGGATTGTTCTCAATTTTCCAGCAAAAAAGAATATGGCGGGGGTGCCATACTTGACCTCGGCGTTTACCTGTTACAACTATGTCAATACGTATTCAAAGAAGAGCCGAAGAAAATAACAGTCGTTGGTGATCTAAACGATAATGGGGTTGATGTTACTGAGACGATCATTTTGGAGTATGGAGGTGGCAAGAAGGCTGTGCTCAACACACAGACTGGTTTGAGACTTTGGAATAAAGCTACGATTTATGGAACGAAGGGCCGGATTACGGTAAGGATATATAACGTAGGTAGTTACTTATCAAAAATATTTCAGACTGTTCTACGGTGACGACACATTTGCCATAATGGTTGGGCGATTGGTTACTGCGTTACGTGTCGCCGATTCGATCCTCACACAGACCAAATATTACAACTATCATAATTTTAAGTCAAAATAAACTTACGCCTGCCACTTCGATTTTGTGGATGTCTATTATTGCCTTAAATATTTATGTTTATTGTGGTGTCACAAACTATCCAAGCCAAATATCAGCGGTATCGATTACACATACCACGAAGGCGAGACCACAAACACACTTTTATAAGTACCTACTATTTTCATACTACCTATTTACTTAGTGACCTTCGATCACATTTTTTATGCACAAATTTTCTTGTATGTATACTATGTATATACATACAAGAAAATTGACCATCCCATCAGAAACCCCAAAGCGTCTCTTCTTTCTTTTATATTCCGTAGTTGGAGGATCCGTTCCACTTTCCTGATAAAGTGACTGGTGTTGATGGAAAACTGAAAGAGTTCAAGCTACACACATCGCGTCTTCCGTACAACTTTGAAAACAGCGCGGGTCTGGTTTACCAGGCTCTTGAAGTAGAGAGGTGCATTCGAGCAGGTATAGTTTTTGCATCATCAACTTGTATTTCATACTTAGTGGTAGGCACTGATTACTGTGACTGACCATAGATGCGAGATAGCTTTTTGAGATCTTATCCAGTACCTAGGTCCGATGTTATACGGATCTATGAGAGCAATAGTTATTTCATTATTTTCATTTATTCAGAACTAAGTGGAGTGGTGGCAGATGGACTGCTGTTAGAGGAAAGCATACTCCATGGTTTATATAACATAACATACATGTTACGTTACAGAATTATTTCTAAGTTCATGTTTTAAATACCTGAAATCATATTATTACATTTTACTTACAGGACTGAGAGAGTCGCCTCGCTTGTCACACAAGGAAAGTCTGATTTTGGCTAAACTGGAAGACACCATCAGAAAGCAATTAGGTGTGCACTACGATGTTGATGACCAGGAGTACCCATAAATTCCTGACTTCGTGTACGTTCTCAGAGAGAAATATAGTCCTATGCTGTAATGATGATGATGTATCTTATATGTAGCTTGATGTATAGTGGCAAAATACTACTCATTTATTAGGAAAAACCCTACCAAATCTGGTGTTTATTGTTTAAGGATTAAATGATTTGTTTATTCTGATAAGTATTATCATGTTTGTACTATACCTACCTACTTACAGTTATTACAAGACTTGAGGTGATAAATAATAAATAAAAAAAATAATAATAATAAAAATGCGTTTATTTTATCTCCACAAATTACAATATTAGGGAAACAAAATTGAGAAGTTTTACAATTGGTAGGTCTAAGTAGTAGGTACTTATTTTGAACATTAAGAAAAACATGACAAGTTTGATCTGTAATTTGTGGGAGATCTGGAGTCTAAACTAAGCCTAGGCCTGTATTTCAGCACTCCAGGCCCCCCCAAAACTCTAATGTCAAAAATTGTCAGGTAAGTAATCATTCATTGCGTGTCTGATTTGTGTGTGTGCGTTGTGTGTTTTGTGTTTGTATGTGTGTGTTTGCGTGTGCGTGCGTGCGTGCGCGTGTGTGTGTGTGTGTGTGTGTGTGTGTGTGTGTGTGCGTGCGTGCGTGTGGGTGCGCGTGATAGTTTGTATATTAAGTTTTTTATTAAGTTTCCTGCTAAGTTACGAGTTCAATGATTTTTTCAGTATCAGTATAGTCCAAGTCCAGTAACCATTCCTTCAGTTTCTTTTTACACTCGATTTTTAGGGAATTCGCCATGGTGAGTATTTTATTTATTTTATTATAGAGCATGTCTCCTCGGTATAGAAAGAATCTTTGAGCGAAGGCAGTGTTAACAATAGTAGGCTCACAGACTGCGAAATTCCTTCTAGTATGGGCTATGCGATTTTTTCTTGCTTCAGGAATACTACCATGTTTGAGGAGTACGGTTAGCATTACGTAAAGTTGGCGTACAGTTAACACTCCAGTTTCTTCATAAAGTTTTGAAGTGGGGTATAATCGAGATTTCGAATGACTCACTTTTAGTATCATCCTCTGAGCTCTTTCGAGGGTTATCAATTTAGATTTACAAGCTCCACCCCATGTGGTGATGCAATAGGATATGATAGATTGTACCAAGGCCTCATAAACCATCTTCATTGTCTGTTTCTCTGCTACATCACGAAGGTCCTTAAAAATGTATGTAAGTTTGCGTATTCTTTGGGATAGCGATTTTATATGGTTTTCAAAGGTCAAATTAGCATCAATTTCGATTCCTAGATATTTGATACATTTAGTGGGACTAATATTGGGGCACTTACAGTTGGGCATAGGGGGAAAATTACATCTATGAGCAAAAATAGCGCGTGAGGAATTTATTGCTTGCAGTCGATTCTGGATTGAAAAAAGTAGGTATTTGGTTTTAGTTTCATTTAAGGTTAGGAGATTAGAAGACAGCCAGTGACAAATTGTATTAAATCCATTTTGCGCAATATTAAAAAGTTCTTCAGTGGTGTGTGCAAAAAAGGTTAACGCGGTGTCATCTGCGTAAGCAGAGATGCGACAGTTTTTAATTTTGAGGTTGCAAAGCTCATTTATGTAGCAGAGAAACAGGCTGGGTCCCAAGATACTGCCCTGAGGCACTCCGAATTCAACCGGCAGTTCTTCACTTATGTGATTACTAATTTTTACGCATTGTGTTCTATTTGTTAGGTAATCCTTTAATAATGCCAGTGGGATACCTCTGATGCCCAGGTCTTCAAGTTTTTGCACAAGACGAGGAACAGAAACAGCGTCAAAGGCCTTCGCGAGGTCTAGAAATATTGTTAAACACTTATTTTTAGTGTCCAATTTATTCACTACGAAGTTGACCAAGTCAAGTACTGCATCATTAGTTGAGCGCCCTGATCTAAAACCATATTGTGCGTTGGAAAGTAAACGGTACTGTTCAAGGTATTTAGTGAGTCTCTTGTTAATAAGGCGTTCAAATAACTTAGATAGTGTTGTCAATATAGCAATGGGCCTATAATTACTGACGCTGCTTCTGTCTCCCGCCTTGTGTATTGGTAGCACTAGTGCTTTTTTCAGGGCCGTCGGAAATACTCCAGAAAGAAAACAACGATTAATTAAATTTGTTAAGACGGGACTTATGGTTGCAGAGAGAAGTTTTAAGACCTCAGCGCTAATTTCATCCCATCCAGGAGCACAGTCACTTTTCAGTTGTAGAATACATCTTTTAACTTCGTCAACATCAGTAGGTAATAAAACAAACGAATTGACTGGAGGTATAGCAGTCTTCCTAAAGCAAGGAATATGAGTTGGAATTCTATCTGTAAGTTGTTTACCAATGCTAGAGAAATATTTGTTACATTGATTTATCGCATCCTTAGGGGTATTTTCAGTTGTCAGTAGTTGTAGTGGTAATGTTTTTTTATTATTATTATTAGTGATTGTTTTGATAGTTGACCATAGCTTTTTCGAGTTGTTCTTTGACATAACTAGTTGATCCCTTTCGTATTGTCTTTTAAGTTTTTTTTATAATAATAAAATGTTTCGTATCAATTCATCCTCTTAAATCGACTTTCAATAAAGAACTGACACTGCAGCTATAAGTAAGATCCTAGTAGGTAAGGAAATTTTTAGTTATAAAGCGATCTGGTTTTTCGCAAACTATGGAGCAGTCTACAGATTACAATAACATTGTGGGTTCATGGCTATTAATTGCGTCAATACCCACAGAGATACACTTTATGTAGTAGTGCCTTTTCGTCATCATCATATCAGCCAAAAAAGGTCCATTACTAGATCTACCGTCTGTGTAAAAACCTCTTCCGACGGCCGACAAGTGCCTATCACAACAAACTAATACGAGATAATTACTAGGTATAATACGTAACAAAATTTCGAAGCGTCATGTCATATTATCATCTTCGAGGAAAGAAAATATATCAATTTTAACCTGTCATAACTGTAACGTCATCGGCGTTAAAGTTGCTTGTCATCATAAGATGTAAATAATGTACACACTACACACGTACAGTATTTTTTCCTATCTTTATAAGATGATTAAGCAAATATTCGTCTGATAACGTACCTTTTGATTGGTATGTAAATGTACTTATGACGTCACCTTTTATAGGCAGAAGGCTCATTAATTATTATACTTGTCATAGAAGTAGCAGGTAATACTTCGGTGTAGTAATAGGCTATAAGTAGGTGACAAGGCAATATTTATTTTTGTACCTTCCTACTGTAAACTTCGGAATAAGTAGGTATGGTACTTCATGTACGACATACCATCACGGCTGTATTCCCCGAAATGTTAGGCAGAGATGCGATAATGTTCATCCACAGGTCGTAATAGGTATGTTTAGGTCCCGTAAGGACGAGACTATTGCCAATAAACCGGCATCAATTCAAACGCCTTTAACTAGGTCTTTAGATTACCGTTGCCTAATCCTTTGCGCGTGGTGGTATGAAAAGTCTTCATCTGTAATAAGAACACTTTCCCTATAAAAAGTCTTTAAATATCAAACCGAAATACTCCTCACTGGCGAAGTCTATAGAACTATAGAACTACAACTAACAGCCAACATACATTTTACTTAAAATGTAGACATTCGCATAAAAACATAAAAAGAATGTATTTTTTTACGGGACTGGCAAAGACAAGAACCGTACTAGGTAGTAGGTACTATAGATACTTATTACTACACAGATAGCACTTGGTCGTAAAATATTATCTAGGATGTAGAGCTTAACTTAGCTTACTTAACTAGATATTGGATTGGATATTTATGTCGTTACTGGATGCCAAGGACAAGTAGGTCAGTGACCTAATGCTGCCCTATATCACGTATGGCGCTGAATAAAATTCTGTCCGGCCATAGCCATACTGATTATTTTTGTGTGATCGAGTTTTAATAACACTAGATTTTTAATCAGTCATTACAGAGGATTTTATTTTCTCTTTAAACTGAATCATAATTACTCAATCCTGGGGTATAAGTACAAACCAAAAGTTACAATAAATAGAAACTTCATCAATCCGGTCCACAATTTGCTGGGATCTGTGGTACTTTATTAAGTGCCATCTATCGGTGAATAAGCTAACCATCATTTACAAAGGTCTGTACACAGGACAGGACCATCATGTTGGTAGAATTTTACCAGTGGTGATGCTAAGATTGTTTCCAAGCGTTTCAACAGATGGCGCTGACGGTCTCATGTTTATTATACTTGCACTATTTGCTTCTTTGTTGCTGCACTTTTGTCGCATAAACACTAGAATGAACATTATACGGGTAGGCTTGTATCTGAGCTAGGGTAGAAGAAAAGAAAACATTAGAACCATGTATTACATTGTGGTAGGTAAGTCTTCCCAAAACGGAATAAACTGCTTTAATATTTTTCCTGTAACTTGAGAGATTTTCCGTACTCAAACAAAGATATCCCGAAACAACTACCATATCGGAGGCCACAAACGTTTATATGCTGCGCGGCAATATTGAAAACTTGAACCATCATTGCTCAGTCGATCAGGCAGTCGTGGTGTCTGCAGGTAATGGATATAATACTTTTTTAGATTCAATTCCTAGATCGTTTCAGGGTCCTACCAGCCTTATCTATACGCCAGATACTTTATCAATGATTTCATTTAATTGTTGAATCGAGGGCAAGCGACTTGCTGGACGGAGAAAGAAATCTTGGCTAAGAAACATCCGACAGTGGGCCAGTATTGCCGGCGTTTCGCTTGGCACAAGATCGGGAGAAGTTCGCTGAGCTGACGGCAAGCCTTCAGTCTCCGTAATGGAAAGGCACCCGAAGAAGAAGAATTTTGATCGTTCATTTACTTGTTACTCCTTGCAAAGACAAACTTATTTCATGGCGCGTTGAACATTTCTTGCGCTTCCTTAACTATTATGTTTCCTTGAGCACCATCTGATCGATCTAATTGCGGTGTGAAACTTTCCCCGTGTTGTTTTCATCAAGAACAATAGCTGCCGTGCATTAGTATGAAGGCGAAGGGACGGAAGACGAGTCGCGTGACACCGCGGTGCATTCGTCGCGCGCTGTCATGTGATCAGGTCACTCAACACAAAATTATTTTCATAGGTACTTCCCTAGTTTCTAATAAGGAGCTCATTTAAATACCTTTACTTTTAAAACGCAAAGGTTAATGACGTCGGTCTACTGATTACGCTTTTTTCTACCAGTTAGTGTGGTTTCCAAAATATGAACTTCTCATATTATCTCCTCTCGTACCTTTAATACGTTCGACTCCCGTAAAATAATTGTAAATCCAACATCTCGTAGTTATACCTTGATGAAAAAATAAGTAGGATGTGCATATTTTAATTAAGTTTTTTTATTTCATTTCAAGAAGAGGAAGTTTTCAATAAAAAGGCAAACCGAATACCTCCATAAAATTATTTTATTCACTTGGTGCGGGTATAAATGCTGAAACTGATAGCCGATATTATGATTAAAAATTATTTCGAGGGGCTGCTATTCGGAGAGCTTTGCAATATTGCTTTTGTATCTTCTGGAGATGAAGCGATGGATTCATTTGAGATTGGGTCAACATCTACATCTACAGAGGGCTTGAACTCTGGCACTGGATGGGCAAAGGACGAAGGTCCCGGAGTACTGTAGTAATAGTGTGCATTATTTTGATTATATTTCATATTCTTAATCAGTGACATAACTTCAAATCGAAATTCGAAATTTTGCGAAGGATTCATTGATTTCATATCTGGTAATATACTCAATAAGAAGTTCCAGTCTGGGTCCTCTTTTTGTCTTTCTGTCGTCTCTTGAGAAGCGGGTTGTGTTGTAGTAGGCACCGAATATCTTTTTAAAGGTTTGCAGTATGAGTTCCTGTTTTCCGAATCTGTTTCTTGGTTGGTTTCCTCTACAGGATGATGATTTTGAGGAGTATATTTGGGCCTTTTCTTCATATTTAAAAATGATAGCATGTCTAAATACGGTGTTTTGCGTTTTCTACGTGCCCCGTTATCACCTTTTGTTGTGAAGACTTTATTGTTTTCTCTAGTAAAATAATCTCTAAGTCCCTTCCATTTCTTTTGTAGATCTCTTACTGAAAATAAAACTTTATGTAAGTAAACCATTGTGTGTAATTTGTTGTTCTCAACTTTTATGGTTTATATTATTTTAAATATTAAAGACTGATTTTGGTTTATGGATTTCTAGCAATTAACAAAATATTTTTTTTGTTTGTGGTAAGATAAAACATCAGTAAAGCCAAAATATGGTAGATACAGTCAAAACTCTGTCGCAAATAATAAAAAAAAACTTTTTAAACTAGACTATCCACCCGGACTAGACTAGACTAGACGCCGTGCCTCGTCGCGTCACACGTGTGGACATTTACTTTAATTTCTTTTTACGCATAAGCCTAATTCTTTTTCTAAAATAAATGTTTAAAGCCTAAGTTATTCCTCATATAATGAGCTGCTATCTGCGCTAAAATAGATACTGAGAAAAAAAGGTTAACTTTTACATAGTGAAACTTAACTTCATTAAAGTTAAGTTCAAAAATGATAACTAGATGGCGCGTATATCAACTTCATGAAATTTCTAATTCAAATCGAATGATCTTACGATCGCTAATCGATATGCATGCAAGTGAAGCTACGTGTAAAAACTGGTTACTGAGACATGAGTTGTTTTTATGATAATAATCTTTCAAGACAAAGCCTAAGTAGATACGTAAACGACATACTACCTACCTATCTGTACCCACGTTACTATAAAATTTGACCATCGCATTTACATCGCATCATTATCTATGAAGTGAGTGAAGTGAACAGTTACAGTGATCCCTACCTACCCTACTAATAAGTCTACATAACTATCTAAGTACATCTTTATTCAAAATTGGTTTTAATAGCATAAATTAAGTACCTATTTTAGTTATCAACTTTTTTGGTAATTATCATTAACTATTGCAAAGGTATCAATAAGCAACATACCTTTTGCAGATTTCTCTTTATCTTCCAAATCTGGCCAGTCTTTATACATAATTTCCGCAAGTTCTTGCCAAGCGCATTGTCTGGCTATCTTGTCAGTGTATTCCTTCACATTAATGTTCCATAAACATTCCCTGTTTTGTATTTCTTTTATAAAATGTTTGGAGTTGAATGTAAGCGTCATAATTTTGAAGGAAACGGTTTGTAATAATGTTAGAACGAACTATACGCATGGCATGCAGCGCTCACACTGCTAACTGCTTACTCAGGCAGTTTTGAGGGCTGCCAGTGTTTAAATGTTTAAATACCCACTTTTGAAATGCAAATGTTTAGTAAATAGGCAAACCTTGTTCCTAATAATTATTTGTATAAAATATATACATATATATGTTCATCTGTGCTATAAGTAAAATTAATTAATTTAACCTATTTATTTTCAAGTTAATTCAAGTTCAACGTTATTTAAACTTTTATGATAAGGACATACCTAGTTGTTATGGAACTTTAAACCAGTTGCTCCGTTTCAAAATTTGTATGTTATTGTGATCTAGTCAAACGATTAATCTATAGTCTAGATCTAGATCACACACTGTACTGTGTAGTACCGATTTATACTAAAAAAGTATCACACATTTTTTACAATCATACTTTGTTTCTAATTGAGGTTAGTTTTTTACCTTACTTTGATTGTTATAGATTTTATTTTATTGGACACACAGTATGATGGTATTAGAAACATGACACACTATAAAACTTAAGTATTCAATGGAAATCCTAAAAAAACATATCCTTAAATGTATGGAATTACCAATAAACTGGCAACCCAGTTGCTAGTTTGCTTACTCGCTCTGCCGCCGACTGAACCAATCAGCGTGCGTAGTTTCGGTCGATACGCAGTCAATGACCTTGGTCACTGAGCGTTGTTGCGACTGACTGTTTGCCACCTACATTATACAAATACAAATTATTATTATATAGTCGGCACTCGGCAGGCACTTATAGCTGCTCAGTCCGCCGCTAACTGTTAGTATTCGTTACAGATAAAATACGATAACAAGTATGTAAGTACTCACACAGACTACTTGTATTCAATTTATCTAAATCATGATCCACAGCTGATATCGTCGATATCGAGACAGTTGTTCTTGAACACATAGCTTAATTAATAATTAATTTCACTATGTAATTAAAATAGCACAAGTTTACCTGCATGACTGTATTAATATTACTTTTTATAGACAATTAAGTCGGAACTCACACGTTTTGTGGCGGGAAACTTGAAAAAGTTTTAGGATATTACCACAGAATGTAATAGTGTAGACCAGGTACTCACTACTCAGTGATCAAATTTTGTTTGTCACACGTACTTATGTCTTATTTGTTCTTTTTATACATATATATGGAGGTAGGTAGGTAAGTGATCACCGCCGCACACTGATACTTTCACAATTACACAAAACTAATTCTTAGTTGGGATAATGCCCATTGAAGTTTAGATTTGAGTTAATTTAAACACGTGAAGGGCATATTAGCAGACATAAAAAAATAATTGATACGACACTCCGGAGGGTCATGAATCATGATTCTTTAATAAATTAATAAGGATTAAAATAATTACAAGTGTTCTAGTTATTTAATAAAGGAATAATCGACAGACGGGCAGGATTCGAACCTGCGTCTGCGTCACCAGCCGCTATGACCACTAAGCTACCGCGAGTCTCACTCAGGTCGAAATCTGCCTTGATCTTATTTGCTGTTCGTATTATCTTAACATGGTAAATCCAAAATATACAAAAAAGATGACTGTGTTCTATTTAAAAAGCCACAAAGTCTTCGATTAATAAATGTGTCTGTTCTGAGTGCAAATGTTTGCAGAGGCACACGTGTCGACACACTGTCGTGTTTCTCAGCTCTTTTCTTATTGTACAGCATCATATCACAGGATACGGGACGTGGCTTATCAATGTTACGAAACAACTTGTTTGCACGATAAGCTTAATGAATGAGTGTCAACGACTTTTTGTCTTCGGTCCGAAAAGCACGTGTAGTGTAGACTGCTACTCAAAGATCAAACTGGAAGGTATAACTACTTAATTTAATTATATATAACGTACAATGAATGAATGAATAAATGAAATTTATTTATATGAATGAATGAAATTTATTTTTTGAAGTAGGTATAATATGCAAGACTATCTACACTATTGCGTGAAATATTTATGTGTGTGAGAACTGAGGGTGGTCCCTCAACTCTGGGATTTCGAAAAAAACTGTTGTAGAATTTAGTAGTAGTCTTACAACAATTGTAGGCTAAATCTGGGAATTTGTAGTTACATATTTTAAAAGTTACAGCCCTTAAAGTGTGGTCCCTCAGTCCTCACACACATAAATATTTTTGAGTCCGAAGAGAATAGAGAGGGTGCAGGTGTAGCTGTGTCTATACATTTATACATATAATATTGACAAATAAGGTTTATCTCTTAGAGATACTTGCTCTATGAGTATGAACTAGGAACTAACATGATAATTATTTTGTATACCTATTTCATAACTATACTTGCTACTACTAATGAGGCGATCTACGTATGTTGTTATGTTATGTTTTCAGTTTGGTACTACTTTACCACTACCTTCATTCCTAATATCTCCTCTGAACTAAAAAAAAATATCAACCATTTCTCAATATATCATGGTTTCATGTTTCCCGAAAAAGGCCATTTGCTACAGCTGTGACATTACCCCGCGTATTATTTTTTGGAAAGCGAGCCGACCACAACTTTTCCCTGCAGCTTATGGACCGTTTGGCACTGTTGCCCTCTCTCCGTGGATCGCGGCTGGAGGTCCGCCCTACTTAGTTTGTATGGACACACGGGACCTATCCCTTTTATTAAGATTGCGTACGGTTCACTGTTCCCCCGTCAGTATTTACTTCGTGACTAGCCCCATAATTATTTTGGGATACGTGATATCCGGGTAGGATTAAATGGAGCAAAAATATTTTTTATAACGCTTACTTTTTTAAATCTGAAATATTTACAAAATGTTTTGGATACATTGCACAATTGACACATTCCCAAAATTACGTAAGTATTGACACAAAATGACACATTTGTAAAATGTCTATTCTCATTATGCTAGATGTGGTCTAGTGGTCAAAAGCGCGGCTGCTAATAAACGTGAGCACGGTCCTGGGTTGAAGTCCTAGGTGAAGAAAATAAGCAGTAGCAGCTAAGAGTTTGGATTTGGTAAACAGGCTATTTTAAAAAGGTGCCTGCTTTCTCTAGTTAGTAGATTTTTAAGAGTTATAAAGTACCTTCAGAAAATCGTTGTTTTACAATGCCTAATACAAGTTATACTGTTACATTTTAAAAATACCAACGATGCTTTTTGATATCGACGAGGAAAATCGCATTCATTGGTCTGCGCGTCCAACACCTTCGTCTGCAATATACCTAAGCTTATAAAAAACCTTTTTGGTTTCAAATCTGAGTCCTGACTCCAATAATTGCGTCGATTACTCATAGTAGGCACGCAGGACCCATCACGGATTGTTACGCGTCATTACGCTAGTACGGATAATCGCTGGCGTTGCGTGCACGCATCACGCTCTGTCAACTTCAGGCTTACTATTAGAGAAACAAGTATCAGGTTCCTTGAACCATTGTTTTTGTTTCTATGGCGACATTGTTTTGTAGTACCAACTAAGCGTTTGCTAAAACGCGATGGATTATTTGTGATTTTTTATTTATTTCAGTATCTCTAGGAAAGCGTAATTTGTTAACAAATTAAAACAATATTACAGAAATTATTTTGTAGTTCTAATTATGTAATAAGCGTTCCATCGTTAATTTTAACAAGATAACTTTTGCTTGAAACCAGCATAAGCTGCTTATTTTTTTTACGCCACTTTTAAAAACAATTTTCTGTGCTACCTCTAAGTAGGTAAACCGTATTAGGGTAAACTACTTACAGAGAGGCAAAAGAAGAAAGGCGTTACTAATATCCTAATGTCCATTACTTTAACAACAAAAGAGATTCCATTACCCTAATAACTTCGCCATATAAAGAATATCCATAGTGACGAAGACGAAGAAATAAATATTTAAAATTTAGAAATAAATAACATAGTTATGATGTCAAATATGTTGCGGTGATTTGCTTCTGATTTTATTATTAGCTCCTGCCTGCCACTTTACATACTTTTCAGCGTTCCTTGTGAAGTCACCGAGCCATCCACCCTTTCGTGGTTTAATTGTATGTGAGATAACATACCTTTGTATAAAATTGTGTTGTAAGTTTATTCATTACTAGCTTTCCGCCAGTGGCTTCGCCTACGTGGTAGGGTATTTCTTCTAGCTTTCATCATCTAGTTCAACCCCTTACAGTCCTTTTTTCGCTATAAAAAGTAGCCTATGTCCTTTCTTAGGCTCTAGACTATCTCTGTATCAAAATCGGTTCAGTAGCATTGGCGTGAAAACGCGACCGACAGACAGACAGACAAAGTTACTTTCATTTATAATATTAATAAGGATTATATCAGGTATAAACTACTTTGAATAAACTCAATCTTGTAAGGTAGCTGAGTAAGAATTTATGTAACGCACCCGATTATCGTTTGTGGCAACATTAATTTATAACAAAAAACTGCATAGAGGCTGGTAGGTATTTAGATGTTGCTGAAGATGATGCTGAAGTTAGTAGTAAGTACACAGCCAGACACAGCCGACCTTTGCTTCCTAATTTTAAAAGTTCCTAATTTTAGGAGAGATCATGATTTTTATTATCATTGGGGTTCTGAAAGTTCTATTATTTGAAGCGAGTGTGTTACGTTATACTATTATGCAAGTCCCAAGCTAACAATGATCGTAAGCCAAGGCCCTATAATATTTTGGCCAAAGGAGATCAACTAAAAGGGTTCTTGTGTTATGGAGAAAGTAATGGCCAAAGCAGGGGAATGATACCCTCCTGCCGAATACACGGAGATATTAAAGGGGAAATGTGTTTTTGTTATTATGGAAATGGACAGGCTCTTTACATTAGAGTGTTCTGCCACTGGCGTGCATAAATTCAACGAGAATCATACGGGAATATAAATGCCATATTATGTAAGTAATCTACTATGGTACCGTAGTTTGGTACTACCTACTTTTTAATGGCGTTCGGCGGTGGTGTTGGCGGCGGTTCAGTTTTGGCAAGTACGTAAGTAAAATATTTGGGTAGAGCAGTAGGGTGTTACACTCATTTTTGAAAAGTGTCTCAATTTGATCCTTATATGCTAATAAACCACAAAAACAAACAAAAGTTTGATTCAGTCGATGTGCCATAAAAATGTATTTAAATATTACATTTTCAATTATCAGACTCCACGTTTCTCTGTGGTCATGATGTCCCCTGGCTATGTAAAAAGAGTCATTCAAGTCAGTCAGTATTAAAAATATAGAAAGTGAAAAAAGTTTTGTTATTGTATGAACTAAAACTAACATTCACACTGCATGTGTCCTTGGGGATTCCTTTATTATTATGATGTCAATATACTTAGTAAGAAGTCACTAAAGGTGCTTAGCACATAGCTATTCTCATACAAGTGTCTCCAGGCTTCAACAGGTAACCACTGGACAATACGATTTCGAAATTTCACAGTAATTTTCCACCATTTCTCTTCACCACAATATTTTCTCATAAAACGATGCAGATTGGAAATGATTCCATTCCGATGTTATTATGATTTATGACAAACACTCGCTAGGTAAATTGTTCACTGCCTGTACCGGTAAACTGCTAAAGTTTAAAGGTAAAAGTTAGAATACTTTCTCCGACACTTGGCTAACGTAGTCGAAGTTACTACTGGTCGTAAATATATCAAAAGCCTTAATTATAATTTATTTACAACAAAGATAAAACACCTTTATGGTTTTGCTTTTCATAGTTCCTGAATAGTTTATCACTGACCTGTTTGCTAGGAACTTTAGTACTGCAAGGTGTAAATGATAATTGTGACCAGATAAAAAATATAAAATTTATTCCGTTTAATTATATTTAGTTTAATTACAAACACACTAAACACTGAATTTTTACACTGTAATATTGAATAAGAATAAGAATCATTTATTTGCAAGAATATTGACAGCCAGGGAAGGTTTTACCTGATGACTTCTCCCTCTTATTGTTAGTGAATAAGTATACTTTTTTTCCATGGGTACCTATCTACTAAAAATAGTTACGTCAGCAGCCATTATGTAATTTATTGTTATAATCTTGAGTAGAAGGCAACACCTCACTTTAAATTTCATTATTACACCAATACTATTGTTCAGGTGTATTTGGATGGTTTAAGTCACGAGTCGTATCCGTGAATCAGAGAAAATGACACATAATTTAATGATGTTCTGTAACAACAGTTTCACGTCAACGACATCGTTAACGTAATGTTATCGTAAGCATTAGGAGGAAGCGAGTCTTTCGACAGACAATATGAGCCTGCAAACAATGAACGAAATCTCGAGCGACTTATTCTTAAAGCATGCGATATATTCTCGTCGCGTTACTTCTAGTATGTCTTCTAAAGTTGCCTGGCAGAAATTGCATTTAGCGGTAAGGCCACCCAAATTACTATAAAGTATACCATACCATATACCGATAAAGTATATTATTATAATAAAGCAACTATATTATGTATCGCATGGGCGTTTATCTAAAAAAATATGGAATTTTATATGACGTTTTAAAACGTGAAAAAATATGCAAATAAAAACTAAAGACAACATCAGAAGTTTCGATCACAGTGGGCGATACTGAGTTCACTCTTACGAGATATCAAAACATAAACTCAAACTCCATGTAACATGCATAACATAGGTACTTACAATGTTTATGCATTACAACCGAGATTCTTACTCAATACGCAATAAAGCATGCATTCCGGTAATAAGTTACCCATCGACCTACCCGGACCTTACCTCACACGCAAACGATGCGACGAAGTATAACGAATAGACGAAGAAGAACGAACGATTTAAGAATATTCGCCGTCGCGTGTCGCAACTCAAGTGACAACAAAGGGTCGATTTGTCGCAGCATTGTCGCGGCCACAATGGCAACCGGGTCGAGTGGCTACGGAACCACGATAATGTGCCTACGACACATGCATCGTTGGAACTCGATGCGTTTATGTTACATCACTACGTATCAGCCTCGATGGTCTCTGGTCTAGAGGTCCTGGGTTCGTTCCGATCCGGGTCAAGCAAAGTGTTGTTGGGGTTTCTGTGAAATTCCCAGTAGCAGCTCGGAGTCTGGATTTGTGCCCGGTTGATGGCAATAGGCTCGCCCCCTATTACATGGGATCTAAACATATGGGCGAAATGTGGGTGTACATTAGTACGCCTCTGCCTACCCCTTCGGGGAACATAGGCTTGACGGTAAGTACTGTAGAGACCACAAAGGTCGCTCCCAATATTTGGATACGACTGGCAAGTTAGCAAGCATTCATATAATGACGTAGAATGTACTAGAGTAGTTGTGTCACAGACACAATGACATGTGAACTTGATTCAGTGCTACAAAGTTAACGATAAATCAAGAATATTAATATTCAATACCCTAACCCGGTACCGTGGAGGACAAGAGCCTCCACAGTACTTATACGTAACATAATACAGGTTAGATATAACTTCATTGGATTTCAGAAAGATAAAAAAAATAACCTAATAGATCGATAGCAATCTACAGATTTTACCCTTTACCAATTTCTTTCTTTACTTGTTTTCTATTCCAACGATATCATTTATCTATCGGATAGGACATCCATTTAACTTGTTTACACTTTACTTCAATAATTGCAATTTTATTTGATACTAGCTTCCCGCCAGCGGCTTCGCCCGCGTGATCTTATAATTTTTTCCCCCGTTTTTGCAACATTTTTCATTACTACTCCGCTCCTATTAGTCGTAGCGTGATGATATATAGCCTATGTTACTCGGGGATAATGTAGCTTTCCAAAGGTGAAAGAATTTTTGAAATCGGTCCAGTAGTTTCGGAGCCTATTCATTACAAACAAACAAACAAACAAACAAACAAACAAACAAATCTTTCCTCTTTATAATATTAGTATAGATGACTATCAGATTGTCTTGTGTACTGCAGAGCTCACAGTTTATAAGATTGTGAAATGAATACTCCTGCTGATCTTTAATTGATATAGTGCTAAATTATGTACTATGTATTAAGTACCCAAGAATATCAGATATGGATGTTTTGATCTCGACATTAACTTAACTTTCATGCTATTATATACCAATCGCCGTGTCATCAGACCTACATATACATATAAATTAACTTTGTATTTTACAAAGTCGTATAAGTTTACATCGTGGTGTTATATGTAATATGATATGTACAAATGATAAAATCACTGAACACGAATTTATGACATAAAAACAATAGAAGGTAAGTAACACTAACGTCTGACAAACAAGTAATATAATATTACTGACGCACGAAATAGAATCCTGCCAGATAAATATTGTTTTGCAACATAGCAAAATTAATTCCCACGGGAATTAATATTTCATTACTTATAATCTATCTTGATAAGTGACACAGTTGCGTAAACAATGGATTGTAAGATGAACGGCGGGAGCTGTACACACCGCATAATCTTATTTAAATAAATACGCCCACAAAACGCTTTTACTCCAAGCCTTTAGATTGCGTTTGCTTATAATTTTCTTCGTATCAGTGCAAAGTAGGTCCGCAGCCATATTTTTGCGAACACTAATGTATCTGATAGCGAGGATGTCGTTGGCTCCGGCAGCCGGAAATTGTATAGCATTAGAGGGACATTAGCCGCTTTGAAAGGGACACCTCGCCCTTATTGCCTCTGAAGGTTACCAGCTATAATGGCGTAATATTTATCAGAACCATAATCAACTGCGCATAAATAATTACTTCCACACTGTAGCCAGTTACTTGGAGATAACACTGGATATGCTGTATGAGTGCTTGGAAAATAAACAGTACAGTCAGCATCAGATATATCTGGAAGTATAAACTGTTGCACGTTAATCTCCAAAACTACTGAACGGATGGCCTGTTTCACCACCTTTGGATAGCCGCAAAGCGCCGGATAAATTAAAAAATGTAACTAAATTTGTATGTAATTATCTGCCGAATAATTTAATGGGAACTTATCAGTAAGCTGTCAACAGGCCCTTAGTGCTTTTTTCATTGGAAGTAAGTGAAAAGTTATAGTAATTTAAAGATTTTAATAACATCTTTGAGAAAGAACATAGTAGACGGCATTTGTCATTCTGACATCATAATTTTATCCCATTGAGGTAAGGTTTAATTTCTTTCGTATTCTACAATGGCCGCGATCATATCGAAGCTGTCGTTAATGCAATGTTCGCGAGCCATGACCAACAAATTCAAATGGTGCTCGCGTTTGTGCTCTATCATAGCCCAATGGCCTTGGCTTCGCAAAACTACGGACAGCCAAAAAATTACTGGAAAAACGAAGTGACTCAACGATGGAGATGACTATCTGTTTTTTTGACAGCCCATTATCCATCATTTTAGTTTGATATGGTTGGTATTTACTAGGCACGGTTGATGAAAAAAAATATCAAATTTGATTTTCTTGCCTTGAAAAGTATTATTTTATGCATATTTAATTCTCTATAAGCCGTTAGGCAGTAGTTGCCTGTGTAGTAAGTTAAATAATAAGTAGGAATTATAGATACATAATATTATTAACATTACATCTTGACCTCACAGAAGAACAACTTGATAAACTTGAGCGCCTCCAAAACTTTTGTATAAGGTTCATATTTGGTTTACGCAAATATGACCATATTTCTGAATTTCGTGTTAAGCTCAAGTGGTTACCTATCCGTCTTCGCCGGAATGCTCATATTCTTTCACTATTATATAATGTACTTTTCCTCCCTTCTTCACCATTTTACCTAAAACAACGTTTCGAGTACTTAGGCGATACTCACACTCGATTCCTAAGGTCATCGGATAACCTGAAGCTTAAGATGCCAATGCATTCCACAACATTTTTTGACAAATCCTTTACTGTACAAGCTGCTCGTTTGTGGAATGCATTGCCAGTGTCCACCAGGCGTGCTCAATCTCTCCCAACATTTAAGAGACTTGTGAAGGAGCATTATTTATCTTTGTAACGAACTCATTACAGTTTATCTTTTTTGTTGCTAATCTATGTCTTATTTATGTCGCTTTATTGTTGCTAATATTGTTTTGTTGCTTATTGTTTATTCTACGATTATAAATATTTATATTTAAATATATATACAATATATATTTTTATAATATGGTATATATATGTTAAATTGTTATGTATATATTTGTTTATATATTAATATATCTTTTTCTGCACCGTGTTCAACCCCTTTTTTAGTACTTTCTCGGTATGTCCATCCAAAGGTTGCCTGTAAGAGATCGCAGATAGCGATAAGGCCGCCCATTGTATGTTTTAATTACATTAGTGTTATATCTTTTGTATTTTTTTTGTTGGTGTACAATAAAGTTTATAATAATAATAATAATTATTATTATACATACGAATTAAACCTTGTTGTTTTATTTGGCATTAGCGCATGTTAATCATTTTTAAAGCTATCAATATTATTTTATCAATTTTATCAAAATAAAAGTTCGATTTTAGGCAGGTTGCGTCCTTCCGTGTTTTCCTATTAGCTAAAGCGTCCGGCTGGCATACTTAACCAGAAGGAGGCAGGTTCGAATTTTTCTGTCGCTGAAATTTCTATTTTACGAACACGAGATAAATTATATTATGCACACACAAATACAGGCACAAATATCTTAATTTGTGCCTGTTATTTCATAATAATAGGATAAGACAGTCGAATAAGCAGGTTCGAATCCTGCCAGAGATAGAATATCACTAAAAAATTAGGGCCTGTTTCACATGATTGAAATTACTTGGAAGAAAATGCCATACAAATATAGTTCCATTTTTTAATTTATCCGACAGCTGGCGGCTATCAAAAGGTTTTGAAACAAGATCTTAAATGTTTAAACTTAGATCGAACATGAGGTTCTTTTAAGGTGTCGATTGATACACGTTCTGCAATTTTGATGAGTTCATACCGACATCAACAGCGTTATAATGTTCTTATTAAGCTTAATAACGAATCAATCACACGATATAGCCAACGAGTCCAGGGCCTTGAAGTAATGTTAGCTTGATTGAACTTTCCTACGTCATGACTAGCAATCAAGTCAATCAGTCGCGCCTAAATTGGCCTATTTACTGATAGATATTCTATTATTGGCTATCAGAACAATAAATTTTGTGCTATCGACTGCAGAGCCTTGACTCTCAGAGACTCGAACCATTTTGTTATCACTGTGCGAAAAGTGGATTGAATTGGGTCGGTACATTTGCGAATCCCGTATCGAGTCGGAGCATTAACCTGATTACTTTGTTTATTTTAAAAATTTCCTTGTTGATGTACGCACGAATTTACTACGCAAATACAACTAACATTGTATTTACTTCTACAGACGGATTTGTTTACGATATCGTCTTTACGAGTAAATTATCGTTTACTTACGAATTATACTGTACAGAGTATCTCAAATTATAATTTGCATAAATTATGTGTTAACGAATGAACGTTGTACGAACTGCTTCATTGGACAAGTTGTCATAGTCGTGACTGCTACGCAGGTCTGTTCCAGGGTTCGATTCCTGGATTGAGCAGTATTGTTGGGTTTTTCTGTGAAATTCCCAGTAGTAGTTCGGAGTTTGGATTTGTGCCCGGCAATAGGCTCGCTCTCTATTACAGGGACCTAAATATACTGGGTTAATAACCATGTGTGTTCGGCAGTACACCTCGGGGAATAGGTGGCAATATAGGTGTGTCATTTACTATAGAGTAAGTGCCTCAAATTATAATTTACATAAATTAAATAATCTGTGTAGTTATATTGAAAATATCAATAAGCGGAAAAGTTAGTTGTAGGTTGTAGGCATTTTGTATAATTTACAACATAATTGAGGCCGTAATTACGAGCCGAATGCCACCGTTTCAGTTGTTAAGAAATATTTTAAATATATGCGTGTTGTCAAGACTGTTGTTTACCTAGCTGTCGGTTTTAGGACAACACTATTATGGGGTTACTCCACATAGAAATTTAGAAAGCAATGATACTACCCGTATGTTGATAAACTAAGTAGTGTCGCATTACTAACGTGGAAAGTAGCATAATAGCACTGTTGTAGTAAATGTACGTAAAAGAAATAACAGTATTACGGATCATCATACATAAATATTAAAGCTTGTGCTTGAGATTGTGTAGGTACATAAGCTAATATTCAGAAACGACGCTAAGTGTAAAGTAACGCTTCCGTATGTCAAATCAGTATTACAATTTGACATAAGGAAGCGTAAGTTTACGCTTAGCGTCGTCTCTGAATATTAGCCTTAGCAATCCTCCAGCGCACATAGTCTAACCAAAGTTTAATCACATCGGTCGAGCCATTTTAGAGTTTTTCTGTTTGTCCACCCCCTGATAAGTTCCCGTTAAATTACTTGACAGATAATTTCATATATATTATATCGTTCCATTTTTTAATTTATCTGGCAGTTAGCCAGAGGTAGTGAAATAGGCCCTAAATCGTTTGGCAATTATTTTTTAAATATAACATTTGAAAAGTCTTTATTCCCAATTGCTGGAAAAGTGTGGTGGTGGTACCAACTTGTAAGTATTTAAGCTGACGCTTACCTAATGCAATGGCCACGCAACGCGATCGATGTGTCATAACTAGATGATAGGCATTCCAAAGGAACGTACTTACCAATTACACCACCGATACGAACAACGCGTGCGGCAATCAGTCAAGTCATCCGAGACCGATGATGTTCGTAAGTACATCAGTAGGTACACCATGAAACACTAAAATTGTGAGCCGAGATCACGATTACAATTTGGTTTCTGCGGTTGTCTTTGACACAAATTATGAAACAAAATTCCTTACCTAGAAATTTTAATTTACATAAATTATTTTAGTTAGCAAATGTCATCTATATAAATCTAAATAAAATGCTAAATCCATCCATATATTAAATTCTATAAGCTTCATAATATGTAATTAGACGTGGCTGTACAAATAAAATATTTGTGATTGAATTTATATTAAAATTCCGGCTGCACATCGCATAATTTTCTGACGTTCTCCGAAGACCGCTGCGCATAAATTTTGTCATGCTACTACGTTTGTAGTTCACTAGGATGCGTCAATGTAGCTGTTAAAATATCAAGAAATGTTTTTGTAGTAAAAATTTAAGCCGTACGTAAACGGTTGGTCACCACACAAACATACTTGCCTGGTCGGGCGTTGTGAAAACAACCAACTAACATAGTGCGAATATGGAACTGCACAGAATTCAGACCACTTCATAAATTGCCACTGGACAGACCTAATTGATTAATAGACATACGGATTAATTACCCAACTTAATAACTTCTTGCTCTATTTTTCTAATTGATAACGCCCGAATGCGTGATTGTTTCTCATCATTCTTGTGGGCCAATTAATAAGTTTAGCATGAACATATTAATTAGGTGTACCTCAAATTCTATACAACATAAATTGTTATACACCATTTAGCACACCGTCAAACGGCCTCATTAATCACTCATTAGAGGTCATCGGTTTGATTTCCAGGTCAAGCAGTATTTTCGATGACATTTTCGGTAGCAGCTCGGAGTGTTTGTGGCAATAGGCTCGTGCAACTAACTTGGCTAACCTAAACAAACCGCCGAAACTGTGTGACAATTCCGAATTGTCACACAGATATCGTATTATCAGAATCAATCGATACTGGCGATCATAATAATAACAGTAGAACTACTTATTAAGTACTGAATGCATAACTAAACAATAGTTTCTGTAATATACCGTGGCGATGCGGTTCTCGTAATTTTCCGTCACGCGTGCCTGCCCCACGTGTTTGTAGTGCATCTGAATATGTTATTATACCAATGCAAGTACATTGTTTGAGGCGTCACGCTTTTTTCACTTACGGGGTTACCAGATCAAGTATTAACAAGTGACACTTTTTGTCATATTTAGCTACGTTTTAATCTTTACACTTTATTATTTTGATGATTCAGGATTCAGATGAATATTGCCGGTAAAATAAAAATCAATTTCCTTAAGAATGTTTTGGCTTTTTATTTTTTGTTGCTTTGTATTTTTGTTGTGTTCAACTGTTCATGTCAGGACAAAGTTTGTCAGACATAGCTGAAAGGATTAGCGCTGAAGTGGCAATGAGCCTGATGATCATGACCGACAACTGCTTGGAGCAGGGGATTTCTTGAGTGGAGACTGCGTCCAGGCAGACTAGAATCACCTAGTATGACGCCCGCGAGCCGGTCAGTTGCAGTGAAGACATGCGGAAGAACCAAAGAATTGAACTGGATAAAAAGAGCTTAAGATTGAGCTCTGTTGTGTTCATTAAAAGAGACTGCTGGACGTTATTCAGCTGTGGACGAATGCGGACTGATGATGATGAGAGCTAGCTATCTATATCTATACAAATAGTTAACTAAAGTGTCTGTTTGTAATTTCAAATTAACAGCTTTTCACTAAATGCGTAATAAAGTATATACGGTACCTACTTACATAGAAAAATCAATTATTCAATTTTTTGTCTATCTGTCGACCGCGGGTAACACCGCGGGGAACAACTAGTCTACATTCATTACATTAAATTACTACGATTCTCTCACTATCTTCAGTTTTTAATACTTTATGACCGGGTTCGCTACCCGGAAATAAAGTATTAAAGCATGTATTAGAAACCTTAAGTAGGAGATAGTATTTTACTGCACTTTTAAGTAGTAGTAAACATACGCTATCTTTAATCCAATTAATTTAATTACCTATCCAGTTAAGAAGGGTTCATTAAATCTTGTTCAGTTGATTGGTAATGGAATCTGTTAACTGTGGTTGAAATTTTAACTTGTAGCGTACGTAAAATCTCTATTATGAGAAGGAAATAAGTTAACTACTTAGGTATAGGATAGGTATAAAAGCTTTGCTGATAATTTAATTGAATGTTATCTGTAGTGCTATCTGTTTTCGGGTTGTTGAAAAAATATCGATATAAGTATCGATATTATTTTTTCAATGTATCGATATTTTTGAGCGATATTTAATATTTCGATATATCGATGTATCGATATAAAATTCCAAGTATCGAAAAGGTATCAAAATCGATATTTTTTTCAGCCAATAAACATTTTTAAGTTAAAAGATTTATAATATTTTTTTGTTGGCTGTTTTATAATTTGGTTTTTAAGTTGGCCGATATATCGATATATTATCTGATATATTGATTTTTTTTAAATATCGTTACGATATATATCGATACTTTTTGAATTTCCGACATCCCTAATCTGTTTTTAATTAAACGGCCATAAGTGTGTGTAAATGAAATCTGTTACTTATATTGTCATATATATGTGTCATTATGGCACACTGTTATATCTAAGTCCATGATTATTTCAATAAGTACCTTGTTTTACAGAAAATATCCTCGTAGTTTCGAAACACGTACCTATACATATAATCTAATAAATAAGGCTACTGATAAAATGAGGCGACACCTTCTTAGGTAACAAGGTGAAAAGTAGGTTACACGGGGAAACAGTACGCAGGGCCTTTGGATGAGATATTTTCAAAAGTTAGTGTTCATTACCCCGGCTGCTACGCGTGAGGTCCTGGGTTCGACCCGTATCAAGCATTTTTATAAATTCTCAGTAGAAGTTCGGAGTTTGGATTTGTGCCCCGGTAATGGCAACAGGTTCGCCCCCAATAACTTGGGACCTAACATGCAAACTTTAGGTATACATTAGGGCGTCTCTATCTAAGGGTAAGTGTTTGTATAATTTCCTGGTAACACCTTTGTGTTACTAAATCATAGAAATGACGGTGACAGTGAGACGATAACCAGACCAACCAAAAGCAAGTTAAATAAATAATAATATAGTAATATTTATATTAAATTGTGGCTATAAATCACTCAAAATATGAATAAGTGCATTGCTGGGCTGTTCAACGCACGCCCACGGCAATAGCTTCCGCCAGTAGCGGCAGTAGCCCTGATGAAATCAAATGCCTCATAATACCCCAACGGAATGTAACTATCGGCAATGCGCATGCGCACTCTATAACTTTACATTACGTGTTGAAATCACAGCATTTCGCGCCCATTTGTTACAATGCTACTAGTAAAGCGTTTAACGTTTAAACTTACAGCTGTAGGTAAAAACAAGGATATATAAATTATAAACACGACTATTGCAAATTATGTTGGTATTGTTGAAGAAATTTGTGATGACTGTCTGCTAAACATTTATTTCTTGGGAATGGTACTAAACAATGTTGTACTTTGCATACCTGTAATGTTATAAATGTATGTTATAAATGCATGTGCAATTTAACCAGAAATGACGAACATTATTTGACTACTAATTATTTTGGAAGTTTCGAGTCGCTCTCTGCTGTTTTTTAGCACAAAAATTTCAGCTAAAATATACAAGGTGGAAGGGACATCGACGCACAAACGTCGTGACTAGGATTTACTCAAGGTCAAAAATAAAATGACCTAGGTCATTCATGTAGAAAATGATCGGTTATTCCAGATATTGAAATTTTTGAGCGCGCAGTGTTTTGCTAAAAACGCGATTATAAAGCTCCCGCGCACTTATCCCGCGCGCGATTCGAAATAAATTAAATAATGTTTTTTTTAATTTTAATCTAATTGGGGTAGATAGAAATAATGTATTTTTACTGAACTCATAGTATTCGGATGTGCGTCAATGTCCCTTCCACCTTGTATAAACTAAAACTAGTTATTTAATTTTCGATAACTCGAGTGATTTTCATTACCGGAATACTTTTTATAGCTTAAAAATAAAAATGGTTATTTAATTGCTGGCAAAATACATTTGAAGAATATGTTAAAACCTTGATCTAAAATTGTGATCATTATTTTTAAATTACAACAATAATTAACATTATTACTTAATAATAATTATAATTTAATATTGTAAATTAAAAACTCATGTAGGGTAAGTAGGTACTTAAATCTAGAAATCTTTATCCAGTCACTATTACCCGAATATTTACCTATCAATATTTTAAAAAAGCATCACGCTTAAGTATATAGAAATAATAAAATTTCGTAGTAAATATATTAAAGTCCGAAATTATTCATTTTAATACAGGGTGAAAAAATATTTTTAATTAAATTAAAACTTAGAACAAGGTTCGCAACAAAAGTTTGAGTATTCTAATTCCGCTTGAAAGTCTGGTTGTTTTAAATTAATTTGAATTTTCACCCTCCTTTTCTCCATTCGTTGTTTCCCTTAAATAACGGTTGACACCCCTAGCCCGTTTGTAATAATAATTTAGGAGCGAGAAAAACGACACGTGTTCCAAAAAAAATACATTAATAATGGTAAGGTAACAAACTTCATTAAATGAAACTGTGTAAATGTGTGTCTTCTTTATTGAGCTAATTAAAAAAATACCTTTACCGCCGAATTCTTTTCAAGAGACCACCCACATTTTACGATTCCAAGTTAACCTATGCAACCTGATTTATAATTAATGATAATAAACCGGATCAATTAACGTCATAAAAAATATGCAAATGCACGAACGTTTTATTGACAACCTTAGACTTTTTGTTGGTAAAGCTAAATTGTTATAATCTTGATGTATATCTTCACATTCGGAATCACACATCATTAATAATGTATGCTAATGTCGTGAAATATGATGCTTGCGAATAAAATACTATAAACAATAGGTAATTACTGATTCCGAGGTCGACTGCAACGCAGTGACCACGCCTTTGCACACTTTAGTGATATTTTGTTTCAAAATCAAACTAACCTTCAGAATGAGCGGTCACGAAGCGAAACCTAAAATATCATCGGTAACCTGCATACAACCGACGACTGCGTTCTTTGATTAGTAACAAATAAACTAATTATTACTATTACAGTGAACAAAAGTGATGAGTATACACACAATCTGTATTTTGAAAAAGATTGTGATATAATTACCTGAATAAAATTATTACCTGTTTGCTTTAGGGTTTGGTATGTAGGCAGCAATGAAACCTGCATTTCCACACATTTATTTAACTTTTTTAAATAAAATCGTACGGCACGACATTGATAGGCGAAAGTGACAAATTAAATTAATAATAACTACCTTCTTTAAATTTTGTTTTGGACATTATAATTAATTCAATCCTGCGATATTTGAATTTGTAGACGATTAATTACATAATCTTATTAAGGCTGTCGGTATTTGTTTACTTAATCGGTGGAGAAAACATCGAATCCAGTTACTCAGCGACTCAGCGTACGTACTTACGTTATATTGTAATGTAAATTCGGCAACATCACTTTGAAAATACTTTACTTTTACTACGGTACTTTAACATAATAATAATATCATCAGGCTCCCCAGAAGGGTTATGCAGAGGTGTACAAGTGAACACCTGCAGTTCACCGGTATGTTTAGATCCCATGTAATAATGGGCGAACTTATTGCCATATTTGCCCTCAACCGGGCACAAACCCAGACTTCGAGCTGACAGGGAATTTCACAGAAAAACCTAAAAACATCGCTCAACTCAGGAATCAAGCCTAGGACCTCTAGCGAGGCAGTCACACTTACGACCGCTAGACGATGAGGCAGTGCATTTAACTAAGACTAACGAATTCTAGGTGACAACAACTTTGTAATCGAATACAGTATTAAATGATAGTATTATGTAGCTGCAGCCGTCTCATAACTTTCCATACACATAAAGAAAGTGAACTAATTAATATTCACCAGATCTTAATACCGGAAAATGTAGATTACGCAAATGAAAGTGAAGGTACCGTTTATCTTTAAGACAGTAATTGTACAGCAATTTGGTATCGATTGTACAGAGCGGCCGGTGAGCCGGTGAATGCATCGGATAGTGCATCGGTCGAAAGGGTCGCGGTTACGGAACGACCGCCTCTCACTGCGCGCGCGCCGGCCAAATGTCATCGCCAACTGCGCACAACAATGCAATTGTACATACTTTGCTCTACTACTTTGTGGGAATTGAGTGCAGTAACTTGTCTTCCTGTAGAAACACAGAGTGTTAATCTTAATCTTCCTACCTACGTGTCGTCGTAGGAGTCAATTGGGGTTATTGAGGATAACTGGTTGCGTTGGAGAGATAGAAAGGATGAGCTAATCACATCCGTGTCTGAACTTTGAGAACTGATATATTACGTAATAAACTTTCGTGAGTGACATTCAAAGAGTTGTACGGTTGCTAGTCTTTCATTATGTACGGATTGTTGATAGCTGTTTCTTACTCGATTGAACCTATACGATAAGCAGAATAGAATAGAAATTAGTGTTGTAAAGAACTCGAGTCCTCGAGTCCAATATGAATGAATAGGACTCGGATGAAGAATTTCAAGACTTGACTCATTTATAGTAGGACTCCAAGACTAGAGAACTAAAGTCATTACAAGCTCTTCGAGTCTTACATGAGAATTCGAGTCTTTTTATGGGCTCGAATCGAGATCGGACTAACTAAAAGGACTAAAACTATTCCTTAAATTATTGCTTAAGGCTTAAAAAATTAAGCCTTAAGCAATAATTTAAGGAATAGTTTAAGTAAATATAGTTTAGAACGGACCAACAAATGCAATATGCTAACTGGAACTCACATTTACTCATAAATATCAAAAATATTGACAACTTTGAGGAAGATACCCTCAAAGTAGTCAATATTTTTGTAGAGAATGTATTAGAATGTATCTAACCATTGGTAAATGTTGAACTTACCGCCTACTCAAGTCTTTTTTGAACATTAAGTCATTAGTCTTATCTACATGCTCCGAGCTTCTTTTAAAGACTCGAGCTTTTTTAGGACTCGAGTCTTTTTTAGGACTCAAGTTTTTTTTAGGACTCGAGTCTTTTTTAGGACTCAAGTCTTTTTTTAAGACTCGAGTCTTTGTCAAATGACTCTGAGCTCGGCTTGATTCTAGACTCCGAGCCTTTTAGCTCAACAAGTCTTGCAAAGTTGAGTCGAGTCCCAGAAAATACGACTAAAAGACTCGAGTCCTTTGCAACACTACTAGAAATACTCTTTATTGTACAACAAACATGATTTTTAAAACATACCTTATCGCGCAGTTCCCGCCAAACTTATTGTCCGGGTTGAAGTTGGCACGAGCTAACTTTAATCCGGCCGTAAAAATCGGAGAAAGAGAAATATTAGATTGTAATCAATAAAAACGAAAGCTCAAGTCGTAGGCTGTCGTTTTTAATCAGGCAATAAGTTTGGCGAGAACTGTAAATATGACTAATAAGATACATAAAATAACATCTGGCCTGTATTCCCGAAGGGTTAGGCAAAGGTGTACCTACACCCACAATTCGCTGGTATGGTCTCATATAACGGGGTGTGAAATTTATCACTATCGAGCTGCTACTAAGAATTTCATACAATTTAACACTGCTCGACCAGGGATCAGTCGCGCTAACGACGAAGATATTTACGTAATAACAAGAAAATATACAGTAAAATGAAATCATATATTATAATCTCTATGATATTATTTTAGGTAAGTCTTTGAAAAATAAAGCTTTAAAGCGCTGCACCATAGTAAAACTAGATATAACGTGTAGTGTGTGACACTGAACTAAAAGTTTAAATGCTATGAAATTGTCAACTAATATTAAGCGACAATTCAATGCGTTTTATGACAAGCGAGTCAAGGGAATTGCGTAAAAAGCAATGGTGCATGGTTGTATGACAACTTCCTCACTTTGTACCGTTGACAATAAACAAAATGTCCGTCGAACAAGTCAACAAACAATGTACATTATGTTCGGGGTCGCCATTGATTACGATACTGTACTCTCATTACAAGGAATGTCATTCAAATTAAATTGCGCAAACGAGCAAGAACATTTGAAGTTTGCAAGCGTACATAGAAATATATCATCATAGATTTCTCCCCAGAGAGAGTAGTAGAGGTGTGGACCAACAGTATGCTAGACCCCATATTATAGGGGGTTAGTATGCTGTCATTATTTATTTCTTTCTTTCTTGTCGTGATCGTCCCAGTCCAGTATTTGGGGTTTGATCCAGCTTTCTAGCAAGACACAGGTCACACGACTATGTAATAATAAGGAGAAGCTCCAAATCTAAAATAAATTTACGAAGGTGGTTATTAATATGTCATCAGTCGTAAGGCGGAGGCCTCCTTTTATTCTTCTCGGTTGATTTTCTATTTCTGGTGCTGTTCGACCTGCAAATTGAACCCTGAACTGCAATGACGCAGTTGTTAGTTCGAAGTTTAAGATCAAAACCATATTTATTTATTTATTTATTATTAAATAGTACAACCACATCATACATATTGTTACAATTGTTATGCTAATGTTACAGAATATTTTATATCTGATATGTATGACATTTACGGTGTACATAACATTGACCAGTATTTGTTAACATTTATTTCAAAAAGTTCGCAATGCAATTCCATTGGTCCTATGTTACGTGGAATGTAAGCGACCAGCGCAGTGCGCACTGGTGAGATGTGATGATACCATAAACACATGTAGTTTATTTTCGGATGTCCCTTCTCTACCAAGGCATATTTAACGACCGCACCCAAGCCCGCAGGAAGATATAATTAATAGAATAACATTAACACATCGTTTATTATACACGTTTTAAGCGGAAATAAGAAATTAGAAATAATATTTGCTTTTTTGTGTAATGTTTTCTTAAAATACATTGGCGAGTCCAAACACGTTAAAACCATCAAATTATAGTCTAATCATGTCGATTTCCTGTTGCAACTTGAATCATTTACTAATTTGATTTTTATACTTACTCGAATCTCCTGTGTGAAAATCATAAATCTTTCTAAGACGAGACAATTTCAAGTAAATTTTAATCGACTAAACTTGTTACCCATAGGTAACTAATCGCTCTTTAGAAGTTAGTCTTTTATTGTTCCCAATGTGCACTCTACAACCAATATTTTATACATTTCACTTATTTCAAAACACATATAACACATACATATAAATGATCGAGTCTACACACAAAATCATGTGATTTTAATTAATTAAGAAACTATTTTATCAAACCGGATGGAGGCTATATTAAGATATATATGATTTAAATAGAATAACAAGAAGACGCGTTCAACAATAAAACTATCTTTCACGATATAGGTGTAAGCGAAAAACTATGCAAGGCTTACAAAACTGTGCTCATAACTCCTACTCAGTAAGCCGGACGGAAGACAAAATATACATATAAAAGTACAACAAAGCGCAAATAAAAATAGGGCGGGGAATTCGTATTAATCAGCTACTTATATTGCCATACATTCTATTCGACCAAAAGACATATTAATAGGTCAAAGAAATCGTCTATTATTATACACTGATGAAGTAGCTTACATAAAAATTATGAATAAGTATATGCATGTACAGTATAAAACGGTAACTTTCGCTCCCTTCAATAGCCCCGTTCGTTTTGATCTTGTTAAGTTCCAAAACACGTTGGTTCCCTTGCGAATATAAAAATGCAAAGCAGAAATGCCCACAGTGGTGAATGTAAATTTTTATCTTTGTGCACCCTAAGCTTGTTGTTTGGAGTTTGTACAACAACAACATGTTGTTTGGAGTTTGTACATGGCAACAACAACATGTTGTTTTGCTCTCATGGTTATGACAAGTCGGATTTACATTTCAGTAGTTAGAATTTGGGTTCAAATGTTTTGATTACTTCCTTCCTCAATGTTGTTATATAAAATACAAATGTATATAAACAGGAGGTAAACAGACAACATTCCATATAAGCTGCTGTGTTGTCACAATCATAGAAACGAATATGGACATCACATGTCGATCGTATCGTTCACCCGTATAATCAATAAGTAATTCGTATAATATAATTCAATGAGCTTAGAAATTGATCTTAATGCCTTCACTTTATTATTTATTATTTTGCGTTTAATTTCTTTGGTTGTTATTTTCAAAATAGACGCCATTCTCTCGTCTTATATTAGCTAAGCCGTGAACTGATAATTATTGGGTGTTTGTTTTTTATTGCACTCGGGAATCGTGCCCTACCCATAATGAAATGTTTTCCTAGATCGTGAAATGCCACCAAACACTGAAGTAATTACAAAAGCGAAACACTTACAGTTTTGATTGATTGCAAGTAAATCATTCATAAGTTGATGTACTGAGTGAGAAGGTTAACTGTTCTTACTCTGCGTAAGTAAGATAATAATTTTGTTAGCTAGATATACCTACATCTCAACGACTATTAGCTTTTAGTGTACATTTATGAATACACTTACATTATTTTTGTGACTTAAAATACAACTATAGTGCTGTGACAGTCGCGATTCGTATAAATTCTTGGCACTATTATTTCCGGGCTCCATTACCATAAAGCCTCGCAGTACCATTCTATTGCGGTTACTCAGGAGCCACGATACATTAAGTCGACAATATTACAAGCCTACAATGTCACAACATACATATAATCTTACTCATTTCATTTGAATATATTACTACTACGTCCAGGCGTAACTACATGCAAGACTAGTACGTAAACACTGCCCACGTTATATATGGGACAATGTCGGGGAAATTACTGAACTCATAATAGTATACCAACGATTTGCATAACAGTATGTAACTTTATACATTAGAAAAGGTTGTATCTGTGGCATATGACGCGTGCCGCGAACTCTTCGGCGGTGTCGCATAACTGTTTCCTGACATCCCTGCTGCGTACCGCGCGAACGCTACGTCATCGTCAACTTTGTAACAAGTAACTCGTTTTAGCAGTACTTTTGAATACGCATACGCATTAAATAATATTTCCAGCTACTAGATGTTTAGACCTCCATGCTCGGTCAGGAGTTAAAAGCTTCAAGTTGACGATGTCCAAGTCGCATTTTGCAAGTAATTCTAGACATAACGCGACCGCAATTACTCGTTGAGGCTGTCCAATAAACAACTCATGTCCCCACGAGCATTGCGTCCGCTAAGGTGTTTCATATGAAGCATATTTGGAATAGCTGCAAGGATGATGAACTTTTGAGCGGCGTTTTGCATTCTGCGTCTATTTCAGTATCGTCGGACGCATGCGCAGTTACGCGTCAAGCTATGTTTATAGCGCACCGGTGTTAAGTCAATTACTCTTACCAGTGTTACAAATTCCTTTAGCAACATAAAGCTGCACACGTTACGCACTGTGTGCAGGAAATGGATAAAATTAACTCTGTATTAAAGTCAGCCAGCGTCAGCAAACATTGAACAAAAAGTGCAGTAGACGCGCTCTGACTAATAATGTCCAACTACAATCAGGTTTCGAAATGATAAAATATATTTATGCTATCAAAAGCCGATAACAGTAAATTTACTCGTACAAAGATCCACTCCTTATAGGTGCGATAAAATTGAATGCATTTTTTATAACTTTGTCTCGGAATTCGAGTTGATGAGTTCGACGACTACAGTTATGTGTAATAACGATTACATGGATATATAAATGATGGCTGTTCCTAGAACAATTATTCTGCGATGTCGCAGAGCAATAAAAGTGTTTCATTAACCCCTCACGAATAGTTGTGTTCCACCTGCCGCAAGTTTATGTTGTGTGCTGCCGCACTTAATACCCATGAATAAGATACCTATATAATAGGACGCTCGCTAAATAACAACGCAGCCTGTACGTTCACTTACGCACTGTTTATTGGTGAAGGTGCTACTTACAACTTATAGCTTCCTACACACATCACTATTCGCTGTATCTGCCAGCAAAACATACAGACATTTATACAGGCTTAAGTCAACTAAAGTTCCTAAATTGAACGTAAAAATATTATAGCTATTTTACGACTCTTACAGTCATTTTATCACCACTTGACTCGCCTCCACATTTTCGGTCCATTTGCGGAACAACGGTGTTATAAAGGGGTTTTTCTAATATAAAAAAATTAAGTATTTGTAGATAGATTTTTATTGCTGAGTCCCAATAAAATAACATTCTGGTGGTAGGGTTCCAATAAAATAAAATTCTTTCATAAACCAACTAATGCGAGGTAATGATTATAAATATGCAAAATAAAATAGAAATAGAAAAAATCGTGCGCATATTATTTGCTTTATAGGCTCGGTATTGGCATTATAGTTAATCAGATTAATATTAACGAGACCAGTTAGACGGGATCTGTCCGCACCGAGGCTCCGAGAGAGGGTGTAATTACATCCGCGACTAAACAAATAAATAATCCACTCGCTAAGTGATGACAGGATAGTGGACTGAGACGAGACCAATGCTCAGTATTACGCGACTCTATGATGATAGACGAGATAATTTCTTACGAGTATTAAGGCTCTAATTGCTGTTTAACTGCAGCGTTTAATGAAATTACTTACAGTAACTTGCGTGCCGCTTTAGAGCCTTTAAAATGTGTACAGACCCATTTATAATTATTAACATACGCGAGGAAAATGTTTGTTGTGCTATGTTACGTAGTTAACCGGTTACTTAGAGTAACGCTACATAAAGAATTCACATAACTTTGTAAGGAATACTACTTTATTTACCTACTATTATTCAAGCAAATAGTGCACTGCTAGCCTTGTGATATGACTGCTGGACTGTCAAAGGTCTCGAGTTCACGTTCACGTTCCTCTGATTTTTCGAAATTATGTGTGTAATTATTACTCTTTTTAACGGTGAAGGAAAACATCGTGAGGAAACCTACATGCCTGATACATTTTCTCAATGGCATGTGAAGTCTGCCAACCCACATTAGCCCAGCGTGGTGGATTATACCTTAACCCCTCTCATACTGAGAGGAGACCTGTGCATACTACTTTATTTATCTACTGTTATTCGAGTTATTATAGCTACAGATTGTATTATCTGCGTAGAAGAACAAAAAAATATTACAAAGAAAATAATAATGTCCTGTCTAGACTGTTTCTAAGGTGACCTTTGTATATCAGTTCAAAGTTCGCAGTAGGGTTTGCGATAAAAAGCGTTTGAATTAAAAGTAAATATTGTGAGGTCGGCGCGGGCGTCGCGTGGTTTGGCCGATTCGGGCTTCGTCAGGCTATGTTGGGTTGTTGGTGTGTCGGGCAATGTCGGTGCGTTGCCGTCGTCGCGACGGATCGATCCCGCGCGCCAGTCGCCGCCGCCGCCCGCACCGCATAGGGTTGACGCTCGTTTTATTTCGCAGCTGCACTTTAAAATTAGGTTCTCTCCCACGCTTAATTTATGCGGTGAGCAAAACCACAATAGCGAACATAATGATCTTGTATTTGTAAACAGAAACTAGTTTTTTCTAGTGATGGGTATCGAGAGCAAAAAATACGAGAATAAAAAAAATGCTTCGTTAGAACAGTGGTCGTAAGCGTGACTGGTATGCTCGAGGTTCAGGGTTCGACTCCCAGGTAGAGCAAAGAGTTATTGGGTATTTTTATGAAATTATCAGTAGCAGCTTTGAGCCCGGTTAATAGTAATAGGTTCGGGACCTTTAATGGACTGCGGTTGCAAATTAGTGTCTCTGCCTAACCGTTCGGGGAATACAGTTGTGATGATACGTTATGTACAAATTACCACGTGATCATTTAAAAGGCATAAGGAGGTTCGGCATTCGAATGCATATTTCCAACATGAACCATGTTCCAATTTGTATGAATATGTTGCATGCAAGTTATGCATGTAGACATTTCTGTATGAACATTTATTACAAGCTGAAAGAGTAAAAACATGCCGATCTATTAGGTATAGTAGGTAACGATTTAGGAACAATATAGTATTTCATTGACGTTAACTAGACAGTAGACACCTATATTAATTAATATAATTATGGCGAAAAATTTGCAGACAATACAGTTTGTAACAACCCTAAGACTAAATCTGCTTGTTTTATACTTTATCCCGTGATATGAATCCTCGCCTAACTTATTGGAAGACGCACGGGTGAATTTCAAATACATACCCGACGCGACTCTTAAAGGTAGGAACTATTTAGTTTTATTAAACAGAATAGAAATTTACCGTATTTTATTGTAATACAACCGATATTACAATAAAACTAAGCTAAACCTTTAGTAAACCTTTTTTACACTGTGTTAAAAAAAAAGAGTCCTTAAAATATATATCTTAGAGGTAGTCGTTAATCGGGTTAATGTCGTAGTAGAATTCGCAGTTAGGCCGCATATCCAATGAGATGGCCTAACCGTAGACATTGCGCAGCAGCCGCGTAGACGCGTAGAAGCCGCTGCAGGTGTCGCGTAGAAGCTACGTAGCTGCCGCGTAGTACTGCGTAGTGACTTCGTAGCAGTCGCGTAGTCAGTAGGTAGCCGTCGCCTAGACGTTGCGTAGCGACTTCGTAGCGGTCACGTAGTCAATATGTAGCCGTCGCGTAGACGTTGCGTAGCGACTTCGTAGCAGTCGCGTAGACGTTGCGTAGCGACTTCGTAGCGGTCGCGTAGTCAATACGTAGCCGTCGCGTAGACGTTGCGTAGCGACTTCGTAGCAGTCGCGTAGTCAGTACGTAGCCGTCGCGTAGACGTTGCGTAGCGACTTCGTAGCAGTCGCGTAGTCAATACGTAGCTGTCGCGGAGACGTTGCGTAGCGACTTCGTCGCAGTCGCGTAGTCAGTAGGTAGCCATCGCGTAGCCGTCACGTAGACGTTGCGTAGACCATAAAAATGCGCCGCGTATATGTATATGTATAAAAGGAAAAGGTGACTGACTGACTGGATCTATCAATGCACAGCCAAAACTACTAAGTTTGCGAAACCGAAATTTGGAATTTAGGTGTATTTATAACGCAAGTCTGCGTAAAAAAATAATCTGATGATACAACATTTAGTACAAACAAACAGTACAGACATATATTGCTAAGATAGAGTCGCGCAAACGCCGCACAAAATCCATTATTCCTTTGATTATCAATGATACGATATCTTTCAGATTTCTGTGATTCTACTTTTGGTTCTTTTTCGCTTATAAAGGCTTTTATGTTGCTTCCACTATACATTATTTTCGATAGCGTAACATTTTCGTTCTCTAATTTAAGATGCTCATCTGACCTTTTCATGAAGTAGCACTTCTACGAAAATTATGTTCTTAAGTAATGTAGGTATATTATAGTGCAGCAGGTCGCACACGAGTCCAGAAGGAAAGCTCTCCAATAAACGAAATAAACAAGAACAGAAAAAAATCGCTCTTTATTTTGCATGTAACATTCGTCGTATTGATTTTGTTTATGTAATATGTAGCCATTGTTACCGGGACTATAATAACGAATCGATTGACACCTCATTCATCAAAATCAGATGTGTACTTTAGGCGCTGTAGTGGAGCATACGTAAATAGGAAGATACATAGACTCCCTAATATAAAACCCTTCCTTCGGCTTTTTGCCGTGTCGTCGGGTAAAAAGGAAATAGGATTTCAGTAATTACCTACAATATTATAGTAAAGAACCACAATAACTACTTTAAGAATTTTATTACGTAACTAAAAATGTGGAATTCATAACATAGGAGCAGTGTTGTAGGTTATTTAAACATTTTAATTTTAATAATATTCACGGTTTTCAAAAATAAATTGCTACGTTTCTAATAAATATTTTCTTTATTCGTTTTCATAACTTTATTCGATCTAGACACGGTTCATGGTAGGTACCTGAAGTAATTTAATTAATATTTTATAGCACGGTGAAACGTGTACCTACTTATTAATGTAAATATTCCATTTGGATTACATTTTGCTTTAGAACAGGAAACTACAGCAATAAATGTAAAAGGCATATTTAGTTTAAGTATCGTAATTATGTACGAATTGTCATCAAAATTGTTTAATTTTCTGAGCAAGATTTCTATAAATTATGCCTTACTTTAAGACACGAGCTTATTTAAAGTATGTAAATAAATTAATTGAACTTTCTCACGTGTATGTTCTCAAAGATCATCTTTTTTCTAAATATGTTTGAAGAAAATACTTTATAGTGTCCTTTGTGTAAAAAATAAATACAGACAACCAAAATACCACAGATTATGGTTATTTATTGACAACAATGCAACCGATTTAGATACTTTATATTTTAAATGCATTAGAAACTGGCAATTATTGGTAAAAAAATAATATGATGTCATTAGCTTTTTTCTTTTCTTTTTTTTATAATTATGTAATTTATTGTATTATTGTTTTTGCATCTAGATCAGCCTATATTTTCAATATTGTCGTATTACGAACTTTCTGGAACTTACAATCAAAATACATACCACAGACTATAACATTATTTATTGACAACAATGCAACCGTTTTGTCATTTTAGATTTTTTAAATGCGTTAGGAACTGGCCATTCTTAGTAAAAAAATCATTTGATGCCATTAGCTTTTTCTTTTTTTTGAATTTATTTATTTATGATAATGGCTTTTATTGTTGTTTTTACGTCTAGATTAGCCTATATTTTCAATATGGTCGTACCATGGAAGTAGTAAGTATACAATAGGAATGTGCACTTATGAAGAAAAACGGTCTAAGCGAGATAGTTAGGGTGGAGCAACTCATCTCGCTCTATTAGAGTGACCATGATTTTTGTCGTCAAGAGAGACCATGTCAGTTTTATGTTATATGACAGGATTTGTGAAATTAGTTTATTTTTCTTTCTACTAAAGAAAAATATTTGCAGTAAGCATAGGCACTGTTGTTGTAATTGCATCTTGCCGTCTGTCGCATAAAAATTGGTAAAAGCGTTGAACTGTTGATCATGAGATAAATATATTTATGTGATAAGCACAAGTGTTTGTGTTGTTCTGGGAGTATGTTATAATAATAATATAAGCCTTTATCCAGACAACTATTGCATTAATTTAACATTGACGACTCTGGTGAGTCGATGACACCGACAACTTGGTCTGTTTGCCCAGCTTTGGCAAAGGCCTCCTCCAATTCTTTCCACTCTCTCCGGTTTACCGCTTTTCTAGTCCATGTTTTCCCGGCTATTGCCTTTATTTCGCCTTCCCACCTTCGAAACTATCTACCTCATTTCCTCTTTCTATTTCTAGGATACCAAAATACAATATTTTTGTTCCATTTTTCAGTGCCTCTTAACATGTGACCTGTCTTTTCTGTGTTTTCTTATTCTAGTTGTGACGTTTTCTATTTTTGTCCGTTTCCTAATGGTTTTATTGTTGATTTTGTCCAATTTCTTTATATTCAACATGCTTCTCTCCATTGCTGTCTGGCATGTTTCTAGTTTCTTGATTGCGCTTTAGTAAGTGCCCAAGTTTGGGAGTTTCTTATGTATGTACCAAAAATATGCATTATACCATGTCTAATGCGCTAAAGAGGGCACCACCGAAGTGTAGTGCGCGATGGCGCCCAGACGTCCACTGTCGTCTCAAAAAGTCAACTGGTCGTTCGTAATCATCAATAAATAATTATAGTCGACATAACTAATATTTTTGATTGTCGTCAAAACATACATGTCCTTTTAAAGTCTGACATAATTTGAAAACATTGTCACCCGAAAGGCCCCTCAACCCACCATTTGTGACGTAAATTTAAATTATATTATTGGTAGACTCGGTCCCGTGTACCGGGATTTTCAGTCTTAGATTTTGCAATAATTAACTTTAAACATAAATACTACCAACATTTTCAGCAAAATGAATAATCATGATTATTTAAAGTATAAGTAGGTTGATAGTTTGGTTATTAAAATACATTGATAATAAAACAAAGGCATCTTATAAATAACAAAGCTCGTTTATTAGTGTTTATACGATTTCACTTAAATAATAAAAAAACGAAATAATAAAAAACAACAGTTAAACAGTGAAATAGCTGGAATTTTTCGATACGTCCGGTCTCGTAGACATTTACGTTACCATCGGTGGGTTAAGTTTGTAACCTGTGAGTGGATTTGTTAGAGCCAGTATATGATTAATTTCCACATCCTTTATACGCAACACCTTTTCACTATTTTATACATTCTTCACAAATAAAATAACAACAAAAAATCACGGAACGAAAATGACGCGATGTCATTGCCATTGTTTTAAAGTTGTCATATCAAAATTTCAAAACTAAGCATAAACCTAAAAAGTTCTATTATATTTCAAGAATTTACTCAAAAAAAATACTTTTGACTTTTCTTATCTTTATTTCATAAAAAGATATTTTACGCAGTAGTTTATCTAGCAATGTATAACTCTATAATATTTTTTGGATCAGATACCCTAGCCTCGTGGAAAATCTACTAGACGATTTGAAAATTCTTGTATGGCAATATATTAAAACGAGACACAATCCCCTTTTTTTTTTTTTTTTTGTGTCTGAAAATGCTTTATGCACCGTCACGCCGCCCCGGGGAGGACGGCGCGGTGTGTGGGACTCCGCCCTGAAAAGGACGTCTACCCACTAAAAACAGACAGGTGTTCGCCTCATCACCTTTCGGCCGGGGTCACGGGTACGTGTGGACATTCTTCCGCGACAAGAGAGAGAGACACAATCCCCTACCCTAACCTCTCTATCTGACCGTAACGTATTTCGGTTTAAATATAAAGTTTAATAGATTGCAATAAGGTCGGTTTTACGTTGAGTTGTTGAGCCGAGTACGCATTCCGGATGTAAACGAAGTGTAACGAAGTTTGACATATTAGTTCCATGGGTCGTACCTATTGCGAACTTTTTGGAAGTATGTACAAGAAGTACTTACAATCAAAATACATACCACAGACTATAACATTATTTATTGGCAGCAATGCAACCGTTTTAGTCATTTTAGATTTTTTAAATGCATTAGGAACAGGCCATTCTTGGCGAGAAAAATATTTGATGCCATTAGTTTTTCTTTTTTAAATTCTTTTTTAATGTAATGGCTTTCATTGTTGTTTTTACATAGATCAGCCTATATTTTCAACCTGTTTCGAACTTTTTGGAAGTACCTATACTTACTCAACATGATGTTCAATAACACTAACGAATTACAAATAACTTGTGAATTATGTAGTTATTACGCATTCGTTGTGTATGCATCTTTAAAAAAATACTTTTGTCTAAGTTTGTGAGTTTTGTTTAAAATTTTTGTTATATAAATCTGGGTTCATCCTTGACAATAAAAGTAATCTCGTTAGGTCGAAGACTTTTGGGTTGACAATTTATGTGTTACCGCCTTTTGCCGCAGCTTTCCTCGCGTAGTTCTCCAGTTAGAACGACTTTTATAGTTAAGCCCATTTGATATATATTACTATTTTTAAAAGCTAGGTTTGTATAATGGTTATAATGTACCTATTTATTTTATTTTAACTGAAAATAATTTATAATTATGTAGTTACAATGACATTAGACAATAATTTTCCCTAACTTGAGTTGAATTGACAATAATTACATTCTTAAATGTATTTTCTCCATGTTCAATCTGATGGTTGATGTAGGTTGTAAAAACATATATTTTTAGATAGGCCCTTAACTCGTAGGTATATTGAACGCGATTTATCGAAACATCTTTCATAGAATAATACTTTTTACACATCTAAGGGACTGTTTCACCACCTCTGGATAGTCGCTAACCGCAGAATAAATTACAATATGGAACATTATTTGAATGAAATTATCTGCTTAGCAATTTAACGTGAACTTATCAGTAAGCTGTGAAACATGCCCTAAGTATTACATTACCCAACTCCAATCATCATTTCAACATGTGACCAGACTATACTGTAGACTTAAAAGTGTTTGCTAAACCCTGGCTCAGGTGCACCAGCTGGTGAGGTGGCATAAAGCCGGTCGTTGATCTTTTACCCCCTCGCTTGGTCCAGCCGGCCCCAGCTAGACGCTAACTCTAAAATATACGTCTTATCTTCCCCACGAGACAACTCACTGCTAATGAACATGTTTACACTAACGAAATGTACGTACCATTGCTTTTTATTGGTAAAACGTGGTACGCTTAAAAGGTTTTGAAACAAAAGGGACACAATATTTAAGAATATGTGAAAATGAGAATTTTGCAAGTAGCTAAGGCTTTCTCTTTACACAATCTCATAATTATAGTAATACCTATAGTAGAAAGTATCTCACTTAGGCTAATATTCAGAGACGATGCTAAGCGTAAAGTAATGCTTCTTTATGTCAAATTTAAATCCCGTAGTAGTTGTGGTAAGTAGTAGCGAATCAAATTATGATTCATCAAAGCGATTATCCCAGCCGATTGTCTTAGTAAGCAACACACACGTGTTAATCGTAAGTACATTTGGCACAAACCGATGTCACAGAATGGGTGTTATTGGTAGGCAAAAAGCTAAGTCGGTCCAACGGGAAGTAGCACATACGTGATATCCGGTGCGGCGGATGTACGCTGCGACGGAATCGATCGGAAGTGGAGTTCTTCTTGCGGCTTCTAAAGTATTATACATTAATCATTTTACTGCGCGTGCGCTGTTTCGTGATCCATTCACAATTGACATTGTCGTTGTAAAGCAATTTTGTATTTTAATGTTTTTAAAGGTTAAATAATACACTGTTCTATTGGTCAGTAAGCTTAAGCTGCGGTCATTTTTTGGATGGGTGATCAACTTAATATTAGAGCCGTTGGCCCCGTTTGTCATATAAACACAGTAGCTGTTTGTGCTACCTGTATTACGCTCTACCTGCGCAACACTACACAATGCACACAATCCTTATCATTCTAAAAATACACCTACGATAATCCTGATTCATGACTAATCTTATGTGGTAGTCAGAAGCCCGAAAAGCCCGATAACCAGGTTTCTTTACGATATCCCTATTACCAAAACATTGTTATTTTGTCAACTGAAAAGGATTTGTAATGGATTGTATTTCTTTTTAGTTTGTGTATACACTATTAATAAATATGAAAGTATACGAAAGGAGCACACTAGAATGAAGGGGGTTTATGGCTTGCAATTAGGTATGAATATTTATGACAAAAACATTACATAAGTTTCAAAAGACGGATATCCTCAATACTCAACGCGGAACGTACAATAATTTGGTAGGATTAAAGATACCTATTCAAGTTTCATCAGCTTCGCTAAGTCTTTGGAGTTTGCTAAGCCTACCCAAAAGTTACACGCCCATAAGATTTATGTGCACCCAAAAGTTTTTAACAGTATTTTTATGTCTGTGACGTTGAAATTACTTTTATGCCCTTTGCCGGTGGGCCCTATAACCTTATTTAATACGGCTAAGTAGATCTTACCGACGTGAGTGGAAAGTCGAGCTTGCTTATTGAGAGGTACGCTAATATAATAAGAAGGGATACTTTATATCGATGCCGTGTAGAGAAGTTGCTTTTGACATGGCTAAAGTCAGTTTGTCAGTATTTCAGTAACGTGTTTTTGCAAGAGCTCTGTTACATGAGAAGCTCATTCCCTTTTGTTTGTTAGCTATAACTTTAATGTTTTTGTTGTTATGGGCATAATATTTGACTAGCAACAATGTATTCAAATTGTTATGGGCAGTTACTTCCTGCTTTCCATCTCCCAACTAGGACATATTCTCTGCATTAGCAAAGGGGCGCTACACTCAGTTCGATTGTTAGTAAGTATAATATCACACTGTAAGTATATTAAATATTTGTTATTCGTCGTGTTACTCTCATTTATTTCTCTTTTCCCAATCTCGTGGGTATTTGCCTAAGTCCTGTCTTAGCGACATGTATATTAGGTAACAAAGATTTACCCAGCAAACCTTAGAAATACGATGCTAGGCCGAAATCTGCATGTTTCGCTAACGGTAATAATATATTTTTCATCCCACCATCTCGGAAAGAGTATTTTTACTCTTCGATATCTGAGTGCAAAAATCGTTTTTATCCTCTAGAGAGACAAAGTAAATTGAATTTAGAACATCGTGCTTTTACCCCCCTGGCGCCGAATTTATCATACAACTTTTTTTTAATTTGTTAAAAACTCAGAGTTGGAACCTTCACTAGGTTCCGAGTCTAAACGCAACAAAGTATCGATATATGTCGAATCGATATTTTTTGAAAATATCAGTATCGATACTGATATTTTTATTTAAAAATATCGATATATGGGCGATATATCTTAAAAACCAAATTATTAAACAACAAATCAAGTCGACCAAAAACAAAAAATACATTAAATATAATTTGTTAAAAAGATGTTAGTATAAAAAAAGTATTCCTTTTTGGGATTTTATAATCTTAAAACTTATAAATGTTTATTGGTCTGTAAAACATATAGATTTTTATACCTTTTCGATACTTTGAATTTTATATCTATGCATCGATCGAAATATTTAATATCGCTCAAAAATATCGATACATTAAAAAAAATATATCGATATATCGATGTATCGATATTTTTTCAACAAGCCTATCGGAACTTTCTTGGTGTACTTTTTTAAGTAACTAACACCAACATTACAAGTACAAATAATACTAGGTATAATTAAGAGAAATTGAAAGTAACGTTGCTACAATTACTTGAGTGTAATATTTTTGTTAGGTATATGTAATGTTGGTGTTAGTGACTTAAAAAAGTACACCAAGTTCCGATAGGCTTGTTGAAAAAATATCGATACATCGATTTATCGATATTATTTTTTTAATGTATCGATATTTTTGTCGATATTTAATATTTCGATATATCGATGCATCGATATAAAATTCAAAGTATCGAAAAGGTATCTAAATTTTTTTTATAGACCAATAAACATTTATAAGTTTTAAGATTATAAAATCCCAAAAAGGAATACATTTTTTTATACTAACATCTTTTTAACAAATTATATTTAATGTATTTTTTGTTTTTAGTCGACTTGATTTGTTGTTTTATAATTTGGTTTTTAAGATATAATTATCGCCCATATATCGATACTTTTAAATAAAAACATCAGTATCGATACTGATATTTTCAAAAAATATCGATACGACATATATCGATACTTTGTTGCGTTTACACTCGGAACCTAGGGAAGGTTCCAAGTCTGAGTTTTCAACAAATTAAAAAAAAGTTGTATGATAAATTCGGCGCCAGGGGGGTAAAAGCACGATGTTCTAAATTCAATTTACTTTGTCTCTCTAGAGGATAAAAACGACTTTTGCACTCAGATATCGAAGAGTAAAAATACTCTTTCCGAGATGGTGGGATGAAAATGTTTTTTTTAGTCATTTCCTCGCTGAGGTGGGATGAAAAGTTACGTGTTGCACTCGAGTGCAAAGATTTTTCACCTTGTGCTCTTTTAATTCCCTCGCTGACGCTCAGGATTCTAATTTTTGAATCACTCGCTCCGCTCGTGATTCAATTTTAGAATCCTTCGCTTGCTCGGTCATCAAAATTGAGCACGCGGTTAAAAAGCAACTTTGCACTCTTGTATAACAAATAACTATTCTTATGTTAATTGCGCATTATGTTTACAATTTAATTCATTGCATTCGCATAAATTACCGTAATAATAGCAAGCACACGCGGTTAGGCTGCTAATGTGTATTTAAAATATAAAGTAAGATAATGAACAAAGCGTTGAACACCGTACATAGAACACATATCAATATTGCGCACCTACTTTTTTACGTAAATAAATAATAATACACGTTCCTTCCACTATCATCAACTAAAATACAGAAAAACAACATTTCAAGGTCATAGTTCAACGAATGTTTAAATTTGTATATACTATTTTAGGTCTCATATTACGTTCTGTAATAACAGAGTTGAGGACGCGATACATACAACAACAAAAAAAATTGTTACTGTCTAACTTACTTTTTTTTAAAAGAGTGACTGACTATAGAATTTCTTGCCGGCTCTTCTCCATAAGTCCTACTTTTTTGGAACCGAGCAACTAGTTTGACTGTTCAAAAGTGTTCAAATATGGTCTATTTGAAATAAAATAGTTTGAATTTGAATTTGATATTACCCGATCTTTGATCGATTATTTACGCTGTTTTTACAATTTTTCTATGTTCCTACCTGGTTGGAACTTAGACGTTGGAAAAAAGCTAAACGACGATTATGAATACACTTATAAAGGTTGGCCCCTAAGTTAGCAAACTGCTCCTATAATTTGATTCGACACATTAGTTTTAATGAGATCCGAACTCACGATCTTCTGATTGAGAATTCTCGACTCATCTTTGATTGAATAATGCTTAAGTCATACTCCCTAGTAACTGATTGGCCTCAATAGTAACAATCCGTATGGATCGCAGCATTTCCATGTAAAAATCGTAAAGGACAACAACTTTTCAGATAAAACATGTTGTGATAGAAATGTGTATTCTATATGTAGGTATGTATAAAGTTAGTATTGGAATGAGACTGCCTGGCGCCGACAGAGAGCCAGCGGCAGGCATTCATTTATCACGGGTATCCATCGCTTATCGTCGTGGAGCGAAACCCATTCCATTGTTGACCGACATACTTGAATCCACTGGACAGTTTCTATAAAATTAATAATTTCCTTTCTATTAAAAACTAGATTTTGTCCGCGGCTTTTGTCGGCTATCGCGAAACCGAGACTCCTTACATAATATTAATTCGAATTTGTAATACTAATTGTATCTTTAAGTAATCTATAAATAGTATCAATAGATTCATTTCGTAACGCTATTAAAAAGATGTGTTTGTAAACGTTGAATAATGTAACAGCTCTGAGATTTATTATAAGGAAGATCTATTAAATGAAATAGTTTATAAAACATTCAAATAATTAATGAAATTACAATAAATTATATCGCGACTCCTACGCTAGAGCTCCTGGGTTCAAGACCCAGGGTCTGGGAAAGTTTTGCCCATCAACATTTTCCGCCAAAACCTCAGAAAGTAATACTTTTTTCTGTAAAATTCCTAGTAGCAGTTCGGAGTGCCCTGTTGATGGCAATATGTTCCTATTACCTGCATGGGACCCAAACATACCGGCGAACTGTAAGTGTACATTAGTACACCTTTGCCAACCCCCTCGGGGAATACAGGCGCTATGATACATTATTTATAAATTATATCGGGTTATTAATAGGGTTTTGGTGAATGTCTTCAAAATTCTCATGACCCGTCTATAGGGCAAGTGAAGGTGACTGCGAGTTTTGAGTCGGTACGAGCTTGACATACCTACTTCTACTTACTTCGCCATCTGGCGGCGGCCGGATGATACATAGGATTTTTTACGCATTTAAAAAAAGTATCGAAGCTGCCTATTTTATATTAAATTTATGTACTTATTGGTTAAGAATAAGTAGGTGTTTTAATGAAGCCATAACAATTAGGTACCTACGTATTTTGCTTAGATGTTTTTAAAATAATACAAAATTGATTATTTATTCATCGAACGCACGATACGCTGTGCAAGTGACCGCTATGTCAAACCCACATTCAATTTATTATGTTGACCAAGATGAGAAAACGACATTGAAGAGTATTAGTTGTATTAGTAGGAGTACCAAAGTTGTCACTTGACTCGTAATCTAAAAAGACACATTCAGTTGTTTATTATATTTAAAACCCTTATTACCTTTCTTAACAATTAGAGCCCCACAGATTTGTTCCGAATTTAAATATTTGAGGCCATAAATAAGTACAGGACTAGATAAAAACGTAGTGTGGGGGTATTTGTTTTAAACATGTTTATTAATAGGGCCGTAATGTGTGCTGATCGAGATATAGTTCAATGTAGGTTAAAAGGGCGATGGGTTCGCTAAGTATCTGTTAGCACTCATTCGCGCATGCACGCACGATACTACTTGTTAATTCAATAAGTATGTTATTTGGGTAGCGTTAAGTGATATTAAGCACTCCAGCTAAAATTGTAACTAGAAATTACATTCGTTACTTCAATTTGAGTGGACTTATGACTAGCAGTTTTGGACTGAAGTTATCCATTTCAATGCGCAATGGAATGTTTAGGTTAAAAGTATACTACGCAGCTAGATGGTCAACTTCAGTCCGGCCACAGTATGCCGTGCGTACCTATTGTATTATTTATATATACAGTCTCCGCAACATAAACCTTGTTATCGAATGCAGGAGCTATCATTTTCGTAAAACAAATCGATATCCAGGTGGAATAACGTTAATGATAACGTGTTAAATGTGTGCTTATTGGATAAATCTTTACAAGTAGGTACCTACCTACTATTGTAAATGTCTATTTCAGGTTCCATAAAAATTATAATAAACTCAAACTAATCTTATACCTACTTAAAATTGTTTATTACTGTAAAACATTTTACCACTTTACATTGACATTTACGGAACATTGCCGATTTATAACCTTTATAATATGAAGAAACATAATGTATGACATACATATTGTAAGCAGCTATAGAACTCGTATATCCTTATTTCTTTCTCTATCATAAAAAAATCATGTTCGTTTCGCCAATAAACTTGATAACGCCAATTCAGCGAAGTGAAGCGTCGTTACTTTACAAATGCATTGGCTTTATATGTGTTACCGTAAAACTGTGTCAATGATAACCTTAAGATATTCCAGAAAATTGTAGGACATTTCAGATATCTTATGATATTCCGTACACATAAAACTACACATATTCAGTACAAACCGGTCCCTCATTTTACGGAAAGCCTATTTGCTTAGGCTTTTCGCAAATAGCAGAGCAGCTTTAACTGGAAATGTATAGTTTGATATTGTATCAGTGGGTACATTTAGTAAACTCTTCCCAATCAGTTACAGAGGAGAGGTAAATAACTAAATAAAAGTTTTATTGCAGAAACTTGAGACGTACTTATAAGGTAGCTTTTTACACTGACCTGTCATGCTCTTACTCCCCTTAAATGTCACCCTCATGTTTCCCTTTCCACGTTACATTTCACATCATGTAACTGATCATATTGAACTGGCTGTTTTGAGATTCTGCTGTTCCTAGATTATTTTAGGATTTACCATTGATCAGACTTTCCCAGTAACACATAAGTGATATAAACGGGATCATAATCATAACTCAATCACTCGCCACATAAAAAGATTTTACATTCGTTTACTTATCCAAGTTTACGAGAACAATCTTGTATAAAAATATAATTAATGGCACTTACGGAAAAGCGTTTATTGTTATCGTCGATATACGAGATACACTTAAATGTCAACGACAAAGTAACTGTTTAATAGCAATAAATTATTATCTAGAGGTGTTATCACACCTAGAATCAGCGTTTAATAGTCGGTGCCGTGATTCCTTATCTAAAATGAAAAAAAGTGTGTAAGGCATCATCTATACTTTTCTTATTATGGTTAGTATACGCCAATAAAGAAGCTGCGCAGTGAGGTGAAGATGTTTGATGTCAAATTGCAGCTAATTTAAATGCATACAAACCTAAATCGTTCATAAACTGAAGCGAACAAGGCATAGGTATACCTATTTAGCGCTTAAACGTATATTAACTTAAATCTAGTGTACACAACAGTCAGTTGAACGACGAGTGAAGGGAGAACGTATTTGAACAGTCTCAAGGGACACATCATACCATGACCGAGCTAACTGAACAGACAAGTTATAAATCCATATCTGTCAACATAATAATTTGCTCTCGAACTCACAATGTAGTTCGCAACAACAATCCACAGAAATTCCCATTTAATTAAATAAACCGACAGTAGTGGATATAAATACACAAATCATTAAATGTCGAATCACATCCTGCGCGCGTATCTTATCGAGTGTTTTTGTAATGGAGTACCGCATGTAGTGGCTCGCTCGGTGACTGTGCGCTCTGCCCACATAAGGATATCCCTGGGAAATAGATAAGGGTTCTTTTAGGAATACACACGTTGTTAGCGTAGTCACTATTATTGTGAAGTAGTCACAATTATGACATAATCACGCTATTTGCTATCCCACTGTTGCCATCGCACGCTGATGTTGTTGGGAAAATCTCACAGGATGTAAATTTTCTCACGATATTTTCTTTCACCGCTTCAGTGAGAAATAAATAAAAGTACACGTACACCATAGTCTATTGGGTCGCGATCACTGCTTTTTTAATTATTGTTATAAAATAAACGATCGATCAATCCTTCTGGCGGAGACTATTGGTTCGTGTGAACGATGGATTGATGGATGGATGGATGGATTTTAATAGAATATGATTTAAGGGTTGACGTAAAATTTAGGCGTCGAAAGTATAACGCATAATAACCAGGACCGTTGCTTTTCATAAGGATATAAGATAACAATATTCTTCCTAAAATCCCATTAAATTTAGTATGATATGTGTGTTCAAGTAAATCCTCGTTAAGTGGGATTCTAAGGGACGCCATCTAAAATCCCACCCACCGTTACCTAAAAAATACCGATCTATCTCTCTTTTTGAAAATCATATTTATCACGTTCAGCGAGCGGTTCATTTATCATAGGGTTACGATACGTGGGGTATCAAAATGCAAGTACTTACATAGCAAAAAAATGCAAGAGTAGGTACATTAGTAGGTACTCTTATAATCATGTTTTGTCATAATAGATATAATTTTAGAATTTCGAATCTGAATTTAGGTTTTTCTACTTGTAACAAAATCTATCTCATGAGATTAGGTCCTCTTCTAATCATAAGGACGATATTACAATAATAATAATTGGTTAGTCTTGATTTACGTAGTAGTAGCCTAGCTTGTGACCCTTTCTGAATCATATTCATATGGGACCCTTTATACGTTTAGCAATATCTTCCAGAGAAAATCCATACATTTTTAGCCGCAGTTCCTTAGCGATATTCTTATTTTAAAGCAGCTTTTTTAATTTACTGCATTATATAGTGATATTCGTCTTATATTTCAATGTGGTTAACCACTGCATGCCACAACACGCGACCGTCTGCTACACGAGATCACAATAAACAAGCAGAAACACTTTGTATGTCGGCGCTAGTCCGACCAACGCCATGTATGGCGGAGGTTCCGGGAACTTACAGCCCCAACATCTTCTGCGGAATATAAAGTACATAACGTAACTCGTCCTTCCGCCTGTACCTCATACGTACGTACTTACGACTGCTTTCCTATTAATGTTATCGGCAATCCTGATGGTAGACCACTTTAGGAAAAAACAAATGTAATGTACCTTATGACTCGTTACTCCCTTTTTGGGCCCAAAACATTGAGACGGAAGAAACATTAAAATCACTGATAACGGTGTTTGAATTATTAATCAGTCCACATCTGTCTAATCCTTAAGGGAATACAGGTGTGATAGTATGGTATGTTCTATGCAACATTAAAAAAAACAACTTTGCAGAACAAGTTCACGGACATGTTTTTGTATTAATAATATTTAAATTGAATTACTAAAATGCATTCAATAATTACAACTTGAAGACATTATCAGGCATCTACATGTACATATGAGGTGTCAAGTAACAAGTACCCAAGTGTGCAGGTATGTAGGACCCTGCAGTACCCAGCACGCTAACCATTAAAGTCCATAGTTTTAATAGTGGAGTCACGCTCCCGTGGCGCGGCACACGAGTTTGTTTTACAATGATGTTCACATACAGTTACTGCTTAGTTAAACGTGCAGTATCCACTCCGTATAAGTAATTAGTTAGACGACTGTAATATTCATCCGAGGAACTTGTGCGATTAGGTAATTTATGTTTTAATTACCGTAGCTTGGGACATGTTTATTTATCATATCTAGCCGCTTTTGTGGATTTAATTTGTAAAATAATCTGGAATGAATGAGTGTAATAAGTTAATGCCATTATGTTTTATTTCTACGCTCTTTTTACACGCAAGACAGAATAAACCCGCCGTAAAGATTAATTTAGTGGAAATTTTAGCCCGCGTCACTTTTTTTTCTATTAAAAAAGACGCCATTTAACTAAAGTGTATGGGCATCATGCCCTCGTCCTTGACAGCTGTATAAAAATAATAATTACCTGCTAACTGTAGGCGAGAGATAATGCAAATAGATAAGATCTTTTTAAAGATAAGCTTGATATAAGTGCGTATTAAGCAATGAATAACTTGATTTATATAGGACCATTTAATAATGTTGTTAAAACCAATTAGTACTACGTTACTAGCTGTTACTCATGGTTGCATTCGCATCGTTCTTTTTGAGACAAATGAATCAAATGGTAACTAATAAAATATTTACAATAAAGTATTCTATTCGGAGCCGAACAAATTCAGTTACTCATTTTTCTCGTCAAGTCAAGCAAATAACACGAGCCGGCCGTACCATTCTTTTTATATTATCTAATAGCGTGTACGTAATTTGGCTTCATAAAAGGCAAACGTATTAATCAAAATAAAAACAATGGAAACAATAATGACGTTCGCAGCCGTGTTCCCCTTCGTCCCAATTCCATGACAACCCGCGCAATCGCTTGCTGAAATAAATGGTTCACGAAAAATTTATGTCGTCTGGGCAAGCGATTCATTCCGGGCCAGATTTGGCCGGCCTAACACCGCCTTTCCTTTGTCAAAGCTATTCCCTAACTAGTACAACACCCTTTCATATATTTCTGGGTTCAATGGGGAAAGATTTGAGACTGGAAATTAATTTTGATCGTAGGTATATGAGTTTTATCTAAAACTGTATTTGGTTCTGAGCTTAAAGAATGATAATAACCTAATACAGTTATTGTATTTAGGCATTTATTATTTTCATGATTTTGTTTTGCATTTCCAATTTGAAATAAAAATTTAGGGTACCTTAACATGAGGCAATTTGTAAGCTATATTAATTTAATTTACTGCGGATGTTTTAATATCAAACGCAAATCACTTATGCTAAACGAAAACTACATGATTACTTACACTACTGACACTACTCTTGATTCCATACGGAATCGATGCTGTGACTCCTAGCGCAGCTGTCGATTACTGGACCATCGATGAGTCCAGTGGAGTACCTAGACAAGTAGGTACTATGCAGAACACTCTGTATTTGCTCCGGTTTCCTTAATATATTTGAAAGACGTTCTGTAATTAAAAAATAGTTCAAATATAGTGTGTGTGCGCTGTCACCGCTGAGTAAATATTATGTGTGGAGTGCGCGACTGTTGTTCAAACAACTGGTGCCCCAACCTAATTTATAACATACGTACACGTGGAGCCCTCGGCACTCAGCTCCAATTCTCCAAATGAACTTAACAGTGCGTTTCCATTGACATTATCCATTACCGACCCTCCTTCACGGTGCGCACTGTGCGGTGGTTCGTCTATATATCTATGTCTTATGTTTTTTTCGATTTTAATGACTTATAAAAATGCGGTCTGAATCTCATCTGGAACTTCCATTAAATACCATATTACCAAAAAAAAACTTTAATTCTAGTGAATGTTGCCTTTCGCAACACAGAAACCATTCAACTATTTTTATGAATAAATAAATAAAGGTTAACCGTTTTACATCGAAGAAAACCACATCGTGACCTAAAAACACAGACCGCGATACAAACAAAATACAATAAGTAGAAAAAATATCTGACCGTCACTAAGAATAGGCGTAAAGACGAAGCGTTTATAAAAGGAAACAGTTCCCGAAACGCTCGCTCGGTCGCTCGTATGCAGTTGTGTCACACGACGCGCGCGCTGCGTGCACGCATGTTTACCCGTTGCTTTTAATTATCCATGAGTCGTAAATCTCGCGGTGTAGTTCAGGATTACCTTAATGTACACGATCTTGATAAATATCTAACATGAAGCCACATGCTAACATTATGTCATACAGAAAATTATGAAACGAAGCAGTACCTCTAGTTTCTACATAATACACAGCGACGCACTGTGCACTTAACGAACTGGTTATCAGAAGACAAGCCACCTGAACCAGAGCATTTTTATCTCGTTCACTGATAAACGGAGCGGAGGACATCTGGTGCCAGGCAGGGTTTCGAGTGTCGTAACTAAAAAAACCTTTCATGCCATACATAGCTGTAGCTTAAACAGACCTTGAGTTCCGATCAATTATCTCATTGGTTACATCGATTAGAGTCGTATAAAATTATGAACAGTTACGGCTTAATTCATGATCATGTGAATATACAAACTACTCATAAACGCGGTGGGCGGTAGTTTGAGGACTGAGTCACTGCGGCAGTCTGCATTGAATACGCGGCAAATATTCGCATCGTTGACGCGAAGATGGCCCACTTGTACTAGGTGCGCGTTGAAGAATCGGTACCAATTAGGAAGTGCTGGGTGCACGGTGCAGGCGCGCGCGGCAGGCGGCCCATCGAGGTCGTCGCACGAGCGCTGGCAGCGAGCCAACTCGCCTCCGAACTCTTATAATTTTAACAATTTGCACTGCAACCCACCCCGCGCGGGACATGGCGTAATACAGCGCACCACGCCCTCGTTCCTAACAAACTCCAACTTTCAATATTGGTTTTAATTATTCTCGTTCCGAGTCCTCGTAATTAAAATGGAATCCAACATTAGTCTTCCTTATTTATACGTATATTCGAGACAAATATTTTGTACGAATCGTTAGACCGTTGAACCAATGCTATGCATTCTTATCGGCAGTTCCTATATGAACATAAAAACATAATTACAAAGGTATCGCCGAAGGGGGGTAGACAGAGGTACTGCTGTGCCGGACACAAAACTGCTACTAGACGGAGCAAAAACCTAATTAGGTAAGCATTGCTCAACCTGGGAATCGGAACCAAAACCTCGCGGTAAGCAGCAGTGTTTGCGACCAATCTATTATGCAATGAGGCAGTCGTTGCGCGATAAACATAACATATTATGATAAAAAGTCGATGAAAGCATAATTGAAACCCGAGCTTATGCTGCGTTTGATTAGCGCAAATGAGCGAGCGTCTCTTCGTAATATTCTCGCCTTGCTGTAATGCTAATAATCCTGGTTATCTGAGGCCCACAACAGTTTTGATTACTTCGTATTCGCTTCGTATTTTTTCTATTGTCATAATTATCGTTATAACATGACATTAGATACGGCATTGTTCGTATTCAATCATAACAGCTAGTAACTGAATAATTATTTGAAATAGAAGTATTTATAGTTGGTGAAGTAGCAAAGTGTTACCTGTGTTTATAGTGTTAGCTATCAATATTTTTACTTCGCACTCCGCACAATAGCTGGTGCATCGTTGGTAAATAGTCCGACTTAATTTACTAAATAGTAAAAGTTTATTTCCACGGTTTTATTTCTATTATTATGCGGGACAGACGTTCACAGGTTCATTTGCGTCATACAAAGAGAATACACCATGAAGTTTGTGTTATAAACTTATAAACATTATGCTGGTAATGGTAAAGATCGATTGATTAAATAAATAATAAAACAATTTTAAATACTTAAATATTTATACATTGAAAACTTTTCGCACAGAAAATAAATTTAACAAAAAGTGGTTTAAAATACTTAGTTGTATGTAACTTATTTCGATCGAAAAAGTTCAAGTCTCTCAATTCAAAAACTAACATCTGTTGTCTGTAAGACTTAGGACCAAACTGCAATAGGTATACCAACAAAAAGTATTGCTGAATCATTTAACTCTGCAAATAAATTCATGTATTTTTACCTTCAATTTTCGTTTACATCACATTAAGCAGATTAAGGTCGTGTTTCCTTAACAGTACAATGGTTCGAGTGCCGCGGTGTAACAGGAGCCCTGGGTCAGGCTATTAGCGCAGATGACTTGCCGGTTTACTGGCTCGATACCACCGCACCACAAGCGACCCCACCGAAACTGCATCATAACCAACCTTAATATAGTATGGAACGAACCATCACCGAAATACATAATTGGAGACAGTCATTGTTGTATGAACCACGTGCGAGTACATTAACACTTAAAAATGTAGTCACATTTAACTGAGGTTGAACAAATGAGGTTCTCTTTCAAATTTAAACAAGGGTACAACCCTAATAATGTAAACAAATATATTCAACCGGTATAATGGTTCGGTAATGACTCGTCATTTAAGTCGGGCTGGCTCTTTCGTTACAGACGAAGAACAAAGAGTCTCGCCACGCTCCTGTTAATTCCTCAACACTTTCCCAGTGCACTGACGTTAAAAAGGAAGTCACGGCCCAAGGTTCGTTGCTCTACGCGACTTAATAACCCCCTCGCCGTGAACCCTGCCACACATGAAAATGAAAGTTGAGCACTGCTTAGAAGAAAGTATGCTTGCCTCTAGTATAAACTTGAGGGAAAATACTCTAACTTTATTTTCATGGCTGTTTGAACCTTCATAGTTTTAAAAGCAAATAATTTTCAATGTTAGTAAATTATTCTGTATACATTTATGTTGCCTATCTGTAAAACATTGTAATTTGTACACGAGAAAGAAGCAGGAGACTAAAAGAATAATAAAATAAGTTGTGGTAAGTAAATTGATAAAGATACATTCATATTCATTATAAATATACTATCGATTATTCAAGTGTTTACAAAGTGGCATATACACTTAACGAATGATATTGCTACTTAAATTTTTAATATTTCGCTAATTTAAATAGTTTTTACAGTTACTTTATGTTCCACTATAGATTATTATGGTATTTTTAATTATCCATAACTAATTTTAATTATACATAATTATTCATTACAAATAGAGAGTAGATACTGACAAGGTTTACTTATTTTATCAAAATACAAAAGAAATCAGATGAGAGTGAGATGGTAATAAGTATTATAATGAGTTCAAGTAACTGTGCACAACTATTTTATTTAAATTCTAAATGTGCACCACTTTTACATCGTCCATAAATTGGCAATACAGCCAATAAAAAGTATTTCACTTTATATTGCCTCGTTTCATTATAATGTTGATGGCAATATTAATGGCAAAATAAATTTTGAAATATGTACCACACTCGAAATTTCACAAACTGATCATTTGCGTAAATATTACACTGACATGTTGTATACATATACATAAATAATGTACATAAGAGTAACCATGGAGTTTCTTGTCGGTTCTTCTCCATAGGAAACGACTAATTTGGAACCGTGCACCTAGTTTCGACATTTCATAAGTGCCTGCATAAGGTGAAAATAAAACTATTTTGATTTCGATTTTTGAGTTTGATATTGAGATAACATAAACAAATCTTATTGTAGAGTATTAACGTTATATAAATTAGTAGTTAGTATGTATTTAACTTTTCGTAACAAAATTACTTGTACTTAGTGACTGGTGTGAAGTTAAAGGTTTAGGATATCCGTTATATACATATGTGTCCTTATTTTATTTCACTTTTATTACGCAAAGCTTTCACTTTTTATTTCATAAAAAAGTAGTAAGTACTTTCCTCGCATGTCAGTATGAGACATCCATTCATCCATCAAACAACATGATTGTCATCCCAACTTGATCGATGTTGACAATAGACGTAATTTGAAATTTTAATGTAAGCAACTATTGTATTGCAATTTCTATAGAAACAAGAATGAAAGACAAGTAAGTAAGTTTGTAGTAAGTTTGTTTTTGTTCACTCTATCCGGCACCATGGATGCTGTAAAGGACTAAAAACGTGGCTATTTAATAACATTAATATTCCTATCGTGTATTTTGGTCTAGGAAGGATGACTGAACTGAAAGATGTCGTATATTTTTCGTTCTTCACTTCTTCTATTGTACGCATAATAGGTGTTTTTTATATCATTTTCTTTTGCATGGATATTTTAATAACCACTTATAAAAAAGATCAATAGTTACAATATTTCAATTCTGAAAGTCTTTTATTTAGTGAAACCCTGATTATTGGTCCCTGTTTTTATTTCAAAATTGCTTTAGAAAATAAATAAGGCGATCTTTTACTCTACAAATAGCGATAAAACATTTCTATTTACTCGTGCTTTTGATGCTTTTAAACAAGTACTTATGTAACGCAAACATCTATTTCTCACTTTGTTTGCAAAGCAAATACGCACCGAAATTAATTTTCGTGCTTCTGCAAAGTAGACAAAACAGACGGGGAGTAGTAGATAAAGTTCAGATTTTAGAAATATTGTTAATACGCTCGTTTTTTCTATGACAGTGCTCACACAAAAACCCAAGAGAAGCGCCTTCACAAAATCACAACTTATGCAGTTCAGAACTGCAGTAAGAGTTAGTGCCTAAAACTAAACAGATTATATTATGTATTCAGGCACTTTATTTACCTATTACCTAATTTGATTAGCTTATTTATTACTTACATATTATTTGATAGACAGAGTAGTAAGAATAGTAAAAGTTTATAAATGCTTGTATTCCCCAAGGTAGAAGGTGAAGTTGTTAGTTATAAAATAATAAAAACTGATATTTAAAACTATAATATGGCATTATCCTATTCATATCATGTTTTTTATTTCATATCTTTAAAAATGTGCAAGTTTGCAGCATGTACTGTTATGAAAATATTTATAGTCCACATCATTTAAGCTATGTCATTTTAAGCACCATCTTGGAAGGCTTCGCCATAGAACGCGAGTGGACAGCTCAGGAGCCCGGCGACGCTAAACCAGTACCCATTAGTGAGCGCCTAGCCGCAAAAACAACAGGGAACGAATCGGGAATGCGACCTGGATCAGGCCTGATGTGTGTTGCTACACTCAAGCGATTATCCATGAATGTTGCAAAAATTTGTTCAATCTAGCTAGTTATATTGTAATTATCTTCTTATAAATGTAATTTTATCAAAGATTGGTTTAACAGGATAATATTACATTTTGCCTTGATTATAAAACTACAAGGCAACGACATTACCATTTTGCCATTTTTCCTGGTTTCTCCACCCGACTCGACTCAGTACTTACATGAAAAAAAGCTCAAGCTCATTCCGCCATCTTCTGAGCCTGCCTTGAGCAGTGATGTGTCCTGAGTCCTGACATAATTATTGTTTTATTCAAATCATCGTTCGTGTTGTAAGAAGTTATTCATATATCGTTTATCATGTTGCAAAGTCGAAAGTCTTGATCGTGCTTACGGTTAATCTATTTTCCTTTCCAAGAATTAAGAAAACACGGCTCAATTCATTAGCTCTTCGAGTACGCAGGATATTGTTGTTATTAAATATTTTACAGTAAAACAAAACTAATAAACGCACTAAATACCTACATAACAGAAGATAAGAATTTAATTCGAGCAATGTTTAAAATAAAACAAGTGGCTATCAATTAAAAACATCATTTTGTTTGAGATAATGAGATGACTTCAGAACAAAAATAGAAAAAGTAAATAAACGACAAGAATTCGACGATCGGCGCCGGAATATGTAGCTAACAGAAGACTTAATGATTATTATTACGAGAGTATAATCTTATCGCCTAGGTTTGTGGTAGTAGCTACCTGTTAATAGTAAGCTAATACTGTAAATAGTAAGCTAGCACTAAGCGGAGGTTCCCCGTCCAAGTTATCAGCACAGGAGCTAAGTCTGCAGTGTATAAATATTTTTATAGGCTGGCACCCCGATAACGTTTCCATTAGGTGATGAAATAGTACACGTCCCCGCAAGGACCTCATTTACGATGGATAGCCATCCGCTCATGAGAAATCCGGTTCTATGGTTTAATTACGCGGTCTTGAACGTAACTTACGCATTGTTTCGTATCTAAAAATGTACTTGCTGTGAATAACATGGATGTCTTTGAGCCTTCACGGAATATAGAGGTATTTTTTACGTTAGCGCACTGTGAACAAAACTACAGCCAGCACGTATGCCGTTCTGCTTTTTAAGTCTACGACATAAATGCAGAAAGACTTTTTGTGTTAACTCCAGTTCTATCTATTAGTGTCGCTCCTACCTAATCGATTAAAAGAATTCGATATAGAATTTATCGATGTTGAGTCGGATGTTATTAAGTTTTTGCCAATATTCGCATATGCTGTACCGGATAGTACTCTAAAGGCTTCTTTGTAAGTAACTTTTTTAAATTTTTCCACACAAATTATAATAGGTATTGTGTATCGGTTACGCAACGAATTCGCTAAACTAATCGGAAACGTTCGACTGAATAGAGTTGACGTTCCCATACATCGTGAGATAGCTCAGAATCCAGCGGAGTGAATGACCAATTACATCTGAGGGCGGATGTGCGTCGGCGATTCCACTCGAAATGTAATCTAAAGGCGCCATTACCTTCACGTGGCTCCAGCTGCCTCATCAGCTACATAATTCACGTAATAAAAGCAATCCGGTGACACTCGCAACCCTACCGGACAGTGTCTATTAGGTCTACGATCGACTTTATTATCCAATTTTCATTTTGATTTGATGTTGATATTTATGTTCCATTAAATTATGTGATTGAAATTATTATTTATGTAATTACTAGCTGTCTCCCACGGTGTAACTCACGTTCATTTAGTTTTTACCAATTCCAAAATCCTGTCTTAGCGGAAGTTAAAACTTTATAAGTATACTTTTATAGTATACCAACCTACACGTCAGATTTAAAGTTTTTAAGATGTGCGTGAGTGGTATTTCGCTTTTAGAAATAGATTTTGAACCCTGTCATGATTAGCAAGCAGACGATCTGTTGCTTTATCGGGACACCAGCTTATCAGGCTGGGCACACCAAATCAGGCAAATCTTTCAACGCACAATGCCTGAAAAAGGCATTACCCTACCCACTGTTACGCCTTAAGGATGATTTCAGATAATATTTTAGTTCATGATCATTTCCCTCATCATCGCAATTAGTGAGCCATTAAGTAACGTAACACAGGTAATGGTTTTGAACTTTCTGTATGCAGTTAATCGAGTCGACCCGACGCGACTCGACGGACTGTTCCGGGAGGTAACTAATGTCATCTCGCTCACGATTCTCGGTAATGCCACGTACACATCCATTATCAATGAATGATTTAATGGCGCCACTATTCTATGAAATTTAATTAGTAATCAATCAACAACCAGTAAACACTTTACAGAAAAGCTGGTTTATAAGTTATGATATTAACATTGAAATTATATCGTAATATTTATGAGTTTAGGAAGAAAGTGTAATTATGATTAGGTAAGTGAAAAATATTTCAAGACCGGATTGTTATTTTGTTTAATGTGTAAGAGTTGCGCAAGTATAAAAACATTTATTTCAAGGGTCGTAATAAAAGTTGAAATTATTTAGTAATGTGCAATTTCCCTCGGTTACTTGCTCCCATTACGACGTGCGAGTACAGTGCGTGGCGGGTGGAACTAGAACGACCTCGAAGGACGCGCGGTGCGGGCGGCGCGCGCGCATTGTACTCGCCGCGGTTGCGCTATATCCGCATAACTCGCTTGACCGCCCGCCAAAGCTAATTAAAGCGTTGTTACGCAGAATTGCTAACATCTAAGTGTTTTCTGCTAACATGGAATCATATTTTTCAAATACTTGGAATGTTATTTATTTCCTAAAAAGGAGCAAGTATCTACTTATATTTTGCCTTACCTCAAAACTGTGAGCCTGTTTTTGAATAAGAATTCTAAATCTTTTATCATAATAAACAATCCATAAAAAAACTACAAATTATGAAAACCCTAGCGTTGAAATTATGTAGGTTCTTTCAAGTACAACATAAAGTAATCAGTTAATTAACTTTACACCTACCTAAATTTATTACCAACTATTTTTACGAATGTATCCTGTCCTATTTTTTAAATTGATTTATATAGTCGCGAATAGCGTTTACTCAATAATAGGCAATCAACGTTCGATTCAGGAAACTATGGCATTCCGATGTTCCGCTGACTCACCGGGATGGACGACCACGCGCCGAGCCTTTAAGACCTCAATCAAATGTCTTGCGAAGCTCCTATTTGCGGACAAGTAATAATTGCCTTACAATTCTCAGAAGAATCTGTAGAGATTATGGTTTCATTCGTTTCTAGTTCTTCCTTTCTTCTATCTAAATTGAAAGGAATTTATCACAAGAAATCGGCGCACTTTTTAAGTTCCGACGAACACTTAAATTACTTTGTCTTCCTCGTATGCTCAGAGTTTAGCATTACCTACATAAATGTTATGATGTACAAATGTCTTCCTTCATATATTCAGGAGCATCCTAAAAACAAACAAATAAGCGGCAATAAAAATGAATTCATAGAGCATTACGATGGTACGAGGGACGAATTCGGGAAATACTGCGAAACACAACGTTTGGCTATGTAATAAAGACTTACCATAAAATATGTAGGTCGGACGTTTTGCCAAATAGGCCGGCCCGTACCTCGCCACTAACGCGCCCTTCCATTTCCTGAAATGTATTATTTAATAGCGAAATAAAATTACTTACAAGAAATCTAGACGTTAACAATATTGGATTTAAAATACTTAGCTACTTATTCATCCCTAAAAAATAAAGGATTTAAATTGTTTCATTGTCCCTCAGAATGTTAATTTTAGTACCTACCTCACATAAATGATCACTGAAAATATACGTTTATAATTTGGTGATAATAAATCCTTATTATCCCCAAATTATAAATGCCTGTAAGCTGTGTTGTTTAAAAACCGATTTTAACACTTTTTCTGTATAAACGATTAGATAGACTGTTCCATATAATTTAAATTTAATTCTTCGGTTTTCTTTTTGTAAAAATACAAATTACGGATGAATTTGATGTGTCGCATTGTACATAATATAAACACGTGTAATTATCATCTCTAAGTGAAAGTACGCGCACTACGCTACGACTATGACCAAATGCCGCAACGATACGCAACGTGAATACATTTTCCTAAATCGTAGTGGGACTGGAAACTGATAGCGCCACCGTAACTTCGATCCTCATTATACGCAGTCAACTTGTATTGATTACTAACGAGTGTTGAATAGAGTTTCTGGTAGTCATAGAGTATGTTAGAGTATCAATGGAACAGAATTCATTAGGAACATTGAAGATTCAGCATTGTCATTCTCTCGCAAAATTGGTCAAAGTTACCCGCATTTTTATACATCGGAGAAAATTTCAGTCATCAACCATATCATCGGAAATGATAATGCATCATCGCCATTAAATGGCATTTCAAAAATTGCATGACTCGTAACAAGAGTAAAGTGTGTCGCGTGCACAGACAAAGATGTTCACCGCCCGCCAATCATTCTGTTAATTGGAGAGAATCATCGCTGTAGAAAGTCCGGTGGTGCGGCTTGCCGAGCGCCCGCGCCGCGTCGCCCGCGCCGGTCGCCGGGACACGGCACGTCAAATAGTGACGAGTGAGCCGCAGTGTCAACGCACACGGTCGTGCGAGTGCAACAAACTACGCCGGACGGTCGTTCACGTCACTATTATTTTTTTACACAGTAATGCTGTACCACGTTCACAACAAATGAATTATACACTATTATACTAATATATTAATTACACTTTCTTTGAATAAGGACAACGCAATTTGCACAACATCTGAAATGTATTCCACTAAGTACCAATGAATTTATCTATGCAAAATACTTTGAGCACTGAAAATATCAACGTAACGGACAGTTACTTAAGCAACATGAGATAGCGGATAAATGAATTTCAAATCCAATCCAGGTTACAGCAATCATATTATATAAGTACCACCTCTAAGTACTGTTTGATTTGAATGACTTTGATGATGAGGTAGAATCGCATAATAGTCCACCTGCCGACACCTGTCGTACCAAACTAGGTAGCGTCGATAGATGCAAATCAATAATGTTTATTGCGTCATGATCGTTTCTAAAGGTCTATTGAGTATCGTGAAAGGCGTGTGGGGTGCGCGCACTCTGCTCGTAAGGTCGCTGAGTCAGTGGCCCTTCCTGCGCGCGCGCCTTTTGGGGAAATGTTACGTGAGCGGTGGGACGCGAGCAGCACTCCAATGCCACGCCGCATTGTCTGACGAGCCTTGGCTGTTAACGAACCTCCCAAACAAGCCGATAGATTCCGCGCTATGAGTCCTTTATTCTTTTACGTCTTATAAACTACCTACGACGTAAATGTATTTCCAATATGTATAATTATGTATAATAGATTACTCTTCAGTTAATGCGTAATCTTCAGCTACATTCCACATAGATAATTAACTCAACGTGTTTCATTCCAGTCATTGCAGTTATTGATAGTGTATGTATTCACAGCAGTTTATACTGACCTGATTGTACAAATAACTCGGTTATTGTTTATTACGCGGCTGGGACGTAAACACAAAGAATTCCCGTCATTAGGTGTCATAAGTTTGTTCATTGATACTATCGACAAGAATTACACAATGACCGATAACTGTCTGTCTAGTGGCCCGATGCGTTTGACACGTTCAGTATCTCAATATATGAATGGAACTACTTGATGATAATCTACTAACCTTACGTAAACTAATCCAATTATTGTATTAGTAATCAATAACCAATTAATTATATATGTAGCAACATTTAATATTACTGTAATAAATATCATCATGAAGCATTTCCTTGTAGAAATTGTTATTATTCAACTCCTCTTATAGGTATCGTAAGTATACTGTAGATGGTTAAACATAGAATGAAGGTACGTCAGAGGCAAAGGACTAGAATGTCGCGATGTGGTCGCCTCTCGATTTGTCAACGTCGCGGGACATCGGAGCGGCTGTCAACTACAAATAATAAGCAAAGAAAACATCAGAAAATGGATGTAGGTACTCAACGAGAAAAAGTATTGACACGAGATTTGATTCCGTGTTTCGATGCTTGTCAGTTAATATTGAATAACGAGCTTCGTGTGCATCTAGACAGTCGAGAGAATTCAGTTAATTATTTTAAAATGTTGAATTAATTCTTTGGTATGTGCAAGTATTAAATAGAAACACAGGTGATGGTAGAGACGCCTGAGCATTAATTATGAGTAAGCTCATAAAACTAGTTCTCAAGGTAATCCAAAAAAATCTGTAACAAGAATTTTTAAATAGTATCTAGGTATGTACAAAGCTGAAATACTCGTTATTAGTCGCATACGAGCAGGTGTCCAGATAGCTATTATTCTGAGGATGTTGGGTGACATTTTTCAGCCGGTTAATTGTAGGGACTGTCCAGTGTCCGGTCCAGCGAATAATCCCTAGTTTTTTGATAGACTACCTCCTTGAGGAATCCTGTCAACATTCGCACACCTGTCTAGCAATATAATGATGAAACCTTTCAAGTTACAACATTTTTAGATTCTGTTGATTGTTAAAGCTAAATATCACAAACGAAATTCAATTACCGAAACTGAAATCCAGAATTTAATTGAGCGTGCAACGAAAATACTCTAACGCAATAAAACGGACGGCCAAAAAACTTCAGGACTGCTATTTGAACATCGTACCTATAAATTATTTGAAACGCATTCCTCGTCAATCAAATAAACATCAATCTTTCGTCATTGGGTTTTACAAACGTAACCCCGATCCGACAGCAGTTTCAAATGGAAAAATATGACTTGACCAGCCGCCATGACGGGTACGTTTGAAATACAATCACACGTTGCATCGCGAAATTCTACGCGTATTAATGCAAACATATTATGTTATACACAGATGGTTAATTACTATGTTCCGACAATCTTAGTAAGCCATCTTATGCGCATTGCAAATTGCGCACGTGTTATTATTTATTGTTAATACATAAAATAGCGTTACATACAACTGAAGTGTTGTTAGAATATCACTTAAAGATGCAAAAAATCGCGCTATCGTTTAGAAATCTCACGTGTGCGTAATTTCCTGATGGAGATGATACAAATTAAATAATTGGGTCACATAACTTCGTTTACATTTGAACATCGCGATGTTGTGTAACACTTAACGAACGAAATGTTCTAGGAACTTTATGCAATGAGCGGCGAGTGTAACCTAAGGACACGATTGCAGGCTAAGAGGCTTACAGAAAGGCTTAGCTCATATTAGTATAATAACGCCTGTCTGAGTAAATTGGATTGTACAGTTGTACACAGTGCGTGTAGAACGACTATAAATCAGGATTTAATGCTTCAGTTATCCTGCGCAATGATGACCCGAATAGTTCTACACTGTAAAGTTATAGACGCAAACACTTAATAACTCACGTTTGTCAATTATTATTTAGTTCTGTCAGTAAACACTATGGATTATTGGGTGTTAAACTACCAACTGGTATGTACGCCTTCCTCAAAGTTATAAATTTTTTGCTTCCTTGCGAGGTGCATGAAGCCAGATGTGGCGGTGTTTACAGTAAAAATAAATTACACTTATTTAGACTACCTGAATGTAAAACATCTTGGTTCATTGTTCTCTTTGGGTGATTTTTAAACTTTATACGCATGTTCTATTTCTGAGTAGAATAACAGTACAAAATCCATTATGTATAATGATTTTATGAGTGTTTTGGATAAGTTTCGAACCAGGCGAACTTTCTTTGACTAAACTCTGAAACAATTTGCTAATTATGACTATGCTGAGGCGGTGCCTTCAAAGTTAAGCCAGCTACGTATGGCATTAAGATGAATAGTCGAAGTTTTATATCACAAGTTGTACTAATATACTTAAACGGTTGTCACCTTATTAACGACGACACTATGTTGAAATATTTAAGTTATTTAAAAATCCATTTGATTCAACCTTTGTTTTGAATGATGTTTAATTAAATAAAATAAATTATAAAAGGCGGCGGATATTAATATTTATCGCAAGGTGAGATCGCGTCCGCGGTTGCAAAACGTTCATAGGAAGGCAAGGCGGCACCGTGCGCATCTACGTGTGGCAACATGTGATACTCCAGTGATTTATTATGCAGATATAATTAATTACGCGTATGTACTGCATTCTTTAGTTTACTATTGTAACGTCCTCGACATCCGTCGGTTTTCCAAAACGCGAGTAATACTCAGGATATGTACGATTATATTTGGATGCGTTGCACAAAATCCAATCACAATGCCAAACTCATTTACAGTCGGCTGTTATCGCTTGTGTGACGTAGTATATGTGCGGGTGGAACGTTTCACGGTGCTTTAATTCAATTATAATATTTAAACGCGACAAGTTCAAGTGTTTTATCAAAAGTAAACGCACTGTTGCTCAACAGAAAAAGCAAATACGCACGAAACTCGTCCAGTTTTTACGCCGGTGCACAGTGTTGCGTACGATAAAATAGCACATTCATCAATTTATTTTGTGACACACCGATCTTAATAACCCAGTTTTAATTTTTATGTGGATTTTATCTTAATTAGCATCACATGATAGTTGGTAATTCCACAAGACTAATTGATTCTAATTAAAATATTTCCTCGCCTTAGATAATTGGTTTCTACCCAATTTCATATAAAATAAATAAGTACCTATGTGATAAATAATCCCAAATAAAAATCTACTTAAATAAGCTTTATACGTCTGTTTGTATAGTCTTTTTATGTAACTTAAATGGTCGACACAGCGACCCTCCTGTCGGAGTGCCAACTGGGTAAATATCACCATACACCCGTCGCGGATAGCCGAAATATTCCCGTGAATAAATAGTTGAACTAAATAGCTATACGTACATTACTATGACCATACATCATGTTATAGTGGGTTATATACCAAACACATTGGTAAAGTTTTGGTGTTCAATAATTAGCGGAACATGGTATTTTTACCGTGTCCACTGTGTTCTATACCTACGCGTGCCTGATTCGGAAACGTGTCGGGTTATTCTACAAATTGGACATGTTCACCAGTCATGTAGCTCAACTTGGAATAATTTGCATGTTCATTTTAATTATTGCACATAAGTGTTATCCTCTACGCGATTAAGATAATCCTGTAACAAATTGTTGGTATTACTCGTATATGTTGTTTTTATAAGTCTGGCCATGTGATACTCAGCTTCTATAAAATAATCTACGTACTCTTCTTTCTGATTGTCCGTCTTATTAAAGAATAGTTATCATACAAATATATTATGATATAGATATTGGAGAATATACCTATATATAATTTGCTGGATTCATCACTATACTCGTAGATAAGCATGAAGAACAGAATGAAATTAGTATTTATTCAAATAATTTCAATAGAAGAAAATAATATTTCCAATAGCAACATTTTAGTTAAAATTATTTTCGCCGCGTTGTCGTGGTGATTGTAATCTCGAGTTCCATATGGCCCCGACCATGGGGCAATGCAAGACTAGTGTGGTTTTTTGTCGATACTGGTCCGACATACCTCGCTGTCATTATCACTGTATTTTAGAATAGAGAAATGCTCATGCATCGTCTTCTACCTTGGAAGGCAGCAAGGTACGTCAGACTCTTATCGACTATAAACTGAACAAGTTGCTTTCCCTTGGTCTAAGTGGAGTAGCGGACGATATTGGTAAGTTACCAAACGCTGACGCTTACTGGTCGACTTTGACAGACAAGCAAATGACGTTACTAGAGATAGCTTTGTTTATCCGAGAGTAACTTGAAACTTTTATTGAAACGCAGGTAAGCACGATTTGTATGTAGTTCCTATCTCTAGTAAGTTATCCGTCCTCCCGACGACAGATAGCTAGTTTCGATAGGAAATGCTATCTGTAGATAGTTTATTGAAAATAAATTAAGGGGAAAAGGATGGATTTGTCTATCGTTGGTTACTGAAACGAGGGATAGATAGATTGTTGAAAACGGTCGCTAAAGGTGAAAGAGGGTGACGTAGAGACGTATCGAAGTAATTATCTATCAAGGCTCTATCATACACCATGTCAATTTGTTTTATAAAACGATATTAGCCATATCTGTGTCAAGCGCACGCCGCCGGGTGAGCGCCAAACAAATCTAATTACTTGAGCTAGATGACAGGCTTTGATCCGCTACCGTGACGTAGAAGACAAACAGGATTCAATTAAGTTGTAGCTTAGTTGGTAGCTTGTTCAATATGTTACATAAGTATGGTATTATAATGTCATGATATTGATACGTTGGGTGCCCATTATTAAAGACAGGTGTCCTTTACGCTTCAAAACTGTAATTAATATTACATTTAGTGTTCTGAGTTCAGTTTATTCAAATGAACTAGGAAGGTATCACTTACACTAATTTGTTACAGTGTAACTGTTACTTTTCCGCATTGGTAGTAGATACCTAAAATGAAAAGCAGTATCCCCTGTACATGCTTTTTTCGTTATTGTTTAATGCAATTTTATTTATGAAGTTCTCCTTGAAACCTTTATTGGGAATAATTTTGCAATAAGGACATTTCGAATGTAATTGGTATTTTAGTTATTCTATGTAAATAGTGAAGGTTTCATGAAAATGGGTCAAAAATACTTTTTTTCAGTAATAATATTCTTACCTGACTGCCGAAGGAGGAGGGTTATTTACAGTTAAATTTAAAAAACAGTGGAGTATACGGTGCGTGGTTATATTACAAAAACTAACTGCGAGTACATCGTTCCAGTTTTCTTTCTTATAGTAGGTATGAATAATTAATAGCAAAAAAAACATTTGAAGTTTTAAGCGTTGTTGGTTTTACAAACATCGTCTAAACTAGCGAGTTAGTTAATTTGCGAACTAACCGTTATTATGAACGTATGTGAGAATTCTAAATTTAATATAAAATTTAGAATGCATTTCACAATTAAAATTGTCCATGACTCTGCGAGTAATTAAAGAATAACGGTCGCGTAGTGCTCTGGAGCATGTAGAAGTGTTGCCATGAAAAAAAAAAGAAAAACAGTTTGACTACCTACATTTCACATATTTTAGTAGTTTTGTAATTTCGTTGGTTGCATTGCAAGTTTGTCAAGAAACGTTCAAAGTGTACCTTAACTTCTTTATTACTGTTGATTGCGAATTGATGCCATTAAAACACCGTAACTGTACATAAAACGTAATAGTAAGAGCCGGAATATGTATAACACAGTTTTTTAATTACATATTTACCATACATTCTCCTATAAATCACGCGAGCGCTAGTGTGAAAACCGTATAAAATTTTAATTTTCTCCAAACTGTTCACTACAATAAATGCTAACAATACTACCTTCAAATAGAGAAAAGGTGTAGGTACCTTTACCTTTAATTAATAGTAATGTGTACCTTGATTTACTTAAGTGAATATTTTTTTATTGATGTATCTTCCCTATGGCAATCAAGGGTCAGGAAGAAACCCATAATATGAAACCATATGCCATGAAGAAAATCATATGCTGAACACTAATAAAAAGTTACGGTTTATTGACGAAGGTATATAAGAAACACTTTATCAATAAAGCATTAAAATTAAAATACGTTAACGTAACTTAAATAAATGGTTCTTATTAAAACGCACAATAATAGATGCTTAAAATTAACGATATTAATACAAAGACTGCTTACGGAAATCGAATCAGAAAGTATGTCTGATAATTATTGTCAGATATTGGAATCGGAATACCTATTACGTAATCTTCATTTCGTAACTGTTATTAAGTCGGTGATAGTTTTATTAAAAGTGCCAAGTTCCTGCACATAATATTTTATACACAAAAAAATTACAGGTAATTGGGAAAGATCCGGCTAGTGTTGCTTAAATAAAAAGGACACAGAACAAATGATGAAACGAACTATTTGGTCAAAACCCGAACAAAAAGAAAAAACAGCAATTAAGACTTCAACTAGTGAGGAGAAAATAAAACCTAAGCGAGTGTCATTGTCAAGTATAGTTACTAGGCATTCTTTGGCCAAGGCATGTTTCTCACGGCCTAATAGGACTCCAGATCAGCAATGGCAAACAAAATTAAGTCCTTATAGCTTCTGGTTCGGTACAGAATGTGGAGGAAGATTTCGACTGGCGAGCAGGGCGAGCGGTGGCTAAGGCTGAGATTCAGAGAAGAGACTCAGCATGAACTTACGCTTCCGTATGTCAAATTGTAATACAAATTTGACATACGGAAGCATTACTTTACGCTGACCATCGTCTCTGAATATAAGCCTTAGTGGTCAGAGCGTCTGGTGTACCGAACCGGAAGGCGCAGGTTCGAATCCTGCCCGCCCGCCGATTTTTTCCTTCATTAAAAATAACGTAAACTAGAGATATTAACATTAGCAAATTTTATTAAGGAAATTCTAGGTTAGATTTCCTGAATTTGAAACGCTTTTCTTATAAGAAAACGTCACATATTTTTTTAGCATGCGCTGAATTAAATACGCTAGTATTGATTTATATCTAAATGTCTTATAACGGTTCTCAAATACCGCTCGACTCTCTAGTAAACAATATTAGTAATTTCCAACATTTACCTCCTTTGTGTTTTTAGTAGGTAAGTAATCAAATTCAATACCCAAATGTAAACGTCATTGGAAACGTGATGATATGAACGTGTAATGTAATAATCATTTACTTGAGAGAAAATACCTATATAACATGTAAAAAAGCCTCATTGATATCTACATGAATTGTAACTTTACAAAATCATTTAGGTAGGTGTAATTACTAGGTACTTACTACTAAAATTTTAATGAGTACCTACCAGTTATTGGTGACTTTACGTTGGGCACATGTGGTCAGACTTGATTTGTTTACTAAAACACCGGCCGAAAACAATGGGCCTAAGTCGTTATCTTCGGCTTTATTCATAAATCCATTGTTTGATTCGATAAATCGGGGGAGTGTAACCGCGTAGAATGAATGGATGCACTTGTCGCGTGCATGGAGCTGGCTTATCACGGGGAGCTGGTGGGCCGCGGGCCGGCTGCGGCGGCTGCGGGCGGCGCCGGGCCCGGCGGCAGTCAGTCGCGCCGCGCGCACCAGGCCCCACGCTCCTCCCAGGCCAGCTCCGCGCTCACGCCGCGCCCGCCCTTATCAAAACATTCCCGCATCGGGATCGATCCGCATGTCTTCACGCTCTCGGACTGATAACGAGACCTCACGACGACGTGACACTGTGACTTGTGCCACTGGATACACTCCCAAATACTTACGTGTTTGTGTTTCACTTGTGATTTGGTTTCTGATTTTTAATTAGACAGTTCAGGATAAAAACTGAGTTTCAAGTTTTATATTCAAGGATTAATGTGAGTACTTGCTTAAATTTTTTTGTTTATTATTTAATTAAATTTAAGGAAGGAAGGTAAACAAACATCAATAATAATTAATAATAAAATTAGCGAATTACTTTAAACAAACACGCTGTATATTTTAAAATCTACAGGAGAATCTTTCTTTCATTTTTATTCATGAGTAAAAATGACATAGACGAGATTATAGAAAAAGTAGAGCATAAAGAGATAAGTAGCATTAGCAGTATTATTAATTAAAATTAATTACAATTTTCGAAAAGCAATTACTAAGTACTTTCACACAAAATTTCACTATTTTGGAGAGTGTCGAAGAAAGACATCATCGCTAATAGATCGGTAAATAAACTTAAAAAATATAACACTGTTCAGTAAATAACGAGGTCAGAAGATACGCTTTGTGAAATGTTAACTTCAATGTCTTCAATTAAAAGGCATTCATCGTAAATTATTGTTTTTATTAATGTAAAATTAAACCGTATTTTTGTCGAAATCTATTCTGCTATTTCCATCAGACAGTAATGAACAACTATCGCAGTTTACCCGCGATGTTACTAACAACAATCTCGTTTTTGCTAAGCCCGTTGGAATTTCCCAAAATCCCGTCTTATTTCCCACCGACGTATTAGGCATCTATGTGTTGTCTGTCACTTCGAATTATATTACGGAAATAGGTGTCCTATTATACAATTTTACTTGTACAATTTTGTTTCGAAATCTCCCAAAAGATAGATTTTTTAGGGTCTTAATACAAAAAATATCTACAATAGTGTCCTATTCAAAATATCTTATTTCTTTCATTAGTTTTGTAGAAACAACCAAGCTGGTTTGTGTCTTAAACAGTGTGTGCCTCACAGCCCATTTCAGGATGTTAGAGAAACATCATACGAGATATTTTTACCATTCGAAGCGAACATTAAAGAGTTATCGAATGAAACGAACTGAACAGCTGCTCCTAATGATACAAACTTCACTTTACGAGTGTAAGCATGGTCCTCTTATATTTCTTAAGCATATTATTGTTATGATATTGAACAGAAAGTAGTTTCATTACAAGTCAAGGTTGGAATTTTTACGCAAAGTAAATACAAGAGTTAAATTGCTGTTGCGTGAAACACAGCGATGGTAAAAACATAATAATACTTAGGAGTAAATAAGTAAATACTGAGCATTATTAGTACCTACCCACCTTTTTTAATTAGATGTAATTAGACTAGAACAGAGTTAACGATATGTACATTGTACGTCATTGTTATTGTCATTGCTGCGTCCAAGGAACGCTGGACCATAATCTGTGATGACAGTGTAAGGTCCTTGGCTTGATTCCTAGGTTGGGCACAGTTCTATTGGAAATTATCGTAAAAAAAAATATAGAGGATTTATAGAGGAGTTAAAGACATACCTGCAAACCGTGATTATAAAGCATACCATTTCTATCTAACCTTTCTGGAGCTACAGGGGTGATGGTCTGAATAATTTTCTAATGTAATAAGTAATAACCCTTACATATTTGATGAAGTCCCCTATGTGGAGCATAGATAAAGACAGTAAACGAATATTTCTGTGATGTTAGGCAGTTGAGGGTTAATAACGCATCGTTGCACGTTTACTACACTGTTAACCCTTTTCGTCTAATTGACTTTTACGACTGTATGGGTTGATAAGCAACCGACAGTTGCAGGTTCTTAGAAATCCCAGATTATTCCGAGATAATGATATAATAAGTTTATAAATTCATTTGTAATCAAGTTATACTGTAGATCACATCGATAAAGATATTATAGAATATTTAAACAATGATTACAAATGCATAGCATACGTGAAACGATTTGTTTACTGTGCAACGTGCTTAAGATGTGCGCGCGCATAGTTTGATCAAGAACTCTGAATCAAGATCGCATCACACTAGGCAGTGTTGCAGTGACCGGCACATTCACGTTAGACGCTTAACGACTCCTGCGCACTTTATAATAAACACTCCGAGATGGCCGTGATTATTCCGAGCACAGATCTTAGTGAATGGTTTACAGAGGGTGACTGTACTCCGCTAAATGAACGAGTTTAGTTCTACGGATTGTTAAATGCCATCGCAGGAGTAACTGTGGCGTAGACTTATGTAATGAGGTGACGATTACCTTGGCAAATATTTGAACGGTTTGTTTTATAAGTTCTAAACACTAACAAAGTAAGAGAACGCAGTACGACTTGTTTCGTGTTTTTGTTCGTACCCTCACAGGGTTTATATAAACCCTGCCCAGGGTACGGGTTTATATAAACCCTGCCCAGGATTTTCTCCTGTATTGTGTATGGGTGTATTTTTAGGATAAACATGACGATTTAGTGGTATAATGGTTGGTCGGTTGGTGGTTCTAGGTGTATTTTCACAAATACCCGCAGCAAGATAATTTTCCATAAACTTTGTGTTCATAAATAGAAAGAATTATTAATTACATCAAATTATTAATAATTTTGTTACTTATATCAATTACTTTGAAAAATATACCATTTTCCTGAAGCGCTTTATTTTACGGCTCCAGTGCAGCCATTTTACTAAATTGTAAGGTTCCTAAAAACAATTCATTCGTTAGTTATTAAAAATAATCCAAATTATTTTAACCAAAAGCGCACGAGCAAATATTGTTTCCCTTTTATTTATTTTAATACTTATTAATTCATTTTTCAAAACGGAATATTTGCCAAGGTTCTTTTTAGTAAATAATAGTATATTTCTTTATTTTTTTCGATTGAGAGGTTTTACAAAGTTGCATACACTTGTTATGTTTCTCATGTGTCACCAAGACTTTTACACAAAACGCGAAGACATACAAACAAAATACACACTACGACATAAAACACGATTAAATCTGCCGAAGTCATACTTAAAAATACACTCAACTAGCCCTTTAGTCATGTCAATAAAAATTTATAATAAATTACCAAAAACAATTAGAACTGAAAAAAAGATTAAGATATTCACGCACAAACTAAAACAGTTCCTCCTAAAGAAATGCTATTACGGGATCGATGAATACCTAAACGATAAATCCTTTTAACTCCTGCATGCTATACAACAGACTCAAAATTAAATAACTAATACATAATAACTATAAATAATAACAATAAAAAACTACACAACATAAATATAGCTAGATTATACACAAAATAAAACACACATTACACATTATACAAAATATATATAAAAAAGAGTAAAAAGTAATAATAATATTGCAATAACAATAATAAATGATAACCTAACAATAAATAAATAACTCTACTCATAAATAATAAAAATATATATTCTATAAAATATATAATAATTTCATCATAAATAAATAAATTATGATATTAAAACAGTAATCAATAATAAATTAATTATAACTATGTACACTATAAATAATAATAATAAATACACTATAAAATATAATAAATACTTAATAATAATAATTGAGTAAATTATTAAAAGTAAATGTATAAATTTAACACACCATCCATCTATCATCCATCTAATTTTAATTAATTTCAAAAAAAGAAACGCTCCTCCTCTCTTCTACTTTACTAAAACTTTGCTGTGCCCGACAGGGTCCATAATTGACACTTACTGTAACTAACAACAACTTTATACATTATGGAATGCAATAAAGAATTGAATTGAATTGAATTGAATGTTTCACGAAAAAACAACAGTAAATAATATCTGCTACAACTTAATTATTTTTTATAAAACAATGTCCATGACACCAATGAAAACGTTTTTACATCACGGTTCGATTCATTTAAATTGTTAATTAAAAATACTCCTACCTATTTAAATACAGAAGCTAACATTTAAACTATTCCGTATACAGCGAAACTATGTTTAGAAATGGCTTTATAGGTTTCATATTATAACTAATTATGTATTCATACACATTAAAATACATTACATTGAAATACCACTCAATCACGGATAAATGACCAAATCTCAGAAATTATAGAGTCGGCAAACTTGACATTGTAAACAGAAAGAAAGGAATTGTGAAAATTCTCGTGAGATTGAAAAAAAAGCGACAGTGGGTAGCACCGCGAGGCATGGCTGGTTATTTAATATGTACTATAAGAAGTACTTATATATTATAAGAAGTAAAATAAGCATGTCTCATTAATAACATACATTCGTTAATCGATGCTTGAAATGCTGCGACATTTACATGCTCAAGGCTGCAGTTGCGGTAAAGCCTTTGTACCAATTTTATACCCTATACTTAAAATATTTTGTAAAGTACTTAAACATCCGTTATGGGGCATCAAAATTATGTTAAACAACATAAAAACTATGAAACCATCCAGTGAAGTGGTCAATGTGTGTATTACTCAGCATCTGAATCTTGATTATGAAATGTTTTATCTATAGATATTTATATAAATACTTGAACGCGGCACATGCTCTGACGAGATACACCGTATAAATTATTATTAATTGCGTACAGGCTGTTCTCTGAAAATGTCAAAAAATATTATTAAATAAATTCTTAGAAAATAAACTGATGCATTCGTAAATAATAGCATGTGTATAAACAAACTACTGCTTGCAATGATCTCGTTTTCTAATCCCGTGGGAATTATCTTCCTCCCGTGTTATTGATCTATGTTTTATAAGGATCTCCAGCCTAGACCAAACGTTTTAAGCTATACCTGAGTTTGTCAGTCAGTCAACATTCGTTGCGGATATAAATTATATTTCTCGGGAGATTCTAAACGTTCTCAGAATGTTGATTATAACATTTAAACACATTATCAAGGTTAAAAAATAGATCACAATTTAAAAATACGACGCTAGTCATATGCTTTTGTATAAAATATAAACGTACAAAACACTTATCATCTGTGGATTACGCTGGGGGGCTAGACAAGTTACATTTTGACATTCGAATCGACAAACAAAATGTATGGAAATGACACAAGCTTTCGACAAATCGGGCTGTCACTAATGTCATTTACTTACATTTTGTCTGTCGATTCAAATGTCAAAATGCAACTTGTCTAGCCCTTCTGGTAATGTTGTCAATACCATGCTCTATACAGCATGTTACACTTAAGTACAGTATAAGCATGTTCACATTTCGACCGACTTAATCTGCAAACATTAAAGTTTTTTTCACGAGACAAACAGTGCTTATTGAGCTCGGTCGCAATGGGCCGTGGTGCGCACGCACATGCGACCTGGATGCCACCAGACCGTCTCGCGCATTAATATCTGGACAATTCATCAACATCACTCTCGGTAATTAAACATTCATCTCGAGCCGGCACATACTTATTTTACCAGAATTAATTTCTACCATGTTCAAAGTTTTGGTTGTTGTTGTTGTGTTGTGTGTGTCGAAAATATTCACACAAAGTGAATATTTTCGACACGTGTGACGTAATTAAAATCAATGTATAACATTATGTTACAGTTTAGGCATTGAAATGTGTGACTAATTCGATTTCATACAGTCAGCTGCGAATAAAAAATATCCAGTTTTTGTTGTAAATCATTTTTTTATAATATCAAATAAATATAAAATACACGTACAGCAAACGTGCTAAACATATTATTAACACTAAGATTTGATTTAATTAATTATGAATTATTCATAGTTCGTTTACTATTTAATATTTATCGTAGAAATATTTATTAAAGCGCAAGTTTTGATTCGGAAATCATTTCACCTTCGCACACAACGTGAATACACTGAACACGTTCTGTTGCATGCATTGAACGGACGATTTTTTTATCACAAATGTCAGCGACTAGTTTGCTTTTACAATAACTAAAATATTATAATATACGTAATGTGGAATGGAATGTAAATTAACCATAAGGATGTAGAGCACATACAAATTTTCTCTTTTTTTCTTGAACGACTGGACCAATTCGACATTTTTTTTTTTCAAATATTCGTTGGTCTGTTGAAGGTTGAAAAAACAGGACAGAAGACGGCAAAAGCTAGTGATTGATATAAATATAATTAAAATACATAATCACAGGAGCAAGCGGCAATGAGATAGTCCTCTAGGACAATACAGTGCCTCCCTAAATGTGCCGTACGGTAGCCTGTTTAGGTTAGGGACCTCTTTTAAAGGTTTCCCCGGCAAATGGTGTAGGTACAAAGTGCTATGTTTTGTTAACAGTTAATTACAAGCTTTATTTTAACTTACTTTATAAATAAAACACTGACAGTTATCTGGACAAGTTATCGGAAATAAAGTTTTTATTGAGATAAGGACAAGACGATCAGAAAGTCGTTTTTATTAGTTCACTTCGAGACTGTTGCAAATTGTTTTTGCAATTTTATAATTTTAACATGTACCAAGTGCCTCTCTTGCCTCGCTCGGTCGAGATATCTTCTACATACCTAATATTTATACAGAATATTTAGTTTGTTACGGTTTTTTTTATTATGCGTACTTATTTTGATGGCCCCTATAGTCTGTACTGGTTACTTTAACGGTATATAATATACGAATTGGCGTAGCAAGACAACGTATCCCCTTGTCTGTATAGATTCTTCATACAGCATAGGTTTAGAAAGGTCTTTTTAACCAAACCATACTAGGACTACAGTTCTCGCCAATCTTTTTGTCCGGTTAGAGAAGTTGGCACGAGCTTATTTCAAGATTTTTACGACCGGGTTGCAGTTGGCTTTGCGTCAACTTCAGGCCGGACACAATGTCAGTGCGTATCATATATTACTCACGTAAAATAACGCCGCAGATCAACCTAGAAGTATTACTATTAATTTAATTTATGTTATAACATCCATTAAATTACCTAATCGAGTAGTTATTTAATAATAGCGCAGAAGAGCCGTTCAAACATTAAAAAAGTGATTACAAAAAGAACAAATTGGACGGCGAACTGGTTCGGCGTAACTCCGGAAGCGAACAGGTTCCACAGACCTGAGATAAGTATTAATTGGAATTTTAATTTTTACTAATGAAAGATGCTCGTGAATGGTTCGCAGCCGGGAATCGGTTTTTGTGAACCTATTACGCATATTGAGTAAGACGGCTTTCACTGGATCAAGTTATTCGTTATTACAATCGGAGCATCACGCAACGGTTTTTAGGTAACTAAATTGTTCGTACATTTGACCACGTTACGGTGTATCGGACACGCTCGGGTGTCGACCATAGACTTCGCATAATATCTACCACATAATTCTTATTATAAATCTGCCTGGTTATTTAATGGGAACTTACTAGAAGGTGGTGAAACAGGTAATTAATTTCGTAAATTCGATTATTAATTGATAGTTTTGAGGTCAGCATCAAGGACATCACTAACAGAAAAATATAACGATTTAAATATTAATTCATATCGATAGATATGTTACCAATGTTGGCTCACGAACTACCTAATGGTTCCATTCGTCCATGGAGTATGAATCATAATCTTTTCTGCTTTTGATAAATTCTCTCGAAAAACATTCTATGACCGTGAAGCATAACCAACAACTAGAAATAATTGCTCAAGATAATTGGTGAATTCTGCTGATCACACGTGGAACAAATCGAGCTCGCAAGTTCCGGATAATAAAGTGTGGTGCGGCGATACGATCTACTTGTTTTGAAAACTAAAACGCGTGATCATGACGTGAAAATAGCTTATAATGAAGGTAATTGTAACTGACGCCTGACACTCGTGTTGTTTATATAGGAGTCGTGGGATTTTTTTATTGTACACCTCTATCCTTAGCTATGTCAGCATCAGCTTAGCGTTTTATGTTTCTTTTGCAGTTGCAAAGTGAGAGTCGCTGACACAGGAATGTCATGCCCCATTTTAAATAATAATTAAATATTTTTTGTCCCGAACTAAGCTGAACTTACCCCTACTAGAGGTACGATAATGAATATTAATACTTACTTACACACATCGAGACTAAGATAAACACTTAGGTATGTTCATCATTTATATATTTATGTCTTGTAGTGGCCTACACACGAGATGTTTTTATCTGCTTGTTGAAGTATTATTACGAGAGTAACGTTAACACGTCACGATAGTATAAAAAACGTATGAGATTAACCCATATCACGTGATCGAATGAATCGTTTGCAAATATCATGCAATACCCATACATATTCATTATATTCGCTAAAGAAGAGTACTTGTCTAGGGGGTCTGCAAATTAATTAATGTTACAATTATGTAACTAATAATGAAAGATGATTGAAACTACGTCACCGCGGTATATGTAGAAATCCTTTTGGAGGTATTATTACGATATGCTAATATGTAATCGTAAATATGTTCAATGTGAAGTGGCTGGGATCCAATTCAGTGACAGGAAACAGTCGAGTTTGTTTTATTGCCAGCTATTAATGTCTCATGGCTGGACGTGCTTGATTTACCTTCGTTCGGTTAACGCAAGGTGGAGCCATCTAACTTCCGATACCGTTGCATATTTCTTTTCTACTTATCAAATGAATAACATATTATAAGAAGCATTGAACCAAGCCACGCTTAATAACTTTTGACCATGGTAATAATTAGTAAAGGCCTACTAATATTATAAATGCGAATGTAACTGTCTATCTATTTTAATGAAGGAATAAATCAACTGACGATGACCCTGCGTCTTCTGGTTAAATACACCGCGAGTCCTACTCGCCAAGTCGAAATCTTCCCTCATATTCTAAATTTACGTCTCAAGGTGGCTTAGTGGTCATAGCGCCTAAATCGTACAACCGATTTTGATGAAATTTGGTACCTCCAGAGACAGATTAGAGTTGGAGACGGGTAGGTTACCTTTTATCGCGAAATAACTTGAAGGGGTTAGGGGATGAACGTTTGTATAAAAAAACTTTGTAAGTAGGTATTGAAGCACTTCATTAAAATATACGTATAAACATTCGTTCAAGCATTTTTGAGATTTCGACCTAAAGGTGGGTAAAATCCCCTATTTAAAAATACTCTATTTCATGAGAGTTTGTATGGAACAAAGTGACTATTATATTATTTTTACACGAACGAAGTCGCGGGCAAGAGCTAGTCTAGTAATAAAACCATAAACGCTCATCGTATTTGCAGAAAAACTGTAAATAAATAAAGTAATTAAAGGTACTAAAGAGATTGCTTCAACAAAGGTCCGTTTTGTTTACCCGCCGACTACATTCCTGTCATTGTTTGCTATAAACAACTTGGCGTTGTAAAGGTATTAGGATTTTATTAAGCCGAGTTTTGTTGTCGATCGTAAAAACTGCATTTGGTTGTAGGAGCATAGATTACAAAGAGCATTTCTCTTGAATGGTTCCGTCCGCCCACGGTGCGCGTGCGCACTTCCCGCCCGCCCACGCGCTTGTAAATCGTTCCCTAACTGTACCCGCGACAAATTGCCCGTGTAGCGTAGACATAATAGCGGTCCTTTAATCTTAATATGATGGGGATCATATTTAATCGTCCGTTTATTCGATGTAAATCAGAATTATAACTAATAGCTTTAATGGTTACATATGGAAGTGTGAATTGCATAAATGCTATCTGTCAATGTTCTGGCGACACGAAGCCATAACTATATTAATAATGATTTATCGACGCTGTAATCATTACTTACACTAATGTTACAAATACTCGTATCCTACTCGTAAAATGTTATTGCTTCTAATCGTCGCAAGAATGGCTGCTTAGTGTGGGTCTTGTTTGGGTATAAGTAGTGTTTTTTTGGGATTTTCTATGAAATTTTCAGTTTCGTTTAAAGGCAAATAGGCGCGTTCCCTTATGCATGGGATGCCAAACTCTTTAAGGGACACAGACGTAATGGTATGTTTCATATGTTTGTTATAAGTAAAGAGTTGTTTTTTCTACACAAGACCTCAGTTAGCGTGCACCTGCGCATGTCAGCGAGATGCCAGCTTCTTTAGATTAACGGCACACCGCTAATGATGTGCAAATAACAAACGCCGTATCAGAACCAGTACCGCTTAAATAGGGAACGCAATGCCAGTGAGCTAACAATGTTTGTAGTTTACCTGCGTACCGCGCACGTAAGATGGACAATTATCTATGTACTTGTACCTAGTACCTACATAGACATATAATACCACTCGGTAAAAAGTTCTGATAAAACGACCAACTGAACTGTTGTTCTCTACTTTCTTTTATTCACCTGGTTTTTGTACACCCATATTTCACTGGTATGTTTAGGTCCCGTGTTAGCAAGCCTATTGCCACTAACCGGGCACACACAACCTCAAACTCCGAGCAATTGAGAATTTCATAGAAAATCCTCAACATCAATGCCCGCTTGTCTCGGGAATAGGACCCAGTAACTCTAGCAAAGCATTCGCACTTACTACCCAGGACGGTGGAGGCAGTCTGGAATAACGTTTTGAAAAAAGAGCCATAGCAGCTTTGTGTTGACCTTTCTTAACTGACAACATGCAAGCATCACAAATGAATAGCAGTGTTCATTGTTGCACTGTCAGTTCTTACATTACAAAACTCTTTTGTCAATCTATATCTAGAAAAGAAGAAACTGACAGATTGATTTACTGATCGATCAACGCACAGCTGAAACCGCTGGGTCTAGACGCATGAAAATTTGCACAGAATGTTCCTTAGGTAACGTAGGCGGGCACAATGGAAGGGTTGTGGGGAATTCCCACGGGATCGGGAAAAAAATTGATGAACGCGAGTAACATCGCGGGGAACAGCTAGTTATAATAAATAATAATAATAAATATCGTGGGACATTTATTACACAGCACTATCTAGTGCCAAACTAAGCAGAGCTTGTACTAGACAATCGATAAAATACTTATATTGGTACTTTTTTTGGAAATACATACTTATAATACATAGGTTGATACATATTTAAGTGTTATCGGATATTTAAATTAAATATGTGCGGCGCATTTTATCTAGATACATTAACCTGACAGCAATATTATCTCTTACATATATTTCCGATGTAATATACAAAGATAAAAACAGTTACCGCTAGAAACTTATTACAAAGTAAGAAATTCACATTCCGATTTGCGGAATTACAATCTGCTGTGCACATTATAAACGTTCCTTTTAACCGAGTGAAACTTTATACTGATGATCTTGGCCCGGATAAGCTGTAAAAGTGTTTAAAATACTTTACGATATCCCATTACTATCCGAGCTAACTAAATTCGAATGTTAAATTCTATTAACTGGGTAACACGATTCAAATTAAACAGTGTCAGTTACAACATGCCCATGATGCCCAGAAATTGGGTTGCAGAGGTCTGATTCAAGTTTCTTCGTATAATATACTGATATTCAGCCGCATACTGGTAAGACTGGAAGCCAAGGAAGTCAAGGAAACAGTGCAGCACATCTTGTGTGATTGTGACGTCCTGGCGACGAAACAGATGAGTCTGTTCAGCAATGGGTACCCGAAGCCAGACGACTAGGTATTTTCCTCTTGGTGGGTTGGTTGGTTGAAAAAGGCTAGGAAGAAAAAGAATGTCAGTGACAACCATGGAATTTATTTAGTAAATCGTAGTAAAGGTATAATAATTCCTGATAATTCCATGGGTAATGGCCCCGACTAGAATATGGAATCTTATAAATGAGCTCTTGAAGTCGAGTAATGAATCACATGTCTGTATGTAGGTAGGTACAAGTGTGGGATGATTCTAATTACTTATAGGAAGACCTAAAACAAAGACTTTATATAATCAAACTGGAAATACCTACTCGAAGACAAAAGAAAACCAAAGGATTGTGTTGTAACCCGCCTTGCAACACCAAAAAGTATGATGTATTATGTGCCACGCAGAATTTTTAAAGAAGAATAATCACGTTGTTCTAATTATCTTTATTAAAGGTACTGATACTGATTGTACTGATTTCTGACTTTTAGACATTATAAAACTAAACGCATTAGACCTAATTTGTGAATGTTGAAAGTATTTAAATTAAATAAAATATCAATATAATTATTTTAATTAAAAAAATATCAATATATCCCGATAAAAATTGTAAAAAGTAATTTTATTTCAAATTTAGATTTTTTTTAATAACGAACACAAATACGTAATTAATTTTCTTCTTTAGCTTCAACTCGGTAAAACACAGTATCACATCGTGACAAATTACTACATAAAGTCAATTATACTCGCATTAAATAAAGAAATCTGTGCCTACATACATTACAGACGTGACATGTTCCCTATAAGCTGAGTATGTTAACTCTAAGTATGTATGAATGTTAATATAATACTTATCGTGAATATCATTTATCGTTTGTTTGTGGCTACAGGTGCTACTTGAGTTACCGTCAAAGCACGTTTATGTATTTAGATTGAAACATACCAACAAAGAATCTCTCTCCCGATTTGAGTAGCACCAAGAAGGCTCGTAGCCTCCTCAACATAATGCATAATGTTTTGTTTTATCTTTGTATTCTACAGGTCACTCGGCGGGCGAGGAATGAGTATATGCCATATACACCACATATACACGTATAAAAATGGCATCTACCTAAGGAACTATAATAAACAATGCCATTATTATAACTGATCCTTTTATTCATATTTGCGTTAAAATTAAACTTAGGTACTTAAATAGCATTTTAAATTTCAAGACCTACAAAATTGTAATAAATAAATGTACCACTCGATAAAAACTATTATTCTGATTAAGTTTTTTAAATGAGAACTGTTTAATATCCAGTAAAAGTGAGTAACTTAACTACGAGTACACAGCAGCTACCCGGAAAAGAGAGAGAATAGCCACGCGTTTTTTCTTATGTTTTGATTCATATAAGGAACGTGTTTAATCGCGTTTTAGTGCAAGATATCTCTCATACCACCAGAACACCAGATACCTCGAAACAACCTGTATTTCAGAAGATTAGCTTTCAACTATGGCCACGGCTACGTCAACCTAAAAAAAATAAAAAAGTAAACAGTAAACAATCCTTAATATTTGTCAATCCAACGTGCACAATCCACATTGTTGTATTGTAAAAGCGTTCACAAAGAAATTATGTAATTTTAAAAACAATAGAACCTCGTCTCACCCATTTTAATGTTGGACGTTTCAAAGTTACAGGTTGCGATAATGTATTCAGTGTCAAACTTTCCTATTAAGTTTCTTCCGGGACTTTAGATAAGTATTTTAAAGGGAAGGCCATTAAAATTGTAATTTAAGACATTTCAGTCTTGGGAACTTAACAAAGGAAATTATGTGAAGAAGATTTGTGCAGGACAAGGGTAGGTATATATTTTATCAGCGTGTCATGTCCCGGCGTGCGGTTCAAACTAACCAACATTAACCATTAAATTAAGCACTCTTTCAACGCCGCCCTATTGTCCTGCAATAGATGGCGATAAAACACTCTACGTGATGGAATTTTTATGTTTCCGATCCCTAGACGCCGCTGGCATTATGATATTTAAAGGTTTTTATACATTATTGTTCATAAAATTATTATTTATAATTTTATTGAAGGATTGAACTTTTTAAAGATTTCTTTATTGACTTGATACTGATACGGATCTTTGCTAGCGTGCAACACGTGATGTGTGATATGTATCCCACGGCTATAATGTATGATGTGAAAGTATTTATAATTAGCAGTAAGTACAAAACAAATTGAATTTCCTTTTGATAAAGGCCAATATTATATTTCAGTGGAGCGTCGCGTTGCCTGCGCCCGCGCCGCTTGCATCGCTGTCTGTCTCCCCATGTGCACTGGTATGAGGTGAGTCACCGCACTCAATTTAACTTCAGTTGCTTCGTTCACAAAGCCTATGGGAATAATAAACAGCTGATGCAGCGCGCAAAAACAAAATTGAAATTAAGTAGGTGTCTATTATTTAATAATTACTTAAGTTAGTGTTTCAGTAAAGTGAAGGAAATTATCACGTAGTCGCAAAAGTAAGACGTGCAGCGTGCTATACATTTATTATCATGAGGTCGCTGTCAGTTTGCGGCGCACACCTGCCTCGCGTTCGATGTCAATGTCCGTCAAACGCGAGCCTGCCTCTACTTACTTTACTAGGCACTTTATAATACGTATATGCAATTATGCATACTATAAAATAACCACACACTGCATTAGGCAGATACTTTAAACCATTGACAGGAATTTATGGTTGTTACTCATACTAAGAACCATTATTGAACACGACGCTAAACTGTAGTAAAAAATGTACTTATATTTTTTTTTATAAATACAGTGATTTTAAAATAAAAACCAAGTAGACTCAATAGTATGCAAAGAAGTGAATGTAATATATTTTTTATTCTTTTGTAGATAAGGTACAAAATATTATTTTACCGACCATTCGAATCTGCGTTGGCGCCGCGCACCGTGGCGTATAAGAACTGTAATTATTTTACAAAACCGATTGATTTGTATGTTCTTCAGTAAATTACGTTTCATGATTCTCGTTCTTTTGACTTTATTGATATAATAGGTATTAACATTTTCGAAATCTAGAATTGCGAGCCCGATAGAAATATGGAACGTAACGAACCTACGAAGAATTTAATTCAGACTACTTACTTTTTTCATATTATATTCATCGCGTATTATCCAATGCAGGGAGAGCATAGTGGTAAACATTTTATTGCAATCGCAATATTTATTTCGAAGGAAATGAGAATAGCCCTCCAGGTCCGCGTACAGTGACTTCCACAGAAGCGTTGTACCCGCTAGGAATCTTAAGAGGAGGGTAATCTACGGACATTTAAACTATTACGAGCTACCAGGCTAGATTCGTAACTGTCGTCAGCTCACTGCGTGCTTGCGACACTTAAATTACTGCTTAGAACATAAATAATAACTGGCGACCGACACGGTACAGTATTCTTTAATGTTATAGATATGTACCCGTACGAACAAACAACAATGAGCCGCTTTTAAATCTAAAACGTTATAATATACCTTTATAGGAAATTTCAAAGAAATTAGGATAAAACAATCATTTAATGGATAATCTAAGAGATTAATAAAAGTATTGTTAATATAATTATTATCACATCACACGTCATGTCGTGCTTGGCACATACATACACCAAAGCATAGCAAATGCTACAGATGTTACTTGTTAGGTTGACGCATGCAATTCTTAGAGGTCGACACTGGACAGAATAGTAACACGGTCAAATATTGATGAAGTTAAATAGACATACGATGGTAGTCATGTACGAAGTCTACTAATAGAAATATGAGCGTCCAGAAGTAGCGCAGTATCTGAGTGACCGATAACCGCGGCGAGGGCCCGGCTCGCATCCGGCAGGAACCATCGCTTCCTTAATCCATCACGCGTTACATCATTAGTGGCCTATCCTAAAATACTTTGCCGGCTAACAGAGTCAATAAATGTAGTGTCCGAAAATACGAATACACAACTTTATAAGATACTAGCTTTCCGCCAGCGGGTCCTCCCGCGTAGTCTGGGAATTTCTTATAAATTATACCCTGTTACTCAGTAAAGAGCTTTCTGGTGGCGAAATCACTTTTCAAATCGCTGCAGTAGTTTCGGAGCTTTTTCAATTCAAACAATTAAATAATCAATAAAATCTTTGCTCTTTATACTCAGAAAATACTAATCTACTAAGTTTGGATTGTAATTTTAATCATTAGTGCAATTTAGAATTATTATGCTACAGACGTTTTCCAGAGAGCAATGTTGAATTTAATCTATTAACATTTCCTGTAACGGAATGACTGCCGGGCTATTTATTATAATTAACAGTTTCTCCGGAGTAAATAACACACAGAGAGTTCTTGCAAGTGAAAAATAACGTGGACTAGATTGGACCGGGATGACAGTCATTAGATAAGACTAACATCTCGAAGCTTGGATTTCCGGCCATCCTGTAGGACCACTGGCGACTCGTTTATGACTCACTACAACTGTGCACGCAACATTAATGTCCCCTCCTTGCTTATATTATGTTATTAGTTACCATACCTGTATAATTACGCTGTGTGTCAATCACGTTGATCTAATGACAGTCAAGAACGGTTTACATCCTGAATGACGTCCTGTTTTTCAGTATAAGTATTGTGCCATAAGTATGAATATTGCGTATTTTGAAATTTCAGAACAGAAGGCGCGTGTGGACTGGCGCGATGGTTGCGTGATAGGTCATCATGCGCCTCTTCCGCGGGCCGAAGCGCAGGGAAGTGACCGGGCCACGAGCTGTCGCGACGCCGTCTCCGTGCCGAGACGCCGCTGCCGCAGACATCGCCAGCAACACACCGCACGTTGCAGCTGACTTCACGCTAGTAACGGCACTGCCAGCCATGGTTATGGAGGATGATGTCAAGGAGATGAAGAAAGGTAAACATTGGTGCTCTTCCTGTAAATTATTCTGTATAGGAATTTGATTACTGTTATTATGTCTATCACTTTTTACATTGATTGATTTTTTAATACTACTAAAAGAACATAATCTTATTGTTATATCGATAGGTTAATGTCCTAGCTTGGATCAAATTACTATATTTTAGATCATTGACATTTTGAATGTATATTGTGTAGTAATTATATTCATTTTATCAAACGTTTCTTGATTTCCAGTGTTTGCTACGTGGGGTCGCCGTATGGGAAAGAAACTTGAAATGTTAAAGAAACCAGATGCAAAAGAACCTTCACAGGAACCAAAATCCAATGAGGACTTAAAAGAAGAATCTAATACTGTTCTTATTGGTCAATATAAGAAAAAGCAACACTGGAAAATGGGACGAAGTAGTTCAGATTCTACGTCGTTAAAAAAGGACAATGACACGGATTCTATTAGAAGCGGTTCCAGAGATAGATCTCCGAGCCCTTTTAAATCATTTTTTCATAGGATGGGATCCACGGGAATGTTGAATTCCGCTAAATCTCAATCTCTTAATATGCACAAAACTGACAATTATCCTGTTGCAAATGGCCCTTCATTGTACCGTAGTTGTTCGACTTCCCATCTTTCTACTTATGTAAAAGCTGATGATCCATCTGATGATATTGATTTACAAAATGCCAATAACGAAAGTAAAATTTCTCCTAAAAAGCACAGTAGTGCTATGCCTGAGGAAACGTTGGTGGCATCTTCAGCTAAAGCAGTCAGTTGTGATAATATTAATAATCTAAACGATAGTCAAACCAATAACGGAGCCTCTAAAAAACCAAATTTCCCTTACGCATTCCTAAGATCGAAGTTATCAGTTTTGCCCGAAGAAAACAGTATAGCTTCCCAACAAAGAACTAATTCTCTCAGACAAAGCCTTTCTGAACGAATAGATAGAAAATCTCCGAAATTTCGAAAGGAAAGGATGTGTTTTGCGAACTCACGATCAGAAGAACGATATCAGAGTAGTGAGAGCATATCCATCCACAACGAAAATCTATTATTTAATAATACTTTAAGAAAAGATTATGATTTTTCGAGAAGTTCTATAAGAAGTATAAATGAAATAGATGGCAGTCTACATCCAATTGGACGCATCGATGATGTACCTCGAAGATCATCAATGATATCACATAGAGCGCCTTTAGATTACGACCCTATGCTTATACCACGGAATAGAAATAGTTTACCAGTATACGACTACAACTCAGTGCTAGGTTCAATGCGAGACCTAAAAACTGAAATCAATTGCTCTACCCAAAGCATACACCATGGCCCCGAAAATGTAGAAGTGCAAGCCCATCGTCTCAGTAATTATGTGAGTTCCAATGAGTCGGGATACGATAGTGATGGACGACCCACCGATGAACATAGCAATCATTCCCCTCCAGGATATTCTTCACATTTTAATAATGCATCCGTTCGAAAAGAACCATTGGATTTCAACTGTGAAGAAAGCCATGGAAACTTCTCAAGACAGTTTAGTTTGAATCACAAAATAAATATCGGTAGAGTACAAGTTCCACTTCGACGAAGTTCGACACCCTCTGCACTATTTCCAGTTGAAAAAAATACTTCTTATGAATATGGAAATGAAAATAGAGACAATAGCCATAAATTTCCTAATGACAACACACAAAATAAAATGTTTGAGCATATAGAGTCTAAACCACCACCGCTTCCAAAGAAAACAATTAATAAAAAGCAACCATATGTTTATAAAACTATAACATTGGACGAGAGGGTACAGACTAGAAAAATTAAATTTCTACATTCGCAATTGCTTTCTATTGAGCATTCATCAAATCAAGATAACAATATTGTTGCCGATTCTCAGTCACAAGTACAACATGTTTCTGAAATTGACATTTTGGGCAGAGGACCTTGCACTAAACGATTTAGAAAAATAAGATTATTGAAAACAAGGTTAGATGAGAGTCTTGGTGTTTATTTATCACAACATAGGGTAGATTTCGATAGCAGCGGTTCAAACTATGAAATACGTTATATAGTAGTAAAGCTAGACTTCGATGGAATAGCGCATAGAGATGGAAGACTAAGAATAGGTGACGAAATTGTCAATGTCAATGGCAGAGTGTTGCGGGGACTTTCTTCTTTAAAAGAAGTGCAACACATAGTGAATTCTTGTTCAACCGAAGCCACGGTTAAAGACGGAGCATTATTTCAAAGATACCAAGTCGACCTAGTGATGGCTCACGATGAAATAACTCCTGTTACATTAAGCAGAATTATAAATAATCAGGCATTGGAAAATAATACAGATACGCTCCCGGCGTTAAACGTTCCTCCAGATATTATATCACAAACTGTGCATAAACCGTTTCCGCCTTCCAATCAAATAACTATTGAAACGCACTTTCCTACCGATACCCAATTTTATCACAGTAATATTAATAGCACCAAAGAACAGTTTACCGAACAAAATTATGACCCTAGCTCAAGCAGAACCAATCTTCATAGAAAATGCGAAGTCGGTATTCAAGTAAATAATAGTCCGATGCATTCAAACCAGAAAAGTGATGACGAAAAACTGCTAGAGAGGCACAGTTATACACAATCTGCGTCTTTGCAAAATATCACAAATATTGAAATCTCATTAAGGTCGTCGCCAATACCACGGTCAAACCAGGCACCAATACCAAGGTCCAACCAGGGCAATAACTACAGACCAATATCATTTCATACTTCTAGACCAGCGTCAACTGCACCTTACTCTGTCTACAATGAAAACGCAAATAACGAAGTTAAAGAAAACTTTTCGCACTATGTCAAACACGTGCCAAGGCTTTATCAAAACAGGTCATTTGAAAGTATCCCTGAACAGTTGAGAACTAGCAGTCGGAGTAGATTCTTCAGTAGAGTTGGTTCCCAACGATGCTCTCCTAATCCTGTTCCACACATATCTAGACTTCAAGAACATGCTGCAACGTTGCAACAAGACAATCAGCATGGAGGACATTATGCGCACAGTTCATTGCATAAAGTTGAATTTTGGAAAGGTCCGGGGCATAAAAGCCTTGGTTTCAGTATTGTAGGAGGGACTGATTCACCGAAAGGCCAAATGGGTATATTTGTGAAAACCGTTTTTCCAAATGGCCAAGCGGCTGACAAGGGGACTATTTTTGAAGGTATGAATAAATATTATATTATAACTACGAATGTATGTGTTATCGTGAAGACCAAGATAATAAAATATAAATATAACTGTTTCAGGTGACGAAATCTTGTCAGTAAACAATGTGCCTACACGTGGACTGAGCCATGCTGGGGCTATATCTCTTTTCAAACAAGTTAAAGAAGGAAAAATAGAACTGACGCTTTCAAGAAGAAGGTAAATAATACCTTACAAATAAACCTTTACCTTTTCTATTGAGACTAATATTAAAAGCCTATCGCAAAATTGATAACTTAAGACATTGTTTTGTCTCTGTAATTGTAATTACCTAGGTACCTAGACTTATTATAGCGGCTATGTTTCAACATAAAACTTACTTTTCTTTTCAGAGCACCTAGGTCGAGATCTGTGGAACCTCTCGGCAATTTTCGCGGTGAAGTAAAACGGGAATAATTACTTATCCGTATTATTTAGGTGTTATCGAGTGCAATAATTCACTTTATTCATTATAGCCAAAGGCAAATTTAAGATGCTTGTTTCTCAGACATTTATTTCAGTTAAGTATATAAATTATAAGCCTCTGAAACTAAATGATCTGTAAGATTTAAGAAAATTATGAATATTGGTCTTGTAATTATTAATGGATAACAATTAAGGACCTTATTCCAAAACGCTTAGTATACAATGTCTTTGTCATTTTGATGTCAATAAAGTGATATTGCACTAAAGATACCACTTGAGCTGTATCTTAGCTAATGAGCGTTTTGGAATAAGGGGGTAGGTTGATATTATATCGTATTAATATAACCATGAAAATACACGAGCAATAAATTCATACGGTACTAATATGCACTGAAATTGGGCTAATTCAAAACTGAAAGAAGCTAGAGCTGTTTCAAAGAGAACTGGGATCATGAGCTTCACTACATAAAAAGGATGCTCAATGATTATCGTAGTTTTTGAATAGCCCTTTTTGACGGCACATTAATACATTGTACGCCTATGTATATCAATGTCTAATATTATCTAACGCTAAATTTTATTAGCTTTGTAAAATAAGACTGTATGTATAGCCGCAGTTAATATAATTATGTTTTGTTGTAGTCTGTTATATGATAGGTATTGTTAAAGTATGTTAGGAATGCTAGATCTCGTTATTTGCTGTAACTTGTATATACTAGTAGTCATAGAACATTTTTTGTTACGATGTTATCTATCAATGAAGACTAGACTTCCTTAACAACAGCCACATGACAATTAAAACGCCCATCAGACTGATATATTTAAATAATGATTTGAGTACCTATATTACTGCCAAAGCTTTAGACTTAACGAGAAAATTTTCGAACGTATTTCTCTTGAACAACGCAAAATGATTAAGGCGTCACTTCCGGGTGTTAAGATAACTTCCGGGTGTAGGTAGGTTACCAAGTTGGTCTTAACCTCCTAAAGTGTTACTTGTTTATGTAAGGAGACAGTGTATTCCATATCATATATATAGATATTTACACTTTTCGTATAGGTACCTATTTGTTATTCATTTGTTAAATATCCAACGAATTTACTCCGTCCAATGAGATTGTTACATTATCGGACCTAATGTTTCTGAATTTCACTGTGTTACTTAATACTTTTATCGATTTTTTTCAACAGACATCTTTGTTCTTAGTACGTTAAGGGTACCTATAAAATGTATTCCAAAATATAGCATAGCCTATCGGGCTCTCGTCAATCCATCCACAGTATTGTTCGTTACATTTGATGTAAATAAATTGCAATACCTCAATGCTTTTGAAATTATACACAAATATTATATAGTATCGATTTATTTAAATAAAAAATTACCATCTAAAAAACAAAAAAACAATACCGTGGTCATAATACCTCCATAATTACCTTTCATCTGATTCAATACAGTATCACTAATGCAAAATCGATGTATAAGTTCGATTTTGACTTTAAAATGCAGCAGCTCGGTGTAATATAATATTGCATTACCTATTTAATGTCGCATAACATGGCAACACCTCTTAGGATCCAGTGATCCGGGTTCTTGATAGTCGGCAGCCACAACGGGGTGATGAAAGTCAGACCAGTGCGCACCGGTTTCTTGTACGTCGGACACTGAAAATTATTACCGCCATATTGGGTGACTGCTTGAAAGGTGGAAATATTCTAGGGAACAATTCGTATATTGAAAACTAATATATTTGTAAACATTAAAGAGTCAAGTTTTATGTAAAGTGAAATACTTTTTGTCCAAGTCACCCAGTACCGGATCAGTGAATACCTGGTAGAGTTTGGGGTCCTTGGGCGCGGTGGAGTTGATCGCGTACACGTGCACGACCGGCAGCACAGTGTACACCACCTTGAGCGTGGACTCGCACAGACGGTTGTTGCGCCGGTCCCAGCCCGCGCCGTCCAGGAACATGCCGTGTATGAACACACCTTCCTACATAGACAAAAATAATAAACCTTGTAATCTTAAAAACATCTATTAGTAGTATTCATTAATTTATGAATAGGTCTTACCGGTGGTGGAGCTTTGATTTCCTCTAAAGGAAACTTAGTGACGTCGTTGTGTAGTGCGACCATGTCTAAGGCCCAGCCCTTGTGCGCTCGAGTCACTTCCTGACGCATAGCCGTCAAGAAACCTACATTATATGAATAAATTATTTTTTTAATGTTTGAAGTTTATAAAACTTAAATACTTTATATTTTGTTGTTTATTACCTTGTGGATTAAAAAATCCAGTCATCCAGAAAGAGTTTGGTCTAGCTTGAAAGCACCACGTTGAGAACTGTATGGTTCTCTCCAAAAACTCAGTGAACCAAAAGCCTAAGGTGGACGATGACCACGAACTTCTAAACCAGATATTTGGAACTTTCGCATCGTAGATGCTATCTAACGAATCTCGAAGTGCCTGAAATAATAAATACAGATTAGATACAATATTTCGGGAAACACCTGTTATTAACTACACTATGTATATCTACACTATACAGCACAATTTATTTCGGTTACAAGTACCGCTTTAAAAAAAAAAGGTATTTAGCTAAAGGCCAATAGAGAAGTGGGTATGAAAACATAAATAATGTTTGTTACCTCATTCATTATAATAGTTCCGTCAATAGCTAGCAGTAAATCCTTTAGCGTTGTTCTGACTAGACTAATTACTTTCTGCATTCGATCAATTTCTTGTCTCAAGAAAATCACCATGGAATTTAGTATACCATACAGTCTCAACCTAGAAATGAATGTTTTTTAACGTAAAGAGATTTGCTATAAGTTTACTACAGAACCTCTTAAAAATTGCACGCTGTTAGAGGGTTTATATCCAGTAACAATAATGTTATTTTGACAGACTTAATGGTAGAACTATACACTAGTCGTTTGCATTTGTAATGCTTTAGCGGGCGCATATACCAAGAGTCACTAAAGTTTATCGTAATCAAACGAATGGTCGTGAACACAGCGCTCAACAATTGACCATTTATTATTAGTGCTTTACCTTCGTAAGTATATTTTAATTTTTATGAAGCGAAAACACGGCCAGTTTCCACCACGGTTCAGTCACCAATTTTTATACTTTGTTCTGAAAATTTGTCTCTTTGTGCCTGTTCCACGATCATCGATGCTAGACACTAATTGCGATACATACAAGGCTATATCGAAGTACAGATATAACTGCGGATTGATATGTTCAAGTTGGCACCTATTCTTACGATTTCCAGTTGCAGCAGTTCAATTATTATAACAAATTTATTAATGTAAAAAAAATTATGTACCTGGCAATAACTTCGTGAGGATCAAAGTTAGGAGGGACTTTTTCCAGCATTTCCTTAGACTGTCTGTAGACTGACGCCTCGCGGGTTTCACCACCGCCCGAACTTGACTCTTTTGGCTGAATAGACAGTATCGTGTCCAAGAGTTCTTGAGTGGTGTTGCGCTGATAACTAACAATTTTAATATATTTAGTTTATCAAAATTGCAACAATTACAAGAATATCACAATGATTAAAATAATACACGTCAACTAACGTTATATCAGCATTGGTATGCAAACCATAAGCTTGCGGCGGATCAACTGTTTTCATGGTCTCGATCTCCTCGATGTACTCGGGTATGTTTTTGTATTTCATGATTCCATAACCCTTGTAGAACTGGAACTCGTCGGTGAACAGCTGATCAGAGAACCACACCCTGCAGAAGGTGACGAGCAGCCGTGTGTCGTAGTCATCGGTGACGCGGCCGCCGTACTGCACCGCAGACACCATGTAACTTCAACATTATGCCACGTTATAACTACCGCATTTGTCATACGTCCCAACATACCACACATTCACAAGTTGTAACCTACCGCACGGTCGTCCAGCTTACTGATTGTCCTGGTTCTAAAGCATCCAAATGGTTCTGTACAAACATACAAGATGCCAGCCAGTCAGCTGAATTAAACTCATAAGGTATATTCCAACCCAGAGGACCGAACTTCCGTCTTTCTTGTACCACGGTGTGTAGGAAGGATATGGTGTAAATTAGTGGAAGATAGAAGGGGTTGTCGCTATAATCTAGGAAGTCTTGACTCATCGAGTCGTATGTCCTCATAAGACCAGCTTTAATACCTGAAATAAAACATTAAATTGTAACATATTTTGTAGGAAGATTTACGTGTAAAAGTTATTGAAATGATCTTACCAGCAGGCGGCTCACAAGTATACTTTATAGACATTTGCAGAAGCGTAATGGGGAACTTTGGATGCACCTCTGTAGTAATCCACAGCCTACAAAGAAAAAAATATGTCAGTATCTTACTCCAACTTTTAATAACATTGTTAAGAAACTGGTCAGAACGTTAGATATAAATATATTACCTAAACATTTCATGTACTTGTTCCGGATCTTTCTCGAGTTCGCCGAACTGTTCCATAATCTCCACCATATACTCTAAACCTAAATGACAGTTTTGTAGCAGCACCCACAAACCCTTATGAAGAAATAGGATATCGTATTAAAGTCAAGCTGCAATAACACTACTATCTACTGGTAGTCACATAAGCATCATTAATATATAATGATAATATTATTATTGTATAGTTATCTATGTATTTATTACCTCCTTTAGAGCACGATCTATAAGTTTCCTTGCATGTATTTCTTGACCTTGTCCCATAGATATGGATGAGCACAGATTCTCCATGCGCTTGGCAGTTGTCTCAATAGATGGAGTTGGATCAGAACCCATCGCCAGGAAGCCGATTAGTGGAACCAGTGGCCGAGATTCTAACACCATTTGCTGAAATATATTGAATGTTCTCCATCATGATCAGTTTGATAACTTCGCAGACTAGTTTCTTAATCAAATCAAAATTTTACCTCGTAATTAACTATAACAGCTTCTGAGTATCGAGCGCCCATAGAGTGTACTACGTACTTCCTATAAAATATCATAACATACATGTAAGTATTAAAGTTATGTTGTGTGCAAAGGTTCTATTATATATATTATGTGGTAACAGTGGTGCAACTCACAAGCTTTGTGCTAGAGTTCTGTCGGGACACCACGCGCGCACAACCAGCAGCTTCCTGAACACATCGAGCGTGTGATACCCGTCGGGCAGCGGCTCGTCTTCAGGCGCTTCCTTATCAAACCTTCGAAAAACAACCAATTTATAGCCGGAAGCGTATGCAATACCAACATTAGAATGTTCACAAAAATTTAACAGGTAGGTATAGGTATGATGCCACGGAGATATGATCGTTTTTTTTTTGTAATCGGTAGCTGTTTGTAACCCTTTGACAAATAATAACCTAAATTAAAAATTTAGAAAACCCCCGACACGAAATGCGGCCATCTTGGATTTGAAATTCATCATAGTGTATAGTGTTCTCCTAGTTAAACCCTTTCATTTGATACCCATATTGAGGGAGTTGTGAAAAAATATTTAATCCGCTATTTTGTAGCGGCGGCCATCTTGGACCGATTTTCATCAAACATAGCTAAGAACACTCCCGACTAATACACCTTTCAAATAAAAAAAACAAAATCAAAATCGGTCCATCCGTTCGGGAGCTACGATGCCACAGACAGACACACACACACACACACACACACACACACACACAGACACGTCAAACTTATAACACCCCGTCGTTTTTTCGTCGGGGGTTAATTAAGATTGAATGATATCTGTGACAACTTTATAATCTTTAATCACAGCCCCATGGCAACACAGGACGGTGCAGTTGAAAGTCAACTAAATTGTTAGAAAGAAAGAATGTCTAGACCAACAACAATTATTATACCATATTGTTGACATAACACAAATAGGACACAGCCGCGAGCCGTGGTAGTCTGTATGTACAGTAGTATATAATTATATAATACTGTACAAAGTAACAGTAGTTAAAGTAAAGTACAGTTAAGTTCTTACTTTGTACAGTATTATATAACTATATAGTACTGTACATAATTATATAATACTGTACAAAGAACAAAGAACTGTGTAATATGAAACTCACCAATTCTTCCATCCTTTTTCGTTATTGGAAACTTGGTTCAAAATATTGGTGAACTGTCGCAAAGATCCCAATTGTACCAAGTTTAACCACGACATATCAGTAACCCACTTGTAAGGTTTGGGAGGACAAGCATTGAGGTCCAATGCAGCGCCACCTTTAACAAATAAGAATATTTAAGAACAAATCGAGCGTCGTCATCGTCATACTCAAATCTATCTCCTGGCCAAATTTCTTCGAAATCTGATCAGGGATAAAGGCGTGAAATGTTACCAGACAAACATACACATGAAACTAAGTTTAATATAATAGTTTAGTTAATATAATTATGTGGTGAGCACCTTTAATAAATGTTTGGAACTCTTCAAATGTAATGTATTCTTTTTGCAAATCAATTTTCAAAGTTAACAGCACCGTAAACAAATACTTGTGTTTTTCATAAAAGCCACGACTGATAAACTTGAACACGTCGAAAGTCTGCAAAAGACGTACTTACTTCAGATTATTATAATAAATAAATTACGACTTGTTAACAATTTTAAGTGCCAAGGGCAAGCTGTTTGTTGAATCGATTGGAATTTATTAGATACGGCAAATATTTAAAAAAATATTTGAATTAAATTATAATTTAAATTCCAGGTAATTACCCTAGGGGGTACCTATCATCAGCCCTTCGAGGGGGCACTATTCACAAAGCGAGCCTTATCCAAAATACATATTCGTTTTAAATAAACTCAGTACATGTAGTAAAAAAATTGCAAACCAAATATTCAATAATATAGCCGATCCTCCTAAAAGTAATAGGACTCTGAGGCGAGCGGTCTAAGGAAATATCGAAGCGCTCGAGGAACTGCGCCAGCGAGGTCTGGTACATGTTGCACACGAGAGACATGTTGCACACGAGGAAGTACAGCACGGAGCCACGCGTTGCCACCGGCCGGTACTCCTCACGCGCTGCGTTGATCTTGATCTCCGTCTCCCTGGCCACGTCTAACTTCTCTTTTACCTGGAGCAAGAAGAGTATTCATGTGTTTTCTTAGGAAAAACTGATTGACAATATCGCGCCATTATACGCCCCGCAAATTGATCATGTGCCTTGCAGCCATCTTGGTGACGTAAAAATGACGTAACCGCTGTCAGTACGCGTTAGCACCACTAGTCGGCAAGTACGGCGGATGACGTCACTTTGAGGTTAATTAGACAAGGTTCCAGCTCATTAGCAACTTGCGGGACATATACTGAAATGGACATTCTGCTAGGCAACGTGGGTACGGAAATCAATATTCTATAATTACATCGGTAGCTGTCGCTTTAGTGATGTTCAGCACTTGAATGAGCGACACGTCTTCGACCAGCGAGCCCTGTATGGTGGTCAACTTGTGCAATAGATTGGCCTCAAGCTCCTGCATCTTGCGTCGGTTAGCAGTCACGTCCATGATGAGCTGCGTACGTTCCGCTTCCATCTCTGCCTTCTCCGTTAAGATTACACGACCTAGCAGCTGATCTTCCAGACCTATACAGAATCAGGATGGATAACATTTTTACTTCTAGTTTCTTATAATCTTAGGGATTTAAGAAATGACAAAGAAGAAGAGTACAGTTTAAGTAATCACCTTGCATAGTTACAGTGAAGTCTATAATGGAAGTTCGAGCCGAAATTTCAGGCGTGTAAGCGGGGTTCGGCAGTTTTGTCGTTATATATATCCTGTGACCGGCTGTTACATCAATCTCTTTGTCTCCTAGTCTTACCTAGAATTACAAAAAAACTATATTATTCTACTAACTGGAGTTCTTAATTTAAGTAGGCAAATGAAATTATAGGGTAAACATGAATATGCGACTGCTACGCTTGAGGTCCAGGGTTCGATTCCTATGAAATTCTCAGGAGCAGTTTGGAGTTAGGATTTGTGCCTGGTTAATGGCAAAAGGCTCATCCCCTATAAATAGTACCTTACCTACACTATGGTACACCCACACATCTGCCTAACCTTTCGGGGAATAGAAGTGCGATGGTATCTTATTGTCCTATTTTATAATTGTATAAATTAGTACGATTAGTTCATTTCCACAATACAAGATTGATTGTAGTTACCACCTACGTGGTCACAATTTAACTATGACGTTATCAACATACAATCATAAATGCTTCTAGCAAAAAGCTTTCTTTAGCTAAGAGACATGCTGTGTGGCACCTAGGATGAAAATATTTTCTGAATCGGTATGTAACGATAATGAGGTATTATACAATTATTGATAAGTACTTTATATGAAGATCCAATTTTTATATAATTTTTCTCGAGAACGTTGTCTAATACGGGATCTAATTCTTCGGCAACATCTTCTATTAACATAGGCCTGCCTAAAGACACGCAATCTTCTATATGATTCCTGAAAAAAAAAAAATGTGATAGTCTCAATATAAATATTATGCGAGAACGGGACCAGCTTGTTTCCACAATAAAACTCAGATTACCTGAAATATTTGTGATTGAGAGTGGTGACAATCAAATGATTAAGTTTTTCCGTGTTCTTGATCCAAATCTTTCCCTGAGTCTGAGGGTCGATAAGTAACGGAAAACGAGCAGCTTTTGTAACGATGATACCGTTTTGTATTGACAATTCGTCTGTAGGTAATCCGCACAAGTTCCATTCACCAATCTACGCAAGTTAGAAATTTTTATTAGAGTATTAAACCGCCGGAGTGGGCTTCGTTGTTCCAAGTTCGAAGACAGTATATGTATACAATGCATCATGTACCATAAAGAATTGATGCAAAAATTGATGAAAGCATACGGTTGGGCACACAGTAAGTGGTAGCCGTAACCACAGCCGTAGCTTTGTGGTAGCGAATATATTATGCAACCAACACCAAGTGACGTGTGTCACCTTGAATCGGAAGTTGTTGAGTTTCTACTCCCAAACACTATTGCATTACTCTCCCAATCGGAGTACAAGAACTTCAGCCCACAATTGCTTAGGGGTTAAACCAGTGAGTTAAAATGGTAAAAAATCTCAAAAGTACCTAAGTAATTGAATACAATAATTTACACAGTTTAACTTTTGATACAAATTCTTTTAAAACATACCGTGGCAGTGTCTGTAAGCTGGTCTGTTATATTTAAATTCATAGATACGGGTATTTTTCTTCTTAAAAGCTCGCTAGACCAGCTGCCTATTAACAACGACCGGAATTCTTGATTAAACGGCCCTGAATACGATAAAAATCTGAAAGAATATACAAATTAGAGATCCTTAAACTGAATAGAAATATTTAAAAATTCATAAGTCCTGCAGTCTTTTATAGGCCTGAATGTTGGGTAACGTGACTGTGTGAAAGGCAAATGATATATGAATGTAGACTTACAAGAATAGACAGGGTAAGGAATAAAAATATAAGAGGTAAGTAGCTGTGTAGAAACAGCTTAAGGCCCCAGTCTAGCTGTGCATAACAAACGAATTCAGTATATTGACAGTTCGCGGACACGAACCCCGCGAGGCACCCTCTGTATCATCCTGTGATACGTAAATTACAAAGTGTAGAGCTGTGCTACGAAATGAAAGTTGCTCTACTTTACTAAATAAAATATTTCTATTTATTTTTAATGAAGGAAAAAATCGGCTGGCGGCCAGGATTCGAACCGGCGTCTTCTGGTTCGGTACATCAGACGCTTTGACCACTAAGCTACCGCGAGCCCCAACCAACTATAGTGTACCGTGGTGTACCGAACCAGAAGACGCAGGTTCGAATCCTGCCCGCCAGCCGATTTTTTCCTTCATTAAAAATAACTTGTAATCTTAGTATGGAAAATGGTTAAAAAAATACAAAAAGATATTTCTATTTAATTATAATGAACAACACTACTGTGGCCTGTGGGATTATACCCTGAAAAAAAATATCTGTCGTTTGAAATAATTTAAGTACTATGATTTATGGAACAGTAGATATTTTTAGTTGAGGTTTTAATTTCGTTTTAACAGACATGAAAAAGAAGGAGGTTGATTCACTATACAATCAAGTTCCAGGAGATGGTTTGCTTTGGAGTAGACCTTTGTGTTTTATTTCTTGATCGAAACTGGTTAGAGGAAGAGCAAAATTCAGAGCGAGAATTTGACATAGAATACACGACTGCTATAGCCATCTGGCTATCATCAGAGGTGTGTAAACTCAGCTTTCAATGAGCTAGATGAACCAGATCACACGGGTTTGAACCGTTGAGCTTATAGCTCAGCAACAAAATGACTAACCCACGGCTCAATCCAGCTCTTATTGTATTTGTAAATCCCTCCACAGATTAGTCTTGTAATTCTGTTACAAATTTCTTTCAAATTAAATGGGATTTTTGTTAGCCATATTTCATGTAAATCTATTCAGCCGTTCAAAAGCTACAGCTCATGTCCTAGTTGGGATTAGAAATGTTTAACACCGAAAAATCAATCAAAAGACTTTTCTCCTGGGCACATAAAGTGGGGTAAATGAAAAACCGCGTGCAACGGTTATCTATAAATATATTCATCTATCTATCTATCTATTCAGCCGGTAAAACCCACTGCTGAGTCAGGGCCTCTTCTCTATTACACCACTGCTATATTAACCGACAATCGGGGGTTATCTGCCCTTCAATCGTTTACATCCAGCCAGTATATCATATGTCCATCTAGCTCGTGTATGTACACCTATAGGCACCACCTCACCTTCATTTGGGGTCGGCGCATTGTTTTTTTCTTACGTACATCGTCGTCATTCTCACACTGTCTATTCATCTTTTCTTTGGTCTTCCTCTTCTACTATATCCATCCACATTTATGTTCAAAACCTGTATTGTAACTAGGCTCTCTACTTCTACGCATCATAATAATTATGTCCATATATCGTACATAGGCGGTCACTGCACAACTTTTCAGTACTTTTTACACTCACTTTCAAACTACGTTTTTCTCACTTTTTAACTATGGTCTAATGACCCGATAAAGGTAGCTGGGACAATTGTCCACTGCAGGACTAAGTACGGAAACCGAACACACAAGACTTCATCATCATTGAGAACACAAGAGTGGGTTTTCAATGATGATGAACGTCGCTGGGAGTCGTTGGAGGCAGGTGGCATATAACCAGTCCTTGTGGAAGTCTATGGGTGAGGCCTTTGTTCCACATGCACAGTGGACTTCTTTTGGCTGATAATTATAATTATATTAGGATAGTAATTATTCAATTTGTGTGATTCAAACCGGGGAGGGTCATAGGTAAATTTTAGGGTGTCGGACAAACTTGTTACTTAGTGGTAATAAGTTAACGGACCATAGTAACGAACTTGTTTCCTAATGATAAAAAGTTAACGGACCATAGTAACAAACTTGTTACCTAGTGGTAACAAGTTAATGAAGCATAGTAACAGACTTGTTACTATCGCACTTTACTGCTAACAAAACAGTCTATGTCTGTTATTAATGTAAAAAATGGCGTCGAGTTGTTTCTGTACCCAGGTGTTAACTAGGGATAGAAGAATCGGGACCATAAAGTTAGACGGACATCCAAGCGTTTAGGTGTCCAATAAATGCCTAAACACACCACATTTTTTAAAACAATCGATCGATTAAACTGCTTGTGGAATAAAAACGCGCGTGATCGGAAAACGCGCGTCGGAAATTATTTCTGATAACTTGACATAAAAATAATGAAGTAGAGCAAGTTTCAATGCCCGATAGTACGCCAGCAAGGTTAGAGAGAGAGCGAAATTTAGAGCGAGAGGTACAAATTCGAATTTGACATAGAACCCACGTCCAACCGCTACGACCGACTGGCCGCCTCTGAAGAAATTGGCTTGAGATTTTCGTTTATAAACCGTGCCTGTTGAAAACACTATAAAAAATATTTGTCAAGCAGGTACACATTTTTTTTTAATTGGTTGTGTCATTTAATACACGTTCTTTAAACTGATCAAATGATTTCATCAATATTTTTAGTTTTTATTATGAAAAAAACCGTTTGTTTTGGGACCAAAAACAGGAAAATTTGACGATGTTATGACACTCGGATTAAGAAAACTAAAGGTATAATTAAAAATCTACTCAGCGCATTTTGAAGACGACTATCTTAAGCTAATTTTGCGCTGAGTAGATTTTTGAATTTATTCTTGATTACCCCGATTAACGTGCACAAACATGACTCTAAATGGCGTTGGGCGCGAGAGCGCCATCTTTGACGCCTGATTTATATAACATAAACTAACCAGAGGAACGTGAAAAAAATACGTAGATAAAGCTAATATAACATATATTCTATCGCGATAAAAATATATGACACTATATCTTTCGTTTCCTTAAAAAAACGTTGCGAAAATGAGCTAATAATTTGACAACTGCCAAATTTTGCTAGACTGGGGCCTTAACGCGGTTATGGAGTATGGACATGTGATGCGTAGAAGTGAAGGACTATGTGAGAAATGATATGGCTATGAAGTGAATGATGAAATTACGGATGCTAGAGATATTATTATTCTCTTTATTTATTTTCATACACATTATTTGTATTTTTAAATATTTTTATAAAAAGCAGAAAATATAAAAACATTTAAAAATATCAAAAATAGTAGCCCACCGGCATCGGGAACAGAGTCCAAGCTACCGGTGGTCAGGGCTCCAGGGAAAGGAACTTCCTAACAATACGTGCCGTATCTAGGAGTACCGCTTTTTGTATCAAGCCCTTGATCCAGCGACTCAACGAGAGCCTCCTTAGATGTTGGTCGAGACTCTTGGCTATATTATTATTATTATTATCAGCCCGGTTTGTCCCACTGCAGGGCAAAGGCCTTCCTTACCTTGCTAGAGATATATAAAATAAAAACTCATATTGCGCCGACCCATGATTATAAATGTACAAAATTAAATAATTGAGAGTCAAGGTTAAATCAGTGCCAGATCTCTATGCATACGTACCCAGTGAGCAGTAGGATATCGCCGACGAGGCGTTCGATTTCAGACTTGAAGAGTGCGGACTGCTCGGTCCAGCGCACGCGCTCGCCGCTGAGCCCGTTAATGAGCGCGGTGGCGGCATCCATCTTCTGCTGGCACTTGGCCGCGTCGTCCAACACCGCCTGCTTCAGTGTCATCGCCTCGTCGAACTGCTTCTGCACGTGCGCTAACTCACGCTGCAACGAAAACACGAGTTATTACCTACTTCTGCTGTGACGTATCTTTATCGCGCAGTGTGTGTCGTGTTCAGTACGCACCTCCTTGGCTTCGAGCTGTGCCTCGGCCGCATCCAGCTCCCTCTTGGCCGCCTGGTACTTGCCCTGCATCACTGCCAGATTCGCCTTCAGCGGCAAAACGTCTTTGTTTACCGCATAAAACTGCGCCATGGCTATGGTCCACGATATCAGACCCGCCACGTTACCGCATGCTATTTTAGCGGCCTCGAATGTATATTGACTATAATACAAAAAAATATATATAAAATCAGCTTTAAAAAACTTTGCTTTCTTTGTTTTTATTTTATTATATACTAAAGTAGATATCCATGCTCATCATTTACTTTAAAGTTTTGGTAAATTAATAAAAAAAAAACTTGTATTTGGATGATCCTCTTATTTAAAGATACTTAATTAAAATAATGATGATAATAATAATATTTTTTGTGATGACCATATTGGCTACTGTTAATGGGTAAGTTAAGTAGTAACAAAGATGGTAGTTTCAAAATTTTGGTATCTGTAACTGTCGCGACAGATGTCATAAGTAATTCGAGTGTTATACATAAATAAACGTACGGAAATGAAAAATAGGGTTGCAGCAAATCAACCATTTCAGCATTAATTTCATCTTTTGGATAGTTCTTCAAATTACTCAGGAATCTTGCATCCGCCATAACCTGATATATAAGAAATATTAAAGATAATTGGATAATTCAATCAAATATGAGAGAGGTGAGTGTTTTCGGTTTCGACTAAAATTGAAATCTCATCGTCTGTATACAATGTAAGTATATTTAAATATAAAAGGAAAAGGTGACTGACAGACTCACTGATCTATCACTGCGCACAGATTAAACCACTGAACGGATTGGGCTGAAAGGTACGCAGATAATTATTATCACGTAGGCAGCCAGCCGCTAAGAAATCATTTTGGGAAACTCCCGCGGGAATGGGACAAATAAGATGAATGCGAGTAATAGCTTGTTCGTTGACTTAATAATGAAATGTAGGTAGGCGCACAATATCTTTTGGTCTTTTTTGGTTTCCGTTAAGTTTTTGTCAATATCTGCACACAATACCTTAAGAGATTCACCCCAAGAAGCTGTCAAAAATTCTTTTTCAGGGTCTGCCTTTATGGGATCAATACGCTTCCTGAACAGTAGAATGACAGCGTCCATAATGAGTGTGATGAGATGGGGCGGTTTGCCGAGTTTTCTGACGGTAGCGATATCAGCGGCGTTGATGGTCTGCAACAGAACTGTCGTTAGACAAGGAGCGGCACACACTATACGTAGCTGTCAGTCCGCACGCACCTGCAGCGCGGCCTCGGCGGCGTCGAGCGCGGGCTTGGCGGCGGCCAGCTTTTCCTCGGCGATGGCGGTCTCAGCCGCTATCACGCTCACGAGCTTCACCGCACGGTCCTTCACTTCCAGCACCTCGGCTTTCACCACCTCGGCTGCCGCCTGAGAGTCCGCCACGGCTTCGAGCACCTGTAACACGGACGCTGTCAGACCAGTCCTTCACTGGCAAGCCAATCAGTGTAACCACTTAAGATAACACTCACCTCTTCGGCTTTAGCAGTAGCTTCCTTGATTTCTTGTTCTTTTACTTCCAATTCCTTCTTTAATATATCGACACTGGCTGCAGCTTCAACTAATTTATCTAGACCAGTAGTCATTCTAAAAAAACATTGAAAGTAGAAGGAAAACGGGTTAAAGGTAAGACAAAATAAAAAACTGGGGCTATCTATTATAAAAGTTGCTGTAAAAGTATGAGCATATTGAGCATGTACATAAAAATCCTTGGAAGTCTTAATACTGACTATGACTTAATACTTTAAAAATTTTTGCACACAGTATGAAGTTTTATCCAACTTGAAAGATATGATAGTGAACTGGATCCGGTAGGTGGCGCTGCTGTCAGTGTGAAAATTACATAAGATTTTTTAAATCCACCGGGAGAGGCAGGCGAACCTGCGCATCGGTCGCTACTAAATATATATACATACAATATCCATCTTTCTATAAAAACGTTAATTTTATTGTGCCAGCTAAGCTAAGTGGCTTCACCCACCTTCTTGCCATTTCTGCTATATTCACATGTTTTTCTTTGTAAAGCACTTTGTAACCTTCGAGGAAAGATAAATACGATTTAGGAGTAACGTGTGTTTGTCTTCTAAACCTGTCATAGTATGCGGAGCAGGTTTCCGCTACGTTATCCTGCACTATGCCCATTATCTCAATTAACTGCTGCTTAGTTTCCGTTGAACAAACGACCTGAAAAGCGATATTTGAGACACAAAAATAACTTTTGAAGAAAAATAAACTTATTTCAAGTGCTTATTTATCGCTTAGATTCGATGGTTAAACACCACTAAAATTTAATTAACTTAAAAGCAGAATCTTTTCTTGGACTGTTAAAAGCTTATGGACATTTTGGTTTTAATTTCATCACATACCTGGAATTCCCATAAGAAGTGATGCGCTACTTCAATGAGGGCTTCTTTAGGCCACTTTTGGAACCAGTCCATTGTAGATCCAGATATGAGGCCAGGGAATTTTAGAGCTCGGCTCCTGAATTTTTCACCCACCTAAGTAAATTAAAATTATTTGGTTAAATTTTATTCCAAAATAACTAACTACTACTACTACGGTTACTAAGTATTTAATACTTTTTTAATAAAAAAATACCCGTCTTGTTTATGTGTTACTCAGACTCACGCCTCGAGCCTTTGGTTTGGTATTTAGTTAGTGAAACAAGTGTGACGTACAGACAGACAAAATACATAAAAACAGGATCCAGAGTTTTGATTATTACTGAATTATGACTAACCGGTGAGAAACATAAGACAACGTGAAGGTTGGCTCTGGATCGTATGATGAAGTACTCATACAACACATCAGGAACTGGAATCCTTCTTGGTGCGTACTTCTTCATGATAGGCGTCAACTCATTCAGGATCTCGTCTAAAAATGAAGGTATGAAGGTTACATCAAATAACTTTACGTAATTAAAACAATACTTACTACTCATATTTTTGTTTAAGTACTACTTAAACAATAATATGAAATGTGCAGGACATTTAATATTTTTGTTTATTTCTATATATAAAGCTGTTGTACGAATGATTTTCATTAGTAGGTATCTACTATGCATGCATGCAGGTTTCCTCACGATGTTTTCCTTCACCGTTAAAGGAAAACATCGTGAGGAAACCTGCATGCCTGAGTGATTTTCTTAACGGCATGTGAAGTCTGCCAACCCGCATCAGGCTAGCGTGGTGGACTATAGCCTAATCTCTCTCAGACTGAGAGAAGACCTGTGCCCAGCAGTGGGACAGCATATGAGTTGATTATTCTAATAGGAATACCCGACGAACAAAAACCCAACTAGACACGTCAAGCATATCAGCAAAATAATAAGAAAAAAGGTAAACCAATTAAATATTTTTGTAGGTGTGAACCGAGCTGAACAAAAGTCATAAAAGATCAATGCTATCCCCTTTTATTAGAGGTGGAATGCGTTTAATACTACGCATTCCACCTCTTAGCTGAACCCGGTTTTAAGTTATGTAATTTTGAAGTTGTTGTTGGTGCGTTTATTACTCACCCATTTCTTCTTTAGGGAATAAATTGGCAATTTCTCCTGAACTGAGTATATTGTTGAGGAACTCTAAGAACTGTTCGTCTTTGATGTCGTTGTCGGTGAATATGAAGGTGATGCCGCGCCCCTGCAGCCCGGCGACGCGGTACAACACTTTTATGTCGTCCATGAAGTTGTTTACGTTGTATGATCTTAAAAAAATATGGATTTCAATAAATAAGTACCAAATTATTTTGGTAGTGAATTCATATTAAAAGAAAATAATAATTCGACTACCTACCTCGTTAACGTTATTTGATAGAACGAAAAGTTCGCTATGAATGAAGCCAATTTCGTTAAACTTTGTTTTCCGGATCCGCCCACACCCACAAGCAAAGCGTTACCACTGTGAAAAGATAAATTTAAGTAGGTAAGTACAAATTATATATATAATAATTGGCGACGGAGGTGTGAGCAGTAGGTACTTACCGCGGAGTGTTAATGACACGCGATATAATAAACAGATGAACCATCGCGTCATGGAAGAACACCAAGTCCAAGTGAGCTCCTCTAATTTGTTCATTAAATAGTTCTTGGAATCCTGTAAGTTTCTTGAGTACGAACTCCCAACTGTAACGAGAAAAATAGAAAAAATAATAAAAAAGAGGTTACTAATGTGGTTAAAGAATTACTACCAGAGGGGCTACCGTAGCACGCATTACCACGAGAAAATTTTGTCGTCGCATTATCTCGTCTTTAGCCATACTTTCAGCACGAGATAAACAATATCATTTACTTGTGTCCCACATTGACCACTTTTAATTTAGGAATCGTCTGCAGGAGGATGCACATTATTGCACATCCATGCTGTACATTAATTGCCATTATAGGCTGAGCTAGCAAATAGGCTCAGCGTCTCAGCGTGCAGCTTCGTGACGTACTTGTACATATGATACAATTATGATGCAGTCGGGGTTTTTGTTGAATTTAATATATATTTTTTAATCATGGACTAGTAGACCAGGTACTAACGATGGTAATTCCTCATATACTTTGGGCGCATCGGTACTGAAGTCTTCATCTTCATCGCCAGTTGGCTCTATTGGCTCTCGTAAGAAATTGACAAAGAACGTTTCTTCTTCGGGGAACTCGCTCACCATGTCCGGTAGCTCTTGTGCGGCTGTTTTCCAGAAATTTGTCACAAACCATTCTTTATCGCTGAATTTAGTGAATCTAAAGAAAGGAAAATTTCAAGAGATTAATAGTTATCTTCTTTTCTTTTGTACAATGTGTTCAGAGGCTCATATGCCTACCGGTCAGAAATAACTCTCAAACATTCGTGGAACCAGAGTTTAAGAGCTGTTTTAACATTTTGAAGTTCTTCTCTCTTTATGAATAAAATGCCTTCCCAAATACGTGACAGATCTCTCAGATTGAACACGTAGTGGAACTTTGCTGGTGTTGGTAACATTCTTATCTGCACAAATAAGGAACTAATGTAATACCTATTGAATAAAACTATGATTAATACTTAGTTAAGTGCAACATTTTACATACTTTGGTTTGCTGCCACATGATACGAGTGACCGGCACCAGTCGCGGCATAAACTCTACTATCTTTTTGTCGTAACGGCTTTTACAAAAATGCCCAACACTTATGGTCTCTACAATTACAAAAATATCCATTAGTTATATTTTATTAGTTTTATTCGAGTGACGTAATCTTTACGTGACTAAGGAATTTATAAGTGATGACATAGGTAGTTTACTATTCTACTCTTAGAATAGTAAAATAATCAATTAAGTAAACACGTTTTACCAAATATTCTATCCATAGAAATAATGCTGGGCAGTGTACAATTAAATACATTGAACTGTCTCTTTAAACGTGGAGGAACATCGTTTCGACCACCACCTGTAATTATTTTAATAAAATTAGGTGAATTCTGTTGAAAATTTTAAAATTGATCGATACATGTCACACGACATTAGTAAGTTGAACTAATGTGAAACCTAGATCTAGTTGTAATGGCAAAAAAATGGTCGTTTTATGGTCTACTTTTAGTCAATTTTCATATCACTTCACTTATTTCGTTCTTAGTTCTTCTTCTTCGTTTATTAATTTTAATTATATAAAATACATTAAGAACATTTTGATTAGAATTATTAGAAACTTCAGTACCGGGATGTATCATTGCCCCGAACATCTGAATGTCGGCAATAGTAGTGAAGTCACCAGGCTTCTCCAGCGAGAAGAAGCCGCCACATTCCATCATTTGTCGCACTATTTCGTTTGTTACCTAGAAAATTTCATTAGGCATTCCAGAGTTATGCATATAACAGCATCTGGTCGTTTCTTAACATTGAGTAAATTCAGATTCAATACGGGCAGACGTCAAACTGTAAGCATTTCTAGACACAATAATCAAAATTACAGCATGGAAACTGTTCGTATGGAGGTTTTCATTACTCCTAATCTTACAAGATTACGATAAGAAAGCACTCTTTTGTAAAATTAGGAGTATAAAAAACTTCTTTTCAAAAGGAAGAAGAGATCATTCGAAGAAGAATTCGGTTACAAATTTTTTTTTAGGAGACCATTTTTTTACAAGACTGTACTATGCAAATTAGAATAGATTCTATCAGACCTAGAGGTATATTTACCTGATCACCCCATTCATTCACCACTGGCATGTTAATATCGTCTACAAACACTGTCATCGCTCTGCCACCTGGCGGCCCGTACGTCATACCAACTCGTTTTTCCACATATGATTCGATAATTCTCTATAAAGTTATAAAAATCAACATTATAAGTAGGTAAGTAATCAAAATAAGAATGAAAATATATAAAATAGACCTTTAGGACGAGAAAGAAGAATGAACAAAAAGTGGGAAAGGAATAGACCAAAGAAGAGATTTTTTAAGCCTCCTTTTGAAAAATAATAAGAGTTAACTTACGCTTACATTATGTAAATGATAAATGATCGATATTAGATAGAAGATAGATCTTTTGAAGACACTTTTAAAGACAAGATTAGATTTTTTAAACTACTTAGATAGCGCTGGCATTTCATAACTTCTGAGAAGAAACACCGAAGCAAACTCAGAGGTAGCAAATAAATATGTGTTACAATGCGGCAGGGAGGGCAATGCAATGTCTGGAATACCCTTTTGAAGAAAGAGCGATAATATTGTAATATGAATTATTGAAGCATAAGTTGAAGCTTAGAATTTTCGAATATGATATTCAATACTCACTTGAAACATATTCGGCGTAGTAGCAGAGGAGAAATTAATTATTTTGAACAATTTCACCTCGTTGTCGTACTTGGTCATATAACTTTTTAACATGACAGTCTTGGCGGTGCCTTGTTCACCGATCAGTAGCACCGCCTTGTTCTGAGAGGCAATCGTGTCAATCAGGAACGTGATGCACACGTTGTCTATGTTCGGCACCAGTATAGACGCGTACTCTGGTATGCTATCAGACGGGTAAAGGTAGTCCTCAACACTCTCAGACCTGGCAACATTAACACGATACAAAAGTTTTAATAATATCGTATACAACCTATTTGTGAATTACAGATGCCAGAACTGACCAATGCTCCCAGACGCCGTGATCGTTAACCATATACTCGAAGGGCATAACCCACTCCTTGGACTTGGCGCCAGGCCAATCAATGCGCACGGGCAGCTTGGTCATGAACTCGGCCATGCGTGTGCGCATGTCCAGCTCCAGCACCGCACCTAGCGACCACATCATCGCGAAGATAAACAGCCGCTCAAGGTGACGGTCCGTGTGAATTTCTAGAAATGAATTTGTGTCGATCAATCGGAAGTAGTTTTTTTTTCATAAACCTATTTAATATTTATGAATAGCTTTTATTGAAATCAAGCCATATCAGGGTTTTTTGTTTCGAACTAAAAATAAATTATTCGTAATTTAGTTACTTACTGCCACCGGGCACTTCAATTGCTAGTAGGCCAGTCAACACATCTACACATTGCCTGAAAAGAAAGCAAACTGTCAGCATGATATTTACAAGATACACATTGATGGATTACCTACACGTTGTGGTCGAACCTTATGTAAATAGCTTCGAGAAGCTTCATTTTAGCTACCAACTTTTGCTGTACGTATTCATGGACCTCATCGTATACTTTAGCGAAAATATTTCTAAAACAATCAGCCTCTTTTTGCGTACGCTTTTTTAACCAACCCTGTAAAAGGTAGAATTGCAATTAAAATAAAAAAACAACACATTATTAAATTGGAAATGCAAGAGCCCAATGCATAAATTGAATGATATTATTTTTACCTCGAGGATAGGTTGCCACTTAAGTACTGATGAAGACAAGAACACCATGCCCATCCGACTGACGGTGGCCGGCGAGGCGTTGTCCACGTTGTCTGGCTCGAACACCAGCTTGCTGTTCTGCGCCATCGTGATGCGGTCACCATTGGCCAGGGTCAATGTTTTATTGTCATCCAACACTGAATTCAAATTCTCTATCCACACTGCATCCACCGGACCATCTGAACAAACCGAGAACTTAGCAAATATGGGACTTTCCTGATTGCTGGTGAGTTATGACCTTAAAAAACTTTATTTCTTACCCAAAACAATCCAAGTCGTATCAGATTTCTTCACCTTCAAAGCGCGTCGCCATAGAGTAGAGAAAATACCATCAGTCCAATCATTAGTTGCTACGTCTAAACGCCCGAACATTTGAGGAGCAGTGATTGCCTGAAATATATTTTTATGTTACACTGGCATAAAACTTATTGGAAATACAATTTGACTGACTGTAAACGTCACTAGCAAGATACCTTTGGATTCATTCTCATTTCCCTATGAGGTTTGCCAACTTCTGTGAGTGCCGCCATCAGCGTGTGTATGCAAGTGGTCTTGCCCGAGCCTGTTGGCCCCATCGTCATTAACCCGTGCCTCACCAGCGATGTCTCGAACAACTGAATGATCTTTAAGTTCCAATCTGGGTGGTTGACAAGGCCCGTACGGTCTGCTACTATGACTATTGCACGTTGCATTTCCCTAAGAAAGTAACGATGTTAAAATAGGCAATTTCCTTTAATTTGTCTAAATTAATCATAATTCTTACTAATTAACATTATTAGTCGTACCTTTGAACAGTTTGAGTCAGCTTCATACCAGGGAACAAATCTTCAATCAAGGAGATAAACAGAGGTTCATCTTCGTCTACTAATTTTGACACGTTCATTTCCCTAGACAAATATTTTAAAATATTTATTTGTCTTCCTTAAAATAGAGAAGACTATTCCACAAAACAAAAGTTAGGTACATGCTTTTGCTGGGATACTCTACCGGAGGTGTGTGGACTATGCTGTGGGGCTTCGTCTGTACCTGTAGCTGTAGTATACTTACATTATTACGTTCGGTCGCTCGGTTTGAATGAGTTTGATTAAAATTATTGAATGAAATTTAATAACCCTCGGTTGGCAAAATGCGCGGCCGTATGCTTGTTAGTCTTAGTAGCATAAAAAGTCCATGTTTGTATTACTAACTTCAACACTCTCATCATGATGTTCTCCTCGGTGCTATCGGGGTTGGCTCGTTTCTGTGCGCCCATAGTCCGCAACACGGACAAAATGTTCCGCAACCCGAAGTCATAGTGCACCTGCTTCGACAGCTGCTCTTCACACAATTTGTACAGCGTGAAGAATTTACGCGCTGGAATGATTGATTGACTACAACTTTAGATAGTTAATCAACATTGTTGGTATCTATGTCACAAACTATTGTCACACGCTTGTTCAAGTGTTACCTATAACACTTGAACAAGCGTATGACAATAGTTTGTGGTAAATCTGTCAATTTGCTACAGTCTTTGGTTTGCTAAGGTAAAATTAGATGACCAAAAATGGTTTCGTCTCGAACTAAAATTTTCTGATAGTAAAATTGAAGTTGTATGCAATTTTAAGCTAGGCTAAAAACACTTTTTGTTTCTTGTGGATAAATGGTACTAAGCATGAATAGAGTATACCTAACACAATGTTATCCTTAAAACCGCAGCTGGCCAATTTGACTCGAATAATAATCTGTCTGTCTGGGACCATCATAGCGACAGAGCGGAACTGAATCTTCAAGTTTTCAGGTAGCTCTTGTCGTCCAGCATAGCCAGGGTTCATGGTTATGATGAACGCGAACTCCGGGTTCAAACTCACCGTGTCACCATCACTACGAGAGACAAGAAGATATAAAAAATATTTTACACAAATTACAATTTAAAATAACTTCGGAGAGAAAATACGGTTGTCCAGCTTTAATTTGAAATGGAGATATTTATGTTCGAAAATGTTCTTACCTGAATATGAAGAACTCCCTTTTCTCCCTCCTGGCAGTGAGACAGATGTAGATCTGCTGTGCGGCCACAGAAAGCACGGGTAACTCGATGCGGTTGAACTCATCGAAGCAACCCCACGTACCCGACTGAGCCAAGCCCTTGTAGATACGGCCCAAACCTAGATAAAATCACGTTTATTATTTAAAGTGCAAAAACATGGTCCTAAATGCCCCATTAAAAAAATCTAGATCGTAATAAATAACGCTAGCAAACGCACGTAGGTACCTCTGAAGTCCATCTGGTCGGAGCAGTTGAAGACGATGACGAGCTTGCCGAGCGTGCGGCCCATGTCCTTCGTGGTCTCGGTCTTGCCGGTGCCGGCGGGCCCGGCGGGCGCGCCGCCCATGCTCATGCCGATCGCCTGCGACAGCGTGATGTAACACCTGTCCGTCAGCGGCGTGATCACTAACCGCTCCGTTATGCCCAGGTACTCGTTCTGTGATTAACAGAGTTGAGATTTACTTTTAGAGTCTATACACTAGTTTTTCCTTTAGTAGGATAGCTAGGATATTGTAGTTATTACTTACCTGATATATAAAATCTACATCTGTAATGGAGACTAAACAATCATCAGTGTCTTCAAAGTAATAGAACCTGGCTTGCTTTTGCCATTCGAAGTCTCCCGGCGTTTTTATTCTCATTCTCACTAGATCATCGAAAATATCTCTGAAAGAAAGTTAATTTTACTATTTTTAACCTGTTCTATAACTCTATATTAATCTACTAATTACTTTAAAGGAATTGAATGACGTCTACTAAAGATGTATGGAAAATAAAGATAAACTGCGCCGACCCAAGTGAATTAGGATAAGGACAGGAGGTCACAACCAAACAAATTAAGCTCATATTAATAGATATTATATGCAAGTAAAGACGCATTTATGGTAAAACAAATATTACTTACAAAAAAAATATTTAAAATACTTGCCTTTGATGTACATGGATCGTGATCATAGTTTCAACTTGCACTCTGTCAAGAGGCGCTATATCTTTGATAGTCTGATCAATAAGACCGTTTAGTAAGTCAAGGAACTTTTGATTGGTAATTCGCATAATGTAACGATCCGCTTTAGCTTTCTTCAGAGCATACTCTGCATCGCTTGTCCATAAAATTTGCATTCCTAATAAACCAGCCTAAAAAAAGATTTATTATGTAGTTGATTGTGTAGTATGTATTTAAAAAAATCAAGTATGTAAGTAATATATTTGTTATTTAGTACAAGCTCTGCTTAATTTGGGACAAGATGGTGCTGTGTAAAATGTCCAAAGATGTAACCAATTTCCAATTATTGTTTAAGCATGTTATTGATACTAAAATTTAGTATTATAAAGTACCTATATTTAATATACTTTACTATTTAACTAAGTTTTGCATAAGAATAATATTTACCTGACCAGGGAAATGCCAAAATCCAACCAAGAATTCAAATTCAGGATCTCCTATCATTGTTTGAGCAATGTTAGCGATTATATTTCTAACAGTATCTTTCATCGTATCTAGTAGAGTATTTAACCAGATCTGTAATATTTTTAATAAGTTATTTAGTCAAAAACTTATTTTATATTAAGTAAATGGTAAGTTTTTAACAAAAGTTTTAGAGAAAAAACTTCACCTCTACGCCTCCCACGCACGCGACCGGTCTTTCAAGCGGTATAGTCTCTCCATTACTGGAGTTCATATTGATTATTCTGTCCTTATCATCGAAATCGACTGTGTATATCGCATCGAAAATACTGGGTAAGTGTGACTGAAACAACCTTAATAGATTAATACCGATCTTATCTGTGATTTATATTGAGAAAACTATAATACTCATAGCTAACAGTGATTTTTGCCTTTCAGTTTGCTTATAATAAAAGCTAGCTGGAGAAAACCAGTAAAGGGAAACTGTAGAAGGATTATTTTTTTTCGAAGTCAACCAATAAAATATAATTACATAAACATTTTATATAAGTATGAATAAAATACTCTCCAACCTGTATAGAATGAGGATCTGAGGCCTGTCCAAGGATCTCTAGCAACACGGGATCTGATACGAAGAAGAACCTGGGGAAGATGAGTCGCTTGGTCTCCAGGTACCCAGTGAGCGACTTCTGGCAGGCCTCCAGCTGTTCGAACAGGTGTGGCAGCAACTGCTTCAGCGTTTCATCCGACGTGCACGTCTCCACGCAGTTGACTATGTCGCGCGCGCGGTACATTATTTTTACGTAGGTTTTGTCGATACCCTGTTGATGTGTTAATTCTTACATTCTAATATTAATTTATATAAGACATTACAGAAATACTGAAACTAAAAATATCGTACAGCAAATCGTTTGGCTTCCGCTGGCAGTTGTTTTGCGATGTCACCGCCGACGAACACGGCTTCCAGGTACATCCACAGGTTCTGAACTTGAAGCCACTTCTCTAAGATCTCGCTTGTGCTCACTAGTTTATTTATCCACAACAGTATATCTTTCTTGAATGGTGCGTTGTATCTAAAATGTACACCATTTATAGTATATTCCCACTTGATTCCCAATCGCTCCCACTACATATATTCCAAGATCAAGTTTAAATAAAACAGTAAATTGTACCTATTAGAAGCCAAAGAATTGAGAATCATCAATGAATCCTCTAGCAAGGTGATAATGTCAAGTGTCTCCTGTGGCTTTATAAGAAGTTCGCCTCTATTCTTGAAATTAGCGAACGTTAGGTCGATTAACGCCCAATCTGCGGTCACTTGCTTCAACTTAGCTTCAATGTCTTTCTCTTTTACCGCACTTATACAAATGTCCTAAAAAAACATGTATGATTTTATGTATTCTTGGCAACGTTGAGTCCTAAACAAAATATTTAATACCGTCACAAACCTCTACGTCTTCCTTGTATTTCAGCAGCGGTGCCTCCATGACGTTTGCCAGCGTGAATGCTTCAGATTCCACATCCAATACACAATCTGTGATAATTAAATATAATATTATGTTGTGTAGATATTACTAGATATGAAGTTCGTTGAATGTTAAACAAAGTTGTGTTTAATTTGGTCACTTACTCATTAGTTTTTCCAATCTCCTCCAATGCCTATCCTTCATAGATTTGTCAGCCATCAACTCCAAAAGAGGACAAGTCTGGTTGAAATCGTCGATCTTATTTTTAAGTTCAATGAAAGCAGGCCAATCCTTCATTCCTCGCGGTAGTTTTCGACACCTTTAGGAAAACACACAATATTTTCTAAAGTACCTATGCTGCAGTAGGTACAGAAATAAAATTCTTTGTTGATTTTTCGATGATTAAATTTCTAAAGATATAATATGTAAAGAATTATGAAATTTGTTTTACCTGACATCAAACTCTGCCAACTGTGCAACTATTTGCTCTATTGCTATATCCACCCACGGCGTTTCAAAGTAGCCATCGATAGAATTCATTACAGCTAAGTACAAACTGTACCTGTTAAAATTAAACAATAGATATTGAGTATATTATATAATATAAAACATAGGAATTCATTAATAAATTATGTAGGTAAGTGCTCATATTTTCAAATACTCTAGGCAAATATTGAATTCAAAGCTAAAGGTAGATAATAAATACAAGCCTAATTTTTATGGATAACTATACAGACAAAGGTAAAGATCGGCCAGACCAGTGTTCGATAACCAAAATTAAAGAAGCACTTACAATTTGCTCAACAAGTTGAATTCCTTCTTCTTCTGATGCAGGATCGGATAGTCTTTTACTTCCATACCAAATAGCTTTTCACCGCTCGAATACATTTCAAATCTCCTCCAGAGCTCATCAAATCTCGATTGGAACATGATTACCCTACGCATTAAAAAGTGATTTAATATGGAATTTTGTTTAAACAAAGATGGCCACTGCACGCTGCGACATACGTTTCCAGTACAGCTGACCTCTCATTACAATACGAGGTCAGTCAAGATACTCATAATTAGCATGAGGCTATATTACATTATAATTTTTCTTTGCTATATACCTATCGCTGGCTTCTCGTGCACTAAGACCGGGTGTCAAGGGTCCAAACGCGTCAAAGTCTGCATCAAACTTGAGTACGTCCTCCAAGAATGTAGCTACACCTTCAGTTAGCTCCTGTTGCAGTGGCCCTTGCATATCAACTATTTTTTGTTGTACTTGCTGAGACTGGAAAAGTTATAAACTTTGTTTTAGAACCATTTATGGACAAGAAAATCAAACTAGCCATTAATTTTAGAAGAATTCTTATAAGAAATGTAACGGGATAGCTCAACGACTCATTGAATTACTATACCCAAAACACACAAAAACATAAACACATATACAACACATAAACATAATCACATTAAACAATTCTTCGAAGACGCCAATAATGTACCCAAAAACTGAGGTGCATTAATGGCTGCGCAGTACAATTGATTTTTAATAATTTTGTTCCACTGGGAACAAAATTATTACATATCTACACAAATTATTACATACTTAGTTAGTTTGACTCTGTGTATCATTACATACTGTTAATAACATATTCTGGAAAGCGTAACGTAGTCCATAGACCATGTCGGCGTCCTCTTTAGGTACATCGATACTAAACTGATTGAACGTCGAGTAACTCTCTTCAATGAGGTCCAATTCCATGTCCATGCTTTAAAAAATAATTATCGATTAAGTAGTAATTGCATTTTACCATGAATCACTAAAAGAGCTATTAGCATAGAAAATTACCCAATGAATTCTTCTCTAATAAGTTCGAGGCACATCATAGCAACTCTGACGTCGTCCAAATCCTTTATCTTTTTGCCCATTGTTTTCATGCGGTCGTTAATGAACTGCATCAGTTTTATCACCCTATCTCTATAGGCATGACATAGTAGTTTACCTAAAATTCTCTTCCACTCAATGGATTCCAAATGCAAAGCTAATTTTACATTTTCTGTAAATTAAAATAAATTATTTTTGATACTTTAGTGCAGACAGTTTCGGAATCGGTGGTGACAGTAACAATTCAATGCCATAGTCTTTTAATAATAAATCGTACCCATATTAATTTGAACAGAGCCAATGATGTGTCGCTTGGGCAAACCCAGAACCTCCTCTGTCTGGCTCTCATATTTATTGAGCATATCCTTCACTATAACATTGAGGGGATTTGAGTTGACAAACTCTTGCACTTGGTGCACTCTATCTTCTGCCCACAAATGTGAAAATCTTCCGTAACCCTACAATATTTTAATCATTATTTATAACTAGCAAACTGTAATTTGTATCATAATTACAATTAGTGTTTAGTTACTTTTGCTATATACCTATAGTCCTATATACATAATAATATGGATTCACGTACCGTTAATAACTTCTCTATGTCAGGTTTGTACATATACATAATCCCCTGTAAAGCCATTACCGATCTGACGATATCTTTATGTTCGGACACCATTCGGAAGTAGCTCCGCACTCCAGATATGTTTGATCCCGAACGAGATCCTATAAACATTTTCTTCAGTTCACAACACATTCACACACACAAACTAGTTACAGTAAAGAGGTCATACCAGTGGTGCTCCGTACTGTAGTTGTTAGTGACACGCCAGCTAATTGTTCCTTCTTTATTTGTTCTTGTTGGCCCCACATGAACACACTGCGGTGGATATCCATTACACAGTTTAATACGACCTAAAGAGAATAAAAAACTTAATTACGTGTTTCAGAACAAGAAAAGAAAATTTAGCCATTCTGAGGTGTTGGTCTTCAGACCGGAGAAAATTCATAAAGAACCAACCCAAAACTAATATATTGTCAAAATCGATTTATAAACAACAACGGTATGTACAATTGTACATATACCTTCCTCATTTTCATAAATTGGGCAGGAAGAATTAGAAGGTTTGTTATAGCAGCTAGCGCAAAAACTTTTGACATTTGGCATAGAACTATTACCTGGGTAAAGGAAGTCTGTATCTCCTCTAGAGTTGGTTTTATCAATATTTTTGGTATTTGTAAGTACATGTTAGTCAACATTAACGGTTTAAGTTTCTTTTGCTCTGCTGGATCAGTAGTCATTGTTAGGAAACTGAAACGTATCAAAAATGTTACAACCTACCAAAATGTGCAATTCATGTAATATTTCCAAATGTTTTCTAATACCTAGACACTGAGGCTCGTCGTCTTAGCAAATCGAGACTTTGACGAGTACATTTAATTAGTGACTCCAGACACTTTGTTGCAAAGTAAGCAAACAGTTCATTACATTCATTGATAGTGGGTACTACGTCAAAACGTTCCGGGGTCTCTAACTCCGCAAATACTGCAACACAAACATATGTGTAAGCAAAACCACTTTCAGCAACCGATCTATTATTGCAACATATACTTGGACAAATTAAAACATAATTTTACCTGCGTCCTCAGCAATCATTCTCGAGGCTGAAGTAACTTGTTTTAAGGCTTTTTCTAAATCCAACCTTAAAAATTTTGCAAATTATTAATGTATAAATATACATGCAAAAAAGCTTTTTCTTGATCAGTTACTCACCAGTTGTCTTTCAGAGCTTGTATTTGTTTAGAAGGAACGCTTTCTAAGAACTTATTGATTAGTTCTATTACAGCAATTTCGGCGTTCCACGATTTTTGCTGGATTTCCGCAGCTAATTAATAAATATCACATTGTTCTGACTATTAGCCGTACAATTATCTTATTTGTTAAAAAAGTAGTTTACTTTCCAATGATATGAGAGGCAAAACACATTAACAGTAATAATTAAATATTCATACCTATTTCATCGCGCCTCATTAGGTTCTCATCGTAGAAGAGAGATGGATCTACTGCTTTTTCAGGCAAATAAACAAGCATTGTTTTGGTAATAGACTTTAAAATCGCATCAATGCGCGCTTCCTTCATGTCAACCACCTATAAAGATCGAGATGTTTCTGTTAATCCGTCCAGCAGCTTTCTGCATCTTATTGAGTAGCATGTTTCGCGTACTTTCGCCTTCATACATTTTTTTCCAATCCCGTGAGGAATTTCCCAAAATCCTTTCTTAGTGCACTCTCCGTGGTTTAAGGGTTATTTAGGCAACATTTTATGCGTTGTTGTGTTGTGCGTTGATCGATCTATCAGTCAGTCAGGTTCTTGCTATATAAAATACTATATAGATTCTTACCTCCTTGACGAACAAATCGACCTCAGTTAAGACCCTCTCAATGCTCTCGCAATAAGCGGGAATTTCTAGTGAAGTCCATGTTATTGTAGAAAATCCAGGTTGGAATGCTTTCTCTAATTTTACTATCTGTGCGCGCAGTAGTGGTAAATACAGTTTCGGCATACTTCTGTTAATACAAAAAAATACCTATCCTATTTACATATCCAATTTTCTTTGTGTCGCCGATGCTATTAGGCTCGGGCAGTCGGGCAAAAAAGAATAATAAAGGTCATAGGAATAATCAGTAAGTAAAGAAATGTATGTACCAAGGCTGCAGGTTGAACCTATCTCAAGTCCTGCAAATTAGCTCAACTCAAAAATTATCATGCTTGCTTAATAAATATCGGTGATACTTGTGATAGTTGCTAATGAAAAGAAATGATTTTAGCTTGATTGGCCAATGTTACCTTCGAATCTGATTGTTTCTTTCAACCAAATATTTGACTCTCTCAAAGTTTCCTAGGATTTTATCTTTGCAAAATGCTACTATCTGAGCCCCATCTGGTACACCTAAAGTAACAAAGATTAAGATCAAATAAATCAAGGCACAGTTTGACATACTGATACAGTTTTTATGTTTACAAATAAAATGTTTAGTAAAACGAGACATTTTCTTACTTAGTCCCATTTGCCACATATACTCCACCTCTCTGATGCACTCCGGGATGTAAATACTAAAGTTAATCATGAACATGTTCGTGGTTGGGTGGCGTATCAAAAGTGGAGCGATTAGACCCAATCGCACCTAAAAAAAGTTAATATTATAATAATCACAATTACATATTTTTTATTAAGCAATAAGCCGTTTGCTAATATATGCAACATTTATGTCTAAAATCATCAACGGACGTGATCAAGTACCTGGTCTATTATTATCATAAATCTTATTTAAAGTAAATTATGCATAAAAATTATTTACCTGTCCAACATTTTCAGCCCAAGCATAATGGTATATCAATTCAAATTCAGTGAACACAATAGTTAAGACATTGTATAACTTTATACATCTTTGCGTGTTCTGAAAGGAAAGATACTTCGTGTCACGCGTAGAGCTAAAAAACCGTGTAGGATTGACTTGCACAGAAAGGTAAAGGTTCACTACTACTAAATTACTAATATTGTAAATGTGAAAGTTTGTGAGGATGGATAAATGGATGTTTGTTACTCTTTCACGCAAGAACTACTAAACGAATATTGATAAAACTTCACAGTATTACAGCTTATTACATCAGAATAACACATAGGATATAAAAAAGTTAGTTTATAAAACATTTTAGTAGGTAGGTACCTACATATTCTTAAAAAAGAAAAGAGACTTCCAAGAGTTTTGTTGAATATCTTCAGTTCTACCTGTCCTGATGGACACAAACTAAAAAAAATGGCTAACGTTAATATAAAATTGCTAGCTGTTACCCGCAGCTTGACTCGCATCCTAAAATAAGTTTTTTATCCTATGTGTGATTCTGATGTAACAAAGAAAAGTTTCATCAAAATCCAAGTAAGTAAAGAAAGCAAGAAACGTTTAGGTATTCAACTCAAATTATTTGAATAAAATAGGATATTATACCTAAATTATACCTAATTTATAAGCACATATCCGTCACTACATACCATGTGAGTAATAACTTCGTGGTGTTCTTGGAATATCTGCATTGGCTGTTTAATGTTTTTGTCGTAAAATCGAATCCACATGATGCGCCCGGCGACCGGTGGCATGTTTCTCGGCAATTCCGGATTATCCTTCTCTTCGTTATACCTAAGTTAATAATGATTTAAGTATCGATTCGCCAATTCTTGGTGGATCAATGAATATCAAAAGCGAGTATAAAACTCCCTTATACCCTCCGGCAGTCGGGTAATTACGTAAACTTAAATAAAATATACACTAAAAACAATAAAACCTAGTTATCTCTGATATTCTAGTTTCAATAAATGTGTGTCACTAAGATAACACACTCACTTAAACTGTTTTAGCTGATGAACATTTTAGAGCACCTAAAGGGGTTAAACATAAAAGTACCTATTAAGTTATAGTACCTGTCTCGTAATCCTTCTATTTCAGCTGTGTAAGTACTGATTAAATCATAATATTGATCCTCAAGGTATAAGCAGTCCAGCTTTAGTTTTTCAAATCTAGTTAATAAATGCAATGCTATCTCCGTAGTTGGACATTTATTGACGCTCTGTAAAATTGTATCATTAATTACTTTAATTCTAACGAATACCTACCAATATGAAACGCTAACAGTAAAATGCTTATAAAAATAGGAATCGTACAAATAAAATACAAGGAAAAATAATATTTACGTTGATCATGAAGTTTTCTAATAACAACTCTTGATTAGCAACAGCATCCATATATATTTTGTAATCCCTATCAAAATCTGGCCGCCTGTTTTTCAAAACAAATTCATTAATAAAATATTTCTACTTAGTTAAATAAATAAATAAATATATTACTTATTTATTTATTTATTTATTTATATATACTTTATTGTACACCGAATATATCACAATAAAACAGGATACATTAGTCATTAAAGATATACAATGGGCGGCCTTATCGCAGACTGCGATCTCTTCCAGGCAACCTTTACTTTAGAGCTAAGAGAAGAAATACCGTGTACATTATGAAATTAGTAGAATACATATACTATGAAGTTATACGATGTACTTAACATATTCAATATGTGTATATTGAAACCAACCAACCTGTGATCTAATGCATCGTAAGTTTTTGTTGAGATTGTCTTAAATAGTTTGTTGAAATTGGCAGCAAATTCTTCGATACCTTCCAAGGTAGTTTTATTCAATACATAATACGTGATATATGTTTGGAATAATTCTATTACCTGTGGCAAAAGGATGATGGAAAATATGTATGTAAACTAAAAAATATGAATATATTCCATGCATATATAGGTATCCCATGCGCATGTTAAAAATATGAAGTAAAATATGTGAATTAAACTGCCAACAGTAAGTACCCACCGCAAATTTTATATCGCTCTGAGCACCACACAGTTTAGTACCTAACAGCCTTCCATCTATGTATTCAGTAAACCAGAAAAACTAATGAATTTGAACTTCAAACAATGGGGTTTTTTTGGTAAAACATAATATGTTAGAAGACTTCATTCATCCACGTAGGAATGGTATTTATTATAGTGCTGGCGCGTAACAATCGCCAAAGTTTAACTAATACAAATATTACTTACCTTTATTACTCTTTTTCGAAAAGTTTCGAATTTTCCAAATATGTACATTTCCGAACAGTCGAATGGTCTTTCGTCAGCCGCTTCCATCATTTCCTTCTGTGTCTCGGTATAACATTCACGGTAGAAGTTATAAAGACTTAAGCACAGCTGCAAAGTCAAGGCATTAATTTTTGTAATTATTATTATTTACCCGCACTAATTTTTATTAGGATTCGAAACGAGGTTATTAGGATTCAAAGTGAGGTTATTCGCCAAAGAACTAAAGTCACCGACAGTGCGCGAAGAATAAGCACGCTGAAGTGGGAGTGGGCCGGCCATGTCTGTAGACGGACAGACGGTCGATGGAGCAGACAAGTGCTAGAGCGGAGACCACGTTTAGGCAAGCGTAGTGTAGGACGCCCTGCGACACGATGGACCGACGATTTAAAGAAGGTGGCTGGCAGCGGATGGATGCGAGCTGCCCAAGACCGGGATGGTTGGCGCTCTTTGGGGGAAGCCTACGTTCAGCAGTGGACGGCAATAGGCTGATATGACTCGCACTAATATTTAGCTGGATTAGATTTAAAGCCGACTCCAACATAATTGAAAAGGGGAAGAATCTAATTCTATTACATTCAATCCCTATTACGAGTAGTAATGCAAAATGGGAGTACAGATAATCTACTAAATACTTTTCTATTTTTACATTTACTAGTTTACTCGTACCAGTTATACTTAACTTACTTAGGGCCTGTTTCACCACTTATGGATATCTGCTAACTGCTGGATAAATAAAAAAATAGAACATAATTTGTATGAAATTATCTGCCAGCTAATTTAACAGAAACTTATCAGTAAGCTGTGAAACAGATGAAACTCTAAAATACTATCAGAATATAAATGTATTACATCTAATTAGATGGCTAATTAGATAGTATTAAGTTCTGACTTTGGCTTTATGTATAAAATTCAGCTTGTCTTGATTCCAAATGTTCTTTTTGCCTCCATTGGTCAAGAATTCCATGCACATGTTAAGAATCTGATTGGTTACTTTGACTAACAACGTAGATATCTGTTTGGTGGTGTTGTAGTATCTCGACGTCGCAAATATCATGCGAATAGTGTATAGCAGACCCGGAATGAACTGTGTTGTTGTGGACGGATCACATCTGCGGATTTCACAAGTTATCATCATCGACATAAATGTACGATTTAGATAAATTCTTGAATTTGAGTGGAACGATTTTGACGAATTTTTTTGTGTGTGGGAGTTGGCTCTGGGCTGCACAAATAAACCTGGTAGGTGGCACTGCGATCAAGTTGAGCAGGTAAAAAAAACATTATCATTATCTACCTGTACAACGGTTCGCAATATTTTTCTAAAGCGTATAAATATTTGACATTATCAAAAGCTTCATTATAATAATCAGTCACCAGATTATCCAACTGTCTCCATTTCTAGAAAAAAATACCAAATGCATTTATCATACCTTATTATGTTATGATACTTCATAACCATCTTTTTCTAAATAAAATTACTTAAACTGTAAAATAGATCTGGTTGAAAAAGTAACCAAAGTAAGTAAATAAAATATGTGCGGGATGCACTTGAAGTAGATTACGACAATAAGAAAAAGGCTACTAAAAAATTGAAACATTCGGGAAACGAAATAAAGCTTTTTTCGCTTTCCAGTAAAAATGTTACCTTTAAAAGCTTTGATTTAGCACGTATCAACATATGTATGTACATCATGGTAGGTTCACTCTTGATATGCTCTATTATAGACGTGAATGTGGTGAGCTGACGACGCCAGTGATCTAACTCAGCTAGCGGTCCAATGTTAGAAGGCTCACGTCGTAACTGCTGACTCTGTACCAACACCTACAAAAAATCACTGGATAAAAAAAGTTGCTGGATCTGCAAATATCCATGACGCGAAATCCGTCTCAACAACTGGATTCTGTTCAATGTTTTTAGAAAAGGCTGGCAATCATTTTTTTTTTTCTTTAAAGTCATTAAAACACCATTCTGAATTACTTTACTGTATCCAATTCAACAAAAATCAATAAACGTCAAGAGGTATACCATTGTTATCTGCCTAATCCATTGCTTCACATAAGTACATACTTCTTCTAAAACTGGAGTCTTAGTAATGGCCAGTTTCATTTTCTCGGGATCAGACAACTCGTCCTCATACAAAGCTATATTGACTTTGAATCTTGTACAACAGTCCAAATCTATTTTTGTTTCTATAAATAAATAAACAATAACTATGAAAAATCCCGGAGATCCTACTAAGCGTAGGAGCAAAAAATAGCGAAGTTGGATACAACGAGTTTTGCATAAAACAGCCCGGTGATTTAGCCCACTCACTGACGATGACTCGGTGATTTAACACACGCCCACTGTGCGAAACTTGGCGGTTTCTGACAAAATCTTTTGAGGGAAGACGGAATTTTTGCCTATATAGAAATGTCTAGAACCATCTTAAGAAAGAACGATGGAAGCACTCCTGTTGTTATTAATGATAAAAATATCGTCTTTTTTTTTATCTCGAACGAATTTCCTAACAAAAATTTATACATAGACTTACTTGCAAGATAATCGACAAACAGCATAATTTTCGAAATGTATGTCTTAATGATATCAGCACTGTTAGGGTTGGGGGGATTGATGTCCCCCCACCCTTGGCACGTCTTTAGAGCCGGGATGTATACACGCTGCATGGTATTGTATATACCCGATACAACATTGTCGGTTTCGGGATTCACATCAAACATAACGAAGTAGTAGTCCTGCAATTTGTTATAATCATCAGATTTTTTTGTTATCAATTATTAGAGTGCAACCAAGGACAAGTAGATACACCTTGACCCTGTCCTTTATAATCACTTACATCACCGACGTTCCGAGCGTCAATAGCTTTATTCCTGAATCTGTACATCGCGACACACTTCCCCTCGGTTCCAATAGTTGATGCATCGGATATATACGTTCTTTCCATTTTCCCTTTCTGATTAGGAACAAACCGACCCGATTCTAGAAATTAAAAGTAAAACTGATCAAAAAATAACTTGGGTCGAAAATATATTTTTTTTACCCAGACTTGACAACTATGATTAGGAGTATCTAAACGTTATTCAAAATATTTTAGCGAGTCCATTTCGTATTTTATTTATCATCTACGTATTTCACTACTGTAGATACGTATTTAACTACTGTAGCTACCCATTTTTACTGGTTGTAGCAACGCGTCGCACAACACAATACAATTTCTGCCACCTTCTGCGATAGCGCTATCCAATAGCTCTATATGAACATCGGCATCATAAACACCTTCCTGTAATGGAAATATCATATCAACTTCCATATTAACCTACATACAATAAGTTGAAATTTCACAGCCAGGAGCCACATAGGTAGTACGTACGCTCCATAAATCCAGACTTACTTATTCACGGTTAAAATTCATTTATTTCCAAATAAATTATAATAATACTTGCAAGATATAAATAAATACTATGCACTAGCTTTCCGCCAGCGGCTTCGCCCGCGTGGTCTTGATAACCTTTTTAACCTGCTTTTCTGTTGAAATTTTTCCTGAATTTTCTTTGCTATAAACCTCACGGAGCCCGAGACCTTTCCAACGAATGCAAAACCGTGGAAATCGGTTCGTGCGTTCTGGAGTTATAGCGTCAGGAAGGAAAACCCGACTTATTTTTATATAGTAGATTACTAGAAATATATTAGTTGTCCAGGTAAAGCGCGTAGAAAGAATTCATTATTTTACAATCACAATATTCTTAAGGCTGATTTACATTGATAAAGTAGCTGGCGCAGGCTTCTCTGGATTCCTGCACTGGATCAGCACTATCAATGTGTTGTGTTTCGATCCACTCAGCATCCAGCAAAACATGTTTACATTAATAACACAGTGATGCTGGCGCCAGCTTTTATGAAGGTAGCAATGCAACGGTTTGTATGTAAGCAAGACCAAATAATAATGTTATACTTAAAAAAATTGAAATCTTTTAGCCAGGAAGCTGAAGCTTGAAGGTTACATAAATCGAAGTCAATATGTGAAAATGTTCACTGGAACATTTGTTTTTTTTTGCAGTGCTGAACTCGCCAAATCTTAGTATGAGTCTCGTAAAATTCTATTTATGTGAGTAGGTACCTACGTATATGTCTATCTCAAAAACGACAAAACAGATTTTGAAAAAATGTAGCGTTGATACAGTTGAAGCGTCCTTACAGTTCCTACACGTATAAAGTCTACAATGTTATCTGTCAGAAAATCAAAGGATCTCTAAGAACTTACGAACGCTGGATTAAACGAGTACTCAAGTAGATGTAGTATATTACGGACGTACCCTTCAAGTATCACGTATTCACAGTGCTCATTGAACTTTTACTAATATTTTGTCTCATCTTACCTAGTATTTGAACTTAAAACTACGAATTATTGTGTTAGCTATGATTTTGACCACTTGTAGGACTTACCAATACATATTCAATAGGCCTATTCAACATAATAGCGGCATTCTCTAGCAAATATCTGTGTTGTTGCTTCAGACCACCAACACGATTATTACGAGCTTCTTTAGCTTTAGCCTACAAACAAAAACAGATTTGACCATAACTTTTTAGGTAGCTATAATTACAAATGAAACGATATATATTTTTTACATATAATTATTTGGTTTATTTACTTGCTTGTCTTTATAAGACTCATGAGCCAATGCCAACGTACTCATAGACAGTCTGCTCTTCCTCTGAATCTCCTTTAGACGAGAACTGACATCTAGAATAGCTTCAAGAGCCGTTTTGTCCACTTCTACCCGTTCGCCGCCATACGATATTCTTCGAATTGATGATGCCTTTTTCGTGAGTGATCTAGTGATTTCTTCTATCTTCAGAGTAGTAAATGACACATCACCTTCCTCTAAGTGCTCTTCAGGCGGAGGCTCTGCAGGCTCAGCAGGCGCTGCATTTGTGTCCCCCTCTACAGTTTGCTGCGGCTCAGGAGGCTGAGCTTCTGGAGGATTCTCTTCTGGAGCAACTTCACCAGCCGCGTCCCCCATTGCTTAATTACTGATTTTATAAAACTTTATATGTAAAAAACCTTTTTCTAATTAAAGTTTTTACACAAGTCAATACTCAAGTACAAATAAGAATAACATGAAAGAACAAATTGTCATGCCAATGTATTCGAAGTTTGAATATTAATTTAAAACTGAACTATCTGCTGATATTGAAAAGAGATCTTTGTCTGTAAAGAGTACGGACTTTGACCACTTATGTATTATAATAACGCGTGACAAAGGAACGCGCATGATAATCGTAATGAATAAAAATGTCTGCCAAACAGTTTTATCTCGTCATAATTATTTTATGATACAAATTGCCTCATTAGTCTAATGCCCATAAGAGCGACTATTAAGCTATAGGTTCTGGTTCGATTCCCAGATCGAGCATGTAACTAATGGCAAGAGGGTGGCCCCCTATTACATAGGACCTAAACATACCGGTGGTGAAACATCACGGGCGTCATGGGAGTTCTTTATTTCGTTTGTTTACGTCTTGATTCCCCGTACGGTAATTAAGTATACTCATAATTACATAACATTAAAAAGTTTTATTGTAATGAAAATTTTATTTAGAAAATAGATATTCACTATTGAAAACGTAAAAAACGAACGAATCGAACTCAACGAACTTTAATAAAAATATATCATTTGAGTTACTTAACGTCGCACAACATGGCGACGCCTCTTAAGATCCAATGGTCAGGGCTCTTGATAGTTGGTAGCCATAACGGAGTAATGAACGTCAACCCTGTGCGCACTGGTTTCTTGTACACTGGACACTGGAAACCACAAACAATGAGTATCAACCAGTGGATCCTTACGTCCTGTATCTACCTAATACTTTGCACAGTGAATACCTGGTAGAGTTTGGGGTCTTTGGGCGCGGTGGAGTTGATCGCGTACACGTGCACGACCGGCAGCACAGTGTACACCACCTTGAGCGTGGACTCGCACAGACGGTTGTTGCGCCGGTCCCAGCCCGCGCCGTCCAGGAACATGCCGTGTATGAACACACCTTCCTACATAGACAAAAATAATAAACCTTGTAATCTTAAAAACATCTTCTTAGTAGTATTCATTAATTCATGAATAGATTTTACCGGTGGTGGAGCTTTGATTTCCTCTAAAGTAAACTTAGTGACGTCGTTGTGTAGTGCGACCATGTCTAAGGCCCAGCCCTTGTGCGCTCGAGTCACTTCCTGTCGCATGGCCGTCAAAAAACCTACATCATCGGAATTAATAATTTCATGAATGTTTGAAGTTTTAAAACTTAGATATATATTTTATCTTTAGTTGTTTATTACCTTGTGGATTAAAAAATCCAGTCATCCAGAAAGAGTTTGGTCTGGCCTGAAAGCACCACGTGGAGAACTGTATGGTTCTCTCCAAAAACTCAGTGAACCAAAAGCCTAAGGTAGACGATGACCATGAACTCCTCAACCATATATTTGGAACTTTCGCATCATAGATATTGTCCAAGGAGTCTCGAAGTGACTAAAAGAAAAAACTATTATGTACCTACTGTTTATAAATATCAGGGCTGAACCTCTACGTTACTCTCTTATTTGTTCGTTCTTTAAGTACTTAAATGGAGACCCATACCCTGCTGTGAGACAATACAGGGTAGATAGAGAGAGAAGAGATAGTATTAACTAAAAAATAGGTCTTAACCAAAATCTAAAACCCGTAACTTCTAATTTGGTCCATCATGCATAAATTTTGGCTTAATATGGTCCGTAATATTATGTCATGGATAAGTCAAAGCCAGGGACATTAATTACCTCGTTCATTATAATAGTCCCTTCAATAGCCAGTAGCAAGTCCTTAAGTGTTGTTCGGACTAGATTAATAACTTTCTGCATTCGATCAATTTCTTGTCGCAAGAAAATCACCATTGAATTCAGAATACCATACAGTTTTAGCCTGAAATCGAATTAAGTATCAAAAAACTTTTAGTTTCATTACTCTAGAGGAAAAGGTGTGACAAAAAATGTCCAAGTCCAAATATGATACAAACCTATTAAGCACTTCGTGAGGATCAAAGTTAGGCGGCACTTTTTCCAGCATTTCCTTGGACTGTCTGTAGACCGATGCCTCTCGTGTCTCACCACCGCCCGAACTTGACTCTTTCGGCTGGATAGACAGTATCGTGTCCAAGAGTTCTTGAGTGGTGTTGCGCTGATAACTAACAATTTATCTTATTTAGTTTATCAAAATGTGAAAGAATGATTTTGTCACCAACATTGTAATGCTACACATCAACTAACGTTATATCAGCATTGGTATGCAAGCCATAAGCTTGCGGCGGATCAACTGTTTTCATGGTCTCTATCTCCTCGATGTACTCGGGTATGTTTTTGTATTTCATGATACCATAATTTTTGTAAAACTGGAACTCGTCGGTGAACAGCTGATCAGAGAACCAAACCCTGCAGAAGGTGACGAGCAGCCGTGTGTCATAGTCATCGGTGACGCGGCCGCCGTATTGCACCGCAGATACCATGTAACTACAACATCACCCCAAGTTATGTTCTACTATGCTTGACAGAAGACTCAATTCTGTGTCTATACCACACAAGTTGTAACCTACCGCACGGTCGTCCAGCTTACTGATTGTCCTGGTTCTAAAGCATCCAAATGGTTCTGTACAAACATACAAGACGCCAGCCAGTCAGCTGAATTAAACTCATAAGGTATATTCCATCCCAGAGGACCGAACTTCCGTCTCTCTTGTACTACGGTGTGCAGAAAGGAAATGGTGTAAATCAGCGGTAGATAGAAGGGACTGTCGCTGTAATCAAGGAAGTCTTGGCTCATCGAGTCATACGTTCTCATAAGACCAGCTTTAATACCTGAAAATAAAAAGGAAGCAGTAAGATCAATCTTAAGAAGGAAAATATAAGTTAATTTAAATGATCTTACCGGAAGGCGGTTCGCAAGTATACTTTATAGACATTTGCAGTAGCGTGATGGGGAACTTTGGATGCACCTCTGTAGTAATCCACAGCCTACAAAGTCATAAATATATAATTAAGTTACTGAAACTTTAATCTCAAAGACTGGTCAGTGGTTTGCAAATATATTACCTAAACATTTCATGTACTTGCTCTGGATCTTTCTCAAGTTCACCAAACTGTTCCATAATCTCCACCATATACTCTAAACCTAAATGACAGTTTTGTAGCAGCACCCAGAAACCCTAAAACATAAGTCAGTAAAATAACAAATATCTTATAGTCGCTGACTACACCTAATCTTAGGTTCTTAATACTCTTTAATTACCTCCTTCATACCACGAATCATAAGTTTTCTTGCGTGAACTTCTTGTCCTTGCCCCATAGATATGGATGAGCACAGATTCTCCATCCGTTTGGCAGTTGTCTCAATAGATGGAGTTGGATCAGAACCCATCGCCAGGAAGCCGATTAGTGGAACCAGTGGCCGAGATTCTAACACCATTTGCTGAAATACATCAAATGTTCTCCGTCTTATATTATTGACATGTATGATAACTTCGCAGCTTATAGTTTAGCTTTAATTCAAATTGCTTACCTCGTAATTAACTATAACAGCTTCAGAGTATCGAGCGCCCATGGAGTGTACAACGTACTTCCTATAAAATATAATAAAATTACGTTATATGCAAAGTTTCCATTACACAGGCATTAACAGTGGTGCAACTCACAAGCTTTGTGCTAGAGTTCTGTCGGGACACCACGCGCGCACAACCAGCAGCTTCCTGAACACATCGAGCGTGTGATACCCGTCGGGCAGCGGCTCGTCTTCAGGAGCTTCCTTATCAAACCTTCAAACCAACCAAAAGGTAAATCATTATCACTATTGACTGGTTTTCGTCAGTGTAACTAATTGTTGAAAATTAAGATTACTCATCCCAAAGCCTAGCTTTAGTTATTCTAAAAGAGAAGTAAATTGTACCGTGATTATAAAAGGATGGTGCACTATCTCTAAGTGAAACAAGCTACTTATTCCCGGGACTATTGATGAAAGTGATCAGGCTCATACAGTTCGCGGCAAACTTGGACTTCAACTTTGTATTTTAAGAACTTGAAACTTACCAAGTCTTCCACCCTTTCTCATTGTTGGTAACTTGACCTAATATATTTGTAAACTGTCGTAAGCTAGACAGTTGAACTAAGTTCAGCCATGACATGTCCGTTAGCCATTTGAAAGGCTTCGGAGGGCAGGCATTGAGATCCAATGCCGCACCACCTGTTTACAGTATGAAGCAACGCAATTAAGAATAAGTAAGTCCACTTTTTAGCAAAATCAATACAACCAAATGTATTTACCTTTTATAAAGGTTTGAAACTCCTCGAATGTAATATATTCCTTCTGTAAGTCTATTTTTAACGTAAGCAGCACCGTAAATAAGTACTTGTGCTTCTCATAGAAACCGCGACTAATGTACTTGAACACGTCGAAAGTCTAAACAATACAAGTTCAGAATAAGATACCAGGTTTTATGTAGTTTTCAATAGTAAATCATTATCCTGCCCTAAGCTAGTTGGTATAAGGGCCTTACCCCAATTTTCTTGATAAAATTCTTTTACTGTACGTACCAAATAATCAATAATGAAACCAATTCTCCTGAGCGTGATAGGACTCTGCGGCGACCGCTCCATAGAGATATCAAAGCGCTCGAGAAACTGCGCCAGCGAGGTCTGGTACATGTTGCACACTAGAGACATGTTGCACACGAGGAAGTACAGCACGGAGCCACGCGTTGCCACCGGCCGGTACTCCTCACGCGCTGCGTTGATCTTTAACTCAGTCTCCTTGGCCACGTCTAGCTTTTCTTTTACCTGGTGCAAGACAACAGTATTCCCATGAGCTACCAAAACCTCTTGTAGGAGGATTAGTTCAATTGAAATATAATTAAATTAAAATATATAAGTATACCTAACAACTGGCTTACATTAAGTTATTTGTCGTGTATGTCCTAAGAATCAAAAAACAAAAAATGTAAGAATCCGCACAACCATTTCTATACAATCAATAGAAACTGATATGCCGGACACAAAAGTGGGCGCTCAGTCAAAATTATTTCAATTAATGAGTAGTTACATCGGTGGCCGTAGCTTTAGTGGTGTTGAGCACTTGAATGAGTGACACGTCTTCGACTAGCGAGCCCTGTATGGTGGTCAACTTGTGTAGTAGATTAGCCTCAAGCTCCTGCATCTTGCGTCGGTTGGCAGTCACGTCCTTGATAAGCTGCGTACGTTCCGCTTCCATCTCTGCCTTCTCCGTTAAGATAACGCGTCCTAACAGCTGATCTTCTAGACCTGTTTGTTACAGTAGTATTTAGCTTCGTAATAGAACGAGACCAATAGGGTTAGTAAGTATAGTATACTCGAATAATAGTTACAATACTATTCATATGTGAAAACTCGTACTTGGCCTTTTGCTACTATGTTTATACTTACAAAATTGTTAGCTGTAAGTTTTCCTTAAAGAATAAAATAAAAGAAATAAATAAAATAAAAACATTCCTTGAAGAATATTGAACGAATACGGAATACTTGTTTTTCTAAAGAATTAAAAAGACTTGTCCTATATTCCTTACCTTGTATAGTTACAGTGAAATCTATGATGGATGTTCGAGCCGAGACCTCAGGCGTGTAAGCGGGGTTAGGTAGTTTCGTCGTTATATATATTCTATGACCTTCCATCACATCTATTTCTTTGTCTCCCAATTTCACCTAAAATACTTATACATTAAATAAATCGATAACAACAATTTCGTCCGTCCTCAAACTACACCACTCCACTTACTTTAAATGTAGATCCTATTTTTATATAATTCTTCTCAAGAATGTTATCAAGAACTGGATCTAGCTCTTCCGCTACATCTTCTATTAACATAGGCATGCCCAAAGATACGCAGTCTTCTATATGATTCCTAAAGTGGACATTTTTGATGAATTTAAGGTCACATAATAATGATAGTACTCGTATTCATAATGATGTATATGTATATATATGATCACCTGAAATATTTGTGATTGAGGGTTGTGACAATTAATTTATTAAACTTCTCCATGTTCTTAATCCAAATCTTGCCTTGTGTCTGAGGGTCAATGAGCAGAGGGAAACGGGAAGCTTTTGTCACGATTATACCATTTTGTATAGACAGTTCGTCTGTTGGCAATCCACATAAGTTCCATTCGCCAATCTGAAATAATTATAGTTTCTTCGTCGTATACTCAAATGGTAATGATAGTCGTTGGTATGACAATAACAATTATTGTAATAGGCTTGAGAAAATCTGTGTAGGAGTCAATACACACTGTGGCGGCATCTGTGAGCTCTTCTGTAATATGTATATTCATGGACACCGGTATTTTTCTTCTCAATAATTCACTTGACCAGCTGTTTATTAATAATCCACGAAACTCTTGATTAAATGGCCCAGAATATGATAGAAACCTGAAAGAATATACAATAGTTATTTGTTATACAAGAGTGCAAAGTTGCTTTTTAACCGCGTGCTCAATTTTGATGACCGAGCAAGCGAAGGATTCTAAAATTGAATCACGAGCGGAGCGAGTGATTCAAAAATTAGAATCCTGAGCGTCAGCGAGGGAATTAAAAGAGCAAAAGGTGAAAAATCTTTGCACTCGAGTGCAACACGTAACTTTTCATTCCACCTCAGCGAGGAATGACTAAAAACATAAAAACATTTACAACCACAAGATACTTTTCAGTTTAGGTATTAAATACTATATGATAGGTAAGTTTTACAGAATACCTATTCTTTAAATTATAACAAATAATACTAGGTATAATTAAGAGAAATTGAAAGTAACGTTGCTACAATTACTTGAGTGTAATATTTTTGTTAGGTATTGTAATGTTGGTGTTAGTGACTTAAAAAAGTACAGTTAGATATCATTTTTTTAATGTATCGATATTTTTGAGTGATATTTAATAATTCGATATATCGATGCATCGATATAAAATTCAAAGTATCGAAAAGGTATAAAAATCTATATGTATTTTTTACAGACCAATAAACATTTATAAGTTTTAAGATTATAAAATCCCAAAAAGGAATACTTTTTTTATACTAACATCTTTTTAACAAATGTATTTTTTTGTTTTTGGTCGACTTGATTTGTTGTTTTATAATTTGGTTTTTAAGATATATCGCCTACATTATATCGATATTTTTAAATAAAAATATCAGTATCGATACTGATATTTTCAAAAAATATCGATTCGACATTATATCGATACTTTGTTGCGTTTAGACTCGGAACCTAGGGAAGGTTCCAAGTCTAAGTTTTTAACAAATTAAAAAAAAGTTGTAAAAAGTTGTAAAAAGTTGTAAAAAATTCGGCGCCAGGGGGGTAAAAGCACGATGTTCTAAATTCAATTTACTTTGTCTCTCTAGAGGATAAAAACGACTTTTGCACTCAGATATCGAAGAGTAAAAATACACTTTCCGAGATGGTGGGATGAAAAATAAATTATTTGCAAAGGTCCAAATCTAGTCTCAGTCAAAGTCAAATCCTTATAAAATACGCACCCGGTGAGCAGTAAGATGTCGCCGACGAGGCGCTCAATCTCAGACTTGAAGAGTGCGGACTGCTCGGTCCAGCGCACGCGCTCGCCGCTGAGCCCATTGATGAGTGCGGTGGCGGCGTCCATCTTCTGCTGGCACTTGGCTGCGTCGTCCAACACCGCCTGCTTCAGTGTCATCGCCTCATCGAACTGTCTCTGCACGTGCGCTAACTCATGCTGCAACGAAAACACGAGTTGTTACTGCTGCAGTGACGTTTCAGTATCGTGCAGATATCGTGTTCAGTACGCACCTCCTTGGCTTCGAGCTGAGCCTCGGCCGCATCCAGCTCCCTCTTGGCCACCTGGTACTTGCCCTGCATAACTGCCAGATTCGCCTTCAGCGGCAAGACGTCCTTGTTTACCGCATAAAACTGCGCCATGGCTATGGTCCACGATATCAGACCCGCCACATTACCGCACGCTATTTTGGCTGCCTCAAACGTGTATTGACTAAAATGTTAACATGATGCATTGTCAAGCAAAAACAAATTCACACTACTTATGATCGCACACAAGTCTTAATATGTCTTAATATATATATATATGTACGATAGTTCATCACACTTGAATTACAGAACACCAACATTCGAAATACAAATATGATGCATTTTAGCAATACTGATTCATGCATTTTTTGGAATCTAGCATGAATCTAACTTACCTAAAATTAAAGTAAGGTTGCAACAAATCAACCATTTCTGCATTAATGTCATCTTTTGGATAATTTTTCAAGTTGTTTAGAAATCTTGCATCCGCCATTACCTGTTTTCATAAAAACAAGTAAGTAAAGCTTTCCATTATTTTTAACAGAAGAATTTATGAGAATTTTCTTAGCGCATAATGTCTAATAATACCTTTAAAGACTCAGTCCAAGAAGGAGTCAAGAACTGTTTCTCGGGATCAGGTTTTATGGGATCGATCCGCTTCCTGAACAATAAAATGACAGCGTCCATAATGAGCGTGATGAGATGGGGCGGCTTCCCAAGTTTTCTGACCGTAGCGATGTCAGCAGCGTTGATGGTCTGCAACAGAACGTCATTAGACAAGGAGCTGAACCCACACGTAACTGTTAGCCCGTACGCACCTGTAGCGCGGCCTCTGCGGCGTCCAGCGCGGGCTTGGCGGCGGCCAGCTTGTCCTCGGCGACAGCGGTCTCAGCTGCTATCACGTTCACGAGGTTCACTGCGCGGTCCTTCACTTCCAGCACCTCGGATTTCACTATCTCAGCTGCAGCCTGCGATTCTGCTACTGCCGCCAATACCTGCGAAACACTCGTGATTAGATCTTTGCTAGTTTGTAACAAGTAGATGATTGTTCTAATTATATAGGTAAAAATACAATGCAGACCTCTTCAGCGTTGGCTGTGGCTTCCTTGATTTCCTGTTCTTTAACTTCCAATTCCTGTTTTAGTATGTCCACACTCTCAGCAGCCTCCACTAATTTACCGAGACCGGTCGTCATTCTAAAAACGTGTTAATTTTGTACCAATGCTCAAAATGTTATTACCATTCCACCATAATCCAACAGGAAAGAGACATACCTTCTGGCCATTTCGGCAATATACAAGTGTTTCTCATTGTACAATGCTTTATACCCTTCCAAAAAAGATAAATATGATTTGGGTGTAACGTGGGTCTGTCTCCTAAATCTATCATAGTAAACCACGCAAGTTTCTGCTACATTATCCTGCACAATGCCCATCATTTCAATCAACTGATGTTTTGTATCCGTAGAACATACCACCTGAAACAAGATTTTTTCATCATATTTATATATATGTAAGACCTACATAATGGGGGTAAAAACAACCGGTATGAATATGTTTAGGAATGTTTTTATTGTGAACAAACCTCGAACTCCCACAAAATGTGATGGGCTACTTCTATGAGCGCTTCTTTGGGCCACTTCTGGAACCAGTCCATTGTAGATCCAGATATTAGGCCAGGGAATTTCAAAGCTCGACTTCTAAATTTTTCACCCACCTAGTACACACACAAAGCGAAGATATACTATTATAATGAAGATTTAATAATGTCTTATGATTAAGTTATGCTCTTCTTTCATTTCCAACAAGAGAATATCAATTGACGAATAAACTTACCGGTGAGAAACATAAGACAACGTGTAAGTTGGCTCTGGATCGTATGATGAAGTACTCATACAACACATCAGGAACTGGAATCCTTCTAGGTGCGTTTTTCTTCATGATAGGCGTCAACTCGTTCAGGATCTCATCTGGTAATATTGAAGAAGCCAACAATAAAAACTAAATTAATGTTTATTAACAAAAAGTAATTCAAATTGAAACGCCTACCCATTTCATCCTTAGGAAATAGATTGGCTATTTCTCCTGAACTGAGTATATTGTTGAGGAACTCTAAGAACTGTTCGTCTTTGATGTCGTTGTCGGTGAATATGAAGGTGATGCCGCGCCCCTGCAGCCCGGCGACGCGGTACAACACTTTTATGTCGTCCATGAAGTTGTTTACGTTGTATGATCTGAAAATGAAACACAAAGTAGTGACTGAGACAGTTTTCAAATTAGGTACGTTTATTATTAAAAGTACTATGTACTCACCTTGTTAAAGTTATTTGATAGAATGAGTAGTTCGCTATAAACGATGCCAATTTCGTTAAACTTTGTTTTCCGGAACCGCCGACCCCCACCAGCAAAGCATTGCCACTAAGAGAACACAGATGATAATTTTATTTATAAATCATAAGCTGAATGGATACAGAATAAAATAAGAAAAAATCGCAAGGATCAATGATCACTGACAGACTATAATCTACTTACCGTGGAGTGTTAATGATGCGCGATATAATAAACAAATGGACCATCGCATCATGAAAGAATACCAAGTCCAGATGAGCTCCTCTGATCTGTTCATTGAACAGTACTTGAAACCCTGCAAGTTTCGAAAGCACGAACTCCCAACTGCAACGATAAGTAATAATAATAATGAAGGTTTCGTTTCACATTGTAAAATAACTAAGGGAACAGTTGATAACAATTTGGTAAAGTTCGTAATTTCTAGGAGATCTGGAGTCTATACTGTCGAAGCCCGAGAACTACAGCCCCTCTTACATTAGTAATTGTTAACGTAGTTTATCAATATTAATGCTGTTTTGTGTGAGCGAGCGCACGTAAGCGTAAGTGTGTGTGTGTGTGTGTGTTTGTGAGTGTGAGTGATAAGTGCCATAAATACGATGAGTTACAAGTTATCGATCATCAAATACATACAAACTCATACATACTACATATAAACTCTTCTATAATTATCTCTATTGTTCGTAATGCCTCCTACTTACCTACTAAACAAAATACCTCTTGGGTTTTTACTTGAACATGAAGTGCAGTAGCTACTTACTAGCACAGTTCACTGAGACTTCGATATTACTTATTTCTGGGTAGCTTTCCACGTCTGAATTTCTATTAACAAATTTAAAATAAAAAGTTTTAGTGTACTTCACAAGTACACAATGGAAAATAAAAACTAGGTACAAATAATATAAAAAAAACCAAATAAGCAATGCTATACCATTTGAACACCATCTCAACCAACACCACCAACAAATCTATAATTAACGTTCTTACAAATCTTGTTGGACCAATACACATCAAATAGTTCAATAACGTACTAAGTACAGGTTACTTCTTTTGTCTAAGAGTAAGAAAATCGAATGCGTTTTATTATCTCGATATCGGCCATCAAAAAACTCTAAAGTTAACTACCAATGAAAATGTTGTAGCTACTACTAACGAAGGTAGTTCCTCGTATATTTTAGGTGCGTCAAGACTAAAGTCCTCATCCTCCTCGCCAGTTGGTTCGATTGGTTCACGTAAGAAGTTCACGAAATATGTTTCCTCTTCTGGGAACTCTGAGACTAGGTCTGGTAGTTCTTGCGCGGCTGTTTTCCAGAAATTTGAAACGAACCATTCTTTATCATCGAATGTAGTAAATCTGAATTTGTTACAAATAATATAGATTTTTAATTATTTACGTAGCTATAATGGGAACCATATCAAACTCGAGTAACAAATAGCTACCGGTCTGAAATAACTCTCAAACATTCGTGGAACCAGAGTTTTAGAGCTGTTCTGATGCATTGAAGCTCCTCTTTGTGGATAAATAGAATGCCTTCCCAAATACGAGACAGATCTCTCAGGTTAAAAACATAATGAAACTTTGCAGGAGTTGGTAACATTTTCACCTGCACAATTCAAAAGATAAAATTAAGATATTAGGTACGAGTAATTCGGTCAAAACGAACTTAAACTACACCTATTAAAAAAAATATGTACCTTAGTTTGCTGCCAAATTATACGAGTGACCGGCACTAGTCTTGGCATAAACTCGACTATCAGCTTATCGAAACGAGTTTTACAGAAATATCCAACACTTATTGTCTCTAAAATAAATAAAGTTAGAATAATCTTCCAGTAATGTAAATGGAACTTAGAAGGTTTGATTATAATAAAATTTGTATACCAAAAATCTTGTCCATAGAAATATTGCTAGGCAATGTACAATTGAAAATATTAAATTGCCTCTTCAGTCGTGGAGGTATATCATTTCGGCCACCACCTACGGTACAAGATATAAATACAACATACAACCACTAAATTGCTGCTACATCATTATAATCTATTGAGAAAAGATTAATCCCATTTTCCATATACATATTTACGTAGTAATTAAATGTATTAACCGGGATGTATCATGGCGCCAAACATCTGAATGTCAGCAATAGTTGTAAAGTCTCCGGGCTTATCCAACGAGTAAAAACCTCCACATTCCATCATTTGTCGCACTATTTCATTTGTTACCTTTAATTGACATACGTTGTGACATAATCGATGATAAAATAGTTAGTATTCATTATCAAAGTAAACAAAAGGTGATAATTTAATTATTTATATCTGGTTGGTGCAAAATTAATTGATTTAATTCGACCGTTTTTGTTAAACAAAAGCCACCATAAAATTTTTTAGTTGCTGTATTTATCGTGCATGTGTGCATGTAATTTTCAATGGGTTTTTTTGTGTACGTATACTTATTCAGTCTTTACCTGATCGCCCCACTCATTCACCACGGGCATGTTAATATCATCCACAAACACAGTCATCGCTCTACCGCTCGGAGGTCCGTATGTCATACCAACACGCTTTTCCACATAGGACTCGATAATTCTCTGAAATAAAACGACATTTAGTATTAAGTATACTAAATTTAAAACGACGTTTAAATACCCAGTACTCACTTGAAACATATTCGGCGTAGTAGCAGAGGAGAAATTAATTATTTTGAACAGTTTAACCTCGTTGTCGTACTTGGTCATATAACTCTTTAACATGACAGTCTTGGCGGTGCCTTGTTCACCGATCAGTAGCACCGCCTTGTTCTGAGAGGCGATCGTGTCAATCAGGAACGTGATGCACACGTTGTCTATGTTCGGCACCAGTATAGACGCGTACTCTGGTATGCTATCCGACGGGTAAAGGTAGTCCTCAACACTCTCAGACCTGGCAACATTAACACGATACAAAAGTTTTAATAATGTCGTATACGATCTATTTGTGGATAACAGAGGCCAGCACTGACCAATGCTCCCAGACGCCGTGATCGTTAACCATATACTCGAAGGGCATAATCCACTCCTTGGACTTGGCGCCGGGCCAGTCCATGCGGACAGGCAGCTTAGTCATGAACTCGGCCATGCGTGTGCGCATGTCCAATTCCAATACTGCGCCAAGCGACCACATCATCGCGAAGATGAACAGCCGCTCCAGGTGACGGTCCGTGTGAGCTTCTATAACAACGTCATATTCGTTCTTAATTCGTTTTTTTACAGACTAATGATGGTCCTAAAGATGATCAGAGATGGAGATGATCCTAAAGATGGAATTAATACATGTGCTGCAGAAATTATAAGGATTTGCAAATAATGGAAAACTTGCAAATTTTTATCAAACCCCATCAAAATGGAACTGTCAATACTTACTACCACCGGGTATTTCAATCTTAAGTAATCCGCTTAGTACGTCTATGCATTGCCTGCAAATAATAAATGTTTACTTAGTAGAAGTAGTAGTATATTCACCCCTACGCTTCACAATGTAAAATGTATGCATAATACCTGATGTATATAGCTTCAAGTAGTTTCATTTTGGCGGTGAGTTTATGCTGAACGTAGACATGCACCTCGTCGTATACTTTATTAAAAGCAGACCGCAGAACATCACATTGCTTTTTATCCAGTTTCTTTAACCAGCGCTGTTTTAATTACAAAATGTTTTTTATTTTGATAATCTACTACATTGATTTGTAACCCTATTATTGTATTAAGAAATTCATCGCTTTTTACAGGGTTCGCAATTATACAAGGAAAAAATTATGCCGCATTACATTCCTGTCTGTAGTTAGACAGGATTTCATCATTCATCGATATTTGGTGCGTAAAATGAATGTCGTAATGCCTACCTACACAGACCCGAAATTTGTACTGCATCTCAAGAGTAGTGCAGATTCCACATAGAACGGCAAAAGTCAAAATAGATAATAGTGGTATCAAACCTCTAGTATAGGTTGCCACTTAAGTACTGACGAAGACAAGAACACCATGCCCATCCGACTGACGGTGGCTGGCGAGGCGTTGTCCACGTTGTCTGGCTCGAACACCAACTTGCTGTTCTGTGCCATCGTAATGCGGTCACCATTGGCCAGGGTCAATGTTTTATTGTCATCCAACACTGAATTCAAATTCTCTATCCAAACTGCATCCACTGGACCATCTGAATAAAACAAAGGTAAGCAAGTCTGAGCAAAACAGAACATTGATCTGTCACCCTTAAAAAGTTTTAAATATTTCATACCTAAAACGATCCAAGTTGTGTCCGATTTCTTCACCTTTAAAGCTCTTCGCCATAGAGTAGAGAATATACCATCTGTCCAATCATTTGTTGCCACGTCTAAACGTCCAAACATTTGAGGCGCAGTGATTGCCTGAAATATAGTTTTTTAATTTATTACTATAACCGTTCCATTGTGTGTTATGAAAGACCCTTGGTAGGTCTTTTATAACCATTATTTCATACATAGTCCTCAAATGTTTAAATAAATGTTTTACACAAAAACCGCAGTTAAAGATTTTTAGGGTCCAGTAACTACAATTTTTTTTCTGACCATGTTAGAAGTGCAACATATTATTATGTAAAATAACAAATAATACTAAATACGTACCTTAGGATTCATCCTCATTTCCCTATGAGGTTTGCCAACTTCTGTGAGTGCCGCCATCAGCGTGTGTATGCAAGTGGTTTTGCCCGAGCCTGTTGGCCCCATCGTCATTAACCCATGTCTTACCAGCGATGTCTCAAATAACTGAATGATCTTTAAATTCCAATCCGGGTGGTTCACGAGACCAGTACGTGCTGTAACGGTAGCTATGGCATTCTGCATTTCCCTGAAAGTAATTTCTCAATTAATAATTTAAATTATATTTTATAAGTTTTACTCGTTTTACATATTCCAAACTACATCAACATTTGTAATTTACCCATACCTCTGAATAGTTTGAGTCAGCTTCATACCAGGGAACAAATCTTCAATCAAGGAGATAAATAGAGGTTCATCTTCGTCTACTAATTTGGACACATTCATTTCCCTGTACATTAAATTTATAATGATTTATAAGAGAAGATTAAATACATTATGTACCTGTGTTCTTATTACTAACTTCAACACTCTCATCATGATGTTCTCCTCGGTGCTATCGGGATTGGCTCGTTTCTGAGCGCCCATAGTCCGCAACACGGACAAAATGTTCCGCAACCCGAAGTCATAGTGCACCTGCTTCGACAGCTGCTCTTCACACAATTTGTACAGCGTGAAGAACTTGCGAGCTGGAATTTTAATATTAGTGGTATTGGCTACCTGGTGAACCATGTTCATTAAAGCCTCATCTCTCGTTAGATTTGAATGCTGATTGAGACAAAATTCTTCATCCGGCTGATCAGGAGGGTTATGGAGAATAAACCTCAAAGTCTAAGGTAAGAATGACGAGGCCTACTTACGAATTAATTATACGTGAGAGTCTAACCTAACACAATGTTATCCTTAAAACCACAGCTGGCTAACTTGACACGGATGATAATCTGTCTGTCCGGGACCATCATAGCGACAGAGCGGAACTGAATCTTCAAATTTTCAGGCAGCTCTTGTCGTCCAGCATAGCCAGGGTTCATGGTGATGATGAACGCGAACTCCGGGTTCAGGCTCACCGTGTCACCATCACTACATTAAGCATAAAATTAAGTAAATACCTTTACACGGGAACCATAAAGCTTTCGTCTGCATAAGGACATTTCTAACTAAACATATTTATCTTATAGTTAGTAATTTGTACCAAGCACTAAATAACAAGAAAATCAGCCCTGGACATACTGACAATTAGGAAATACTGTAATAGGTACCTGAATATGAAGAAGTCCCTTTTCTCCCTCCTGGCAGTGAGACAAATGTAAATCTGCTGCGCAGCCACAGAAAGCACGGGTAATTCGATCCGATTGAACTCATCGAAGCAACCCCACGTACCCGACTGGGCCAAGCCTTTGTAGATGCGGCCCAAACCTGGACAACATCGCGTTTATTACTTTGCGTACAAAAACAAGTGTTGATACTAAAGATGCAAGCCAGCAGTGATCGTACCTCGGAAGTCCATCTGGTCGGAGCAGTTGAAGACGATGACGAGCTTGCCGAGCGTGCGGCCCATGTCCTTGGTGGTCTCGGTCTTGCCGGTGCCGGCGGGCCCGGCGGGCGCGCCGCCCATGCTCATGCCGATCGCCTGCGACAGCGTGATGTAGCACCTGTCCGTCAGCGGCGTGATCACCAACCGCTCCGTTATGCCCAGGTACTCGTTCTATTACCGATTAAAAGTATTCCCTGTATTACATTTTTACAACAAATATAATATCCAAAATAACTACTGAACTTGCCTGATATAAGAAATTCACATCGGTGATAGATACAATACAGTCATCAGTATCCTCGTTATAGTAGAACCGGGCTTGCTTCTGCCATTCAAAATCTATCGGTGTCTTGATTCTCATTCTGACCAAGTCATCAAAAATATCTCTGGAATAATACAATCATAAATATTATAGCTAGAGTTTCATATTATAGTTAAATAAAAAAAGGATATTGATTGAATTGCTTACCTCTGGTGTACATGTATGGTGATCATAGTCTCCACTCGTGTTCTGTCCAGAGGAACTAGATCTTTGACGGTCTGATCAATGAGACCATTGAGAAGATCTAGGAACTTTTGGTTGGTAAATCTCATAATGAAGCGATCAACTCTTGATTTCTTTAGAGCGTATTCTGCGTCACTAGTCCAAAGTATTTGCATACCTAACAAACCCGCCTACAACAATAAAAGGTAGCAATATTGCTCAATATAAAGAAAATATCTAAAGGATTTGATTATTAGGATGAGCAGTGTGAGGCTTGAAACCGAATGTAAATACAATTTCCTAATATAGTTACTCAATGGAAATAAGTTTTGCTTACCAGGACGTTACTAGTACCTTTAAGTAATTAATATTTACCTGACCAGGGAAATTCCAAAAGCCGCTTAAAAATTCAAATTCAGGATCCCCGGACATAGTTTGTGCTATGTTAGCAATTACATTTTTGACCGTATCCTTCATTGTATCTAATAGAGTATTTAGCCATATCTAGAAGAATACGTTGATTGAATTTACAAAATATATAAACATTTTAAATATTATTCTAATTTACGTAATAATAAAATGAAAATGTTCGTGGCGCATAGTCAGCAATGTAGGGTTTCGCTGAAGAAATAACTCTTTATCATTTTTGGCGAAAAATATAGCAGTTTTACTCCACTATTCCATATAATATTTGTGGCTTGTAGACACGCCCTTAATAATCGCGAGTCGTGCGATCTCGGTGCTGTCTGTGGTTGTATCACCGACAATAGTAGACACTACGGCGGTTAAAGTCTATGGATCAAAATGAACCTAACTTCTGCCCGATCGCGCGCTAGGCTCCTCCTTCCTCTGCTCCAGATGTCGCGTTGCCCGAGCCGGTTTCTAACGGTTGTGCCATAACAGGACTAGTAATTTTAAGACTAACCATTGCTTTAGTGCGTTTTACTTATGTGCTTGCTATGTGTACATGCAAAAGTGTAACAAATATACTGACATTTATAACCACACATCGGTGAGTATCATTTCTCGGCTAGGAGTAGGCCGACCTCTCGATCACCTAGCAAATACTCCAAATTTGAATGTTTAGATATTGAAAACTGCCATTTAAATCTTACCTCTACGCCTCCTAAACATGGAACAGGTCTTTCAAGAGGAATAGTCTCTCCATTATCAGAGTTTATCTTTATTATTCTCTCTTTATCGTCAAAGTCGACTGTGTATACCGCATCGAAAATACTTGGCAGATGTGGCTGAAACAGTCGTCTTGTCACTCTCTTGAAACCTAAAACTAAGCATTATCTTGGCATGGCATATCCTAAATCTAAAAATGTACATAAAACTCGCCTACCTGGATAGAATGAGGATCTGAGGCCTGTCCAAGGATCTCGAGCAGCACGGGATCTGATACGAAGAAGAACCTGGGGAAAATGAGTCGCTTGGTCTCCAGGTAGCCAGTGAGCGACTTCTGGCAAGCCTCCAGCTGCTCGAACAAGTGTGGCAGCAACTGCTTCAGCGTGTCATCCGACGTGCACGTCTCCACGCAGTTGACTATATCGCGCGCGCGGTACATTATTTTTACGTAAGTTTTGTCGATACCCTGTTGACGTCATCTTTTTGTTAATACTTACATTCTAATATAATTTTACTTAAGAAATATCAAAACTAAAAGAATCGTACAGCAAATCGTTTGGCTTCCGCTGGCAGTTGTTTTGCGATGTCACCACCGACGAACACTGCTTCCAGGTACATCCACAGGTTTTGAACTTGCAGCCACTTCTCCAAGATCTCGCTAGTATTCACTAATTTGTTTATCCAGAGTAATATGTCTTTCTTAAACGGCGGATTATATCTATATTAATTGATTCAGATAATTATTATGAAAGCAATTAATGGGAACTTAAACATCCTTTATGTTTATGATAGAAGTTCATACCTGTTAGAGGCCAAAGAGTTAAGAACCATTAAAGAGTCCTCAAGCAAAGTGATGATGTCAAGAGTCTCCTGAGGCTTAATCAAAAGTTCACCTCTGTTTTTGAAATTAGCGAAAGTCAAGTCGACTACGGCCCAGTCTATGGTTATTTGTTTCAATTTAGCTTCGATATCCTTTTCTTTCACTGCACTAATACAAATATCCTATAAAATATATGGAATGAATTGAATATGAGTTTTTCATCTATGTTAGCTATTTATAACATAATATTTTTTATTGTCACAGACCTCTACGTCTTCCTTGTACTTCAACAGAGGCGCCTCCATGACATTTGCGAGTGTAAATGCTGCAGATTCAACATCTAACACACAGTCTGTAATAATTCAATATGTTGCAGCTATTACGAATGTTGAATATCAAGACAAAAGATTACACTAAGCCTTAATTTAGATACTAACTCATCAGAGTTTCTAATCTCTTCCAATGCCTTTCCTTCATAGATTTGTCGGCCATCAACTCCAAAAGTGGACACGTTTGGTTAAAATCATCTATCTTATTCTTCAATTCAATGTAGGCTGGCCAATCCTTCATACCTCTTGGCAGTCTTCGACATCTAAAACATTACATAAATATTTTTTTTAATTATTCACGTCCAAATCTGCAACTCTGCAATTCCAACGACTTTTCAGATACTTCAAATTATCGTTTTCCTAATAAAATCAGGTTACCTTTAACGTTCTTACCTTACATCGAACTCTGTCAACTGTGCAACGATTTGTTCAATATCAATATCCACCCAAGGGGTTTCAAAATAGCCATCGATAGAATTCGTCACGGCCAAATACAAACTATACCTGTCAACATTTTTATAATAAACGTATGTATAGTAGTACGTAAGCACTGAAAAGATACGTATTGCATAGATAAGATTGTTATGACAGGCACTTACAATTTATTTAATAAATTAAATTCCTTTTTCTTTTGGTGCAAAATTGGATAATCTTGAACTTCCATACCGAATAACTTTTCACCGCTAGAGTACATTTCAAATCGCCTCCACAAATCTTCGAACCTCGATTGGAACATGATAACCCTAAAACAAACCAACAAATAGGAATATCAATAGGGCTGCCACGTTGAGACGGTTGACACGGGCCCAAGCACGACTGCTATGCTAGAGGGTTTGTTTCTGGAAAGTTTTGTTGGGTTTTTCTATAAAATTCCCAGTAGTAGCTCGGAGTCTGGATTGTGCCCGTTTAATGGAAAGAGGCTCGCCCCTCTACTGGTAAGCTTTATTATTCTAGAAGTGTAGTACCTGTCACTGGCTTCCCGCGCCGGTAGACCGGGAGTCATAGGTCCAGCTGCATCGTAGTCAGCATCAAACTTGAGCACATCAGCAAGGAATGTCGCCACTCCTTCAGTCAGCTCTGTTTGGAGTGGACCTTGCATATCCACAATTTTTTGCTGTACTTGTTGTGACTAGAAGACAAACGGTAAGTTCTACATGGTAAAGGTAACTGTAAGTTCTACATATTTGTTGATTTACAAAGCATGTTACGTACTGATAATAAATCAATGATACTGAATGGAAGAATTAATGTTTATGAAAGGTCGTTATACATACTGTCAACAACATATTTTGGAACGAATGTCTTAAACCGTATACCATGTCCGCGTCTTCTTTAGGTATATCGACATTGAACTGAGAAAATATTGCATAACTTTCTCCAATTATATCTAATTCCATATCCATGCTAAAATAATAATTACCAATTAGTTAGATAGTTCTTGATACATAACAGATAGCGATCAAGTCATACATCGTATAAATTTCAATCAACAGTGTACGTGTCTTGTTCTGTTTGTTTTCATTAGAGCTTAATAAAGTTCGAGCTAAACATCAATTACGACATTACACGTAGATAATTTGATACCACGTCAATTTTGAGACTCAGATAAACTATTGTACTTATTAAAAGGACCTCCAATAAGATACATACATCATTCATGTTACAGTTCAACGCTACATGTGTAATGTGGCCTAAACAGCTCCACAAAATCAATAATTACAATAATCCAAATCAATTATTTTGTTGAGATACCGTCACATAAAATAAATATAAAGTGAGTTACCCAATAAATTCTTCTCTGATAAGCTCAAGGCACATCATAGCGACTCTAACATCATCCAAATCCTTAATTTTTTTGCTCATAGTTTTCATACGGTCGCGTATGAACAGTAAAAGCTTAACCGCTCTTTCCTTATATGCTTGACATAAAAGTTTTCCTAATATTCTCTTCCACTCTATAGATTCTAATTGCAATGCCAATTTTATACGTTCTGAAAGAAATTATAGTAAGCTAATGATTTGTTTTGATGTTTTTCTTGTTATGCAATTAAAATAATTTTGTATGGAATTTTCAATATACCACCATCATAGATAAAAACGATATTTTCAATGATAGAAATCCATAAATTAGGTAGGTACCAGTTTTACAAACCAGTCTCACTTAACGAAGCAACTATTTTCTATTGACTTGTCCAGTAAGTACTTTAAGAACTTTTCAAAATTGCGCTCTCGCAAGTAATATAAAAATTTTTAAGCATTACCCATATTAATTTGAATGGAGCCGATTATGTGTCGTTCAGGTAAATTTAAAACTTCCTCTGTTTGTCCTTCGTATTTGATGAACATGTCTTTAATAAGGACGTTAAGGGGATTTGAATCCACAAATTCTTGTACTTGATGCATCCTGTTTTCGGCCCATAAATAATCAAATCTCCCATAACTCTAAAATGCATTCGTAAACAATAAAATCCGTAATTAATTACTTTTTTAGAAATTATCTTAAAAATGTGGGGGAAGTCTTTAAATAAATAATACCTTTAGCTAATTACTACTTTTTCTTTTTATATTCCTTTCGGTCATACCTTTAAGAGTTTTTCAATGTCAGGTTTGTACATGTACATCATTCCTTGCAACGCCATCACCGATCTGACGATATCCTTATGCTCAGAAACCATTCGGAAATAATTTCTAATACCACCAATATTAGAACCGGTCCGAGATCCTACAAATTTTATTTCTTTTAGTTGCCAAGGCATCTAACCTGTTTTTTGTTATACGAAAGTTCCAATCAAACACATAACCCTCCTCCTTCGGCAGTCGGGTAAAAATTAGACGTAACTAGGTAGATCGATTTTCTGCTCTCGTAAACACAGGTTTAGTAGTGTTTAGAGTACAGACTCTCGTTGTGTATTCTTAGAGTAGTTTCTAAGAACCCAAATTTTTTAAACAAATTATTCTTGCTCATAGTATAGGATACGTTATCATACCAGTGACACTGCGTTTTGCTGTCAGTAATATTCCAGTAATTTTCTCCTTCTTTATTTGCTCTTGTTGTCCCCACATGAACACATTGCGATGGATATCCATGATACAGTTCAACACCACCTATAAGAAATATAATGCATGCACCCATTTTTAATTTATTAATACTAAATTTCAAACAATGGTTTGGTTTGATACAAACAAAAATTTACCATCATAAAAATTATATCACTAGAAAATACTTCACCTGAGAAAACGATGTTTGTATCTCTTCCAACGTTGGTTTTATCAGTATTCTGGGTATTTGTAAGTACATGTTTGTCAGCATCAGAGGACTTAGTTTGTTTTGTTCTTCAGGATCAATAGTCATCGTTAGAAAACTATAAGAAAATTTCACTCGTTCATAAATTTTTTATTACTGAATATATTCAATACAATTTGCCGTGCTCACCTAGATACCGAAGCCCGTCGTCTAAGCCGATCAAGGCTTTGTCTAGTACATTTAATGAGTGCTTCCAAGCACTTAGTGGCAAAATATGCAAAAATTTCATTACATTCATTAATGATAGGCATCACATCGTATCGATCTGGGTTCTCTATCTCCATGAAAGCTACAAAATAGAAAAATTATTTGATGAATTGCGTTGATACCCAATATATTTATCATTTTGGCTTAGAAATATCTGTAATGTGAAAACTTCACAAATGATTTTCAGAAGATCTCTAAAATAAATTTTATTTTAATTAGTATTAGGTCTGTAGTGTTCCCATCCTAAGGTATTTAATTATATTACCTGCATCATCGGGAAATACTCTTGTAGCTGATGTTACTTGTTTCAAAACTTTCTCAACATCCAACCTAAAATAATTGGTGGATAAAATGTAGTCAAAATCACAACGTGTGCACAGTATATAATTATGCTATTATGATAACTTGATATACTTATTATTAAAAATTGCTTACCAGTTATCTTTTAAATCTTGTATTTGTTTTGAAGGTACACTGTCGAGGAACTTATGTATTAGCTCGATGACAGCAATTTCAGCATTCCAAGATTTCTGTTGTATATCTATAGCTAATAGCAAAAGAATTTATCATCTTTATTTGTTAGCAATCATCAAATTAGCTTCATATAACAATGGTGATAACTTTGCATGTGCTTTGCTTAACGCTAAGTTAAACTTACCAATTTCATCACGCCTTATGAGATTCTCCTCATAGATAGCAACAGGATCTACTGCAATATCCGGCAAATAAACTAGCATTGTTTGAGTTATAGACTGCAATATGGCGTCGATGCGAGCTTCTTTTATATCTACAACCTGCAATAATTGGGATTTGATTTGTGTATCGTTTTCACTGAAATCATTGGCTGAAATTATATAGTTTACCTCCTTCACGAACAAGTCCACTTCATCCAAGACTTTCTCAATGCTGTCACAATAAGACGGTATCTCTAGTGAGGTCCATGTCATGGTTGATAAACCAGGCTGGAATGCTTTCTCTAATTTTATCAACTGCGCGCGGAGTAGTGGTAAGTAGAGTTTTGGCATGCTCCTATTATGAACATTTGAACAATGTATTATTATTCTACGTCATAATTAATCATAGATAATCATAACAAATGTTTATACCTTCTAAGTTGATTGTTTCTTTCAACTAAATATTTTATTTTCTCAAAATATCCTAGGATTTTTGTTTTGCAAAATGCTACTATTTCAGCAACACTTGGTACACCTATAAATAAACACAGGCTATACATTTCACAGTGTACATTCGTAGGTACTTGATAATATTATTTGAATTAGGCACATATCGTACTTAGGATCTGTAAGAAGATTAATTAGCACCAAGTGACATAATTTAAAGTTATCGGTACACTGGTCATAGTTAAGAAGGAAGGTAATATGCATTTTACCTCAGTAAAAGTACATATGGGTGATTTAATAATTTTGTGTAATTTTCTAATGACTGGTTTGTAGTGGATTGGTGTCATTACGTTTTAGAATAGTGAACTAGATGTGCAGGTATTGCAATGCCTCTCACTTAGCTGTCTCTAAGGGCGTGCGCACGACAGCAACAAACGAATATTAATTTTTATATAATAGAAGGTGCTTCGCTTACGAAGTCCCAACTGCCACATGTACTCAACCTCTCTGATGCACTCCGGAATAAACATACTAAAGTTAATTATATACATATTTGTCTTCGGATGACGAATTAACAGTGGAGCGATAAGTCCTAACCGCACCTAGAAAAAACCATACCTTTGCCGCTTTTAAATTATTTATTTAAAAAAAAACCGACTGCGTAAAAACTACTAACTAAAAATCTAAAAACAAGTTCTGTGATGTTGGAAAATGTATTGCAGGCGGGACAAGCAAAGAAACAATTTTGTTTATGAACGAACAGCTTGTCCCGCCTGCAATACATTTTCCAACATCACAGAGCTTGTTTTTAGATTTTTAGTTAGTAGTTTTTACGCAGTCGGGTTTTTTGTTTCTTTTAATAATTGATTTTATTTCCTTCTTTTTAGTTTATAAATCATCATAGAATCACTAGATAGATCCTAAATGATGATTTAAAATATAAATTGATATAACTCAAGATCATTTTCAAAATCAGTTCGCACATTAAAGCGTATAAAATCCGCCATATTGTTTTTTTTTAAATTTCATGTACCCAGTGACAGTCGTGCCATCAAGACGAATCTAATGAGGTGTCATTTATCTAAATCGGTTGAGCCGTTGAGTAGTTACGACCGGACATAGGAACGGACATACATACATACATACATACATACATACATACATACGCGTCAAACACATAACCCTCCTCCTTCGGCAGTCGGGTAAAAATGAGTTACACCCGAAACAAGAATGCCAACCCGCACTAAGCTAGAGTGGTGCACTATAGCCAAGTCCCTATCATTCTAAGAGGGAACCCGTAGCCGAAAGCAGTGGGAAAGCAAAATTGTTTGATGATTATGAAACCCTTGAGAGGAAAAATTACATATTTTGACAAGAGTTACACAGGTAACTCTTGATAGTAACAAAACTATGCAGATTCAAGCGTAAAAAGATTTTAGAATAATACGATTCTATGCATGAAAATAATTTAAAAGGCTTACAAACATTGGTATTGTTAAAAAACATTAATTGTACCTGTCCCACGTTTTCAGCCCAAGCGTAATGATAAATTAATTGATATTCTGTAAATACAATACTCATGACATTGTGCAGCTTTATGCATCGCTGTGAATTCTGAAAAAATAAACGAGTTTATTAAATTTTGGACCAAACGATATAATTTTGTTCATTGGGATGCCATTCCAAATATTTTATATCAGGATACTGAAAAACAATCGTCTCATACGAATTGTGGGTGGACCTATATTAGTACATCCTTCCAAGAATAAATTAATTGTGTGTGTGTGTGTCGTTTGTGTGTAGGGCATTAACCGGGCACAAATTCAAACTACGAGCTGCTAATGAGAATTTCGTTAAATACTTAATAACACTTCACTCGAACCCGGGTCCTCGAGCGTCGCAATCGCGCTTGCGACGACTAGGCTAACGACGCAGTTCACAATAGTTTCAAAAGCTAATAAATAGCATACCATGTGAGTAATAACTTCATGATGCTGCTTGAATATCTGCATGGGCTTTTTTATGCATTTGTCATAAAATCTTATCCACATGAGTCGCCCTGCGACTGGTGGCATATTCCTTGCTAACTCTGGTTGATCTCTTTCTTCATTGTATCTAAATGTCAACAGCAATGAATAAATATCTATTATATTTGTTAATTTTATTATAATGGGAAAAAATCGACTAGCGGGCTGAACTCGACCCTTTACAATAGATGTCGCTAACGTCACCTTATAGAATGTGAAGTAAGATTTCGACTTCGCGAGTAGGACTCGCGGTAGCTTAGAGGTCATAACGTTTGGTGTATTTAACCACAACACGCCTGTTGGAGTCCTGCCCGCCAGTCGATTTTTTCTTTCATTAAAATAACTGATAATCTTAGCATGGAAAATGCTTAAAAAATACAAAAAGATCATATTTATTAATTTTCTTTTGAGCATCCTTATCGCATACACTTCTATTTACTGCATGTATTCACGCTTAATGTTATTCATCATCAACCACAGCCTTCATCCATCCATCTCACTGCTGTACACCTCCCTTAAGCAATGCTATTTATCTCTTCATTCGGCCAGTCGCATCCAGATTGCATGGACACGCATCTTTTATTATGTCATCGAACCATTTCGCTACAGAACGACCAACATCTTTTATTTACTTTGCTTTGTTTTGTAGATTTTAATAAACTTAGGCTTTTTTTTAGTTACTGTAATTGGTGGATCCGTTGTAGTTAATTAAATAAATAAATAAATAAATAAATAAACTAATGTTATTGTATGGTACTAAGAATAATAAATATTTTTATGTGTACCTGTCGCGTATTAATTCTATCTCAGATGTGTATTCACTAATTAAATCATAATATTGATCCTCGATATAGAGACAGTCTAGCTTCAGCTTCTCAAATCTACTTAATAGATGTAACGCTATTTCCGTTGTGGTACACTTTTTGACACTCTGCAAATTAAATAATGTTTGAAAATCTCGTGTACCACAAATTATAAAAATACATTAAGCCTACCTGCTATGCGAATGTAAGATTAGATAATTGAAATTACTCTAAAGATTGGACATTCCTTTTTCACTAATCCTATACTGTTAAATTAATTATCAATATTTGTATATATTTGTAATAGCTTTCTCGATAAGGGCTTTAATGATTTAGATGAAAGTTCCCGTTTTTTGCCCCAGAAAGGTACAGGGGCGCAAAATCAGTCGAGCTAGGTCTCATATCTGGGAAAATTCGTTCTGTCGTCGCCCAGGTATGTCTTTATATGTAAGAAAGGGGATATTATTATACATAGCCCTCTAGGAATGGGACAGATCGGGGCAGCACAACTTTGTTTGCCAGATTCAGAAAAAAATAATTCAAAGACCTGGGCAAAATAATTTTGAACAATCTCACCTTGATCATAAAGTTTTCTAGTAACAGCTCCTGGGTAGCCACACCGTCTTTGTATATCTTGTAATCCTTATCGAAATCTGGCCGCCTACACATAAAAATAATTAACCCTTTTACAAAAAAAGTTACGAGTATAATATACTCAATCAAAATATAGTTTTACTACAGGAAATATTAATGTTGACCTGTGATCCAATGCGTCGTACGTTTTTGATGAAATTGTTTTATACAGTTTATTGAAGTTGGCTGCGTATTCCTCAATGCCTTCCAGAGTTGTTTTATTCAGAACGTAGTACGTGATGTATGTTTGGAACAGATCAAGTATCTATAAAAACTTGTTATTATTAATCAAGTAAATCTACGAACTGCCAGGGGGCCTACTACAAAAATCGAAGTACGAAGATAAGGCTCGCATCGGCCTGAAAATAGAATTGTTCGGTGTACTTAACTATCAATATAAGATCGCTGTTTCATTTCGATCCAAAGCTTCGACTTTCCAATCTCGTAATACACTTCCATAATTACAGAGTGGCGCTAGTTATCTAAAGTAAAAGCAAGTAGAGTCAAAGAGTCAAGAATATTAACAATACATTAAATTTATTGTTACCTTTGTTAGCCTTTTCCGGAAAGTTTCAAATTTACCAAATATGTACATTTCAGAGCAATCAAATGGCCTTTCAGTAGCTGCCTCTGTCATATCTTTTTGTGTTTCGGCATAGCATTCACGATAAAATTTGTACAGATTCAAACAGAACTAGAAAAATACCCAGAAAAAATATTTACTTGTAACAATTTTAAAATACTGTGACGTTTTTGGCAAAAGGCGGAAAGGCGGAACTATTGTAACGAAATACGGTTCTGTACACTGTATCTCTCAAAATCGATATTATAAGTAACTGTCTCGGTGTTAGAAAATTTCAACGTAAAGCGACATTTCACTGTTTGCTGACTGCTGATGAAATGCCATTTCATAGAAATACATACAAATCAGTAGTGCAGCTGCGGTCGCCTATATACGACTGCATAATCGTTGAAAGTTGACACCGTGGTTCGGAATAGAACCTTTACTTAACATTCGCAACCGACAAGCGACTAGACCGCTGCACCGACTATACAAATGCCCGTTTCGTAACAAGACAGTCATCAGATAATGTGCATCTTCTTTATGTATATCATGCAGAATATTTAGGTGTCCATGAAAAAGGACAGAAACAGAACAGGAAAGGTTTTTTTATGAGGCGAGCACAGGCACGCAGGTCCAATAAGTAAGCTTTGATCTAATTAACTAAGTGATATGGGGCACCAATCAGTACGTAGTGTAGGTATAACTATTATCAAGTTTTTTACCTTCGCTTTATTAATAAATTTTAGCTTGTCTTGGTTCCAAATGTTCTTTTTGCCTCCATTGGTCAAGAAAACCAAGCACATGTTAAGAATCTGATTGGTAACTTTGACCAGTAAGGTAGATATCTGTTTGGTAGTGTTGTAGTATCTCGACGTTGCGAATATCATACGAATATTGTACAGCAAACCCGGGATGTAATGTCGCATTGTGTATGGGTCGCACCTGTAACATACTAACATATTTATTATCACGCCGGTATCTCGAAACGGTTAGGCAGAGGCGTGCTGATATGTAGCTGCACCCACAGTCTACCTGTATGATTTTAGGTACCATATAAAACACGATTAACCTGGCGCAAATCCACAGTGGTGTATCACTTAGAGAGCTAGGTACTAACACTTTGCTCGACCTGAGAATCTAACCCAGGAACTCACACTGAGCAGCCTCTATTTGCGACCACGAGGCAGTATGCGATCACAAGACCACTGGTATCGAGACAGTCGTAGGTAGTAAATAAAATCCGATAGTATACTGACACAAATAGGTGTATAATAACACTTGGTACTATCTTGCACCTATGGCGCATATGGCGAAAGTTGGGAATGTCCTATATTTATTCAAATAGTGACGTAAATTTAGTACCTGTACAACGGTTCGCAATATTTCTCCAAAGCGTACAAACACCGTACATTGTCTAAAGCTTCGTTGTAATAGTCCGTAATGTTATTGTCGAGCAGTTTCCATTTCTAGAAACACACATTTTTAATACAATCTCAAAAGACTTCTAAATCTAATACGTCAGAAACGGCTTGCTTGAACTAATAGTAATAATATAGCATGTTGTGTAAGATTTATCAGGAAAAAGAAATGCTTATAAAATACCCAGACCTTTTAACGGGTGTCAGGGCAAGGGAAGGCATGCAATGCTGTTTTTAATCAGTATGAGTCGGACATACCCCGGTCCACCTCCCCAGGTGGCAGAGATCCCCCGGTGTCAAAAAGAGGCATGGCAATATAGTACATAAATATTATACAATTTCTCCCTGAAATCTACCTTTAAAAGTTTTGATTTCGCACTAATCAGCGTGTGTATGTACATTGAGGTTGGTGTACTCTTGATATGCTCTATGATAGATGTAAATGTGGTGAGCTGACGACGCCAGTGATCCAACTCAGCTAGCGGTCCAATGTTAGAAGGCTCACGTCGCAACTGCTGACTCTGTACCAACACCTATAAACATAATATAACATTATTTTATACTTCAAAGGTATGAGGAGCATTTAGCACATTCATCACATGACATCACATTTAGAACTCTTGGCAAATACTTGACACATTTCTAATTAATATTCATCAAAAACAATGAGGCGTTACCATTGTTATCTGCTTCATCCATTGTTTCACATATGAACATATTTCTTCTAAAACTGCAGTTTTGGTAATGGCTTGTTTCATCCTCTCTGGATCAGACAACTCGTCCTCATACAAAGACAGATTAATTTTGAATCTTGTACAACAGTCCAAGTCCATTTTGGTTTCTGATAAAGATGTAAATATAACTGTCAACTCACGTGCGAGTACTTGTTATAATTTTTCCAGTGGGAATCGTGAAATCGAGGGTTTTTGCGTGAGCGTGAGTCAAGAATAAGGGTCCAAAATAAAGTCTTATTAGATTCCCGAAAGATTTTTAACGGAAGTACCCATACGTAATGTATTGTATGTACACGTAAATCAGCTCGTTACCATGCTTTTATATAAAGTTATAATTATACCTAAAAGTTATTGATTTATCTTTTAAATGATTATAGGCACTTACTTGCAAGATAATCGACAAACAACATTATCCTTGATATATAATATCTGACAATATCATTACTTTTAGGATTAGGAGGGTTAAGGTCTCCCCAAGCTTTGCAAGCTTTGAGAGCGGGCACGTATACACGATCTAAAGTCCTGTAAATGCCTGACACCACATTTTCAGTCTCTTGATTAATATTAAATTGCGCTAAAAAATACTCCTGAAATTCGACGATTATATTTGACAAAAATTGCTTATATATTATAAGTCATTACATTATGTTTATTAGGTAAGACGCTAATGACTTCATTAGGTAGGTAGTAGGTAGCCAAATTGATACGTCTACTGACCGTGAAGGTCTAGAACTTTGAGTTCAATTATCAGGTCAGGCTATATCAGATTTTATTGATTTATTCTGGATATAAGAATCTGTTCTACCACCTCTGGATAGCAGCTAACTGCTGGCTAAATTAAAAAATGGAATATAATATACTTTTTTGTATCGTTTTCATTTAGTTTTATAGCCATACTTACATCAGCAACATTCCTACTGTCAATAGCTTTGCTCCTTAATCTGTACATGGCGACACACCTACCCTGAGTGCCAACTGTTGATACATCAGATAAATAAGTCCTCTCCATTTTTCCCTTCTGGTTGGGAACAAACCGACCAGATTCTACAAATAACATTAACAATTATCAATCAATCTGCAATAATCTCACAGATGTCCCTACACCTCTATATAGGTATCTAGGGAATACCTTCATAATTACGCTGCATGGTTATGATAGCGCAAGCACCAAATATAAGAAATACAACCAGTGATGACCACTGGACTACCAAATCGCAGGTTAGGAGTTGGAATCCACGGCGCGCACCTCTGACTTTTCGAGATCATTTGCGTAAAACGGTGAAGGAAAATGTTGTGATAATATCTTGAAAATAACTTCGAGATTTTCTCGACGGCGTGTGAATTCTGCCAACCCGCACTAGGCTAGCGTGATGAACTAAAGCTTAACCCCCTCTTATTCTGAGAGACTCGTGCCCAGCAGTTAATGGGTTGATAATGAAGCAGCAAATATTTTCTTAAAAAGGGAGGGTAATAAAATTATCTAGGTACAACTTAAAGATGCTGTGGTAAGTACCCATTTTTAGGCGCGGCATCACTGCATCACACAAGACTATACAGTTACGCCCACCTTCAGCGAATGCGCTATCTAATAGATCTATGTGTTCATCTGCATCATAAACACCCTCCTGCAAAAACATTAGCAGGTAAATAATCAAGAATAACATTACCTTAATTTATCTGTCACATTTTCCTTACCAGAATGTATTCAGGTGTCCTATTCAATAAAGCAGCAGCGTTATCAAGTACAAATCTATGTTGTTGCTTGATACTACTCATACGATTGCTACGAGCTTCTTTAGCTTTGGCCTATAAACAAACAGGTTTACTGGGATAAAGGTTACATATGAAATAAAACAATGGAAATCTAATTATTCGGTTTATTTACTTGCTTGTCTTTATATGACTCATGAACTAATCCCAGCGTACTCATAGACACTCCGCTCCTCTTCTGAATATCCTTTAAACGACAACTGACGTCTAATATAGCTTCTAGAGCCGTTCTATCTACGTCAACTCTTTCTTCAAATAGGTTCGGGTTGATGGACTGCCTCCTAAGTTGCATTTCCCCTATCGCCAGATCGGTTTTCGTTTCGGATTCTACCGTGGCGTTTTTCTCGGTGTCTGCTTGCTCTGAGGCCGCAGAATCTTCTGACAAATCTTCGCCTTCTATTGCTGCCATTCTAGTATATAACACAAGTTCAATAATTTTATAAACTCGTTTTCACCTACAATATCAAGAGGTGCAAGTGAATTCCCAACAAAACAATAAAATAGTTCAAATAATTGAACCGCAATGATTTATTATTCTAAGTTTAAAATAGAGAATTTATTTTATTTAAAATAAGCTACGTATAAACATTATCTACATAAGTACCAAATGTTCTTCCAACACCTTTTTTTAGACCAAATTTAAAAAAAAGTAATAATCTAAAACAAAATAAATGAATAACAGAGTGAATAAACTCTATCTGTCTCTACAATGTGGGGAACGGTGTGGGGTACCTATGTTTATTATTCAAAACTTGTTTTTGAGCTAACTTACTTTTATATACCTTTATAAAGTAGGTAGATTACATTTTGTGTCATGTACGAACAAAAAGAAAGATAGATACTTAGAAAGATAGTCTTAAATACTTTTCTCTAATATATTCCCATTGATTGTCAACCGCTCTAAAAACACCAAAACACTGCCAGGTGGAGCGATGGGAAGGTCGGACTGGGACGTTGGACAGCGGACTGATACCAACTAAAAGCCTCAACTCGCCATATAAATTTGAATTGTGGGACTCCTGATTACGTTCACCAAGACCCCAACCATTTTTATGCTTATTATATTACAGTCAAAACAGGAAACCTGATGTTTTAAAACGCCGCGGCACCAGTTCTCTAATGGAACTTGAGTTTTTTTGGTTAAATATCTATGGCAATAATTATATGATCGTATCGATAGTAACAGCATCTGGGGCATTTAAGGTCGCTACTATAGATAATTATGTTGTAACAGATGATGTTGTAATAGACATCTATCCAGGGCTGTTAAATAAAATAAAATAAAACATTACAGCTGACTGTGACACGTGACAGTGACAGTAACAATGACACTATTATGACATTTATGACACTATTTTGTAAACACTAAACAATCAAAATAAAATTCGAATTCCTTCAGATATTTAGCGGGAAACAGTTTATTTTTCTAACAAAATAGTCTACTTTATTATAAAATGCGACGAAACTGGAGAGGACGATATAGAAATAATTGGCATCGCGGTCGAAATTATCAAACCAATAGTTCAGACAATCAAAGCTTAAACAATTCAACAAGTACACACCGAGTGTCTAATACAGCAGGTTCATCTAGAGCACCGGCTAATCAGTTACCCACTGTATTTCCTATCACTGAAAATAATGTATGGAAGCTTTACTTTCCAACTGAAGGTAAGAAAATTATGTACATACAGTTCTCACCAAACTTATTGTCCGGGTTGAAGTTGGCACGAGCTAACTTAAGCCCGGCCGTAAAAATCGGAGATTGAAAAATATTGGATTGAAATGATTTAAACCGACAGCTTCCGACTTGAGCTTTTGTTTTTATTTATTACAATCCTATAATTTTGTTTCTCCAATTTTTACGGCCGGGTTAAAGTTAGCTCGTGCCAACTTCAACCCGGACAATAAGTTTGGCGAGAACTGTATGTACATAATTATTCTAGATTGTATCATACTTTGACCATTGGAATGCCAAGTTATATGTCTCGGGTTCGAATCCAAGACATACACCTCTAACTTTTCGTGATCATGTGCATATAATATTATTTAATTATCACTAGTTTACAATGGTGAGTGAAACATTGTGAGGAAACCAGCATGCCAAAGAGATTTTCTCGAGAGTGTGTAGGTGTGCAGGTTGGCAGACACACTGTAGAGATTCAGTCAGTGTGGTGGGCTATAGTCCTGCATAACACTGGGACAGTAAATGGGTTGATGATGACGAAGATGTCCAAAATGTGTATTTTTTTATATTACAGATCCACATTCTAAGCCAGAATTAGACAGTCACATAAAGTGTTTCAAAAAGTTTATTGAGGAAAACAAAAATTTATTTGATTTGGAAAAAATTGATCAAAATCGCAGTGTGCCCTTGGATGTGACCACCTTATTGAATGATACTGAGTTCATGAGTGCCTGGCCTACTTTTAACACAGAATTGTTTGAATATCCAGATAGTACTTTAAGACTACTAGAGTATTGCTTACATGAGGTAACTTTAAATCCTTCAAGCAGCATAAAATATATACAATTGAACTTATATAAGTTTTGATGAACTAGTGAAGATATTTACTAAGCAGCACTAGTTGTGGAGTCTTCGTTAATAACTTCATTACAAAACCTCCATTATATTAACATACAATTTATTTTGTAGACTCTCAAATGTGAATCTAAGATAAGAGTAAGAATTCTAAATCATCAGCCAGTTATTCCTTTAGCTAACTTAAAAGTTAACTACTTTGGTAAGCATAAATTAAATATGGTCATTTTATACATAACAGTTATTGTTTTTAAACATGCTTATTATGACTGCATGAGATATCTAAGATTTTTACCAACTGAACTACTTCTACATTTATATAAGAAAATTATATATACAGATCTTGGATAGATTTAGATGTCATAATTATAGTTTCTGTAGAATATAAGACATATTTCAATTTCAGGTAAATTAATAACTATTAAAGGTACAGTTATAAGAGTAGGAAGTGTGGGACTAATTTGCACATCTATGGCATTTGAATGCTCCAGTTGCCACAATCTTCAAGCAGTCATACAACCCCAGGGTGTATTCACAGGTATCTTTAGTTCCTATAAATATAAAATAAATAAATCTCAATCTCTCACTGTTGGGCATTGGGGCTTCTTGGAGAGGGGTAAAACTTTTGTCTACCACTTTGCCTTTGGCACATTGGCTAAAAGACTTCATTAATTAATTAATTTGATGATGATGCCATGGTTGTGTTCTTATGTGGCACTATTGTGGACAAAAGTTTAAATATTGCGATTTTTATAACTTTTTTTTTCCTGACCTAATAACAGAGACCACAATGTTTATCTCTAATAACTATTGCAGCACCTACTTCATGTCAAAGTTGTCATGGTGGCTCTAAGTTTGAACCCTTACACTCATCACCATTTACCAACACAACAGATTGGCAAGTTGCCAAAATACAGGAGATTCAGTCACAAGTTAGTATGCCCATGTTTTATTTAATTCTTATTTATTTTTCAGGCCCGTTAGCTAGTGCTACGCTCGAGATCCTGGGTTCATTCACTGGTCAAGCAGTACTCTTAGGTTTTTCTATAAAATTTGCTGTAGCAGCTTGGAATTTGGAGTTGTTGCGGTTAATGGCAATAGGCTTGCCCCCAATTACATAGGACCTAAAAATACCAGTGAACTGTGGGAGTACATTAGTACTCTGCCTAACCCTTGAGGAAATACAGGCCTGATGGTATGTAATGTTAAATAATTTAAGTAACTATTACTCAATATTTCAGAGCCTTTCTGGAACCATACCAAGAAGTGTAGAGATAGAACTTCAAGGTGATCTGGTTGGCACTGCTTGTCCTGGAGATGTGTTGTCTGTAACGGGAATTGTACAGGTATGTTGTTTCCCTTTGCCTTCTATCTACTACTACTTCTATCTACACGCACAGTGTAAGACATTTTGGACTATCAAAGACTATCAGAATTTTGCCGTCAATATTTTTAGAGAAAAACCTATTATAAGCTGAATGGATTGGTGTTAGGTAAAAAATGTTTTTACAGTGTCTTAAAATTTTGTGACAGTACCTATGTGGCCCTGTGTCTGTCCCCTTCATTCTAATATCATTGATGGTAGCCTTGACATTCACTTCCAGGTTCGCGGTGAAAGCAAAGGTGGTGAAGATGGTAAAAGAGCAGCAAGACTGTTACAACTCTATATTGAAGCTGTTTCAATTCATAGTCACAGAAATCTAAGTAATCCAACATTGTCTTTCACATTGAAAGATTATTATGCAATTCAGGTAATAACATACAAGTGTGAAAAACATGAGGGTAGGATAGAATTTTAAAATGTATTTAGCAGGTACAGTCACAAGCAAAAACATACACTAATAAAAGTGCTAAAGCGATTTTCTCCTAAAGTGTTATTACGAACACAGTATTTACGAACCAATACTATAACGACATTGTTTTTGCTCGTGACTCTACATGGTATTTTTTTTTTTTTATTGATTTCTTTTTAGGAAATACACGCATCGGAGGATGTTTTCAGATTACTAGTTCATTCTCTCTGTCCAACAATATTTGGTCACGAAGCAGTGAAAGCAGGGCTCATACTGGGTCTCATAGGTGGTACTGAACATGACAATGGAACACGATCTAACCCTCATGTGTTGATAGTGGGTGATCCAGGGCTTGGGAAATCACAGCTACTACAAGCTGCTGCCCATAGCGCTCCAAGAGGTACAATACTTTTTACACGTAGGTAAATTAATAAATAAATAGGTACTTAATTCACACATGCCGTCTTATTTATGGTATGTATGTGTAAAAGTTAAGAAAAAAACAGTTCTCCTGCACACTAAAATACAAAACAATGATAGGTGATATACCTACAGTATTAAATAGGAATCTTCCCTTCATTAGTGCATGAAAAGCTAAACTAATTGATTTATTACAAGGGTCGCTTTCCCTCAGAGAAAAGTTTAATACATTTCCTTAAGTTTTTATTATATTGTCTCTGGTTGCCGTCACTAAAGTAACTTAGGCAGCTACACAATGCTGATAGGCTATTTGAAGCATTATCTATAATGATTTCAGGAGTCTACGTCTGTGGCGCCTCTGCCTCCGCAGGTGGTCTAACTGTAGCGTTGGGTCGAGAAGCAGGAGGAGATTTCGCACTTGAAGCAGGTGCCTTAGTCTTGGCTGACAAGGGTGTATGTTGTATTGATGAACTAGACAAGGTAAAATTATAAATTCCGGTCAAATTTTCCCTAGAAATTTTAATATCTTATAGGCGACTTCAAGTCTTTGAGGCTCTGAACAACATTAAATTGCAATTGTTTCTCTAGGTGTGGACCGCAAGTCTTAATATACCTTTATATTGCCCCGCAATGATACTGACGAAAATGCAGGCTTATTATCCTAAGCGCAATTATATTTTAGATGTTACTACATTTTAGGACTTGTTTCATCACCTCTGGATAGCCGCTAACCGCAGGATAAATTAAAAAATGAAACAAAATTTAAATAAAATGAATCTATAAATGAAATTAATTCTCTGATAAGTAATTTAAGGGGAACTTACAGGGAGGTAGTGAAACAGGCCCTTAATTTAGTGTGCGAGTGTGGTGTTTTCAGATGTCGAGCCACCACAGTAGCCTCCTCGAAGCCATGGAGCAGCGGCGCGTGAGCGTGGCCAAGGCGGGCGTGGTGTGCAGCCTGGCCGCGCGCGCCACCGTGCTGGCCGCCGCCAACCCCGCCGCCGGCAGCTACAACAGGTGACGACCACACGCCTGGTGCTGCAGCGCTCTCTCCGTGGAGCAGCGGCGCGTGAGCGTGGCCAAGGCGGGCGTGGTGTGCAGCCTGGCCGCGCGCGCCACCGTGCTGGCCGCCGCCAACCCCGCCGCCGGCAGCTACAACAGGTGACGACCACACGCCTGGTGCTGCAGCGCTCTCTCCGTGGAGCAGCGGCGCGTGAGCGTGGCCAAGGCGGGCGGGCGTTTTATAAAATTGACTACTTCGTTAGTCTGGTAGTCCTAAGCGCGACTGCTACGATCAAAGTCCTAGGTACGATGCCCAGGTCGAGCAAGGTATTGTTGGTTTATCCTGTAAAATTCACCATAGCAGCTCAGCTTGGATTTATGCCTGGTTAATAGTAGTCGCCCCTTGTATGTGATTGAAATTATGTAATAAAATAATATGAGTCGTTTTAAATCGTTTGAAATGTTTAATTCCAGAGCCAAAACTGTTGCAGAAAATCTAAAATTGAATTCGGCTCTTCTGTCAAGATTTGATTTGGTTTTCATTCTTTTGGACCAACCAGATGAGGTAATTAAACATTAACAAAAGCTATTAAAACTTTTCAAAGCTATACGGCAAAAATCGTCTCGCTTCGCGGTTATTGAGCAAAATAAATTATAAATTTGCATAGTTGCTATTCAATTTTCAAAACAAGTGATATTGTTTCAGAAAATGGATGCTATGTTATCAGAGCATGTGCTAGCTCTACATACTGGCCAAAGAGGAAAACATTCAACGAAAACCAGCAATCTGAATGCTACTATCAATACAAGCCAATGTGAAAACGAATTATCGCTTAGGTAAAGTTTCGCGGTTATTAATTGGTTTTCAGAATATCGAGCTGCCACTATAGCAATACTAATCACATTGCGAATTGATTATTATAAACACAGTTCATTTAATTACATATGTAGAGGTCTATATTTGGCTACATGCATGATTTATGACACATGACTTATGGTACATGAGCATATACCTTATGTAAATCATCAATTAGCTGGATTCGACACCGTCCTAGATGGTTTCATGGCCGTACATTTCTCTCGCCTAACTTACAGCCACTACTATAGTACATACATTTTTATTAATAAGTGTTTTCATATAATTCACTTCACTTCGATCAACAGTTACTAGTGTTGATCGAAGTCACTTAATTTTCTGCCTTTTTCGCGTATAAAATGAAATTAATGTCGTGCTCAGCAGTATGTAAAAGGAATGTCCTATGTCAAGTAGGATTGCAACGTTTCGTACCTACTAGCAAAAACTAAATCATTCACTTTGTCTTTTATCTCTTTCAGCCAAAGACTGCGTCTGAAACCTGGTGAGGTCATCGACCATTTGCCTTTAGTACTGTTAAGAAAGTATATAGCTTATGCTAGAAGATATGTTCACCCAAAAATCAGTACAGAAGCAGCAAATGCCTTACAAAACTTTTATTTGGAACTCAGACATAACCATCAGGGCGGTTCTCACGACGGTACACCAATAACCACGCGACAACTTGAAGCTTGCATACGGTTGACTCAGGTAATATCTTGCAATGTTTTTTTTAAGGTTGTAAGAATTAACTGATTATAAACTCATTATTTCTTTTCTTAAGGCTAGAGCGCGTGTCGACCTGAGAGAAGAGGCCACAGTTCAAGACGCCAATGACGTCATAAGCTTATTAAAACATAGCCTAATAGACACATTCAGTGACGAATTCGGAAACATACAATTATCAAGATCAATTAACGGGTCCGGTGTTAGTGCAAGAGGCAAGGTAAGGATTTTTTCATGGGTACTCATAAAATTTACATAATTAAATATACTTAGTTATGTAAATACCTACTCAAATTTTATTCACGCGTAAGATGAAGGAACTAAATTTGAACCTGTTTTCTGTTCTAGTTAAAGAAGTTTTTAGAAGCGTTAACGAGGCGATCGCATCAATTAAGGAAAGACATATTTACGAGACAGGAGATGATACAACTCCATAAAGCTGCCGGAATAGCTGGCGATCCCAACGATTTGATTGAAGCAATGCATACACATTCATACCTATTACTAAAAGGCTCAAACACATATCAGTTGGTGGCAATTTAACAGAATAAAATTATTTTTCCCTAATAACATCATAATATTTTTATTTCAATAATAGAATTTACGGCCAAGTACTTATGATTACAAACCGGAAAAAACATTTTATGTACGGTAAAATGTAAATTAACAGTTTAAATTTGCAATATTGTGGTTTGTTTAGACATTAAAATTTTATCCTTCATGATTGTGATGGGTATAGTAACAATATATCGTCCTGCATAATCTGGGTAGTGAGTCTGGACTTCTTATTCATAGTCGGATAGATTCCAAGTGATGACATTAAATTGTCCTAAACAAAGAAACCAATTTACTTGTCCTCTTGTTCATTGGCTAACTTTGACTGCGTTTAGTTAACATAATTATATCTTGATATCTTTGATTTTCTGGGATGTATTAAAAGAACTTAAAAGATCAAACATAAGATAAAAAGGTTTATTTTACCAAAATTGTATTTTAAAAAGCGTGTCAAACAATACCTGCAACTAGTTGTAGCCTGTATGTACATACCTACTAACAATTATTTTGTACTGTGTAACTTAAAAAATAAGTACACTTACACTTCATAATTTATAATACTTGTGATATAAGTTTCAGTCTATTTTAAAATCATAATAATAATGAAAAGCAATTTATTGCAATTCATTACAGTACAGTCTTATTTTCAATTTTCTTAACATCAGTTCTTGAGGAAACATCTCGCAAAGCAATAGCGACATGACAACAACAATAGAGAGACATGTAAACAATCATAAAATTATACAGTGTTGGCCATTTCAACAGTCCAAAATACAAATTACCAACTTCACTGCCAGCAAATAAATAGAAATTTGATATGGCTGATAGACCTAACAGAGGTGCACATAAAAAAGCAGTAAACCGAACTTCCATAGCATCTGTTTGTAAGACTCTTTCTTTAAAAAGTTTGTACTTTTCAGTTTCGGAGACAGCTTTTCCAAAATATTCCAAAACAATGCCAGCATAATTTAAAACTGACCATACTAATATATTCCATGTAGTTCCATGCCACATAAAAATGAACATAAATGTAACAAGTGATGCAATCAATTTATAAGTAATGTAAGACATTGTCACAATAGATGACAATGTAATAACAACTGGTTTGTAAATGTACCTGAAACACAATTAATAAAAATGTTAACTTCAATCATACTTTAAGTCCTTAATTTGTAATGATAATTTGAAAGGAAACTTACTTGTACAAAAACCTGTAAAGTCCCACATCAAAATATCTCCACATGTGTGAGTAAACATGTATTCTAGCGATGCACCTTGGTGTTGGTGGTGGCTCAATATTATCTAGTCTTGAAAATGCAGCTGTAGTGCCATAAGATATGACATATTTCATGTGAAACTCCAACCCCATCCACAGCCCCCCTCCACAAAGTGCTAGTGAGGAAAACTTATGTAAAGCCTGGAATTATTTACTTAATTATTTATCAACAGAATATAAAAACAATTACCTAATAACAAATTAATAAAAGTCCATACCTCTATTTGACTTTGCATTGCATAAAAATATATATAATGCAATGAAATTTCCAGGATGATTGAATAAATTAAAAACAGTATTATGTCCGCAACAAATCTTTTTAGCCTCAATAGCAATTTTTCATTTGTCACATGAAAACTTCTCTGAAATTCTTCATAGAGTATGAATGGTCCAACAAATAATAATGGCAGGTATAACACATAGCTAAACATATTTATGAGATCTTCAAATACTGATACTTCACAAGGTTTTTCTTTATCTTGAGCTCTCAAGTTTTTCTCCGTTTTGTCCACATAATCAAGACAAAAACTAATGCATCTTAATTCAACCCAGGCAATTGCGTATAACATAACAAATACTTCCTCATCTTCCAAGTTTTCAGTATCCAAAACACGCCAAAAGAAATATTTATATTTTAAGGAGTTGTACACAGCCAACAATAAAATGCTTGTCAACCAAATACTAATCTTTTTACCCCCAGAAAACACAATCACTGAAAATACCATAGGCTGAGCAAAAATCATTACTAATTGTCTAAGGCCCATGTAACTCATTACAAAGATTATACTTGATATTATGTACCAATATTTCAGCAAAGAGGAATATTTTGTTCTTCGCAGAATCTCTGATACACAAAATTGTATCAACATATAAAACCATGAAGTCTGTATAAGATATTTCCATGTACTCCATTCAACATCAGATTCGTCTTTCAGCCTTGATATAAATCGCCAACCAGGATTTAAGTCCCTTACTTCATATGTAAGTTCTGGATATTTTTCTATTATTTCTGTAACAGTAAATAGGTAACCAACTAAAAATATACACCAGAATAAATAAAAACTACTAGAACACTTAAAATAAAACTGACAGTCTCACACCAAATTTAATTGAGTAAGGTCATGATACAATAAAACACAAAATAATTTAGAAATTAAAATTTCAAACAAATTTTAGCAGTAATTACCTGTCTGGGCTTGAATTAATCTATAAATAGAATAGAAGCATGCCCCTATCCATAAACTAAAGTGAATAATATTTTCTGTGAGATTCAAATTGTCTTTCATTGTGTAAAAATATAATTTCAAATCGGTTTAATTCCTAAAATAAATAAAAAACACACAACATGATTCAGAAGCACAATTTCCACCTTTCAAATTTGACGGTAATTGAATGAATGAACAACACAAAAAACAAAATAAAATTGTCTTTGTCAACCTGTCAAGTGTCAACTGCAGTAAGCAGTTAAACACTACACATTTTCAAATACCTACAGCATTAGTTGAATGAACGCACAAAAACATCTTAGATCTGATTATGCTTTTGTAACCGTATAATTAATTTCGTATTTAACAAGGACATATTTTGATTGTTCCACTGTAATCAATTTTAATAACTGTTCCAATTTTATACGAACTTGGTTTGTATGTTTGGTCGGGTATGGAGGGTAGACGCAAGCACGAATGACGAACAGTACAGTTCTCGCTAAACTTATTGTCCGGGTTGAAGTTGGCACGAGCTAACTTTAACGCCGCGGCCCGCCGTAAAAATCGGAGGAAGAAAAATATTGTATTGTAATAAGTAAAAACAAAGTCCGTGGCTTTTGTTTCATTTCAATCCAGTATTTTTCTCTCTCCGATTTTTACGAATGGATTAAGTTAAAAGGGTATTATACTCTATGAAAGTTAGCTCGTGCCAACTTCAACCCGGACATTATATTTGGCGAGAACGTTACCGTTCTAGATAACAAATAACAATATATTATATGGCAATGTCCGTCGAAATGAACTAAATAGTGGTGGCGTTACAACAGCATCGAGGTAAATTTAAAAACTTCAAATATTATTGGATAGATGTACAAACAAGGAAATAAAATAAGTACTTCCGCTTCCATAAAGGGCACTTTTAAAATAAAGCGATGAAACATTGAAATATTTGTGTATTATTTTTCATACCTAATTAGTATATCTTTAAAAATCATTAAAGGAACAAAATTTTATCATAAATTATATTCAAAATCACGTCGTATAAGTAGTCGTATTCATAATAAACGTTTAGTTAGGCACAAAATAAATAATAAGTTTAGGTTAATTTCGTGAATATTGTGTGCCATCAATGGGTTAATGAACATACAATTTGAGACAACACCAAAGGAGGTCATCAAAAGCCCATACAACTCAGCCCAAATTTGTACCGGAGGTACATGACAGCTGTCAAGTTGATAGTTTTTACTATGAAACTGTTAGTAATCTGCCTTATTTGGCTGTAATGGCGTGCCCGTGCGTTTTAAATTCCGAAACTGACACTGACAATTTTTACTATGAAATCATTACGAAACAGCCCCTCAACCATGAGTTCTATCGAATGAGTTTCGATAGAATTATTACGCATCAAAACGCTATAATCTCATAGCAGGTTTTAGTTCCTTACGTAACCATTAGAGGCGCTGCGAGAGTTTTCCATACAATTATTTTACGTCGTCGCTAGTGAGTCTAGTGCGAAAAACTCATGGTCGAGGCACAGATAATAGTGTGCCAAAATGGCGTAATTTTTCTCAAATTAAAAGTTTTTTCTCATCCCCCAGTCAACATTAAAAAAAACTGTCAATTTTTACTATGAAATCATTACGAAACAGCCCCTCAACCATGAGTTCTATCGAATGAGTTTCGATAGGATTATTACGCATCAAAACGCTATAATCTCATAGCAGGTTTTAGTTCCTTACGTAACCATTAGAGGCGCTGCGAGAGTTTTCCATACAATTATTTTACGTCGTCGCTAGTGAGTCTAGTGCGAAAAACTCATCGTCGAGGCACAGATAATAGTGTGCCAAAATGGCGTAATTTTTCTCAAATTAAAAGTTTTTTCTCATCCCCCAGTCAACATTAAAAAAAAGTACGACTAGTTTTTCCAATAAGTGTACCTTCGGTACATCATTTGGGCCGATTTCGATGATCTCCTTTACGTTATTCCAAGGTGGTCCCGTTTAAATTTAAAAGATAAATTCCATCCCTAAAGGCTTATTTACAAGAAACAATTTAATTGCCCGTTGAATGCAATAAGTTGTACAGTCTAACCAGCGTTTGTACGATGATTTGATTTTATGGCATGCAACAGGCAAGAAACTTGCATCGTGTAAATGCGTAGTAAAATAAGGGATGATTGGTTTATGAATTTTCAAATATTGTCCTGTTAAAATATTGTGGTTGTGGTGGAACTTAGCGCACATGTGTAGTTCTAATGACCCTACAACATGATGAACCGATACCTAGAGTTGACCTGATGATGGAGACGGAAGACATTCGAAGGAAACGGTGTACAGCTGCGTCGCGTTAGAGCTTATTTCGTTTAACTTCATGCTACAACATGATGGACACCTAGAAAGTTGACCCTGATGATGGAGACGGAAGACAGTCGAAGGAACCTCTTAACGGTATACACCGTATACAGCAGTTACCTCATGTTGGGGCTTATTTCATTTAACTTCATGATAACTTCAGACGTGACTTAGTTAAAGTAAGGCAATTAAGAATATTTACTTAGATATTAAAGGGTGAGTAGACTAGCTTTTGCACGCGTCTCCGTCCGCGTGGATTCGGCCTACTGTAATCCCCTATATCAACCTCTTTAAGGCTTCTTCATCCTTTCCCAAGATCTAATCTATCTCTGTACAAAATTTCATCAAAACCCGTTAAGCGGTTTAGGCGTGAAAGCGTAACAGACAGACCGAGATGATATCGTAAATTTCTACAGATTATTAAAATTATGAGTAGGTAATGTCAAAAGTTGAGGAATTTTTAGTAAGAAGGAAGGCCGTCTCTTCCGGACCGTCCGTTTTCCGTCGCAAAAGCACTGATTTAGTCGTGTCACGGTCATCTAGGTAATCGCTTCGCGTAACGCTCTAAGCACGCTGTGGGGGACTAATAAAAGGCCAAATGCCTCTGTAATCAATTCATACTTCAATCCCTTAGATCCCCTCCTAGTTTAGCTCAGGAGATCAATGTCGGCATCGACAGTATGATGTAGATACTTATCTTAATCGACCGTTTTAATGAAATATAAAATAATTAAAATGTTTTGCGAACGATTGTGACAATAGTCTTGACATAAATACTAATAAATGATAGCAACATAATATACTATACTTATCATTCCATTTGGCTTCGGGGTTATCAATCCTACTACCTAAGTACTTAAAATAACTTCTTACTTACTGTCTGCTGGCCAAATGAACCTCCTCTTATCCATCACGCTGGTCTAGTACTACGTGGGTTAGTGTCGGGTTTTAGACAAGATTAACGAAAAGTCGGGATGTATGTAGGTACTAGTGAACCTTTGATTAGGTATGAACTCGTCCACACACCTAAAGATGAAGCTTATAGTAAATATTAGTGACATTTAACGACTTATGTGGTCTAGTAGTTCGAGTACCGGACTGCTGATCACGAGGTCGTCGGTTTGATTCCCACGTGTTCTGGGTGTTTCATAGATGTATTATAAGCATATATTTTTTTACAAAAAAAGTAAATAAGTATTTTATCCATTGTCTAGTACCCTTAGTACAAGATCTGCTTAGTTTGGGACTAGGTGCTGTGTAATATGTTCCAGGATATTTAAAAAATATGTATTAAAGATGTGCTTGTGTCTAAGTACGCTGATCAGTATATATATATATATAATATAATAATATATATATATATATAATAATATATATAATATATATGTATATAGTTTTATGACGCTGAAAATCCTCTCGGATTGTCTGCAGCCAGTGGAGGCGGTATGCTACGTCTATCCTTGCTAAGCCTTACCCTGTAAGCGTAGTCAGGAGCACAGCCAGGACCAAGAGAACATCGTAACTTCACAGATTATCTATACCTAATACCATTTAATAGCTGCGTAATACAATGTAATCTAACAAAAAATCTGATAGATCATAGAACTTAGGTATATTTAAAACGTTTTAAAAATTGGAGGGAGGAGAGAATGACATCAACTTGTTATGAGTCTGACTAATTTTTCATGGCAAAATAAACTCTCGGTGACCTCTGTTTAGCGTCGAATATTGCAAACACTGACGATAAAGAAACTTGCACAGCTGCTCGGTGAATCAGATGGACTACATAATCTTCGTGCGCTTGGAGAATACGGTTCTGTGTCGAATTACTTATACCTAACTTCTTGTAAATAAAATACGAATGTAGTTTTTAGTGTGGATACTTTTAATATACTTATTAATAATGGGTAAAAACAACTGCAGTGTCTGCAAAGCGGCCGTTTTGTGTGGAATCTTATTTGTTTTGCAAATTGGTTCATGTAAGTAGTTTTTACATTCTTGTTTTATAAGTTACCTACTTAAGTCGGCTATATAATATAAGATACAATATAATAATCTGATTTAGAAAATATTAATAGGTTTAAGAGAATAGGTACCTTTAACGCTATATATTTCCGTAATTAGTGCTAAATCAAACGTCATTGTAATAATAGGTAGGTACATGGGTTATTTAGGCTATGTTTTGAGGTACCTACTAAATAGTACCTACCTTATAATAATACCACATTATTTTAAAATGAGCTAGGTAAGTATATCAATGTCATACTCATTGCTTCCGTAAATACTTAGGTAACCCGCGAGATTCAAACGAATAACTATGACCTTACCTAGAATAATTTACAATTTGTTATTCAAATTATTTACCGAATTAAGTATTATAATTATTATGATAATGTAGGTACTAGGAAGATATTAATAAATCTATGTTTAAACATTTAGACGATACCTAAATATAGAAGAATACCTCGTAGTAGACGTAGCGTAATTTTTCTTGTATTATAAGTACAAGTAAATTATCAAGTAAAACTTACATAAAAAGATAACAGGGTCAATGTTACCTAAAGCCACTAAAACTTTTTCATTGACAACTTGTTTATTATTCCTGTCTAACGGCGCAGATAGTATCCAGTTTATTCTGCCTCATCATACAATAATATTTCTTAAAACCTAGATAATTATAGTAATGACAAATAAAATTAAAACCAAGTTTTGCTTATAATGTTTTTAGCTAGGTAGGTAATAGGTATTGGTACATACATACCATCTGTTAAAGTATTAACAAATGTAATAATAGGTACCTACGTAGGTAGATAAGTGTCAAATTATATTAAAATAAAATGTTATATGCTAGTATTTATATAGGTCAATACTTTAACGTACCCCTCTTCCTTGCAGGTTTAGAATACAATAAACAGCAGAGGCTAAATGCCAATACCGATTTCCTATTGCACGAAGCCGGTCAGCCAGCAAGTGGAAATAAAAGAGACTATGTAGCGACACAATCATCTGGTAGCCAGTCACCAATAAATGGAAGTCCAAACGGAGTTAAACGTGATTACGACGCCCAATTTCCGGCGTTAGGCTCCCCACATACATCGCCATCACATACTACAGGGACTAATAATAACAACAATAATGGAGCGCAAAGCAATCCGCAATCAACGAACGGGAAAAGGGACTACGTTGCGCCACAATACCCGACTGTTAAACCAGTTCAACAAAATAATAAGCCGACTGGAGGAATTAGTCAAATGCAATTTTCTCCAAATAACAATGGAGGCAGGCCTTATGTCGCTGAATTTCCATCACTCGGCCCTCCACCTAAAACACAATCCACTGCGTCCACTTCAAACGGAAGAAGGGACTATGTGGCTCCACAGTATCCATCCCTGCCCAGTCAGCAAAATAACAAGCCTATTGGAGGAAAGGTTAAAGACCTTATAAATTTTTATGACAATCCAAATCCTAGTCAAGGAGCAAATAGTTATAGTTCAATTTTGCAAAACTCAAACAAGAATGGGGCCAGTACAACGGTAACATTACCATCAACTAGATTCACACAGCCGGTTACACCATCAACGATGACCACTTCATCTATTTACACACCTAAACCGATGTCCTTCAGCTCAGTTGTGTCAGGCAATAAGCCAAGTTCTTACTCCACATTGACGACTCCTAAACCCACAACACGTATACCGACCACACCTGTGTCTCGACCTGGAACCCCTGTGTTACCAAGTTCCATAGTAAATAACAATCGAGGAACCGGAACGAATAATGCAGTGACCGACGCCGAATTAGAAGCGCTTAGCGAGGAGTTATTGAGAAAAGATAGTAATAATGCCGCTAAATACATAACGGTTAACTATCAAGAAAAGACTACGTCACACTCAACAGAGGATAAAGCACCACTACCGTAAGTTTCTAATATTCTCCATATCTAACTATGCCGGTCACTCGTCGACCTATTCGGCGTTCTATTTATATAGGTAGACTTTGATATGCATAATATGTGTTAAAGGATAGTGATAAGGATGCGTTATTGTATGAAAGATGATTATAGTAGATACCGATGGATGAACCATGGGCGTACCCAGCCTTTGGCCCAGGGGGGGGCAGTTGAGGGATTTCTTAACACCCCCCCCCCCCCCCGTCCCTCATCTCCATAAAAGAAGCAGTGGAATTTCAGCAGAATTAAAAAAAAATTGCTCAAACCCATCGAAAAATTGACAGCAACTATCAGAGTAAATAATATGATAAACCGAATTATTTTGTCAATTTGTTTCTACCTATTATATTATGACCCCACGTGGAACGAGCTTAGAGCCAGCAACAAATTTTAGAACTGGAAATCGGATGAATTTTAGCCGGTGCGCTTATAGCCGATCATGTTAGCCTAACGCTCGATTTTACCAAAATAAATAAATAATAAATTATTTGCAGATCTACTTAATTATTGGCTAGCATAACCGGCATATAGGGATTCATAAAGTATAAAAAAAAAGTCAGTAGTAAAGTAAATCAGATGAATTTCTGACCGGTATTGTTATAAGCCAATCATGCTAACTCAACGCTTGATTTATCCGGGATTTATAAATAGAAAAAAAAATATTGCTTAACGTAGCAATGAAAATTGATGACTAAGAGTCAGCAAACGAGAAGTCGAAAACTTGGACCACCCACCTTGGACAGGTTAGGTTAGAAGGATACTTTGTAAGTATCTTTGTTTGTTACTAGGCCTCCAGTTATCTCACACAGTAAGAGCGAGCGAAGCGAGCTCGAAAATTTGGCCACCTACCTCGGACAGGCTTGGTTAGAAGAGTAACTACAATTAGTTTGTTAACTATTTCCAGGTGTCTCATGTAAAAGCGAGCTCGAAAATTCAGGCCACCCTCCTCAAACAGGCTGGGTTAGAAGAGTAACTACAATTATTTTGTCTACTACCTCCAGGTGTCTTATGTAGGAGCGAGCGCAGCGAGCTCGAAAATTTTAGCCACCTACCTTGGACAGGTTAGGTTAGTTAGAGTGGTAATTACAATTAGTTTGTTACTACCTCCAGTTGTCTCATGTAAAAAGGAGCTCGTAAATTGAGAAAACCCACTTAGGGCAGGCGATGTTAGTGAAGGGGGTTTCTTACTACCTCCGTGCGGCTATCGCTGCCCCTTGGAGGCTGGCTATGGCTCTTTTGACCGTAGTGTAAATACGCCACTGTAAAGGTTGGATGAGTATCCGAACCGGTATCCTTATAAACCAATCATGCTAGCTTAGCGCTCGATTTTTAGGGAATCAAAAAAATACAATTATAATAATTGTGTTGCTCAACTTGGTTAATGACGCCTTGAAAATCGGCAATAGGATATCTTTCCGGGATCGCACGAGTTTCTGACCGGTTTTTTTATAAGCTCGTCACTAGATTTTTCCAAAACAAATAAACAATATAAATTATTTGCGCATTTTTTTTTTTGGTAATTTTAGGCATCACTAATTATCACGTCGAGCAAGAAAATCTCTTTCAGGCATATATATTGTCAGTTTGTCACGTCGAGCAAGAAAAATCAAAACTTAAGTTAGCTTAACCCAAAACTTAAGTTAGCTTAACCGGTTAATAAGCATAGCGATTGGAAACTCATCTGATCTTTGAAAGATGTGTTTCTCAATAATAATTGCTACCTCAAACAACTGAATTATATTTTACTGGTTATTTTTTAATTGTTGTTTTAATGAGGTCTTCAGCAACAAATATTGGTCTATTTGTTTCCCTGATTATATAGTATTTAGCTATTTTTATACTATCTTTAAGTAAAGCTAGCATTGTTGTCAATTTTGTAAGATCAGTTTGAGCAACCAAATCGTTTTTGTAGCAACTAATTGTTGACAAAAAGCAACAAATAGTGAATATTTTTCTATTTTGACAATTTTTCACTGCCAGTGTTATTGTAACTTGTGGGGGAAAGTTTGTTCCGTCCTACACACAACACGAAAAAGGTTTATTTTTATTTTACTATAACTTTTATCTACGGGGCATCCAAGTTCCAGGGGGGGGCAGCTGCCCCCCCCCCCTGCCCCCCCCCTGGGTACGCCCATGGGATGAACAGAGATTGACGAAACGAGTTTATAAGTACAAGGCAAGTGTACCTACCCATGGAAGAGTTGGAAGGGGCTGACCTTGGCGAACATACCAAATTATGTAAGTTCTCTAAAAAGGCGAGATTAAGAGCACCTAAAACCTAAACCGACGAACATGCATGGGGAGGTGAGCATGGATGAGGCGAAAGTTGCGTGCTAGAATCGGAGTAAGTGGAAATCTATTGTTTCAGTCTACCCTAGACGGAAATAGGCGTAATACCGTGTAGGTGTGTTACGTAGAAAACTCGTATAAGACAGTAAATTGATCTAATATTCAGTGTTGTAGGTAGTGGGTATACCTGCTTACTATACTTATTCTTGGCTGGACAATGTTTTTATCAACAATATTATAAAAATAGGTACACTTCGGCTCACGTAAAGCTTAAAGTGTGTACGTAGGTCGTAGGTAAACTAATAAATTGTGATTGATTATGTGATGACTTAGCGAAAAATGATTGATTTGTTAAAATGCCAACTATGTTCCAGATTACTGACAATATCTCCTGAAGTGTGGAATATTCCGACCATTCAAAAATTAATTCCATTATTAGATAATTATGAACGAGATACATTGGTTAATGAGTATGTTACTCCACAGGTGGGTACCATATTTATTTTTACTTTTATTAAAACAGGTTTATAAAAAGTCCAAGCGAACGCACTGCCATCGATGAAAGTCTAGTCATTAGATATCTTGATTAATAGTTATCTAAGTAGCTATTAATCGCTTAGTCTGAACCGAATCGAGGCAAACGACGTTTTTTTCGATATGGACCTACTTTTAGTTCTTTTTGACCGGCTCAAGCCGATGTCGATAAATGGTCACTCCCTCCCAGTCCATGAAACAACTTATTTGTATTTTATTTTCAGGAAAGGAACGAAGAAAATGTTTTCATGGATGCAGTCATGTCTACTACTGTTATAAGGCACTTAATGATTTATTTGAAAAATAAAGGTCTGTGGTGATTTATTAACTTTGTTATTTTACGAACATTTATATTTTTGGTGAATGTAATAAAATTATATTCCAACAAATCATTTATTTGTTAGACTGTATCATGTAACTATGTACAATGTCTCTTTCATTATTATTTCCTTACAGGATACGTGACACCAGATCCAAAACAGCAAAGGGACTTTCTGAAACAACTATGGTTCAGCTTATATTCAAGAGGCAAAGGAAAAATAAGCAGTTCTGGTTTTGAACACGTATTTGTATCGGAACTTAAGAACGGAGGAGTTTCAGGTACTGATTCAACTTCCTGAAATCCTATTTACTTACCATTTAATGGGTAGGTGCCTTGCTTCAGTTGCTGATTTTATTTTTTTACAGGTTTGCATAATTGGATTTATTTTGGAAGAGAAGAATCAGCGAACAGAATTAATTATTTGGGATACTTGAAGTACTTGCAATTGAACGATGTAAGTAAAATTATTATTTTCAAATCTGTCCGTACCTATCTATTGGTCTAATCGAAACAAAATTTATATCTATGGATTATTATCTATTCATTCGAGAAATCTCAAAACTATTCAAAACGGCGACCGCTTATGCTTTACCACTACGTTTAAATATTTTTTTTTTGTTATACCTAATTTCAGAAAGGGGCCATTATGAAGTTCCATTTTAATCAACAAGGTGTAGACAAGCCTGTAAATACCCTCTTCATCGGAACCTCGCCGGAGCTCGAGATGGCACTGTACACACTTTGCTTTGTTACTCGTGCTGACAATGATTGCAAGCTAAAGTTGGCAAATAAAGACATTAATATTATAACACACACGTTCCGTTACCGCAGTAAAAATTTAATAGGCAGCGCTTTTCCTCAAATATAAGTAGAAAATAATGTCAATTATAAATAGTTAATTAATACTATATTATGCTGGGTTAGAGTACCTACAAAATATGAAGGATATTTAAGTACCTACATAAAAGATGTACCGATAAAACGAGCACTATGTGTATTTATCAAAAAATGTGTAATTATTGTTGTATCTATAATAATTATCTTATTTAATAAATAAATAAATACTTTGTTATTATGTGAGTATTTTGTTGACAACGCAGCCAATTTCATGTAACATCAAATAGATCAGTCGCCGTCAGATGCATTGGCTTCAGCCAAGGTTCCGTAACGCGCAAACTACTGCAGATCGACTTGGTCAAGATTTTCAAGTGAATGTTGGAACAACTATTATTGTTGTAGTGTAAGCGTTGCGCAGAAACGACGGCGGCTCGTAGAGTGGTCACGTGTTGTCGTGAAGGAATAGAGAATCCCAGCAGCCCAGAGGGAGATTATTGCACAGGGAGGGTTCCGGAAGAATAAGCAGAAATATCCTCCGAGCCCCCAGCCCCACTATTGTCCCGTAGGCCGGTAGCCGTTTGAAGCCGTTTTTCATAATACCTATATAACTTATTGAGAAAATTAATTAAGAAAATCAAGAATTCCATACAAAGTAATGATCGATCTGAGATTTTCATAATCTGAAAAAATCAGAATGACGTGTGTGGTAAATAATTACTTTGTATGGAATTCTGGGCTTTCTTAATTAATAATCTGAATTATTCAGATTACGAAAATTCTGGATGTGTTAGGCCGGCCTTATGTCTCCTAAGCAAAGAGTATAATAATATACTCCTAAGTCATAGGGATGTTGAAAAAATATCGATATATCGATATTTTTTTTCAATGTATCGATATTTTTGAGCGTTATTTAATATTTCGATATATCGATATAAAATTACAAGTATCGAAAAGGTATCAAAATCGATTTTTCAGATCAATAAACATTTTTAAGTTAGAAGATTACAAATTACCTTTTTTTTTGCTGTTTTACTATTTGGTTTTTAAGTTGACCGATATATCGATATATCGATATTTTTTTGAAAATATCAATATCGATATAGATATATTTAAAAAAAAATATTATATCGATATTTTTTTGAAAATATCAATATCGATATCGATATTTTTTTGAAAATATCAATATCGATATTGATATATTTTTAAAAAAATATCGATACGATATATATCGAATCTTTTTGAATCTTTTTTTTCTTTATGGCAATTTGTGATAAACTCATAAAAAAACTCGACAAAGAGCTAGTAAATACATGGAGGGGCCCCGTTATTCTATAGATACATTTGCTTATACAAATATGAGTGAAATACGATACAGAATGTGAAATATATTTTTGTCTCATTCTTTCCAATAGAATAATCGTATTTGATAAAAGAGACAACAATATTTAAGTGCTCATAATGGAAACATTTTACGGTGACGTAGTGAGAGCTGTAGGTAAGTACCGTGTCCGCCATATTATGCGCCCAGTTTGTGGTAGTTTAGCTGTCAAGTGTTTATTGATTTTTTGTAATATTGAAATTTGCGAGAAAACTACGAAGATTTTATCCTTAAAACTGTATGTAAATGTTGTAGAAAAGGAAAGTCAACATGCCTGTCTGTTGTGTTGTGGAGTGTGCTGCAAGAAAGAATAAAAATCAACCTCAATTGTGTTTGCACAGGTTAGTAGCCGGTTTGTGTGCATTAATACACATTCTTGAAACAATATTTACGCGATCATTAATTTATGTCTAAAGTATTGATGTTTGGCTTAATGTCCGCTTATTAAACCGTTGTATTATTCAATATTTCATTCCATTTATTTTACGATGTATATATCATAATGGAATAGTGTTGTACCATTGCTATAATATTTTCAGTCTAGTTTTTTCACTAAAACAATATCTGAACTCATTCCGCATATCTTAATCGGTTACTCATAGTGAATTAGGGTCCTTGCTAGGTTTGTCCCGTGGTACACGACACCAAGGGACGGCCGTCTCACAGCATTCGTTGTTTATTTTAGCAGCTAATCATAATGACTTATTTATTGATAAAAACTTGCCTTTTTTATAGGTTTCCTAAAAATGAAGCATTAAAGAAAAACTGGTTAGAGGCTATTGGTGCAGAAAATTTTAATCCTCCACATAAAGAATGGTACCTCTGTTCACTCCACTGTGAAGAAAGCTGTTTCAATAGAACACTTGATGTAATGAGACTACATGATAACTCTGTTCCGACATTATTTTTGGTATGTATTAAAATGATTTATTAAGAGATTTATAAGTAATGAAATAAAATATATTAAATTTCAAAATTGACTGCCTCTTTGGTCTTTGGTCACAAGTGCTACTGCTGAGCATGATGTCCTGGATTCGATTTTCAGGTTGGGCAGTGTTAATTACAAGATTTTTCCATTAGGACTTTTTCAATACAATAATAATAATAAATATCCTGGGACATTTTACACAGCACACATGGGACTTAAATAAAACTAGTAAAATATAGATGTGTACTTACAATGGGACTGGGTACACCTCTATCTAGCCCTCCTAGCATCTGTGTTATATATTATCATTTTTCCCAAAATTTTCCAATTTTCCCAAATCATAATGTCTATTGTTTATTATAATACAGTAGCATTTTTTTTCAGGCACCAGGAAAAAACAATACGAAGCGTCATCATGAATTTTTTTCATGTGGACTCTGATTCCGAATATAACAGTAACCACAAGTTATTCCTCGTGAAATCTGTAATTAAGACCTTCCTAGATATAAGGTTTCAATATCTCGGTCGAAGAGCATCAGAAAAGTGTCATATAGACAGTTTCTTAATAAGCTAATTTTGTTTAGAAATGAATAGGTAGCTAGGAACTGTCTTGTAATCCTACTTTACTGATCAAAGTTACGTAAGTACGTTAATTAAACATTATCACACCAATAATCAAATGAATTTTATTTTTTCCCCATCACACATTAACACATAATATAAACATAAACATTATAGAATAACATACTACCAGCCAAGTAGGTACCCAACTTCTTAGAGCATTCTAATAAAAGCTATATAAAATAAATAAATAAAAGGTATATAAAAAATAAGCGTAAAGTAATGCTTCCGTATGTCAAATTTGTATAAAAAATTGACATACGGAAGCGTTACTTTACGCTTAGCATAATCTCTGAATGTCAGCCTTAGTATCGCTTTACGCTGTTCCTTCACTGTAATATCCTAAGCGTTTTTAATTCTGTGCAGAAAATTTGGTGCTGCGATAGGTAACAAAAGGTAAATAAACCTACTCATCTTTTCAGTGACAACGAACTTTAAGTAATCTTTTATTATTTATATGTTACAATATTACCTATATATAAAATAGTACTGTTATTACACCATCCAAACGTGATATCTAGTAAAACTCATATCTGGTATCGATAGTCGATATTTGTTACAAGTAACATTATTGACCAATTCTAGCAATGGCAGCCATTTTATGCGCTCGGAAGAGTTGTATGCACTGTGAACCGCCTTAGTTCATCAACCCAGAAGTAGGGACTTTTAATGCAAAAACACTGAATGCAGTGATGTATATTAGTTTTATTACTACTTCAAGCAGTACAATTCTAGATAAAACAGATTATAATCTAAATCATTGAGCTCAGTCACAAATAAAAACACTCGTTGGACCCGTCACCGAATGTCCGCTGTCATTAGTTTTCCCGCCAAAAGTACTTTTGTTATTGATCATTGAAGATTGCCAGTATCTCGACTAATCGCAAACAATACTTTTTAATAACAAACTTCTTAAAATTAAATGATACTATATTCGGTAAATAATTACTTATTTACCTAATATAAAAATTATAATAGATATATTTAAATATTTATAACAGCTCGGCCATCCGATTATCAACGAGTCCCTCGTTGTTATACATCTAGATTGTAAAAAAAAATTATCTGTATACATATAAAAAATATCATTAAGTAACCTAAATATTTCATTTAAAAACAAACTGAATGAATTAGAAAATCTAAATGTTAATAGATATATTTAAATATTTATAACAGCTCGGCCATCCGATTATCAACGAGTCCCTCGTTGTTATACATCTAGATTGTAAAAAAAAAAAATACGAGCGAGCCGTCCGTTACCTGACACCCCACACCGATTCACTAGTCCATGACCCTAACCAATGAATCAGTATTTACCAGTCCATGACACTGACCAGCAAATATTTTAACAATCAAATACTTATGCTAATTACAATGATACATGACACTAATCATCAGTATATTTATTGATCCATGACCTTGACCAGTAAATATATTGTTGCATAATTATGCATTAATCGCCAAAATGCGAGGCATCCGTTACCTGACACCCCACACTGATTCATCAGTACATGACCTTAACCAATGGATCAGTATTTACCAGTCCATGACACTGACCAGCAAATATTGGAACAATCAAATACTTATGCTAATTACGATGATACATGACACTAATCATCAGTATATTTATTGATCCATGACCTTGACCAGTAAATATATTGTTGCATTTATGCATTAATCGCCAAAATGCGAGGCATCCGTTACCTGACACCCCACACTGATTCATCAGTACATGACCTTAACCAACGAATCAGTATTTACCAATCCATGACACTGACCAGCAAATATTTCAGCAATCAAATACTTATGCTAATTACGATGATACATGACACTAATCATCGGTATATTTACTGATCCATGACCTTGACCAGTAAATATATTGTTGCTTTAATCTTCTTCCCTCGATCGCCTGGACCGCGACCGGTGGTGGCGGCTGCCACGGCTTTTTTCTGGAGAACGCATACAGGCCCGCGACTACGTCTACGGCTTCGTCTTCGAAACCTTCATTCTTGAAGACCACCAGTGCCGGCAGCACCAGCGGTAGCGGCACCCGCACCGGACCAGCACACGCAGTCTCCTGCAGCTTCAGCAGCGTCTGCAATGCCTGCAGCGCCAGCGGCACCAGCAGTGCCAGCAGCGCACTAGCAGTGCCAGATGCGGCACTAGCAACAGCAGCAACGACACAAACAGTGCCAGCAGTGGCACCAGCACTGCCTGCAGCGCCAGCGCACCAGCAGTGTCAGCAGCGCACCAGTAGTGCCACATGCGGCACTAGCAACAGCAGCAACGGCACAACCAGTGCCAGCAGCGGCACCAGCAGCGCTTGCAGCGCCAGTGGTATCAGCAGTGTCAGTAGCGCACCAGTAGTGCCAGACGTGGCACTAGCAACAGCAGCAACGGCACAAACAGTGCCAGCAGCGGCATCAGCAGCGCCTGCAGCGCCAGCGGTACCAGCAGTGTCAGCAGCGCACCAGCAGTGCCAGATGCGGCACTAGCAACAGCAGCAACGGCACAAACAGTGCCAGCAGCGGCACCAGCAGGGCCTGCAGCGCCAGTGTCACCCGCAGCGCCTGCAGCGCCAGCGGCACCAACAGTGCCAGCAGCGGCACCAGAACCGTCAGCAGTGGCAGTGCCAGCGGCAACGGCAGTTGCAGCCGCGCCTGACGTGTATGGCTGCTTGCAGTTCTGTAATTACTCAATAACAACAATAACTCATTCATTTCCTAATGGAATTCATGCTATCTGTTTCATCAAAGTAAGTAGCACATTTATCAAGAATCTACTCTATATGCCACAGGATCGTGTACTCAGTGAGCAGAGCGACTAGACCATGTACCAAGTAATGGCACTCCAAGACAGCATCCAACAAACACACTCAATTCTGCATATCGCAGAGCTCACTCTACCGACAGAGGCACCCATGGTATTCACAAAAACAAATAGCAGTTGTTGTTTGGTACACAATCCACCAACGGTTTAAAAATGTGTGGATAGTTGAATGTAAAGAAACGACCAAAATGCACAGGTATATACGTAAATTAATACTGCCAAACAAAAAAAACATTAATTCATAGAAAAGTAAACGCCGTTCGGTCATTCTAATTTCAATTGCAAATCTCGCATGAAAAACAAAATAAATTGGTTTGATCCCACCGATCTCTGTCTTCCTGCCTCAGCCTTTTAGTACCATCAGAATCATACTTGACAGCTTCAAGATGAGGCCTTCGAAGTCTTGTCCAACAGAAATCGTATCGTTTTAACGTCAGTTGTAAGTATAGTGCCCTCTTTTTCTAGCTTATAATTAAAATGCTTTTAACTTCTTTATTTTTGAACCAATTAAAATTTTGTTTTTGACAATTGGCTCTATTTATGGTCAACTTTTCACATGAGCCCATAAAAAAATAATCAGGTGCATAGCCTATTGGTGTTACATTTTATCTTAGTATACTTATGACTTAGCCGACTTTTACAAGCATTGCAATATAGGCTAGGTACATAAAACTTAATATATAAAAGTATAAAACTATTTATTGGTAATATTATATTATAGGTAAAAAGAGCAGTTTTTACCCGACTACCTAAAGAGGGTTATTATTTTATTTTTATCAAGTTTCATACTTCATTTTTATTTATTGCTACTTATAAATATATACTCAATAGGTAATATTTGTTTGTTATTGTTATACTATCACCTTCACTGTATAGATATATTTTAAATTAATTATAGGTAGGTATATCAATTTAGTGCATATTAATAATGTAGTGTACCTTTTATTATTGGCTATTGTTTGGTATTTTTAGATGTTGTACTTACTAGGTTTTTTTGTGATTTCAAAATATTTGTTATAGCATTTTTTTTTCTTATGTATCTTATGTCTCTTTTTTTTTTTAAGGGGAGCTTACAGATAAATACAAATAGTTAACAAATTAAATCAATAAATGCCAATAAGAAGCTTTCACAATTAGTTTGCAACATGATTAAATTACTTTAACAGCAAGTTGGTTATGGACATTACTACTAAATAGATGATTAATTCACAAAAATTGAATCAGTATCTAACTTAAACATTATCAACAAAGTATTTAGTTAAACAGAATCTGGCAGAATGTTTACTAGTAGTAAAAATATAAAAACAACTGTTAACATTGAATTTGTTAAACTCAGAAAGCTATTTGCTCTAAAATTTGAATGACACGGAGATCCGTATAACAATAGATTCTTGCATAATTTTCTTACTGGTACTCTTAACTTTATTTTGGAAAAAGCTCGGGTATCTATCTCTCGGAATATCTATATGTAATTTATTTTATTATTTTACTGCCTTAAACATATAACATGGACTGGTTTAGCATTTTTATTATTGAATTTGGTAAATAAAACTTATTTTTAGGGCAGGCATTGACATTGTGGGTGTCTTTAACTTTTGTGTAGTAATGCATATTGTTGAACACAAAAAAAAAACTTATATCATGGATGTATAGGGATGGAAGTGTTAATAAGTTGTACTTAATAAAGTAAGACCTGCAGCTTGGTTCTCTTTTTGTGCTATGATTCTAATGCACTTTTTTTTTCAATATGAATGAATTATTACTATAATGACACTATTCTCCCAAGGCATGACACCATAACACTGCCATGATGATTTTTATGTCTCCTACTACATTTCAGTTGGATGTAAATCAGGATAGTTTAAATTTAATAGATTCAATGTGCGTTTTCCAGTTTATGTACCTATGTGTCTATATTTATTCCTAGTAATTTAAATGTCTCTACAGTTTCTAATAAAGATGAGTCGTACTCCTTACAATCCGTACTGAGACTTACGAGTACGAATACATGCAAATAATATAAACCTTTGTTTTAAGATGTAGGTACCTTAGCAAGTGTTTATGATTATTTAGTGATCTGATCTGTTAGATTTATTTATAAATATGTTCTTATTAATTAATATAAAAATAATTGATAATTATTTACAAAAACCATTGAAAACGTTTGTTTTTTTTTTAGGGACTTAACTATACATATTTATCCCAACACCAGCCATTCGGGATTTACTTTACTCACACAAGTGTCGAACACGTCTCGCAACATTACGAGTTCCATGTATTTAAAAACAGTCTTCAAGTTTTGCACGATAACGTTGATTTACATTTGGCATTTTCAATGCTTTGCTTTGTATGCTTTCGTCACTTGGGCTATCGAAGTATGAGTTTTGTAAGTATTACACGTAACAAGTATGGAAACGCGTGTTTATGGGTGACTTCACTCGGGACTTGAAATACTTTTAAATACTTGAAATGTGTTCGTATGCAAACGCAATACTCCTACACCATACTTCTTCGTCAAAACCTAGTCTTGAAACCTGTGACAGTATATACACCTCATCTCTAGTTTGTAATGGAGTATTTTGAAAAGTTGTGTTTCTATACCTATTGCAGGTTATTTTTTTGATCTGAACTGTATTGTAATTGTTGTGTGTATAGCTAAGCTATTATAATAATTATTATACCAAGCGCTAAGCAGTAATGTGATAACATTATTTTGTTCCAGTAATTTATGAGTACAAATATCATGAAAGTATTCACAATATTTCACAACAGTTAGAGCATACCCATTGCTTTCTAACACTTACGCGAATATTAGACATTTTGTAATAAAACATTATTTTTTTACGAATTCTATTCCAATGGGTTAGAACATGTTTATTTACCTTTTGAAGACCAAAAAAATACCAATGCGTCAAAGACATCTGCATAATATCTTGTAATACATTAAAGTAAACAGTGAAACATCTGGGACTCTCTTGAGTACACATTATGGCTACAAGGTAATAATCAAGTAGGTACTTAAAAAAAATTAAGATGTGGGTGCTTACTTACTTTTTAGTACTGCTTCCACTAATTTTCCGTGGCTACAATCAAAACGTCGACCAGTACCTACTTTTAGTTATAGGTTCACTATTACCCGCATCCATACGTGGTGACTTCATTTACGCGTGGAATCGCTTTTCTACGTATCTTCACCAAATACTCATGCGTATCTTCGATCCAATTGTGGGCACAAGTTGCATATCCCACTTCTGAGATGTGAACCGCCTTAGTTCATCAACCCAGAAGTAGGGACTTTTAATGCAAAAACACTGAATGCAGTGATGTATATTAGTTTTATTACTACTTCAAGCAGTACAATTCTAGATAAAACAGATTATAATCTAAATCATTGAGCTCAGTCACAAATAAAAACACTCGTTGGACCCGTCACCGAATGTCCGCTGTCATTAGTTTTCCCGCCAAAAGTACTTTTGTTATTGATCATTGAAGATTGCCAGTATCTCGACTAATCGCAAACAATACTTTTTAATAACAAACTTCTTAAAATTAAATGATACTATATTCGGTAAATAATTACTTATTTACCTAATATAAAAATTATAATAGATATATTTAAATATTTATAACAGCACCTTTTTTTGTAGGTATTCCCAGTCCATATTTTTATATGTCTATAGATCCAGATCAGATGTCTCCCGCTGTCACTGTCACTTGTCAGCTATAACTTGGAGACAGAACAGAGAGCACTGTGAGCAACTGTGAGCAGGGTTGGATTTCGTACTATAATTTTAGTATTTGTACTATAATTTAGTAGTTATAGTATTTGTACTATAATTTCATGCTTCGTACCATATACTATCCATATCTAAGGATAGTACGAAAAATACTATAATTTCATTACTTTGCATTAATGACTAATATAAATACCATTTACTACCAATCCAATATTTAAAAAAAAACACAAAATTAAAAATAAATCACATTACTTCACGTCTCCACTCCTCAAGTGCCCTTCGAAACGAAAAGTCTTGTCTTTGTGAGAGAATATTCAGTAAATAAACCTTACTGAGATAAGACACAAACTGGCAACACATTTCAAAGGCGGTAGCGCAAAAGTGGTAATTGTACTGTTTTTATTACTGCTAAGGATCAAACAAATATTGAATACCTGATAAACTTGGAAGAGGTAAATTTTGCATAAATTGGTATTGATTTTAATGACTTTTGATTCAAATTAATAAAGTGTACTATAATTTTTGTATAAATACTATCCTTTTCATTTTTTTGTACTATCGTTTTGAACATGCCCAAATCCAACCCTAACGGGGAGCCTGTGCTGTGAACTGCTGTGCTGTGAGCAGCAGTGAGCGACTGAGCCAGCAGAGCCATAGAAGTCTTCTGAAGCCAAAATAAGGTGAAAGAAATAAGTGGTATCGTGGTATCGTGTGTGTGTGACTGTAGGTAATGTTTATGCAATAATTTTATTAATTGAAAATAGCTTGCATTAACCTAATCTTGTATTACAGTTATTGCAATATAATAGTTCCACATGTATTGGTTCATTTATAAGTTTTAAAATAACGTGCCACCTACAAAAATGTCATCTTTGATGAGCATACGGAGAAATTTTATAAATGGTATAAGAAAATGGAAAGCCGGCATAACACAAGTGTCAAAAAAATATCCAGAAGACATAATACGCAGAAAATCCTCCAAATCACGCGCAGAATATTTGAAAAAAACTTACACTGAGACAAAGACTTTATTTGAATGTGAGTGCCATGGGGATTTTTTAAATATTATAAATATTTTGAATTGATGAAATGTTATGCAGTATATCGTTTATTACAGCTAAAAAATTACCTCAAGATGTGAATCCTAAGGGTGTATTTGCATGCAATGAAATGGATCTGGCTGACATTAGAGTATATGGATTTGACTATGATTACACTCTGGCCCACTATAAACCTTCGATGGAACATTTATTGTATAATCTCGGAAGAACAAGACTGTTAGAAAAATATAATGTAGGTTTGTGAGTGTTGTTGTCATGTATTTATGGAAATTGGTATAATTCTCCTTCCTAGCTTCTCCCAACCAAGTCAGGGTTGGCTTTCAGTCTAACCTGACTTCATTCAGCTGCACTCTATTTTTCTGTACTAAAATGTTTAATTTTTACAAATCCTATCTTAGTAAATCTATTGTAATAAACCTGTCACTAGATCTTTTCCACATAAAGGATTTTAATATGATAATACAAATAACAGCAAGTTTCTTTTACTTTTAGTATCCTGCAGAAATCGCAAAACTAGAATACCAACCCAATTTTGCTGTTAGAGGTTTGCACTATGACATTGAGAAAGGCCTCCTTTTGAAATTGGACTCATTTCTGCAAATTCAATTTGGTGCTGTATACAGAGGTCTTAAGTCAGTGCCTACTAATGAAGTGCTCAAGATATACAAGAATAAAATTATACCCATAGCTTATGTTGAGGGTGATCACAGAATTCATAAAGTATGTATATGTATGATTAATTTATTAAACACTAGCTTCCCGCCAGCGGCTTCGCCCGCGTGGTCTTATAATTTTTTCCCCGTTTTTGCTACATTTTTCATTACTACTCCACTCCTATTAGTCGTAGCGTGATGATATATAGCCTATGTTACTCGGGGATAATGTAGCTTTCCAAAGGTGAAAGAATTTTTTAAATCGGTCCAGTAGTTTCGGAGCCTATTCATTACAAACAAACAAACAAACAAATCTTTCCTCTTTATAATATTAGTATAGAAGTATAGATGAACAGCAACAAGGATTAATGTTTTGATTGATGCCACATTTATTGACTGGAGCACCTATAAATGGCATCAAGGCTTAAATAACCAATGTTTTCATTATAGAAACTGTTACTTAAGAGTCAAGGTTGAAAATCCTTTGGTCAGATAATGCTATATATAATACCAGGCTAGATAGTAGTTGGTAATCACTATCATTTGTAAGCAATCATTCATTTGTGCTCCCCCAGCAATATTGAAACAAGGACTATGCCTGACAAGCTGTTGATATACTATGTCACTTATATGTGATTGTTGTACTCAATTTGTAATTTATACATATTATATTTTTGCTACCACATTGATATTTTCATGCCTTCACCATGGCACACCATTTGCTTCATCTACTTGAAGTTAATTAAAGAGTAAATTATTTATTGTAAATTTGCAATTTTCAGGCAAGCAGAGCTAAGATGGTACATTTGGCTGATCTGTTTTCAGTTCCTGAAATGGGATTACTATGTAATATAGCTGACCACTTCATCAAAAATAACATTGATTATAGTCCAGAAATTTTGTTTTTAGATGTAAAGGTAAATTAAGTATAAATCATATTTATCATAATTTTAATACCCTTACAAGTTTAATCTACATATTATATAGTAATCATTTATTAATGGAATCAAACCCAAGACCCCGAGTGGCGCAGTCGCGCTTAGGACCTCTAGGCTAATGAAACAGTTTTATATTTATTATAAATGTGTATGTATATGTGTGTGTTATTATAATTTTAGAATGCTGTGCGAAGCAGTCATCCCATAATGCATGACATTGTTGTTAAAAATGTGGAGGAGTATATAAGGCCCAACCCAGACTTAAGGAAATATTTTCAAAGGCTAAACAAGCACAAGAAGCAAGTCTTCCTTGTCACTAATAGTCCCTTCCATTTTGTGTAAGTTACATAACTGTATTTTATGAACAATAATGTTGATTTATGGATTAAGTATGTATGTCAATATTTTCAACATAGTTTATATATAACATCAGAAATGTCTGCATTTCGAAAATGATATGTCATTGACTTTTGTCATAAGTTTCTTCGAGTGAATGATGGCCCACGTGAGATACCTGAATTGATGAAACATTATTTATTCAATTTATATTGTTGTTTTATTTATAGCCACTTTTTCTAACGTTTCTGTAATACGCCCAATGGCTTTTTAAGGCAAGATTTTTTTAAAGTTTTGACATGGTTGGACTGCGTCGTGGGTATGTTTACTAATTAATACAAAAAGAAAATGTTTAAAGTTATTGTAATAATGTTCCGTGCGAAGATCGTACTCACAACCCATGGCGCCTATCGCTGAGAGCAAGGTACAAGCCTATAATTTTCGTTAAGGCCTTAACAACAGTGAAATGCCTAAATTCTTGGGTATTCAATTAAGATTGTCTCAATAACTGTTCATTTAATCTGTACAAAAAAAAAATATGTGATAGACAAGGATTTGACAATTTTTTTCACTTGAAAAAAATTGTATTTCCGCCAAACACTTTTTGGAAAAAAAATCACCAAAGACTACCTATTTTTGACAGAATTTTCAAATTGTTTGCTAAACGGCTGAAGCTACTTACTTCGCTTTTTCATACAAAAATAGGTCTTCAAAATATTAATGTTTTCACTTGAAAGTATTATTTTTATTTTGCATTTTACTAGTGAAAATATTTATTTTCCTCGAAATTCAGTCTATCCACGCGAGCGTTCCCTGCTCCTTCACCCGCGCAGTCCGTCTCCGGACGTTGTCGAGGGTGGACCGCACGTCGGTGTTTGAGCGACTATTTTAAAATACATTTTAAGTTTTGAAGACTTTATACTTATTGATAAATATTTATATTAACAGAAATGCTTAGTTTAGTTAATATGTATATATTACGAAAATTGCATTATTTCTTTGATCCAATACGGCGGACATATTTTTGAATTTTAGAATTATGATATGGGTATCAAATTCAAGATTCTTTAGGGAGCTGATTATGAAAATAAGCTTTATTTTTAAATTTAAGATGGCGGATATTGTTTTTAATTTTTATGATGTTTTAAGATTCTTCAGGGCGCTGTTGATTATGATTATAATATAATATTGATATCAAATTCGTGGTTTCTTGGGATGCTGATTACGAAAATGGCATAAGTTTTTGAATACAAGATGGCGGACATTATTTTTTAATTTAATGTGATATGGATATTAAAGATACTATAATAGAATATATATACTAGAATAGATTAAAGGACTAGGTATTTAACGAGACCTATGTAGCACCTATTCCATCTTTTAAAATACTCGATCCTCCTAGACTCACTGTGACTATGGGTACGCGGCATCCGAGGCCCGCTCGAATTGAGCAACGCGACGCGGCGAAGCGCGGTACAGTCATTTGAATTTGAACCATATTTCTATGCACATAAAAGTAACGCGACGCGTACTTGTGTCGTGCAAGAATATACTGTTTTTTTTATTTAATTTTACACTAATAGTATTTTCGCCGTAAGATGATATGCCTGACAGTTCTAATTTTTTACCCCTGACGCAAAAACGACGGGGTGTTGGTTGTGTGTGTCTGTCTGTGGCATCGTAGCTCCCGAACGGCTGAACCGATTTTGCATTAGTAGTAGGTTTTTTTATTTAAAAGGTGAATTAGTCGGGAGTATTCTTAGCTATTTTTGATGAAGATTGGTCCAAAATGGCCGCCGCCACAAAATAGTGGATTAGATATTTTTTGACAACTTCCTCATTATGGGTATCAAATGAAAGGTCTTAACTAGTAGAATATAATGTACTATAGTACATTTCAAATCCAAGATGGCCGCCACCACAAAATGGCAAATTACATTTCGTGTCGGTGGTTTTCAAAATTTTTATTCGTGCCGCGCATACTACTTTAAACTAATCAATACTAATAATATTATAAGATTTGATTGTTTGTTTGTTTGTATTGAATAGGCTCCGAAACTACTGGACCGATTTGAAAAAAAATCTTTCAGTGTTAGATAGCCCATTTATCGGGGAAGGCTATCGGCTATATATCATCACGCTATAACTAATAGGAGCGGAGTAGTAATGAAAAATAGTCCAAAAACGGGGAAAAAATTAGAAGACCACGCGGGCAAAACAGCTGGTGGAAAGCTAGTAATAAATAAACTGGTGTAGTGCCACCTACAGTTTAATTATTTAAAGTACCATGACCCTCCAGAGGGTCGCAACAACTTATTTATATTATGCCCGATAATCGTCCTTATTAATTGATATTAGTTTATATATAATAATAAATAATGATATTATTTAATATGTAATTAAATTAATATAATAATAATATAATAAATAACAAAATGTTTTAATAATTATGTGTGAACAACTAAATTTATTTTGTATAAAATAAATATGGCATTGGTAAATGAACACACAATAGCTTTTATATAATATAATAATTTGCAGATATCAATAATTGTTTGTTACGCACAAACAGATTTTTGTATTAGTAGTTAGCTCATCACTAATGAGGCGCGTGACAAACCGTCCGGCCGGCCGCAGTGGCGGTACATCGAAATACAACGGCGCGGTGCCAGCGCCGCGCCGCCGCGCCGGTACCCACATTGTAGGATACTGAGCTACATGGTCGGCGTTCGGCGAGTTGAGTTAGTCTGTTTAGTCTGCTGTACCCCGCCCGCTTACAGCGCGTTTATTGTTATAATAAACTCACTTCACTGGCAAAAAAATAATTTTTTTATTATTAAATTAAACATAAAAGCCGACTGCGTTAAACTAGTGCTAAAACGTTACTAACTAAAAATTTAAAAGCAAGCTCCATGTAGGTAATATCGGAAATGAAGTACTTCACGTTACGTCATGTCACCAATAAGAAAACTTACTTATCTTACACACAATAATTGAACGTACCGCTTTAGTCACTTAATACTGTGCACATGACGTGACTCTCAGTGATGCTTAAACATAATAGGCAGTATTCCAAATAATACCACTTATTCTCTCTGCGACTCTAATCTTTGAACTATTCAGATCCGTGTCTAAGCAGTACAGAGCGTCTCCGCTAGATAGCGACTTTTTCAAATTAGTTCCATTTCCTCAAGGTCATTCACGCATGTTAAGGCCTTAATTCGTTGTTTTTCAGGAATGCAGGCATGGGATTGTTAGTCGGCAGTGACTGGAGAGAATTATTCGACGTCGTGATCGTAAATGCGAATAAACCTAGTTTTTTTACGGAGAGGTCGCGGCCTATTAGGGTGTTTGATAAAAACTCCAATACACATATTTGGGAAAAAGTTACGGCACTGCAGAAAGGGGTTATTTACTATGAGGTTAGTTTTAATCATACTCTAAATATCTAAATAAACATTTTATGCGTTCTGAATATTTCGATGTCTTCTGATGACGAAATGCCGACGGACCGGTGTGGGCGCGTTTAAGTTTAGTCGAGAGTGGTGTGTTAATCTCGTAGGCTGTAACTTATTTAATAGTAAATAATAACAAATATAATTATGACACTTACTATTCATGATTAAAAAATACGTATCATTTGGTATTGTGTAGAAATTGAATGATAATATTGCAGGGCACGGTACATCAGCTTCAAGACCTCACGGGCTGGAAAGGTCATCAGGTGCTGTATTTCGGTGACCATCCTTACTATGACCTCGCTGATGTCACGCTAGAGCACGGCTGGTGTACAGGTGCCATCATTAACGAGTTGACGGTTAGTTTACTGGATATGTTCGTTTTTTAAGTTAGTGAGAGTTAATATTATGAATATTATTCAAGCAAATTATGTGGTTAATTGAGCTACAAGCTGCATTTTAGGCATGCCAAACACTAAAAATACTGTTATTGTCACAAAATATCATCGCGCCTGTATTCTAAAAGGTTGGGCAGAGGTGTACCTGGGGTGAGCTGATTGCTGTTAAGTGGGCACAAATACAAACTGCGAGCTGGTACTGAGAATTTCATAGAAACGTAATATCACTTTATTCGACCTGGGAATCGAACCCAGGCCCTGGACGAGGCAGTTGTGGAATGTTATAAAATAACATATCAATAATGTTTCCAGCATGAAATTGCCACATTAAACATTAAGTCGTTCAAGACGAACGCCAACTGGCTCCAGATGCTCACGACGCTTGTAGAGGACCACCAAGACTACCATCACCCTGAGGATCTGAAGGTCATTGAAGAATGGATGGCCGAGAGAGATCGCCTGAGGTTTGTTCAAACTTGTCGTATTTCGTTTTAGTAGGTATTGACATAATGAACTTATTAATATCATATCATAACATACCGTCATACCATCACGCCTGTATTCCCCGAAGGGGTAGACAGAGGCGTACTGATGTACACCCAAATAAGGTCATCAAAATCGGCCCAAATGATGTACCGAAGGTACATTTATTAGAAAAAATACTCTGTATTACGCTGGAAATAAAACTCTAGTCGTACTTTTTTAATGTTGACTGGGAGATGAGAAAAAAAACTTAATTTGAGAAAAATCACGCCATTTTGGCACATTATTATCTGTTTCATAATAATTTCACAGTAAAAACTGTCAGTGTCAGTTTCGGAATGTCAAACGCACGCCATTACGGCAGATTAATATCAGTTTCATAGTGATTTCATGGTAAAATCTATCAAATGGCACCTATCATGTACCTTCGGTACAAATTTGGGCTGAGTTGTATTCAGCTTTTGATGGCCTCCTTTCGCCGGTATGTTTAGGTCCCATGTAATAGGGGGCGAGCCTATAAAATACCACCTCTTAAAAATATTATAACTATTACTTTCCGCCAGCGGCCCCGCCCGATTGGTCTTACCGCCCTTTTTTCGCATTAAAAAGTAGCCTATCCTTTTTCAGGCTCTAGACTATCTTTGTACCAAATTTCATTAAAATCGGTTCAGTAGTTTTGGCGTGAAAGCGCGACAGGCAGAGTTATTTTCGCATTTATAATATTAGCAAGGATGTACAAGAATCTATTTAAAGAATTTAGTAGATTATCATAATCGCTTCAATTGGTTGTGTTAGCACCGCTGTTTCGTTCGATTGCTCACATAATAAGGATTGTTTTGTCGATTGCAGGAACGCCATAAAAGTAGTGTTTAACCCACAGTTCGGTAGCGTATTCCGTACATACCACAACCCGACTTACTTTTCAAGACGTTTATTCCGCTTCGCCGATGTCTACACGTCCAACATCGCCAATCTTTTGAACTACCCCATGACGTACACCTTCTACCCGCGACGAGGTGTTATGCCACACGAATATGGCTCTTATTTTGTTTGAATGAGGTTAACATTTTTATAGTGTAAACACTTTTATTAAAGAGAATAGTTATACTTATTCGTAGTTAAGTACTTTTAGCAATAGTCTTTGTCGTTCTGGTTGCTACTAAATGTAATACAAGAATCTGTATTATCTGTAAGGATAGAATATTACCGATCATCCTCATGTCTTTGTCCCATATTTGGGGTCAGAACATTACTACGACGCCAGTACTAAATATTCAAGCTTATTATCCAGTCTCGTATGTTACGACACGAATAATGTGTATTTATTATCATTTGTTTATTTGTTTTCATGATTTTTATACATATTTGTCAAGTGTGGCAAATTATTTTTTTGACATTTAATCTAAGACTAACTGTGTCTACTCTGTGGATGAACAGTTTATCCAACGGTGTTCTAGTCAGAAGTATTTAAATAGTGTTACAATTAACTCCGTTATTTATTGTACTCTTAACATATCTTTACTGTCAATTCGGTCAGCTGAAACTTAGTAAAATTCATTGTGTAGTGTGTAAAAGCTATAGGTATCTAGGTAGAGAGAGTCTACAAACTATTGCATACCACATTAAAGTATTTAAGGATGGTATGCCACTTGTCAACTTTTGCCAATTTTGCCACTGACTGTCTAATATTTGATCAAAGGGGTTTGACGATTTTTCTGTAGAGCGTGGCATTCCAACCGGACGCCATTTTGAAAAAAAATCGGTGACCGACCACCTATATACAGCTCACAAAACGATAGCAAGCATCAATACCAACAGGAAATGTATGGGTCAAAATCTTGTAGTATCACGTTTCCAATATTATATTAAGAAATCAAAGTTTTAAAGTAGAAACGGATCACGCCAAATCTATTATTTTTGGTAAAAGGAAAAGGGAGCCATGTACGTATAGGATCACTTTGTTGTCCGTCTGTCTGTTAGTCAACACCCAAACGATATTTGAAGTCAATTCATAAATTTCGTCTATTTATTCTTGACAACTTTGAAAGCGTTTATCTTGGAAACGTGACGCTTCACAGGATTTTTATCTGAAATATTTTGTTAAAAATAATGCCAGCTGTCGACTTAAATAAATAGCACGAATGGTCGTCATTTTCAAAAATAAATAAAAATGGCGGACGCTACGCAATGCCAAAATGTTCGAACCCCTTTCTTTGACGAATAGTGTTGCTCGTATGAAGTCATCAATTGTCATCCAATCTCTGTTCAAAATGACATTGGACAAAGAAACTTGACGAGTGGCATACCACCCTAAGCTAACTTTAAGTATTCTGAAGGTATTACGGGTGTTGGTATCTACTATTTCTTTTTAATTTTTACTGTTTTTATTATTTATTTACCTACCTACTTACCTACCTATTCGTATTTAATAATAATATATAATAGCTGTAGGGCTCTTGAATTGTAACCGCAAAGTTTAAGGTTAACACTTCAGTTTTATTATCTCTGTACCAAGAATCTATTACTAAGCGTACCTATTTATTCACACGAGCGATTTCTGTATTTATTAAATTAATGATAGTTTTTACTTATTTCAATATACTGTATTTATTACTGTAAATAATTCTTATAACGATACTTTAAAGTCAGTAGACGCTTAGAAGGTACCAGATGTTGAATAGATTGGATGGGACGATTTCAGAAGAATCCCTAAAACAAACTCGGAGAACTGTGGTATTTTCTAAAATCAGATAATTAAGGTAGTAGTTACCTATCAAATAATGTGGGTGTCACAATCAGAATATAATGTGACAAAACTCTTTAAACGAAAATAACTTTCCCTTTTAGTTTATTCATATGTGAGCTAAGCCCCACTAGCTTCGTGTACTATGTAATGTACAAGAATTGAATGCCAATGTCCCATACCTAGACTATCGCACGCTATGAGCACTTTACACTCTTATTTTTAACCCTCTGTAGTTTCAATACACACTTTAAGTATGAACTGCGTACAGTTTCGCTCACAATGTTTATTTTGAAAGATATATTTTTGAGGAACTACCTATTTACCCACTTATTGATAATTATTGTTTTTTTTAGAATGTATTGTACTTTTTCCTATTAAATATACTTAGGTACTATGTCTCGAATGTTATATTATAAGAAAATTCATCTTGTACAACGATCAAGTGATACAATGTACTGTTACTGAATAGATCTGTGCCATTTTGACAATAAATCATTGGATCAACAACATACAAAGTCGATGGGTAAATAAAATTGAGTTTTGTAGTCCTTGTAAAAAATGAATGTACCTATATATTCTAAACTAGGTATAATCGTCGGTGTTACAGAGAATAGTTGCAATAAAAAGATGTTTACATAAAATTAGTTTTATTACTTTAAACATTATCTAGTCTTATTTTAAGTTATTGTGAAATTTCATATTTAATAACATGCTTATCATTCGGGGCAAGACCTACGAATCAAGACATGATAACAAGTCGCTTGTTTCTAGCATTATATCTGTTGTAAACTTTAATAATTTCAATACATAAGTGTATTTGGATAACAACTTATCTTTGTTAAGACAGCTTTAGTTGACCTTATTAATTATATCTATTTCAGGTTAAGAATGAGAGCTTCATTTCAAATGGGAGTATATCTTTTTCTGCATATAATAATTACTATAGTGTTATAAATGAGTATTTAAATATGTATCTAGTGTCTTAGTAGAAGGGGTAAGCTGTGTCAATAAGGAGCACGTTATCGGACTTCAAAGTCTTGGTTTGTATGGAGAAGTTGATGTTGTTATAGCGCAACCTGCAGGGCCGGTCGGGGCGCGCCATGAAGCACAGCGTGTACAGCGCAGTCTCCAGCTCCGGGGACGTGCCCACAAACATCGTCACCTCGGGCGCGTCCTTTGTCTCACTCAGCACCGAATGCTGCTTTAGAATCATGCCTTTCTGTAAACAATTACGAGAAGCACTGGTTAGGAATATCTATAAAATTTTAACAGCCTATTATAGTTTTTATTTTTGAGAGGTTTAGGTCGTATTATTCCAACACGCTGGCGTAGTGCGGGTTGGCAGACTTCATCGAGACTTCTTGATACGTATTTATACGCTTCCTCTTATAGCAATACTCTCACGATTTCGAAGTCGAGAGGCCTCTCGACTCAAGTCTATCTCAAGTCACAATCTAGATGACTTGAGTTTGAGAGCTCACATAAAATGAACATTTCAATTAAGTCGATCGAAAAATATCGGATGCCGATGTTATAAATTATTATTTATCTACCATACCGTAGTCTCAGTTTCTACCTTTCTACTGGTCCAATTTACGTTTACGTACACCTACGTACACAAGAAAGTAAGTCTACAATCTAAGTGGGTACCTAATACAATAAGTCAACTTACTCCAGACAAGTCTAGTTTATCGATGTAGCCCAAGTAATTGGCTTTACGATCTTGTTCGCGCTTAGCGAAGAACAACCAGCTATGAAGACCTGAAATAAAAACAAATCTTAGTTAATAATTAATTTTAACTCCTTTCTATCCTCTTGTTAATATATCTATCTAAAAAAATCTATAAAAGAAAAACCCAATAGGTAACAGAGTCTATAAGTATAGTTTCCACCTGCGAATCGAACCGAGGACCTCCTCAGCAGCCGTGCTTACAACTACCGCTAGAAAAATGATACAGATAAAGGTGTAAAACTGGCTTAGGTACTAATTAATATCTGTCTCATGCCTCTGTGCTCATACGTAGGTATGTAGAAACCTACTACGTAGTCTTATACCTATAGAAGAAGTGAGATCGAGTGTATTATAAAGTACTTACCAAGAACATCGTTTGATTTAAGTTCCGCCATGAATATGTTTTCGAAGGCGCAGCTGCACTTGCAAAGGCCGGTCCAATGCCGGGCGTACTTCGTGAACCAGATCTTCCTTAATAGCTCCACTTGCTCATTGTACTCATTCATCTGGGTTAGACCTAAGAAAAAGTACGTGATGATTAGTCTTGGGCTCCAAGCTAGGTGATATAACTAGTAGGTAGGTACAGTTCTCGTCAATCTTTTGGTCCGGCTTGAAGCTGGCACGACCTAACTTCAACCCGGCACCACAGTGTAATAAATCTCTAATCTGTTACATTATGCCAGCACCAAAAATCGGAGAGAAATAAAATCGATTAAAATGAATCCTAACGACAGCTTTCTGAGCGACGACTTGACCTTTCGTTTTTCTTGATTTTTTTTAAACCTAAGTCGAGTCCTATCCCCATTAGTAGGTACGGGTACCCAGAGTTGTAAAACGACCTATCCTGTCAAGATCCACGAGAATCGTCATACAAAAACCCATTGGATAGGTAGTTATAGTTACATATAGATATTATGATTTGTTTAATGGCATGGGGCATTAGTTGGACGTTGATAAAATCGGAATGTGGAACCAGTAGACATTATCGCTAGGTATCTGTGCCTCGACCATGAGTTTTTTTCACTAGACTCGCTAGCGACGCCGTAGAAATATTTGTATGGAAATCCCTCGCAGTGCCTCTAGCGGTTACGTAAGGAACTAAAATCTACTATGAGATTATTATGTTTCGATGCGTAGAAAACCTATCGAAAGCCATTCGATAGAACTTATGGTTGACGTACTGCTATGAACTAAACATGTTCATAATGATATTAATGGTGTTGTTATTAAGCCCATAACTCTTAGGCTGAGATTCAGAGAAGAGACTCAGAATGAACTTACGCTTCCGTATGTAAATTTGTAATACAAATTTGACATACGGAAACATTACTTTACGCTGAGCATCGTCTCTGAATATTAGCCTTACACTACCTAAGTACGTCTCACGCAGTCGCACTTACCTCAGTAGGTAAGGTACTTTTAAAACATTTTTCTTGATATTTTCCGTAGGTACCGAACTACAAATAATACCTGCGCGAATCCGTCTACTAGCGTATAAGGTATACGTTAATTAAAGGCTACACCTACAGTTGCTTTTGTTACAAAAGATTATCCAAGACTTTCTAGATTTTCTAAACAATATACCATAATAATATTTAATTACTAGATACCCATATCTAAAATAATCTAAACACTTACCTACCTAACAGACCCAGACGGCATTAACATTAGGATGTACCTGGTACATCTCTAATGTTAATGCCGTCTAGGTTCTTCGTAGGACAACAGTACATTACGTAACAGTAGCATTCTGAACCTGTCTTACAAGAGGAAAAAAATTAAACAGGTTTGCTTACCTTTGCTAACCAAAAAATTCATAAGGCTTCTAATTGGACCGGTCGCGAGGATAGTGTTGATATAAGTGGTCTGTTCCGTTTCCTCCTGCAACATGACATCATCTAGCATTAGTTTACCTTGTCCGATGCAGGTGTCTAGCTGTTTATATACGTAGCAAGGAATTACTCAATTGTAAGATAAGTACTTATAATACTGTATATACTCACATTGGGCGTGACGAACTCTGGTCTTATCACGTTTTTGTGATAGTTGTCGAAAAGTGATACAAATGGCCTTATTGTCGGACCACTCCAAACGTTTTCAGGCACGTTCAGGAGGCTAAAATGTCATCAAATTGGTAATTAATTATTTTTCAATAAGTAGAACTATTAAGCTGCGAAATAAACGGCTAAACCTACATATACTCTATGATACGTACCTATTAAGACCGTGTTCAGACTGACTAAAATCCACCGAATATAATACGAAACTTTTTTAAACTTATAAATTGGCTATTCTGGTCATTGACTGATCAAAAATGGCACCCATTTAAAAATTTTGTTTGGTTTCCTAATGCAACAAGTGGCGAAATATATTTAATACCTAGAACTTGTTACATTTTAATTAAAATTAGAAATCCATATAAGTAAACAATTCTATTCAAAGCAGGAAAGTCTAAAGAAAATAACTTACTTAGATTGCGCTTCGTCATTCTTCGATAGCGGACTGGTTTTGCCTTGCAAATTAACTTGAATGTAACTGAAAGCGTTGTTGATGTCCGCGTTGAACATTTCCTCACTCACTCGAAGGATGTCATCGTCGGTTGTGGAATCCTGTACTTGGCGCAGCAGGTCTTCGTAGCTCTTTTTCTTGGCATAGTCGACCACTCCGCCTACCACTGTACCGATTTGCTGAAGAGTGTTGCCAGCTGTGTTGCCTTGCTGGCCAGTCACTTGGTTGCTGATCAAATTAGGCAGGATATTGTTGAAGATTTGGCCTGCAGCGTGCGCCAAGTCGTCGGCCCGACATACCGCCAAAGAAACTAGTAATACTAGCACAATTTTCATTTCGATAGGATTTAATACGTTGTTTCTAGCGCGATCACGGCGCACTAGTGATCTCTGAGCCCGCGGCGAGCAGGCGAGCCGATACTGCGCGACCTTTTGGTGATGTCATGCTCACGTACTTAGATACGATGTATCGTTGAGATTCTTAGCGCGAACTAGGAGTTTTTGCGACGGCGTTGCCTACTGAATATGCGATATGAGGTTCATAGTAAAATCTGTCTTAGTAAACAGAAATGACCTCCACTGATCAGTTGTTATCCGTCGCTGACACACAGTTTGTATAGCTTTGTGCGCAGTTCACATTGCAATTGTGTATGGGTTGATAGTGTTGATACCCGACACGTGTGTATCTTTTATGGTTTGTGCAACACTCTTTTGTTAACATTTTGTTTACTGAATGGGTGCATGTTTGCTGGTACAAATAAGTACAAAATTCAAGACGCCTACCACCTAAGTCCATAAAGGGTCCGAAACGTCGGATCGGATTAAAATAATATCAACATAACGCGATAAAATCCGTAAAAAGTAGTTTTATTTCAAAGTACAAAATTCACAAAATAAATCCATGAATGTAGTACCAATTAATGGATTTGTCAAAGCCTTGAGAACATAAAATTAAGATGATTTTTCTTCATACATCAGTAATACGTCCTATGAGTAAGATTAATTTGTACACTCATCAAGGTGACCAGCATAATATATGACTAGCGTTGCCAAAACGAGGATATGCGGTCACCTCCACGAAATACAAAACAAACCTTCATCCACAATTAGGCTCTCAAGAAGAAACGATATAAGCTTACACAGGAACCGATTGTATTTTATAATTTTCTCAACTTAGTTTTTTTTATCAGCCCACGGCTGCGGCTGGACTTCTTCTTCTTAGCGTGTCGATGCGGCTGGTTCAATACCTAAATGGTCTTGTAGTGGTAAGATTTCTAACTTCGCGAAAAGCCCCCTGTTGTGCATACTTAGAGCTTACAAAATAAATATCTTATAAAAATAATATAAATATAAAAAAAGAAATCATAGTACATACTAGAAGTACCATGGATGGGACTAATGCAAGTTGTAATGGATGGATAATAATTATGATATCAGGATGTTATAATTACAGTTTATGTATTTACATCCCGCTAAATAAAAGAAAGTCATCAGAAAAGAGACATTATCAGAAGCGCATCGTTGCGGGCGAGCGCGTGCGCGCAATGCAGCAGTAGCGTGCTGCGCCCGCGCACTGCGGGAAAATCGTATCTTACTCTATGTTTAATGCATTAGGCTCTCGTCCGATCCACGTTTGAATACTTGTATGGTGCTGTTAAAGAACTGTACTTACTACATAGCAACCGTTTGGAATGCTTTGGGTAAGGTATAGCTGATGATGATCGATTGTCAGTAGATGACAGCTAAAGTAATATTACAAGTATGTAGTTGGATATTCCTAAAGTATTTTAGAACCCAATGATCAAAAGATTTTATTATTCTTAAAGCAAACTGTATAGCTACGAGTACACTGTGTGAAACATAGTATTTAAGCTGTGTGAAACTGTAATTTTGTTACCTTGGAAGAATAAAACGTAGAATACCTACAGGGTATGTAATAAACAGGTAAACGACATAAATGAATTACTTACCACGTATGTTTAATAAAATAGAACGAGTGGTTGATTGAAGTAACCACCAATTTATTGTCATTTATTTGCATGTCCGGCTGCTGCGGTCTATAATCGCCCACGCAGTTTGTGCCAAGTAAAATGTAATCTTCCATTATAGACATAAATAACGGTTTTTCCTTAAAATACTTGTTTAGCTGTTGAAACAGCTTAAAGAAATCTAGAGTATAATAATAATCAACCCATATACTGTCCCACTGCTGGGCACGGGTCTCCTCTCAGTATGAGAGGGATTAGGCTACAGTCCACTACGCTAGCCTAATGCGGGTTGGCAGACTTCACAAGACGTCGAGAAAATCTCTCAGGCATGCAGGTTTCCTCACGATATCTTCCTTCACCGTTAAAGCGAGTGATAATTATGATTTCGAAAAGTCAGAGGTGCGTTGCCTTGGATTCTAACTCGAGACCTTTGACTTGGCAGTTCAGTGGTCATACCGCTAGGCTATCACTGCTTCAAATAAATTGAGAGTAAGTATATGACTAAAAATTTATCTCACACTTATTATTAAGTAGTTAGGTATATCGCAGTTAGCAAAAATTGTTTATTTCGTGATGTTTATAAGGTTCAAAATACTTTTATCTTCTATAGCTCACACTGCTCACAGGGTCACCGTAGAGGTCAAAAGGCTTACAGAGGCAGACAGATTTAAATAAATAATAAGTTTCTTAGAGTTTCACGATTCAAACATATAATTTGATATTTATAAATGACAGATATGAGAATAATAATGAGAAGATAGGTACCTATGTGGCGTTCACTAAGAGAGATGAGTGAGTGCCTTTTGTATTTATGAGAGGCACGAGACGGCTATATTTTTACATGATGGTATCGTTCAAATAAGGTTTAATCTAAATTTGGTTTATATTACGGATTCAGGTGGTTTGATAAGTGTGATCAAGAAACATGATAACTTTTAAAAGCAACTACAACTACTACTACACCTGTCACAGTATCAAATGTATCAACTGCGGTTTAGTTTTGTTTCATTGTAATGATAATACTTTCCCAGGGTTCAGTATTTACCCCAAAGGAAACTATTTCATTATTTATTGAGCTTTTCTGCAGCTATTGATAAGATATACTCTTTTCTTTCTTTTTATAAAATATATTCTAACTACACATATTGCGGTTATGCATGCACATCATTTACGCAAATTACGCAATGCAAAATGCCTAATCAGGTGAAATGAGTTGGTATTTAGAGTGAAACTTGTAAACAATCCGTCTTTACCGAGAACATGTTATCGATGAGGTCACGGCAGGCAGAGGTCGCCGACGCAGTGACGTGACTAGTCCATGCTCAACTCGACCCTGGCAAATATCATAATCGACCAATCCGAACCGGTGTTCAGCTTAGTTTTCATCAGTGCTGCGAGACGTTTGTACGTGGAGGCAACGAGTACCGGACGCTAGTCAGATAAAGCAACATGAAGGCTGCCGCATTAATTTTGTTATTCGTCTTTTGTTCAATTGAATGTGAGTACCAAATTATTCTTTATTTAAAATATATACAAAGTTGTGTCTAAAGTTATGAGGTACGGAATACGTAGGGATAGTATAGTACGGATATTTATAATTTAATATTACCTAAAGTTAACATAACCTAAAATCATTTTTTTATTTATTTCTATCAATAAACGTAGGTAGGTACAGCTACATATTTGTATTGCAGTAGGTTGATCTCTAACAGCGGGCGATAACTATGTGTATTGTACTTAGAAGTTAGAATGCTACTTAGGTTGCAAACTGATAGATTTGAATCATTAAAACATACAAATCATAATAGTTACCTTCTCATTATTATTTATTAGCTTTCCGCCAGCGGCTTCACCCGCGTGGATTGGGTCTAACTTTCATACCCTATTCCAACCCGTTATACCCCTTTCGTAATAAAAAGTAGCCTCTTTCTCAGGCTCTAGACTGTTTGTGTACCAAATTTCATTTAAATCGGTTCAGTAGTTTTGGCGTGGAAGTGAGACAAACAGACAGAATTACTTTCGTATTTATAATATTAGTAAGGATTGAAAGGTAGGTACAGTTTAACCAGAACATTTTTTTATTTCAGGTCGTAAGATCGTGCCAATAAACAAAAATGCCAATATCGATTTTATTAACATGGAGGCTGGTGGAGTGAGGGTGCAGCCCGCGGTTCAGCCGCAGCCCAAGCAGCCCGCGCCAGATCCTGCAGCGCCAGCGCCAGCGCCTGCCCCGGCCGCGCCTGCACCCACCACCAAAGCCCCAGCACCTGCTGTGAAGCCCGCGGTACCGCAACCACAGCCGGCTCCACAGAAGCCAGCTCAGCCCGCTCCCACCCAAATCAAGCCAGTACCAGTTAACCCCGCACCCGTAGCTAACCCCATCACCACCCCAGGGCCCGGCAGCGTCAAGTCACTAATAAACTTCTACGACAGTCGGGGCAATGCGAGCCCCATTCGACCCTACAGCTACAGCCAAGCTGTGAAACAGGGTTGAATAAACTTTAATCAATACAAATTATCGTGCCATTCATGTAAAATTAATATCTATTGTTTTAAGACTTACAATTTCTGAAACGATCGTTTTTGTGTTCATAAATACCCTTGACTAAATGCAATATATTTATTCCGGTTATCGCATAATCGCATCGTTGTAGTAGTATACATTGTGGAGTAGAAACAATAGTGTACCTAATATAAAATATACAACTTTGGTTGAAAATTATTTCAAGTATTTACAGTAGGTAAGTATCATTCTATCTTTTATGAAACGTACCTATGTTAATTAAGTGAAATATTGTTTAGACCTTTAGTGAATGATTAAAATTACAAGTAAATATTATAATATTCAAAACAAGATTAGGTGGGCACTACCTATACACCGTCTACCTATTATATATATACATAGTCTTTTATTGAAATTCCATAGTGGGTTAGGAATAGATACCGTAATGCCTATTTGATTCCCAAATCTAACCTCAGAACAAGAACGTTTATTTCATAGGAGAATAAACACAAAGGTGTTATACCGCAACTGCAGTTTGCGGTACATACACCTTTGTGTTTAGGTAGGCAGGTATCAATTAAAACTTCACCTGCTAAATAAAAAGTTTGAAAGAGAATATGTAATCTTGCATTTAACTACAATTAGAAACGGAGTCAACGGCCGTCACATCAGCCGGATACATCAAGGTGCGACATAAAAGGCGCATTAACAAGATATAAACAATCGCTGCAAAGCCTATTCCAGCCAGTGAAAGTGTACGGCGGCGGCGGCGGGAGGCGGGCGTCCGTCGAGATTTGTCGCTCATTCATCGTCACAGCATCGAGCTCTCGTAATCTCACGGCTTTCAAACACAAAAGTCAATTTATAATGGCCACAATACAGAACTTCATTTGCAAACGCTATTTACAAGCTTGCTGTAAAAAGTTTTTTTTATTTACATCAGAACTAAAATTTCACACTGAACCTTTAAAATTTATTTAACTTTTTATAAAAATTACCTAGATTATGTATTGACCATATGCATTATGTATGGTCTCGTGGTAGCATACAGTACCTCAGTCTCAATTCCCAGTTTGAGAAAGGGTTTATTTGGTTTTTCTTTTACTTAGTTAACATTTCGGGAAATACAATATTACCTACAGACAGATTTATAGCAATAGGCTATTGCCATTATAATCGTGCATCCAAACTCCGAGCTGCTACTGATTTTTAAATAAAAATATAATCACAATCACATTTGGCTTTACAGTCTCGTTAGGACCGTCAGGCAGACGAGGCAGTTTTAAACAAAACCATGGAAAGTAAATTACCGACTAATCAACAGAGCAGCCGAAAATTTTCCCAACTATGTTAAGCTTGCTAGTTTAGTTTGCTTCCAGATTCGGTTGAAAGTCAGTACTATCTATATTTTTTGCACAGGTAATTCTAGACTGTCAATAAAAAGGTGCTAAGTGACCTACTTTAAAACTTTTACATTACCAACTAAGGCACCTGGTAACCGCAAAGGTATTTTGATTTACATCAAAGAAAAACAAGTTCAAAACTTTTTTTTCAATAATTCCGACTTTAGTCTGTAGTTGGATTGATTTTTTAGGTGGCTAGTGTAACCTCAGCGCAACGTGCTCATAGCTTTTACACAGTAACGTTTACAGTGAAATATGAAAATTATACCCCTATTACTGAACATTAAAACATACCGGCAAACGAACTGTAGGTGTCAATTACGTTAATTCAACTTTACATACGAAACTTTTCACGGAAAACAAACGCGATGATATCGATCGATTAGTTATTTTTAATGAAGGAAAAAATCGGCGGGCGGGCAGGATTCGAACCTGCGCAAAGCTACCGCTTTTAGCGCTGCGCTTAGTGGTCAGAGCGTCTGGTGTACCGAACCAGAAGACGCAGGTTCGAATCCTGCCCACCCGCCGATTTTTTCCTTCATTAAAAATAACTTGTAATCTTAGCATGGAAAATGCTTAAAAAAATACAAAAAGATAATCGATCGATTAGATCAAGTGTTATGACCACTGGACTGTCAAAGGTCTCGAATTGGAATCAAAAGAACGTTCCTCTGACTTTTTGAAATCATTTGCGTAATTATCACTAGGTTCAACGGTGTAGGAAAACATCTTGAGGAAAGGTGCATGCCTGAAAGAGATTTGGTCGACGGTATATGGAGTCTGCCGACCCGTATCAGGATAGCGTGGTGGACTATAGCAAAACACAATAAGTAAATACCTACTCGTTGACAACCTATAGCCGAATCCAGAGGGATTGCTGGAATCCACTCTGAGAGGTGAGTATTCTGAGAGGAGATCCGTGCCCAGTAGTAGGACAGTAAATGGGATGTAGATGATAATATGAGTGTGTCTGATATTTACAAACTGCTATTCTGTAATGTAGTTGCTACTATTCTAAATAAGTAATTGCATTTGCTTGTCCCGGACTTTGCGGCTGTGATAAACGGCACGAATGCGCTTGCGCAGATAGGGCTGCGGGTTGCTCACGAAATATGTGCCACTTTCACTCTCCGCGTGAATCATGCGCGTGGTTACGGCCACAGGATGCCTTATAGCTCTTACATGGTACGTTCGCGACATATTGTGCAACACTGTGTCCGCATTTTCAGCTCATAATAACAACAATGACTCAATGCCCTTGCCAAATAAAATATACACTTATTTGGGCGACGCCAAATTGTAGAACAACTTAAAATTAAATATGAGTATAAATTTCTAACTTTCTGATTTCATAACATTTACATATTTTTCTTTTATATACTTTTATGATCTGTATATATGACTTATGTATTAACTTTCGGTTTTACGTTTTAGCAATTTTTAGGGCAAAATTTGCAATAGTCAGATCAAATTGATGATGAAACAAAAAATACTATCACACCAGCATTCCCCAAAGGGTTAAAATGATAGAACGACAGCCTACGACTTCAGCTTAAATGTTTTTATTTATTATAGTCTTCGTGTTCAGCAGTCTGGTACTCGAACCACTAGACCACAGACGTCGACAAATAATAATAGAACAAGTACCTAAAGACCACGAGAATGGATGTCAGTAATCATCTGGTATAAATTAATTAACACTGATCTGTTTACACCACAATTTCCAAGCTTTCCATGGATAATGTGTATCAACTTTCTTAAGTTATAAGAAGAGCAGGTGGTCTGACAGTAACATCCGTTCGTAGCTACTTATAAATTAGGCATATTACTTGAAACACAATGGTGTGTACTTACATCGTCCCATGCAAGTTCCCATCGTGCTATTATAAGACGAAGATAGTCAGTATAGTCACAATGACAATAGTCACACTCAGCCAGGGTTGTCAGTCAAAGTACTTTTTTAAAATTTTCATATAAAATAATGATCATATTAAGTTAATGATTAATAATAATAATATGGGCCTTGTAGCCTGAATTGAATATTATAAAAAAAAAAAAAAAAAAAAAACAATTTATTTATAACTAGACGCCCAAGACTTCGGTCCCGTAGAAGTTGAAATGTTTCCCCCGTTGTTGCAACATTTTTAAGTTATACTCAGCTCCTATTGGTCGTAGCGTCATGATATATAGTCTGTAGTCTTCCTCGTTAAACAGGCTATGTAACACTGAAAGATTTTTTCAAATCGGAGCAGTAGTTTCTGGTATTAGCGCGTTCAACCAAACAAACAAAGAAACTCTTCAGCTTTATAATATTAGTATAGACTAGCTTTTCCTCACGGTGTTACTCGCGTTCATTCAATTTAAAAAAAAATCACAAGTCAAAATAGCCTAAGTTACTCCATATAACATGATCTATCTGCGAGTGAAAGTCCCGTTGCAATAGCTCCAGCCGTTTCAGAGACTAGCTGGAACAAACATACAGACAAACAGACGTAAAAAATTTAAAAAAAAAATGTATTTACCGTACGAATACCTACTTTCATATTCATTTAGTGAAAAGGTGTTAATTTGAAATTACAAACAGAAACTTCAATTTTATTTATTCGTATAGATATATCAAATTATATGTAGGTTATAATAATTGTACTTGTACTTAAATGTGTTTTTTTAACATTGCCGTTGCTTCACACTACGACCTATTACTTTTTTAAAGATATTTTTTTCGTGAATTTAATCAAATTCTCGTACACATACACTATACTAATAGAAGCCGGGACCAACAGCGCAGAAACCAATGGTTAAGCCACTGAGTCATTAGTCGTTATTGTAAGTTGTAAGCCTAATATTCAGAGCCGAAGCTAAGCGTAAAGTAACTCTTCCTTATGTCAAATTTGTATTATAATTTGACATACGGAAGCGTAAGATTACGTTTAGCGTAGTTTCTGAATATTAGCCTAAGTGTTGTAACTGCGACCACTGAATAGAAAGCACTTCGATCTAGTGTTTAGATCCGTTTCCATCGAAATCTGTAGTAACTAGGTACTTGAGTAGACAAATAGGTAGTTAGGTGTTATGGTGTTTGGTACAATGCCTAAGTACAAGATTAGTCACTAGACCCAAGCTTATGGAAAGTGTCTACGGAATAACTACTTATTGATTCTGTGGTTTAGGTGTCTAACGATTTTCTCGTCTATTAAAGTATGTAGATGCATAGTTTGTTAAGGTAAGTATATAACAATTAATGTCTGTCGCCGCATCTGTCTGTTTTCATAGTCCATTCACTGATTCACCTAGAAACTTCTTTCAGAATATGAATAATTATGTAAGTATTTTGTACGTAACAACCTTGTTAACAATCTGGCTAATTTAAGTCGAAGACGATAATAATTTTAATTAATTATTTACATAATTAATTAGCTGCCTCGTTAACTTCGTGGTTTTAAGCGCGACTGCTACGCGTGATGCCCTGGGTTCGATGCCCAGGACAAGCAAAGTGCTTTCGTTTTTCTATTAAATTTTCAGTAGCATCTCTGAGTTTGGAGCTGTGCCCGATTATGGTAATAGCCTCGTCTTCTATTACATGGGACCTAAACATTACGGCGAACTGTGGGTGTAGGTACCTACATTCAGTACACCTCAACCTAACCGTTCGGGGAGTAAAGGCGTGATGGTATGGATAAGTTCCCGTTAAATCACTTGGCAGATAATTTCATACAAATTTTGTTCCATTATTGAAATTATCTGGCGGCTATCGGCTATCTAGAGGTGGTGAAACAGGCCCTTAGTATTGTAAAGGTTAGTAAGGTTTCTATTTAGTATCGTAATATTTAAAGTTATCCAATCAGCCCTAGCAAAAGCTATGCACAATCTACATTGTCAACTAATCTGCACACAATGACAAGATAACATTTTGTGGCAAGGCAAACACATTCTTAGTGAGGCGGGCGAAAGTGCCATTACATTTTATATGCGAAAATACAATATCATCATGGGATTCAATAAAATGTCTTTAACATAGGTACCCAATAAAAACAATATTTTCAACCGACTTCAAAAAAGGAGGAGGTTCTCAATTCGGCTGTATTTTTTTTATGTTTGTTACCTCAGAACTTTGGACTGGGTGAACCGATTTTGATGATTATTTTTTTATTCGAAAGCTAATGCTTCCAGATTCGTCCCATATAAATTTTATCCGGTGAGCGGTTTTAATAAAATCGATGTATACGTAAATTAAAATTTGGTTTTCTCGGAAACCTCGCTGTTGCGTTTGCTGTTGTGCGTTTAGTTGGCCAAAATAGATCTAAATTCTACTAAAACTCAAAATTAATTATTTTTAAACAAAAAACACATACGTACATATTTACATTATGAACTAATTTGGAGGCGGTTTGATTTTTGTTTAAAAATATTTTTTAAGGATCCTTACAAAATCATTATTATAATCTTTCGTACATGACCGAAGACACGACTTATTTTAAAAGAATATTCAATTGAGTTTTTCGTGCCGGATTCTTCTCCATAGGACCAACTTTCTGGAATCGTGCAACGAGAATCATTTAACGTTTCATAAATGCTTGTAAAAGCCTATTTGAAATAAAAACATTTTGAATTTGAATTTGACAACATTTTTACTTTAATCTCAGACTCATCTGATTAGGCAAATCTTATTTTCAATTGTAAAAACATATTACTTATTTACACTTCAACATGTAAAAATCGTCTATTGTCCATCCAATCTTATAGCCATCGTGTGGTCTTTTTCTCCGCAAAACACTAATAAGGTTCACACAAAAGCTAATTAACTATGCGTTATTCGCTTTACATTTTGTGCGGTTGTTATAAATTGGGAATTTCCAGCATCCGTGAGACACACTTTCGGTGTAGTCCTACGGCTGCGTTGAGTTACGAAATAGTGTAAGCCCGCCCTCATTCTATGCGCGTCCGCATCACCGGCCATTGAATAATCGGAACCGCCTGCGTTTGCGTCTGCCCCATTCTAATGAACGTTTGACGTATGAGTTACACAACTTCATATTTTTTTGAACAAAGGTCAATGGCGTAAAATTACGGTACGCTGCTAAGTAATAATCAGGCTAGAATTAATTTATGATTTAGAGAGTATTTGTAAACAGTCATACAAATGGCATCTTAACTGTTTCTGTCTACTTTCATTTGTGAATTAAAGGCTGGGTGTGTGGCGATGATAACTACCTAAATTCTAACTCTATTTGTTGGAAACGTATAATTATGACATCGGATCTATTTTAAAGAAGGTAGTTTTATGCGATTTCTATTATATAAAAATCTCGTGTCACAGACTCACAGTGCTTGTTATCGAACTCCTCCGAAACGGCATTTATAATTTTTTTATGCATATTTTGGTAAGTCTGAGAATAGGTCGAAGGCTTTTTACCCCTAGGTAGGGGGTTACTATACCCCTAAGGGTGGTCCTATCCAGAAATAATTTAAATGGCAGGATAACATTTGCCAGGTCAGCTAGGTAATAGTATAGAATATTTTTTTGCTGCATTAAGTTTCTAGGATGACTTCCACCGTGTGTGTCACTCATTTTTAGACAAGTGTGAGTTCCAAATGTAATAATATTAAAATGATACGAAAATAACGCTGGTAAAATTGTCTTTTTTGAGGTGTATATTAAAAGTAAGTTACTTTTTTCACCTTTATTTACAATTCTCACGCATGATCATGTATTTTATTCATAAATTAAATTACGTTTTATTATAATTAAAACTGTTTTCCAAGCATTCGTTGCATTTTCATAAGTTAATTAGAATAGAAATTTAACTATAAAAATAAGAAAAAGTCTTACATAACTTTCTAAAACTCTTGCTCACTCAGACATTAGTAGGTATGACCACGCATTAAAATTCTTTTGCAAGCAAGCAAATTGTACGACATCGTTTTTGAAAGTAAGTACAACTTTAAATACTTAAAAACACTTCTTACTGCACTTCTGCACAACCTGAAATAATATTTATTAAATAAACTTTCACTTTTATTAGCGTCCGATACAGTATTGACACATTTGCAATAATACCGGTAATGTTTGTAAGTAGGTAATCCTCTTATGTAAATCGGCACATCGGAACACTTGGCATAGACAACAGTGACTAATACAGCCCGAATTCAGATCGTGTTCCGTTTACAAGAAAGTTGTGACACGACATTGTTATGCAAAGCGGATCTGTGGACACATTCGAACATATCTGCACACATCATATCTGACAACTGCAACTCGAACATAATATACAGACAAAGACATTTAAATATGACTAGATACAGACAACTCATTGAACAACTCACCAAATGCAGCCAGCTTACTGATCTCCTCAGCTGATATCGTATTTCATAAGCTAGTTTTAAACTTTCGAGATGCGCTACGCCCGGAAGACTACATTTTTGCTGAGTTACCATTTCAGATCGTAACTTTCTTTACCCGTCAATTGTTCAGAGAATTTCCAATCATTGTTATGCTAGTTACCATTAAACAGAGAAAAAGTATTTAACACTTGGATGGGTTAATAAGAGTGGGATAGTAATATGTGTAATAACACGGTACTCGGCGGTAATGCGAGGGACGCTAGTTAACAATTAGCCGAGATCATTCACCTGCGGCGCGCACATGTCGAGATGAAAACAGAAAGTAATACAGCCAAATTCGTGCACCATACTAAGACAATGGGCAATTTATTCGATTTCACTCTTTCCGTAAATTTCATATTTGTGTGTTGTGGCGCTCGGCGCGGGCGCGGTGCGCTTGAGAGAGCGTGCTTAAATTATGACGTTTGACTCTAGGTGCCCATTATATACGCTTATAGACTATAGTGGTACCACGATAATATGAAGGTGGACATTGCTAGTCCGCCTATATTTTTTAAAACTTGAATAGCAATCCTAACGAGATTGAATTATTGAAAAGTATAATACTTTCTAGCGATGCATCTAAATCTAAACATCTCGTCTTGGTATTCTGTAATCTTATAATAATCTATAGATTAGCATGGAAAATGCTTATAAAATAAAAACGGATAATCTATAGATATAATATATCTAATAATAAATTGTTTATTTAGAAAAATGTTAACATACCTACTTACGTTTTTAATAACTTACAATTTAAAAAATAGACTGCAGTTTCATAGTTTGTATATGCCTGAACTAGGTAGAACCTACTATGACTTCATGGGAAATCTTCGTCAAATCTGGTTAGTTCTTAACAGAAAGTGCAAGCACAGCCCTTGTTTTCTATAAGTTTACTTTGACAAAATATACTAAAATTAAAAGCTTGCGCATGCAACATTAGATGCATCAAAAGCATTTCGAGGCATAACAAGTCGTAGCCTAGCCAGCTAGCCTATATGTATTTTTTTTATTCACGGAGACTGATCTCGTTTTTCAAATCCTGTAGGAATTTCCAAAAATAATTCCTTAACGGATACTTAATTTCTTACTTTATAAAATAAACCATGTTCCAAACTCCAGCTTTCTACACTTGGTAATTAGTCAGTCAGGCAGGCAATTAGATTACATCCAATGTGTCTATTTATTAGTTCCCACCCCTATTAAATAATAAAACGAAACAGACAATACCGGTAAAATTGTAAAAGATACTTAATTTATTAAAATGCGTCTGAAAAAAAGTTAATGATTATCAATAATTAAACTCTTTAAAATCATAAAATCCATTCGGTCGTTACAGTCCTGCACTCCTCAAAACAAGTTGTTTTTAGACCACCAAGGTTGCGGTTACCGTAGGCCAAGACGCTACCACTAGGGTTCTCACACGCGCTTCTCCAACTCTTTAAAAATCTTTTAACACCCCCTTTGAACCCCATGCTGTATTGAGAAAACCTCGGTGGGAAGCCAAAGTAAAAGTTACAATGTAATGTTTTTATATATTATACATTATAGTACGACGAGTAATTCTTACAAATAGCTTTACTATCTATCTGCTATAACCACGGTACACTAATACAATAACAATTTATATCAATAATAAAAAAAGAAAATAGTATTGATATTTTGTTGATTCATTTGAAATATATTTGACTATTATTAGTTTCAAACTAATTTTCTTAAATTGCTCTATAATTTAGATATAATATCTTTCGTGGATACGGCATTATATTAAACATTTTGTGTATTGCTGATTTGATTGTTGTTCGTTAAAAGATCGAAAGTTTTGAAGTAGTTAATAGTTCTTGCTCTGTTTGAAAAAATGATTTTATATAGCCATATAGGTATTTTTTTAGGATTGTATATAATCCATATATATACTTACACCATACATCATACATAAAATCCATAGATATAATCCATAGGTAACATTTGACTGACGTCCAGTCCAGATCAGTCAATTACACATCTGTGATATATTCACGGTGATGGAACCTGAACAGCTCATGATATAACTACGGAACATAACTCTTGTTCCGTAGGTACATACACAAGTATAGAGTTATAAGGGAAACATATATAGGACTTCTAACTTTATTTCAAACATCCGTATCGAAGACTGTCAAGGAAAATTCACATACCACAGTTCGGTGGTATCTTTTTAGGTTCCACGCAATAGGGTGTAGTCTATTGTCATTTGTCACTAATCGGAGAAAAGATCCAAAGTGACTAAGTATGACAGATAGAGAGGAGACACTGAATAACACTCTTCCACCTGGGATTAGAACAATGAATCTTATTTTCAGCAACTGTGCTTGCAGCTTACAGGCAAACTTAATAAAGCCCCATCGGATCTGATTTTGGCAACATTTCTGTAAGATACCCGCATCTTCTAAGTTTTACGAAATGTAACAAAAAATATTTGGATTTATTTTAAAATTACATTTCAGGATGCAATTGGGGTGGAAAGCGTTTCAGTAAGTGTAAAATTTTCAATTTATTTCCTAATAGCACGCTTTACTTTTGTGCTTTTCTGTTGCGAAAGCACTATTAGTCCAGATGTTCTAATTTCAATTTACATGTGAAAAATGATAATCCGAAATCATCACAATGACATTAGGTTCTTTCCAAATAATTTCCAGTCTCGTATCAAAATCTCTCATTGATAAACCCAAGCATCACCAAAAAAGAATTGTTTCACAATTTAAGGCGCAGTCCTTACTTGTGCGATCAGTCATCATCCGCAATGACGTCAATGGCGTCATCAAAGGATTTCAAAATCCTAATGGACGTCAGATCAGCCCGATCCGGGATCCGGGCTCGGCGCAGGCGCGGAACTTTCACGCGTATAAAACGGCTTGGTCGGCGGCCGCCGCGACCAGTGCAAGCACTCGACCCCGGCACGAGCGCGCGCGCAGTGCAACACACGCGCCGCGAAAACGAAAGTGATCCTACTAACACCAGACTGTGACAGTGATTGTGCGAACTCTGGAACAGTGATCGGTAGCTGCCTGTGTTATCCTGAAACTGTTTCTTCACTCTGGAACTTCATATAGCTCTCACCTGAAAAGGTACAGGATTCTGTGTTTGTTAAATTTACAGGGATGCAATGGATATTTATGTGATTGGAAATTGTGTGACAGTGTTTTTTTTATATTTCGGTAATGTTGATCGCAAAATTTTAGTATAATAATATGTTGCCAGTGTACATTTTAAAATTATCTCAGAAGTGACTTTCTGAGGTGTACCTAGTAATTATTTTTTCTATCAAATTGGTTTGTAATTAAGATAATTTTGATTCATGATAATTTTCAATTTAATTCATGATCATAATAATTAGGATTTCAATTTACTAAGAACAGTAAAATTTATAAACACTAGCCGTTTCTTCTAAACGCTAATTACAGCTATCTAAGCTTTTGTTATACCGCACCGGCACAACGCCAACGCAACGCTTGCTACGGCGTAACCCGCGCCGTGCTACGCCGTAACGCTGCTACGTACTACGCGCCAATACGTTTAAAGTATGCGTATTTTTATCTCTGAACAAAATATTCAGTTGTAGAAAGTTGCATAATTTTTACTTTCACTTGCACTCGAAATAATCTCTTCGCATATCGCGAATATTTGAACACACTTAATTTGCATGTGTTCAACGATTTTTCCGTACGCAGCTGGCGTTTTTTAAAGTAATTTCATTGTTCACGGCAATTTACTCTTTATTTTGGTGTAGCTTAGAGCTACCCGGTGCGGCGACATGTGGTGAAGCCGGTGTGTGGAAAGTAGGCCACGCGTCACACAGTTCGCATTTTATACTTCTCGTACCTGCGGGGCTCCTCATTTATGTTGATACTAATACCTTAGTGAACTTGCCAAGTAATGGGTTTTATATTTTCCATTAAACTGGAACTTATTTTTATAAGAAACTATTTTCTCTTAACCTACGTAGTGCTAGGCTTATATCGCTCGCAAATGAATTAAGTAAGTACTTTAGAAAAGCTTTAGACTCAAAATGTTTAGTCGGAACCAATTAAGATCATATCTTTAAATTATTATACTTAATTCAACACTATCATTATAATTATTATCTTGGTATAGGTGTAAATAATCCACTTAATACACGTTAAATCGTAAAACTTTGGAGAAACAAGTTATTCCGACGCGCTGAGAAAGATTTTATCATTACAATAACTCGGTTAGGTTAAACGCGGATGTGACACAACTTAATTACATTCCCTAGATTTCGTTTCTGTCAGAATAGGTAAATTATCAAGTAAGCTTGTGTTTATAGCCGCGAGTATCTTCGCTGGTAGTCATTATGTCTGAAACACGGCGCATTCGCATTACCCTTATCTGTAGAACAGCGGATGCGACATAGTGTTCACGGCTATTACTGCAGGCCATTGCGAAATTCGTCCACACACAGTAGGACTTCCCATTCTATTGTTTGAATGCATCAAGATTTTGTAAGTGAGTGGTTTGCGTCACGGTGCCTGCCATCTCCTGGGATTGTTGAGTTCTGTATTGTGAAACGTACATGTCGCAAAGATCGCCATTAGCTATATTGACAAAATTCTAACTAGGTAAGTTTCTGAACTAACTTCATCTCAATTCTAACTTTTTGACTGTCTTTTTTCCACGGCTTAGTAATATTATGAACTTTAAAAAAAACAATAAAACAATGAAATCGATTTCCACGTAACAAATTTGAAAATTTCGGAATCGATTGGTGATGCTAACTTCGACATTTAGACAATTTTAACTCATCCGTTACTCCTCTAATTCTCTAATAGTGCCAACTGTCCCTCTTGTCTGATATCTGTCCATCCATGAAACGTTATAAAATATTAAAATAAGCATTTTTTTGTAACCACAGTCATGTTGCACAACTGTTATATCACATAAATAATGTATTCATTGAGATACATAACTAGGTACTTAAATTTTATTTTCACATTAGAAATTTTAACCGTTAAGGCTTAACGTTACATATTATAATTAAATTATTCCAAACCTATTACTTATTTATTATTTTTTGACACTTTCACTTTCGCAGTATGAGATTCACGTAAACGGATAATTTTCGAATGTAACAGAAACTTTTGAGTGAAAGCGTTAATGAGCATGTCCAGTTTTAATTTAGCTGAGACATTTACTAAAAATAGATGCGTCGGTATAAAATGCACTAATTAAAAGATAAATATCGAATACTTAGTATTAAACGAATTAGAGGTGCCTAACCTAGTACAGCTCCACCTTCAGTACTGACTAACTTAATTTTTGGTTTATAATTCAAGAGTTGAACATTAATAATAATGAAATGCTGTGAAAATGAAGTGTTTAAATTATGTTAATTTTTTTATCAGACACAATTAGGTACATCTGATTCTCTTAAATCAAACTCTTAGATCGTAGGTACATACCATCGTGTGCGTTTATCTATTGAATCTGGAAAGTATTAGTGGGTAGTACGTTCTTCCTAGTTTTTATACATAGTTAAGGATTCATAGATAATATTAGTTGAATGGCTATTGTGAGATGCGTGTCGTACGTAGTAGGACTATATAAGACCGTATGCGTAATGTAAATGAGCATAGAAGTGTGCATGCGTCTTGTTCGGCGCAAGCGCAGGCAGCGGCAGCGCAACGCGAAAGCGAGTCAGTGTGTCAGTACCAAGGGGCACTCCTCGCTCTCCACCAGCACCTGATCAATGTTTAAAGAGGACCCTTCTTATTAATAACAACAGTCTAATGACCGCCTTCTGTATCTATTGTTGCGGTCACTTTGAAAGTCGACTACCGCAAACCGCGAACAACATGTTTTGCTTGATGTCGTACTTAGTCACTAGTTACTTCTATCAGTATCGTTTTGGAATTCACATTTCATCCTGTCAATGAAGGATCTATTGGATAATTACCTATGTACGTATCTTACATATTGACGACTTCTGTGGTCTAGTGGTTCGAATACCCGACTAATGATCACGAAGTCGTGGGTATTATATCCATCGTCTAGCACCAATAGACGCTCTGCTTAGTTTGGGACTAGATGGTGCTGTGTAAGAATGTCCCAAGATATTTATTTATTATTTTATTTATTTATACGAATAATGGAAACTGACAAGCTATTGAAGGTCAAACAACTAGAGCAGCGGGGAAGTGTAGAAGGGTAGTTTTGTATCGGTTAAGTTGCTCATGAAGCAGGTTAGTTAACGCAAGGCCGGTTCCGCCGGCACAGCGTCCATAAACTGCTTGTAATTGCGCTTACGCATGGATTGGGAACGGTGAAAAATATTGCGTTAAGTGCAACGCCTTTTAATCCAGAGCTGACGTGTTTATGAGCTTTCTGAGAAAATGGTTTCTTTTGTGACAGATAAGAAAGTACCAACCTAATAAATAAGTATTTAAAAATATTTTCAAACTTTGGACTAAACGCTAAATAAGCTAACGCTACTCTTGCAGAGCTTATTTACTTTACATAGGTAAGCTGATTAGTCATAGGAAAGACAACAAACAAAACTAAATTGTATCATCAATGTATGGATGTATGGAGGTTGCTATGGATACAATGTCAAGCAGTGAATTGTAAAATAAAATAAATATATTTAATTATTATAAATACCTACTACAAATTTAAAACAACAAAGAATAATAAAATTTGCCGTGAAACGTACGTTGTCTGATTACGATGTCAACAAATAATTGCGCGGGATGTTTGAGCGCTTTAGAAGGTGAAGACAGCGTGCAATGCTTTACTTGCTTCAAATTATATGATCTCATTTGTGCTAATATAAATAAAAATAACCTGAAGAACGCTGAACGTCGTGGTAATTGGAAATGTCCTGAATGCTTGATTAAACAACCGAAACTTGATAATACTGATACTCCAATCAGATCAACCCGGCCAGTAAGTCTTTCAAGTAATCATTCAAGTTTTTCTTCGCCCATTGCTCCCAATGTAGCTCTTTCTAAGAAGCCCCATGTAACAAATATAAATTGTGCCACCTGCCGAGGCTTTATATTTGACGGAGATGAATTTCTCAGCTGTACTTTGGATATGTGCAAACAAACATATCACATTCAATGTTCAGGCGAAATTATCGCGACTGAAGAACACTCAACTACATGGATTTGCCCAGAATGTGTCTGTCCTGCCGGAGGAAAAAGTGATGACAGCAGCATTGCTTTAACTCAAAACAGTGATCCGAATATTACGTTTAGGAAAAAAGTACCCGAGATACAAAACGCACAAAACCAGGTTGAATTTCAGGAACTCGCATTTGAAATGAGTAAATTACGGCTTGAGATGGAAATATTAAAAGAACAACTTAGCAAAGCTGTGTCTCTTGTTACAAATTACGAAAGTAAATTGACCGGATACAGTTCCCAAATTGACCTTCTTAATACCCAGTTAAAGCAAAACAATGCCCTACTAAGAACTGGTATAAATGTTGGCCAGCAGGAATCCCTCTGTGTTACTACTAATCAGCCACCTCACACTGTAACCACTCAGCAACAACTTCAGCTCACACCTCTGGCTCTGGACTGGCCTACACCGGTACAAACTACGCAGCGTGCCAGAAAACAGAAAAGGAAACCTAGAAAAGCTGCTGCTAAAGTACCCGTACCTACCGGCTCGAACCAGACTGTCGTCATCAAAGATAACCCAGCCATTCTTGAAGTGCGCAGGACTGAATCATTGGGATTGGTTAATGAGGATGTCTATGAATCTCCCGCCGATGACCGCGCTTCTGTGGTCAATGACCATTCCTTAGCTGCTGATGAAATCACCTCCCCTGCCCATGGCACTGCTACCGACAGATGCACTCGTCTTACTGCTGACGATCAAAGCTGGACGGAAGTGAAGAAAAAGAAATTCCGGAAACCTGCATCATTATACGGTATCGCTGGACCCAACATCACTACCCTAAGAGCAGTAGAACCACGTAAACATCTGCATTTGTGGAATATGGAGTCCAGCACCGATGAGATTCGTGACTACCTGCGACAACTGTGCCCCACTGGCACATGTACGGTCGAAGAGCTGCGGGCTAGGGGAAGTTACAAATCGTTCAAGATTGGTGTCCCCGTTATTTATTTTGAAAAATGCTTTTCTGTAGATGTATGGCCAATGAACGCGAGATTAAATACATGGATTACTTATGAGAACCCGAGACATATTAGTAACCATAAGGCATTTGTAAAGGCCCAACCAGCCCACCAGACATTTCGTGCCTAATCAGCCTCTTAGCAAGATTAAGAACATTAATATGCTGTATCAAAATGTCCGTGGTCTTAAAACCAAATTGTCGACGTGGAGAACGAACTTATTACAGCTGGAACATAACTTGATTGCCGCAACAGAGACCTTTCTTGATGACTCTATTGCAGTTGGGGAACTGGCGACCGGCGACTGGAATGTGATACGACGTAACCGCGGAACACCGTGCGGAGGGGTGATGCTCGCTGCACGTGCGCCCATCGTGCTATGCCGCCGCCATGATCTCGAAACAGACAGTGGTGAGGACTTATGGGCTGACTTTGCATGGTGCGGGCGCTCTGTTCACGTATGTGTTGTATATATTAAACCTAGTGCAAGCGATGATGAGTATATGAGATGGTTTTGTAAAGTAGAAGAGTTTATAAATAATTTAAAAGGCCTTGTTATAATTTTAGGCGACTTAAATTTAATTAGTGTGTCGCTAAATATTAAGAATTATTATTGTTACTTTTTGTCATTTTGTAGTCTGAATGAGATGAACGTTGTGACGAATTCGCATGGAGGTATGTTAGATGTTGTTTTGGTCCAGGAGAACGGTAGCGAACCAGAAACATTCGTCACTGCTACCGAAGGTATAGTACCCCCGGATGCATATCACCCGGCACTACACATTGAGGTAAGAGTCGATGTAAATCATTGCTCTGAGTCAGTTGAGCCCAGCAATATCGACAGTGCCAAGGATTGGAACTTCAGCAAATGCGATTTCGAACAGCTCTATTTATTATTCTCTGACGAATATATCTGGGAGGAGGTTTTGGAGTCAACGGACGTAAAAGAGGCTACTCTCAAGTTTTATAGCATTATATATAATTTTTTCGATAAGTGCATGCCCAAAAAATTTAGACGGAAATCGGCAAATAGGCGATATCCTATATGGTTTACAAGCGATATCATCCAAGATCTAAAGCTCAAGTTAAAACTCCATAAAAAATGGAAACTAACTAAATGCGTTAGCGCGTATTCGCTATTTTCTGGTCTCAGGTCAAGCCTTAAAGCCCGTGTTGCAAATGCGTATTCCTCATACATGAGAAATATTGAGAATAAAATTAAACACAACCCTCGGCAATTCTGGTCACACATTTCCAGCCTGCGATCCAAAGGTGGATTCGAACCGAACATAACATACAAGGGATTAACGTTTTCGGGTAGTAAGGCGGCCGAGGCTTTTGCTGAATTTTTCTCAACAGTTTTTCTGCCTGACGTTCCCAAGCTTAATGCTGAATCTATCTGTTCGTCTGACCATTTCTGTAACAGTAATTACATAAGTATACCCCCCTTGTGCCATAAAGACATTGTAAAAGGCATAGATAATCTTAAACCTAACAGTTCTGTTGGCCCCGACAATATCCCCCCCTTCATAATTAAAGACCTAAAAAATATTTTCGTTAATCCTCTTTGCCACATTTTAAATTTAGCCTTGCAGACAGGTACATATCCCGCTGAATGGAAAGTTTCTAGAGTTACACCTATCCCTAAAACCCAAAACAAAAGTTCCGTTGAAGAATACCGCCCTATCGCAATCCTGTCTTCTCCAGCGAAAGTCTTCGAGCACATCCTCCATAATGCTGTCTACGAGCAAATAAACAAGTATCTTTGTAATGAGCAACATGGGTTCAGAAGCAAAAGGTCAGTTGATACAAACCTCCTGACGCTAGTCGATTATATATCTTCTAGTTTGGACCGTGGGCGTCAGGTAGACGTACTTTACTTTGACTTCCGGAAGGCGTTTGACAGGGTTAACAATGACATGCTGCTAGCTAAGCTTAGCAAAATAGGGTTCACACCTTCTCTCCTTCGTTTCTTTGCAGACTACCTACGTGATCGTCGGCAGTTTGTTAGGCTTGGTATGTACGTATCAGGTACCTATCACACGCGTTCCGGCGTGAGTCAAGGCTCAATTTTGGGGCCTTTGTTATTTCTTATCATGGTCAATGATCTTCCTCAAGTTCTGCTTCATGCAAGATGTCTCTTGTATGCTGACGACTTGAAACTGTACCTAGAAATAAACTCTGAGCGTGACAGTTTGGCGCTGCAGCAAGACATAGATGCGATATATAAGTGGAGTGTAGACAACAAGATGGAGTTTAATTCATCCAAATGCTTCGCTATGACATTCGGTCGAATGCGGCACCCAGTTAATTTTGAATATAATTTAAATAACAACACCATCACGAAATCGATAGCAATGAAAGACCTGGGAGTCACATTTGACCGAAAGCTCACCTTCCATGACCATATGGTGCTGGTAGCCAAAAAATCCTACCAAAGGTTAGGTTTTGTTCTGCGCAATTGCCGCGAGTTTCGCACCGCTCATGCCATCAAAATAATATTTAATGCATTGGTACGTAGCAGGCTGGAAACCAGCTCTTGCGTGTGGCATCCTCATGAAGGTACCTACGCACTCTTATTGGAAAAAGTCCAAAAAGCGTTCCTAAGGTACCTTTATAGGCATACACGTGGCTACTATCCTTACCTCTATCCGACAAAATTCTTACTGGGTTGCCTCGGATATAACTCGCTAGAGGTAAGGCGAGCTCGAGATCAGCTCACAATAGCCTGCAAGACGCTCCGTGGCGCTATTGACGCTCCTGATCTGCTTCGCGTGCTGGCGTGCTTTTTTGTCCCAGACAATTACTGCCGGGGCAAGAAACACAGGCTGTTTGCCGTACCCCCATGCCGTACCGTTGCACATGCTAAGTCGCCAATTCCTCGCACCCTGGCCGCGCTAAACGATCTCTTGGATTCTAATCCAACAGGTGATCTGTTTGCGGATGAGTGGACGAAGATTATATTGGTATGTCAGAAGTACTGTGAGAGGAAGGTATGAAAGTGTTTTTACCTTCTTTTATTTACTTTGCTTTGTTTTGTTTTGTAGATTTTAATAAACTTAGGCTTTTTTTTAGTTACTGTAATTGGTGGATCCGTTGTAGTTAATTAAATAAATTAAATAAATAAATTAAATCACTCAGTTAAGGATCACATGGCTTTCGGTGCTTCCCAAACACGTATAATTTCCAAGTTAGATTTATTGGAAACTAAAATTGAACTTACTGGCACATTATTACATGTTTTGTCAATTTTAGGTTTCTGGTCAATATTTTTCTCTCTTGTCCCTAGACAGTTAAAATTTTGATTTTCTCTACTAAGTATAAAGCTAAAGTATTGGATTGAATCAATGATCATAGATTTAGAAGTCAGTTATTTAAACGATGTAGGTAATGAGTGTAGCCCTATTTTATTGTCTTCACCTAGTTCTAGGTGGTTCATCTGTGAGTACCTTAACGTTCAAGACCAAACTATCGCTTCAAAGAGGTAATTGGATATAAAGTTTAAATATGAAGCTATTTAATTTATTTTTATTGATTGTATAGCAAACACAGTTCATAACTATATATTACTTCCGAATTCACCAAATATTTTTTTTAGTACATAACACATATACTAGAAAACGGTGGCGGGACGATCTAGACGCATACCGCGAGGATTGGTTTGAGGCGGCCCGAGATAAGAGTGTATGGAAAGACCTGGGGGAGGCCTTTGTCCAGCAGTGGGACAGTAATGGCTAATAAAAAAAAAAAAAATCACATATACTCATATAAGCGTAGTTGTAAAATCTAGTTATAAATTCTAAACAAAACTATTCCACTAAGAAGGCTTAATTTTTGTTATGAACATATAACTTACAAAAAAAAAAAATGTAAAATGTTTGTAGTATTGAGTGTTACGTCTGAGCGCAGTCTGCGCGGGCGCCCACCCGGTATTGTTCCAGCGAGGCACACATACAAGTGGAACTCTTTTCTTTTGCCTGGGAAATGAGCCAGCACCACCTTGTTCTCGCTAACAGGGTCACATTACTTACACGCCATCCATTTATTTGTTAGTACACAGAACTACTTTTATTTTGATAGGTATTTAGGTTACCTAACAAGAACCAGAAACATAATGAATTGAACACATTTATATGATATTCGCTTATAAATTTAGTGAACATATACATGTAGGTATGCCATCGGCAGTCGAGAATGTAACTGTAAAAACTGTTAATAATTGTTCAAATGAATCTAAGTTAGTTAAATGGTTCATAGTTGGCATCAATAGCAAATTAATCGATCTTTTAACAGATTCCTGGAACAATTAAAATGAATAGTTACCTATGGGATACTTTAAGATAGGCAATCAGCATTTCGCAGAGATCAAAGATAAAATGATCGGCATCAGATTTATATCTACATTATTTTGAAAATGTTATTGATAAGATAATAATGTCTTATCAATAACATTTTCAAAATAATGTCACCCTTATATAATGAGTCAGAGATAAAATTAAAATCAAATAAATCGTTTTAGATAAACTTATATACTTAGTGTTAAAGGCAATTATAATCTCTTCTGTCTAACATCTGCGTCAAGCTGACGTAATTTTTTTTCTTTTTGTCGTCGGATGAGGCTCACTAGGAATGCGGTTACGCGAACAGTGGTCAGTGGTCAGTTACCAACAGCTTTCCAACTGATTGTTTTGATCGATCCGAGTGTCGCCCCGAGGCGCCGATTAAACGCTCGTTACTAGCAATACACGTTTAGATATTCGCATTTAAAAAGCTATCCATTTTATATTCGCAGGTGTAATTTGACATGTAACATGCAGGGACGTAATTATGTACTTCGATCGGATCGCGTTCTGATTCAATTTAATTATTTAATTAGGGACCAAAAACAGTATGTTTCATAATAACAGCTATATATCATTAGAAAGCGCCACTATGTCTCAATTGTGAGCTCACAATGTGTAATGTAATAACCAGCAAAATGACAAACCAGCCGCGCCCGTATGTTTGATATAACGAGTGCGGAGATAGAGCCCCTATCCCAATGCGGCGCCCAGCGCCTGCGCACCGGGGAAATTCAACAGATTTCACTTTCGTTACACAGTTCTCTCAGTGATTAGGAGGGACACTTGAAAGTTTTCCCTTCACGTCTGTAGATACAGCTCTACTTACTAGTCGAGTAAGAACCTGTTTGATGTTAAACATTTTATTAACATTCGGGATAGGAACAGCGTATCATTATGCACATGTGCAATGATAAATTTCAGTTCGAACGCTCACATTGACAAGTAGGTACCCATCTAATGATTAGATGTTTTTTAATCAATATATCGATTATGCAAATGTTATATTGTTTTAACTTAAATTACTGTGGCTGTACCACAATAACTACTGGTACAATCATTAAAATAATTTAGCGATGTAATCAATTACCTACCTATACTTAATAATTATCATATAGTTTAAAATAAACGAAAGAAAAATTAAATATAAAATTAAAATTATTTACGTAGCGTTAATCTGTATCGGAAGTGGTTTAAAATAAAAATAACGAATTCACTTTTTATATTTAATTGGTTAGTGTATAACAATGTTGTAATCACGAAGTAATATTTTTCACTAACTTTTCCCTGTTACTTATTAAATAGAAACTGCCAAACTAGTTCCGCTTTGTTCTTTTAAGTATTTTAATTTTCAAGAAGAAACTGAAAGTATTAATTAGACTCATGCATGAATATACGCGTGTAGAATGAATTTTTATGAATTATTTAAACGTTGGATCGGAGAAAGTATATCAAATTATTGTGCTCCAATTATGACGTGAGGTTTTGTGTCACGGCAAATGAGTTTTGTTGGTGAGACGGCGGATGTGGTAGAGAGGTGACGCTGCCGATGCCGTGCCGCGGCGACGCCGACGGCGGCGGCGGTTGCGCGGGCGCCACATCTCTCCCAGACATTCGTCAACGCCTGCCACTTCAATGTCACGAGGATAGATGATAACTACCATTTCTAAACAGCATATTATTCCAATTCAATGATTCCGATTAATACGGAAAGTGGACAGCGACACTGTTATTAACAGACGGTAGTCACTTTCGACATTATCAATTCACATGTCTTTAATTTAATTTGACATTAATACAGAGATTACAATCAGCTTTAAAATAACTTGACAGCTCCTAATAGTAGTGAACAAATTAGTAACAAGGATTAGTGATCTTGATTTTGAATGTATGGCTATATATAATATACTTAGTTAGGATCTCGACAAGTAGAATGTGAAATTAACTTTACACAAATGTACTTAATGTTGCATGATAGAAAACATTTGGATTTTCCAATTAAACAAAATATGTACAGATAAACAAAGGTATATGAAATATAGGTAGATAATTATATAATAATATCATCTCTATAACATTAACGTATCCATAGGTAAATAAAGACACCTACTACATTTATGATGGTCTGTGATGGAATATACCTACGTCATTATCAAATGTATAATATGTATAGATTGATGGCGCCAGAGAAATTATAACACTATATTTACAATTAAATACTCTATTTCCTCATTAAAAAGTGAAATTTTAAATCTGTAATATTTTCTGTTAAGTCATCATTTATTTTCTAAATCTTACGTATCATCGTTACCCAAGTTTATCGAACCGATTAATCTTATAGCTTAATCTTCCGGTAATTATCTAAATAGAAAGGTACTAAACTATATTCGGCTGCACCTAAACGGGTACCGCTGTCAATATTTCTTGTCGAATTACGAGTGTGTTGGAACCAGTTGGACGTTGTAAGGGCTTGCGAGACTGAACTAGTGCATTATTTATTACGGCGGGCGATTTCTCGCGGCCGTCTAAAGATTTCACCACTTTCATCTTGTATTTACGAGTACTTACAGACCACATCCATCCCACGATCACTCCACATAGATAGACTTACCTGAGAATGTCGCATAGGATATTGTTATATAATCAAAATGGATAATAATTTAATATAATACATTGTTTACCCATATAGTATCAGTATCAATATAATTCATCAGTTTATGATGAGTGTTTGTGTGAGCCAAGAAATCTGACAATAAAAATATATTAAATAAAAAGGAACATGACATACCTAATAAAAATGTTCAAAGCAATGATTAATATGATCAAAGCAATAAATATTTGTTGAATAACTTGCTTTGCACTTGCTTAAAAAGTGATACAATAAGTTTTTGTATATAATCTTATGTTATATAATGTTTTGTATATAATATAAAGTTTATGAAAAAGGTCGGATAGGAATTGTATCATCGACAAAAAAAGACAGACATTAAATATTTTAGAAGCCGGAACAATGAACGTTACAAACTCGTAGCTAATTATAACTAAGTATTGTCTCATTTGCTACGACAAGCCACGGTCCCTTCCAGCAAATAGTTCGTGTGCCTATGACAAACTTTCACTTTCGTACACTTCCGTCGACTACGACGCGACGTAGCTTCCAGCAGGAAGCTAATATATTATTGTCTGGCTACATTGTACAAGGACGATTTCACTGCGACACAATGAACGACTTAGATAACTCACTTGGGTAATAGAATTATTACTGTCTGTTATGACATCATAAAAGAACAATGGTAGAGCCTTAAAAAGAATGTACAATGTAATGTATTACTTTGCCTGGTCAAGTCTAACTACCTATTTCGGGAACATACAATAATTATGTTTTATTATATGGGGTACATACCGGTACATACATTACAAAATTTTAGAAAAAATTAAATTGAAGAAGTTTGTTTTTCAAACGATTTTTTCAGCTAATAATTAAAAAGAAAAATAACCAAAATCGTAGTTTTCCATAACAACTATAATAAAGGTAAAAATTATGATAAGGCTGATGAAGTAGAGGAGATAGATTTAAATTATCCTTCACATTTTCTTTGAAGAAAATCTTTCTTGTCCCGTTTAGCTATCAAGCATTATCAAGTTTCTTTGGGCAAAAGTAGTTTTAGCAAAATTCAAGAAAATATGTAAGCAGTTTATCTATATCAATAATATATCAGCTTTTCACTTTGGAGGGAAATGTGTATTCCACCTTTTGAACAACGTCTATTGAGTATGCAGCGAAGAATGTTGGCAATGACAGTGTATTGTTTCAATGCTAAGTTGAAGGAATGGTGTCAGACACATCAATATGGCAGTGATTTAACAATTAACAACAACTACAAACTTATTGCTGACCGCAAAATATTTAATTGTCTATTGAATCCAAATATTTCAATAAGTAGGTACTTAAATAGGGTTATTCGGATAATGGTATACCAACCTGAACCCTGAACTTAATAATATAATCATCGATAATAATATCATCGCTCCATATACTTGTTACTTCGAGCCAATACTTACAGAACATATTTTTTCTATTGTTTCAGGCTTTCCTGACTCAAATCACAATCAAATTTATGTCACCAAGATAATTCGGTAAGTCTAACTTTCCTAATGTAATGTCACATAATAATTTGAAATTTCTATGAATTTCTTTCCGCATAAATGTGCGAATGTGTCATCGATTATATAATATTTGAATCGGAGTGTGACTCGAATTGGATTCGAGTTACGCAATGCTCGTTAAGATGCTCGAAAGTGATCCATAGTTTATGTGCACTCGATCATTTCTCGCCGAAATATATCCACTTTCTCTCCGAGTAATTACCTATGCAAGCACGAGTACATGAGAACGGGTTACATAACATTAGTGAGCACATTTTGTGTACTGAGACGAGAGTGAAAGTACATTAAGGACAATTTTTTGGCATTTAATTCCTCTTTAATTGGCATTTAATTTTGTTTTTAAATTTAATGTTAAATTCATCTGTATCTTTTACATAAATTTGTGCATCATGTATAACTTGTGAAAGAACAATTAGCAGACATGATAGAAAAACAATTGTTACGACCCTCTGGAGGGTCACCGTTCTTTACTGAATTAGAACGGTTTTTTTATTAGGTTGGTTGGTGTTCGACCATCGACTCTGAAAATAAGCTATTTAAGTAGATTTTCTTTTCATAAAAAAGTCGGGCAATTGAATATTATAATCATTAAAAAAAATAAGTAATTAAGATATTCAGGCTGAGTTATAATGTTACAATTATCTTCTATGGCTAGTCATTGACCTTACCATTTTTTATAATAATTATGTTCATTGTTTCATACCTTTTTTATTTATATTAATTATAAATACGGCTATTTTTCAGTCACAAATTGACAATATACTCATCATGTATATACAAATCTTACTGCTTTTATTAAATTGCAAGTCTTTTACCAGCTATATTGGGGTAAAAGTAATTATTGACTAACTTTATCACTTGAATTATAAAATGATAATTGCTTATAACTCCTAACGTATCAAATATGAAACCGGGCTATACTAAAGATTACAAGAACATTCCTACATGACTCGTTAGAAGTCTATAGATGACGTCCGTTTCTCTCGGCTTGTGAAAGCAACAGCCCTGGGCATTTTGATGATAGGTCACAAAACAAATTGGAGTCATTGTCCTGCGGTGCGCGTGCGCATGATTGTTTCGTCATAAATGCAGGGTGCGCGGGCGCTGACCATCGTAATAATAAATAATCTCACGAGCGTTACGCAATGGTCGGGAGCGACGCCCTCGTCCTTGGCCCGTAAACGTGAGGCGACTTTCTCTTCCAGTGGTCGCGCACCACATAAATCATTCGTTCCCACTGTTTGTTCCGGCTCCGCGTGGAGATCACTCACAAAGATAATACCTTCATGTTCCACTGAGTTCATCATGCCTAGTTTGAATAATGTTTGAGATTTCTTTCAAAATTAGAGTTGATGAGCCCCTAAATTCTAGATGACAGTTATTCTTCGTTAAATAAAATTTATGAACCGTTATTGAATTAATTATAAATTCAGATTAAATTAGATATTCAGTATCAAAATAAAAATAAAATCATCAAATTATTGGGATATTAGCAAAATTAATTTTGAAAATCGCCAGATAATTGCTCATCGTTACCATAATGCACTAGAGTCGTTTTACGCGGCATGCATTTGCTTAGCATACATAAAAGAGTGTACTCGTAAGTAGTAGTAATCATACCCGCTACCGGCTTGTATTCCCGCTCTCTAGGTCACACGAATCTGTTATATTGGACTGACATGAACACACATTAATCAGATTAGCATAACACGTTTTTTAAACATAGGAAAATTTCGGAAACTCAGAAGAAATTGGGCAGACGGGTCAAAAAATTGGTAGAAAGAATATTATGGATGTGCTACCATAAATTATTACGGGATAAAATCTCGCTGGTTGCCTCGGCAGCGGGTTTAACTCCGTTTATATAGATGCCTATTTTATGCCTAAATTGTTAGTACTTTCTAAGGCGACTCTTACTAAAGATTGTAGATAACGAAAGCGCATTCAATTCAATAAGCTGAGTATGAATTATTTATAGGTACTTATTTCAATTCCTTGATTATCATCGTGAACAATAAAATTGCAAATCAAATATTTAGTTACTCCTGCCTGATGTATCTACCAATTTAAAGGTTGGATTAAGTTTCGTGAAAGTCCATAAGAATTTCCGCACTCTAAAAAAAAGGTTCTGACCTTTTTTTAGAGTGCGGAAATTCTTATGGAAGATCTCTTAAGAATTTCCGCACTCTAAAAAAAAAGTTCTGAAAGTTCTTATGGACTGATGATGATGATGACCCGTGGGTGCATTATCTGTTATGCACCCACGGGTCATCCTAAATTATGTCGTTTTAGGCTAACAGTCAACCCGAATTACATCTCACGACAATCACGACCAAAACTTTAAAGTTGTAATGTGAATTTCATAGAAAAGCTCAATAACACTTTGCTCAAGATTAAACAATCGCTTCTGCTCACTAGCACTGCCTAGGCATTATCAATTTTACATTGTTAATCAGAAAAGAAATGGTTCCTTATTCTTTAAGTTACTATGTCAAAGTGGACGACGGAGGTCCAGTTAAGCATAGATAATAAGGTCAGTCTAATGTCTAGTCTAAATAACCCCCAGATTCTAGACAGCATAATCTGGTTATTTTATACCAACTGATGCTATATGGTGATTAATGATGTGCCGATGCGCTCCCATTAATTTTAAAGCTTTTAAAAAAACTGTATTTATTGATTGCCTTAATTTACATATTTCACTTAGCACGCAAGCGCTGTCATTTGATAGCAGGTATCGGCTGTCGTGAAAAGTCTAGGAACGACTCAGAGATACGTTTCACTGAAGTTCCGGTTTCACTGGGACCAAAATGTTAAGAGGAAGTCCCTCTTTGCGTCGTCAATAAATCCGTTCAACTTGTTTTCGTTAACTTTACTTTCCTTTTCGAAACATCTTCGGTTAAACATGTTTGTATATTGTCAAGTTCTTGTTTTTGAGAGTTGGCTCATAAATGTTGCAGAGGCAGACATTTATTTAGATAAGTAGATACTAAGTAAGCCGCGGTTTGGCTCGCATCCCAAAAGGACTTTTAATGACAAAAGGTAGCCTTCGTCTATCTTTATGATGCAATCTATCTTCCTACCACGTTTTATCGAAATCTGTTCAGCAGTTAGGCGTAAAGATAACAAATAGACTTTCGCATTTATTTTATGAATTGTTGCAGTCAATGGTCTCAGTTCGATAACATCACACTTGTATTTAGGTATGTAGTGTAACTCAACTGTAGTATTAAGCTTAGTTTAACTAAGTTATAAAGTCGATCGACCCATCAATACGTGTATTATTTTTGACAACTACTAAGTACGCCCACATTGCATTTAAAGTGAAAAAATAAAAATAAATGAATGAATATTATTAGATTAGACCGGTTGGGGTTCAACCTCTGCCGGTCAATCTGTGCCAAAGCCAAGCTAAATTTATGCCATGCAAGCAGAGAGTAAATAATATCAATATGTACCTACTACATAGCTCCACTGTTTTCTGTGACGTATAGACGTCTCATAGCTCTCACAAGCATATTTCTGACTAACAAAAGACGTGTTTTAATTACCTTTCATAAATATCCATTAATCATAGCTTTGCGTCTGAGACGAGATCATTTACATTGTGTGGCCAGCGGCTGGCGGACGCCGATATACTTTTTTTAACAACCAACTACAAGTTCATGCAAATAAGGCAATTTTCTCAGAAAACCGGGTCAATTTCTTCGAGATACGGAAGCTGATCCGCCGGCTTTGCATAAAACAACATCAACACTTGATTACGTTTATAAATAAATACATTTTATGGCGGACACGTTTAAAGAATTTAAGTTGTTTCAACGTTCAATAGTTATTATCTTATAATTAAGGTAAACGTGTCAATATGTACAGTTTATTTATTATTAGGAATATAATGTGTTTGTTAGAGATAGCAAAAGTATCGTAGTTGAACTGGTTCACCCAGTTCCAACTAGTTCTCGTAGTTGTCCTGTTCAAATTAAAAAAACATCTAGAGGTTGATCGCAGCGCTACCTATCGGGCCCATATTGTAAATTTAACCCACCCCGGCCCACTCTAAGACAAACACAAAATTTCCTCAAAATCGGTCCGGCAATTTAGGAGGAGTTCAATGATAGTCATACGTACGAAAAATTATATTACCTTTGATATTAGTAAACATCGATAGTCTAGTACTATCGATGACTTCCAAGTTGTAGGTCACGAGATCGAATGCAAGGCACGCACCTCTGGCTTTTCGTAATCATTTGTGTATTATTACATAATTAATTAGTGATAGAAAATAATATGAATAACTTTCATGCCTGAGAGATTTTCTCGAGGGACTACATTTTTTAGTAACTTTTTTTTATTTTTGTTATGTTGCCCTTATTTACATACATATTTCATGAGGAATATCTTTCATGTTCTCACTGTACCTACAATCCTATATAATTAAAAAATAAGACGTACCCATTAAATAAACATTATTTTCACCACCAGATAGAATCTATAATTTTCATATAACTTACGATTAAGATCGTAAAGCTATTAGAATCACGTCATGTAGCTATCAGCGTGGCCCAGTGCTCCGGCGCAGTGACATATCTGGCACAGAAGAACCGGAACATGCTAATGTAATAAATAGTACTAATATATTATGTACAAAAATGAAGCACTTGTACGCTAGACGTCAAAAAACCCAAATTTATAAAAAACAACTCTTTAAATAAGTCTATAAATTGCACAAGCCTAATAGTGTAATTAACCTAATTTCGGCGTTCCTCACAAACAAATCAATTGATACCACATTGGTATAGTGGTCGTGAACACAGTTATGAGTGTGGCTGGCTCTAGTTATTTAGGTTCGATTATTTCCATGAAATTCTCAGGGGGAATAAAATTCGCCCCGTATTACATTGATAGTGAATGTCTTTAACCTAAAATATACCGATGGATTGTGAGGATAAATCAGTTGACCTCTACCTAACCCTTTAGGAATACCAGCGCGATGCTACCTTTTATGAAGGTGTGTTTACTAAAAACCAGCAAAAATGTCACAAGTTTCCATTGAATAATTTTGATGCGTCGTATGTAATTTTGTCAAAATATGAACAACCTAATGTGAATATAATGGTGACATTGTGTGGCAATAAGCATGTACCTACATCATGCCTTACATAAGAATAATAGCTTTTCGGTTACATCAGCTTCGTTATTTTGCGCCTAGCCTGACAAACTAAGAAATCTTAAAGTTTCTTGTCTAAGTTATAGTATAAAATTTTAATAATTGTAAAAATGTTACTCAATCGTAACTGCTACGTACAATAAGTGACAATATGAATTCAACAATTTAGTTAGTTCATATTCACATCAAAAGGTCGGAAATTTTTACGATTTACACATAGTTCTACAAATTTCTGTTCACCACAGGTGGTTGAGCTGTCGTGGCTCCGAGCGTGAGGTCTGATACTTTGATATCCAGCGAGTAAATATGTTACTAGTTAGGTGTTTTCTGTGAATTTTCCCTTCCTTTTTTAATTAAGTACCTATAAAACGACTTAATTTAGCACCCATCTCGCGTTACAAACGTGAAAACCTGTAATAAGGTAGTGTGTAAAAGATGTATCTATATTATCAATAAATTACATCGATGATTTATTACTCTAAACATAGGTCAACAAATACTTTCTGTTACCGCATTGATAAAATAATCGTTACGTAACCATGAAAGGCCGGCTAATAGTAACGAAGCGTCGCGGCCCGACCGGCACTAATGCCCCCCACAGAATCTACCTACACAATCGCACGCCGCCAACGAAAGTTACCGGATTTTGTACACCTCCAATGCCAAGTGCGGCGAAGAAAGCGAGCCCAGCTTCCCGAACGAAACATCTTACATATCACCATCTCGCTCGACGGAGCCCACAATACGAAACTAAGAAAGAGACAACGTGTGCTTAAAAGAGAAAGTGGGCCACGTTACGTTTCTCGGTACCATTAACACGGGCATTGAACGTAAACGTCAACGGATAGCATCTTGGAGCCGCTCTGGCCCATTCGGAAGTGGATGCTATTGACTGGAGAATTAAGTGTAATTTTGTTTGTGGTTGGTTGGGTATCTCTAAGGTGTGAGGTTCGAGCGGTTCGCCATTGATACTGAGTGAACCTGGGAGTACGGAGACGCTGATTTCGGAGAGCAACGAACTGCGGCCGCTGGTGAAAGTGTTGCGTGGCGTAACCTTGAGCCCACGCCGCTCTTTAGCGAATCACCTAATCAATACGTCACCGCAATATGTGTTCGATACACAAGTGTTCAAGTTACGCTCGACATCAATCATTTAGACAGATCATACTTAAGAGGCTTTTCTTTTTATATAAAGCGATATGATGAAACGATCGCGACCAACTGATTAAATATTATGTAAGCATATTATCAGTCTAGTCCCCGAAGGTGTAGGCAGATGTGTATTGCTGTCCCTGACAGTTCGCCGGTATGTTTTTGGTGATTAGGTCTCATGTAAGTGGGAGCGAGCTTATGCTGCTACTGAGATTTTCCTGATGGAAAACCCAATAAAAATCTATCCGACCACGGAATCGGACCCAGGACCGCATGCCAATAAATAACAAATGAGATACTTAGTTGTTAGTATGTAAGTAACGTATGTAAGTAAATTAAGTAATTTAACTTTAGAGCTTCAGTATCGTAAATAATTCAAATTCAAATTAGTAATATGCTAAAACTTCTTAGCATATTACTAATTACTACTACTACTACTAAATAATAATAATATAGTACTTAAGCCACATAAAACAAATACATAGCAATAAAAAATGCGGTGTAAACAATTTGAAAGAAAAGCTAACTTTCAAATCAAATACTTGTGGTTTATCGACACAGTCATCAATGTGTAACAACCATACTTTACTACGTGGTGTGGAAACTTAAGTGAGAAATTTTATCACAATTGAGGTATTGAGGCAAGAATTTCGCGTTAAGAGACCATTCGGACAAACGCCTTTTGATTACCAATTTGTTTTTTTTTCGTATATCGAATGGCAAAGGTGACCATTTCCCTTCTAAGCTTTCCAACCTTACTATCTTCAATAGTTGGACCGGTTTACACAGCACCAAATCTGTTAATTTATCGTGTCAAAATAATTCAATGTCTTTTGACAGGTGTTAATTTTAGACAGTTTTGTTTACAAAATCTGTCAGTTATCGGACGACGATTCTGAATTAACAGACTGAGGCCCTCGTGTGGTATTCTGCAGTATAGTACATTCATTACTGAGTAGCAATGACTCAATGAGTAGTATCTACCCACTTTGTTAATACGAACTGCGATAGATGCAAAATGGATAGGTACTACTACAATAGTTAAAGTTACGTGTTCTTTTGACGAAGATCGGTTTCATCCAAGTTTCCCATGCGGTTGATCGTTGACCTGCAAGTGAAAATGGCAATCATCGTAAAACATAACAATCAAAATGACAGCAAAGTTTTTCATTACAAATGAAAGCTATTAAAACAATTCAATAGCTAGTTTTACGTACGTTCTCAGATTAATTCAATTCTCGTATCATCGGAGCTGCGGGTGCGCACGTTAGCAAATCATGCCTTTACTTGGAAACGCTTCAATAGAGACGGATTATTTCTTGTTTTTACCATTTGTTGCCGGAGAAATTCATTTTAGTGTGTATTATTAATGCACTTGTTAATTCTTGAATAATCCAAGTGCTAACAATAGCAAACAGATCTCAGTATAAATAATACACGCTCGCTTTCTAACTGCGATGTATGCTAATATAATAATGGAGAAGAAAAGTTAATCTAAGCGATTCCCATTCATTAGTTTAAAAAAACTTTCAGCTCGTTACCAGCCAATTAAAAGTCACGTCAGTCGCCCACGTGTCGTTAATCAGAGCCGAAAGTGACTAGCAAACATTACCACGGTAATTGTACTTTAACTTGTGCGTGAGTACTTACTTAAAAAGGTTCCACCTTCATAAATAAATAAATTTATGAACGAACTCAAAATTATGAATTAATATTTTTATTTATTTTGTTACCTCTCCGCGGCTCTTATGATCTGGAACTTATGACACTCTCGTTACTTACAACAAAATTCACAAATTTTGTAAACGCGACTACGATTCTTGAGTTTGGTTCCCAGGTCTAGCAAAATGTTATTGGGTTTCTCTATTAAATTCTCAGTAAGTAGCATTATTTTATGAAATTCAGTGGAAAAAATCTATGGGAAAATTTACATGATTTAAAAACGACTTTACATATTGTGTACATGTAGTCGTTTCAGTCAAATTATAGTCAGTTAACCGAGTTTCATATTTCACATTGCACGATTGTTCCACCCCAATTAAATCAAACTTCTTTATTACTCTGAATTATGCGTCTTATACAGATGAAAGTAACACAATTTACATTAGATTGTTGTATATAAGGTATTGGCATCTGTATATCCTACGAAGAGAGAGTAGTAGGAATAAAATTCTGTACTTACATAATAAAATTATAATGCAACTTTTATACTTACATAATTTTCATCGCCTTATGTAATACACCTTTCTGTATTAAACCGACCATTTTAGAATTTTTAATTAAAATTAAAGTTTATTAAACTAAGAAAAACTCTCTTAATTCATTTTCACAATAGTCGATTGGCCTTTCAAGCTAGGGTGGCCAAAAAGGAAGTCAAATTTTAGGGGAATCCCTCAATGTTTTTGTGTGTTCCTTCACCTGCTTATCGATATCACTTTCACTTGTCCCTCAGACCGGTTGAGCCCATACGATTGCATCTCCCGGAGTATTATTAACGGAAACGACAAAAGTTCGTACACTTTCTAGGTTTTTATGAAGCAAAACAATAATTTTACTACTAGGATTGAGTTCGGCTTAGTTTGCAAGTTTGGTAATAGTTAGTCTCAATAGTTTTATCGATAACATCTTTATTATCGATATCTATTTCGAGCACGATAGGGTTGGTGTTGAAGACAATAGAAAGATGAGGTGTAAAGATGTCGTGATAAGGATAAGATGAGCGTGCCATCGCCCCTCCGCTCCGTGTAATTGCTTTACGTGACTTGGCAGCTTTCTCGACCATCGCACGCGCCCACAATTTAGACCTCACAGACGACGTATCACACGTGCCCACGGTGTACCCAGAAATCCAAAATATTATACTAGATAAACTTGCTAACTTGAAACCGTAACATTCTCGAAACTAAGTTATGTGTGTGACCGTTAACATAATAAAGGTCACATTTACATATTTAATTCGGATAGCAAACAAAAAGACAAATACCTCTGCATAATATAAATTCTAGTTCTACTAATTATCATCACCTCCAGCCTTAATTTGCTTAGAGTCAGTACTGTACTGCTACCTATCAGTTACCTGCCTACCATTGTTACACGATCGATCTATCTTCCTTTAGACCCCCTTTTTCCTCATATATATTAAATCATGCATAATTCTCTAAATTATGTTCTCCAAATCAAATTGATCCACTTTCGCAATACTTATAACATCTTTTTGTACAAACACATGTTTGTAATGACTTGCCCACAATGGCAATTAGTTATTCACTCAATTACATTAGCAATTTAGTCGTCTGAAGCAAAAAAGAGTAATTGCTGCGAAAACACTAAATCTTCACAATGTTGAATGCATTGACTTGCAGATCAGCTCTAGGCAGAAAAGGAAAGTTCCATGTAAAGTTGCGACTCACGTTACTTTTTGTTGATCATCTCGTGTGAAATCTGTTCAATACTTTTTATGTATTTTTAATACACGACTTAACAAAGTCAGTCCCACGAAAGGTGTTGGAGGCTTGGTGCTTGGACGACGACGGCGCGCGGCGCGACAAGACGGGTGCGCTCGCGCCGCCACCGTTGCACTCGGCAAACAATTGTCATGCTTCATTAATTAGTTATGTTTTCTTAAACAATTGATCGATCATCCATATCTATGATCGATTATTATCAATAATCTAACGTGAAGATTGCTTGTCATTATTTCAATAGGTATTTAATAACCATAAAAGATTACTTTGTGTTTTACGAGGTTAAAATAATGCCAACTTTGAAAGCCCTTAATCTGTATCGAAGATGACCTTTTAATTTTTAAAGGAGAATAAAATACGAACCGCTTTCTCAGAATACAGACATTGATCAATGGATGTTAAATTTGTTACATACAACGTTAGTATTCTAACCAGTGATGAATATTTTGACAGAGCAATTAAGGTATTTCAAATAGATGCGTGCAAATAATGGCTTGCCCTCAGGTGTTGAACTGTAGATTGTGTACCACTTAGCCGTTAATGTAAATTGATTGTTTCCGTATGCGTATTTGCTGTTAAACAGCAGTTTTATTATGAGCCATTTTAAAATATTATCTCGACGATTTGCAGTACCTAGATAAGCATTTGCAAAATAATAATAGGTGAACGCTGAAATGTACACATGAAAAACCACATAGATTTTTGGAAAAGAACATCCGCTTTGCTTCATGTTATAAAGTAAAATAAAACATTCAGAGTTATACTTAGCATTAAATTACATGAAGAAACCACATTGGCGTGTACTTACCTGGTGGTTGCGGTGAAAATTGATTGTGTAGTACTTAGGAACTTAGTACTTAGGTACCTACTGGGGAACACAGTCCAACACCCGAGGTGGCGGCACTGCTCTGCCGTGCTTAATTGAACAAACCACCTGCTATAACAGCCATTATTATAGTATAACCACAGATTACAGAAAATAGAAAATGCCCGAGGGCCCGCTTTCTTACGAGTGACTAGCCTAGTTATAGGTGGGCGCAGCCGCAACTACTAATGTGTATCACTCGTCTTCTTTATATTACGGATATTTATAGTGTAGGTGTAGAAGGCGATATGAGAAAAACTTTTTCTCGTGGCGAGTAATATTCAAAGGTATAGAGAGATCTGTGTGTGCTATCAGTGGGACACAAGCTAAAAATAGGAATATGTATAATAAAGTTAGAATTAAATTACAATGCCTTTGCAATTTGTTTTTAATACGAATAAACACGAATTCGAATGCCCCTCTACTTACGGTCAGTATCTTGGTTAAGAAAACTCAAAATTTGCATAATTCCACCTAAACACTTTTCATGTATAATTATCGCAGATATACTATATTCTGAGATCGACAGATGAGACTTTCTGTGCTTTCTAACCGGCGAGCGATCGAGTGTCTGGGGTGAAATCGCTGGCAGCGCCCGCGCAGCTGCCCGAACAGACCGAGTTCGCTGCACACACGATACGTACAGCGATGCAGCTGTTTTTAACATACGTTAGACAAAAATAAAAATTAGTACTCTACAACTTTCAGAAATCGAACAAATCATAGTACCTACGAGGTTAGGATTAATTAGCTTCTAAATAATTATGCCCGACTAGGTAATTTGTAGGACATGAATCCTTTGGTTACGCGTACACCTGTAAACAAAAACGTACAAAATGTCATTATGTACAAACATACGCGACCTTGTGGCGTAATAAGGTGAAGGCCGCGCGTGGTTTCCTCTCGACGCAGCGGGAGCGGCGCACGAGTCACAGTGAAAGATGCAGCCGGTGCAGTTCCGGCGCGGGCGGCGCTGCACTCGGTCACTGGGTCACCCCACTTGTCGGCGGTGGGGTGGTGATGGTAGGGGGTAGGGGGGGGCACCGGTGGGTGCAGCGTGCTTTGTTGCTCAGCGCGGCGCACACAGTGCTTGTCGCTTGTCGCCATGGCTGGTGTGGCCGCACGCTAGACCCATGCCCAGCGCCGCCCGCGCCTCCGCCGCGCCCTCGGCTAGTGCTCCTCTCAACGTGTTTCGTTGGTTGCAGGCCGCTGACTGACTGCACTGTGATCATGAAGAGGATAAGGCTGCTACTGGTGGCCGCTGTGCTCCTGCTACGGGTGAGTCCACTTTCTTTGTTACCTCAAGTTTGAGTGAAAATTGAGAAAATTAAATCGTTTAGAAAATCTATATTTTACCATCTTAACTCTGTGAGATTGGGTAAATTAATTAAAATTAAAGACATCAATTTTTAGATTTACAAACCAGTTGTCACTAAATAAAGTATAGAATTATTAGCTCAATTTAAAACTTAGCGTAATCTAATGAATTTATTTGAATTTCGTCGTTAGTAACTTTAATCTTCAGTGTACTTTCTTCACTATATTTAGGTAGGTAGGCAAATATTTATCCAGTGGCATTATAGCTATCCTAACAAAGTACCTAATAGGGTCTGAAAATGTTTATACTATGACATAGTAACACATTAATCCTAATTTAAATAATAACAGTTAGCTACATGATGCTACCAATCATCCGATGCGTGCTGGCTGCACTAGTACCGTTCGCGCGAATAATCTTCCACTGGTATATCAGAGCGGCTAACAGTCCACCAGCTTGCTGACTAAACACCCTACTTTACTAAGAAAACTCATGAACATGTAGTAGACTTTTGATGGAATGTGAACCGTACGTAGTTACGTACTCATATCACATATAGCCTCATCAAAAAAAAACGACTGTCTGCTGTAGCTGCTGTCTGTTAGCGCCTATTCTTGATCAAAACTCTTCCGTAAACGTAGATCTAAATACACAGTCGTTACGAGTACCTACTCTTTCATAATGTTTCGATATTATTGTTATGTCCAACAGTAATTTGGTACCAGTACTACTCAGTATACCTAAAATAGTTTGTAGTTTGTTTAATTTTAAAATACTTATGAATACTCAGCCACATCTGGTACAATGGAATCTCAAAATTCATGAAAAATATTGTCATTTTTTTTTATAAATAACGTAAATAATCGGCGTTACATGAAGCGTAGCATCAGTCTTTGATAGTGTTCACATTAGCACCTAAGTAGTGTGGAAGGCACGCGGAGCTCTGTCGAACGCTTCTACATTATTCAGCTTTTTCCGCTCGCGTTCTCGCCAACTAGGCTAATGATTCCGTTAGCACATCCACAAAACAGTGGACCATTGGAAAATAACTGCGTATGCTGATACTTTATTAAATGCGTTAGTATAGAATATTCAGAATACGCTTGAAGTTTTCACTGGCAACAACATTTTAACGCAATATGGAAAAGAACATACTGAAAGGCATTATAATATAAAATCACGTAATCTCATATTTTGAGAGACTTCAAAAGGCCTATAACAATCGAACATTCGTTGACCGTCAAGTATCTCATTCTACGAGCACTTTCACTGATAAAATTTCGCATCTTTGTAAAGAAATGACGCAATTCGGTTGTGTAAGTGATTTCGTTTTTGACCATAACGATGTTTTGAGAATAATTGAGTGTTTTAACGTAATGCAACTTGAAAAATCTTATTAAGTAACATATTACTAAGGATTATCGTGTTAGGCGATAAGATGATGAATTAAACCATAGTCGTCATGAGCTCGTTTATCGAGTTTTCAATGCAAATTAACCTTCGTTCATAATTTCATAATTTATGGTAAGTAATCCTGTCAGGTTAGAAAGCATCACACTTAGAGATTGTAATTGGTATTTAATTTATTCATTAATCCATCTTTGTATTAGTCAATACGTAGTCACCTACCTGCGGTAATCATATTGTACTTCAATTGATATAATCAACCTATGCTGTAATTTTTAGTTTTTAAGAGCTCTATACTGAACAGTTTTATATAATGATATTTTGATTAGATCATCAGTTTAACTGAACAGTTTTGTTTTTCAGTTTTGCCTACACACGTACGATTTAACTGAACCGTTCAACTGTTCAGTTAAAACTGAACGTCTGGAGGCCGCTTTATAGCAATCTGAGCAACTGTCACTGTTCTCTATTGGTTTGACCTTTTGATACAAACGAGTCCCGCTTATTCCTTTTTTTTTATAAATTTATGCCATTTGTATTCTACTCGTCACATTTGAGGGATATTTTATTTTTATCAATAGACTGACATTACGAGTAACTGAACTAGATTTTTTTTTAATTTGGTATAAAAAAGTAGGTAGTCATTAGTGATCATTAGCTAGGAAGCAAGATACTAGACACTTGTCTCAGTAAGATTGTCATGTCAGTCTCGCTAATTCATGTTAGAAAGCAATTTTAAAAGAATGTGTAAACTGTCTATCGCTTTCATTTGTCGGCCGAATTTTATAGATTGTTGTCTATTCAAATCAATCGGTTAAGCTTATTGCTCCATACCATCAGGGCCAGATTTAAGAGAGGACAACAGGGGCTACTGCCCCGGGGCCTCCACTAGACTTCGAAAAAAAAACCTTTAAATTCCGACTAGTACTGTACTGCCAGATAAAAATTTAACGACAACTTAGTAGGAGGTGGTGAAACAAACCCTAAATATGATCGAATTATACAATTTATTGTTGATAGCACGCATACACAGAGACCATTGCAAATCGATTAAACTACGTTTTTACTTTCTTCCCAAAATATATATGAAATCATTTTCATACGTGCAGTCAATCGGGTCTTCGTTTTCTTAATCTCGTTGGCGCCCATACTTTCTCGATGTAAGGGAAAGTGTTTACGAGGATTTGTGACTGCGTTCGAAGTTCAAGCACATGACATTTACTATGGCTTGTTAACGACACGCCTGCGCCGGCGCCGACCGCTCCACAACCTTTCCATTTATCGCCAGATTCCGTGAGATGAAAATCTTACGAGTTAGATATATTTTCCTACGTGTTGAACATTAGAAACTTTCGCATCGTTTAAAAAAAAACAACAGATTCTCTACCTACTAGATAATTGGCATAAGATATATGTAATATTATATTTTTTTCTCGCGTTTTCGCAACATTTTTCATTACTACTCCGCTCCTATTAGTCGTAGCGTGATGATATATTTTCCTTTCCAGATAAATGGGCTGTCTAACACGGAAAGAATTTTCAAATCGGTCCAGTAGTTTCGGAGCTTATTCAATACAATACAAACAATCACATCTTTCCTCTTTAGTTAGTACAGATTTATCTTTTGTAGGTACCTACTTTGATGAAATTGTAACGTATAAGTACTGTTCTTGGCAAAAACTGGAATTAGTTACGTAGATAACTAGCAAACGTAAAATCTTGCATTTTTCTTCACTAACTGTATATAACCAGAGTCGAGTTCCTGTTGTAACGATACAGTGAGCATAGCGTAATACTCAAACAGTTAAATTTTTGCTGTAATGTTATATGACCAACTTGTCATATTTTTTAGCACATCATAACATTACCTAAGATAGTTAAGATACATGGCAGAGTACCTACTTTTTTGATAGCGGATTATTATAGCTTGATGACGTCTGTGGTCTAGTGGATCGAGTACCGGACTGCTGATCACGAGGTCGTGGGTTCGATTCCCACAGGACACAAACATTTATTGTGATGAACTTAAGTGTTTGTGTTTGTCTGGGTGTTTTCTATGTATTATAAGTATGTATTTACAACAAAAAAAAGTATATATTATATTAATTGTCTAGTACCCATAGTACAAGCTCTGCTTAGTTTGGGACTAGATGATGCTGTGTAAAAATGTCCCAGGATATTTATTATTTATTTACCTACATACTTTGTTAAATTCGTAAATTCTAGGTTTGTAACACAATTCTATGTTTTGTATGTATGGATTTACAAAAAAGTATGTAAGTATTATGTATTATATCTACTGTCGAGTTCACATTGTACCGGCTCTGCTTAGTTTGGGACTACTTAGTTAGATGGTAGGAACTCTGTGACTAAAATGTTACCTTCCAGGGAATATCCCAGGTTCTCTCAGAGGTTTGCCTCGTTGGTCTAGTGGGCGTCTACTAGGCTAGAGGTACTGGGTTCGATTCCCGAGTCGAGCAGTGATAATTTTTTTTTTTGTGAAATTTCCAGTAGTAGCTCAGTCTGGATTTGCGTCCGGTTGATGGCAATAGGCTCGCCCCCTGTTCGGGTCATAAATTATTACGCACATCGTGAAAAGGTCTGTCAGGTTCGGACTAAGGAGGATAATACGACTACATTGAACAGTTCCTCTACGATCAAATCATATTTTTATAGAAGACTAGCTTTCCGTCAGCGGCTTCGCCCGCGTGGTCTGGGTTTCTTTCCAAATTCTTATAATTTTCATTAAAAAGTAGCCTATGTCCTTTCTCAGGCTCTAGACTATACCAAATTTCATTTAAATCGATTCAGTAGTTTTGGCGTGAAAGCCAGGCAGACAGACAAGAGTTGCTTTCGCAGTTATAATATTAAGTTAGGATTATTTAAGCAAGGGTGTAGCTACTGCTGTTAGACTGGTGTTACACCCATAGTTCACTGGTATGTATAGGTCCCATATAAGTAAGTAAGTGTCTAAGGGGGGAGCCTACAGCCATCAACCGGGCACAAATCAAGACTCCGAGCTGCTACTGGGAATTTCACAGAAAATCCCAACGACATTTTTCTCGACCGAATCGAACCTAAGACCTCTAGCGTAGTAGGTAGTCACCCTTCGGACCACTAGACTAACAAGGCATGCAGTCATATTATGATGATAAATCATAAGAGGCCTTTTGAGCCATACGGAACAAGTTGACGTTGTCATCAGATCACGATCAGATAATGCACGCACCGAACACACTTCCCACGGACTGGCACGATACAAATAAAATTGTCAAATTGTACTAGAAACAATATGAGCCGCGCTGCGCAGGGAGAGCTGTGGGAGACGACTTGGACAATTTATTTCACAGATGTGTACTTAGATGTCGCACATTTGTGATAGTGGTCTAGTTTTACAAGTTGCTGATATCAAAACAGCCGTATTATTACCGGCGAAGGGTGCATTTTGGTAAAAGGAAAGAGGGAGCAATGCGTATCTTGACCGCTAAGTATTCTTTTGCTATTCCGCCAACAAACTATTGTAAAAAAAACAGTAACATTTTTTGAAAGACCATTGATATGGTACCAACGTTACATACCTAGGTATACTAGGTAATAATATAGATACGAGTTACAATAATTATTATCCAAATTATAAAAATTGTTGAGCAAACTGGATTCACTTAACTACCTACTTAGTTTACAAACTTGAAGAGATATTATGCCTGAAGTATATGAAATACTGCTCGTAATTATCGCACAAAAAGCAAGAATTATGTGGTGTATCCTGGGAATTATAGATTATTTTTATTACTTCTCAGTAAGTTAAATTGTTTGACAGTTCCAGTTAAATTATTTATACAACATTTATCCGGAGGTTAGCGACTATCCAGAGATGGTGAAACAGGCACTAAATTATGTAAAATACATCTCTCAAATTCATACCTCACTTACCTATGTATATATATATATATATATATATATAAAATAGTAGATGGACTCGAACAAAAAGATAAAAGAGAAATGGAGTCCACATATTCAACCTCATCTGATTAGACTGGATTAAAAATTATGACGTTGATGATGACCCTTACAAATACGCATGTTATGCAGAAAATTAATATCTATTTATAGAAAACACATTGGTTAACTGTGCCAAATACGTAACCAGAAAAACATAAATAACTTCAATGCGATTAAAAACTAGTCAAAGAGAACACAAACAAATATCCGGTTCTACTCATTTCTTGTTAATTTAAACAGCTTTCATCTGCTTGTACTAATTTTCGTACTCAGGTATGTTGGTACGACTCTTTACAAACTTACCTCAATCAAGTTATTATGTAAGATCAGGCACTCTGCATTCAAGTTCAAAAATTTTATTGCAATGTTTTTAAGTTGAATCTTGATAAAAACCTACTTAATTTTATATCAAAAAGATTTTAATGATGCGTTTTGCTTTCTTTATTTATATTTAATTGGCTTGGCCCTAATGATGAAAAGAATCTACTTAGTAAAATTTTTACAAATGTCTGACACAATGCATGAAATGTTGAGCCCAAACTGGAATCGAACCCAGGACCATAACAAAAGAGACGATCATTTCAAACTGCATAGTGATATAACAGTCGGTTAACTAAGCTAATTCTTATATACTTAACTGAAGGGTTAATATTAATTTAATAACCTTGGGAAATTTTTGGTGGACGGATGTAACGATACCGGATTATACTTTCACCTGCGCCCGCGCAGCACCTGTCGTCTCGCGCTTCGTTGACGCACGCGCATGCAAAAGTAATCGCCTTTATAATATCGATGTCACATACTCTTTGTCTTTAAATGTAACTTTTATTTTACCCCTGCAATTAATAAAACATTGTGTACCTATGTCAAATATTGCCCTTTATGCAATAAACCTCGAGTTTGAATAATACTGTCGCTGCACCCGGTCTATTTAGATGACGCACCCTACGTGACAACTGCCAAAGAAAGCTCTCTTTGTCAAAGTTGCGCATGTTTATGGGTCCGGTGTTTTCTTCCGCAACTCAGAATCTCGATCAGTGGGTAATTTCTAACCGGTTAGAAAACGCGAGCGTCGTCGGTACGCACTCGCGGCGGCGGCGCTCCCGCCGACAACCTGCTGCTATTCTTATATACTAGACGTGTACCGACACTACCAACAAACTGCCTCCTCAGCTCTCACGCCATCTTTTTCTCAATTCACATCCAAATACAGTGCAATCCAGTTACAGACAGCCTCACATTAGCCGTGGCTAGATGCATTCCTGCCACAGTGCAAATAGTTTTACTGAATACATCGTGACTAATGCATTGTACAAAACGTTCATATCTACAGTCGAACATAGAACCTTCTCCGGTTTTTTCGTCAGTTTAAAATAGTTCCACTGTTTATTAAATTTAATTTAAGGCCTGATAAGTTCCCGTTAAATTACTTGGCAGATAATTTTATACACATTTTGTTCCAATATTTATCCGTCGGTTAGCGGCTATCCAGAGGTGGTGACGAACCCTTAATATTTTAAATAAATATACATTTACAACATACTTAATAAGTAACGTGAAAGCATTCGTGTAACTCATCTTAGCAATATGATCGTACTGATTAATATTATAATTGCTCGTGCGAGCTATCCATCAGTGTAGAAAGTAGGAAAGAACGTTGCGCGCGCGCCGTTTGTAAGATGAGGTGAGGGCGCTCGACGCACGCGCTCTCGTGGCGGAGTATGTAGAGTGAGACGCTTCTCAGGAATGTTAGCCTGCTATTTTATTATGTATCATAGCAAACACTGGTTTATTTATGTCCACAACCCAGCAGATTGCAATTATTTTCAAATACTAAAACTAAGCGTCTCTACATAAAAAGTATTGTAATGCAAAGTAGCTTTAGTGTGGAGTGTAATACCGCTAAAATGATGTAGATATGTACTGAATGCTCAACTATGTTTGTATTAATATATGGCTTTCTATTTCCAGGAAGCAACATGCGAGCCTCCGGTGGACTCGGCTTCGTTACCGTTGGAACATCGAACGGGGGCCGGGTACGGCCCGCCCCTGCCACCCTCGCACACGGACGACCCGTGGCCTCTGGCGACACCGGATAGCCCAAAAATAAAACATTTACAAGTACAGTGTGAAAAAACACGCATGCGTGTCAATATAGAATTTGACCGCCCATTCTACGGGATGATATTCTCCAAAGGATTCTACAGCGATCCTAACTGTATGCATCTAAAACCAGGAACGGGTCATCTTAGCGCGACGTTTGAAATCTTTCTCAATAGCTGTGGAATGAGCAGTTCTGCTAATCATAATGTTGCGACCTACGGAAGCCCTACACCTAGCGGTTCCTATGTAGAGAATACGATCATAGTCCAATACGACCCTTATGTTCAAGAGGTTTGGGATCAAGCAAGAAAACTACGATGCACGTGGTATGACTTCTATGAAAAGGCAGTTACATTTAGACCATTCCAAGTGGATATGTTACACGCTGTCACGGCGAACTTTCTCGGAGACAACCTGCAATGCTGGATGCAGATTCAGGTTGGAAAGGGACCTTGGGCTTCAGAAGTATCTGGCATTGTAAAAATAGGTCAGACGATGACAATGGTGCTGGCAATTAAAGACGATGAGAACAAATTCGACATGTTAGTACGCAACTGTGTGGCTCATGACGGCAAACGAGCACCGATACAACTTGTGGATCAATACGGCTGTGTAGTGAGACCTAAAATTATGAGCAAATTCCAGAAAATTAAGAACTTCGGCCCGTCTGCTTCTGTAGTATCCTTCGCATATTTCCAAGCATTTAAATTCCCAGACTCAATGAATGTGCACTTCCAGTGCGTAATCCAAGTGTGCCGATACAATTGCCCGGAACCAAAATGCGGTCTTGGTGCTGATTATGGAGTACCCTTGTTAGGTGGAAATACTCTCGGCGCTGAAGAATATGGCGTAGCAAACCCTCCTCACGCTGAGTATGGTCCCCCACCACCATCACCTCACGGAGAATATGGTGTACCGCCTGCGTTCCCGGATCCGCGACACCCAGCGGATGCAACAGGATCTTTCTCAGAAAAGCGCGATGACGCCATACCGCCTCCACAGGCACAAGTTTCATCTACACCTAACGCACCCAGTCCATCATCACCGGCTCCAACTCGAGATGAAGATGAAGTGAACCTGCCTCCTCCTCCTCCTCCAGGCCGTCGTGGTGTTTACAATACTGTTAAAAGGAAAGATGACGCTCATATTAACCTAGCAACACTGGGAGGAAGGCCACGCTCCGTCGAGGACCTGCCAGAGAGGCTGGTCGGAATAAGAAGGCGGCGAGAAACATCTACGCCAACGAGAATTTACAAGCGTGATGCTCAAGAAATGACTGACGTCAATACTAGTCGAACGATACAGGTGGTAGCGCCTGGAGATGTAAACTTCGCATTAAACAATGCCGCGGCTAACGAGACCGTCGTCATACAGTCTCCGGCGAGTGATCCGGAGACGATATGCATGTCGGTGCCGTCGTTCGTGGCGGGGTTGGTCATGTTACTCCTAGTGTTGGTAGTGGCGTCGCTGGTGGCTGCGTTCCTCTTTGTACGCGTGCGTGCACTCGACAGGAAGGGCGCCCACGGGGCCTCCGCATACTACGAGACGGACTACGTGAAGCACACAAACTAGCGAATGCGACGGTGCAAATGTGACGCGAGGACGTTTCACTAACTTTACTCGGATCCAAAGAGCGTGCGCGCTTCGGCCCCGGTCGGACGGCGCTCGCGGCGCTGTCGCGGTCGCGATCGAAGTTCGGTGACTGTGTCAGATATTTATTTAGTTTTGTAATGAGCGTGATGTATATGTACGACTGTTTTTGTAAATTATTCTATTCGTGTGAAAAGCACCCTGTATCTGCCTTGTAGTCGATACGTCTGTTGTAATTTTGTAAAGAGTCGTAAGTAAGATTTAATGTAAGTTAAATACTAATTAAACATACCAATTAAAAGTGTCGTGTGAGATGTATATTTTAATTTAATTTCTTCTTTAAATTAATTACCTAAACCACCCGCCCAATGTGTAGTGTCTGAAAGCACTGAACTAATCAATAGTTCAAGCTTTTGTGAAGAACGGCTGATTCAATAAAAATTTATAGATATAATAAAGCTTTTGCCAACACAATATTATAGTCGAAAGATAAGTAGAATTTAAAAACGCAGTATTAGATTTAGATTAGAAGCAACATAGTTACGTTTCCCTTACTTAAAGTCGGCATCATTATTATCTTTTCTATACCTACTGTCTCATGGTACGTAAACTGAGATAAATTTAAAATGATAGATTTTTTGTATTATTTATTTTTTATTAATATTAAGCAATAACCAACAGCTTAACTGACGTAATACATAAAATATCAATAACAACAAACGTTTTCTTCTATGAAATTAAGTTACAGATATATAAAGGAATATAGGTATAAATCTATAATCGGCGAGCTTGGCCACTATTAGTTACTAACTTACTTTAGTCTTATCTCCAAGGAGGACTTTTCTTCAAGCCACCGGGCTTCTTCTGACGGCCGGGGGGTAATGGAACCAAGTTCATATACGAAGGATATTCATCCTTCTCAGGACTGCTGTACAACAATCTTAACCTCTTATCATTTTCTTCTCCTATAATATCTATTAAATCCTGTGAATAAAAAATTACCAATATAGTTAACATAACAACAACGTATTTATTTCAACTTTAGTTTCAGTTTAGTCTTGCTGTTATTTAAGCTCATCAATCATATCTTGACAATGGTAGTCTAGTACAACAGCCATAGTCTATCTATAATATATCTACCAATACCTATGATAGGGCCTAACAAAGTTCTATGCCCAGAATTGAAAGAGAGAAAGCTTTCTTTAAGCTTAATTTTTCCGTCAAATCTGCAATTTTTTCAACTGGGCTCGGCTTTCCAGGGACCTAGTACATTGAGCAGTGCTTGGTCCATCATCCGTCTCTGATGGTTAACGTAAAGATTGAAAGAGAGTGTCGACATACCGAATGCTGGGTTAATCGGCGTGGTTGATACCAGATAACAGTAAACTGAGGGAGGTCTATGTGGTATGTAGAATGATGAATCCTAATACAGGTTTAATGTTGCTACTTACATCCTGGAATAAGGTAAACTCTTCAGCGACAGTTGGTTCTGGCCGCTTGAGCCGGTAGATGCATTGTCGCAGTGGGGATGGGGGGCAGGGCGCGTGGTTGGGGCTGCCGGGGGTGAGCGGCATGGAACTGCGGGAACCTCTGCGTCGCACCAGCAGCGACGAGCACAGCGCAGGCTCTGGCTCTCCCGACTGACAGCCCACGCTCACACCCGGCTTCGGCACAGCCGTCTCCGTTTGAGTACTACTATTCTTCATCACAGGTTTTCGACGGGGCAAGATAAATCGATACTATGGACGTTACAAAGAAAACCCAATATAGAAAAAATATACATAACCAGTATTTTCTACCTATTCAATGGTCTGGACAGGATTTATTTCAATATGTACATGTATATGTACCTGTAGAAGCGAGGGTCGGATAATGATGAGGATGATGATGATGTAGGTAGATTCATGCCATATGTTTCTAATGTACTTATTTTTAAACATAAAGTTTGACATAGGTATCTAAATACTTTTAAAAAAACTTCTATCTAAGCCAAATCAATCAAGTAACGTGTATTCAAAAAAAGTAATGTTCGCGTACATATTCTTCGGGCGCGTTCGGCGGCTGCGGCGGCTGCGGCGGCAGGTGCGAAGCGATCCTCCTTATGCGACTCCCGGTGGCGGCCGGACACAAGACGCTATACGTCCGGCACAGGCGTGGCACTCGCCAGCTCGACTGGGGCTGTGGTTGGGATCTGCATTTTTTTCTACGGGTGCGTGGCCGCTTCAGCTGCTTCTCTTCACATTTGTGAGACTGAGTCTGATGTAACAACCGAATTGAAAGTTTAATCATTATCACTAGGTGAATTTACACACCTGTTGCAGTTGACAATTTGATGCGATGTGTAAATAATTGAATAATAAAATTGCTAATAGGCTTTAGTGAATAGTATAGATAGGTACCCTAAAAAGGATTTTAGTCAACCTTACCCATCAAAGGACGCCCACAACTCAGAATACTGGGAGGTCTAGGAGTTCTTCGACTGCTAGCCATTTCCAACATTCGAACAGTCTAAGGCTTCAGTAAAAGACTAATGAATCATAAAAATATATGTATGCCTGAGTGCAATCTCGAGGAGTCTGTGGCAGTGACAGCAGCGGCGACAGGGGGCGCCGGAGGCTGCGCGTGGGCGGCCTGGCACACGGCGCTCTCGATGCAGTTGGCGGCGTTGAATAGCAACCGACAGAGCTCGCAGCGCGGCGCCGAGGATGCTGTCCACCAGTTTATGAAAGGCATTTACATAAAATTAAAGTTGAACGACTCCTTAAATTACAAATATTCTCAACACACCTGAGTGTTAAATCCATGTCTGTTTTTATATATCTTTATTTACCTATCCTTTGTCTGTTTGCATTAATAAAAGGGAACTAGACACTGTAAAATGAGTGCAACAGCTGTTTGTCATTCTAAACATTTACTATCCGATTTTGAAAACAGCAGAAACGATAGTATTGGATGTCGGAGCTGGAGCAAGGCTCGTACATCGGAGGCAGCACCTGGGTCGAGGTGTGAGCAGCCGGGGGCGGCGGGCGGGAGCGGTGCAGGGGGCGCGGGGGGTGGCTGCCGCTCGTGGTCCCCGCCGGCGCTGCTGCCGTGCACGTGCACCTTTATATTGTTACGCACCAAGTGTGGCTTGATCTCCTCAAACCACACGTCACACAGCTGCAAATATAGCCAAAGTTAAACTCTATACAAAGAAATGGATGTGAAGAGATTTTCCTATTTAATCAAGATCACAGTGTCAAGATTCTATTTAGATAAGGTACGTTGTAATTGTAAGTGTAATTATAATCAAAATAATCAAGTACATAAGTAAGTAGTTAATTTTTTCAGTAAAGGCTAGTTCTCCATCACTGTCTAGAATAGGAATAGCACTAAATTATAAGCGTGGTACATATCATAAAGTCACGTCTCATTCCAAAGCACTAAAGCGTTTGCAAAACGTGTGCAGCACACACTAGTAACGAGCTTCGTCGTATACTACTAAAATCTATTCCTATCATAATGTATACCCCTAATCTATACCCCTAATCATAATGAAACATTATTTTATCCCCTAAAGAAAGTCCGGTACAATGCGTGATTTTGTGGTGAAGAGATATGATGCAACATTTTGCTATATATCTATTAGTAGGCGCTTACACTGACTAAAGCATTCTCCAAATCGTAGCGCACACTTTTGGGTATCTTATTCTTGCTTCTACTTCGCAGAGTCTCTTGGTTCGGGCGGACAGTGCACGCAACGGAGTCCCCGGATGCCTTGGCGACGGAGGCGCGGGCGCGCGGGCCTCCATCGCCGCCGGCCACCACTTTGCGCATCCGCGGCTGCGACATTACTCCACTCGCAACTATGTCTACACCATTGAAACCACCAAACGAAGTGGATAACGCACTGAAATCAACACTAATCGAGTACTTTCCTTAAAAAACATTAAAAATATAGGTATAAAAAGTAAACGTCTAAACCTGCACTTTCAACTGTTCTGTCAAATTTTTATTTTTTCTAACCTAAAGGCAACTACCGCCATTGTATGGAAAATAAAGGTTTCACTGAAAACTACGTTTAAAATAAATGTAGGTATTTGTATATTTAATAACGTCGAGGGCACAACTATCTATAGCACAGAATAAGTCAGAATTAACTGATACTTATAAAACATAATTTTTATTTTACTGTAATAATTAATCTGTTTTCGCATTCAATAATGAATACAACTTGGAAATCAGCTTTATGTACGGGAGTATCGTTCGTGTGTGAATTTGCTGTGAAAATGTTAGAAATAAATATATTTAGAAACGACACCAAGCAATACGACAGCGCAATTAACGAAGTGTTAATGTACGGAGCTGAAGACGAGGAGCAGAGAAAGAAAATAGGTTTAAACAATGTCCTATGTATTTATTACGTCATTCTGCACGCAAGTAGAACAGTGGACGTGTGCGTACCGAGCCTCGTTAGCGATGCCATGGCTCGGTGTCTGATCAATGTTCACCAGCAGAACAAAGTGAAAATCAGAATCACCATACACAACAGCGACAACTTTCACAATCTGCAGTTATTTGGTCAAAATGGGATCGAAGTGAAGATTATAAATCCGTCCGTGCGTTTGGAACACCAGTTCGTGTTGGTGGACGGGAGTGCCGACTGTGCCGAGTGCGACGCGGTGGCGGTGCTGGGCGCGCTGGACTACGAGCCCGCGAGGCTCAACTGCCACAGGGACTCCACGCTGCTCACCTCTGACAACAACGTCGTCACAGCTCTGAGCAGAGAATTTGAACGAGTCTGGAACTCTGTGTCTGATATAACTCAGTTCAAACATGACAACATTAAACAGTAATGTATAGTAAAATGTTTTGTATTCTGTTGATTTTAAATAATGATTTAACTTTATGATTATGATTATTAGAATAGGTTTTGGATATAAAAATAAAAGTATGAAGATAACAAAAAATACTTTTAATTTCATCGCTTGCTGATGAGACGATAATAATTGCTTTTTTTACATTATTTGACATTAATATTACAGTAAGAACTATAAAACTTTTGTACTCCAGTGCCGTTTATTATTCTAAGCGTTGATATTACATAAATATATCAAAGTTCTACTCGGAACGATTGTGACATATTCAATTAATGGTGACAGAAATATCACAGTTTACTTTGTAGTCATAATTATAACAATACGTGGACATCTAATGGAAACATTTCAGAATAATCATTTTGTTCTTAATTTAATAGTAATTTTCACGTCTTTTAATCACCTATAAGTATTATATTTTATATTATTTAATAAAATCATTATGTAAATCATAAAAAAAATCTTGATTGCTAGTTATATTGAAACGATTTTAAAACGACATTTACTGGAGGAATTCATCATTAATTAATTAGGTATATAAGTTGATTGGATGTACTTATTAATGGTATTAAAACAGTAATAACAAGTCAACGATTCACAATAATATGTTAAAGAAAATATTATTTACAACACGTAACAATAGTTCCAAAAGAAATCGAATGGCAAAGAAATCTTTGGGAAGACTATTATTTTAAATAACATATTTAGAGGCATCATGCACTACGCGGCCACGGAAATTTACCAAGATGCGACCAGATGGAACTGCAGATAGTATTGTTGCATCGAGCAGTCATGCGACTTGTTGTGGCGTGGGGTTCAATACGCGCCACGAAACTATCACGATGGTGACAGACAGCGCGATAGCGTCTCCCGGTCGCCGCGGCGCGCGGCGTCGCGCCGTGGTCGTGGCGTAGCCCCGTAATGCGCGACGTCCTACTTATACATACTGACGTACATTTCCATGACTTGCACTCAGTTGCACCAAATAACTACAACAATATCACGCAATTTTTTTTTGTCAAATCTACAATTAAACGAATACAAAAGCTATTCTAATAAATTATCTTAAACATGAAAGACTTGACAAAAAAATATGCGGACACATCAATGATTTTAATTTGTTTACGCAACTAAGCTGTTACTAGCGTATTTTTTAAATAGTACAATAATCAAACTGAATCTCGAGGTCATTTATTGAAAATATACAACATTTTAAGACCATTTCAATATAGATCATATATCTTAAAATATAAACCTAGTAAAATATATGTTACAGTAATAAAAAAGTAAAATACTATCAAGCTAATAATGTAAAAGCTAGTCACACTAAGTATTCATATTAGAATCATACATTAATAATAGTTAACTCAAAATATGACTAAATTAACTACAATGTCTATGTTGATGAGTGAATATTACTTTCCTCATTGTAAACACGAGACATTACACTTTGGATATTAAGTACTCAATTCAGTATCCGCTATACCTACACACACAATACCTAGTTTTAAATTCGATGGACCCAACATATAATTCCAATCATATAAGATAGAGAATTTTTCCAGCTGTCAGGCAGCCAATCATTTAGTGTATTTTTAGCATACAACAGAAACTGTCATAGGATAGTACTGAAAAAGTATACCTTACAACTAATACCAGTGAGACATGCACATGACTAGCAGTACTGCGAAGTGACCGTCAAGAGACGTGAAACCACTGTGGATATCCTCTCAGCACATGTGTCAATATGCTGTGGCACATGTCACCATGCTGTCGGAGGGGGGAGTCCTAGTCACTCGCGACGGAGAGTTCATGTCATACGTCGACCTCGATGTCGCTATTGCCGTCTTGTGAGCCGGCCGACTCCGCCGACTGGTCCTGCTCGTCTATCTCATGCACATCCTCCATTTCGTGCATGTCCTGCATTTCGTGCATTTCGTGCATATGGTTCATGTCGTGCATGTCTTGCGGCGACGCTAACGTGTAATCGTGTGGGGAGCTCAATTCTTCATCCTCTGAACCTGCAAACTCTTCGTCCATCATTATTGTGGCAGGTAATGATGGTGACACTTCTTGTAACTGACTTGTATACACTGAAACATCCACAGATAAATACATCAATACTATATTTATATCAATCAATCATATAATTATATTTTGTAGGTAAGAATGAGTACAGAAAAGGTAGGGTACATATTAAAATTAATGCAGTTTAAGTTGAATATAAGTAAAAATAAACCTTAAGTCACATGCTTGTCATATATACTATAGCAAAAAAAATGAATTTACTGACACAGTTATTACAAAACAATAGGTACAATTAGCAGACACAGTTTTTTTAATGTAATAGCAGATACATTAGAAAGATATTTAGTTATCACATTCTATAAATGATATTCTGCTGTACCTCCAATGTAATGCACTCATTAAAGTCAGCCAGACACACTAATTAAGTATTAATTAGTTCCTGGCAAATAAAAGTGAATGTATTTTATATACCTTTAATATTGGAAGACTTGAGATCGGCAGTATAATTAAGAGATTCCTCCATGGCCTCCATAGTAAGGGTGTCAGTATCCAGGCTGTCTAGAGACCCTGAACATGATGGTGAAGTGTCCGGGTTGTTGTTAATTGTCAACTGTATACTGTCTAGTTGAGGTATGTGCGGCCGTACCTGCAACATTTGTTTATATTAGAACAAATCATGCTAGTTTATTAATATAATTAAAAATAAATTGTTACACTCATTATGTATGTGTAATTTGGAGATATTTTATATGTATCATGTTATGGTTGAGCATAATAATTATATTGTAGAGAAATATCTAGTAATAATTATGCCTACCTCATTGGTTTTTTTAATTTATTGTTTCTTATTATTCTTTTATATGATGAATGAATAAAGTATTCCAAATAATCTATTATACAAAATTTAAGTACTATATGATCATAAGTAACATACAGACCACTTGACCCAAAGGCTGGCCTAAGAATCACTATTGCCATCTAATGTGACAATGCTGCCAGCCTTCAGGGCTTCAACACAAAAAGCTGGCTACATTGCCAACAGAGAGCAGTATGGAAGATTTTTTAGATAACTTAAAAAAATATGTTCTCTCTTTAAATATTATATTTTCATTATTGTTAGTTTATTATCTTTAGTTAAATAATTACGTAGGGCAACAGTTACTTGTATTTTTTTTAGAACTAGATTAACTTATGTATAGTTTATAATATTGTCTCTTTCAGATCTTGAGATAGTTAAATAATAGTATCTTTTAGATGTTTACCTTCATTCCATCAGGTCTGTGAGGATTTCTGCACCCTTTACACTTGCATTCAGTACATGGTTTGCTCTCCACATAGCATGGGCACCGCTGCCCACAACATGTTAACTTGCCCGGGGTAGCCGTGGCATTACCACATCTACAACCTTTTCTCTTACTGCTAGCTGAACTACGAGATCTATTTGAAGGCTTCTTAAAACCTAGTTGGTTAGACTGAAATTAGAGAGAAAAGAATTAGAATAAATTTATTTTGCAATGTTATTTTTAAAATTGTGTAATTATCATATTTGGCAGTATTACTTACTTTACTTTCCCGGGTTGGTCTGGAATCATTATGAGGTGAATCTGTTTCATCAATATTTTTTCTCTTAATAGTAATTTTGTTTCCAGTACCAGCATACATAACAGAATATAATGGAGATCCATTTGATGTAGATCTGTTTGGTGAGTCTTTAGAGGATCTAGTTTCTGAGTTGTTTGATGTTGAGGCACCTTGAGTCTGAGTGCCTGCAGAGTTAGTATACACACAAGGTAGTATGCTGTATGCAGACTTTGAGAGACCTGCTGTGCTCTTGTAATCATCAGAAAACCCAGCACCTTCTTGTATTAAGTCTATCAAACCTGAACTTGCAACAGTACCACCGTTAACTCCTGCCGCGATTTCGTCCTCATCCAACAATGTTTTATACACGTCCGTACCCATAAAATACTCACACAATTTCTTATAACACTGCAAAAGTATACGCAACTGTAAGTTCTCACCATAACTTTCATAATCTTTACACCAACTACAAGAAGGCTTTAGTTTTTTTCTTCCACCTTTACACTTTTTACACACATGATGTTGACAGCTGGCGCTCGTTGGGGTGTAGGGCTCCTTCAATAAATTTCCACATACAGTGCAAGATAAAGATTGTCGTAAATAAGGAACTAAACGAAACAAATCAGTCCAAGACGACTTATCTGCAGCGTCAGCCAAGATTATTAGTCGACACGTAGAAACATATAAACTTGTGGCATTCATTGTTATTACAGAAAACTTATCAAGAATAACATTTACTGATTTATAAATTAATTTGTTTACACCAAGGTGCTATACAACCAAAAAGCCGCAAACGTCTCGACAAATCAAAAGTGTCATTGTCAATTTGTCAAATGTCAAACTAGGTAATAAACAATACAAATATTAGAGCCGCGAAATGTACTATTCACATATTTTGGCGATTAGTATTGTTTTTGAAGTATATTTTAGGTACAAGTTTTTGATTGTGTACTCATTATTAAATTTAGTACAATGTGACTGCTAATTGAATATGTAATATAAGTTCACAAATGTTAAATAGTTTAGTTACTAACGAACAAAAACGGTGCCTCATACCAGAAAGGCTTGGTTCCAAATACTATTTTCTGTCCAAAAAAAGAAAGTCGTTTTTTTAACAATTTCAACTAAAAAGTGGTTACAAATGATTAGTTACTTGGAATTGATGCACTAGCATTATTTTCGATGCAGATTACACACACACAGAGCATAAATCAGTATTAATAGTTCCGCGTAGGTCAGTCAACCTAGCTTATCGAGATGCCTCCGTGCCTTGAAGATAGGCCAAGGGCTATCTTGTACGATTCCTTCGCTAGGGGCGCTCGTGTAGTATGAGGTCTCGGAAACGCCAAAACATTGCTAGTGGATTGACTACGCGCGTTTATTTCTAAATAAAACTTAAAATAATGTTTTGAATATTTGGCAATAACACAGATTAGTTATGGCAAATATGATTTACAGGTCATTGATTTCAGCGGAAACAGGAGCTAAGTAAAAGAGGTCAATATTAAACTTATGTCCTCCGTTTTTTTCCGAACAAAACGCAACACTGGCATGGCCGATATGTTAATGCTACGTTTCTATTGTACTAGATTGTACTAAATGTGATTTAAATGTAAACTTAGTTTTCACGCGCTTAATAACAAACTTTGACAGCCATACTTCAGAACCTCACTCAGCAGTGGCACTATCTTATTAAAATACTGTAGCACTCATTGCGCCAACATTTTCGAATACGTCACAAATACTTACAAAATAGTCGGAGCGCGTGGGGTGGCGTGGGTACAACTTACGTACTTTCTTGGGTGCGAATAGCACAGGGCCGAACTGAGGGAAAGGCACAGAGGGAAAGGCTTTATATACCCAACCGTGGGTAGGCTGTGAATGATGGTCATACATGCGGCATGCCATATAATTCAGTGAGACATCGACAAACATAGATAGCTCGGTTATTGATAATAATAATTAAATATGACTGTACTAGCTTTCCGCCAGCGGCTTCGCCCGCTATCCCATGGGAACCATAGATTTTACCGGGATAAAAAGTAGCCTATGTGTTATTCCAGACTATAATCTATCCCTGTGCCAAATTTTATTCAGATCCGTTCAGTAGTTTTTGCGTGAAAGAGTAACAAACATCCATCCATCCATACTCACAAACTTTCACATTTATAATATTATTATAGTAAGATTATGATACCTATCATGAATGGCTGAAATATCGAAATTTAGTACACAGCTTGGCATGACTGCCGCCGTTTAGTTGCGCAAGACACAATTTGATAGGTAGGTACTTATATCCTAAATAATCCTTCATTCCGGCTATAATTCCGACTGTGGAGGCCAAGCTGTGCCTACTATGTCATAGAGGTAGAAGTACAACATCATCATCACCAGCCCGTATTATACTGTCCCACTGCTGGGAAGGGGCTCCTCTCAGTATGGGAGGCATTAGGCATTAGCCTACTACGCGGGCCATAAGCGGGTTGGCAGATTTCACATACTGTCGAGAAAATCTCTCAGGCATGCAGGTTTCCTCACGATAATCTTCACCGATAATGCGAGTGATAATGATTACGCAAATGATTTCGAAAAGTCAAGAGGTGCGTGCTTTGGATTCGAACTCGAGACCTTAGACTTGGCAGTCCAGTGGTCATATCAATGCTACCAGTGATATAGGTACCTACACTCATACTCATACAACACATACCTATTGTGAAATTTGTCTAAACTTACATTTAATTATTAAGTAAAGCGCGTTAGGAAAATCTATGGTTTTTGTTCAATAGATTTTGCGTCTGTAACTTGTGAAGGAAGTATTTAAACATTCATATTTGTTATTTTTTTAAGTATGGGGAGTGAACTCACAAGAATGCATAACTACTTCGTCTAAATAACAGCGGTTTCACAACTTGCGAATATACGACATGAGGACCAATGCGCGACCAATCTTGCTCTATTATCCAATTGAAGCCACTTAAGTCCTTCTTTCCAAGTAAATAGGTACCGACAGGAACCGTACGAAAATGTACCTACATTTAAATATCTTTATCTATTAAATTCATTACTGTTTATTATTCGTCATTGACTAATTAGGCAATAAACACATTTTTTGTGAATCGACTTATGCGTGTAGTGGTATGTAGCACTTATCTAATGGGCTCGTTATGAATTCATTAAGAGGAACGTCTTATCACTCTATATTAGACATATCAAAACAAAGACGTTCATTTACTTGATAAAAACGGAAACTATTACAGAATAAACATTATCGACGAACCAATCGGAGCATTCAGATATGAGCGGTATCGCATTGTGGTAGCTACCTATCTTGCCCGAACGATCGTCCGCGGCCCGAGCCGTCATTGTCTCACAGTAGTGGTGGAACTAGATACAGGGTGCTTGGGCGCAGAAGGACGTGCTGATAAAAGATTACAGCTTCACAGTATCAGTTGATCCACCGCAGCGTCAGGAGCATCTTACCGCTTCTCGGCGACATTTGACCGACTGAGCATGCGGCTAAACTAATTGAATCCATTCAACGAATGTCTTCCGTCGCTGATTGCAGCTCCCTAGCGACGAGTCCGGGTCATAGTGTACCGGAATATTCGACTCTATCTGTTGTGTTTGTGTTGTGAATATGTGCTGGTGATGTGAAACTTGCCAAGAGTGCTTTGGTGAACAGGAATACCCATATACCTACATACCTACTGTAAAATACAGTGAGACGAAGATGTTCAGGTAATTTTCTTCTTACGATTAATGTTGGATATTGCGACATATTTGGCCGGATTACCCACGATTTATTACGGTAAATTTTTAAGATTATTCTTCCCAACTGACGTTGACAAACTATTTAACATTACGAAAGATTTTATTTATTTAGTATTTATATCAATAACATTACCAAAGATTTTTTCTTTTGGTACCTCTACCTAACTAGCTAGCACTTATAAACAAGACCTCGAGATGAGTAAAGCGGAGGTTAAACGACCACATTGACCAATTCCTTTGAAATAAGTTCATTTCTGGAATACATAAGAGATTCATATAATTTGGGAACCTTCAAGGCGAGAGTGAACAGACATTATTTGAGTTTGCGTGCTCCATCCTCGGCAGCATGGTCACTTACCAGCAGGTGAGGTGCTGCCAAACGCACTCAAATTTATAATAATAAAAAAAAGATGCTTAACTTTTTATAATTATATATAATAGATGCTTATTTTGACTTTTAGGACCAACCATACTTGTAGGTTTCGCTCATAAATGCTCGTACCTACATAACATTAACAATCACCGATTTAAAGTACCTACCCCCATCATGTACCTTACCTGCCTAAGGCATGATATGACGTGATACTGGTAAACCGCTGGAAAATTATTGAAAAAAATCAAATTCAAAATTTTCAACAAATATTTAGGTAGGTAATGCAAATGATAACAAGCGAAATTATTTATCACCTTTTTGGTAGGTTTTAACTGATTATATCGTAGATAATCGGCGTAATTACCTTCTACAATACTACCTCGTTAATGAAATTAAAACATTGTGAAATGAAAATAATAGTTGAATTTGATATCTATTTGGAGACGTTTACTTTGATTTTGTGACTTGTAGGTAATTTAAGACCCCCTTTATTTTGTATCGACATAGGTACTAAGTGAGACTACTTAGATTAGGTAGGTCATAATTATATCGGTATTGCGTGTTCAATTATCTGCCAACTACTTTAACGGGAACTTATCAGGAGGTGGTAAAACAGGCCCCGTAGGCCCCGTAAGTAACAAAACTACCATGTTGGTCTTCTTGTGATCGCTAGCGCGCCCGCTGAAAGGCTATAAGGTTCGAGTATCAAGTCGAGGAAAAACATTTTCCTCAAACTAATGTAATCTTAAAAGTTCGTCAAAATTCTATTGTCAATCACCACACATTACAACAGCGCATTCGTATTGACTCATCAAACAATACGCATTGATCTTATCTATAAACCTAACATTTATTTCGTAAAAACGTCAATACCAATACTAAGATTATGGTTTTTGTTAGTCAGTGCGTAAGTAAACCTAATACGAAATGGGCCGGTTCCACTACACTATCTAATAATGCTGTAGGCTTAGATTATTAAGAAAGGTATGTTAAGATGGTTTGGGCATATAGAGAGGATGGATGAACGGAGGTTGACTAAACAAGTATACATGGCGAGTACGAATGGAAGAGTTGGAAGGGGCCGACCTCGGCGAACGTATCACAACCAGATTGCGGACGTTCTCAAAAAAGGCAAGGTTAAGAGCACCCTAAACCGACGAGCATGCATGGAGAGGTTAATGAACATAGACGAAGCGAAAGTGGTGTGCCGGGATCGTAGCAAGTGGAAATCTATAGTCTCTGCCTACCCCTATGGGAAACAGGCGTGAAGCTATGTATGTATGTATGTATGTAGGGTACAAAAACATTTTAGTTTTACCCGATTTTCCAATTTTCGAGGCAACATTTTCATATAATTTTCTTTATATTTTCAACATTTGGACTAGGTATTATGAAGATTAAAAAATAACAAATTGGAAGCGCTTATACCTACCTCTTTTTTTTTTCTTTTTTCGAAATCATCATTATCACGCAGTAGGCAGTAGGCTAGCGTGGTGGACTATTATTATAGCTTAACCCCTTTCATTCTGAGAGTAGACCCGTGCCTAGCAGTAGGACTGTAAACGGGTTGATTATGATTATGACTACCAAGTCACAGGTCTCTTGGATTTTGTGGAATTGAACAGGAGTCGATACATACCTACTCTTACATACTTACCTACACTATATTACATTAATGCACTCCCCTTTATTTCCCATAGTTGTAAAGAAACTGTGGCGGATTTGCAGGCCATAGGCCATGTAGATGTTTTTAATTTTTTTAAACCGAAGTTTCAGGGATAATTGCACATTTAAATCAAATATTTAAAACTGTTGTTATCATCAGTGAATTTTGACACAATAATTGGCGACCCCCGATATCTGGACGCCCTAAACCCGGGTCTACTGGGCCTACTGGGCAAAAACGCCAATAGCTACGATTCTTGCATAGGTATACATGTTTTGCTTCTGTTGTTTTCATTTTTGTAAGGTTTTTAAAGGTAATTTCTGTTAGTAAATAATTAAAACCTAAAAATGGGAGTATTCAAATACCCACGTTATTTTACGTGCAATAATTTGGAGTCTCCAACATTATTGTCTTTAATCGTAATCTACGTTGTAGGTAGGTAGGTATGTTTATATATCGATCTGAAAATGATTCATCTGAATCAATCCTTTCTCGAACAACAGCGACAGAGGGGCGTGGACTGGACGCATCATAAAGATCAATCAGACAATTGGGGCCGCCACGCATGATGCGCAGGAGTGTCTTTCAATGGCATCCGTTGAATGAACATATTGGCTCACGCTTAGCACTGTAACCTGAAATGTCATCTCCGATATTTTTGTAATATTAATATAGGTACTTGTTTATCAGGGATGTTATGGATATGATATTTCGGATCTAGATACGGAAATGGATATAGGAATAAAATTATATCCGTTTCGGATACAGGTTATGGGTAAGTAATTATTTCGGATTACCCGTCGGTTTCGGATAGTTTCGGTTACCGATATTAGATTGAAATAAAATATAACTACAAATAGTAAGAAATAACAAACAAACTGCAAGATTCACGTGCTGCGCAAGCGAGCGGTGAAACATTAACCTGTCGAAACATATCGTTTTAGACTGCACCCTTATACCGTGAGTAAGTAAGTCTGTGCTTATACGAAACGACTATTAGTAGGTACCTATTCTGTGACGAAACTATCCGAAACTTGTGAAACTGATACGGTTAAGGTTACGGATATATTTTTATTTCGGATATCCGATAGTGTTGGTTACGATTACGGAGCTCCATAACATCCCTGTTATAATATACCAATAGCCAAATAGGCAACTAAAGTTCCTAGCGTTATGTAATTTGCACACTAACATAGAAAGGTATTGCCTCGAACTTTTTCTTCTATTCTGATTTCCATTCTGAAAGCAAAGCAAAGATTTCCAACTAACTTTTACTTGATTCGAACTAAATAAGTTAACGCGTACCTACTTACTCAGACTAAAATAGATGGTACTCACCTAGAATTAGGTGAAGGTAGTAGTAGTAGTAATAGTAGTAGGCCTAGTAGGTAGACAGTTAGTAGGACAAACGTGTATCATTTGTATTAGTAGGTACCTAGATACATACCCAGTGTTCACCCAGTGAACCACAGAGAATGAGAGCAATATTGAAATAAAAGACCTCAGCCTATAATAATATGTACGACTTGTACGAGGTATCTATGTCTTTCAGTAAAAGTTATAGGATGTTAAAAGTTTGCATTGGCCACATACCTACCTAGGTACTTTTTGAGGGTATTACTACAACGTAGGTACTTAAGTATGTCTTGTAGTCTGTAGATGATCTACAATTCTAGATACAATTTATCGTAAGAAAGCAGTCTTGTCACCATTCTTGGAACACATTATTGTTACTTTGTTTATCGCAATGAATCATTTATTCTGCAAAATGTCTGTCTTATCCACCCGGGAGAGTTCGTCAACAATTGAAAGGAATTAATTTGACCTTTGCGCAATTAAGACAGTTGACAGGGACCCCTGAATAAGTATTGCGAGACACTTCGCCACACGACTGTTGAGTTACGTACCTAACGAGAAAATCAATAACATTGGTCGAAAAAGTAAACAAGAATTCGTCGAAATTTGAATTTGGGGAAGTTGGTAAACAATTTTACGTTGAAGATCTAAATATTATGTACTTACCGTAAGTACTGTACCCGCGGCATAGCTTGGCCGGGCTGAAGTTGTCCGATTGAATGCGCAATGGATTGTTTAGGTTATAAATTGTATACTACGCAACCAAACGGCTAACTTCAGGTCAGGAAATATATATTTCCTAATCTCATTTTTTATAATCCCCTCTAGACAAACTTACAGATGTCGCTCGCTTTGTGTAAGAAGCGTATTTTTCAAAACGCACTTGTAATCATTGTCAACGACATTGTGTTGCATTGATAGACATTAGGTACCTACCTAAGTATTCAAATTAACGGTAAAAAGCGAGTCAAATTCAGGGGTATTCAGATAAATATTGCAGAATCGCAATTGCTCAGTGATTCGCGATAATATTTGGGAAACACCTAAAATCAAATTGATAACAGTTCACGTTCATGTAGTATGTACCTAATCGTATCTTTTCATATTCTTCACCTTGGATATTATCTTTATCCACACAAAATTACCTCTAAGTAAAAAACTTATCTCTCAATATCTGTAGAAAATGCTATCATCACAACTACCATAGAGTTTTGACAAAAACTCCATTGCATATTTAGGACATGGTCAATTACATGATGATACATGTTAGATTAAAAATCAGGTCAGCCTATACTTGCAGTCGTCTACACTATCAATGCAATAGCTGTTTGTTTTAAAAATGATAAATGAGTCTATAATTTTCCATTTAGTTACAAACTAGGATGAGTAAACATTACGCTATTTTATTACTAGGTATCTGGATAACTAGTATTTACCTTGGATTTGTGTGCGTAAACGCAATCGATTTATTTTATGCGATAGTTGTTTATGCTTCCCAAAACACTGGACACTACCGAAATGAGATATATTATTTATTGTAACAGGTAGATAGGAAGTAATCAGCAATTATTCTAACAACAACAACAAAAGCGCCAGTGACGAGGCTGTCATGCGCGAGATTCCCGCCGATGTCATGTCACGAGGATGCCATTCATTACCCACTGCACCATACTATTATTGCATTACTTTAAACCATCTAATTTCATATTATTTAGCCTCCATTATTTTCATTATATCTACTGCCATTAAGTAAGAATAACCAAGTTGTTTTACAATGTCACCATATGACGTCAACAAATTACAGGTGTGTACGACAGAACACAGTAAAAATATTTTTTTCAGGAAACTGTTTCCGTGTTTGTCATTCGCACACAGTCATTGTAATATGTGTAATCAAATGAGTAATTTAAGGTATTTAGTTGATAGTAGATAGACGTAGGATTCGTCGGAAAGTCCCACTGAACCCAATTTCTGGGAGTTACGCCGATAGTGATTCCTCCTTTATTTGACTGTATTTACGGACAGACCACACACCCGAATTCTTATAGAGGCATCTTTCATCATACAGGCCTCCACGATACAGGCCTTGCCTAGTGTGGGGACCATGGCAAATACACCTAGTGACTAAAGTCGATGTACAAATTTAATACTTATCTTGATCTCACTTTAAAGCTTTTTAATTGACTGATTTGTATGTTTAAATAAATATTTTTTTTCATTTTCAATGAAATAACAGTAAAATGAAAAGGTAAATTTGAAAAATCCGTCTGCTCACTTATTTGTTGACCGTTATATTTAAATTGTTCGAACTCGAGACGAGATAATATCATCAGTGGTAAGATTCCCAAGAGATAGGTACTCCAACAGTTACAAAAGAGGTGGCGCTTTACGAGGCTCATGTTTCCAGGGCAAAGACCTAGAAACTTGAATCCTGGCCGTGACATGAGACCTTAATTGTCATTACTATTTGCGCTCACGATAATCACATACGAGTTGATAACAGTAATAATTGTGAGCAAGTGTCGTGTTAATAGGTAAGTGTTACTTAGTTAAAATAACATAACCAACATAATCACGCGTTCATTCCTTGACGTTAAATGCAAAGGGATACATAAGTACAGTTCTCGCCAAACTTATTGTCCGGGTTGAAGTTGGCAAAGAAAAATATTGGATTGTAATAAATAAAAACGAAAGCTCAAGTAGGCTGTCGTTTTAAATAATTTTAATCCGATATTTTTCTTTCTCCGATTTTTACGGCCGGGTTATCATCCTCCTGCCCCTCCTTAGTGGATATCCTTTCTCACACAGTCCATCCATCTTTTCTTTGGTCTTCCTCTTCCCTTATAACCATCTAATCCATTCACATTGATGTTCAAAACCTCTAGCCTACGTATCTATCGGTCACAATTCCGAACTCCGCATTACTACTGAGCGTTTTCATTCATTATTTTCATAAACTGAAATTATATCTTCTGTCTGTCTGTCTGTCTGCATGGATTCTTTGTTTTAGGTACTTATTACTCCAATATTACATTGTTTTTAGGAGGAAAATGTGTGTAACGTCTGCTAACCCACACTAGACAAGCGTGGTACCTCTCGTTCTGTCTGAGAGAATACCTGTATCGGGTTGATGATATGGAAAAATATAAGGTACACAAACCTTAGGGTAGTTATTCCAGATCTAGGTCAAAAATGCTAACAACGTACCTACTCTACTTCGATCTCGATATCAATGTTGTGCTACTTATAACTGAATAATTCCCAAGATCTATCAACATTTATTTTATTTAGTTATCTACTATCCGAAGTAACATCCACTATTTATGTAATTTTGAAGTCTAGATCGATATGAAGCCAAGCATTCTGTTCATCCATCAAGGATAACGTGGACCTGCAAAATTGGCTCATCGTTCGCGTTCCTTGTAAAAGATAACGTTTGTCGCTAAACATGCATAAACCACTTATAAATTAATGGTTTAGAACAAGGCGTTATCAGTTCATATCTGCGCCGTTTTTATCGCTCTATGAATAAGATATTATCAGAGTATGTGAGTTTTCGTCACATAATGCAGACAATTTAAACACGGTCACATCAGTATTGTACCGTACTTACCAGTTTTTTACATATATATAACTATGTACTTACCCACTCTAGGTAAGTAACTACTTACCTACCTAATCATAAAAATATGAAAGTATATTACCTTCTTCTTACTTACCTATGCAAAAACACACAGAGGCCAAGGCAGCTGATAACCCATACGGAGAAAAATGGTAATATATTATTATCTTGTCATACCTAACTATAGCCTGACCTGTTGACCTAACGAGAGATGGAATACAAGCGTCGTATCTGTACTCTCTACAAAGACGTCTCGATGCGCTTGCGCCGATATTATGTACAGTGTGCAGCTCGCACCATTATAATGCAAATTTTGGTATCTGTGTAGATACTTAGTGAGATTTTCCAAAGTAATTTAAAAATACTCTTTTATTTTTGGAATGGCACCTTCTTATCTATCGTAATTACATAATTATCCTTACTATTATTATAAATGCGAAAGTAACTCTGTCCGACTGTCTGTCGCGTTTTCACGTCAAAACTACTGAACCGATTTAAATGAAATTTGGTACACAGATAGTCTAGAAAGGACTTATATAGGAGGTTGAAATAGGGGATGAAAGTTATAAAAAATACCCAGACCACGCGGGCGAAGACGCTGGCGGAAAGCTAGTAATAAATAAAATGAGGAAACCTGCACACCTCAGAGATTCTCGAAGGCGTGTGAAGTCTGCCAACCCTAGTCTGCCTCAGTAGGCAAGCGTAGCACTCTTCTCAATCTGAAGAAACCCGTGCCCAGCAGGGCAGCAGTGGGACAGTTAATGGGTTGATGATGATATGACAAATAATATTATTATTAAAATCGTCAACGTCTCCCTAGACAGCTGCCATACCTACCGCTTCCCTACTTATTCATTTTGTGAAAGTTAGATACCTAGAACTCTAGGAGGTACCTACCAATTTCGTCACAATAAGTAGGCACCTACCTACATATCTAATTAGTGGCTTCAGGGTTGTCTGCTTGCGATTGGTTTATCTCCCACGACATTCTCTTGACTGTTGACTGGAAGATATCTAGGTAATATTACTTGGTGTAAGTACCAAAGTCGGTTAAAGGTTATGTGATTACTCTGAATAAATAGGTTCGCAGATATCGATTTCTTGGTAATTGGGAGCCATTAAAATGATTCAAAGACTTCTTATTTATGTAGGTATTAACTTAACAAACGATTGATGATTCATGATGGTTATTATATTGATAACAAGAAGATAGTAAAGTTATTGATGTCAATAACTTCCAAGACGGACCTTTGTTTTAACTGCAAGGAGTTGTTTAACTATTCCTTCTATTAAAAAGTTGATATCTACACTCCATACAGTACGGATTCCGGACCTACCTTTATGGAATCTAACGGTAATTCCATTCACATTATTAATCTAAGGAATTTATTATTAATCGAATGTAATATTAATCTAAGGAATTATCTACCATGGATGGTTTAATAGATACTTAGGAGTTATTTAATTTACAAAATCATTACCTATGATGATGATTTCTAATCAATTATAATCAGAAATCAACGTAGTTTTTCATAATACCTTATTGAAAGAATAGCTACCTACATACCTACAGATTCAATTCAACAAGAAGCGTGTGAACATGATTTTGGACGCATTCTGTAGCTAATAAAGTAACACATCAAGTGCCCAGTACATTTTGATCTGTGCTGTGCCCACTGAAATAAATGCCTAGCGAAAAAGTTAAGGTCAGCACAGGAACATAATTTTACTAGATACCAGACTGCCTCGTTGGTCTAGTGGCCCTGGGTTCGATCCCCGGGTCGAGCAAAGTGTTGTTGGGTTTTCAGTGAAATTCCAAATAGCAGCTCGGAGTCTGGATTTGTGCCCGGTTTATGGCAATAGGCTCGCCCCCTGTTACATGGGACGTAAACATACTGGCGAAATGTGGGTGTACATTAGTACGCCTCTGCCTACCCCTTCCGGGAATATGGGCGTGATGGTATGTAAGTATGTAATCTACTTACCTATCAGTCATAGTCAGTTTTAATGAATTTATATTTTTTAAGCATAAACTGTTAAAAATATTGCCGATTTATGGCACTCTGCCTACCTCTTTTACACAGAATGGCATAACGACTTATCCTGTAGATACGTGATGTACCTAAGTAATGTAAATATGTTTCAGAATAAATGAAATATTACTTGTGGGAACACTGCTATGCGTGCAGTGCGTGCGCAGCAAGGAGATGACGGAGATCGAAGCTTTGGGCGCCCAACCATCCCACTGCACGTACGAGTACGCGTTCGACATGTACGGGGCACACTGCGCAGGGCGTAAACTTGGTAAAATACCTAAACTGAGAGGAGGCATAGAAGTAAGTACCTAACATTGCAAACACATACCTACCTACTATCAGAATAAAAATAATTGCGACGTAACGCCTAACCTATATAGTTAGTCGCTTTCCTTTTCCTAGCCTATGTTGTTTCTCAGGCTCTAGACTAAATTTCATATAAATCGATTCCGTAGTTTCGGCGTGAAAGCGCGACAGACAGACAGAGTTACTTTCACATTAATAATATTAGTAAGGATGAACACATTGAGTTATCTTGTCGAGAGTTTCACAGAATTATAGCTGGGTTCGATTCCTGAAAATAAATTGTATTTTCGGTAGGTAACGTTTGGCCTGATTTAAAAGAAGGCGAAGATGTCTTACACCGTATCTACCAAATCGAAAATTGGTATCTTAAAGCAGTATCTAATGCTAATGCAGTACATACTTACATATGGCCTATAAAATTCCAGCCGTCTGAAATTAATAATATATTATGTACCTATATGAATGTAATCGCAATTGATTGCAGATCCTGGACTTCAGTGACAACAAGCTGCAGGAGCTTCATGCTGACACACTATCCAGCTACTCAAGCATCAAGTTCCTATACCTCGCTGACAACCACTTATACCTCATAGACGAGGACGCACTCACCTCCCTCACAAACCTCGAGACACTGGATCTGGCAAATAACGTCATCCTGGAGCTTCCCAACTCAATTTTCCAACTACCGTCCTTAAGAAAATTATATCTCAGAGGGAATCCTATACTCCATAGGACCTTCAAAGAACTTAACATAGTGAGACCGATCAAAGCGCCACTGGAACTTTTGGATATATCAGACTGTAAAATAAAGGAATTGCCTAATTGGGGCAACCTACCGCAGTTGTCTTTCTACAATATCTCCCACAATCCACTCGTTTCTCTTAAAACGGATCACTTTGCAGTAATGTGCAATCTTGTGAATGTGGATTTGACAGATTCTATAAGCAACATCCCGCTTTGCAATATGAGGTCTACGGTATTGTGGTTTCAAGAGAAGCATGTATTTTTCCAGCTAGACGACTACTCACGATTCAATAGTAGAGGTTGGTAGCAAAAGCATAAGTACAAAACCCGTTAAATAACCTGTACCTTTGACCAATACCTATAATCGGTTTTATATTCTTATTATATTTGTATTATTCATCATATTCATCTTGTATGTTACAGAGTTTCAAGACTGTCCAGTACCAGATGATGCAGGAAACCTCAACGCCACGTACCAAACGTGCAAAGCAAAATATTTACAGGTATGGTGATCGGATATTTTAAAAAGAACATTTAGAAAAGTATCAATAGGTGTACCTTGTACCTAAGTCAGAGTGGCATATTTACCCTAGGGCCAAAAGGGCCATGGCCCGGGGGCCCAGTGGCGCAACTAGGATGGGGCAGGCAGGGCACGTGCCCTGGGCGCCAATCGGGGGGCACAAAATCGCCATCCATTAAATTTAAAAACCAAAGCCATAATACCATTATAAACTGTATAATTATTTACTTCAAATTTCATAATACCGTCTTGCCCGCATCTCATACACTATATAATACATACACTCGAACCCGTCCATCGTTTCTTTGCTTTATATTACTTATAGGTATTAATTATAATATGTACTTACTAAAAAAAAATCTAGCCCTGTCGTTGTGTATGATTTTCTCTGTACTTGGAAAATCCAAGATCTAAGAAATCCTATAAATCTGGCGACCCTGGTACCAACGAGAGTAGAGTTAGAGTATTGTCAGTTCACTCCGACCTTTGGATGTATAACTTTGTGTTAGTTTTATGTGTTTGATATAGGACAGTCCACTAAAATGGAGCAATCATATCATCAATTCATCATTCGCTTCTGGGAACGATGCTGGGGACTGAAGAATTTGTGCCCGTTGATCTACAACGCTTCTGCATTTCATAAGCACGTGCTATAGCCTTTCTTCTGCTTCAATGCATCCTTTTCACCGGAACTGCATTCTTTGTTTGCCTGCATCCTTCACTGTTTCTCCATTCTACTAAGTGGGTTTCTATGGTGCTTATGTGCAGCCATGTTTTTATTTCGGCCTGAGATATGGAGAGTTCCGGTCCGTATACTATCTCCCTCGATCCCCCTCTGGCCAGTTCGTCTGTTGCATCATTAGCCAGTGAGTTGCTGTGTCCTTTGAGTGCATTGTGACATTCCAGTAAAAGGACATAAGTTATGTTTAAAAAGGGCAAAGGTTCTCAATTCGACCGTATGTTTTTCTTTGCTTATATTTGTATGTATGTTACACGACTGCGAAACCTCGCTGACTCTATAGGTATAAACAAAAGACATCCTACTTTCCACTAAACATTTAAAATAAAATATTTTTAAGTAAAAACCAAACCTCCTTCAAAAACACCCACGAACTGAAAAGCAAATAATTATGCGCCCGCCACGACCATTATGACTGTGGAGACTCTTGCCCAGCGGTCACTGTGCAGTGTGCATGCGGCTGACGTGACTGCCTTTTTGCCCACGTCTACAATGCCGTTACGGAAAGCAGCAGAGTATTCCGTTTTCTTTTGACACCCAGAATGCTGCGATCTATTGCTCTTTTTCAAAGTCCAGGGCGGAACTTTTGTGAATTAGCTGGTCTGAGCGCTACAGGATTGGATGGGCTTAATGCAATGAGAAAAATCAGAGTAGGTAATGATGCAGTAATGCAGTTGACGGAGACCGAGGGTACGAGGAGGCCTATTTCTGTGTAAAGGGTCCCGTTTAAAGTAACCTGTAACACGAAAGGGATAACGGGGGCTTCGTTCGCTCGCTTTGGTCGCGCGAGGTGGGTTGCCCCAATTTTGAGACAAACAGAGACAACAGAGCTGGAAGTAGTAACAAACTAATTGTAACTACCCTTATAACCTAACCTGTCAGAGGTGTGTGGACTCAATTTTCGAGCTCGCATCGCTCGCTCTTACATAAGACAACTGGAGGTCGATAGCTTTCGAGCTGAGTTTCGAGCTCGCTTCGCTCGCTCTTATACATACATGAAATAGCTGGAAGTACCAAACTACTCAATATTTTTACTGCACTCCATAATCAATTTATTAATCATATTCGATATTAAAATATCACAATTGGTACGTTATGGACCCTGCAGGGCACGGCTACTCAGAAGAGAGGAAGATGATACTATTTATATTTAGCCTTTGCAACGGCAAAGGCAGGCTGCACTAATTGCATTTACCCTTCTAACGTAATTGTCCGAGGTGGCTGATGGTCCCAATTTTCGAGCTGGCTCTTACATTAGACAACTGGAGGTAGTAACAAACTACTGGAGGTAGTAGTACTTTTTAATAAATAAGGTTAAATTACCAAAAATTATTTAAAAAAAAAATTAATAAGTAAGGTGGCCAGAGCTCCTTCTAAGGATGCGCCGTGGCAGCAAGAGGAATATTCCCTCAAACTGTCGGCGCAGTGAATCCTCCATAAACCTCTAAGAGGTTTTTAAAGTCGGCAATGCGCGAGTGATACCCCTGGTGTAGCAAGCTTCCACAGGTAATGGTAACCGCTTACCATCAGGCGGGCCGTATGCTTGTTTGCCACCTTAGTGGTATAAGAAAAATGGTGTTAATTTATTTGTATGCTCTTTAAACTTTTTACATTCATTATTTTCATCATACCCACAGTTTTGCTCTTTTTCCGTTATGTTATGGGGCGGCAAACCGTACAGGCCCGGGGCGCTGAATCCTCAAATACGCCACTGCTAAGTCCTAACCGTAATAATATCTACTGATATAATAGCTCTGACTGCTCTGACACCAGGCTTGCACTAGTAAACTTTAAGGCTATTTTTTTTAATTACAGGTGCAATATGTAAGGGCTGCGCGTCGCACTTGGCTGGTTATAGGCGGCGGGCTGGCGGGTTTCCTCGTCGGCTTCATGCTACTGTTGTATGTGATGCACAGACACAACGTCGCGCAGACCAAAACCACAGCGGAGAAAATAAAACAATCCACACCTCGGGACCTGGACAAAAACGCCAGTACAGTCCTCCTTAGCGACGTGTCATAGTTAATGCCTAGTTATCACCAATTTGTATTATTGCCAATAAAAATAGACATGTGGTACATAATCAATTTCATGCCTAGTACGCAATCGATTGAGACAGGCACAAAGAAACATGATAAGCAATGTGAGATGTTGAGATACGGCTGCCACGATTACGATACGCGACTGGGTATAACTTCGGTGAATATTCAGGGTAGGTACCTACTGATTAAACCAAAGAAATAATACTAGCACTTGTTCCAATTAACACTAACTCATAAAAATATCACATAGTTGTAACTTGTAAATGCTTAAATAAAAATAAACAATTTGTAGGTGCTATTATGTTTTTGTAATAGATATTTAATATTTATATCAATATGGAATGGATTGGAATTAATTCTATATTTTACATCGATCAGACAACTAACAACAACTTTTATTCGATGGCTACGTAAGTACGTAATAAGTAGGAATAGGAAATATTTATGTACCGGATGATGAAAATTAAGTTTAGATAAATCAGTAAGCAGTTAGTAGTACAATTCAAAGTTGTACAAATCTTTGAAATAAAACGTTGCCTTGTACGTTCTAGGATTTCTGTGTTGTTCTCCTGTGTTGTGGGTGAGCTCTCCCACACGCATAAAGCCGGAACAACTATCTCCAAGCATATATGGATCTTGATAACAGCGCTATTGTTCACCCGATTAAGTACAAAAAAATACATCAAAATCGGTCCAAAAGTTAAGAACAAAACAAACAAAAGCACCCGCAATTTTATGGATATATCATAGACAAACCACCTTAGTTACTTTTTATTAAACAGAACTATAATTTATGTGTAAATACTAAATAACTTCAAGGCTTAAGGCTGACTAGTTTTAATATTGTGCCGTTCAAAACAAGCGTATGTTTATTCAATTGTAAAAATTATGTGTGTAGGTATGGGTCCTGTATGTGTCGGTAAGATATAAATCATTTAAATGTTGTAGGTAATTTGTAATAATTGAAGTTTTCGAGTGGCGGAAGGGCGAAAGGCGGAAATGATGTCATATTATTATTTATAATAAGTATATATTTACGTATAAAACCTTTTTCATCACAAAAAATCTATCTAACAAAAGAGTAAAAAGTTACATTAAAGAAAATATAACAAAAATGTTATCTATCAGCATGGGCGTACCCAGGGGGGGGCAGGGGGGGGCAGCTGCCCCCCCCTGGAACTTTGATGCCCCGTAGATAAAAGTTATAGTAAGATAAAAAAAAACCTTTTTCGTGTTGTGTGTAGGACAGAACAAACTTGCCCCCACAAGTTACAATAACACTGGCAGTGACAAATTGTCAAAATAGAAAAATATTCACTATTTGTTGCTTTTTGTCCAGAACTAGTTGCTACAAAAACGATTTTGTTGCTCAAACCGATCTTACAAAATTGACAACAATGCTAGCTTTACTTAAATATAGCATAAAAATAGCTAAATACTATATAATCAGGGAAACAAATATTTGTTGCTGAAGACCTCGTTAAAACAACAATTAAAAAAATAACCAGTAAAATGTAATTCAGATGTTTGAGGTAGCAATTATTATTGAGAAACACATCTTCAAAGATCAGATGAGTTTACAATCGCTATGCGTATAAACCGGTTAAGCTAACTTAAGTTTTGATTTTTCTTGCTCGACGTGACAAACTGACAATATTGATGCCTGCAATTGATGGAAAAAAAATGAAAAAAAAAAACCAGAGATTGGCTGAAAATCTGACCAGTATTCTTATAAACCGATTATGCTGCGCAAATAATTTATATTGTTTATTTGTTTTGGAAAAATCGAGAGTGACGAGCTTATAAAAAACCGGTCATAAAATCGTGCGATCCCGGGAAGATGTCCTATTGCCGATTTTCAAGGCGTCATTAACCAAGTTGAGTAACACAATTATTATTATTGTATTTTTTTGATTCCCTAAAAATCGAGCGCTAAGCTAGCATGATCGATTTATAAGGATACCGGTTCGGATACTCATCCAACCTTTACAGTGGCGTATTTACACTACGGTCAAAAGAGCCATAGCCCGGAGCGCCAGGCTCCAAGGGGCAGCGCTACCCGCATGGAGGTAGTAAGAAACCCCCTTCACTAACGTCGCCTGTCCTAAGTGGGTTTCCTCAATTTACGAGCTCACTTTTACATGAGACAACTGGAGGTAGTAACAAACTAATTGTAATTACCACTCTAACTAACCTAACCTGTCCAAGGTAGGTGGCTCAAATTTTCGAGCTCGCTACGCTCACTCCTATATGAGACACCTGGATGTAGTAGACAAAATAATTGTAGTTACTCTTCTAACCCAGCCTGTCCGAGGAGGGTGGCCTATATTTTCGAGCTCGCTACGCTCGCTTTTACATGAGACACCTGGAAATAGTAAACAAACTAATTGTAGTTACTCTTCTAACCAAGCCTGTCCGAGGTAGATGGCCAAATTTTCGAGCTCGCTTCGCTCGCTCTTACTGTGGGAGGTCTAGTAACAAACAAGGATACTTACAAAGTATCCTTCTAACCTAACCTGTCCAAGGTGGGTGGCCCAAGGTTTCGACTTCTCGTTTGCTCTTAGTCATCAGTTTTCATTGCTACGTTAAGCAATATTTTTTTTCTATTTATAAATCCCGGATATATCAAGCGTTGAGTTAGCATGACTGGCTTATAAGAATACCGGTCAGAAATTAATCTGATTTACGGTTCTGAGTTTTGTTGATGACTTTTTTTTTATACCACTAAGGTGGCAAACAATCACACGGCCCGCCTGATGGTAAGCGGTTACCATAGCTTATGGACGCTTACAATACCAGGGGTATCACTCGAGCGTTGCCGACACGAAAAACCTCTTAGAGGTTCATGGAGGATTCACTGCGCCGACAGTTTGAGGGAATATTCCTCTTACTGCCAGCGCAGCGCATCCTTAGAAGGAGCTCTGGCGACATTACTCACTGCAGGAACACAACACATAATTAAGTGTGTTATTTGGCTGCAGTTTTCTGTAAGGTGGAGGTACTTCCCAGACTTTCCGGGCAACAATAATAAATGTCATTATCCATCATCATCCGACGTCCGGTTCTATTTTTTTATGCTGACTCTCCATGCGTCAATAACCATTGCAGCGTAGAAGAAGAAAACTATTTTATTTGACTCCAGCAAAATTTAGAGTAGCATGACCGGTTTATAAAAGGATACCGTATAGTCAGAAACTCTAAGAAAAGCTCCGATTCTATATGTTGTTGTTGACTCTCTATGCATCAATTTTTATGAATTTCGGAAGAATCGAGTGTTGATCCAGCATGACCGGTTTATAATGCATCAGAGTCTTCATCAAAATGTAGAACCGGTGATCGGGTAAATTTCTGACCGATATCCCTATATGCCGGTTATGCTAGCCAATAATTAAGTAGATCTGCAAATAATTTATTATTTATTTATTTTGGTAAAATCGAGCGTAAGGCTAACATGATCGGCTATAAGCGCACCGGTCAAAATTCATCCGATTTCCAGTTCTAAAATTTGTTGCTGGCTCTAAGCTTATTCCACGTGGGGTCATAATATAATAGGTAGCAACAAATTGAAAAAATAATTCGGTTTATCATATTATTTACTCTGATGATAGTTGTTGTCGATTTTCGATGGGTTTGAGCATTTTTTTTTAATTTTGCTGAAATTCCACTGCTTCTTTTATGAGAGGGGGATTAAGAAATCTTTCGACTGCCCCCCCCTGGGCCAAAAGCTGGGTACGCCCATGTCTATCAGGAAGATTTGAAAACATGACATTTACACTATTAGATCCATTTTATATATTCGGCGAAATAAATAAATATAAACATTAGCCGGTCACAAATTAATGTCAGTGCCTCGACCATGAGTTTTTCTCGCTAGACTCGCTAGCGACGCAGTAAAATATTTGTACATTAATAATAATAAATAAATAAATAATAAATATCTAGGGACATTTTACACAGCACCATCTAGTCCCAAACTAAGCAGAACTTGTACTATGGGTACTAGACAATGGTTATAATACTTATATACTTTTTTTTTTGTAAATATATACTTATAATGTATAAGAAACACCCAGACAAACACAAACACCTAAGTTCATCACATAAATGTTTGTGTCTTGTGGGAATCGAACCCACGACCTCGTGATCAGCAGTCCGGTACTCAAACCACTAGACCACAGACGTCGTCGTATGAAAAACCCTCGCAGCGCCTCTAGCGGTTACGTAAAGAACTAAAATCTGCTATGACTTATGAGATTACAGCGTTTCGATGAGTAAAAACCCTATCGAAAGCCATTCGATAGAGCTCATGGTTGAGGTACAGAAAAGTATACTTTCGCTACATTGAAAGAAGGACCTTAACTCTAATTAAAACAGAATTCCATTCCATATTAATTAATATAGTTCTAGGACATTTTCAATGTCATTTTAAAATCGACTGTTTTCATATAATTAAAGATTTAGTTGTTTAAGTGCTAATAACATGCTTTGTTATTTACAATATCGATTTAGTTTATATTTTAGTATGTATGATATTGTTAAAATATGATAGCAGGATCTCAGCTTAACACAGAGAAACGCAGATGGTAAGCTGCGCTTTAAGAAGGCGGAGGGCCTACTCATTGGAACCTTTAGCCTCGAAAATAAGATACGTCTTTAGGTCTCCACTGAATTAATATATTATAATAATAATAATATTAATAATACCAACTATCTGTAAACCTAAATAGCCAGTACCGATTAGGTACCGAGTAACATTATGTAGGAATATGTATATACGACGCTGATTACACAAGCGGCAGCATTATAGAGGCTTATAAAATAAGTTATGCATAGATTAACTAACTTTGGCTATGATTTTTGATAAGCTAACTACCCCTTTTTGCCAAAGATTCTATTAATAGCTTCTAGAACACCATTTATGTATAATTATAAATTCATTTTTTAACAATTTTATATGTAAATCTGTAATTTCACTGTGATAAGTAATAAAAATTGTTACTAATTACCGATTTGTTTTGTTCATAGAGAAAATAAAATGCACACACCCCATTTCAAAAATTAATTATATTTAAATGAAATTAACAAACTGAATTAAATCGTCACAAGTTTTTAAAAATATGTTGCATTAAATGCTATGTTGATTTTTTTTTAATGTTAAAACATCTCCAACTCAATCGAAATGTATGTAAACTAAACAATTCAATAAAAACAACAGCTGAGTAAACACGAACAGTGGTTCCTTCAGTTGGCACATTCAAATGTCCTCATCTACTGAGTCTGCCAGGACATGTTTTGAATGCCAGCTTCAGGGTAATTCCGTTGAATGTTATCCAAATTTAGGGTAGTTTGACATTAATTTCAGGTGTCTTTCTTTTCACTATCGTTAACAGATTTCGTTGGCGGCTGTGTGTCCTTCTCCTTTGCAAGACGCTGTTTACTGAACTTGCCCATGCCTGGCTGGTAGATAACAAGGCTTGGACGATCCTGGCCAACAAAATGACAAATACATCATACATACATAAGAACAACAATCATACAGAAAAGTAATTTATGCGATGCAGGGCGACCGGTGGATTAGTGGTCAGAGCGTCTGGTGTACCGAACCAGAAGGCGCACCGTTCATTAAAAATAACTTGTAATCTTAGCATGGAAAATGCTTAAATAAATACAAAAAGAAATTAATTTATTTTAAGAACTAATCTTACCTTATTCCTAATCCTCCTTTCTGTACGACGATCCCCACTTTCACTTTTCTCCTTTTCTTCTGACCCCTCCCTGTCTGTTGATTTGCTTCTATCATCAAGTGAGTTCTGCCTTTTCAACACCATATCGTCTTTGATGGGCAGTTCACCCGATTCTAAACTATTTCTCCTCATCTTTGACACACCCACAGACGAGTTTTTCGTAAAAAATTCGTCATTAGAATCTTTACCACTGTCTTCTAGTTTCACTTTCTTGTCCATACTATCTATGATTTTAGATAAGTCATCAGTCTTTACATGCGGTAATTGAGTAAAAGGTTTGATGTCGTCATGGTTAATTGACTTAGCTTTGCTGTCTGAAGACATGATTTTATTTATAACTGATTGTTTGTCTGATTTAACAAATTCGTTTTGCTTGATTCTCTCCTTCCTGGTGTCGCTGTATTTTTTACTCTTTTGCTCCCGGGGCGACTCTTTAAACTTCTCGCGTTTATCTTTTTTATATCCTTTGTCGGAATCATCGCCCTGCTCGTCATCTCTTGCTGAACTATCTTTCTTGTCATCGTGTTTTTTCTTTTTGTCACTTAAAGCGTTAATTCCAGCCTTTCGCTGATCTCTATATGATTTAGATTCAAAAACAGATCCATCTTTACTGTCTGATTTCACCTGGTCGTCTCTTGCATCACTTGCTTTTTCTTTTTCCCACTCTCTGGACTTGATTTTCTTAACCTCGCCATCTCCAGTTTCTTCCTCCTAAAATTTATAAAATATTAAACCAATTGAATCTACCCCCACGCTTTGTATCTTACACAGAATTCTAATTTATTGTAAAGAGTGTCTGGAAAATAGTACTCTTTCAAAAAATTTATTACAGACACACTAGAAAATTTGATCGTCAACTGCTCCCCAGAGTATTGCAGAATAGTATAAAAGATACACATTTAGGGCCAAAGTTAAACAACCTGTTGAATAAATGTTGCGTCTGAACTTTTGTACGTAATAAATATTATTAATGACTTACGAACTTACGATACAACAATATACACAATAGTCAGAGTTAATTCTGGGTAAATTTATGCTAACTATTATATACTTGATGGATAACTAATAAACATTTCATATAATGTGGTTGTAGTACATATTTCCAAACACAAGATATGAATATGAACTTAAACTGACTTATATATTACTGCATTACTTTATTACTATCAATATCCAAACAACATTAACTACAATTATTCATTTCAATTCTATACTGGAAACCTTTAGACAAGTGTCACCACCACTTTTTTGGCTGCCCTCTTGTGTTTCTTTTTTATCACAGAATTTACCAGATGTTAATGTGAATGTGTTATGAGTCTTTGTAGATAGTGCTGGGAAGTGGCTATCCCAGTCTGAATCTGTACTGATAAACTCATCAGAACCATGAGTACTTTTCAGTTCTGATTTAGCAACAGCACATTTCACTTTACTTTTATGATATATTCTTTGCTCTCCATACCAAAAACTGTGATTGCTATATTTGTTGTCATAGTAATCTGTATTGTCATTAAAGTTTTCGTCTTCAGATATATCACCAGGCCGCTAAAGAAATAATAGATGATAAAATCATTACAAATTGGGAAAAAGTAACAGTAGAAATGTAAGAAGTACCTATGTGAGAACTGTCTGAATGGGGGAGTACTTGTTACATTAAAATAGCTCTTTTTCATTAGCACTATTTGTACAATTACATTTTTCGGGTAGTGGCGATATTGACTAAAGAATTGTGGATTATTTTTAGATCTAACCTTAATTGGATTTTCTTTGGTTTTCCTTTCTATCCTCATTTTCCTCTTGTCATTCTCTCTCCTGCGACGTTCATCTCTGCCTCTCTTATCCTGTTTACGAGCAGCAAGGTACTCTAGTAAAGGAGTTGATTGTACCTTCTTGTCATTTGCTGTAAATGTATCAAGTTTACAGTAAAAGTAAAAGTTGACAGCCTAGTAGGGTACACCTGACAATCATGAAAATAAAAGAAGACCCCATATGCCCAGCATGCGGGAAAGCAGAAGAAACAAGCTTCCATCTAGTAGTAGAATGCAAAATGTATGCACTACTCAGATGGGAAATATTAGGAACTGATGAATTAAATGAAGAGCAACTTGCAGAAATATCAATCAAACAACAGTTGCGCTTCTGCAAAGCAATCAGAAGATTCGCGACGCCGAGCGCCAGTAACCCATGAAGGGATCCACCAAAAATGGGGAACTGGGCGAAATAATCCCAACAAGAGGACTGATCGCCCGGTGCCTGCAGGCGTCCCCGAAGATAAATAGAAAATAGAATAAGGTAAGTATCTCCTGAGTAAAGAGGAATCATGATAAGTTGCGCGTGAGCTAGCCTCACAATATCTATAACCAGATTTATAATCGCAAGCATCTTAACAGGCACTATATCAATATATTATGCAACTGTATTAATCATTTGACTGGTAGAAAGCCTTATCAGCGGAAATCTGTTGTTGTGACAGCAATGGGTAACATGTAACAAAAGGCCCTTGGCCAAATATGTACTTGAGCCTATGCTAGTGTTAATGCATGGGTCTAGATCCTCAGTTTGATTCCCAGCCTAGGAAAATTGGCAGTCAAATATACTGTATACAGACACAACCAGCATAAAGAACACTTACCATCATTTACAGGATAAGAATATTCAAGTTTTGGTTGATTTTCGGTCTCTGGGTCTTTTTTGAGACTTTCTACAAAATCTTGATAGATTGGGTCACTCTCTATGGTGCCACATTTTGGATCTTTCTTCTTCTTCTTCTTAGGTATTCTCTGGAATGGTGCATATTCCACAATACCCACATATTCTACACCTGTAACATAAAAGTGGAACTGTAGTATTGTATGTTTGTGCACAGATAAATGAAAAGAAATGAAAAAGTATGGTTTTGTATTTTTTTAGCATTTCCATTCTAAGATTATCAGTTATTTTTAATGAAGGAAAAGTCTGCTTTGAGTCGATTTTTTTCCTTCATAAACAAATTAAAAATAAGAAATGAATAAGGTTAATAATTTAATTATGATTTAAACCTTAAATTCCAATGACAAAGTTGAGCATGCAACTCAGTGTTAGTCCTATATGACTCATATAATATGAGTCCATATGGAATAATTGTTACACACAAACCCCCCATCTGATAATGGTTTTAGGTACTATGTACCTTTTTAGAGTTGAGCAATTTCACATTCCAATACTGCCAAAAATGATTTAGGACACTTTGTTAATAAGTGTATATGCATATGATTCTTCGATACTTTTATGTACATAAGGCAGACTTACGGCCGCACTTAGAGACATCACTTAACCAAATGAATCATTAGCTAATGACACCCAGTATATCTTAAAACACTGACAATTAAAAATATGGAAAAATAGGCCAAGATATAGTAGCCACTGTTTGTTAACGATTCATTATAGTTAAATGACATCTCTGAGTTGGGGTCTAAATGCCATATGGCATTTTCTACCAGTTAACCTTTAGGTCAAATAAAATATTTTTAACAAGGTAAGTAAATATGATTAATAAAGGTTACAAATTAAATATATGAGTGAGTTATTAAATAGGAAAAAGTAGGTTATGGTAATATGATTACAATTATAAGTAAAATATTGTTATTGGTAATTTTAAGATTTAAATTCCAATTTCATCATTTCCATAAGGGCCCAATAGTCACAGGCTATTTATTCACATTTTATTACTCTCTTAATACGCCTCATACTATCTTATACCCGAAGGCCTAGTACCCTCCCCTAATTGCCTAACATAGACAATTAAAATTAATTATATTAGAACAAAATTTAAATGAAATTGAGGGCAAATTAAACTTTAAATGAAAAGACTTTCTATTTTATAATCACTCCAACACATTACGCAAACAAAGTGTACAGTGCATACTTGACATGAATGATGGCCAAACAGTGTGACTCGTTTAATTATAAGGTCAGGTAGAGTCCAGTCATATTTTAGCTTTAATTGTATGTTATGCATGATCAAATATATAAAAAAATCCTTACCTCTTTCATCAAGAAATACATATCCATCAAATTTATCTCTAAATAGGTAAATATCATCAACGTTAACGAAGTTTATATAAGCTCTAGAATATAGGTTATTGCCAAGCGAAGGATCTGGCTTAGCAAAATAAAAATGGTCATGTTCAGGTATTGGTGAAACCTGCTCCAAGAATGCTTCCTCAGTCATACTAGGCGGCAACCGCCGAAGAATTATCTGAAATAAGGATATTTTCATTTTCATTCAAATTGCTTTGTGGTAAACGCTAATATATTTACAGACAACAATTTCCAATATAAGCAAACAGTCACTTTAGTCAGCGGCCGTTGGGTTTTTGTTTTCTTGTCCTTGTTCTTATTAATAAATGTTTTACTGCCCGAATCTGACTGCGAATCTTTTGCATCTTGATCTTCAGTCATTATACAATTTAATTGATTATATCCCTCAACTTTTTAGGCAATCGCTCAACATTATCAAAAAACCGTGTGTCGTGTGTAATTTTTTTGACATTTACTTGTCACTGTCAATAGGTAGTTTCTGTATTTTTAATATTAGTAAACATTCCTGCAAAAACATTATTTTTATTCAGTTTAATCGTTTGTACTACACTACAAAGTAATGAGAAATGCTATGATTTGATACTTTGACTTTTGGTTTGATATTATGCCATTATTAAGCCATCAACTAAAATCATATTAAAATAAATTACGATCTAAGAATGACAACTAATGACAAGTTTTAGTCGAGTTACTTCTCGTGGAGAATCAGAGAATGCATACAAGCCATAGACATTTACTAGCTCTTTGATACAAGCGTCAACAACAACAAAATGTCAAGTTGACTTTTGACAAGAAAAGAAAATAGGAAATTGCTTTGAGGTTATGTTATGTCTGTCCTTTTCAAGATAGTAATTACTAAAATAATAAATTGTTAATTAATTCTAACCTTACACAAATGTTTCATTTGAAAATATCTGCACAAGAGTTGGGCGGCATTATGCTAAACACTACAAGATTATCAAGACAATTAGGATCACATTTTATAAAGAATTCCCGATCATTTTGTAGCCCCACCGGGACTAATAAGGAAGATCAAATAAATGTTTCAGACGCATCAGCCGTTAAAATTAGTGGTTTCGCAAAGGCCTTTGAAAAACAATCACAAATCTTAGAACCCCAAGAAAGCGAGCAAAATTATACATTTGCTTCATTACTTCGAAACTCTAAGCTGATGGATGTGAGTTGGCTTTTGTATTAATTTGATGATAATGCCCTTGTATGAAACAAGTTCGGCTATATATATGCCTGAATTATTAACATAATTTAATTTATTATTTTTAGCTTGGAGACCCAGCTAACAAAGTGGTAATAGGGAAAATATTCCATGTAGTTCAAGATGACCTGTACATTGATTTTGGATGGAAGTTTCACTGCGTGTGTACGAGACCTTCTGTCCGTGGTGATGAATATGTCAGAGGAGCTAGAGTGCGGATACAAATCAAAGACTTGGAGCTGTCTTCCCGGTTCCTCGGCTCCAGCACTGACCTTACTCTATTAGAAGCTGATTGCAAGCTTTTAGGAATAATATCTTCCCCAACTAGAGCAAATGCTGCAAGTCAAAAGTAGTATCTAGCTATAATCATTTTATAAAATAATTTCTAGGAAGTAGTTAAAGTAATAAATAGTTTTGTTTAAATTTGTTGTTTGTATTTTAGCAATGACTGGATGGGCTAGAACTTGACCAGCATTTATATGTAAACTCATAAATTAGGTACACTAATTAATTGTATAAGTGACAGGGTAACAATTACAAATACCTCACACTCAATACTCACAGGCACACTGTACCAGCAGTGTACTAGACAACTATTGGAGAGGGATTCTGTCAGATGTAACAAAGTACCTCGGTATATAGTATACTTACTATAAACACATTGTTGTATGATAGCAAAAATCATTCCAATATTTTAAACATTTTAAGGTTTTTGTCCAATGAAACCACTGATGTTTTTCAGTCAAC